>CM072998.1:130485225-131735225 GCA_037038555.1 Rhynchonycteris naso
ACTAAGATGAAAATTAAAATAAAAACAGATATCCAAATGTGGGATATTTCTCATTAAAATTTTTCTTTATTGTGTGAGAGTTTCTGAGGATGTATCTCACTATTTCTGAACCTTTGCTTGGTGGAAGAAAGGACAAACAGCTGCTCTAAACTGTGAAGAAATGGACTTCCAGTAGTTCTAATTGTACAAGAGGAAATTTGTTTTTGTTTTTTATTTCACCTTTCTTCTGGGAATGAAAGTATTGGTAAGCCCTCTTTGACTGTGAAGATATGAACCAAATATCTATGAGGGATAGCTCCAGATATGAATTAAGTAATTCAGTGAAGGTATTTCAGATTCTGCTTAATAGTGACAAAAGCTGACCTGGAAAAGGGTGATATAGTCTTTTAAATAATCACAGTAATTTAATTATTTTAATTATTCTTAGAAGATACACACTGACATATCTAAGGGTGAAGAGTCTGTATCTTACTTTCAGATGGTTCATCAATATTGCGTGTGGGGTTTGTTGGGAAGGGAGAAAACAAATGTTACAAAATGTGAACAACTGGTGGATCAAGTGAAGGATTTATGAGATTTCATTGTGCTATTTTTTCTTTTTAAAATTTCCATATGTTTAGAATTTTTAAGTTTTAAAAAACTGATTTGTTATATGAAACTGGTTTGTATCTATGAGAATATAAATACATATAAGGATACACACACACATACATGCTTAAGATGTATACACTGCTCACAAAAATTAAGGGATATTTTATTGCTTCATATTTATTTTGAAATATCCCCTAATTTTTGTGAGCAGTATATATACATCTGGTTCAATCTGTAGAGGAGACAGACACAGGGTTTCCCAATGTCTGCCAGAATTTTAAATCCAGAGCAATTCATCTTGATTGACCAAGGGACTGGCTAATCGATGGCATGATACCAGAAACAAAGGCAGGGATCATACCTAGCTCTGTGGCTGCCTTGTCCTTAGTAATGTTTTCTAATTCAGAATCCAGCCTGAGTCCTAACCCAGGATTGTGCACTGTATTTAGGTATTGTCCCTTGAGGTTTTTAGTGGCCTAAATTGCCTGATACATGCTCCTTGGCCATGGACCCACACTGCTTGTTCCCTGCGGGAAAATGACTAAGGTTTTAGTGATGGTGCAGTTGTCATGAATGCCTTGAAAGCTGTTTGTGCATTTATTCCAGTAATGTTACTGATTCCAGAAATGTTTAACCCTCATCACACTATTCCCCTATTTTTAAAACCCAATATTTATGTTCAAAGCAACGAGAATTATCCAGGTATTCCACACAGGTCTTTCTTCACTGTTCCAACCTCCTCCCCCTCCTAGAAATTTACATACCACATTCCTTGCGTGATCCTCCCTCCTCCCACATCAGATACACTTAAGTAGTGGGTGTTGAAAGAATGTGGGGATTGTATGAATAAATTACCACCAGCTGTCTGAAGGCTTGATCATAATTTCTTTCCTTGAAGCTCCTGTTACAGCTGACAGGGTTAGCTAGTGAAGGAGATGGGTCTGAATAAAACACACACACACACACACACGCGCACGCACGCACGCACGCACGCACGCAGAATCCTCAAGGCAGGGGAAACGGTTTGGAGATAGAGGGAATACAGAATGATGGAAATATCTATTTTTGTTCCTGGAACTCCAGGCAGGTAGTGAGCAACCAGTTCATTCAGCTTCATTGCCAGAGCCCTGGTCTCATAGGATAAATCAGAGAGCAAAGGGAGGGAGAATCTGGGTCAGTGGCCCAGCCTGGAGAACAGTTTGGAACAGAACTGAAATTAAGTCCATGTCTCTATACAGGGTTGGAATCCTGCCTGGTATGCTTAGAATGGCTAGGCAACAAATTCGATACATCATATATTATTTTGTTCTCACAACCACCCTATTATGTAGTTAATATCATTAACCTTATTTTACAAATGAGGAAGCTAAAGTATAGAGTTTAAGTAACTTGTCAAAATCACGGGACTGCTGGAGATTGACGAAGGATGTGTGTGTGTGTGTGGGGGGGGCCTCTGGGGGAAGAGGCAGAAATTATTCAACCCAAGTCTCTTATCCCAAAGTCAGAAATCTTAATCACTCTGTTGTTAATGCCTGCCAGTGACAGCAGCTATGAAGAATGGCTCTTCTGGGTGAACGTGACCCTAAGCAGTCACTCAGAAGAGACCAGACATCTCTCCTTCTACTAGTGAAAATTCAAGTTGGTTAATAAAAGCACGATCTTTTGTAATGCTAATATGTGATAATGTTTTGTATTATTACTAGCATCATTCAGGATCCTATTCAGATGCTACCTTCTTTATGAAACCTTCTCTAGTTAAGTTTAACTAATCATTGCCTCCTTTATGTTCCTCTTTGTACCATTTTTGTAGCACTTACACAATCTGATTTGTATTATAGTTTGACAACTGCCTGCGTGACTCTCCACACTAGGTTTTAAACATGTAATACAATACTAGGATATGCTCTGTGTTTGTTGAACTTACGTTGAATTGAATGAACTAAGGCAGTGATGGGCAATCTTTTGAGCTTGGTGTGTCAAAATTCGCCAAAAAAACGAGCATAACTTGGGTGGTGTGTCACTTCGAGGAAAAAACCATAATTTTGTGATATTTATAGTTTAAATAACAAAAATGTTTTGGCCTACAGGCCTCCGGCACAGAGTGTCTACACTACAGCAAATGTTTTATCCTCGGCTACTGCACCTGGCTGGGCAGGAGCCGAGGATGAAACGTCCTTCTCAGCATGCGGCCCCATACTTCTCTGGTATGCAGCCGCATGTGGCTGCGTGTCATCAAAAATGGCTATGCGCGTCAGTGCTGACACGCGTGTCATAGGTTCGCCAACACGGAATTAAGGTAACCTAATTGCCCCTGAGTTTTTATCAGCCTGTGGGAATAAATTCAGTCCCATGAACTCCCACTTGTTCATTTAGGAAATGAAGTCTTTTACCAAGTCCCCATTTTCCACACAAGTATTTTTGTTTATCCCAAGGGTGTTTCCCAATCCCTAAAACTGCTCTTGGTTCTGATTGCTGTGGCCCTGAGGCACAGTTGCCACTTTGCTTATTCTGTGTGATTCTTGGAGTCACCTGTCTTCCTAGCCCCTACCCTGCTCCAGCAACTGAAGGGCAGATCCTTCAGTCCATCTGCACATATCTCTCTGGGTTGGTTGCGTGGCCTAGGGAACCAGGTGCATGCGTCTGAACCTCTGTTTTGCCCATTAGGTTCCTCTGTTGCACTAATAATACAGATCACAGATTTGAATTTATGAACTCTGTTGGACAGTATTTCAGTACATGCAACTCCAGTTTTATTATACGTGGGAACCTGCTTCTCTTACTTGCCTGTCATTTCGTCTCTTTAAGAACTTGTTTTCTCATTTATAATAGAGGGCTGCCTTGCTGTTCTCTTAATGCTTCTTGGTTTCTCTTCATTGCACTTACCAACATCTGGCATAGTGTAGTTTTTTCATTATTGTTCATATCAGTAGACTGTAAGCTCCATGAAAAAGGGGTCTTTGCTGTTCTTTTTTTTTTTAATTTTTTAACTGCTATAGAATATAGAATAGTGCCTGACACACATTGGTCCTCGGTATATATTTTTTTAATCAATGAATGAGAATGTATCAGAATTTTTTTGTAAATTAGAAGGCATTGGTCTAGTTGTCTATTTCTGCATAATAATGTGCTTAAAAACTTAGTGGCTTAAACCAACAACTATTTAATTGCATCTAATGATTTTGTGGGTCAGGAATTTGGACAGGTCTCTCTGAGCAGTCTCTCTGCTTCGTGAGGTGTAGACTGGGTCAGTGAGTGGTATTCAGCTGAAGGTTGTTCCGGAGTTCCCAGAACAACCTCACTCAGATCGGCATAGAGTGTGAGGATGCCTGATGCCTTCATGCAGACTGGATGGTACTTCATAAGTGGCCTTGGGGCCTCCCCTGCGAGTCTCTCCAGAAAAGTGGCCAGATTTCTTTTCTGGAAGCTCGGTATATTGATCCCTTGGAGGAACTGCAAGGCTTCTCAGAATTTATGAGCTAGCAATGCATTCTGTTGGTCAAGCAAGTCACCAAAACCAGTGTGGATTCCAGGGGTGGAGAATTAGACCCCAAGTTGCATGGAAAAAGTCACAAAGAATTTTCAATCATCTCTAATCTGTCACATTCTTCCAGCTTTTGACCATAAACATTACCACATGCATTACTGTCTCCCTCCCAAAACCCCCCAAATTTTATAGCATTTACTGCATCAGCTCAGTTCAGAATTTCACCATCTAAATCAAGTTCAGCTGAAGATGAGGCTTCCGTGGTACAGCTCCTTAAATATGGTTCTTATTCTTTTTTAATTGAATTTATTGTGGCGACACTGGCTAACATAATTTTACAGGTTTCAGGTGCCCAATTCTACAACACATCTCTATACACTGTATTGTGTATTCACTACCCCCCAAGTCAAGTCGTATAGGGGGGATAAATATATGGTTCCTCTCTCTTTCTTTTTTAAAGATTTTATTTATTGATTTTAGAGGAGAGAGAGATAGAACGGGGTTCAAGGAGCAGGAAGGTAGTAGTTGCTTCTCCTTTATACCTTGACAGGGCAAGCCTGGAGTTGCGAACCAGCGACCTTAGCATTCCAGGTCAATCAGTGCTCTATCCACTGCGTCACCACAGGTCAGGCTGTATGGTTCCTCTTAATCTCAAGACCTTTCGGTCTGGCCCCCTGGGCTCCTGGTTCCATTCTTTGAGTCATTCTTTCTTTTTTTTTTCCATAAGAAATGATACCGGGACATGTCTGTAGTCAGGCAACTTTCTTAGCCTGCCTCCTCTCAGTAGCAGGTTGACGATCCAAAGGCATTTTTTCATTCTGCACTGTCTAACTCTAATTTCTTTCAGTCCATGCTGGCACAATTCACTTAAAAACTTTGAGGGTAAAACAAACAAACAAACTTTGAGGGTATCTTTCTTACAAATTTATAGTCAGTTCCTCTAGACAAAAGCCATACACACTCTTCATTCTGACACAAACTCTCCTCTATCTTGGGCTTTCTATAACGCTGCTGGAAGATAACGGATCCATGAAATTCTGGGCTCCTTTGTCTACTGGAGAGGCACACACGTAAGATTCTTGCAGGTCTTTTAGTTTAACGGAAGTGGTATATAAGATGCCACTTTCACGCTTCTTGTGTTAACCATCAGTCTAACAGTTACACCTGTATTTGACTTTTGCCCTGAAACTCTAGCTGACCCTTGAACGACACAGGGTTAAGATTATTATTATTATTATTATTATTATTATTATTATTTACCGGGACAGAGAGAGAGTCAGAGAGAGGGATAGACAGGGATAGACAGGAACAGAGAGAAGTGAGAAGCATCAGTCATTAGTTTTTCGTTGCCGTTGCGACACCATAGTTGTTCATTGATTGCTCTCTCACATGTGCCTTGACCCTGGGCCTTCAGCAGATGGAGCCACCCCTTGCTGGAGCCAGACATTGGGTCCAAGCTGGCGAGCTTGTGCTCAAGCCAGATGGGCCCGCACTCAAGCTGGCGAGCGCGGGGTCTCGAACCTGGGTCTTTCGCATCCCACTCCGACACTCTATCCACTGCGCCACCGCCTGTTCAGGCATGAGAGTTTCTTTTAAAGACATCATCGCCAAATTTTTGGTGATTTATTGATGATAACCATTTGACAAGTATGAGATGATATCTCATTGTGGTTTTAATTTTCATCCTCTGATGATTAGTAACATTGAGCTTATGTGTGTGTGTGTGTCTGTGTGTCTGTGTTGACCATCTGCATGCCCTCTTTAGAGATGTGTCTAGTTAGCTCCTCTGCACCTTTTTTAATCAGATTGTTTGTTTTTTGTGTTTTGTTTTTTTGGTGTTGAGTTGTATGAGTTCTTTATAAATTTTGGATATTAACTAACCCCTTATCAGATGTATCATTTTGCAAATATCTCCCATTTGTTTTGTTGATGGTTTCATTTGTTTTGCAAAATTGTTTCAGTTTGATGCATAGTCCCATTTGTTTACTGTTTCTTTTGTTTTCCTTGCCTGAGGAGATATATGAGAAACAATATTACTAAGAGCAATGTCAGAGATTTTATTTCCTGTGTTTTCTTTTAGGAATTTTACAGTTTTGAGTCTTACATTTAAGTCTTTAATCCATTCTGAGTTTGTTTATTCTTGTATATGGCATAGGAAGGTGGTTTATTTATTTATTTTTGCATATATCTGTTCACTTTTCCCAGTAGCATTTATTGAATAGACTGTCTTTACCTTGCCTCCTATATCATATATTTAGTGACCATAAAAGCATGGGTTTATTTCTGGTTGGCTGTTCTGTTCCATTGGTCTATGTGTATGTTTTTGTGCCAGTGCCATATTGTTTTGATTACTATAGCCTTGTCATGTAGCTTGATATCAGGAAGTATAATACTTCTAATTTTGTACTTCTTTTTTGTAGTTTAATATAAAGTTTTGGGTTATTTTAGTTCTATGAAAAATATCATTAGTATTTTGATAGAGATTGGATTGAATCTATAGATAACTGGGTAATAAGGACATTTTAACAATGTTAATTCTTCCTATCCATGAACATGATATATGCTTCCATTTATTTATATCTTCTTTAGTTTCTTATAATTGGCCAAGTAGAGGTCTTCTACATCCTTGGTTAAACTTATTCCTAGGTATTTCCTTTTTTTGAATGATAAATGGGATTGTTTTCTTAATTTCTCTTTCTGTCATTTCATTATTGGTATATTAAAATGTGACTGGCTTCTAAATATTAATTTCATATCCTGCTACTTTACTGAATTTACATATCAGTTCTAGAAGTTTTGTGGTTAATCTTTAGGTTTTTGTATGTATAGTTTCATGTCATTTGTAAATAATGACAGTTTTACTTCTTCCTTTCCAATTTAGATGCCCTTTTTTTTCTTGTTTGATTGTTGTGGCTAGGACTTCCAATATATATATATTTTTTTGACAGAGACAGAGAGAATCAGAGAGAGGGACAGATAGGGACAGACAAACAGAAAGGGAGAGAGATAAGAAGCATCAATTCTTTGTTGTGGCACCTTAGTTGTTCATTGATTGCTTTCTCATGTGTGCCTTGACCAGGGGGCTACAGCAGACCTAGTGACCCCTTGCTCAAGCCAACAACCTTGGGCTCAAGCTGGTGAGCTTTGCTCAAACCAGATGAACCCGTGCTCAAGCCAGCGACCTCAGGGTTTTGAACCTGGGTTCTCTACAACCCAGGCTAACACTGTATCCACCATGCCACCACCTGGTCACGCTTGTTCCTGATCTTAAGGAAAAGGCTTTTAGCTTTTCCTTGTTGAGCATGTTAGCTGTGCGTTTGTCTTATATAGACTTTCTTATGTTGAGTTGTATTCTTTCTATTCCCACTTTGCTGAAAGTTTTTATCGTAAATGGATGCTGGATTTTGTCAAAAGTTTTTTCTGCATCTTTAGATATGATCATATGACTTTTGTGTTTTAGTTAAGTGGTGTATCATGTTAACTGATTTGCGTATATTGAATCAACCTTGCATCCCAGAAATAAATTCTACTTGATCATGGTGTGTGATCTTTTTACTGTATTGCTGAATTGACTCTGTAATATTTTTGCATGTGGAAGGGGCCACATTGCAACTGAGGCCTGTTTTCACCAGTACCAGGCTTGGGGCAAGTCAATAAGTTGCAAGGTACCCTGAAACCTGCCGCCACCTGCTGGCTGCCTGTAAGGATCAGCCACTGAAAGATCCTCAGGCAGTACATGAGTTGGGTGAGGCAAGGTCTCATGGAGTCACCAGAATGGGGGAGTGGTGTTCATCAGGTTAATACAGAGTCAGATCTGGTGCCAGTGCTGGCCTGAAGCCACTCAACAAAAATCTCAGGGTACACCAAGGCCAGCACCACCCATCTGGGGCCAGTGAATCTTTGCACTGGGGTGGGATCCCAGGGAATTTATAGGGTGGAGCCAGTGGAGTTTACCAGGGTAATACAGATTTCGTTTTGGTCATGTGGAGCAAGGACTCAACACAGAAACAATGATGGGCATCCCTACAGTCCTTGTATTGATGCCACACAACTCAAGTTTCTCCCTTTATGTCTCTCACACCCCTGAGCCTCATGGAATCCCTTGAGAGATTTTTAAGAAAGACAGCAGTGCAGACCCTGGTTGGTTAATTCTGAAAGAGCCTCAGGCCATGTGTGAGTTGGGTCAGGCAGAGTCTTGGAGTCATCGGGGTGGAGCTAATGGTGTTTACCATACTAATGCAGGTTAAGATTTGGCATCCGGTGTGGGGATCCACACAGGAAAAATGGCACTCTTCCCTGCAGAAGGGCTTAACACAGACACTATGGCAGCTGTTCCTCCGATCCTCTCATTGAAGCACATAATTCAGTTTCTCCCTGTGTGTTCCTGGCAACCCCTGAGTTTGATGGGAATTACTCAAGAGTTTTTTAAGAAACACTGCAGTGCAGGTCCAGGCTGATTGGTGCCAAGAAAGCCTTGGGTCATGTGCTACTTGGGTAAGGTAAGGTCTCAAGGTGTTCTCGGGATGGAGCTAGTGGAGGTCACCAGGCTGATGAAGATTTAGATTTGGCCATGTGGAAGGAGGGCTGAACACTGGGAAGATGGCACCTGTTCCTCCAACCCTCATCTTCAGGCCACACAACTCAGTTTCTCCCTGTATGTCTCTGGTGTCACCTGTCTCTACTGGAGCTCAAAGTCAGTGCCTATGAGTGAGAGTTTGTGTGCTGGCCTTTTAAAAGGACACTTACAATTGCAGCAGCCCTCCATCTCACCCTGACAGATGGAATCCTACTATTTTCACAGCCAGATGGTATATAGGCATCTCTTATCAGCACTGGTGTTCTGGACTGGGGAGCTCAGCATGGGGCTGAGACTCCTTGCTCCTCAGTGGTAACCTCTCAACTGAGATATTTCTCTGGATTCTCAACTGCCACATGTGGGTGCATGGCCAGCCCCTTTTGAATCTACACCCCTTCTACTAGTCTTGACATGGTTTCTTATTTATACGCTTAATTATAAGATTTCTGATCAGTTAGTCTTCAGTTAGTTCTTCAGATTGACTGTTCTATAATTTAATTGTAATTTTGATGTGGTCATGGGAGGAGGTACCATCTTAACCAGAACATCTACATTATTGGTTTACAAGATGAAAAAAGTCAGTATGTAAGTGGACCAGCACAATTCAAACCCTTATTGTGCAAGGGTCAATTATAATTTTTTTTTGAGAGAGTTAGGGATGCAGAGAGATAAACTCTCGCATGTGCCTTAACTGGGATCCACCTGACAAGCTCCCTACTGGGCAAGCAATGCTCTGCCCATCTGGGGCTGCTGTTCCATTGCTCAGTAACCAAGCTATTTTAGCACCTGAAGCGAGGCCATGGAGCCATCCTCAGTGCACAGGTGCAACTTGCTTGAACTGAGGAATGAGGGGCAGGCCCCCTCTTCCCTGAGAAGGAAGAAATAAAAAGAATACAAGGCAAAGGAGCCAGCTGGGGTAATCAAGTCAGCCAGTGATAAATTATCTATATCCCATAGTTACAATACAAAACAAGAACAGCATGATCTGTATGTAACTACAGCCTGTGATCTGGAAAACTCGTTCCCCCTTGTTTACCCCACCGAAACTCTCCCTCCCCTCTCCTTGAGTCCTGGGAAACCTTAAACACAGAAACCACATGCCTATTGCTTAGATACTGTGAAGGTATATAACTTGTAAGAAAGTCAATTTTGGGGAGCCCGTCTTTTGGAGTTACAAACGCCACATGCTCTACCGGTTTTAATAAATCTTACTTCCTTCATCAAGTTGTCTGGGTGTTTTTGTCCTCCTTTGATTCCTGCAATACAACCATTCAAACCATGACTGCAGGAGGGGAAGAAAGAAAGGAGAGGGGTGTGGAGAAGCAGATGGTTGCTTCTTCTGTGTGCCCTGACTGGGAATCAACCCAGGACTTCTACACACCAGGCTGATGCTCTACTGCTGAGCCAAGTGGCCAGAGCTAATTCTTATTTAAAATATATATATATATTTATTGACTTTAGAGAGAAAAAAAGGAGGTGAGAGAGAGATCAATGATTGATACTTATATGTGCCTTGACTGGGATCCAACCTGCAACCTTGGCATCTTGGGATGATGCACCAGTTGACTGAGTAAGCAGCCAGGGCCCATAGGTCTTATTTTGAAAGCTCTTACAATCTGGAGAGACTGGCCTTAAGAAGCAGTTTGGTTTTTAACCTGGTCCTACTCTTTATATTTCCTCTAAATTCTGCTTAAAAACTGAATGGTTCGTGCCTGGCCTGTGGTGGCGCAGTGGATAAAGCGATGACCAGGGAACACTGAGGTTGCCAGTTCAAAGCCCTGCACTGGTCTGGTCAAGGCACATATGGGAGTTGATGCTTCCAGCTCCTCCCCTTTTCTCTCTCTCTCTCTCTCTCTCTCTTTCTCTTTCTCTCACTCTGTATCTTCTCTAAAATGAATAAAATAAAAAGAAATTTATTTTAAAAAAACCGAATGGTTCTTTTTTCTTTCTTTCTTTTTAGCCCATATTTTTATATGTGGTTAAAAGAAACCATTTAGTACTTTGGAAATTCTAAAGATTTCCTTTGTTAGATCTACCCATCCATTGGGTACATTTTCTATTTTCCACATTCCAAGGAATAATAGTTATGCTAAATTTCTGCCACTACATAAGACAGATAATTTTTTTTCAGCCCCAATAATATTTTCTTCACTGTCCTTTATAGTTTCTCCACCAGTGTTCTTTTCTCCATTGAGAGGTGCATCAGAATTATGGTGTGCATTTGAAGGCACTGCTCCATTTTTGGCCGTTCCAGTTTTTGCTGTGTCCAGGTCCCAAAGTCATGCCATTTATTTTAGGGTTTTGTTACAATGACACCTCAAAGGTACCAGATTTGGTTCGGTTATCTATTGCTACATAGTAAATTACTCAAAAACTTATGGCTTAACATAAAAGACTTTATTATATCTCATGATTTGGGGGATCAGTAATTCTAGCATGACTCAGCAGAGCATATAGCCACAGCTGGGATTGCTTGACTATGTCTCGCTGTTGGCTGAACTGATCTGGAAAGTCCAAGACTGCTTCACTCATGTGCCTGGCACCTTGATGGGAACTGCTAGGCGGTGGGCTAAGTTAGGCCCCTCCCTCTCTCCCTGTAGTCTCAGGACCTCTCCACATAAATTCTCTAGCAGAGGGATTCTTATTTGGCAGCAGGGCTTCAAAAGCGGGTCTCCCAAGAGTCTTGCATGGAAGTTACAGGCCTTCATTTTGTATTGGCTTTGGCAGTCCCAGACAGAACGTCTTTTACAATGCATTCTATGTTCAAGTGAGTCCCTAAAACCAACCCAGATTAAAGGGAAGAGAATTAGATTTTGTCCTTCTGTAGAAGAGGAAAGAATTTGTGGTCATCTTTAACCTATCACAGAAACTCTATCTTTGATTGCAGAATGATTTCCCTCTGTCCGGAGAGGTCATGTTTTGCGGGGTTTTAAGTTTTTTTATTTTTGGTATTTTTCTGAAGTGAAAAGCGGGGAGGCAGAGAGACGGACTCCCGCATGCGCCTCACCAGGATCCACCCGGCATGCCCACCAGGGAGCAATGCTCTGCCCATCTGGGGCATTGTTCTGTTGCAACCCAAGCCATTCTAGCACCTGAGGCGGAGACCATGAAGCCTTTCTCAGCACCCAGGCCAACTTTGCTCCAATGGAGCCTTGACTGTGGGAGGAGAAGAGAAAGATAGCAAGAAAGGAGAGTGGGAAGGGTGGAGAAGCAGATGGGTGCTTCTCCTGCGTGCCCTGGCTGGTAATCGAACCAGAGACTTCCACATGCCAGGCGACACTCTACTACTAAGCCAACTGGCCAGGGCCTGGAGAGGACATGTTTTAAACCCAAGGTTAGAGAGAAAGACATGGAGCTTTGAAGGACAAAGGAGACGTCTGCTGACTAACCAAGTTAGCTGAACCAATTGCAGTGATAAGTGAAAAGACAGATTTTGCAAATAGTATCCCCTCTCTAAGTCTCAGTGAATGTGAGGGGTCAAAATTAGAAAAGCAGTATACAGTGCCTAGTGAGTGGTTAGGCATGATGTTCTGGAGCTAAGTGATTTCAGACCTCAGCTTTGTGAATGTAGGCAGTATAATTTACCTCCTGCCTGTGCTCTACATAAGTCATTTACAGAACAGAGATAACTAGAGTCCATGTCATTACATTATTGTGAGGATGAAAGAAATCAATACATACAACACTTTTAAATCTTTTAATTAACTTATTTATTTATTCATTTTTAGGGAGAGAGGAGAAAGAGAGAATGAGAAAGAGAGGGAAAGAAGTGGGGGAGGAGCAGGAAGCATCAACTTCCATATGTGCCTTGACCAGGCAAGCCCAGGGTTTCAAACCAGCAACCTCAGCATTCTAGGTTGACACTTTATCCACTGCGACACCACTGGTCAGGCAAGTGTGATTATTTTTATTATCGCTTTATAGTTCACGAAGTAATCCACATCAAGATCAATAGTCCTTTCTATCCCAGTGGGGAAGGAGAATAAAAATAAATAAATAGAAAATTTTAATGGATGGTTAAAGTACAATTGGAATATTTGCAACCAACTTATAAAGATAGATGCCTTCTTATTTTTTGTCCTTTGTCATTAATTCAAACATTTCCTGAAGCACAATCAGTTGACAAATTCAAGAGTGTATATTCAGGAAAAAATAACATAACTGGTTTAATTTATCAACATTAACTACCCAGATTCTGTGAATTCTAATCCAGAAAACTGGGACAGAACATAAGTGACCTTCACATAATGAGCACTGGGTCTCTCTCTCTGCCTTAGTCTCAAAATGAATTAAAAATTAAAATAATACATCGAGATAGGCCAGGTTATGCTTCAGTAATAAAGAATTCCCTGATTTCAGTGACTTTAAACAAAAATGTATTTCTTACACATTGCTTATGTTCAATTGGGTCAGTAGGAATGCTAATCATTAGAGTCACCCAGAGACCCAGGCTGATGAAACTTTCATCTTGACACATATTGATTTTCAAGGATCAATACAACAGTGGAAATTGACAGTTGCCTATTGTATACTGGCTCTTAAAATTTTCTACCTTCTACCTAGAAGTGGCTAAGTGGTGACTTTTTTTCAGATTTCAATGGCCAAAAGAAGTTATATTACATTGGCCAAAAGCCACACCTAACTTTAAATGGTGTAGGGAAGGAAAAGTTACCATGTCTCTGCAAGGAGAAAAGCTTAACAAAAAGCAGAAAGTATGACATAGAGTAACTGGTAGATTGTATTATTGTTCCACAAATACTCACCTCTCCTGCACTCTGTGGGCAGAGTGCACTTTTCTGCATCGATGACTTTGGACTTGGCCATGTGACTTATTTGGGGAAGTGGAATATGGCAGAAAGGACAGTTCGAAGCAGACTTTAGGAGGCATCACAAGTCTCTGCCAACTCTTACACTCCTGTGTTCTACCTTGAGAACAATATTTCCCAGGTAGCTGCTACTGCTTCTTCAGTGTGGGTCCTAGAATGAGAGATACATGGAGTAGATTTGAACCCAGGCGCGACCAACTATCTGAAACACAGATAGTTGAGTGGAAATGGATATTTGTTGTACAATACTGAGATTTGGGAGTTCTTTGTTAAGCAGCATTGTTTCAGCAAAAAGGTGACTAATATGGTCTAATATGTATAATATACAGTGATTCAGCACAACAGGATTTCATGATGATTGGCTACTACAGATAATGGTTTGTAAACAAGTATATGGAAAAGAACTTATTAGTTAGTATTCTGAGAAATATAAAGTATAATGCAGTGATATTAAATAGATATATATCTAAAATACCCATGCCCTGGCTGGAGAGCTTGGTTAGTTAGAGCTTTGTCCTGAAGCACAGAGGTTGTCAATTTGATTCCCAGTTAGGGCATATATAGAAACAAATCAATGTTTCTGTCTATCTGTCTCTCCCCTCTTATTATCTCCCTAAAATCAATAAATAAAAATAAAATATCCTAACTATCAAATTATTTCTTATCTACTAAGTAACAAAAAATAAATAAAATGATGAATTCTACTGCTGTTGAGGCTATGTAAGATGATAAAACTAGTCCTTTTACCATAAAATTCCTATACCTTCAAAAGACTAAAATAATGAATGCATGAAACTTCATTAACGTATTGTTTATAAGTCTAAAATTAGAAATAGAATAAGTGTGCAGTAATAGAACATTATTAAATGAACTATGGTCATGTTGATATTATATAATATACAATCATTAGAATATGAATATGAACACTCACTAACAACGTGGTCAAATATTTAATAAGGGAAAAAAGGTTATAAATTTATGTCTAAGTTGAATTTGTAACTCTACAAATAGAAATGTAATATATATGGATAATGACTAGAGGGAATATGGAGAAACTTCAACAGCTGTGCTGGAGGGTGAATGGGTTTTTTAAAAAATATAATAAAAGTTTCTTTTATGATAATAAATATAATTTCTAAAACAACTAATTTCTCAATATACGTGTGTGTGTGTGTGTGTGTTTGTGTAAGAGAGTCATTGTTCGTTTTAGAAGATAAATTTTTAAAAGATTGGATATAAATTAAATGAATTTTAACATTTATTATCTCTGGGGAGTGTAGAATTTACTTTCTACATACTTTTCTGTATTTTTCAAACACTTTACATTGACTATATATGAACTTTGTAAAAAAGTAATTTTAAGAACAAAAATGAGCATATTTTCTAGCCTCATTTCTGAGATCTCACACTTTATATAGTTAATATATGATTTCTTGAATGCAGTGCATGTCTGGCTATCGACAGAGTTCCTCTCCAAACTCACTAGCCCATTAATTTGATTTGAGACAAAACTAAATATAGTGGCAACTTTGAGATGGAGGGCAGAAATCTGACTTTCCCTGCTCTCCCCCTTTTAATTCCTTCAGAGGCAGCAGTAGAGTCTTCTCAAGACCAGTGGTCTGTGAACTGTTGCATTCGCCGGGCCAAGAACAGACATCGGAGACTTTCAGGACTTCAGATGTTACTTTATTGGCCAAGTTTAACCTGCGCAGGGGCGAACTCTCTAGGTGTTCAGGAACACCTTACCCACCAGAGGGGCTGCAAACTAGAGTCACGCCTGCTGCTTACAGACTTACGGTTTATATAGTGGCAGCAAGCAAGCAGTTTACAGAAGCTGACGTGGCAGTTAGCGGTTGGGCAGGGCTGAACAAGCTTCACAAAGAAGTGACGGGGAGGAGATAGCGGTTATCTTTGGCAACCACAGCAGGAGGACGGGTTCGGGCTCAAACAGTTATCTTTCAAAAATTCAATGCACAAACAGTTCACAGTTCCTCTTATGTTAGGTTCATTGTTAGTTAGGACATTATGAACTTTGTTTTACTTTAGGCTATCTTCCTGGCAACATTCCTATGGCTCTACATTCCCCCATTTCTTTTGGTCATAAATCAAACCCTTGATTCTTCGTCAGTGGAAAGAATGGTATAGGGTTGGGACAATACTATCAGTTTCACTGTTTCTACTCTTTCCTTTATGAAAGCAAGGAGTTTGTTCAAGAGGATTGGTCCAAGAGATAGGGCTAACAACAATAACAAGGGGCCAGCAATGGCTGAGACTAAGGTGGTTAACTATGGAGACTAATTAAAAAGATTTTCATACCAATTATTTCCTTCTCTGCTTTCTTTTTCTCATTCCTGTAATCTTTTTCTAAGGACCTGGATGCTTTCCCTTATGACTCCAGAATGATTAACATAAAAGCAGTAATCTTCTCCCAAGGCTGTACATAGCCCACCTTGTTGGAGGAAAAACAAGTCTAATCCTCTTCTGTTCTGCAGTGCTACTTCTGCCAGGGAGTCTACCTGTCGTTCTAAGTATGCTACCTGATCTTGGAGGAGTGATATGTCCTTAGAGAATGTCTGGGAGAGCTGCCGAAGATGGAGTTCTCCTTGGATGAGAGATGCTGTTCCTACCCCTATGGACCCTACTATACCTATAGTAGCTAAAATTGGGATAAGGAGTGGGGTGGCTCGCCTTTCCCTTTTGCTCCCCTTAGAAAGTAACCTCCTTTGGCAGGAAGTTTTCTGATGGAGAAGAAGACTCCGGGGTCACTTCCAGACACATATAACCTAAGTCCCCACATTCTTCTTACAGTCCACCTAGGATCTTGTAGGCTCATAATGGTCACAACAGTGGGGTTGCAATTATCCTTGGCGCATTCATCATTATACCTATCTGAAGGGCGCTTTCCTCCTGCTCTTGTTCCAAGTCTTACTAAAACAATATTTGGGTCCTTATTCTTAGGTGTCCAGGCATCTGCCAGCGTTTCACAGCCCCATGCTTTGCAATAATAGTCAGCAATAGACCCGCATATGCGGCGTCGCCCAGGAGGGGGTTCTGAACATGCATAGTAGGGGGTATACCACAAGGCTCTGTTCTTAACATGCGAAGTGCACTTGTTGCCTACAGTATATGAACTAGGCCAGTCATCCTGAAGGGGGCTCCGCGCTGAGTCTGAGTGGCGCCACGCAACCCGGGAGTCACAAAATTTGTCATCGAAAAATTTTGAAAAATCACTTTTTAACACTACAGGGGCATTTCCCCACGATGTGTTGGTAGAAACAACAGTTCTATCTACTGTTCTTATTAATACCCATTCATGTTGTTCCAATCTATTAACATACACATAACATAATATTAAAACTAGGTGGCAGAAAACATGAGCTTTAATGGCTTCCCAGGAGTTTGTCTTACTCGTCATTTTTAAGGCTCTTTGTCTGGTGGGTAGGCTAATTTTACATGAGATAGATTGATCCAGTAAGGTTTTTCTGCGATCTTAATGGCTGTTGGTGTGCTTAACAGTACCTGGAATGGTCCGTTCTATCGGGGTTCAAGGTTTCCCCTTCTATGGTTAAAAATCCATACCCACTGTCCGGGATCAGGTGACTCTAGTTGATGGGAGTGATTCTCTGGTGCCACCTGGGCTGACCTCTGGAGGGCCCGTACTGCATTTCTGATGTTCTGCAGAGCCTGCAAGGACTTAAGGAAGTTATGGTTAGAAGCCTCTAGTTTTTCCTTAGTTAATCGAGGCACAAGGGGTATGGGTTGACCATAAAGGATCTCATAGGAAGCCCATTTCTTTTTATTTATTTATTTATTTATTTATTTATTTATTTATTTATTTACTATTTATTCATTTTAGAGAGGAGAGAGAGAGTGAGAGAGAAAGGGGAGAGGAGCAGGAAGCATCAACTCCCATATGCGCCTTGACCAGACAAGTCCTGGGTCTTGAACCGGCAACCTCAGTGTTCCCAGGTCGATGCTTTATCCATTGTGCCACCACTGGTCAGGCGGAAGCCCATTTCTTCAGGTACAGGGTACATCTTACTTTAAAGAGGGCAAAAGGGAGTAACTCAACCCAGTTCTCGCCGGTTTCCTCTCTTAGCTTTATTATGGTTTCTTTCAGAGTTCTATTCATCCTTTCTACCTGCCCTGAACTTTGGGGTCTATAGATACAATGTAACTTCTAATTAATTCCCAATTTGGTAGCCAATTCCTGGGATATTCTAGACACAAAAGAGGGTCCATTGTCTGACCCTAAGGCTAGAGGGATGCCATACCTTGGTTCGATTTCTCTCAATAAAATCTTGCAAACTGTGGAGGCAGCTTCTCCTCGCGTGGGGAATGCTTCTACCCAGCCTGAGAAGGTATCTACTAAAACCAAAAGGTACTTATATCCTAATTTTCCAGAGGTCATCTCTGTAAAATCTACCTCCTATAATTCTCCTGGGGCTTTTCCCCGATACCTCACGAAGAGTGGTAGCTTCCTATTTTGCGCATTCACCCTGGCACAAGTACTGCATCTAGAAACAGTAGAATGAACAATTTCCCTAATATTAGACCTAACATAATACTTCCTAACAAGTAGTTCTAACTTATTCTGTCAGGAGCAGTTTTGTCAAGGATGGGCAGCGGTATGCAGGAGCAGCAGTGACCACTAGAAATGAGTGCTAGTGTGAATATTCCTTACAATTTCCCTAATTATTCCTTGAGGGAGGTAGAGCCTAGAATCAGGGAGCTCTATCTATCCTTGTTGATTTTTCTTTCCTTGCAATTGTTCTCCTATTTGTTCCTCCTCAGGGGTGTATCTAGGATCTGGAGGCAGGGTTGACTTAGGCAGTAATGGCAATAGATTATCTTGCGGTCCAACAGCTGCTTCTCTTGCCGCTGAGTCTGCCAAATTGTTTCCCTGTATGACAGGAGAATCTCCTTTTTGGTGTCCTTTGCAATGAATGATAGCAACTTTGGTGGGTAGCCAAATAGCCTCTAAGAGAGCAAGAATTTCCTTACAATTCTTAATGTCTTTTCCTCCTGCTGTTAGGAGGCCTCTTTCCTTGTTTATGGCACCATTGACATGGGCTGTTGCAAATGTGTAACGGCTATCAGTATAGATGTTAACCACTTTGTCCTTAGCTATCTGAAGAGCTCTAGTCAGTCCAATTAGCTCTGCCATTTGTGCAGAGGTTCCTGCGGGTAATGCTTTCTGCCACAGGACCTCATTTCTAGTGGTCACTGCTGCTCCTGCATATCACTGCCCATCCTTGACAAAACTGCTCCTGTCAGTAAAGACGGTTAAGTCCACCTTCTCATAAGCTACGTCCCTCAGGTCTGGGCGTGATCCAGTCACGGTGTCAAGGATCTGCTGACAGTCATGCACCATAGTTGAATCTGGTATGGACAGCAGGGTAGCAGGGTTCAAGGCTGCTGTCTTAAGGAACCGAACAGCCGCCAGGTTCAGCAACTGAGCTTGATACTGCGTC
Source organism: Rhynchonycteris naso (assembly GCA_037038555.1). Classification (NCBI taxonomy): domain Eukaryota; kingdom Metazoa; phylum Chordata; class Mammalia; order Chiroptera; family Emballonuridae; genus Rhynchonycteris; species Rhynchonycteris naso. Next base: position 130,504,177 of record CM072998.1, read on the forward strand.
AGCTGCGCATTGGACAGCCATCTGTCAGGAGGCGCCCGTAACATTTGCTCTACATAATGTTCTCTAATTATCTGGAGATCCTGTCCCAAAGTTAGTTTACTAGCTTCTCTGGCTAGTATTGAGGTTGCTGCAAGAGCCCTGAGGCATGTTGGCTACCCTGATGCTACAGGGTCAAGTCTTTTGGACAGATAAGCAATTGGCCTTTTCCATGGCCCTAGTTCTTGGCTCAGTACTCCCAGTGCCATTCTCCTCTTTTCTGCTACAAATAGCTGAAAAAGCTTAGTCAGATCTGGCAGGGCTAGCGCGGGGGCCGTCACCAAGGCTTCCTTAAGCGCTTGGAATGCTTGTTTCTCCTTGTCTGTCCACACAAACTGTTCTTTTTTGCCTCTAGTCAGTTCATGCAGGGGTCTGGCAAACTCCACAAATCCTAATATCCACAACTGACAGTACCCCACAGCACCAAGGAACTCCCGGACTTGCCTCTTACTGGTTGGCTCGGGAATCTGCAAAACCGTCTGAATTCACTGGTTAGACATTGTCCTTTGTCCTCCCTGTAAGTTATAACCCAAGTAACTCACAGTTTGCGTCACAATCTGGGCCTTCTTGGCGGAGACTCGATATCCCATTTTCCCGAGGTTCTGCAGCAAGTCCAAAGTAGCTTCCGCACACTCCTGTTCATTCTGCGCAGCTAAGAGGATATCATCTACATACTGGAGCAGTACAACTGACGGGTGCGAGGTGCGGAAGGCCTGCAAATCTTTACCAAGAGCTTCATTAAAAACGGTGGGGGAGTTTTTAAATCCCTGTGGCAGTCGTGTCCATGTGAACTGCCCTACCAGTCCATTCTCAGGGTCATTCCACTTAAAGGCAAATATCTCCTGGCTCTGAGGTGCCAGGGGAATACAAAAGAAGGCATCTTTCAAGTCCAAGACCGAGTAATAGGTATGGGTCGGGGGCTTCTGCGCAGCAATTAGAATCTTAGCCACCTCCTTTGCCTTTCCAATCTCCGGATCGTCCCTATTAATGAACACTTTCTGGGCTATCTCTAATAATTTACTCCTATTTTCCCCTTCAAACCCTTCTATCTTTTGAAGTCTTCTCCTTATATCTGAAGCTGCCTGGGTTACGAAAGCTATATTCACTAGCCTCCTGGTCTCTTCTGCCTCTGGATCTAACGGGGTGTATACCCTTTAGGCTTCTATAAGCCTCTCTAAGAAGGCTGACGGGGATTCTTCTCCTCCCTGCATAACTTCACTTACTTTGCCAAAATTTGTAGGCTTTCTAGCTGCTGCTCTAAGCCCTCTTAACAGAGCCCAGCAATACTGGAGGAGCGCGTCCCTTCCCCAATAGTATTCGGGTCCCATGCTGGTGGTTGGGATGGGAGTATTTCCTCTACTTCTTTTTTCCATCCCTAGTCTCTCCTTCCTCCCCTAGGGTTGCTTTTGCAGCTTCCCGTATGATCTTGTCCCTCTCTTCAGACGTAAAGAGAGTTTGCAGGATCTGCTGGCAATCATCCCAAGTGGGCTGGTGAGTCCTAAAAATGGTTTCAAGGAGAGAGATCAGCCCGTTGGGGTTTCTCAGAAAATGGGGTTTTCTGATGCTTCCAACTATATAAATCACTAGTGGAAAAAGGCACATAAATGAGACGAGGAAGTGCCCGTGGTCCAGCATCTGGGGCTGGGGGTGCCTCTCGAAGAGGCAAAATGGCAGCGCCTCCGATCAGGGGCAAAAGTCCTTCCCCATAGGGAGTTCCTCCTCGAGTATGGGGTGGGCTAGGAAGCCCACCTTCATCCTGACAAGAGGAATCAGGTTCCTCTTTGCAGAGGATATGGGGGAGGTGCATGATCATGCACAGGGTCTAAGTGGTCCTCAGGTGACTGAGGCAGGATGGGGTATAGCCTGGGTTGACTAAGAGGCTGCCTTGGAGTTTGCTGCCTTTCAGTTACCTTTCTTTCTTTCGCAGCGAGGAGGACAGCCCTCTTCCCTCGCTGGCTCCCTTTCATGCATTTTTTTAATGTACCCAGGCCTCTCAGTGGCTACATCTATCCAAACATCTATGTACACACATTGGTCTGAGTGTGGAACTTTGTAAACAGTAGCTCTGACAGCAAACAAAATAGGGAGTTCAAAGGTGCCCTCTGTGGGCCATCCCACATCAAAAGAGGGCCATTCTAACTGGCTCAGGGTTCGGAGGGTGTCGGGGTCAGGTGCCGGGCCCCGTATCCCTGAGCCCTTTTCCGTAAATCAGAGAAGTTCTTCATTAGACACTCAAGTGGAGAGCCAGGCACCGACTCTTGTTGACCTATCTTAAACAAATCAGGGATAATTAAGAGTGGGAGCAGACAGGTAACACAAAGTAACAAAATAATCCACAGTACAGTCTCACGCACACTCAAGACAGACATATAGGACGTGTTAACCGAAGACGCACCACTAAGACTCTAGGACCAGGAGTACAAGTAGAAGGAAAAGTTTATTACAGACAAAAGAAAAAGAGTTTAGTACACTCGCGAGCGGGCACTAGGCAAGTATGCTGCCAGGCGCGCCATACAGCGTTTTCTCAGCATTTTTATACTTTACTTTTTAGGGAAGGGCGGGGGGCAGGGGATTTAGGTATTTGCTTTGATCAAGCGGTGTCTCGTAAGGTGGGTTTGAGCAATGTCCTTATCTGTTTGCAGCAGGATGCAGTTTATCTAGTTCCTGTCTGTGTACAGCAGGGTGCCTGTCTCACAAGCCCTAAAGGTCATATGGAATTTTTCCTAGTTCTTGTTTTTCCCTTACAGGACGCAGCGCAGTGCAGCGCGGTTTCCCTAAGCAATTGCCAGTTTTTACGAATACCAGAAATCAAATTTCGGAGAGTGGCGTCCCACTTCCGAAATCCCTGGGTAGACTACCGGCGGAGTCCCACCTACTACCTCAGGGTTACTTTGCTCCGGAGCCCAAAATCAAATTCAAAAGAAGGATCCTTAGCAATACTTACTCAGCTCGAGCCATCCTTCCGTTCTCTGAACTAAAACTCCACAAAGGGAGATCCCGGATGAGCCCCCAAATGTTGCATTCACCGGGCCAAGAACAGACATCGGAGACTTTCAGGACTTAAGATATTACTTTATTGGCCAAGTTTAACCTGCGCAGGGGCGAACTCTCTAGGTGTTCAGGAACACCTTACCCACCAGAGGGGCTGCAAACGAGAGTCGCGCCTGCTGCTTACAGACTTATGGTTTATATAGTGGCAGCAAGCAAGCAGCTCACAGAAGCTGACGTGGCAGTTAGCGGTTGGGCAGGGCTGAACAAGCTTCACAAAGAAGTAATGCGGAGGAGATAGCGGTTATCTCTGGCAGCCACAGCAGGGCGGGTTCGGGCTCAAACGGTTATCTTTCAAAAATTCAATGCACAAACAGTTCACAGTTCCTCTTATGTTAGGTTCATTGTTAGTTAGGACATTATGAACTTTGTTTTACTTTAGGCTATCTTCCTAGCAACATTCCTATGGCTCTACAGAACCTTGTCTCATTAAAGGTTTTAAAATGTTTGCTGAAAATATTCTAAGTTCTCCAGCACTGTGGCCTTATGTAGAAGTTAAGTGTTAAGGTTTGGAGGCCTTTTAGACAGTTCCTCTAAACTCTCAAAAGTTTTAGTGTTATTGTACCTTCCCAGCTTCTATTCTATACTGATAATTATGAGAACTAATTCAAGAGATAGGAAGCAGGATGAGAGTTTGCCCCAGGATACAAGTTCCCAAGATCTCAGTCATGCGAGGGTCCTTCCTCAGTTTAACTCCTAGGATACTGTTGGGCAGATAAAATATATTATGCTCACTTTGTTAAAGATGGTGCTGCCCACATGGAAGTTCGTTGATATTAATGTGTGTTCTGGAACAGGTTGTGGGCAGGCCGGGTTGTTATAGCCTAAGGCTTAGTTTAAGAGTAAGCTCTTCCCCACACCCTTGACTGATTGGATGCTGTAGGGTGGTGATGTAGGGAGGAATCCCATTGTGCCTCAGATGGGTGACTTTGTATCAGAGACTTCCTTGTTTCTATAATTGGATTAAAGGTTTTGAGTCTGCTATAAAGTGGGAGAGAACAGTAGCTTGATCGATCTCTCAGTTCCTGGGTTCCTGAGATTAGTATGAGAGAGGAGAGCAGAGTAAGGCCACGTGAAGGCCAGGAGAAGCAGCCAAGATGGCAGAGTGCTGAGGAAGAAGCCAGTTTGTTAAGAGTTTGTGCAGGAGGAGATGGGGAACAGAGGTGAATAAGTCTGGTGAGCTAGAAACCTTTGATTCTAGGAAACTTGGATAAGTCAGTAGCTTTGTGAGCACTGAATGTGTGGGTTTTGGAGCCCAGTGTGTGTTTTTGCTTGCCCGCCGGGTGCAAGCTAGAATTAAAGCTGATGGCTCACCAGTTCGTGGCTCCTGTGTTTCATTATCGACTGTTCGAATCTAATGCGAACCTGCACGGGTCAGGCGGCTCTGATGGCGGCCTCGACTACTGGTTTTACAGATACCAATTTATTCTAGAGAAGCCTCGTTGATCTGATCTTCAGAGAGCACGTCTCCAGGGCCACACTGTGTAGAAAACATCCTTAACAGAGACTTTCAGCCTTTTGGGACCTCAAATTTATCCTCCATGAAACAACTATAACTAAATCAGCACTGCCACATGTGGGCACTATAAAGTTTTCTACAAATTAAAAAAAGGTCAGTGGTAATGCTAATAATAACAGTGATTATGTCACTCAATAAAACGGTTTTATTTTAGATCTAAAAAGGAACTTCAGGGCTTTAATCACTTTACTTATATCATGTCTGACTTGTTTATATCTTGTTACATAAATAGATAGCCCAGGGTCTCAGGCCATGATATTTCCAAAGGGTCTTTCCCATGATTTTAGAACTGTTTTAAGGGAGATTCTAGGTCCTGATGGCCAGTGTCTTGAAGCTTTTCTAGTGTTCTGGGAAGTTCCGGAGCCCTTTGCCCTCTTGCAGCTAGTGGTAGATCCCAGTTGCCTCTGTGCTTGAGGAACTGAAACCCAGAGAGATAGAATACCATAAAACCAGAGATATCTGAGATGGAGACAGCTGAGAAGGCTGCAGGGTTTTGATAGGATACTTCCCTTCCTGAGGAAGGTTCCTGTCCCCAAATTAATGATGAAACTGACATGTCAGATCTCTAGGAAAGTAACAACACGTCTACGACCGTTTATGTAGTATGTGCATATATCTGCATTCAGCCAGGAGTGCGCCTAAAACCTTCCTCCACTCCAGCTCTGGGTCGGGGTTCCCTGTGGGTGGGGCGATGCAGACACACAGAGGACCTCCTCTTTAAATTCTCCCAACAGTTGGTTGTTTTTCCAAAGCCCCTCGGTGGGGTAGGCGAGGTGACAGAGGATTTGGTGCGAAGTAAGCCCTCTGTCCTTCTGCAATCATCCTCAAGGCAGGAAAAGCTGGAGGGTGTGGACCAGCGGCATGTAATGTGGGCTAGCTCGGCCCCTGCACTGGGGCAGTTGGAACCCCGCCTCCCCTCGCGGTTGACAGCTCAGCTGGTGCTGAACCACTCGTGCCAGCCAGTCCTGTCTCAGCCTGCTGCTGTCTGCCCCAGCTCTCAAAACAGCCCTGGGCGCCGCCGCGCCGCGTGCAGCTTCCTCCTGAGAACAGTTCCTCCCTTGTGCCCGTCGCACCGTTAGCTGGAGGTTTGGCCACGTCAAATCGGGTTTTCTACAAACAACCAGGAGCAGAGCTCTCTCTTAGCGGACACAGAAGGAGCGAGCTGGGGAGGAAAGGGCTGCTGCTCTTTGAACTGGAGACTCGTGGGCAAGCCGTCTCTTTTTCCCAGGCTGCTTCCCCTCCCGGCTGACCAGCGCCCCGAGAGTGAAAACAGCGCCTGGAAAATGGAGCAGGCGTGGACAAGGTGGGTGAGCTGCTGCTTCCTTGCCGCAACCCAGATTTTGTTTTCCTCCCCCCATCTCCCAGCCCCCAGCCCCTAGCCCCCAGTCCAGCCCCGCGCCTTTACGGAGAGGTCGCCCCTCACCACTAGGGGCCTTGGACAGCTTCTCTTTACGTCGCCTCGCCCTCCCTCGTTCCCAGCCTTTTTCTCTCTGTCTTCCTGCTCATGTTCGGTTCTCGGATGAGTCCTTGCCTCACGAATCTCCCCTCCACCGAGTCTTGATGTTAAAAATACCAGTGAGGCTGCCTGGGAGTTTTTGTAAAAATGTTTCTCTTTTTCTTGTTCCATAGATGAGCGATTCCCGCAGATCGTTCTTTAGAAATACCTTTGATTTCAGATACTTTGAAAAAATATGACATTTCCTCCTCACCCTGCCACATTTTCCTCTCCTAACCTCGCCCTCCACGAGTCATACAAAGGCAGAGGGCTGAGTGAGCAGCGCCCAGCCATGCTCATCTCTGGAGCCTCCAGTTGGAGCTGAAGGAAAGGAAAGGAGAGAGACCAGGGTGCCCTTCATTGCTGAGGCAGGCGTTGTGGAAGCCAGGGCGACAGCCAGCTTTTAGGTCCGTGATGGCGAACCTATGACACGTCAGCACTGACACGCGTAGCCACTTTTGATGACACGCAGAGAAGTATGGGGCCGCATGCTGGGAAGGACGTTTCATCCTTGGCTCCTGCATTGCCAGGTGCAGTAGCCGGGATTAAGACATTTGCTGTCGTGTAGACACTGTGCGGGAGGTCTGTAGGCCAAAACAACAGAACTCCGCCACAGAGCGTCTAGTTCTGGGAAAAACGGTTAGGCCGTTTTTCTCAAAGTGACACACCACCCGAGTTATGCTCGGTTTTTTGGCGAATTTTGACACACCAAGCTCAAAAGATTGGCCATCACTGTTTTAGGTCATGGTTTGGAGCTGCCTGGTGGAATTCTGTTTTATCTGTCTCCCACTCCTTCCCCCCAAATATACTTTACAATGGAGCTCACTCAAATATAACAGATGTGTTGAGACCAAGACTTCATTTTTGTTTTTCAGTGGGAAGGCAGGTGGAGAGACTATTCAGAGGTGTTTCCATAAGCGAGATTCCTCCATCTCTAATACTTCACTTTGGAGAATTGGAGTGGGATCCAAGGTGTTCCGAGTCCTAAGGGAGCTCCCGGGCTGGACAAACGCAGACAGTAAATGTGGGCTTAACCATACTTGTGAAAAAGACCTGGGAAGTTCTAGCCAACTGCTCTACAGGAGAGACCTGTATAATGTGAATGTTAAAGAAAGGGCAAATTGAAGCTTAGGGTGTGCTAATAAGAAGTACACCATCTAAAAAACAAAAAAAGAAGTACACTATCTAAAAAACAAAAAAAGAAGTACACCATCTAGATTTACTAGTGATGATTCCACTCTTCACTCTTTTCTGGTCTTCTCAGGTCTTTCCTTGGGGATGGTGCTCTGTTCTGGGCATCACTAGGTAAAAGGAATGCCATAGAGAGACAAGAGGGACTGAAAACTGTACTGTGAGGGGTGGCTGGAGGACCTGGAGCTCTTTAGTCTGGGGAAATGAAGACTTGTGGAGTGGGGTATATGGTAGTTCCTTGCAACTATTTGAAAAGCAGCTGGTGGTAGAGGGAATAGGTTTATTTGGAATCTGTTAGGACAGAACACCTGACGGGAGCAAGTTGTGGGAGGCAAGTTATGGCTGAGTGTAAGCGGAAGGCTTCTGACAAGTTACTTACATGGGCAATAAATAGATTCCTGACCCTGGAGGTACTCAAACAAAGGCTTGATGACCACATGATGGTAATGAGAGGGGGTGTCTCAGGGATTCTTGCTCTACATGTTTTTCACACTTAAAAAAAATAGTATTATTAACTTTTTGAACTTTATTTTTAGACAAAACAATTTCGAATTCTGAAATAATTTAGAAAAATCACAAAACATATGTTTATAGTCCAGCTAATTTCAAAAATTGAGTATACCTATGTAATGGGTACTCAAACCAAGAAAGAGAACATTGCCCATATCCTGTAAGCCCTCGTGACCTAAAGGATAACCATTATTCTCATTTTTAACACTGTAGATTAGTTTTGCCTGGTTTTGAACTTTATGTAACTGAAGTTATCCACTTTGTATTCTTTGTGTTTGGCTTCCTTTACTCCATTGTGTGCTTATGGAATTCTTTGACATTGTTGCGCCCGTAGTTGTAGTTCATTTAGTTTTGCTTCTATGTGGGATTTTGTTGTGTGTAAATATGTGAAATTTATGTATCCATTCTATTGCTTATGAACATTTGGGTAATTTCTAGCTTGGGGATATTATGAGTGGTGTCACTCGGAACATCTCTGTACATGTTTTTGGGGAACATATTTCTGTTGTGTAAATACATAGAAGTAGAATTTATCGGTAATAGGAAATGCAGTTTAACTCTAGCAGATACTGCCAAATAGTTTTATAAAGCACTTATAAAGAGGATTTCAAGAAGACAGTGACACAGTGAGATGCTCCACATCACTAGTCATCAGGGAAATGCGAATGAGAACGGCAGTGCTGTACACTATATACCTATCAGAATGTCTGAAATGAATAAAGACAGAAAATACCAAATGTTGGTCCGCTAAATCAGTCAGAATGCTCACACTTTTTTTAAAACCCTAGCCACAATAAGAAATGTATTAACATTGCCACCAAGTACACTCCCATATGCAAATGAAACAAGTTTTATGCAGCAATACTTAACCTTACTATGAGTTTTGTACTCTGATCTTTTCTACCATATTGTTTTTCTTTAAAATAAATGCTGGTGTGACTCACTAAATTAATTTCACCACCAAATCATATATTGTAACTGATGTCTCAGATACTTTCTAACTCACAGCTAAGATCAGTTCATTATTTAAAATGTGAGAGCCCAGTACAGATTAGGCACTATGCTAAACGCTAAGGTAAAACAATGAATGAGACTCTTCTGCCTTGGAGGGTTGGCTTTCTCGGCCTCTGTAATTGTGCTAGAGAGAGGATAAGGCAGATATGGGCGTTGGCAGCTCTGGGAGCACACGAAAGCAGCACAGCCTGGAGCATTCGAAGGATAAAAATTAACTGAAAGCTATCATTTATTAAGCTTGCATTCATTAGCTTGTGCGTTGTTAATTCATTTTCATAATTTATTTTACCTAAGCCTCACAATCCTATGAGGTATAAGGTAAATGTTATTATACTCCTCTTTAGGAAAAGAAAATTGAACTTAAGAGATATTAAATAATATTTCCAGGTAATGTGCACAGGTGAGGGAGACATACAGCCTGGAACTATCTGATTCCAAAGGCTGTGCTCTTAATAGCTTTGTTTAAATGGAAACTCATGGGTGACTCAGCTTCTGAAATGGTTCTGAAGCTGGCTACTTAATCTGACTACTCTTAAGCTTATGAGTAAATTTAAGACTGAGTCTGTTTCCAAGTTTTATTCTTGGCAGCTCTGGTTCTTCCAAAGAGCCCACATACTCTTTATCTTGTGTAGTCTTCCAAAAAAAGGATGAATATTTGAGTTCTCAAAGTTAAATATCCCCTACCCCCAGCTGTACACATCTTCCCTGCTACAGATTAGTGGGAGTATTTGTTCACAGGAGTCTTGCCTGACTGCTGCCAGACTCTTTGACTACCATATTTCCCCATGTACAAGTCGCTCCCATGTATAAGACTCACCTTAATTTTGGAGCCCGAAATTTAAAAAAAATGTATCACATAAAGTTATTGAACTGAAGGTTTATTCATCATAAAATTCATACAACTAATCACTGTCAAAATTCCCATCCAGCCTGACCAGGCAGTGGCGCAGTGGATAGAGGGTTGGACTGGGATGCAGAAGACCCAGGTTCGAGACCCCGAGGTTGCCAGCTTGAGCGCGGGCCCATCTGGCCTGAACAAAAGCTTACCAGCTTGGACCCAAGGTTGCTGGCTCCAGCAAGGGGTGGCTCGATCTGCTAAAGGCCTGCGGTCAAGGCACGTGTGAGAAGGCAATCAATGAACAACTATGGTGTCGCAGCGACAACAAAAAACTAATGATTGATGCTTCTCACCTCTCTCCGTTCTTGTCTGTCTGTCCCTGTCTATCCCTCTCTCTGACTCTGTCCCTATAAAAAGTAAAAAAAAAAAAAACAACTAAAAAAAGAAAGAAAACTCCCATCCAGTAGCTTGTCCTCATCTGTGTCTTATGGCAAATCACTGTCTTCAACGATGAGCACAAAAACAAGTGCAAAAAAGTGGGAAATGCAAGTAAAATATCTACAGCCACTGTATGAGAGACACCAGTTTTAGGACCCCAAATTTTTCAAAAGAGGGTGCATCTTATATGTGGGAAAATATAATAAACCTTTGGAGAGAGAATGAATGACAAATTTCACATGAATACATAAGCCTGATATTTTTATTTTATCTTTTATTTATTTTAATATATATTGTTTTTTTAAGTGAGAGGAGTGGAGATAAGAGAGACAGGCTCTTGCATGCACCCCACTGGGATCCACTTGGCAACCCCTGTCTAGGGACGATGCTCTGCTCATCTCACAACCAAGCTATTCTTAGTGCCTGAAGGAGAGGATCCACAGAGCCATCCTCAGTACCCACCCAGGCCAGGGCTGATGTACTTGAATCAATTAAGCCAGGCTGCAGGAGGGAAAGAGAGGGAGCGAGAGAAGGGAGAAGGGGGAATAAGCAGCTGGTCGCTTCTCCTGTGTGCCCTGACTGGTAATCGAACCTGGGACTTCCACATGCCAGGTTGACTCTCTACCACTGGGCCAACTGGCCAGAGCCCATAAGCCTTATAAAAAGCTGGTTTGATCACTAATCAAACTGATATCCATGAATAGGGTAAGGGGTATCAAAGGAATAAGCTGGAGGAGATGGTGGGGAACCTGGTGATGAGGACAGTTTTGCTGACCTTGTAAATCTAGTACCAATTAGACAAGTAACTTCTGCTGCTCTTAATTTTTAGTGTTCATCTATCTGAACTAACAATTCCCTAGAACCATGTGGATGTTTCAGATTCCATTTGTAGTAGTTTCTTTTGATGCTGTCAGAAATGACCATGAACTTCATGACTTAAACAACATGAATTTATTATTTGCAGTTCTGGAGGTCAGAAGTCTGAAAATTGTTCTTCTAGGCTAAAATTAAGCCAGCTTCTGGAGGCTTCCCACACTCCCTGATTCATGGTCTCTTTCCAGAAATAGCACCACTCTAAACTCTGTTCATCTCATCTCCTATCGTTATTACTCTCCTGTTTATCTCTTACAAGGCCCCTTGTGGTTATGTGGGGCCCAACTGAATAATTCAGGATAATTTCTCTATCTCAAAATTTGTAATCCCATCGGAAAGTTTCGTTTGCTGCATAGAGCAGCATATTCACAGATATTAGGAATGTGGACTTCTTCGGAGGGCCACTATTCAGCCTACCACACTGGTAAATGCTGGAAAAGTCATTACTAATTCTCTTCCCTTTTTAGGTGGAAATGTTCTGGTTTCTAGCATATGGGATTGCTGAATAAAAGTCAGCTGAATCATATGTGAACCTTATATGATTTCCTTGAACAAATAACTCAAGAAAAAGTGAACTTGAAATGTTTAAGGGCTACCTATAAGACTGAAGTGTAGAAAAGAAAAACAAATAATTAACGTGTTCTATTTTGTTTTATATTAACCCATAATTTGATTTGATAAAATGCAAGCATTAATTGTATTTGTCTGCTGTGTCTGTGGAAATCTGGGGAAGGGAAGGGACATCAAGAAGAATAGTGGTTTGGTCTCATAATTGAAGAATTTTTTCTTCTTTCCCACATAGCTAATGTGTAGCATTTAAGTAAGAGAAGATGCAGTTGAATTGCACTTAAATGATCCCCATTGATATAAATTATTTGTTTTTTTCCTGCTTGATCAATACTCTTAAGCTAGAGGAAGCCGGGACCTTTATTTCTCTTTGAATTCATAGTAAATTAGCAGAGTCCCATTTACTAATGCACAGCGGCAACCAGAGATGTACTTTCCCCCATTTATAGATGTGGCAGCGGAGGCTAGGAAGGTTAAGTAAACATTACAGCATGAAGATCTGGTTGATTTCGATACCTGTGCTTACCTTGGTGCTGCTGCCTTGCATGTTAGGGAAAAGCTTTTCATAATTCTATTATCGAGACATCTTTGGATGTTGGATTTCCTGTTTAACATTCAGCACTTCTAGCAATGAATTTTCTGCATTTGGTGAAAGAATATCTCTGCTTTCACAGCTCTGATAAACTCTGATCTTATTTAAGTAAGCCCATACCAGGATTTTGGCTTGAGAACTTTATTTGTGCTTGCACAACTATGTATTTCCCACATACTAGATCAGACGAGGTCCCGCCACATTCTCTTCTCTTACATGAATTTAAAGTACCAGAAGGCCAGGGAGAAGTTGTGTTTGTCTCAGAAAGGATAAGTTGGTTAACTCTTCTCCATCATAGTGCCCTCTCCATTCTGTGGGACTCAGGGATCATTTATTCATGGCTGTGTGGAACACCCATTCATTCAGTGGGTGCCTTGGGACACTTACTACTCTTATTAAAATGTACCATATTTTATAAATAAAAGTCCAAACTTGGCTCAGAGCATTCCGCAAGTTGTCTCTGGCAAAAATTCAAATAGCATTTAAAGTTGGAAGAAAGTCCAGAATGAAAGAGATGTCATATGACCCAAAGTGGTTCTATCTAATTCTATTTTAAAATATTTAAATAAACTGAAGCCTTGTTTTTCTCTGTCTCAGAACAGTTGGATTCTGTGGTCAGCAAGATGAGCATGATCTGAATTTTATTTCACTTCGTTAGTCATAGCCTATTTATTATAATAACAACAATAACTTACGTTTTCATAGCCCTTTAATAGTTTCTAATATATTTCCCCTTAATCTGTCTCTATTTCCAGTCCTTTTCTAGTTGTTGCATTCTGCAGAAACTTCTTTCTTGCTTGGCTTTTGCAAAGCCAGCTAGGGAAGAGGTATCTTTTCATCATGGCCAAGGTGGAAGGGGTATAAAGAAACAGTAACTGCTGAGATATAGAAAACATTGATTGGCTAAGAGAATTGAAAAGATCCTAGAATTTCATAAAGTTGAAGAATATATTTACCATTTCACAATGTGGAACTCGCTATTGTGACTGTAGAATAACGTGTCGGATGGAGTGATACTTGACTCCATCATGCCTCATTCTAAGCCCTTTACGTTTCCAGTTCTTAACTGGTGCATACATTTGATAAACATCTAGGTGCAAAAAGCATCTTCTTTCACCTGACCTGTAGTGGCGCGGTGGATAAAGCGTCGACCTGGGAACACTGAGGTCGCCAGTTCAAAACCCTGCACTGGTCTGGTCAAGGCACATATGGGAGTTGATGCTTCCAGCTCCTCCTCTCTCTCTTTCTCTCTCTCTCTCTCTCTCTCTCTCTCTCTCTCTCTGTGTGTGTATCTCCTCTCTAAAATGAATTTAAAAAAAAGAAGCATCTTCTTTCATAGGATTGTTTTTGCATGATAAACGATCAGAAGGGGAATAATTATGTCAAAAACTTCTAATCCTTGAAAATACATTGCTGTCTGCTCAAGGTTTAGAATCATATAATTCATAATAACATAGAGGGTATTGCATTCAACTTAAATACCATTTTCAAGACCCGACTCCCTGTATGGTAGAGGGGAATGGAGGCACACACTGACATAAAGGGGCATATGTTAGGGTATCCTAGGGGAATCAGGAGCAATATTTCCAGCTTGCACTTCTCTCTGGGTTAAAATGCCTCACTGTTACTATTATCTTCGTTACCATCTTGATTGTTTCCTGAAATAAACAGAAAATTTTAATATAAGAAAGTAACAGTGGATATAATTTACCTAAAAATGCATACATATTAGGATGTCTATTGCAAGGAGAGAAAAAGAATGAATGCTGTATTTGGTTATGGGATTATGGACACCACCTTTTGTATGCTGCTTTGAAACTAGGTCAATCCATGTCTTTAAATCAGGTTAGATTTATGTCTACCAAGTGACAGCATGTACAGTTTGGAACTGGGATGGTTTTGGAAGGCTTCTTCTGTGCACTTCCAGATGATTGGCGATTTCCAGATGATTGGCACCGCAGGAGCAGCCTTACTGCAGGCAGATCTAGGCAGCTAGCTATGGAGTGTTATTTTATTCACCCTGAGCTAAAATTATTATGCATGGGCGGGCCTCAATATACCAATTGTCCCCACCTACACACCCAGCCTTGCCTTTGCTAGAATAACTTTGTTTATCCTTCAGACGTTAGTTTCAGCATTGCCTCCTTTTGGAATTACTTTTGGAACCTAGTTCTAGATGGTTTCTGTAGCAGAGCACACTTTACTTTCTTTGTTGTAGCGTGCAGCTAGTTATTTTCCATTCTCTAAGGCTATTGGAAGAAAGGACTGTCTTTTGTTTCTAAATCTTCAGTATCTTACATTGCTTATAGCACTCATCAGATCTTCAATTAAAAAGTTTCTGGCCTGACCAGGCGGTGGCACAGTGGATAGAGCGTCGGACTGGGATGTGGAGGACCCAGGTTCGAGACCCCCGAGGTTGCCACCTTGAGTGCGAGCCCATCTGGCTTGAGCAAAAAGCTCACCAGCTTGGACCCAAGGTCACTGCCTCAAGCAAGGGGTTGCTTGATCTGAGGGCCCGTGGTCAAGGCACATGTGAGAAAGCAATCAATGAACAACTAAGGTGTAGCAACGAAAAACTGATGATTGATGCTTCTCATCTCTCTCCGTTCCTGATTGTCTGTCCCTGTCTATCCCTCTCTCTGACTCTCTCTCTGTCCCTGTAAATAATAAAAATGAATGTAAAAAAAAAAAAAGAAGAAGTTTCTGGAGAACATTTCCTATAAGGCTCATGTGATTATCTGTTTGGTAGATGTCTCATGATAGAACATGGAATGGATACACCAGGTTATCAGAGTTTGGTTCCATTATACATTCAAATTATCTTTATTTGTTTAAGAAATATGCATCAGGCCTTGGCTGGTGGTGCAGTGGATAGAGCATTGGCCTAGCCTATGGAAGTCCTGGGTTCAATTTCTGGTCAGGATACACAGGAGAAATGACTGTCTGCTTCTCCCCACCTTCCTGCCCCCCGTCTCTCCCTCTTCTCCCACAGCCAGTGGTTTGATTGGTTCAAGCGTGGCCCTGGGCACTGAAGATAGCTCCATCGGAATGCATCAGCCTCAGGTACTAAAAATAGCTTGGTACTTGAGAATTGGCCCCAGATGGGGTTGCTGGGTGGATCCCGGTTGGGGTGCATGTGGGAGTCTGCCTCATTATCTTCCCTCCTCTCACCTAAAAAAAGTAAAGAAAAAAGAAAAAAATGTGCATCAAATTCCTGTTAAGATCTAGACTTCTTAAATGGTAGGTAGATAATAGTGAATGATATAAAAATCCTGCCTTAAAGGTGCTGTCATTCGAGAGACATCACCAGGCGTGAATATATAACCCTGTTGCAGCCTGACCTCACAGTCCCTCAATTCTAATTCACTTCAGTACACTGTAAACATAGCCACCCTTTGCAGCTCATCTTCACTCCAAACTCCCCATCCCTATGATCCTTAACTCTAAAATTATATTCCCTGATCACAAGGTCAAGTCCCCATGTCTTCACTCTTTCTGAATATTTCATCTATCACTTATTGTAGTTGCTCCACTTCTCAGTATCTCCCAGGCCTTCTGCTCTCCCTTCATCTCCTCACTTAGCACTGGCCTCAGAGTCAGCTGTTTAAGTAGTTCCCAGCACTTGCCACTTCAAGAGTCCCTACTTTTGGTAGCCCTCAGTCAATTTATTATCCTCTAGGATGCCGCAAGTTCTGGTTTAGTATATTATAAAACCATACTGAGAAGGAAGATTCTAGATTCATTCTTTCTAATCTCCATCAGGTCTGTAATATTAATACTCTGTCCTCTTTTACTCACCTGCCTCCTCCCTGATTCCTCTTCTCCGAAAAATGCATTCATCAAAACCTTTGATTTCTATAATTAAAAAATCAAGATACACAATGGTTTGTTCACTGTTATTTTTATTTTGTAGAATTCACACAGGCATGTCAACTGAAGAGGAACTGGAAGTAAATACATAGGCCCTGGCTGGGTAGCTCTGTTGGTTAGAATGTCAACCCGATAATGCCAAAGTTGTAAGTTCGATCCCTGGTTAAAGCAATATAAGAACCAACCAATGAATGCATGAATAAGCAGAACAACAGATCAGTTTCTGTTTCACTCTCCCTTCCTCTCTCTCTAAACCCCTCAATCAATAAAAACATTTAAAAAGTAAATACATAAAAACCTTTATCAATATTGCCTTTAGATGGTGGTATTTTTTATTATTTTTCTATACACTTTTCTTCTGTCCAAAATTTTCAGAAGAAGCACATAATCTTTTCAAATCATTAGAAATAGGCATTCCTAAGAAAGGAAACAGTAAAAGATAATGGGAATAAAAAATTGAAAGTGGTGGGGGTAGGTGATCTTGCTGCTTAGTCTTGGGCTCTGAGAAGACTAAGCCAGTTGCCCTGGCATACCCCAGTGCTTCGTGAGTAGTGGTTGTTAATGGAAACTGAGGAGTACAGAATGTGTTGCCAGGACCAAAAAGGATTAAACCAAGAAAAAAAACTTGTAGACACAGAAAATAGTGTGGGGATCGCAGGAGTGAAGCAGGGTGGGGGGTGATTGAATAGGGAAGAGAGAGGATGGATGGTGATGGAAGGAGACTTAACTTGGGGTGGTGAACAAATAATGCAATATACACACGATGTATTATAGAATTGTGCACCAGAAATCTGTATAGTTTTATTACCAATGTCACCCCAATCAATTCAATAAAAGATGTTTTAGAGGTGGGTAGAGAGCTTTTGTGTCATTCCTGGGTGATGTGGCTGAATTCCAAGCAAATTAGTTTCACGTCTTTTATAAAAGAGTGATATCAGTGTCCTGGCTGATTTAAGGGATAGGAAAGACAATCTGTTACATATTTAGATGTCTGATAACCTCATAAGTCAAAGTGAGGAGAATAATTACTAAACTGCCTTTATCTTTTTATAGTAGTATGTGATTTTTCTGAACCTTGATGGGTAGCAAGAAGAAAAACAATGTTACTTCCCTTTAGGATGAAGACTTAATGCTGGAGCAAAATATGTGATGAAACCCCAAGTTGATGCAGTTGCATAATGGTGCTTATAGCTCCCTGTAGCCATTGAGGACTTAGCACTTCAGAAAAACTGCCTCCCAGAGTTTGATTGGCTGTGGTCAGTCTCAGTGAATAGATTCTGTAGAGTTCAGGTTGTAAGTTGCAGCCTGTGTTGGAGAAAACTGGATGTTACTGTAGCGTGCCAAGTCAGCCCACACTTAGCCGGTGTCAGAGGGAGCCCCTCATGAGTGATACTCTGTCTTGTCCAAGGGGCTTTGCCAGTTAAGCATCCTAGCTTGAAGTTTTATAATGATAGGTCTCACTGTAAGAAAAAATTATATATAATAGTCTTGTTCTCTGCATCTGTGACTTCTACCCTATATGCATTTGAATATATGTTGTTGTAATTATGGTGCCAATCGGGGATGGTAGCTTGCAATATTTAGAACATAGAAGATAGATACTCAGTGTCTTTCTTGGCAAAAAGAGAAAAGATCTGAGAAGTCTCACAGCTTATTCACTAATGGCTTCTCCCATTTTGATTGTATCTGTTTCCGTCACCTCTCTCTCTCCTGACTGTCAGTCCTTTTGTCTGTTAGGGACAATGCTAAGTATTACCACAGAAGGGTTCAGGAAAGGCATGGATATTTAAAGAAATTTGGGTAGAGATAGGGAAGTACAAAATAATGGATGACTCACTTTTTAGGATAGGTTCTCTATAAAAACTCATGCTTGCCACTTCCCTTTTAGGGTTTTAATCATTTGTCACATGGCATCTGTTTATGCCATGTGACAAATGTTTCTCACACACTCGAGAGGGAGCCATGCCCATTGGAAATGAGTCGGTGTCCTAAGAAACAAATTTGTGTCAGGATTTGAATCTAAATCCTTTCTTGCCTCACCTGTGGTAACATAATGAATTACCTGGAATGCCGAGGTCAGCAGTTCGAGACCCTGGCCTTGCCAGGTCAAGGCACACATGAGAAACAACTACTGTGGGTTGAGGCTTCCAGTTTCTCCTCCCCATCCCCACCCCCAAATCAATAAATAAAATCTTTAGAAAAAATCTGATCTTCCTCCCACAGCACCACTGCCCATCCTTCCTCTCACCTGACTTTCCAGGCATCTCTCCCTGGAGTCAAGGCAGGTACAAAGGGGGCTCATCTACCCAGTAAATACATGGGTGCCAATAGTGTGGATACAACAGAGTAAAGGTTTGGAGTCACACAGATACAGTTTTCCAGGTTTTGAATGTACTAGCCAAATAGCTCTATGATCTGGGTAAGTTACTTTATCCTTCTAGGCCCCTTCTTTCCCCATGTATAAAACTGGGGTAACAGTGCGTGTTATACAGGATTTTGTGAGGTTTGAATGAGATAATGTCTGGAAAATATTGGGCACTCAAATTATGGTGGTAGCATTGGTGGTGGGTGGTGGTGGTTGTCTCAATACTAATGATGGTCATTTAATTCAAGATTAGTGCTGAGGAAAATTCCAGCATAAGAAAACATGTTGAACTATAAAGTTACGTGCAGGCAGTCCAGGGATTGTTACCAGTTGAGGTCTTGTTTTTAAGTTGTCACTATTTGTGAAACCCTGCCATTTAAAAATTCTCAGAGCCAGTGCATCACATATTAAAGAAAGTAGGCCACAGCTCTCCTTCTCTTTCAGGCCCATTTATATCTGCAAGGATTGAGTGTGGATATAAATAAAAAATATGAACAATAGGTCTTTGAACATTAGAAAGATATTTAAACCTGAATCTAGCAGCTCATGTCATGTGAGCTGTAAGAATATGGGAATTAAGAGAGAGTGTATGTTTGGTTTGGTGCCCAACCCTGGAGGACCCCAGTGCAGCCAGCTTGGCAACTTCCCGTCATGCCACACGTGCCTCCTATTGAGCAGGCCACACGGAGCCTCGTCCCTTCCATGTCTCATCCTTTATCAAGGGCACTCATTAGAAGAGCAATGTAAATTAAATCAAAAGGTGGTTCCTCATTTTTTAAAAAATAAGAATTATACCATCCTAAACATCCCCCTTCCCGCCCCTGCCTTTTCACTTCTTGGGAGTCTCTGCTAGTCAGTACCTGCAGGCGTTTTTACCAGAGGGCCAGTCAACCCTGATTCTTTCTTGGAGATATTATATGAAATCATCTTTGGGGGTTCTAAGAAGTTAGATAAAGCTATAGTGTCTGAGGAAGGATGTGAAAATGAAGAAATGGTTTTCCCCTTCACTAAGGTGACCAGACGTCCCGCTTTTGGCAGGGCAGTCCCAATTTTTAACAGCTTGTCCTGTGTCCCACAACGTCTTAAAAAAGTCCTGATTTTTTGGAAAGAATGCACAAAAAGCTAGGGAACGGCGGGAGAACAGGAAGGGAATATACGCTTTGCAGTGGGGAGACCCTGCCTCAACCTGGAAGCACCTGAACTGCTGCAAGAACTGGCTGCCCCATGCGAGGCCCTGAAACAAAGAACTTGGGGTGGGACGTACCTGCTGGGGCAGTGGCTGTCAAGTCCCCTAACTACCCATAGGCCCACGTCCTGGACGCCGGCACGTGGCTCCAGGCTCCGAGGCGCAAGCTGCTCAGTCTCCAGTGGGCTGGCGGGCCGGAAGCAGGGACCTCAGGGAGCATGACCATGTAACTCCATCCCTCTGACTCATTCAAAATTTCCCATATAGTAATATTTCCGAAAATGATCCTTTTAATGAGGTATCATTATTTAAAAAATATATTGATAAGGAAAAGGTTAAATCTTGGGCATCAGCTAAAATCACAATAGAGAACAAATGGTTAGAAATATTTCATCATTTTGAAACAAACCATGTTCCATACAATAATGCACTAAAAAATTGTGGAATACGCGCTGTCTTTACCAGGAACTAATGCTGCGACTGAATGTGTTTTTTCTGCAGTAAATAAAATGTGGACATCAGAAAAATCACAACTAAGTGTTGAGACTTTGAAAGCCATTTTATGTGTAAAATATAATTTAACAAATTCTTGTGAAAAATTTCATGATGTTTGAAATGATAGCAATCTACTAAAAGAAATTCACTCAAATGAGAAATATGCCAAAGAATAAAATAATACTATACATAATTTTTAATGTATTATATTTGTAAATTGTACTTATGTTGAAATTTTAAAAAGTATATTACAATACTATTTTTGCATTCTATGAAAATTTTTTTTTGCTTCATATAGAATTTTTAAGCAAGAACCCCCACCCCACCCCACCCCTGTCAATGGTGTCCCGCTTTACCAATTTTAAAATCTGGTCACCTTAGTATATTTCCTAAAACACCCCCCACCCCACCCAGTTAGGATAAAATTAATTGTTATCTCATTTATATTCTGAAACTTGTTTTAAATCTCATTATTCTAATAATTACCTTTTTGAACCGTGTCTTCCTCCCCCAATAGACTCTGAGCGCCTTGATGACAAGGTATACTGTATTTCTTTTTCACCTTTATATCACCAGTGCTTACTATATAAGCAACTTCTCAATCATTGTTTAGGAAATGGAATGCAAATCCTAAAAGTAGCAACCAGAAACCTGTGTTGTTGCTTTTTGCTCTAAGTACTGCTATAGCGGATTGTTTTTTCTCCTTCTGAATTTGTTTATAATAAGAAAACCATATTAAAAGAAGTTTAAAGATAAAAAATGTTTCTGGGAGATGACCTTTGTCCTAGGCTTAGAGATATGAAGCAGGGTGGTGGTGGGTGATGAACGAAGGGACCAGACTGTGTGGTGATCCAACAACCTCAGTGTGTGTGATTGGCCTGGGGAGTTTGGACATTCATATGGGAAGGAGTAGCCTATTTTAATGATCTTAATAGGCAAGACTAAGAAGGAAAAGGTAATGAGACCTAGACAGACAACAGCTCTTAGAAATACATAGTTCGCAGTGAGTTTGGTCTGGAGATACTAATATTTCATACCTCTCAAAGACTTGCTGGGTAACCTGCTTTGTGAGGGTGAAGTAGTACAATTGCCATCTTGCCATGGCTCATGAATGATATGGTCCATTGTCACAATCCTCTTCTCAGCCCATAAATTAAATAGGCCAATGCAAGGCACTTACACCAAATGCACCTTGCAAAGGACGGTCCCCAACTGCATTAGAGAATCCCCATGCCAACTCCACTGTGGTGTCACCCTCTGCTAACATAGGAAAACTGAAGTTTCTACCCCTCCCCATAGTGTTATGAGAGGCTAGACCAGTGGGACTATCAAGTTGCTCAAATTTTGGAAAGGAGCTATATCAGTGGCCATTTTTAGTATATGTACTGCTAAAGCAAGCACATCAGTGGCCATTTTTAAGAAAAGCAAAATTGAGTTCCTTGGATATTCCTGACATAAGTGAAACTATCATACCTAGAAAGTTGTCTGAAGAAATGATCAGAGCAATCTGACAGTATCAGAGTATCAGAGTGGAGCAGATGGCTTGAGAGGGGCAATTGTTTTTTGATCATTCTCAACCTAGTCATCCTGGAAAAATGTAGGAAAAGCTAGTAATATGGGATAGTGAATGTTGCTGTATCATTTGAACCCAATGTCTTCATAACTACTTAAAAGCAAATCATGAAAACATGGGTAATATACCATGCAGAAATTAAGTGGGTGAACAGTTGGTGGGTGAGTTGCACTTGGAAAATGCTTGGCTCATCAAATTAAGCAGAAGACTGTCTTGGTAAAAATTAATGAGTGTAATTTTAGTTTAAATGGTGTCAGTATTGACAAATTGATGAAGTAGGGAGAAAAGGAAGAGGTTCAATGAAGGAAAATGTAGTTCATTTATACAGGAAAAGCACCATTTAAGGTAACAGCATCTTGAGGGAAAGATAGATATGTACATCTATGCAGGAGAGCTTTAAATTCCCTGGTGAACCACATAGAAGCTGAGCATGATTCATTCATGCACTTGTGTTTAAAAAAGAAATCTAGAAACACTTGAATTTGAGAAACTAGGACAAAGGACTTTCAAGGTTTTTTCCAGACTTGGGTAATGCAGAATAATTTACTGCTTTGTGTGTGTCGTTTTGTGTGCAGAGATGGGGGCAAGCTTGGAGTCTGTCACTAGCAGACTCTAATTCTCTCTGCACTTTGGTTTATCTGATGTCACAGATTGCAGTCCCTGGACATCTACCCTGTGTTTCTTCACTCTGAGCCCCTTCCCTGGGGGAGCATCAGATTTCTTACGAACCTTTTGGAGCAGCTGACTAAGCCCTTCTCTCTGGCAATAAGAGGGAACTTGAGCTGTTAATAGAATTAAAGTGATTTTTGAAAAATCTCCTGAGATTGCAATAAGCCCATCAAGTGACCTCTCTATCCTTTCAGTTATTGATTCATCCTGGACAGCAGCTAGCTCAGAGTGGGTGTGGGTGGGCTAGGGATGGTGAGGTACCTCATGGGGCCCGTATGCATGGCCTTGCTGTAACCTGCTCCTGATCTAGAATGTGGAATCTTCAGAGCAAGGAAGATTGAATGAGATCATGTCTGGAAAGTTCCCCAGATCCTTGGAAAGTATTAAAATGGGTTTATGCTTAAGCATCTAATAGAATAGAATTGCATTATTACTGCAAGGAACCCTATAAATTCATGCACTTCTTTTAAAAATATTTGAGGAAACTAAAGCCTGCAAGAGGTAAGTGACTTAAAAGCCAGTTAGTAGCTTATAATCACAAATTAATGTATCGCACACTAAAGTCAATAGGTTACTCTAAACTGTTTTACAGCAGAAATGAAATTCCGTTTGTAGTTCATCTGTATCGAGATAACAGCCTCCAAGACCTGTGAGGAACTTGACAAGTACCACAAATGAGTTCACGAGTTAGGACTACAAGGACAGGGAGAGAGAGGGACTATGACAAACTGGAGAACACATCAGTTCTGTTTAAAGTTGGCAGCTTATCTCATTGTGGCCAGTTCATTTTCCTAGAGAAGTTAGAAATGCATCAACTTTGTATTGACCAAATAAAACACATTGAGTGGGCTGATTTTGGACTTCGGCCTGAGGAATGACCCTGCTCCTGATGTCTACCTTGTTCTGCTGGCTGAGCATAAGGGAATTCATCTAATGCATGCATAGAAGCAGCTAAGTAAAAGTTTTATTCCATACAAATTTTTCAAGATATTGTTCTAGATGATAGTTTCAACATTCAAGAAGTACATTCATCTCTTTCATTGTTCACTTTTCAAAGAAAGTTTTTATGAGAAGTGAAAAGGGGAAGAGATGGAGACCTGGGAGGAACCACCGACTGGTGATCTGCTTTTGAATTGTTGAGAATCGGGAGGTTGTGTGTGTAGACCACTGTGTCCTTCCTGGTTCTTTCATTTTCATCTGGTACTTTTTTTTCCCTTTTTTTAGAGAGAGAGAGAGAGAGAGCAACTCATAGTTGCTTTACTTTAGTTGTTAATTAACTACTTCTCGTATATACTTTGACCAGGGCACTCAAGCAGAACCAGTGACCCCTTGATCAAGCCAATTACCTATGGGCTCCTGCCAGCAAGCCTGGTATCAATCATATCAAGCCAATGACCCCACATTCAAGCTGGCAAGCCCACACTCAAGCCAGAGACCTTGGGGTTTTGAACTGGGGACCACAGCGTCCCAGATTGACACTCTGTCCATTGCACCACTACTGGTCAGGTTCCATCTGGAACTTAAAAAATACCAAAATCCAGACCTGAGGCAGAGAAGAATGAATATCAACAATTTCAAGATAAATGCCAGGCTCTCTTCTGCCTCCCTATAAATGTCTTCGGCTTTATTATTTATTTATTTATTTAATTTCTTTTTATTTTATTCATTTTTTAGAGAGGAGACACACAGAGAGAGAGAAAGAGAGAGATAGAAAGAGAGAGAGAGAGAGAAATAAAGGGGGGAGGAGCTGGAAGCATCAACTCCCATATGTGCCTTGACCAGACCAGTGCAGGGTTTTGAACTGGCGACCTCAGAGTTCCCAGGTCGACACCTTATCCACTGCGCCACCACAGGTCAGGCTATTTATTTATTTTTAAATATTTTATTTATTGATTTTAGAGAGAGAGAGAAAGGTGGGGAGGAGCGGGAGGCAACAACTCAAAACAGTTGCTTCCCATATGAGCCTTGACTGGGCAGGCCTAGGGTTTTGAACTAGTGACCTCTGTGTTCCAAGTTGCTGTCTTATCCACTATACCACCACAGGACAGGTTATCTTCTGGCTTTTAAAAAGGGAAGCCCTCTAAATCTCTGTCTACAGAATTATTTTTGGAGCAACCAACTGGGAGTTTCCAAGGTTTAAGGAATAAGCTAAATGTTTAAAGCATCTCATTGGACAACTATTGCAATCCCCTGTGTTTTTGCCTTCCCCACCCAGCCGGTCTGTTGTCAAAACAGTAGCCAGCCCTTTTAGAACATTCATCACTCAATTCATCTGTCTTTTTGACTCACAAGATTCCAGTGGCTAAATGCCTCTCAATGTTCCAAAAGGCTTTATATAATCTGCTTTTGTCCAGCCTCCCCATTACTCCCCTGACCTCACCTCCTACTACTCACCTTGTACTCACTCTGCCTAACCACACTGTACTCCTTACTGTTTGTTCCAAAAATGCTCTGGTGTGCTCCCTCCTAAGAGCCTTAGCGTTTGATTTTCTCTGCTTAGAAGACTCCTTCCCCAAATACCCCATGGCTACCCGTAATGCTTTTCAGAGAAAACTTGCTTACTGAAAATTGCCATTCCCCTCCCCATTACTTCTGGCACTCCAAATCTTCATTCCCTACTTTAATTTTTTAAAGTACTTGTCCCAGTTGCTAACTATACATGTTCCTTTTTTGTTCCCCACTCCTCTAAGTTCCATGAGTGCAGGCATTTTGTCTGTTTTGTTCACTGCTACATTTGTAAAGCTTAAAAGAGTGCCTAAAAACATAACAGGTACTTGATAAGCATTGTTCATATGTTTTGAGATGTTTTTCCCCTTCTGTACTAGGGATGGTGGTCTTCACTGTGCTGGGTACATACTCCTCTTGCTACTGAATTTTGGTGTTTATTTTTGTTTTGTTTTGATTTTTAACAGAGTGGAAGACTTAAAGAGAGGGACAGATAGAGACAGACAGACAGGAAGGGAGAGAAGACAAGAAGCATCAATTTTTTGTTGCAGCACCTTACTTGTTCATTGATTTCTTTCTCATATATGCCTTGACCTGGGGGCTACAGTAGAGCAAGTGACCCCTTGCTCAAGCCAGTGACTTTGGGCTCGATCCAGCAACCTTGGACTTCAAGCCAGTGACCATTGGGTCATGTCTCTGATCCCATGCTCAAGCCAGTGAGCCCATGCTCAAGCCAGAGACCTTGAGGTTTCAAACCTGAGTTCTCCGGGTCCCAGTCCAATGCTCTATCCACTGTGCCCACCACCTGGTCAGGCTTTATCTCAGTTTTAATGTCCCTTTTTCTGAGTTTGTCTGAGTCTCTCTACTAGTTAACTTGCTCTGCATTTTTCTTCATTACATTTGCCACATGATAATTCAGCGTTTATGGAATTGTTTATTCAATGACTGTCACTAGGTGTACTTATTTAGGTGGGGAATCCTTCATATTGGGTTTGTCTTTGTATCTCTGGCACTGAACACTGGCCCTGACACATAGTAGGAGTTTACTGAATACATGTGGAAAAGTAAATAAAAACAGAACATAGGTGTTCTGGCCACCCAAGGGATTTGGGATTGTGTGGAGAGGTTATATCAATAACTATTTGTTTCTCTCTACAGAGATTATTTTGCAGAGGATTATGGGGAGATGGTACCCAGAACAAGTCATACAACAGGTAAGAAAGGTGTGGGCCTCAGACTTTTTCTGAATTTCCAAACATAGCACTGCATCATATAATTCCTGACCTTCCCAGAACAGTGCAATGAATCATAACCAAAATACATATGTGAACTCTTTGGACTTTTTTTTTTTTTTTTACAGGGACAGAGAGAGAGAGTCAGAGAGAGGAATAGATAGGGACAGACAGACAGGAACGGAGAGAGATGAGAAGCATCAATCATTAGTTTTTGTTGCCGTTGCGACACCATGGTTGTTCATTGATTGCTTTCTCACATGTGCCTTGACCGTGGGCCTTCAGCAGACCGAGCAACCCCTTACTGGAGCCAGCAACCTTGGGTCCAAGCTGGCGAGCTTTTGCTCAAGCCAGATGGACCCGCGCTCAAGCTGGCAACCTCGGGGTCTCGAACCTGGGTCTTCCACATCCCAGTCCGATGCTCTATCCACTGCACCACTGCCTGGTCAGGCTCTTTGGACTTTTAATGATTCTGTACTACAAGATTAAAGTCATTTGTAAAATGATTAAAATAAATTCTGCCACTAAGATGAAATCTTTGCTGTAATATACCATTTAAATGAGTATTATATATCATAGATAACTGTATCAACCTCATAAGCGAGATAAAGTGGGAAGAGCTCTTTGTACAGAGTTCATGAAGGAATAAGCACCCAGTCAATACAATTATTAAAATATTCATAATATTATCACACGATTACTGCCCTAACATTAGCCAGAGAGCTGCCTAAATTATAAACCCAATGTGAAGATAACTTTTGGGGACAGTTTTTCACAAAAACTTAATTGTCTAAGGGTTTTACTTTGCTGAGTGTTTTGCCTATTTTATACCAGCCCTGAAACACAGATGGTTCAGATGCACAATGTGGAAAACACTTTATAATTTGAATATGTTAAGAACTTCAGAGTCACTTAAAATTAGCATTTATAACCTGACTCATGGTGACACACTGGATAGAGTGTCAATGTGGGATGCTGAGGTCCCAGGTTTGAAACCCGGAGGTCACCATCTTGAGCATAGGCTCACCAGCTTGAGTGCAGGGTTGCTGACTTGAGTGTGGAATTATAGTCATGATCCCACGGTGGCTGGCTTGAGCGCAAAGGTCACTGGCTTGAGCAGGGGGTCACGGACTCAGGCTGAGTCCCCAAGTCAAGGCACATATGAGAAGGCAATCAGTGAACAACTAGGGTGCTGCTACGACAAGTTGATGTTTCTTATCTCTCTCCCTTCCTGTCTCTCTCTCTCTCTCTCTCTCGCAAAAAAAAAAAAAGTTTTATAGCAACATAGTCATGTTCATTCATTTACACATTATCTGTGCCTGTTTTGAGTGACAGAGGCAGAGATCATGGTTGTGACAGAGAAGGTATGGCCCACAGGCCTAAATTATTTACTATCTGGCCCTTTAAGAAATGTTTACCAATCCGGGGCTTAAAACAATGATTTATTCTTTCTGTGTCTTGGAAAACTGGGCATTTCTTCTGCTGGTCTCATTTGGGGTCACTCAAATACTGTAATCTCCTGACAGCTTGGCTGGGGCCGAAGGTCCAAGATGGCTTTACTCAAGTGTCTGGCAGCTGGTGCCCAGCTGTCAGTTAGGGCATCTTCATTGCCCCTGTATTTGGCCTCTCCCTCTCCAGAAAGGGGGAGGAGGCTACTTCATAGAATAGTGGTCCTGGGGTCCTAAGAAGGACCCCAGAAATGCAAGGCTTCTCTAGGCTTTGTCTCTGGAACTCACACAGTGGCATTCTCATCATATTCTCTTGTTTAAAGCAAGTTAGTTGGCCAATTCAGATTCAAGAGGTTGACAAATAAACAACACTTTTTGATGGAGAAGCAGGACCATCAAGTTACTAAGGGGCATAGACATAACTAATGTGTTTCACTGTGGGGACCCTTATGAGTATGTCTACCACAGGATACTCTTTGTGAACTCTTCTAATGTGCCTCAGAATTGGTGCGTATTTTGCAAAAACCAAATTCTGCTGGATTATACAGGTTGGAATGATTGTGCCACCATTATATAACATCTGTTTTTCCATTTCCCCGGCAGCTTTTCTTAGTGACACTAAAGATCGAGGCCCCTCAGTGCAGTCCCAGACCTGGAGAAGTGGTGAGAAGGTCCCCTTCAGGCAAACACATTACCTGAGGGCATTTGAAAAAGCCCCTCTGGTGCAGTCTCAGGCTCTTCGAGACTTTGAGAAGGTAAGTCATAGGGGTAGGTGTCAGTTATCCCAGCAGAAGGAGTACCAGGGGGCAGTGATGTCTTATAAAAATATGGTCCATGGCTTACTCTGGATAGTGGGCCTTCTTACCATAATGGTGTCTCCTTTAAGAGCATATGTCCCATGAAAGAGACTTTGCTTGGGGTGATGGGCACACAATGCAGTATGCGGATGCCGTTTTGTTGAGTTGCACAATTGAAACCTGCATGGTTCTGTTAACCAATGTCACCCCAATAAATTCAGTTAAAAAATAAAAGAGCATATGTTCCAATGAGCATCCGCAGCATTAGCTATGTGCTGAATGCTGTGGTTCGTGGGCAGTTCTCTCTATTGGTGATTCTCCTGCCTACCATTTTTATCCCTGGTTTATTCTCAGATCAATTCAGGAAGTTTAAATGGCATCTGAGCCCAGGGCACCCAGTCCAGTGGCTGACATTGTATTCTCTGTAGCTGGCTTGGACAGTTCTACATATCTGGCTACTGTCTGTAGTCTGAGTTGCCTCAGCCATGCCATTTGCTTCTCAACAAGAATCTATCATTGTGGCTCAAAACTGCTGATGAAACTCTTGAAGTGCTTTGTGGCTTGTTATGTTTATCCTTAGATTTGGCCAAGCCAAATTACTGATAATGTAATACAGGTCCCCAGCTCCCTGGACCCTGGATTGATCCCAGGAAGGCTGCACAATAGAACCTATCTACTGGTATTTATATAGCCTGGAGAAAGCACCCAGGATTTCTTACACCCTGTATGCTAAAAATAGAAACAGGTCTTGGTGCCCCCCTGGGGGTTACCCAGGCATCGGCCACAGAGGAGTACTGTATAAATATACCTTGAGATACAGTGTGTTTCTTTTATTCTTGAATTGACAGCTTTTGACATAAAATAATAAAATCTATTTTCAAAACAGGGTTAATAAAGCAGTGTTGACATTGGTTTGCTCCGTCTTCCCTCAATTTGTAACTAGAAATGTTTCACAAGGACCTAATGTGCATCACACCAGATATTCCTGTGGACAAAGAAGATGCTCCATGTCACGTGTGTCTGAGAATCAGTCTATTTTTGGTTTGGTTTGGTTTTCACCCAAGGTCGTCATGGATACTGTTCTATTTTTTTTTTTTAAGACAAAGAGTTTGTAAGAATATTAAGTGGCTTTTGAAGACTAAACCTCTGAGCAGCTGTGGTGCTGGTGGAGGGAGTAGGGTAACACCCTCGTTTTTCACCTTTTGATTCTGCTTCAACACAAAGGGGTGAGCAGGCTGCAGTGCCCCTCATAACTAGGTGGGGCACCTTCTGAGAGCCGGTCTGCCTGCATGCTCCTTTTGGTTCCGAGGTGACTTGGAACATTGCAATGAGGGTTATCACCTCCATGAGAGAATGAATGGCTGGTTGCTGAGTTGGAACAAACAGAAATCACCTGGCTTTCAGATGTGGGGTTATAAGTCCTTTCTTCTTACCATCCAGCTGTAATATTCCTGATTAGTCCTTCTCAATGCCACGAACCACTGGCAGAAGACAAGCTAGGACACAGAGAAAGGTCCAAGAGGAGATATTTTAAATCTCTCTCCCCTATGTGTCAAGTAATAAATAAATAAATAACAACAAGGTTATGACACACTTTTTATTTTCATCAGAAAGGTCATTGCTAGGGCTCAGAAAGGGTCATAGAATTTCTATACCGTGATCATAAATTTTGCCAGGTCAGAGAGATTATTACATATAAACTGTTGAGAAAAGCTCCTTCTTACACACTGCTTACAGTACCCACACCACCGCAACATGTCTGGGATGAGTGAGATGAGAGCAGCACATACATAATACTAGCTAATGTATCTTGATCACTTTCTATGTAACAGGTACTGTTTTAAGTATGTGCAGTATTATCTCATTTAACACTCATGACAACCTTGTAAAGAAAGCATGATTATTACCTGAGTATATGAGTAAGAAATAAATGCCTGACCTGTGTTGGCATAGAGAATAAAGCATTCACTTGGAATGCTGAGGTTTCCAGTTTGAAATCCTGGGCTTGCCTAGTCAAGGCACATATGAGAAGCAACTCTACGAATTGATGTTTCCAGCCCCTCCCCTTTTCTCTCTCTCTCTCTCAAATCAGTAAATAAAATCTTTATAAAAAAATAAAATAAATGAGAAATAAAGGCACAAAAAGGAACTTACCTAATGTCTCATAATGTAGGACTGAAAATACTCATCATTTTTGTGACCTTAAATGGTGAGTGCTTTCTAGGTTAAGGAGCTCAGCCAATGAAAGTTTGGTGGTAATGGGACTGGAACCATTAGCTCCTCCTGTTTAGATGGGTACAGAGTGCAATTCTGTCTTCTCTAGGTAAACTGTAAGTCTGCCTTTATCTCCTAATATTCTATATCACATGCTTTTTACTGCATTAATTCTGAACTACTTACAATTCCAAGCTGTGTGACATTTCCCAGTTTCTGTTCTGCCTGGAATACGTTTTCCCTCCTAGTCTTTACCTAGTTAAAGCCTACTCATTCTTCAAGATTCAGCTCAGGTGCAATTTTCCGTGTTGTTAGGATGCCTTCCTTGACTTTCCAATTTCAGAATATATACCCTGACTCTACGGTCTTCAAGAATAGCAAATAAGTCCTGCTCATCCTTTTCTAGTCTCTGGAATCTAACACAATGCAGTGTATATAGTATGTGCTCAGTAAATGCACAAACAAGTAAACTAAACTTGTTAGATTTGCATTTCCCGTGGCCTCTACTCAGGATTCACATAATGTATTCACAGCAAGCTGAATGGTTCTAAGGAGGATATTGGTGTATTAATTGAATAATTAGGATAGGAAACTGACAAGTCAAGAAAAGTACACTTGTTTTTACAATGAGTTTAAAGGAAGACCATTTCCCACCTAAACTGGGATGATAAAATTATATACCAAGTAAGTGAAAGAAGAAGGGACCTTTTGAAATATTTGACAAGACTTAATAAGAAGATCATTAATAGTAACTAATAATAATAAATAATATTTATTGAATGTTTATTATATGCTAGGTACTTTTCTAGATACTTAAGGTATTTTATTTCAACCATTTTTTTAAGTTAATTTGCCTACTTATCAGATAGGTACTGTTATATTCATTAAACCAGTGAAGAGACCAAGACTCAAATCACTTACCTAGAGTTATACAGGTTTAAAGTAATAGAACAAGATAACCCCAGTGATGTTCAAGGTTCCTAGGGAAATGAGAGGACCATTCAGACATAGAGTTACGTTGGTGAAATGAGTGTGGTTTTATATATAGAATCAAATGGCAGATGCTATAGAAAAGCTATGGAGAGGTGGGGGTCTGTGACTGTAAGGTTTAAAGGGGGCCTCCACTGCCCTCCCCTATTTACACATTTTTAATGATGTTGTCTTTAATATGAAGATGCCAGCGAAACCAGCTGCAGTGTTTGCCTAATTATAGTCTGAAGCCAGCTTTCCCTGGTAATCGGAATCCGACCACAGAGGGCCTGGTGAGGCTCCACCCATTCTGGAAAATTTTTTCACTTGACTCTTGAAATCTGGGGGTAGGGGAACAGGGCCTGAAAGGGGTTTTTCTGTCTTTCTGGGGATCTGAATTCTCACAGTCTGGGTTTCTTCCTGTTCTGGTTTCCGTGAATCTGGACCATGTCACTGTTGTTCATAGGTACAGCTGTTTCCGTGCTTCCTGGGTGTTCCTCTCTAATTACTGCCTTCGGGAATGAATGCTACCAGTGAAGTGTGTTTTTATTTTTTTTTAAGAAAACTAGCATTTATGCACACAAAACCACACTACCCCAAACATACTGGTTTTGTTTTCACTTGTGTTTGAACCATTCATAGTTATTAGATGAGAATGCAAGGGGGAAATCCTAAACTTCCAGCAGTCATAAAGAACACATTTTCTTCTTTTCAACGTGACTTTTCAGAGGGATTCATTCCACAGTCATTCCAAGGGACTTCAGAAATGTTTTCATTTCAAAGCAATATTGTTAGATATGTATCAACACAACCATTTTTCCTTAAGAACTATGAATAAAAGAAATGATTCTGAGCATTGCAGAGGATACAGAGATGCATACTGACTGTTACATTCTCAAAAAACATGCAATCTGATTGGGTATATGAAATTTAAGTTATGCAAGATTTATTTAAATAATAGCTAAGGCAACTGTGAAAGACATAACACAAGTTTAGAGTGTTTGCCAAACAAAGTTCTGTCTTTAAAACTTAAATATTAAAAAAACATTTTAAAATTTGTATTCATATATACATATGTAAATGTTTCTTCTTTACTGTATGAAGAAAGCTCTATCTTTTTCCCTATGGACCTTGAGGAATTTTCATTTCAGTAATAATTTCCACTCCAAAAATAAGTTTTTAAAATAGCAATTAAAATAAAGATACCGATGAATATTTATTGAGTGCTTACAGTGTGCAGGGCTCTATGAATGCACTTGGCTTGCATTATCTTACTCAGTTTTTATGACGATCTACTGGTTAGTACAACCATTATCTTAGATTGCAGAGAGGGACAGTGAAGCCAGAAGATGACTAGTGATTGCTAGAAAGGGCTAGAGCTGGGTTTGAAGAGAAACATACTTACTTCAAAGCTTGAACTCTTAGCCACACTTTTATTATGCATCTCTATGGACAGCTGGTCCCCTTACTCATTGGACTATTTGTCTCCTTATCCCCTCAGTGGATGGGTGTGTCCTGTGTGTCAGGCCCAGTGCTAGCTATTAAATTCACAGTGATAAAGTATGAATGTATTTTTTTTAAATGTGTGTTCAAGGATGAGTGTTTGTTTCAATATTTTTATACTAATAAAATAATAGAAATACTGTCATTATCAAAGTGAGGGTTGAGTATTTCAGGCATGGTGTATACATAAATAGAACATCATAGAGCAATGTACTATACTGGCCAGGCAGTAGTAACAAATTTAAGATTAAACAATAAAACAGTAACA
The DNA here is from genome assembly GCA_037038555.1 of Rhynchonycteris naso. NCBI lineage: Eukaryota > Metazoa > Chordata > Mammalia > Chiroptera > Emballonuridae > Rhynchonycteris > Rhynchonycteris naso. The sequence goes on from CM072998.1 coordinate 130,537,332, forward strand.
ATTTGACTTAATATTACAAAACATAATATCTCAATTTTTTTTTTTTTTTTTTTTTACAGGGACAGAGAGAGAGTCAGAGAGAGGGATAGATAGGGACAGACAGACAGGAACGGAAAGAGGTGAGAAGCATCAATCATTAGTTTTTTGATGCCGTTGCACCTACCAGTTTCATATGCGCATTCACTGAACCCTTCTTTAGTGATAAATAAAATATGATTTTTTTTCCAAATTCAAGAGATAGGTATATGTTTTTTTACTGGTGCACAAAATGAGCCGTGCATGAACATCACCTTGCTCAAAGAACAAAACCAACAAAGTGCATGAACTCACAACAAATTACAGTATTACTTTATTCTGGCCTCCGCGGCAGAGGCTTCTCTGAACCCCTGAGACCGACTTATCGAACCCCTAGGGTTCAATAGAACCCATGTTAAGAGCCACTGCCTTAGTTGTTCATTGATTGCTTTCTCACATGTGCCTTGACCGCGGGCCTTCAGCAGACCGAGCAACCCCTTGCTGGAGCCAGCAACCTTGGGTCCAAGCTGACGAGCTTTTGCTCAAGCCAGATGGGCCCCATGCTCAAGCTGGTGAGCTTGGGGTCTCGAACCTGGTCTTCCGCATCCCAGTCCGATGCTCTATCCACTGCGCCACCGTCTGGTCAGGCAATATATCTCAATTTTAACAGAGAAAAATTAGAAATATCTGGAAGGATATAAATCAAAATATTAATAGTAAGTATATCTGGGCTATACGAATAGTTATGATTTTTTTCTTCTTTATAACTTCCTATATTATCTGAATTTTTTTTTTCTTTTTACAGAGACAGAGAGTCAAAGAGAGGAATGGATAGGGACAGACAGAGAGGAACAGAGAGATGAGAAGCATCAATCATCAGTTTTTTGTTGCGACACCTTAGTTGTTCATTGATTGCTTTCTCATATGTGCCTTGACCGCAGGCCTTCAGCAGACCGATTAACCCCTTGCTTGAGCCAGCGATCTTGGGTCCAAGCTGGTGAGGTTTTGCTCAAACCAGATGAGTCTGTGCTCAAGCTGGCAACCTCCGGTCCTCCGCATCCCAGTCTGACGCTCTATCCAATGCGCCACCACCTGGTCAGGCTATATTATCTGAATTTTTAATAATGTATTTTATTTATCTAATCATTAAACAAATATTTCTAATGTCCCTACAATGTACATATCTTAAGTACAGCAAATACAATAATGAACATGCAAACATGGTTCCTGCTTTCATAGCGCTTCCATATTAGCCAATTACAACAGAGTATAATTGGAATGATAGAGGTAAACAATGGTATTCAATCAATAGCTGAAGCTCCTAACTTAGTCCAAAGGGAAAGTTTCCTAGAGGAAGCTACATCTAACTGGGGACCTAAAAGAAGGAGAAGTATTAGCTGGTAATATGGGCTGGGAGTGAGACAATGAAGAATGTTTCTTGCAAAGGAAACAGCATAATCCAGGTGAGAAAAAGAACTTAGTAAGTTACTTTGTCTTAGATTGTACATGCTAGAAATGTAAATAAGAGTTGAGACTGGAGAAAGAAAGGCAGGAGAAGCCTGTGTGCAGGGCCTTGCAAGTTATGTGAAGGGTTTTAAATTTTATCGGAGCTTTATGGGGAACCATTAAAAGCTTTTCAACAGAGAGGTGACATGGTCAGATTTTCCTTTAGAAATGTCCCTTTGGCTTCCATGTGGCTCTGGATTGGAGGAGCCGATCTAAGGCAGAGAGAGTAGCTAGGAGGCTGCAGCACGACAAAGATTGGTAGTGATGACAATATAGGAGTGAGAGAAATGGACAGATGAGAGAGAGAGGCAGAGGTGACAAGACTAAGTGATTGATTGGATGTATGACTGGTGATGGAGAAGAAGCCCAAATATGACCCACCACTAACTCATCTCTCCATTCCCATCGCAGGCTAGCTGGTCACATGTTGTAAACTGCCAGAGTGCCTTGCACTTTTCCTTTAATAACATGATTTGTTTCTTCAAAGTCTTTCTCTTCTGTTAGGATCTGAGCTCCATGATAGCAGAGACAGAGTCTGTTTCACTCATTCCTAGCTATAGTGATAACACAGTGCCTAGTTATAGTAGGCATGCCTGTTTCTTTTTGTTGTGCTTTGGATGAATAAATGATATCAAGCTTTCTTGCTTGGGCAACTGCGAGGTGATGCCATCCACTGAGAAAGGGAACAGCTGGAACAGGTACATGTAGTTCTTTTATATCATTAAAACAACAGCAACAAAGGCCAAAAGCCAGTAAAAGGATTCTCATTTTTGGAGGAAAATTGAGGAGATCCTTCTGTTATTAAGGAACTCTAAATCTAATTGACAAGACAGTCAAATAGATAATCTGAAATAGTAATGGCAGAAAGCACTCAGGAGGGGCCCTAGCATGAGCTTTAGGATCAGATAGGCTTCCTTTAATAGGTGGCTGTGTAATCAACTCCTTAAGGGCGAATTGGAGCCAGTTTGGTCAGAGCTGAGTGGGTGGTGAAGAAGAATGGTTTCCAGGCCAACACTGATACCCATGACAAGTCCTGGAGGCAGCAGAGAGCATAGTGAATTCAAAAATAGAAGACTTTCTGTCATAGCTGGACTACTGGAGTGTTGACTGAGGTTCAAGTTGGCATGTCTCCCCTCTCCACCCTCTACTCCTGGCCTTATTGTTGCAGCCATGATCATTGATGGTATACTGTGGATTCTTAGCTCTGTGTCTAGAGAAACTCCTAATTGTGTTGAAAATCTAGAAAAACAGATGAGGCAGTAAGTTGATATGTTTCTCCTTGAAGACTAGAAGCTTAGCAAATAATCTTCCTGGAAAAAAATTGAAAAACAAATCTTCCTGGGTTGAACCAGTTATGCACAAACAACACCAAGTCCTGCTGCTATTGATGGAGCCACACTGAAGGGAACCTAGTTTGGAGCCTAAGTCAGTGCAGCTCAATGGGCGTGTCTGCCGTGGAGCCCCTTTCACTGCCTCTGACTGTTGTTTCTGTAGTCAGGGAAGGGACTTGTTTTGTTTTAGTTTTATATAGTTCACAGTGCTCTAATGTGATGATGACAACAGCACCTTGTTATTCCAGAATTGGGGGTGGTGCGGGTGTGTATCTATGGTAGGGGAAGACAGCAGGAACATCATCTGACCCCCCCATCCTTCATCCACATGATGACGCTGCCTGAGACAGGGTTATTTATCGACCTGATGTAATAGCTGTTGTTAGCTCTCTTGTCACCAGGCCAGTTGTTTCAAGAAAAGGCTGTGTAGAGGATGGTTATTGGTTTGCTTCTGAGTTTTAGGGGAGAAAATGGAATGATATGATTAATACTGTAGCATTTAAAAGACACTGGAACTAGAGGAATTATGTTGACATTTCAGAAACAATTTTAGAAGAAAGATTTGTTTATTATGCAACCTAAAAGAAATAAAGGTCTTTGTAGAGTTTGTAGTCTGCTCTCTGAAGCAGGCGCCAACAGCTGGCTTATGGAATACAGGGGGCAGGCGTCCTGAGTGGAAGTAGAATTATTGATGAGTGGAAGATCAAGTTCACTGACTTCAGTTGACACTTTTCCTTGTTGAAATGGTCTGCAAAAGTTATGCATATTCTTCAGGACCGCCTAATGAGTACGCTTTTCCTGTATCATAACAAAGGACTGTGTTTTCTTTCTGAGGATTGTGACAAAACCGTAACTTAATAAAACGTAGTAACCCATGAGGTTTCCATACTGAGGACCAATGTCAGGGCACTTCATCTAGCTTCCATGTGAGGGCCCCTTCATCTAAGCAGGACCAATATACAGAACATTTTGAAATGATCAATTCTAAACCACTTGGTTTTAACTAAATTGAATGGAATTTAACCTTAACTGAAATTTAACCATTAAAAAAATCTTTTGCAAAAGGCAAAGGACTGGGCAAGTTTCTTCTCCCAGCTTGGGTGTCTTTCTTTTTTAAAAAATAACAACTATATTGAAATATAATTTACATACCATAAAATTCTATGGTTTTAGTAGATTCACTTAGTTGTGCAACAATTACCACTGTCTAGTTATAGAATGTTTTTACCTCTCCAAAAAAACCTCACGCCCATTGACTGTCATTTCCTATTCTCCCTCCACCCAGCCCTTGACAACCACCCATTTAGTTTTCCTTTCTATGAATTTGCTTTTACTGAACATTTTGTATAAATGGAATGATTCAATATGTGACTTTTTGTGCCTGGCTTTTTTCACATTAGCGGCAGTACTTTGTCAGTCACAGGTAGTCCCGGATTCACAGGGCTCATCTAGTGTCATGATTAAGGCCCTGATTAATATGTAGTGTGTTAGAGTAGACTGTTGGATAGTCTGTACACTCTATACTTTTCAGAGGAGCAAGTCAGTTAACTTCTTGATGTCTCACTTTCTTGGACAGTAATGGGCATAATAATACCTAATCTGTTTACTTCACAAGATAAAATGAAATAACATACATGGAAGTGCTTTGTACATTGTCAGATTCTATCGTTATTGTGAGAAAATGTAATTATATCCAGCTAATTTTGTAAAACAAATCCAAGTCATTCGAAACAGCCAGGAATTAAAATTTTGCATTGCTGCAACTTAGATTTGATCAGAAAAATATAGGGACTCCCAGACACATAGATGTATTATAAATAAAATATCTGTATTTCAGATATATTGTCCTCCTTCTCTCTGCCTCATTCCTTCCTGTCTACTCCTGTCTTCCAATTCAAAACAAGTTGGGCTTCTGGGGTTGATTCCGCTGGATGCTAAGGAGCAGAAAATACTCTCCATTTGTGTACTCTTTCTTTTTCTTTTCTTTTTCCTTCTTTTCCAAGTGAAAAGAGGGGAGACAGACAGAAGCACACATGTGCCCAGACCAAGATCCACCTGGAAACCCCTGTCTGGGGCAAATGCTCTGCCCATCTGGGGCCATGCTCACAACTGAACTATTTTTAGCATCTGAGGCAGAGGCTCCATGGAGCCATCCTCAGTGCCAGGACTGATGCTCTCGAACCAACAGAGCCATGGTTATGGGGGGGTGGAGGGGGGGTAAGGGAGGGCTGGAGAAGCAGATGGTCACTTCTCTTGTGTGCCCTGATTGGGAATCAAACCCGGGACATCCACACATCAGGCCGACGCTCTACCACTGAGCCAGTTGGCCAGGGCCAAGAGTATTTTTATTTTCATGAAATGTAAATATATGAATGGTTAGAGATATCAAATTAGTAGAGTTTAAGTTACAGAAGTATTATATTTGAAAAATAATGTGCCAATTAAGACAATTAATCATTTTTAGTGGAGTGGAACTTTATATTTTAGGAGAGAATGATAAGAGATTAACATGTTTTCAAGCATTTCCATTTTTAAGAGCTATCTGGGGGGGTCTGAATATGATTAGGCAAATGTGAAACTGAGTCTTTTTTAAAGGCTGACTTGACAGTTGTTTGTGTTAATGGGGCAAGACATGTGACAGCTGGGTTGTAATCCTCTTACTATTATTGTTGGCATTGATTGAGTCCTTATTAAAGTCTTATTTCCAGTCTGAGCTAATGCATTAAGAAGCAGTGAGAAGAAGAAGTTAAGGGAAGAGTAGGGAGAGCCATTAATGTTTGAAAAAAATATTTTGAGGGAAGGGTAAAGATTTTTGATGTACTGTGTGAAAAAAGAAAGAACAAAGACAGATGCACTAAACCTTGCTCAAGAACCTGCATTGTTTCTTTCCTGAGTAATTCAGAGCTCATCAAAACAGAGGCCTGGGACATGCCCACCAGAGGCCCTGATTTAGTAGGTTTTGTGTGCATCTCAGAGAGGTACATATTCGTTTGTTAAGCTACAAAAAATCAAAATAACCTTCCTAGTAATCAGTTCCAGGCCCTCCCCCACTGCCTTTCTCCTCACCCTTTGTCCAAATTGAGAGCCAGGATGTGCCTGGGGGAACAGGTTCAGACTCCTGCGTCTGACTCTCAAGATCTTCTGAAAATGGTTCATCATTTCCCATACTCTCTGTTCCCCCATCACAGCACAGTATGTGCCATTTGTTTCAGTCCATTCGGCTCTCTGTACCTTTGCTGAAGTTCTACCTGCCTAGAAATTGCCCTGTATTCTACCCCCAAGCTGAGCCAAACTTGACTCATCCTTTAAGGAGAGCTGAGGTGCCCATTCTCTGGGGAGCCTTCTGACAGCTTTCTATTTTAAGTTTTACAGTTTTTACTATTTGTACAGTTCATATGTCTTTAAACAATTAAAGACATATGTTATATATTATGCCCCATTTGCTCAGATATCACACAAAGTTCAGATTCTGCATTGTGTATTAAAATTACTCTGTTAGAATAGTTTATTTTGCCCTGGCTTGTTAGTTCAGTTGGTTAGAGCTTCATCCTGAAATGTAGAGGTTGCTGGTTTGATCCCCAGTCAAGGCACATATAGGAATAGATCGATGTTCCTGTCTCTCTCTCTTTCTCCCTCTCTCTCTCTCCCTTCCCCTCTAAATCAATTTAATAATAAAAAAAAAATCTTGTCCTAAAAAAAGAGAATAGTTTATTTTACTTATAAAATAGCCTTTTTATAAAGAAGAATACCTTAGGTATGCTCTTCATTTTAAAACATCTTCATAATATTGTATACTGATTGAGTTCTAGGATTAAATCTGGTGAAGTCAAAGTCAATAGGTTAACTCTTCATCCATTCTTAAAAATTTTTTTCATTGATTTGGAGAGACAGAGAAACATAGAGGGAGGGAGAGAGAAGGTGGGGAAGGGAGAGAGAGAGAAACAGCAACTTGTTCCACTTAGTTGTTCCATTTAGTTGTGTGCTCATATGTGCTCTGACTAGGGATGGAACCTTCTACCAGGTGTGCTGAAAAGATGCTGAACTACCCGGCCAGGCCTTCTTCCATTCTTTTATCTAATACTCTTGGTACTGGTGAGATAACAGTGAACAAAACAGGCAAAAATCCTGGAGTTTACATGCTAGTGGAAAGAGACAGACAAGAAACAAAATAAATAAGTAACTATATTCTAGACAATAATTATGCTGTGGCAAAAAGTAAACAAGGAGAGATGGAGCGCAGGGATAGGGCATAGATGAGGTACAGTTTTAAGTATCTAGAGAAAGAGCGTACCATATGGAGGAACTAGAAGCTTAAAGGGTCTGAGGAGGGAGGGTGTTTGCTGTTTCTGACAAACAGCGCAGAATGTGTAGGGGAGAGAAGGAAGAGAGGAGAAGAGCAGGGAGAGAGGTTCCTGATTCGTGGGTCCTTGAGCCTCGTGGGCTAATGAAATGATTCAACGTTTCACTCTAAATTACGTGGGAAGCCAGCGGGCTTTTCCAGCAGAGGGGTGATCTGATATATTTTAAAAGGGTCACTGTGACTGCTATGCTAGGAATAGATTATAGTTGTGCAAGGGTGGGAGTAGGGAGACCAGTTAAGGGGGCTATTCAAATAATTTAGGGGAGAGGTCCTAGTGTCTTGGGCCAGAGTTGCAGAGGGGCCTATAAATATGGGTAGATGTAGACAGAGTGAAAATCGGCAGAATAAGATTTACAGACAGGTGAGATGATGTGTGTGACAAAGAAGAGACAAGAACTCAAAGGTTTTGGCCCAAACAACTGCAGATATTGAGTTGTTACTAACTGAAGTGGGCCCAGGGAGGAAGGAGAATGTGCCCTGGGGAAGAGCGGGAGTGCAGTGCTAGATACCACAAACACTAGATGTCTGCATTCAAGCGCAAGTTTCTACTTGGAAGTTAGATATGGACTGGGGTCAGGAAAAGGTCAATATGGGCATATAAACTTAGAAATTTAGAGAACAAAACATTGTTTTTCTACAGTAATTATTCTAGCAAAGGTAGTTGCCTTGGAACTCTTGGAATAAACCTTTCTATATTATTGCAAAGTTGTGAGACCAATATAAAGTGAGATAGCCTGTATTTAACAAATGTAATTAGCAAAATTTGAAATATATTGAACACTTATATATTCATTAATTCAACAAATACTTAGGGAGTGCTTCCTAAATACTATGCAGTGAGAATACAAAAGACACAAAAATGTCCTCAAAACACCCTGGCCTAGTTGAGGTGATTGTTAAGAGACTGTACAGTGGCACGCATGTTACTGGACAGGCCTTCTCGGTTGTGGTGGGAGTGAAATGAATGCAGAAAGACATGTAAGTTCTTGACCCTTTCCCTAGGCAGCTTACAGACTAGTTGGAGAAACAGAAACATGCAAGGTAAATAGCTCTTGAAAGTGTAAACAACCGTTCAAGACAACAGAACAGCAATATCATGAGGCAGTATGTGAACACTTACCAAATGCAAATTTTGGTTTGCCTTAGGAGCTCAACAGAGGACAAAATCTTCCCAGGCTGGGGTAGCAGGAAACACTTTGTTTGAGTGGGATGTTAATTAGGGACATGAAAAAAGAGGCAGCATATCTTGAGGGAATGTGATTGGGTTTTCCTTTAATTCTAAGAGGGATGAGATGCCTGCTAAGGGTTTTAAGTAAGAGAGATGGCAGGTAAGAGCTGAATTTTGGGGGAGTCCTCAAGATGGCGACGGAGTAGGCGGACGTACCAACTTCCAACTCCCAGAACCAAAGTGGATTACAACTCAATTTTAAGAACCATCACCTGGATAAACCAACTTTGAACAAAACTAAGTGGACTCTTCAACCAAGGAACACAGAAGAAGCCACATTGAGACTGGTAGGAATAGCGAAAACGCGAAGAGGGCTGCCCAGCTCCCCGGAGCAAACGGCAGCCCGGAGAGACCCGCGGGGCGAGAGGAGATTTTGGCGGAGAGGGAGGGACCTGGGTCCCAGGAACCAAGCCCCAGCCTGCAGTCCCAGAGCCAAAAAGAGGCGTTTGGACAGTATTGAGCTGTGAAACAAGTGAGGGAGCTCCCAGGCCTACAGTGTGGAGTATTAGGTTCCTTCCTACTCTGCTGAGGGCTGCTTGGGGTTTTGGGGCGGCAGGACGCTGAAAGGCGGTTCTGTCGGCGTGGGCAGAGGCCAAGCCGGTGGGAGATCGGGCTAGCCCAGAGGGTCGGAGGGTAAACGCGAGAGCGGTCCGGAAGCTGCGGGCCCGCCTTTAATCCCACTTACGGGGACAAAGCGGGAGGCCAGGAATAGGCAGGCCCTGCGCAAGCCGGCCCTGAACGCGGGGACCGGGCTAGGACCAGGGACGGGCAGGGGCTCGTGGCTGAGCTGACGATACCAGTCCGCCCCACCCCCCTCCGCTGTCCGCCGGAGAAACCGCAGTTGGCCAGTATACGTGCGCGAGCGGGCTCCGAGCGCGGGAACGGGGTGGACCCCGAGACAGGCGGAGGCTCCCAGCTGAGCCCACGGCTGCTATCCCCATCCGGCCGGAGAAACCCCGGATAGCGTTAATACGTGCACGAGCGGGCTCCGAACGCGGGGGCGGGGTAGAGTCCGGGACGAGCGGAAGTACGCAGCTCGGCAGAAGCCAGCAAACACGCCCGCCCCAATAAATCTTGGTTTCTGACCCTGCGCAAAGGGCCCTGGCCTCGAAGGCGGGGCTAAAGCTCCTGACGGGCAAAAGCTTACAGCTGAGAGCACGTCAAAAGCCCCGCCTAACCCGCGGAACTGTAGCGAGCAGGCTCCGACTGCTGGTTCTGGGCGGAAGTCCGGAAATAGGCTGGGTCCGCAGCTGAGGAAAGGTGCTCACCTCTACCCTTGGTGCTAATCTTGTGGCTTCAGTGACAGCCCCTCCCACGGAGGAGAGGCAGAAATCACAGCAAAAGCCACAGTGGGCCCGCGCTGGCAACGCTCATACCCAACTACCCTAGGCGCCGGCAGAGGGGGTGGGGGGCCTGCAGATAGACCACACCTAAAGAGCTGAATTTTGAAGGCTTTGCTTTAGCTATAACATGGAGAGCAGATGACTGAATTCTAGCACACATGGTTGGAGACTTGCAGATGTTTTGCTATGAGATTTGTTGTGAGAAGGGGACATTCAACTTGAGCTATCTATCTAGCAAAGAGCATGTTATGGAAGCCTACATCTTGAACAAGAGAGGACTTGGCTGGAGATTTGGGGGTTGTTTGGGATGCAAAAGTGATAGTCTTAAAAGTGGATAAAATCTCACCTGACCTGTGGTGGCGCAGTGGATAAAGCGTCGACCTGGGAATACTGAGGTTGCCAGTTCAAAACCCTGCACTGGTCTGGTCAAGGCACATATGGGAGTTGACGCTTCCAGCTCCTCCCCCCTTTCTCTCTTTCTCTATCTCTCTCTCTCACTCTGTGTCTCCCCTCTAAAATGAATAAATAAATACATTTAAAAAATTTAAAAAAATTAAAAAAAAAGTGGATAAAATCTCAAAGGGAGAAAGTATGAAGAGAAAAAAAGCAGGAGACTAAGTATTAACTATTTTCTAAGTACTCACTTTAAGGAGCAGCAAAAACCATAAACGGGGCCAAAGAGATAGAAGAACAGGAGTTACACGGCATAAAATGAAATAGACATTAATGTGCAGAAAGAAGTATCTAGGTTTGATAAGAATACCCTGCATTCTTATGCAATTTTACTTTTCATAAAACTTTTGTTAAATTATTTCACTGAATAAAAGAATCCAAATAGACATCCAAAACGTTTTCAAACACTAATCACAAATCTGGCACTTGGTTCCCCTGTCCAAAGTAGAGGTGATAACTAGGTTATTTCTCTAGTAGCTTAGACCAAGAAAATGCCTTAAAAATCACCTAGTTTCCAACCACTTTTTTTTATAAATGAGGACATGAGGCCTCTGGAGAAGTGCCTTTCTAAGGTCACACAACTATTCAGTGTCAGCACTGGGACCAGAAAAGGACCGTCTTGAGTTTTAATTTAGACTTTTCTTTTCCTCATTCTAGGTCTAAATGACATTCATTTATTCTAAGAGCATAGATTTGACAAAAATAGCTAAATGAATTTTAAATGTCTACATTTTTTAAAAATGAGGACTATTTTGTCTTGAGTTGCCAATAGTCTATGGTAAGTAATATGTTGACTGCTTATAATTCAAATCTATTCTAGAGAATGCTCAGTTCTAATTAGGCCCTCCTGAGGCCACTTGAGCCACTCAAACTTTTTCTGTCTTTCAAAGTGAAGGGCAAGTACAACTCTGAATGAGGTTTATGACATCATCCCAGTAAGAATCCCTTTCTCTTCTGGGTTGCCATAGATCCAGTTGTTGGTCAAATAAGTTTGTAAATATGATGTGTATGTTTGCTTGCTTTGGTTGTGGGAGACAGGCTGTAAGCTGGCAAAGTCATTATAGGCTTAGTTTTAAGACTAAGCCTTTCCCTCCCTTCTAATACTAACATCTTTTCAAAACTAAGCTTTTCCCCAAACCCTTGACTGTTGCATGATGTGGGGTGGTACATTCTAATGAGGAACCCCATTTATGCATAAGTGGCTTTGTATCAGAGACTTCCTTATTTGTATATTGGCTTAAAGGCTATAATTTTCTACACTATAAATGAGACAGACCAGGTGTAAAGCCAGTAGTCGCGGCCAGGATCATAGCCGCCTGACCCGTGCAGGTTCGCATTGGATTCGGACAGATGCCAATGAAACACCAGAGCCAAAAACTGGTGAGCCATCAGCTTTAATTCTAGCTTGTACCCGGCGGGCAAGCAAAAACACACACTAATATCAACGAACTTCCATGTGGGCAGCGCCATCTTTAACAAAGTGAGCATAATATATTTTATCTGCCCAACAATCCACCCTTATGCTCACTTTACTACCCACAATCTACACCACCGGCATCCCTGTACAAGGAAATTAAGTACATTACACAAATTATAGCAATAGCACAAATCATACAATTTCAACAATTACAAAGATACACTTCACCAGTCTCTGAGCACTTTACCAAAAGCGCATAATGTCCTCGGCCTTTTCTCTAGCCATGGGAAAAGCTTCCCGGGGCAGGGGGACGGCCTACATCAAAGCCACCCCTCACCCCCATCAGGGTATTTCACATTGTCCAAAATCCATAAGTCCGTTCAACAAAGGAGCTTGTGCCCATCCGGTCATAGTCCAGGAAATCAGTCCACACACATAGGGCTTTAGCCTCCCCCCTCATTCCTGCCATCCTGACAGCTCGTACACTGTCCCAAAAAGGAGCACGTGGCCATGGAAGTCAGAATTTCCATCTCTGCTCTGGGGAGCATGATGGCATCCACCCCTATGTCCCAAAATCGCAGACCTACCAGCGTTGTAGTAGAAGCTCCTCGCTGGTGGGCTCTCACCTTCTGTAGACTGCAGATTGCAACTCCAGTTTGATTCTCCTCATCCTCCAAAGAGGAACTGAAAACACCAGCTCCTGCTGCTGGGCTTGATCTCCGGGCCACCGCTGCCTTCTGCTCAGCAGGCCTTGCAGCTCCAACCCCGGTCTCAGCCCCGGCCCCGGCCTCAGCTCCGGCCCCGGCCTCAGGCCCGGCCTCATGCCACTGGTGTCTTTCCACAACATCCAGAGCAATCTCCAACTCACAAACCTGTGATTTCTTCTCCAGCGTCTGCTCCATTTCCAGGTGAATCTCGCAAACCTGGTCAGCCTCCTCCTCCAGCGCTTCCTCCAGCTCCAGGGTCCGCATCTCTTTCTCCCACGTTTCCTCCAGCTCCTGGGTCAGCATCTCTTTCTCCCACATTTCCTCCAGCTCCATCCGCTGCTCGGTTTGCAGGTCCTGGGCAGCCTCTTTCATAGAGCTCTCAGTTTCCTCACACATGGCTGTAAAAGTCAGCCAGCCTACAGTCCCCCAAAAAACAGCTATGGGAAACCAAAACAGCAGCCAGTCCTCTACTCCACCACTCAAAGGTGGTGGTGGCTCCATGCCGATCTGTATCAAATCCTGCCACAGACTACGCCAAATGTAAAGCCAGTAGTCGAGGCCACTATCATAGCCGCCTGGCCCACGCAGGTTCGTATTGGATTCGAACAGTCGGTAATGAAACACAGGAGCCAAGAACTGGTGAGCCATCAGCTTTAATTCTAGCTTGCACCCGGCGGGCAAGCAAAAACACACACTAATATCAACAAACTTCCATGTGGGCAGCACCATCTTTAACAAAGTGAGCATAATATATTTTATCTGCCCAACACCAGGGCTTTCTCTCTCGGTTCCTGCCATCAGCACTGCAGAGGCCTACGGGATCCCTTGCCCTCTATGGGAAAAGCAGGTTTTTGGCTTTTCCCTTGGCTTCACTTGTGGCTTGCCTGTCTTGGTGAGACACCAATAAACCGAATGGCCCACCATCTTCCAACTCCGCCGTTTCTTTACCGTCTGCCCAAATCCAATGAGAACCTGCATGTGAATGGCCTTGATGGTGGCCCCTGGCCACACACCAGTGTTTTTCAGACTTTAGGTGGAAATGTCAGTGTGTCATGACATCAATTCCGTGGGCCACTCCCAGAAAGAGAAATAGAATAAATAACATCAGCGTGCATCACACATCATGAGGGCGACATTACTTTATGAAAGTGTCACTAACACAGGCTTGGAGGATTACAGTGTAAAACACACACCTCCTACTATACAGCTCATCTTAGTATCCTTCATGCCCAATGTTGGGCAGATAAAATATATTATGCTCACTTTGTTAAAGATGGCGCTGCCCACATGGAAGTTCGTTGATATTAATGTGTGTTCTGGGACAGGCTGTCGGCAGACTGAGTCATTATAGCCTAAGGCTTAGTTTTAAGAGTAAGCTCTTCCCCACACCCTTGACTGGATAATGTAGGGTGGTGATGTAGGGAGGAATCCCATTGTGCCTCAGATGGGTGACTTTGTATCAGAGACTTTCTTTATGTATAATTGGATTAAAGGTTTTGAGTCCGCTATAAAGTGGGAGAGAACAGTAGCTTGATCTCTCTCTTGGTTCCTGAGGTATTAGAGAGGAACACAGATTAAGGCCATATGGAGGAGAGAAGCAGCCAAGATGGCAGAGTGCTGAGGAAGAAGGCAGTTTGTTAAGAGTTTGTGCTGGAGGAGATGGGAAACAGAGGTGAATAAGCCTGGTGAGCTAGAAACCTTTGATGCTAGGAAACTTGGATAAGTCAGTAGCTATGTGAGCACTGAATGTGTGGGTTTTGGAGCCCAGTGTGTGTTTTTGCTTGCCCGCCGGGTGCAAGCTAGAATGAAAGCTGATGGCTCACCAGTTCTTGGCTCCTGTGTTTCATTACCGACTGTTCAAATCTAATGCGAACCTGCATGGGTCAGGCGGCTGTGATAGTGGCCTTGACTACTGGCTTTACACCCAACATACCACCTGCTGGGGACTCAGTGTTGCTTGGAACTGTTAAGAAGAGTTAAGAAAGAACTAGAAGAATGAAGAGCAGGTAGGTTGGAGAGGAAGTGGACACTTGAATTAGTATAAACTTTTTAGTCTTTTTTACTTTGAATGTTAATGTTAATTTTTTTCCAACCTAGTATTTAAAACTGCAGCCAAGAACCTGTGTTTGGTATGTGTGTCTCCCAGTCACCTTCAATGTCCTGTTTGATGTGGTATAAATAACACATCCTGCTAATATTGCAGCTGTCATTCAAGGATCTTAAATTGCTTTAGGAGCAGGATCTGGTGATGCGTGCCTGGCTCCACTTGGCAGTTGCCTGAGTTAAGAACCAGTGACTGGCTGAACTCTCTGGGCTCCAGGCTGATACCTCTCTCCCTCCCCTCCCTACCCACCTTCTCTTTTTTTCTCATCCCTCCTGGGGAGGAGCCTTTGACCCAGCCTTTCTGTGAGCTTGTGTAACTGGTAAACAGTTTGCAAAGGTTACAGTGAACTAGAAGTTTCACTCTTTCTTTGGGCTGGCTCTGGTGTATATGCGGGGAGGCCCATGGGCTATTGATTTAGGCACCTCTGGGATGGAAAAGTCAGGGGAGAAAACTGGGAAGAAACTGATTAGAGGTGAATGAATGTCTGGGTGGTCAAAGGAAATTAGGGACCTATAAAGCCAGTAGCCAGGGTCAGGATCACAGCCGCCTGGCCCATGCAGGTTCACATTAGATTAGGACAGTCGGTAATGAAACAGCGGAGCCAAGAACTGGTGAGCCATCAGTTCTACTTCTAGCTAGCACCTGGCGGGCAAGTAAAAACACACACTGGGCTCCAAAACCCACTCCTTCAGTGCTCACAAGCTACTGATTTATCCGAGTTTCCTAGCATCAAAGGTTTCTAGCTCACCAGACTTATTCACCTCTGTTTCCCATCTCCTTCTCTCTGCACAAACTGGCTTCTTCCTCAGCACTCTGCCATCTTGGCTGCTTCTCCTCACCTCCACGTAGCCTTCATCTGCTCTCCTCTCTAATACTAACCCCAGGAATCTAGAGAGCAAGCTCCCGGCCTGCCCCACTTTATAGTGTAGAATTCAAACCTTTAATCCAACATACAAACAAGAAAGTCTCTGATACAAAGCCACTTATCTGAGGCATAATGGGATTCCCCATGAGAGTGCACCACCCTACATCATCCAATCAGTCAAGGGTATGGGGAAAAGCTTACTCTTAAAACTTGCACGTGGGCAGGGCCATCTTTAACAAAGTGTGAGCATAATATATTTTATCTGCCCAAAAGGACCCCTCTAGCAGTAGCTCTTTAAGATTTGCACCTGACAGAAAGGGGCTATTTTACATATGCCCCTTTCTGTCAGGTGATCACCATCTTGTTTACACATGTTCTTTATTTCTTGCTTGTGGCCACACTCCGTTGGCTTTTATTGTGCAAATCAGCCACCAGGAGGTTAAATACTGCCCCTCCCCACCCACTCTTCATTTCATCCTCTTTTTTGTAGCCCCCACCATCATCCTGCATTACTCCCATTCCCCATTTCCTGGAAGCTTCTAGGGGTCACCCCCCCCCTTTCCAAGAAGCTGTTAATTGGCTGCAGTTGGGCCTGGGAGAGGGACAGCTTGGAGTCCCGACTTGGAGTCAGGTTACACCACTTGTGTCTGAATTCACGCAGCATGTTCCTCTGTCAGGGATTCCGCAAATATCTCCCAGAGGTAAAAAAGGAAAGTGCTCTGCGCTCCAGCACCCAGAGCAGTGAGCGCAATCCGAAGTCTCTGAGAAAGCGCCAGCCATCAGGGCCATGTTGCGGTCGCCGTAGCCCCAGCAGCGTCCCGGCGCTCACTTCAAGCCGTGGTGCATATGCACCACGTTCCTGGGGTGAAGGGGTGACTGGGCATGCTCCTCCCCATGGGTTGCCCACCATGTCTAATGGATATCGCACTCTATCTCAGCACCTCAATGACCTGAAGAAGGAGAACTTCAGCCTCAAGCTGCGCATCTACTTCCTGGAGGAGCGTATGCAACAGAAGTATGAGGCCAGCCAGGAGGACATCTACAGGCGGGTGAGTGCGAGGTGCGGGCAGGGTCAGCGGCCCAGCGTCGTTCCAGGCTCTTCCAAGGTCGTGCTGTGCGAGTGAGCGAGGGAGGTGGGTTCCAAGCCTGGGCTGCTCACCTTAACTCTGTGTGACCTTGGACAAGACCATTTCACCTCCTTTGTGCCTGTTTTCTACTTTCTTTCTCTGTAAAGAGAGGGAGCCGGATTAAATTGGAGGCTCTAACACTCTGATGTGGATCTGTGCAGAACAGTCTGCCTTGGGAGCTGGTTTAAAATGTTGCAGGTTCAATCCCTGGTTACGGGACATACAAGAGCCAACCAATGAATGCATAAATAAGGAACAAAACAATGTTTCTCTCTCTCTTCCTTCCTTTCTCTCTAAAATGAATAAAATTCTTTTTAATGTAGATTACCTACCTCACACCCAGGGATTCTGATTTAGTAACAGGGAGGCGGGGCTTGAAAATTTGCATTTTAAAACCAGCCCCAGTAGACTCTGAAGCAGGTAGCTTCCCGTCCCACGCTCTGGTAGAAAAGGGCCCTTCTACCATGGAGTCATGCAAGGATGCTTTGGAGAAATGGGCAGCCGCGAGGGCATTTCTGTCCCTTGAGAAATTCGTGTTTGTTTTTGCAGATCATTTGCAGATAAGCTTTTAAGACAGAATCTTGGCTATTTTCAGCCTTAGGAATAGATAACCTTAGAATGAAGAAAAAGGTACTTCTGATGGAGTAGCAGCTGGCCTGAGGAGGGGTGGAGGGTACATGGTGGCTTCCCTGAGGGAGGGCTGTCTTGATTGACAGCTACATGTGGGGTGGAGATGAAGGATGGAGGGGATTGGAGGAGCTGGGGGTGAGACAGCACCTTGGTAGGAGGACATCAGGCTATGGGTTACAAGGATTAAGTGTCCTCACTGGTTTCCACAATATTGGTTTCCACAGCCCGCTTAGTGTCTGGGCAAGCACTGAAGTGGCCCCAGCTGGTCGCCTCTGACTTGATCAGAGGTTCTGAATCTCCAGCTGTTTATACCAGAGGGCTACACAAATGTGATCACTGTGCTGCTCTGGGAACCATTACCAGCTGCTAGATAGTGTCTTGATCAGAACTGGTGTCTATGACGTCCAAATGATTATTTGGTAAATCAACTAATGTGGACAGCTAAATTTGGGGATTTAGTCCTGCTTTCTGTCTTTTCTAGATTTCCATGTTTTAAACTGAATTTTCCTGAAACTAGTCTAGATTCACCTTTCATCTGTAATATGGCTAAATCGTCATGTGCCTCAGTGGAGCTGCCAGGGTCCGGGAGATGGAAAGAGGAGAGAAAGGTGGCAGTATTTGCCTCAGGGTAGAGATAGTGGATGAATTTGCTTGCTTTCTAGAGGGAGGAGCATTTTCCTATTAACTGTCCCCAAAACAAGGAAGAAATTATATAATTTCTTAGGTGATTTGAGGGAAGGGGTTTTTTTTAAGTTTGAATGAACTGACTGCTTGAATCATTTGGTCTCGCCCTCTGCTCTGCACTGGCTGAAGAGCTGTCTCCAGTCAACACCGGGTAGGGTGTGCACAGGCACCGTCCCTGTCCTGGAGAAGCTGATTAAGATTACAGGAGTTGTTGAGGGGCCAGGGTGGGGAGGGAGGGGTCACAGGACATTATCACATGCATAGGTGACAACCATTTTTTTAGAGCAGTAATGCCACTAGTCCCATTTAGGAAGCAGATGTGGCCCTGTCTCTGTACTCTGTACTCTTAACTACAGAGTAGCCAGGCAGCTCCTGGCACCATGTGATCTGAGGAGTCTGTGTTTCCTTATTTCCCTTCTCACCAGACTTTGTCCACTCCACCTGTCACATCACTCATCCTGTTGGTCTGACTTGTGAAATACTAAAGGCTTACATTAAAATGTTCTTATTTGGGAAACAGAACACATAAAACCATTATTAATCATTAACATCATAATTGAAGTTAGTTTCTTGCACTACATAGTGTTGACAGATTAATAGAAACCAGGGCAGTTTTGTATTGATGGAAGGACAAAGAATTATAAAACCACCACATCAGGAGCTTTGGACAACAGGGAACCTGGTCAAGAAATTTAACCTCCCTGGGCTTGCTCCAGGGAGTAGAACTGGCATTAAGAACAATGCAGAGCACCGTAGGCACTGAAAGTTTTTGGTTGAAGGTATGTATGAATAAATAGCAGCCATAAAGATTAGAAAAGAAGACCTAGCAAACCACTTTGTTAAACTTCATAGCTTCATGCATATACAAAGGAGTACTAGTTATATGTGTACTAGTAGTGATAGTTATTTTGATATTTAAAAATGAGAAAAGGTTTGGTCCTTTTAATCTCACCCTCATATTCCCATGAACATGTCGTTCGGGAAGGGGAGACTCCCACCCCACTTCTTTAGCCCTTATGACTGGTCTAATAATAAAATTGATACAAAACTATATTAACAGTTTAAAAAACAATTTAATACATGTGTATCGGAGATTCACTAAATAATGCTCAGATCATAAAATGAAGCTCAAAGAAATGATTAAGCCTGGAAGCTGCTGATACTGTTTAAACAAAGAAACCACTGTGAGGAAATTACAGGTCAAAGAAAGCTGCTGTTCATTAGAAAGCAATCTAAATAAAGTTTGGATTCATTAATGAGGAAATGAAGCAAAGAAGTATATACATTAGAAAAGAAGCAGCAAGATTTCTCACCCAGTTTTCAGCTGAGTTGCTTAACTCTCATGATAGAGAGTTGTCTTCCAGTGCCTGGAGGACACCTTTCACATGGGAGATTTATTTTCTGTGTTCAGAGAGACAAGGGTGCCCTTCTGGTACCAGCTGTTTGTCAGGTAACTTTAATTCAAAGTAATCAACATGTCATTGTGGAGTGGCCTGTCTTGGGCCCCAATAGTATCTTATGTTCATCCTTGTTAATTTACATCATGATACTGTAGTGTAAGATTAGGTTGATTAAGTAATAGCCATGTTGGTGAAGAGACATCAAGGGTGACAGGCATGGCATCACATAGTAACTCAGGTGACTCAGATGGGAATTTAGAGCCTTGTTTTGTGATCAAACTTCGCTTGATTTTTTTCTTTTTTGCTGTTGGAAGGTCACTTCTTGAAATCATATCCAGCTGAGTTAGAATCTGCAATAATTTCAATTCTATATGTATGATTCTCTTAAATAAAACCAGTGTTTGTGAAACATGTAACGTGAGTCTGTTGCGAATAGTAATTATTTGATCACTTTGCATATTTATGTTACTTCAGATTTTGTTGAGATATTTGTATTTAGGAGTGAAAAATTACTGTCTTAACGGAGAGACAAGCTTTTTACCATGATGACAGCAAGGAAGGGAAATACAGGGAATGTTAGGAGGAGAGAACTGGAGAGAGGGTTCTGTCCTTCTAAGTGGCAGATTGTCTTTTATGTAATTGATTAAGGGAGATACTAAAATAGATATAATTCATAAGGATTTTAATTAATTGTAAGAAAAGCGGTAGGAGTTAGAGAGTTATATAAAAACTTAGAAGTATCGGCCTGACCTGTGGTGGCACAGTGGATAAAGCGTCGACCTGGGAACACTGAGGTTGCCAGTTCAAAACCCTGCACCGGTATGGTCAAGGCACATATGGGAGTTGATGCTTCCTGCTCCTCCCCCCTTTCTTTCTCTCTCTCTCACTCTCACTCCGTGTCTCCTCTCTAAATGAATAAAATAAAATAAAATAAAATTTAAAAAACACCCAAAAACTTAGAAGTATCAACTTCAAAGCAAGTAAATAAAAAAGTAGTTGAGTTAAAATTCTCTCTCCTTCAAGTTGTTCAGAGAATTAAAAAATAACCTTAACACTCATGCTAATCATAGATAATAATAAAATAGTATTAAATTATGCATAAAAATTGGTTCTGTAAGACTGGCTACTTTTCTGCTGAGTGTTTAAACTATGCTTTAAGCTTCATTTTTGTAAACAAATATACAGGGCCCTGGCCAAATGGCCTTGTGTTGGTCCCGATTCACAAGGTTGTGGGTTCGGTCCCTGGTCAGGGCACAAACATAGGAACGGATTGATGTTTCTCTCTTTCTAAAATCAATCAATCAATCAAAATAAAAATAAAAAACATAGAAGGAAGTGGCTTATTCTCAGCACAGAAAAACTGGGGCATACTGCCCCCTCTTGGTAGCAGATAGTAATTGTAGGTTCAGTTTTTTTGGGTAAGACAATTTAGAATGAATACAGCAAGGAAAGGAGAAACTATTGCAGTACAGTTAGCTCCTGACTCTGGAGCAAAGTGAAGGGAGAACATGCTGTGATGATCTGCAGCTGAGTGTGGCCCACTCCTATGGAGAGTGGCTTGTTGGCATTGCTGGACTGCTGCTGCCCTGGTAAACAGTTCCTGGGGGCGCAACTTGGTTGATTTCCTCATTGTTGTTGATGATCTAATCCGGCATCTTCTCATTACAGCTGAGTATATCAGCACTAGAAATATCTTCAGCCTCGGAATTTATGAAATCCACTGCTGGGTGGTCAACACCCAATCCCCAAACAGCACACAAAAACATTATCCACTATGTTGTGCCTTAAGATGACTACTTGCATGCTAAACTTCTGTGAATTTATTATTAAGGTGCTTTAAAAAAGATTTAAGAATAGAATTTAAAATCTGATGGGGCCAGATCCAATAACAAAAATATCTGGAGAAACTTAAGATTGTCATCCTGGACCAGATAGAGTCAGTGTTTAAATACAACATAATTTTCCCTGGCCAGGTGGCTCAGTGGATAAACCATTGTCCCAGTGCACCTAGGTCATGAGTTTGATCCCCTGTCAGGGCATGTAGGAGAAGCAATCAATAAGTGCACAACTAAGTAGAAAAAAGAGTCGATGCTCCTTTCTCTCTTTTTCTTTCTCTTTCTTCCCCCTCTCCCTTTTCCTCTCTCTCCCAAATAAATGAAAAAATTAAAAAAAAAAACATAATTGACTTTAGAAGGTTAAAGTGGATTTGGCCTTCAGATGGGAGTTGTAAGAATTGTGTTCTATTGTTCTTTGGCCCTTAAACTGCCTGACTTCTCTGAGTTATGGTTTCTCATCTTTGAAATCGAATGATATTTTTCCTGAGCTAACTTTGAAGTTTATATATAGCATATTAATGCAGCTAGGTTTTTAAAATTGTGATAAACAGACTACTGGCTTTACTTGCCTACCAGATTTTCAACATTTCTGATTCAGCTATCATTGGGCTTAGTAGTTAAGAATTTTGAACCAGATGGACCTGAGATGATATCTTGGTTTTACCCTTTGCTACCTGTGTTAACTTGGATGAATACTATCATTTCTCTGAGCTGAAGTGGATGTTGTAATAGCACCTACCTTATAGGGTCTGGACAAGTGTTAAATGAACCAATTAGTTGGAATCAATATAACATCTCTCATATAGTAAGTCCCCAAGCAATATTTGCCTTTATTGTGACAAATTGAGAGATAACAAAATTATCCAGATAAGTCCAATGACTGGACACATTCACTCTGGACCATTTTTAATTCCAAATAAGTTTCTTTTTCCTCAGTAGTGGATTTGAGACCATTTGTCTTATTTGTCATAATTCTCCATTTTAGTTTGACCATGTATCAATAACATAATAGAGTGTAAGTCCCCCTATTGTAGCAAATTTACTGTTACCCTCAAATACAAATTGTTCCTTCAAAGAGAATAAGTAAGAAAGGCTGTAAATAAGTAAAAAAATATTTTATTTAGTAATGATACAAAATTCTTTGCTTTTATTAAAATTATTATGGCTGTGATTGGTTATAATTCAAAATGTTTTATCATCATGGTTTAATACTTTCTGATGTTATTTGGTCCAGTTCTAAATTAAGCTTTAAAAAAAATTTTTTTTTTTAATCTTTTTTTTTTTTTTTTTTTTTACAGGGACAGAGAGTCAGAGGGAAGGATACATAGGAACACACAGACAGGAACAGAGAGAGATGAAAAGCATCAATCATTAGTTTCTCGTTGCCATTGCAACACCATAGTTGTTCATTGATTGCTTTCTCATATGTGCCTTGACCGCAGACCTTCAGCAAACCGAGCCACCCATTGCTGGAGCCAGCGACCTTGACTCCAAGTCCAAGCTGGCGAGCTTTTGCTCAGGCCAGATGGGCCTGCGCTCAAGCTGGCGACCTCGGGGTCTCAAACCTGGGTCTTCCGCATCCCAGCCCGATGCTCTATCCACTGTGCCACCGCCTGGTCAGGCTTAAAAAATTTTTTTGTCATCTCTTTTTAAAATTGAGATAGATTGATATATAACATTATATTAGTTTCAGGTATACAACATAATGATTCAATATATGTGTGTATCATGAAATGATGACCATAATAAATCTAGTTAACATCTACTACCACACACAGTCACAAAAATTGTTTTTCTTGTGATGAAAACTTTTAAGATATACTCTGTTAAATTTCTTTTTGGCTCATTGACTGATTTCCTTTAGTCCTAGCATGATTTTCTTTAGGCTTTGAGCAATATGATGAGTGACAGCATGATGCAGCCATACTGTGCTCAGTATCCAGAGGTCCAAAAGTGCCAAACCACTCCATCAGGCTCTGTGACTTGGGAACCCTGATTTGAACGATGGAAGGCTATTACAGAAAGATACAGAAACCTGCATTCCAAATCCACCTTTTCCTAGCTATGTTCCCTGGGCCTTGTCCATCACTTCTTTGAGCCTTAGCTTCCTAAGACAGAGGCCTTGCCCTCCTCCCTATATGTACACATGCTTCAGTTAGATGCTAAATAAATATACAGTAAAGGATTACTAGTGTCCTGCAGATCTGGGGAGTTTGCACCTCTCATATTATTCTCTCAAGTGCTATTGCAGAGTGAAGGGTGTCCTTGTACTTAACAGAGTTGACTCTCTTTTCCTTTTATCATCAGATTTTGAATTATAACCAATCACGGTCATATAATTTTTATAAAAGCCAAGAACTTTGTTTAATTAGGTGCTAAAGGTTTTTCTCCCCTGTTTTATTTACATGCACTTTAAGAATTGTGTGTATTAGGGAGGGGGTAAAATAACTAAAGAGAAAAAAATAAGAACTACTTTGGCCAAACTGTTTTTAAACAGCTCTCTGGAAGCCTGGTAAGGACATAGTCTGTGTGCCAGTGTCTGTGCACCCGTGCATGTTGATGCCGCCTTCTCAGCTTTCTGAGGTCATCGCAGGCATGCTTGTCCCTGTCCTCTTCTTGGGAGTGGAGTAGGAAGAAAGTAGGGAGACTCGCTCTGGCCAGTGGCACAGGGGATAGAGTGTCCTCGCAGAGCATGGAGGTCGCCTCCTTGATCCTGGGATTGCCAGTACCAGGATCACCAACTCAATCCCAAGGGTGCTGACTTGACCGTGAAGTTGCCTGTTAAAGCCCCGGTTACAGCACATATGAGAAGCAATCAATGGGTGCACAACTAAGTGGAAGAAGGTATTGCTGCTTCTCTCTCTCTCAGTCATTCTCTCTCTCTCTCTCTCTCTCTCTCTCTCTCTCTCCCTCCCTCCCTCCTTCCTCCCTTTTTCCCCTCCCTTCCTCTATTTCTCAAAAGAAAGAAAGAGAGAAGGGAGGGAGGGGAGAAAGGAAGAAAGGAGACTCAATTGTTGTAACTAATATTTGTGTTCTTTGTTTAAAAAGTTTAAACTTTACACATACTAGGATGGCTCTTATAAAAACAAAACAAATATACAAACAAACAAAAATAGTATGTGTCAGCCAGGATGTAGAGAAATGGTAAACCCTGAGCACAACTGGTTCGAAATGTAAAATGGTATAGCCACTATGAAAATGGCATGGTGATTCCTCAAAAAATTAAACATAAAATTAGCATATGACCCAGCAATTCTTCTTAGTTTATACCCAATATAATTGAAAGCAGGAACCCAAACAGATATTTGTGTACCCATGTTCATAGCAGCATTGTTCGCAATAGCCAAAGGGTAGAAGCAGTCTTGGTGTGCATTAACAGAGGAATCAATAAAATATGGTAGGTACTTATAACAGAATATTGTTCATTCAGCCTTAAAAGGAGGAAATTCTGACATATATTACAACATGGATGGACTTTGAGGATATTATGCAAAGTAAAATAAACCAGCCACAAACAGACAAATATTATATGGGTCCAATTATATGAGATACCCAGAACAGTCAAATTCATAGCGACAAAGATTAGAGTGGTTGTTGCCAGGGCTGTGGAGTGGCAGGCATTGGGGCTAGGGGTGCAGGTGGGAAGTTATTTAATGTATATCATCAGTTGGAGAAAAACTTCTGGAGATGAATAGTTGCACAGCTATATGAGTATAATGCCACTGAACTGTATACTTAAGAATGGTTAAAATGGTAAACTTTATGTTACATATATTTCACCACAATAAAAAAACTTTAAAGCAGTGGTTCTTAACCTTTTTTGAGGTACTGAACCTACCGGTTTCATATGCACATTCACCAAACCCTTCTTTAGTGATAAATAAAATATGATTTTTTCCCCCAATTCAAGATATAGGTATATGTTTTTTTACTGGTGCACAAAATGAGCCATGCATGAACATCACCTTGCTCAAAGAACAAAACCAACAAAGTGCATAAACTCACAACAAATTACGGTATTACTTTATTCTGGCCTCAGCAGCAGAGGCTTCTCCAAACCCCTGAGACCAACTCATCAAACCCCTAGGGTTCAATAGAACCCAGGTTAAGAACCACTGCTTTAAAGCAACTGTCATAACTGTCAGTTATTTAACCAAAAAACTTTGTTCTCTGTTTTTTACTTAATACAACTTTTCTGATTTTAAAGATGTTTTAATTAGAAGTCATAATACTTGCCTTTTGGGAGAAGAAATTTTTTCCTTTGACTACTTGAGACCTTTTTTCCTAATCACTAGGAAACAAATCTAAAACTACCATTTGGAGACTGATTTAATTATTTAATTCTAGTTCACTTTCAGTTAGTCCCTTAACTACCGTATTTCCTCATGTATAAAACGAACTACTTTTTGAAAAATTTGGGGTCTACAAACTGGGTGTGTCTTATACAGTGGTTGTGGCATTTCAAATGCCATAGATGGAACTGAGGATGAGGCAATATATGAAGACAGTGATTCGTCATCAGACACAGATGAGGACAAGCTAATGGATGGGAGTTTTGACAGTAATGAGCAGCTGTATGAATTTTATTATGAGTAAAACTTGAGTTCAATAACTTTATGTAACACTTTTTTCCCCAAAAATTTGGCCCCCAAAATTAAGGTGCATCTTATACATGGGAGCATCTTATACAAGGGTGAAGATGGTATGTCTACCTAATTTATGCTCTCACATGAGCTTTACCACCAAACCACTCCTTCCTCTTAGTTTGCACATCCAGGTATACACACTCCTGGAAGTAGCCTGATATAGTTGAAAGGAGGCATTCTAAATTTCTGTCTCTGATGTTTCCCTTGTTTGCCTTATTACCTTGGCCATTTGTTTGCTCAGGTTTGCACACATGCATGTGTTCATCCAAGCAGCTATTGATTATCAACCACATGCCAGCTACTGTGCTTGATGGGGAAAGACATTACAAATAAATAAAAATTATTTAATAAGAGCTTCCATAGAGATATGTACAGATAGATGATCTAGTACTAAACAGAACAATAAAATCCACCAGGAAAAGCTTTGCCAAATGTGTGAAGTTTGGATTGAATCTTTAAAAGTCATTAGCACAAGGAATGGGGAAAAGTATTTCAGACAGAGGACAGAGCAGGAGCATATATGATGAGACAGAGGTCTGGAAAAGCTTGGTGTGCTTGGCACACTTTCCATCATGCGGCATGGCTAGAACGTGTGGTAAGGCTTGTGGAGGTGGGATGATGACACTGGAAAGGGAAGCAGGGGACAGATCATGGAAAGCTTTGAATTTATCCATTCATTCCTTAATAAACACTAATTGGGTACCTATATTCCACATATTATGGTAGAATTGGGAGTTCAAAGATTAGTAAAACACACGTAAGCAAGAGTGGTAGAAAGCAGCCATCAACATGGTACAAAGTTAGGCCATGGTTGGTGGGGTGGAAAGAAAGGGCTTTTAAGAAACCACATGGTTCATGTGGAGAACAAAAGTGATTCTGTGTTGATAAATTTAAGTAGTAGAAATAATATAAGGCTTTAAAGCCTGTGGGACATAATCCTTTGTGCCATTTTAAAGAGTGTAGACTTTAACCTGAGGATAATAAAGAGCTATAGATGAGCTTTAAACAGCAGGGAATGCCTAGATTCTGTTGGTGAGTGGGAAAGAGGAATTCAAGGAAGTAAGGCAGGAAAGCAGAGGACAGACAGACCAAACAAACTATGGAGATCGGTAGTTGCCGAGGGTTTGGGGTGGAAGGGTAGGGATGAACAGGCAGAGCATAGAAGACTTTTAGGTTAATAAAACTATTTTGTAGGAAAATATAGTGGTGAATACATGTCATTATACATTTGTCCCAACCTGTAGAACATACAACACTAAGGTTGAGTGCTCATGTACACTCTGAATGCTGGGTGATAATTGTGTGTCAGTGTAGGTTGTTTGATTGCCACTCTTTGCCACTGTAGTGGGGGATGTTGGTATGGGTGAGGCTGTGTAGGTGAGAACCCTACATGCTGCCCAATTTTCTCTGAACTTAAAACTGCTCTAAATAAATAAAGACACTTTTAAAGTGAAAAAGAAAAGAAAAAATTTAAAAAGAGACTTATGTAGGCTTAAACTAGGGCTCATGGCAATAGGAACAGAGAGAAAGAACTGATCTGTGAAACATTTAGGAGGTAAAACATTTGGGATGGGAGGAGTGAGGGAAAAGAGTCAAGAAGACTGTCGGGTTCCAGGCTAAGATGAGTCACTCTTTCTCAGCCTCTGGTTGTTTATGTAGAGAATGAGTGGGCTGGACCCCAATCACACCAGCATGCCTCCCAGTTTACTTCTGAGATGCTGAACAGGCTCTTTTGGATGCTCTCACCCTGCCTTTGGTAGTTACCTCCCTTCTCCCAGGCTCTCTGCTCATCTGATGCCTTCTCAGAACGGGAGGTACCAGCGGAGCTGAGATGGCTTTAAAACTGCCAGCCTATGTCAGGGAAATCTGGTGCTGTTACCAGGTAGCAGGAGTTATAATTAGCCCAGTTGCTAGGGGAAAACTGAGATTCTGAAGGCATGGACTGCCAGAAACAGCTTCCCCTCCTTGATAAACTGACTCATTTATAGGAACAAAGTGGATATGGATGGAGTGTTTTTAATGTGGTTTTAGGGAATTCTGTTTTTACCTAGGGTATGGGGTATGCTAAAAGCAGAAAATAGCTTTGTACTAGGGCTAATTAAGATCTTCTGTGTGGTAGGAGTAGACAAAATTCTGCTCTAATATACATTTGGACCGCTGGAAAGAGACGTGCTTTCGCCTGAAGGGAGAGAAATAAGAACTTAAAATCAGAGTTCAGAGCTAGAGAGGATCTTGGAAATAATCTGTATATAACCCTTTCACTTTTGCAAGAAAGCCTTTTATTTAAAAATAATTTTAGACTTAGAGAAAAGTTGCAAAAATGATATAGAGAGTTTTTATATTTGTTCAGCTTTCTCCAATGAATAAGCCCTTTATTTTAAAGATAAGGAAATTGAGGCCCAAAATAAACTGCTCACAAAAATTAGGGGATATCATATAGCTTCATATTCATTTTGAAATATCCCCTAATGTTTGTGAGCAGTATAGTAAAATAACTTACCTAAGGGCACACAGCAAATTAATGGTCAGGTTGAAACTAGAATCCAGGAGGCACTTGCAATGACTTCCTTGGTCTTCAGCCAAGTCTCAAGGTTGTCATGCTTGTCAAAGATTTAAACTTTCTTCCTTTTTTAACTAGTAGGGTTAAAATAGAAATATACATAGCGGGAGCTAGAATAATTCATAGATAAATGGCTCTGAACCCTGTGCCTGCTGCCAGGGCAAGCAATTATTTAGTTCCTTGGCCTACATGTGCCTTCCCTTGGAGTTTCATTTATGTTTCCAAAAGCCACTGTGAACATTTTTTAATTTTATTTCTGCTTCCTGCTTTGCCATCCTATCTAAGCAAGTTTGAATTCACAAACTTCATAGCAAAAGGAAGCTCTGCTATACAGGGAGAGGCCCAGAGTGGGGGCTGGTACAATCTGGGAAGCAATCCACCCTATCATGTTAAAGAGCAGCAGAGCCACCCCACACCAAAGGGTTTGGTACATGCTGTTTTGTGCAGAGTAGAGTAGCAGTCCAGGTGGCTTCTTGCCAAGCAATCTTAGAACGGACTTTGGGCCACACTGGGCAGTTACTAGCTTGGCTTGAAAGAGTTGGGAGTAAATGAAAGGCACTGGGTGCCCTGTAATGCCAACTCTTCATCTCTCAGCCTCACAAAAGGCCCCATTGTCATGAAGGGCACACAGGGTCCTACGAAGCCACATGGAGGCGTGGGGAAGAAGCCTGCTTTGAGGCTGGTGGGCAAGTGGCTGCTAGCATGAAGGTCACAACCTCGAGCTGTAAAAGGGGAGTCTCAGCCAGAAGTAAGCAAGTCCTTCTAGGCCACTTGCTCTTGGTAGGTGTCCAAGCTTCCTTGGAGGCCACATAGGTGGCTGCCCTCCCAGAGATACTCCATTAGACCTCACTATCCACATCCTGTCTAGTCAGATCAAGTCTGTGCTCATTATTAAACAGAAACCTGGTCCTGTCAACCTGGCACAGCTCAGTTGAGGCCCAATGTGTGTTGTAATCACTCTGCTCGAACTCAGCAGCTCCTGAGTGCAGACCTGGATCCCAGGGTCTTCCTGGCATAGAAGTCACATGAAGGTAGTGGAGCTCTGGGGCCTGGGTGAGTAAGTCAGTTACAGATGGGGAGCACTCTCTATTCTAAGTCGTCTTTTTCTCTGACCCTTTCTAGGCTTTAGATTGTGGAGAAGTCTGGCTCGCTGCCAAACTATCTGGTGGAGCCTCAGAGGAATCCAAGTCAGAATAGTAGTGACTGGTTCCTGGAAGCCTCTCCAAAGCTGGGAGTGACAGCAAAGGGATTCCTTCCACTGTGGGAAGCTTGATTGTATAGGAGCCACATAAGGGGCTTGCCTGGATGGCAATAGTTGGAGGGAGGTGCTGTCCATTAGAACTGGAACTCTACCTCGGGCTTTCTCTACCCTCAGCCCACGACTGCCAGCTTCCAAATTCTTCTTTCTCTTTTCCGCTGTTTTCCCTGCTTCTTCAGGGTGTGTCAGCGTATGGTACCAGTGCCTCAGATAAAAACAAGTCTTCAGATACGATGGAAGAAAAATGCTCAGGAGAAAAAAACTTACCTTTTCTTGGCTACTTCTCCCCAGAAATTTCTAGAGCCAGGTCTTGTCCCACCTCCTGGTATTAGTGTTCTGGCCACTTTATGACTCTTTCTGTCCTTCTTTGTCTCATATCCTCTCTCCTTTCCCCCAATTTCACACATAAGTGCTAAATGTTCCCTACTTAAACCTAAAGCCTCTGGAGAAGGAAATCCATTGAGTGTCATTGTGGGCCAGGCTCTGTGCTTTGCTTTTACACATATTCACTCTCAACCACACACTAGCCCTGTGAAGTTGGTGTCCTCATTCTCACAGGGCCAAATCCGCCACCAGTGGCCCCAAGGAGAGTACATTGTATCCCAGCGGTTGCATGGCCTGATTCTTCAGTTAATAATCAAGGCCTTGGTACATTCTTTAGAATTAAAAGTTTATCTCGCTTTTAAATGTAAATGATATTTTTAGCGACTAATTCAACATTGTACTGTATTAAAGCCTGACTAAACAGAGAAGAAAGAGTTCTAGTAAACTGATATCTCTTTTCATAGGCTTTCACCAAGACTATGACAGGAAGGGGTGGCGTGATCTCTGTTGTTCCTGCAGTAAAAGGTAGCATTGATCTCATTTTTACTTTCGGAATAGGTGCAGATTGCCATGTGGAATGTAATAGAAACCACACAATTCTTCTCCCCCGGTACACTGCTCTGAGTCTGGTATGGAACTCTAGGAATATAAAGAAAATTAGGGAATATTCAAACCAAAGTAAAAATCAGAAAAGGGCAGTGGAATTAGGATTTGTAATTTGGAGAAGAACAAACTTAGAGGTGACCAAATAGTAGCATTTAGGTACCTGAAGTCTCAGTATGTGACAGATGGTGATTAGTTATGCTATGTCTCTGATAAGAGTGAGTTGATCCTAATTTACACAGAAAAATTAGGCATTGTTCATTTAAAAAATATTTTTGAACACCTACTATGTCCCAGGTTCCATTGAAAGTGTTTGGAATATATCAATGAACAAAACACATAAGCATTGCCACCTAATAGAATTTATATTTTAGTTCAAGAAGACAATGAACAATGAATATATAGAATACTGGAAAGTGGTAAGTCCTCTTGGGAATAAAAAGAAAAACATAGAATAGGGTAAGGAGGTCAGAAAGTATAAGAATAGAGGGCAGGCCTGACCTGTGGTGGTGCAGTAGATAAAGCATTGACCTGGAACGCTGAGGTTACCAGTTTGAAACCTTGGGCTTGCCTCTTCAAGGTACATATGAGAAGCAACTACTACGAGTTGATGCTTCCTGCTCCTCTTTCTCTCACTCTCTCCCCTATCTCTAAATCAATCAATAAATAAAATCTTTAAAAAAATTACTAGAAAGCAAGTTGTACTGTTAAAGAGTAGTCAGGGGATGCCACATTTAGAAAGTAATTTTATTTTTCCTTTTATTTATTTATTTTTAAAAAAATATTTTTATTTTTTTATTAAGTGAGAGGCAAGGAGCCAGAGAGACAGACATCTTCATGCTCAGACCATTCAAGCCATGGCTGTGGGAGAAGAGGAAGAGAAAGAAGAAGAAGGGGTAAAGAAGCAGATGGTCTCTTCTCCTGTGTTCACTGACTGGGAGTCGAACCTGGGACTTCCACACGCCAGGCCAATGCTCTACCGCTGAGCCAACTGGCCAGGGCCTAGAAAGTAATTTTAAAAACATACATACATATTTATTATTTTGTACTGTATGTGAGCTAGTACCCTAGGCACAGTTTAGCTGAGCTCCCTGCTTAGGGTTTCCCTAGGTTACAGCAAAGGTATTGGTGGGGCTGAGTTCTCATCTGGAGACATGATTGGGGGAGAATCTGCTTCTGAGCTCACTTGGGTTGTAGGCAAAATTTATTTCCCAAGTTTCTACATAGCAACTTATTTCATCAAATCAGCAAGAAGAGACTCTAGAGCAAGACTGCTAGCAAGACAGGCTTAAAACTTAATATAGTCATAGGAGTGACATTCCCTACCTTTGTTATATTTATGAGTAGAAGCAAGTTACCGTATTCCCCATGTATAAGCCACACCCTTTTCCAAAAAATTGGGGTCTAAAAACTGGGTGCATCTTATACAGTAGTTGTGGCATTTCAAATGCCATAGATGGAACTGAGGATGAGGCAATATATGAAGACAGTGATTCGTTTCAGGACACAGCTAGGCTTTCAAGTAAGGAGTGACTTAGATTCCAGTTTGGAGCGTAAGCTTCAATGTTAGAAAAACTGTCCTGGACTTTGCAGGACACCAATCAGTGGCTTTATCCTTTTTGAAAAGTAAAAGCAAGTAAACAGCCTGACCAGTGGTGGCACAGTGGATAGAGCATCAACCTGGAATGCTGAGGTCCCATGGTCGAAAACCTGACGTTGCCAGCTTGTTGGCTTGAGAATGAGATTGATATGATCCCAAGGTCGCTGGCTTGAGCCCAAGGTTGCTGGCTTGAGAAAGGGGTCACTGGCTCAGCTGGAGCCCCCCAGTCAAGGCACATATGAGAAATAATCAATGAACAACTAAAGTAAAACAACTATGAGTTGACAGTTCTCATTGTTCTCCTCCCCTCTCTTCCTTCTTGTCTTTCTCTCTCTCTAAAAAATAAAAAAAAGACAAGTGAGCTGAATTTGGGGATATATGTCAGATCATGTTAGACAATACAGATAATTTAAAAATAATAGCCCATCCATTTCCTGTGCACCAATTTATCTATAGAAAAATCAATATAGTTTTTATACTTTAACTCCATAGTGAAATTTTACTTTGTTCCTGGTTCTATACCTGTTGCCCAAAGAGAAGCCAGGAAAAGCACAGGATGCTTCCCCGAGCTCCTCCTCCTGAGAAGTGAGGGAAACAGATCACTCTGAGCATCATTGTCAGCCCCATGAGTGGGGCTGGGCTCCTGTCTCCACACAAGGTGTCCTGGGAATTGCAGGGGCTCCAGCCTCATCCCAACTTTCACAGGAGGCCTGCGCATTGCTAAATTAAGCCCAGGCAGGCCTATTTGTGGACCCAGTGGCTCCAGTCAAGTGAGAGAGATTTGTCCAGCTAAGGAATGTTCTGGGAGGGGAGAGCAGCACTGAAGTCATTGGTATTTATGTGTATGGCTTCTCACTTGCCAGACCACGTGGGCCAAATCAACAGAGGCTTCTGGGACTCAACCAGGGTTTTTTTTTTTTTCAAGCAGGATTTTAACAGAGTGACCATAGGGACTGAATAGCTGGAGACACACTGAGAAAGTTGAAGTTGGAGGACAGTATGAACACCAAGGTAGTGTGTATATGGGCCTTCTGAGTTCATTGTCTAACTACAACAAGCCCAAGACATCCCATATTCCCCCCATATTTTGTAATGGACTGTATTTTTAGAGCAGTTTTAGGTCCACAGCAAATGAGCCCAAGGCACAGAGATTTCCCCTGTACCTACTGCTCCCCACACATGCACGGCTTCCCCACCATCAAAATCCGAAAACATCTCATTTTAATCTGTTTTTTTGGGGGGGTTCTTAAATTTATTCTTGACCAGAAATAGCCCTTTATCCTTCTTAAGACCCCTGCATCTTACTACATTTGGGAAAACCAATTTATTGAACACCTACTCTATGTCAGATATTTTCACCATATCTTTTCATTTAATTATTACAGTATTCCTTGGTTAAGTGATTTACCTCTAGAATACAGAGGTTCAACTATATGGAACTATGAGAACCATGTGAAAAATGGTTGAGTATCTATACTTTTTCCTATTATTCAACCTAATAGAATATAAGAGCTAGTCTTTTAGTTCTAGAGTCCACACTTTCTGCACTGTACCCTACTCTGCCCTAAGTACTGGAGTCTGTTGTCCCTTGGCAGTGTTGTAGATTCAGATTTATACCCCCTCTAAAGGCTAGAACTAGGGAGCAGAAAGGAAGGGCAGCCCAAAGTATGACATAGCATGAGTTGGGTCAAGAAGTATTTCTCTGGAGGCTGAAGTTGGAATTATATGATAGACCTGTATTGATTTGTGTATCTGCTATTTACAGCTGCCACCTGTGTGCTTGTCCATACACTATGTGATTCTGGGTCCCTTCTATTTATCACACTGTACTATAACCATCTGTGTAATTGACCCTGGAGGCTGTATATTCCCTGAAGACTGCGATTATGTGTCTGCCTTGCCCTTTGTAGTACCTCTTGAAGTACCTTGCACATCCAGAGTTCATGCTTCAGAAATATTTGATCAAAAAGAAACAAATAAATGCTACATCTCACAAGTCACCCTGTCTTCTGCCCATTGAGCTCTCTCTCTCTCTCTCCTGTGTCTATCCATACTCCTAACCTCCTTATCTCTTTAGAACTCATTCACAGCTTCCGTGTTTACTCAGATGTGACAGTCTGTGTTTGTCTACTCAGGCAAGGGAAGAGAATGGCATTGTTGTCAGGCCCCTATGAAGGACTGATATGGGTTGGGCTTGTAGGAGTGACCTGAATCGGGGAGCTATGCCATTTGGATGTGGATCCTTGTATTATGTATTGTATAAACCGAAATTTTCCACTTGGTTTTTTTCCACCTCTTTGGGGACTGGACATGAAAGCAGCCTCTGACAGGAAAGTGCCCTGGCCTTGTAGAGTCTTCTGGTTACAGAGGCTGTGGACACTTCCCTGCTGTCCTTTCCCTGGCAATGAAGGACACTTGTCTCATGTTAGGGCAGTGATGGGCAATCTTTTGAGCTTGGTATGTCACAATTCGCCAAAATACTGAGCATAACTCAGGTGGTGTGTCACTTCGAGAAAAACAGCCTAACCAGAAGTACCAGAACTAGACGCTCTGTGCCAGAGTTCTGTTGTTTTGGCCTACAGACCTCTGGCACAGAGTGTCTACACTACAGCAAATGTTTTAACCTAGGCTAATGCACCTGGCCATGCAGGAGCCGAGGATGAAACGTCCTTCCCGGCATGCGGCCCCATACTTCTCTGGTATGTGGCCGCGTGTCATCGAAAATGGCTATGCGTGTCAGTGTTGACACACATGTCATAGGTTCGCCATCACGATGTTAGGGCAACCTATGTGTCTAATTTGCTGCTTACCTGCCCTAGTAGAGGACAGTAAACCTGGAATCTGGAGAAAGGCAGAAATTACACCTCTGACTAAAGTCTTTCCTTTATCTTATGGTCTATGACTGTTAAAAACCAAAATTCAACTGAGCAAATTTGAAGATCTCATTGGCTTTATTAAGCGATTCATGAATCAGGCAGCATCCCATCTAGTAACTAGAAAGATGATCCCAGAGGTTATACAAAATGGAAGGTTTTTACAGGAAGAAGGGTGAGGAAAGCTAATAACAAAAGAAAAGGATTATTTTTAGACGCCTGGCATCTTCTTTTGGGGGGAGGGGAGCAGCATAATTTTTATCATGCAGATTGCCTCTTCTTTCTGTGGGGGATGAAGAAGGTTCACATGACATATCACCTCATTGATGTTAACTAGAATATTACAGACTGGTTGATTAAGATCATATTTCTGGGAGAGTTTGAATCAGCAATTGAGTCAGATATTAAATCTAGGTTGGGTATCATGGGCTTTAGCACAAGGTGATGCCATTTTGGGCCTGTGGTTTTCTCTTTAAAAGGACTTAATGTTTTGCATTTGAATACCCTCTGGCTTCTGTGTCTCACTCACGTCTACCCAGAAGATGGTGTAATAATTCTTAGCTCTGATTCAATTTAATTGTATAAAAACATAAAACTTTGGGGGAGGACACACAGTTCATTAATGACAGAGCCAAATATTTAGACCTACTTGGTTCTATTTTTGTTTTAAAACTGGGTGAACGATAAGAAACTTTATTTACAAAAGAACTCTCTTGGAAGCTACTACAATGTGCTTTTAGGAACTGTGCAGGGCCCAGCCCCTTGTCCCTTGGTCAGGAGAAATAGAATTCTTATGAAAATACTCAGTATTTTACCCTGTTTTATAGAACTATGGCTTTGCTCCACTGGTATCAGAGAGGTCCTGAGAAGAAATTCATTCTACATACAAAAAATATTTATGAAGTATACTTTTCCTAGAAGAGATAAAACTCTAAATAGAAAAGATTTTAAAGTAAAACTAACCACTGTAAGATATTTTCCCCACTGAGGAAAAAGAAGGGCATAGCCACGAAGTGCGGAATAGCAAAAGCTTTATTTAGTAAAGTGCTTCCCAGACGAGGAAGCGAGGTTCTCGGGTCCACAAGAAGGGGGCCAGAGAAGTAGGGCTGCCTCCCCTGTTTAGGGGTAATTTATAGCATCATTAGGGTGGTTGGGTTGATATGACTTGATGAAATTTCATTGGCTGACAGTCATTCTTATTCAAAGGGCTCTGGCAGTTTCTTTTTGGCGTGCATGGGTGTGGGCGGTTCCAGCCAAAGTTCCTGGGCCTGGTTCCTCACGTGACCTTCCCCATTGCCAACCCGCCTCACAAATACGAAGATTTACTTTTCACTTTGGGTGAATCATCAGGAATTACATAAATTCTGCATGCAAGATTTTGAGTCTCTTCCTCCTCCTACACTATGTCTTTTTGAATTCTTTCAGTTTATAGAACTGATTTAGAGTGGGATTTGGCCATATTTCTTTTGGTCCCAAATAAAGACCCTTTTATGGACAGTCTGCTCCTCTTGGTGTGTTTCCTATGGTCTTAGGAGGGGCAATGTTCATTTCCTTCCACCACTCACCCCAGTCCACCTCTTATTATACTGAGAGCGCCTTTGAGGTCCAGGACTATGATGCTAAGGAAAACACTTTGGTTTTGGGAACCTTTAGTCTCCAGTACATACTTGCTAATTTTATCAATGAATGTGTGCTGATATGCTATCAAGTTGTTTTTCTCTTTCTCTCTCTCTTCCTATTTTTTTCCTTCCTTCCCTCTCTCCATTCCATTTTCTTCCTTCCTTCCTTTCTCTTTCTCTCTCTTTCTTTTTATTTTGAGGGTTTACTTACCCCAGCAGCAATCTATGAGGGCTATTACGTAACATAAGACACATTTCTTGTTCTCAAGGTGCTTGAAGATTAGTTGAAATAAAACATATACACAACAATGTGAACTTAAATACTAAAACAAAAATGTCAGTTAGCAATTCAAGACAGTTGATAAAGCATTTATTCCATAAACATACCCAGAGAGCTGTGGAGGGCAAAGTACTTTTGCAGACATTAAAACCTAGAGGGAGGATTCAGACATTAAAAGAAAAAAATTAAGGCAGAATGAGGCGAGTTCTGTACGGAACATTGGAGTCGATGACCATGAGCTCTGGTTTACTCAGAACAGTCTTGATTTTTACCTGTTGTCCTGGCATAATTATGATAGGGCCCCTTTTTACTTTCAGAAGAGTCTCAAGATGGGTGTTAACTTATAGCCCTCTTAGGTATAAACAAAGAGCAAAAGTGCAGTGGGAGCGAAGAGAAAGGAATTAATTTTGACTGGGGGGTGGGCAAGTTTCCCAGAGGAGGAGATGTCTGAGCTGAGCTGTAATGAACAGGTTTAGAAGGAGGAGAGAAGGCATCACAGCTGAAAGCAGCTCAGACAAAGGCTGGGGGCCTCCAAGGGCATTTACCTGATTGATTTCTCAATCAGTAGAAGCCCTGGGTTGAGAGGAGTAAAGGGTGACACCAAAGGCTGGAGGAGTCATGGAAACTATGTTGCCACAAACTACAGTCACTCAGAACTCTGGTTATCAGAAACAATGGCCACTAGATCGTGGTCCTGTGTCAGATCAGAAGGGTACCTACTGTTCAAGTTGTGTAGGATGGGAAGGGGGCAGAGGAAGAGAGTGAGGCAATATGAGAGTTGGGAAGGCTGGGAGATGGTAAGAGAGGGAGTGAAACAACTGTGCCTTTACTAGTTCCGTCTGCACAATAAAGACTCCTCTCGAACAGAAACTCGTTTGGAATTTATTCCTGCCTTTCTTCTTTCTTCCCTTTGACTCAGACACAGTGGTATTCTGAGATCCCCAAGTTTAAGAGGTTTTTAGAGGCACGTTTATTTTTTTAATCCCTCAATACTGGGAAACGGACTGAGCAGCACTGTTTTATGGCAATCTGGTGGCTAAAGAAGCTATCGTAGGGAGCTGCACATTCGCTGCTTTCTGACCTAGTGTCAATGATTCCAAAAGTGAGCGTGAAAAATAAAACGAATGTGGACACTTACCTTGTTGTGATGAAAAGTTCCTTTAAACTTTACATTATGAAAAAATTTCAAATATACACGGGAGAAAGGAAATAGTACCCCCCTGTAACTGTGCTATGGACTGGTGACCCCTGTCCCTGTCACCCAGCTTTAATAGTTAGCAACATTGTGCTGTTCCTGCCTTCCCCTTCTTCTTAGATCATAGAGCTGTGTCTGGAAAGACATCAGAATGTACCTCTAACACATAAAGAGCTCTGAGAAACATAAGCATATACTGCTATTTCACCCAAAAAGACTTTAAAATACTTCCTTAATACCAGCCAGTACTTGGTCCATTTTCCCTCTAAAATGTCCACTTTAAGGTCTGGAGATCTGAATTAGTATCTCAGTGTAGT
Organism: Rhynchonycteris naso; assembly: GCA_037038555.1. Lineage (NCBI taxonomy): Eukaryota > Metazoa > Chordata > Mammalia > Chiroptera > Emballonuridae > Rhynchonycteris > Rhynchonycteris naso. The sequence goes on from CM072998.1 coordinate 130,575,612, forward strand.
CCCAGGAGTGGAATGTTGGACTGTTTGGCAGGGAGGAGGAGAGGCAGAGGGGGCTGGAATCCTAAGCTATATTCAGAATTCTAGTGACTCGGCAACTCTTTCTTTTTTATATACCTCAGTTTTCACAGCCTTGTATCTCAGTGGGTTAATAATATACTTTCTAGAGAATGTTCTGTTTAAAACAGAGGAAGTCTTGGGGGAAGCAACATGGCGACGAAGTAGGCGGACGTACCAACTTCCAACTCCCAGAACCAAAGTGGATTATAACTCAATTTTAAGAACCATCATCTGGATAAACCAACTTTGAACTAAACTAAGTGGACTCTTCAACCAAGGAACACAGAAGAAGCCACATTGAGACTGGTAGGAATAGCAAAAACGCGAAGAGGGCTGCCCAGCTCCCCGGAGCAAACGGCAGCCCGGAGACACCCGCGTGGTGGGAGGAAAGTTTGGTGGAGAGGGAGGGACCTGGGTCCCCGGAACCAAGCCCCAGCCTGCAGTCCCAGAGCCTAGAAGAGGTGTTTGGACAGTTTTGAGCTGTGAAATAAGAGAGGGAACTCCCAGGCCTACAGTGTGGGGTATTAGGTCCCTTCCTACTCTGCTGAGGGTTGCTGAAGGGTTTGGGGTGGCAGGACGCTGAAACGTGGTTCTGTCGGCGTGGGCAGAGGCCAAGCCGGTGGGAGCTCGGTCTAGCCCAGCAGGGTTGGAGGGGACGCGTGAAAGCGCTCCGGAAGCTGCGGGCCCACCTGTAATGCCACCTACGGGGACAAAGTGGGAGGCCAGGAACGGGCAGAAATCTGCTCTGCGACCCTGCGCAAGCCGGCCCTGACCGCGGGGACCGGGCTAGAACCAGGGACGGGCGGGGGCTCGCGGCTGAGCTCACGCTACCAGCCCCGCCCAGCCAGAGAAACCGGGTTTGCCATTATACGTGCGCGAGCGGGCTCCGAGCGCCGGAACGGGGTTGACACCGATACAGGTGGAAACTCGCAGCTGAGCCCACGCTGCTGTCCACGCGCAAACCGCAGATTGCCATCTTACATGCACGAGCAGGCTACGAACGTGGGGGCGGGGTAGAGTCCGGGAGAGCGGAAGTACGCAACTGAGCGGAAGCCAGCAAACACGCCCGGCCCAATAAACCTGGGTTTGTGACCCTGCGCAGAAGGGCCTTGGCCTCGAGGGCGGGGCTAAAGCTCCGGCCGGGCAAAGGCTCACAGCTGAGAGCACGTCAAAAGCCCCTCCTAACCAGCGAAACTGTGGTGAGCAGGCTCTGACTGCGGGTTCTGGGCGGAAGTCTGAAAACAGGCTGGGTCTGCAGCTGAGCAAAGGTGCTCACCACTACTCTTGGTGCTGAGGCTTGTGGCTTAAGTGACAGCCCCTCCCACGGAGGAGAGGCAGAAATCACAGCAAAAGCCACAGTGGGCCGGCACTGGAAATGCCCATACCCAACCACCCTAGGCAGCGGCAGAGGGAATGGGAGGCCTACAGACAGACCACACCTAGAGAACACAAAGGCAACACATACTGGACTCCAGTGGCCACAACTTGCTTATACACAGACAAAATGGGCAGGCAGAGGAATGCAAACCAAATGAATCAAGAGAAATCCCCAGAGAAGGACCCGAATGAACCAGATATAACCAAATTACCAGAAGCAGAATTTAGAATAATGATAGTTAGGATGTTCAAAGAAATTAGAGCAACAGTGGATAGTCATTATGAACACCTAAATAAACAGATGACAAGTATAAAAAACGAAATTGAAATAATAAAAAAGAATCAGACAGAAATGACAAATACAGTATCAGAACTGAAGACCACAATGGAAGGAATTAAAAGCAGGATGAATGATGCTGAGGATCGAATCAGGGAGTTAGAGGACATAATAAACAAAGGCAAAGAAGCAGAGAAGAAAAAGGAAAAGAGACTCAAAAAGTGTGAGGAAACTCTAAGGGAGCTCTGTGACAACATGAAGAGAAACAACATTCGCATCATAGGGGTGCCTGAAGAAGAAGAGAGAGGACAGGAAATGGAAACTTTGTTCAATCAAATCATAGCAGAAAACTTTCCTAAATTAAGGCTGGGAAACACTCCACACGTTCAAGAAGCACACAGAACTCCATTAAAGAGAAACCCAAAAAGATCTACACCAAGACACATCATAGTTAAAATACCAAAGCTAATGGATAAAGAAAAAATTTTAAAAGCTGCTAGGGAAAAAAAGGCTATCACCTACAAAGGAGCCCCCATAAGGATGACATCTGACTTCTCAACAGAAACACTTGAGGCCAGAAGGGTATGGCAAGATATAATCAAAGTAATGCAGAACAAGAACCTACAACCAAGACTACTTTATCCAGCAAGGCTAACATTTAAAATTGAAGGAGAAATAAAGAGCTTCCCAGAAAAAGAAAGTCTGAAGGAATTCATAAAAACCAAACCAATTCTGCAAGAGATACTAAGGGACCTCTTGTGAACAGTTTAAAGGGAGGAAAGAATAGAGCAAAAGAAGAATACAGCTTTAAAGAATAAAATGGCAATAAACAACTACATATCAATAATAACCTTAAATGTAAATGGATTAAATGATCCAATCAAAAGACATAGGGTAGCTGCATGGATAAAGAAACAGGACCCATACATATGCTGTCTACAAGAGACACACCTTAAAACAAAAGATGCACATAGACTGAAGGTAAAAGGATGGAAAAAAATATTTCATGCAAATGGAAATGAAAAAAAAGCAGGGTAGCAATACTTAAATCTGACAAAATGGACTTTAAAACAAAGGCTGTAGTAAGAGATAAAGAAGGACACTACATAATGATAAAGGGAAAAATTCAACAGGAAGATATAACTATTATAAATATCTACGCACCAAATATAGGAGCCCCGACATACATAAAGCAGACTTTGATGGATATAAAGGGCGAGATTAACAGCAATACCCCTCTAACAACACTGGATAGATCCTCAAGAAAGAAAATTAATAAAGAAACAGCAGACTTAAAGGAGACACTAGATCAACTTGATTTAATAGGTATCTTCAGAACTTTTCACCCCAAAGCAGTAGAATATACATACTTCTCAAGCGCTCATGGTTCGTTTTCTAGGATAGACCACATGTTAGGACACAAAAATGGTCTCAATAAATTTAAGAAGATTGAAATCATATCAAGCATTTTCTCTGATCACAATGCCATGAAACTAGAAATTAACCACAAAAGAAAAACTGAAAAATACTCAAACACTTGGAAACTAAATAGCATGATATTAAAAAATGAATGGATTAACAATGAGATCAAAGAAGAAATAAAAAAGTTTCTAGAATCAAATGATAATGAGCATACATCAACTCAAAATTTATGGGACACAGCAAAAGCAGTTCTGAGAGGGAAGTTCATTGCACTACAGACATATCATAAGAAGCTAGAAAAAGCTCAACTAAGCAACCTGACCCTGCATCTAAAAGAACTAGAAAAACAACAGCAAATAAAACCCAGGACAAGTAGAAGGAAGGAAATAATAAAGATCAGAGCAGAAATAAATGACATAGAGGCTAAGGAAACAATACAGAGGATCAATGAAACCAAAAGCTGGTTCTTTGAAAAGGTAAACAAGATTGATGAACCTTTAACTAGACTCACCACGAAAAAAAGGGAGAAGACTCAAATAAATAAAATTAGAAAGGACAGTGGAGAAATAACAACTAACACAACAGAAATACAAAGCATTGTAAGAAAATACTATGAAGAACTATATGCCAAAAAATTAGACAATCTTGGTGAAATGGACAAATTTCTTGAATCATATAACCTTCCAAAAATCAATCTGGAAGAATCAGAACACCTAAACAGACCGATTACAACAAATGAGATCGAAACAGTTATCAAAAAACTCCCAAAAAAGAAAAGTCCTGGGCCTGATGGCTTCACAACTGAATTCTATCAAAAATTCAAAGAACTATCCTCCTCAAGCTATTTCAAAAAATTCAAGAGAAAGGAAGACTTCCAAACTCCTTTGATGAGGCGAGCATAATTCTGATTCCAAAACTGGGCAAAGACAACACAAAGAAAGAAAATTATAGGTCTATATCCCTGACGAATTTAGATGCTAAAATTCTCAACAAAATATTAGCCAACCGGATCCAGCAATATATGAAAAAAATCATACACCACGATCAAGTGGGATTTATTCTGGAGAGGCAAGGCTGGTTCAATATTCGCAAATCAATCAATGTGATTCATCACATAAACAAAAGGAAGGACAAAAATCACATGATAATTTTAATAGATGCAGAAAAGGCATTTGATAAAATCCAGCACCCATTCATGCTCAAAACTCTCAGTAAAGTGGGAATACAGGGATCATTCCTTAACATGATAAAGACCATCTACGATAAACCGACAGCAAACATCATACTAAATGGACAAAAATTAAAAGCCATTCCCTTAAGATCAGGAACCAGGCAGGGATTCCCCCTTTCACCACTCTTATTCAACATAGTTCTGGAAGTCCTAGCTACAGCAATCAGACAACAAGAAGAAATAAAAGGCATCCAAATTGGAAAAGAAGAAGTAAAACTGTCACTATTTGCAGATGATATGATATTGTATATTGAAAACCCTAAAGTCTCAGTCAAAAAACTACTGGACCTTATAAATGAATTCAGCAAGGTGCAGGATATAAAATTAATACTCAGAATTAGAGCCATTTCTATATACCAACAATGAATTGTCAGCAAAAGAAATTAAGGAAACAATCCTCTTCACTATTGCAGCCAAAAAAATAAAGTACCGAGGAGTAAATTTAACCAAGGAGGTTAAGGACTTATACTCGGAAAATTATAGAACATTGATAAAAGAAATCAAGGAAGATACAAACAAGTGGAAGCATATACCGTGCTCATGGCTAGGAAGAATAAACATCATTAAAATGTCTATATTACCCAAAGCAATTTATAAATTCAATGCAATACCAATTAAAATACCAATGACATACTTCAAAGATATAGAACACATATTCCAAAAATTTATATGGAACCAAAAAAGAACACGAATAGCCTCAGCAATCTTAAAAAGAAAAAATAAAGCAGGAGGTATCACTCTTCCAGATATCAAGGTTTACTATAAGGCCATTATACTCAAGACAGCCTGGTACTGGCATAAGAACAGGCACATAGATCAATGGAACAGAACAGAGGACCCAGAAATAAACCCACAGCTTTATGGACAACTGATATTTGACAAAGGAGGAAAGAACATACAATGGAGTAAAGACAGCCTCTTTAACAAATGGTGTTGGGAAAATTGGACATCTACCTGCAAAAAAATGAAACTACACCATCAACTTACAGCATTCACAAAAACAAACTCAAAATGGATAAAAGACTTAAACGTAAGCCGTGAAACCATAAGCATCTTAGAAGAAAACATAGGCAGCAAGCTCTCAGACATCTGTAGCAGCAATATATTTGTCGATTTATCTCCACGGGCAAATGAAATAAAAGGCAAGATAAACAAATGGGACTATATCAAACTAAAAAGTTTTTGCACAGCTAAAGACAATAGGAACAGAATAAAAAGACAAACCACACAATGGGAGAACATATTCGACAGCACATCTGATAAGGGGTTAATAACTAAAATTTATAAAGAACTTATAAAACTCAACACCAGGAAGACAACCCAATCAAAAAATGGGCAAAAGAAATGGATAGAAATTTCTCCAAAGAGGACATACAGATGGCCAATAGGCATATGAAAAAATGCTCAACATCACTAATCATTAGAGAAATGCAAATTAAAACCACAATGAGATATCACCTCACACCAGTCAGAATGACACTTATCAGCAAAACAACACAGAATAAGTGCTGGCGAGGATGTGGAGGAAAGGGAACCCTTCTGCACTGCTGGTGGGAAGCAGACTGGTGCAGCCACTGTGGAAAACAGTTTGGAGATTCCTCAGAAAATTAAAAATCGAACTGCCTTTTGACCCAGCTATCCCACTTATAGGAATATACCCTAAGAACACCATAGCACTTTTCGAAAAGAAGAAATGGGCCCCCATGTTTGTGGCAGCATTGTTCACAATAGCGAAGATCTGGAACCAGCCCAAGTGTCCGTCAGAAGACGAGTGGATTAAAAAGCCTTGGTACATATATACTATGGAATACTACTCAGCCATAAGAAATGATGAGATCAGATCATTTATAACAAAATGAATGTAACTTGATAACATTATACGGAGTGAAATAAGTAAATCAGAAAAAAAGAAAAACTGAGAACAGCATGATTTCATACATAGGTGGGACATAAAAGTGAGAATATGAGACATGGACAAGAGAGTGATGGTTACGGGATGGGGGGAGGGAGGGAAGAGTGGGATAGGGAGGTGGGGAGGGACACAGGGAAAACCAGATAGAAGGTGACAGAGGACAATTTGACTTTTGGTGATGGGTATGCAACACAATTGAATGATAACATAACCTGGAGATGTTTTCATTGTACATATGTACCCTGATTTATTGGTGTCACCCCATTAGAATTAATAATAATAAAATATATATATAAAATAATAATAATAATAATAATAAAACCACAGAACTAATAAATAATTAGAAAGTGAAAAAAAAAAACAGATGAGGTCTTAAAGGCTCCCAATGTAGAGTTTTTGCACAATCGCAACATTTCCTATCCCTTTTTACTCAGTAAACATTGTCATTCCACTTCTGCCTCCTCCTGTTCATCTGTTCCAGTCGGTTGGTTGGTCAGTTGGTGGTTGGTTTTCTCATTCAGTGTATTCACTACATACTGATGCAAAGCACTGCGAGGCCTCAAGTTAGTCACAGATGCTAGCTATTTGAATGAGTTACTATGCTGGGTACTTTACATGGGTTATTCCATTTACTCCTTAATACAACCCTCAAGTAATTTTTATAACCCCTTTTTATAAATGAGAAAATTAGGTTCTAAGAATTTAAGTAATTTACCCAGAAAAGATCACTCAGTGCCTGACCAAGCGGTGGTGCAGTGAATAGAGCGTCAGACTGGGATGTGGAAGACCCAGGTTAGAGACCCTGAGGTTGCTAGCTTGAGCGCAGGCACATCTGGTTTGAGCAAGGTTCACCAGCTTGAGCCCTAGGTCGCTGGCTCGAGCAAGGGGTCACTTGGTCAGCTGTAGCCCCCGGTCAAGGCACATATAAGAAATCAATGAATGAACAACCAAGGAGCCACAACGAAGAATTGATGTTTCTCATCTCTCTTCCTTCCTGTCTTTCTGTCCCTATCTGTCCCTCTCTCTGACTCTCTCTGTCTCTGCCAGAAAGAAAGAAAGAAAGAAAGAAAGAAAGAAAGAAAGAAAGAAAGAAAGAAAGAAAGAAAGAAAGAGGGAGGGAGGGAGGGAGGGAGGGAGGGAGAGAGAGAGAGAGAGAGAGAGAGAGAGAGAGAGAGAGAGAGAGAAAGAGAGAAAGAGAGAAAGAGAGAAAGAGAGAAAGAGAGAAAGAAAGAAAGAAAGAAAGAAAGAAAGAAAGAAAGAAAGAAAGAAAGAAAGAAACCACTCAGCTAGTAAATAAATGGCAGGAAGGCATTTTTGCCTTTCTGGGTCTGCCTATCCTGAAACCCCTGTCCCAGCATCCCAAAGTTGAAAGGCAAAAGCGAAGACCAGCACACCTGGATAGTGCCACCAGGGTAATAAGAAGTGTGTAGAAATACTAAGTGTTGTGTGGTGTGTTGTATGGGTGTCTCTGTGTATGTACAAGAGAAATGATATTATGAAAAATCAGAGGCGGAAGGAATGACTTTTTGCTCAGTGGACAGAGCGTTGGCCTGACTTACAGAGGTCCCAGGTTGATTCCTAGTCAGGGCACACATGAGAAGCAACCATCTGCTTCTCTTCCCCTCCCTCTCCCCCTTCTCTACCTTTTCTCCTCTCACAGCCAGTGGCTTGATTAATCCAAATATTGGCTCCAGGCACTGAGGACAGCTCAGTTGATTCAGCATTGGCCCCAGACGGGGTTGCCGGGTGGATTCCAGTTGAGGCTCATGCGGGAGTCTGTCTCTCTATCTCCCTTCCTCTCAGTTAAAAAAAAAAAAAGGAGAAAAGAAATGATTTTTAATGGGGGAGGGGACATAAAGAAAGGCTTCATCAGGGACACGCATTTAATGATGAAACTGCAGGGAACAGGGACGTGGCTCTGAGGAAGCACTGGATGTGTGTGGGAGACCATCAGGTTGGTGGAATGTGATGGAAGATAAAGCAGGGTAGTTAGGATGAGGTTAAATTTTAAAGAAATTATTACCAGATTGCTGTACAGTTAAAAACCATTACAATTTTTTGACTAAAGGGAGCAAACTGATCAGAGCTAAGTGGTGGAATCACCATGGTTGAGGCGGCTTAGTAAGAGACTGTTTGTTCCGACTACAGTGAGAAGGAAGGAGTATTTAACAGGGTCCTGAACACAGAGGCTGCTGAGGAGGGCAGGATTGGAAAGAGATTTTGAAATATCCAGTGCTAATCTCTGTTAGAGAATCTTGAATTATCACTTAATTTTAACTATTTTAACTTCCTAGAGCTTATGGAAACATTCTTTTTTTTTTTTTTTTTTTTTTTTTTTTGACACAGAGAGAGGGACAGATAGGAACAGACAGACAGACAGGAAGGAACAGACAGACAGGAAGGGAGGGAGATGAGAAGCATCAATTCTTTGTTGTAGCTCCTTAGCTGTTCATTGATTGCTTTCTCATATGTGCCTTGCCTGGGCAGCTACAACAGGCGAGTGACCCCTTGTTCAAGCCAGTGACCTTGGACTCAAGCTGGTGAGCCCATGCTCAGGCTGGTGACCTCCTCCATATCCCAGTCTGATGCTCTATCCACCGCACTATCACCTGGTCAGGCTGTAAACATTTTTTTATCGATTTGAGAGAGAAGGGAAGGGAAGGAAAGGAAGGAGGAGGGAGTGAGAGAGAGAGAAGCATCAACTTGTTTCACTCATTGATTGCTTCTTGTGCTACCAACACAAGGACAGTCTGATTAAACACTGTGTAACTAGACAGTGTTTTCTGGAGAAAGAGGTTTTAGACTTTAAATTGGTATGTACTTGCATTTCCACGTGGTAAGATTTTGTAACACCTATGAAATTGCTTTGATCCACTGAACTCACTGATCAGATTTCAGATCTAATCTTGTGGAGATGAAGCTATTTTAGCAGTTCTGTGTGAGGCTCACAAAATCGTTGTCTATTTGATTGAGTAGACATACTACTAAAGCCTAGAGCAGTGATCGGCAATCTTTTGAGCTTGGTGTTTCAAAATTCACCAAAAAACCGAGCATAACTCGGGTGGTGTGTCACTTGGAGAAAAACGACCTAACCGTAAGTCCCAGAACTAGACGCTCTGTGCCAGAGTTCTGTTGTTTTGGCCTACAGACCTCCGGCACAGTGTCTACACTACAGCAAATGTTTTGTCCTCGGCTACTGCACCTGGCCGTGCAGGAACCGAGGATGAAATGTCCTTCTCGGCATGCGGCCCCATACTTCTCTGGTATGTGGCAGCATGGCCGCGTGTCGGTGCTGACACACGTATCATAGGTTCGCCATCATGGGCCTAGAGGAATAATTCCATATTTTATCTTTCCTCATTTTTAAAAAATGTTATGCTTTTTCCCCTTTTCATTTCTCTTCTCTGCTTATCTCCGAAGGATAAAACCAACGTGAGGATGTCCCAATTGTATGAGTATTTGTGTGCAGGGCCCTGGTACAGCTCACTGTCTGTGCAATGAACTTACTTTTCTTTCTATGACATAATACTAGTTGAATATGTGGTTATGGCTGAGAACTTTAACTATCCTAGTTAGACAGGGTAAGTTGTTGTTTTACAGTTAATAATAGTTAATAGTTTTTGAATGCTTACTGCATGCCAGGCACTATGCGATATAATTTTTGTGCATTATTTCATTTGGTCTTGTTAACACCCTTATAAGAGAGGTGCCATTATGATCCCCCCTTGACAGAGGAGGAGGTTATGCTCTTGGCCACTGCTCTCTATCTTTCGAGAGTACACTTCATGTAGCATATTTATAACTTACCACATTCCACTACATCAGTGTTGGGCAGATAAAATATATTATGCTCACTTTGTTAAAGATGATGCTGCCCATGTGGAAGCCTGTCACCCAAGTGATCATATTAGTTGCCCTTCTTGTTTGGGATGGGTGTGATTATGTAAATATGTGTTGGTGGAGGGCTTTTGTGCCAGAAGGTTTTAAAAGGAAGAGAGATCATGCTGTTCCGGAGGAAGAGTGATTACGTTTAGGAGGAGCCCATACTAGAGGAGAGTAGAGAAATGCCATGTGGAGGAGAGGAGAAGCAGCCAAGATGGTGGAGTGCTGAAGGAGAAGCCAGTTTGTGCAGAGTTTGTGCAGAGAGAAGGAGATGGGAAGCAGAGGTGAATAAGTTTGATGAGGTAGAAACTTTGATTCTAGGAAACTCAAATAAGTGAGTGGCTTTGGGAGCCCTGAATGGAAAGGGAAGTGTTTTTCCACTGTGTATATTTCTTGCCTGCCGGGTGCAAGCTAGGATTAAAGCTAATGGCCACCAGTTCTTGGCTCTGTTGTTTCATTACCGTCTGTCTGAATCAAATGCAAACCTGCATGGGCCAGGCAGCTGTGATGGTGACCGTGGCTATTGGCTTTACAATCAGGCAGAAATAGGCAATATTTCTTGACTGGTCGGTGGCTGAAATGGTTGGTTGGAATGCTAGACTCCATTACTGCTTGTATCCTAGGAGCCCTTCTGGGTTTCAATTTCCTTATTTTTAAAATGAGGGACCCAGAACAGATAAATGCTAAGATTTTTAAAAATGTTAATCTTTCACCAAATTAATTCAAGTATTTACTTCGTTTTCTTTTTTTTTTGACAGAGACAGAGAGTCAGAGAGAAGGACAGATAGGGACGGAGAGACAGGAAGGGAGAGAGATGAGAGGCATCAATTCTTTGTTGCAGTTCCTTAGTTGTTCATTGATTGCTTTCTCACATGTGCCTTGAGCAGGGGTAGGTAGGGGGACCACAGCAGAGTGAGTGACCCCTTGCTCAAGCCAGTGACCTTGGGCTCAAGCCAGTGACCTCAGGATTTCAAACCTGGGTCCTCTGCATCCCAGTCCAACGCTCTATCCATTGCACCACAACTTGGTCAAGCTCCCTTCATTTTCTTATCTTGGACTTACAACAGATAGAGCCCACATAATTTGCATCCTCCATTTTTCCACCCTTTAGATTTAAATTTTTTTCTGGAAGGGGCTGAGGCGGCACTAGTTGGCCTGGGAATGAAGGGGAAATGAATGAAGGTTGTTGAGCAGCCATGTGCAAGGCAGTGTGCTAGGATTTGGGTGTATTATATGCATTATCTCATTTAATCCACACACACAAAGTCACCTGTGGGATAACATTATTGAAAAATAAAGCAACCACACTACCCTTGTGAGAAAACTGAGGCTCATGTGATCAAGCCCATGACATAGTATTAATAAAATTCTTCCTGCTTAATCTGTGTTATGGATTTCATCAGGGGAGGGACTGACTCATCTCTGTGCACTTGGCTCAGAGCCTGAATCAAGTAAATCCCTGACCTAATATACATAGACTCCTCCATTGTTCCCCAACAAACCCGTTCCTCCTTTTCTCTTCCCCAGTGTAGTTAATATGCATTACCACCCACTTGCTAGAAACCTCAGCCTTGGCTTTAGGCTCCTCCCTGTGGTCTAACTGGAACCACGAACCCTATAGATTCTGCCTCTGAAAGTCGTGTGTCTTTCTTCCTGTGATTCATTGGCCCCAAACAGTCCCCATCCTATTCTGGCCTCTTGACTCATCCATCTTCTTCTTCACATCTGCTCTACATTCCTTCCTCAATGCGGACCTGGCCATGGCAGTATTTTGCCTGCAGCTCCCTAGTACGTTCTTGTTCTCTACTGATTACTCCTCAGTCTTCTCAGCATGACTTTCACAAATTGGTTCTGCACTGTTCTCTGTACCGATTTCCTGCTCCTCACCACACACGAGGCCATGTTACCAGTCCCGGACACTCATGTCCACCCTCTCACCAAATCTTTGTTCATACTTGACTTCACTTGGGATGTTTTTATTTCTTTTTCCTGTTTGTCGATCTGACTTGTTGCTACTTCATCTCAATCAGAATTGTTTCCTTCATACATTTGCCATCAGACTCTCCTCTCAACTGAACAAGTGCAATTTATGAAAGTCTAATTTTATGATAAAAGCAGTGTATTATTTTCAAAAATGTTTACAATATAACTTCTTTAAGTAATTCAACCCCTAGGTATATTTAAAATACAATCCTATATATAGCACTTTGGTTTTCAGGAATAGACCTATGTTGGTAAGAAAATAAATATTTTAGTGTACACTCTGTCCTCCAGTGCTTTAGAGAGCGGACAGGCTGGGCAGCATTCATCACCAGGGCTGTGATGAACCAATTAGGAGAATGAGTCAGTAGCTCCTAGGAAATCCTATAGCTGCAGCTCAGTCATCACTGTCTGGGTCACTATGTCAAGGGTCATAAAGAAGGCTGAGTTGAGATGACAAGCTATGGGCCCAAGGCAACATCAAGTAGGAGCCTAGTTCTAGGGTAGAGGTCTGTGGCAGTTAATGACAATGCCTGTGTGCTTTTCAGAACATTGAGCTGAAGGTCGAAGTGGAGAGTCTGAAACAAGAACTCCAAGACAAGAAACAGCATTTGGATAATACTTGGTGAGTTGTAGTCACCCTAGTTGAGTTCTGGTCACTTCCAGAGTCTGGCTCACTAATCTGAAAACAGTCGATGTGGAACCAAGTTTCTTAACCTGAATATGGCATTTGGATGTCATGTCTAGTTCAGGAATTGAAATCACGTGCTTTCTTTCCCTTGGGCTCTGTGTCTATTACTAAGTCTGACAGACATTGTCATAGATTGCTAAACTTACCAGACCTAAGCTTATAAATTTCCTATTCAATAATCTACTAACACCAAGGGCTAGCATAGAGTTTGGAGTAAATGGACACTCTCATATGATGCTGGTGAGAGTGTGAATTGTGGTAGCATTTTTGGTTATGTGGCACCAACTATCAAAGAAAAAAATAAGCATTTCCTTTCATCAGGTAATCCTCAGAAGGAATCCTTTCCTTATAAATGAAAACACGAGTATGAAAGGATAAATGTATAAGGATGATTACTGAATTATTATTTGTAATGGCAAAAACCTAGAATCAACTATGCCTCAATATAGCCATCGTTAAAGGCATTTTGATATAATCATATTGTGGAATATTATGCAGTAATTAAAAAGAATGAGTTAGCTCTATTGTTATTATCCTAGTGGGAAGTCCCTGACAGACTAAATAAGGGGAAAATAAGTGTTGTTTACAGTATCAGCCCCTTTGAGTAAAGACGAGCAGTCCTCTCTTGTATGTACATGTGTTTGCTTAATGATGCCTAGAAAAAAACTGGAGGGTTACATATCAAATCCTTTACATTGCTTCTAGCAAGGGAGTGGGATTGGAGTTTGTGATGAGGAGAGGGCTTGATTTTTTCCTTACATACTTTTCTGTTGTTAAAATTGTTACTTTTGTAATTTATAGTTTTTATAATTAAAAAGCTAAGTTTTAAGTGATAAGTATTATTAAAATTGTTATTAAAAATAATTTTCAGAGTATATCCTGAGATCTGAATACATTCAATCTGAAGTGGTATTCTTACTATTGCTACAGCATCTCTTGGTACTTAGGATGACAAGTCCAGCAAGATCAGAACACTCAAAACCAGACTCAATAATACACAATATACTGGTATTATTATACACTAAAGCAGGAAGTAAGCTCATAGATTTTAGGAAAACATGTAAAATAACAAATGAGTAATAGATTTTGAAATTTGTGTAATGCTTTAAAATTTTTTTATGTCATTTCAGCTTTAAAATAGGTGGCATAATTCTATTTTCAAATGAGAAATTTAAGGTGCAGAGTGCAAAGACTTCTCAAATGAGTGGCAGAACCCACATCTTCTGGCATCAATTCAAGGCACTGCTGACTTTAGAACAGCTAAAACCTGTTAGATAAGGGGTTCCTGACTAACTGAGCTGCTCAGAAAATGTATAACTTCCATTCTCGAGATACTATAGTTAGTTTTCGTTTAGTGCATTTATCAAGGAATAAGGAGTCAAAGTAAAAGTTGTTTCTTGAGGTTTTCTATTTACGGTTATTCTTTTTTGTTTTAAAAGAAGTGTTAATATTATATATTAAAATTGACTGAACACTTGAGTTTCTATTACCTAATGAAAACTCACAATTTCTTATAAGGCTATTCTTTTGACTTGTGTCCCTCATACCATCAAAAACCTTTTATCCTAGAAAGGCTGTATAATGACATGGGAGCTCAGGTTAAATATAGCCTGTGGGATGATACTGAGTAGTGTCCACCAGTAACAAAGCAATTCTCTGATCTTTAGGGAAGCTCCATTTGATCTCCATGGACACAATCCTCTAGGTCAAATATTAAAGAGCCACTGAGCTTGGGTAGAGTGACTTTCATTTATTACAAGCCTGTGGAGGTACAGTATTGTTCTCTGCCCTGAACACAAGAAGCTGGTCTGTGGTTCTCAATAACTGGCTTAAAATAGGAATAAAACCAAACCGGAATTAAGATCATTCAGCACCTGGTACAGCTCCCAAATTTCTAATCCTCAGACATTCACGGGCAGCTGTTGTTAGCTAAAAATAAACTGGTGACACCTTACCCACTTCAGGCTAGTGCCAGGACATTCATTTCTAAGGACTTCAGAGGAGCAAAGATAGGCCTGGACCGTGAGATTCCATAGTTTCAGTGTCCGCTTTCTGCATGGGACCATGAGAAAACTGGGTCGAACTCTGGACAGGTAACTCAGATTCAGGACAGATATTTATAGGTTACAGGCTATAAAGGAGAAATGCATTTCTGTGGCTTTCCAAACGGATATTCTGTCCCAGCAACATATATGAAAGGAACACTTTAAATTCTAAGAATAAGGCCCTGGCAGGACGGCTTGGTTGGTTAGAGCATCATCCAGAATCTCAAAGGCTGCTGGTTTGATGTCCATTCAAGGCACACACAGGAATAGATCCTGTCTCTCTCCTGCTCTCCCCTTTCCTCTCTCTAAAATCAATAAAATAAACATTAAAAAAGAAGAAAAGAAAGATAAATTCCAATAGCAGGAAGGGCAGGGAACTAGCAAAGCACTCTGGGAGGACATTCTGAATGGAAGACTCCAGGGACAGATGACAGAGAACGTGCATACTGAATTCTGAACCATTTGGTGACTACCCACCTTCCCAATGAAAGATTCCCCTCATGAAGCTGAAGCAATAATGAGGCCTCTAGGGAGTGGTATATTCTGATTGACAGGCAATAAAAATGTAGGGTTCCTAAAAGACTGCCTCTAAAGGGTGGAAAGAGCATCCCACAGATAACTGCAGAGGAGAAAAGGCTGCATTTTTCTCCTCATGAGGGTGAAACAGCCTTCCTGGGTTCATGGGCTAAATTCCATGGCTGGCTCTGACCGGCTCGTGCTCCGTTGGTTTCAGTGCCGATGCAGAGAATCTCAACAGCCACAGTGAAGCTGAGCTCCAGCGCCAGTTTGAGGAGAGACAGCAGGAGACGGAGCATGTCTACGAGCTCCTGGAGAATAAGATCCAGCTCCTGCAGGAGGTGAGTGGCCTTCCAGAGGTCCAGCTCCTCTTCCCCCTCCTTCCCCACGGCTCTGCCCCCTGCTTGTGCCTTCCCCTCCCTACTTGGCTTCCCAAACTCATCCAGTGCCCTTGTGTTCCAGGGCTCCTCACCTGTGTGGGGACTCTGCAGCCTCTCAGGTGTTGTTGTTCTTGCAGGAATCCAGGCTAGCCAAGGATGAAGCTGTGCGAATGGCAGCTCTGGTGGAAGCAGAGAAAGAATGTAACCTGGAGCTCTCAGAGAAACTGAAGGGGGTCACCAAGCACAGGGAAGATGTGCCAGGAGACCGGGTCAAGCCCGACCAATATACTGAGGCCCTGGCCCAGAGGGACAAGTAGGTGCCTTTCTTTGGTGCTGTATTTGTCACTTGTCTTTTGCCTGTTCTCAAGTCTATGAGCATATAGAGTAGCTGCACTGTGCCCTTTTAAGGACTGACAGTGTCCAGTTCTAAGGCTCTGAGGCTCCCAGAACCAGAGACTTTCTTTTTAGGGTTGTGTCTTCAATGGTATTCATTAACAAAACTCATTTGTTGGCAATTGGGAGCCTTGGGCAGATGTAAATAGAAGAGCAGTCAAACAGCAGCAAGCAGGAGACATGCATTCACTTATTCTACAGACATTTCTTGAGTACCTGCTACATTGCAGACACTGGGCCAGGCACTGAGGTTACAGAGATGAAAAGCCCAGTTCTCTCATCAAGAAACGTGTTGCGCAGTCCTAGTAAGTTCTCTGATGGAGGGACATGGGATGCTCTGGAGACATGTAGGATTGTCATCTATTCTAGACTAGAATTTTCTTAGAGGAGCTGAAATCTGAGATTTGAAGAATGCATAGAAGTTAGAAGAAAGTGTCGGTGGTGGGTGAGGAAGAGAAGCATTCTGTGCAGAAGGAGAAACTGTGGAGGAGACACAGGGAAAGGCATGTTTCACGACGTGCGGCTAGTCCTGTGTAACTAGAGCAGAGGGTCTGGGGAGACTAAAAGAGGCGAACTGCATTGACCACAGGGGTCTGACTGTGCCAGCTCTGTGTGCCATAGTGAGGAACTTGAATTTGTTCCTAGAAATAATCGGGCAGTTGGTAAGGCCACCACTGTCTGAGTTACAGCAGCAACTTCTACCTATTCTCTTCACTTCCATGCCGGCCCCTCCATACAGTAGTCCATTCCATCCAACAGTTCAAAGCAGTTTTGAAGTGGAGACTTCAACATTATCAAATTGACAAATAATTGAGCCTATTAGATGCTGGATATGATAGTGGCATAAAAAAACCTTAAGTGGGCCTTTAAGTTCAGTGGATAGTGTCGGACTGGGATGCAGAGGACCCAGGTTCGAAACCCCGAGGTCGCCAGCTTGAGTGCAGGCTCATCTGGTTTGAGCAAAAAGCTCACCAGCTTGAACCCAAGGTCACTGACTCGAGCAAGGGGTCACTCGCTCTGCTGTAGTCCCCCCATCAAGGAACATATGAGAAAGCAGTCAATGAACAACTACAGTGCCGCAATGAAGAATTGATGCTTCTCATCTCTATCCCCTCCTGTGTGTCTGTCCCTATCTGTCTGTCTCTCTGTCTCACACACACACACACAACCTTAAGTGGTTTTTAACTGAATACGTAAAAAACGTACATGACCAATGTGATCTTTTTAAAACATAAATCTGATCTCATTTAAAAAGCTCTCCAATGCCTTCAGGAGATAAGATCCATTTTCCTTAGTGTGACCATCAAAGCCTTTTATGATCCAACCCGTCATTTCTCTCAGAATCATCCCCCACTCTGACCCCTTTACACTTCATTGATGTCAGACTAGTAATAATGATGACAAGACTTGTTGAGCTGAGTACTTTACATCCTTGTTTAGTTCTCCTCACAGAGCCATGAGATAGGGAGTATTATGCTTTATAAATTAAGAAGCTGACATTGAGATAGTTATGCAGCCTGGTTTCAGGCAGAGCTGAAATCCACACCCCAAAGCCACGCTGCCTCCATGTAAAGCACTGACACTACGTCAGGGCTCCAGAATGTTGCCTCATGCTCTTCCTTCTCTGGGCAACATCTGTTTTTTTTCTACCAGGTGAACTCCTATTCATTCTTAAAAAAAAAATTATATATATATATATATATATACATACATGTGTGTGTGTGTGTGTGTGTATGTGTGTGTATATATACATATATATATATTGAATTTATTGGGGTGACATTGATTAATAAAATTATGTAGGTTTCAGGTGTACAATTCTATAATACATCATCTATATATTGTATTATATATTCACCATCCAGTCAAGTCTTCTTCCATCACCATTTATTTATCCCCCTTCACTCTCTTCTACCTCCTCCGACCCCCTGTCCCTCTTGTAATCCCCATACTGTAGTCTGTGTCTGTGAGATTTTTTTCCTTTGCTTAATCCCTTCACCTCTTTTACCCAATCCTCTAACTGCCATCTCCTCTGACAAGTGTCAGTCTGTTCTCCATATCTGGGAGTCTGTTTCCCATTCATCATTAAAAACTAAGACTTCTGTTACTACTGTGAAGGCTTTTGTGAGGGCAGGATTAAGTCTGTATTGTTACTTTGTTTTATATATACATCTTTCATTGTACAATTCTCAGTGTGGTCTTGTATCCTTTCAGATCTTCCCTGCTAGACTCTGAGACTTGGTCTCATCTGTATCCCAGAGAGACCACTTGTTAAACTAAAATAAAAAGAAAGAAAGGAAACATATTCACACCTGACAGATGACTTGAGGGAGTTTAATCAGATGGTCTTGACCAGCTTTGTAAAGTGGGAGAAATAGATCATCTGTAGGAATGGAAGGTCAGAGCAATGTGAGCTGGGAGACAAGGAAAGTAGAGATGTTTTAGCACTGATACTGTGGGTAATTCGATATGGAGTCCACATTCATCATCAGAATTATCATTAGAGCTTGCATTTGTATAATGTTCCTAAGTTCTTAGCCCAAAATCTTAGCTGGTTGTCATATCCTAAATGAATTTGTAACTCGTCTCTGAGATTCCTATATGACTTTCTGGTACCCTCTCACCTTTTTGCCAAACGATTCTCCTCTCAAGGTGCTATCACTATCTTATACTTACACAGGTGTAATCCAAACATTTGGAAGCATTTTATCTAATACAGCACATTTTCAAGGAAAGATGAGTCTAGTACTCAAAGATTTACGAACAGGAAAACTGCAAGATATGCCCTACGTGGTTTTGTTTGTTTGTTTGTTGTTTTTTACAGGGACAGAGAGAGAGAGTCAGAGAGAGGGATAGATAGGGACAGACAGACAGGAGAGAGATGAGAAGCATCAATCATCAGTTTTTCATTGCGACACCTTAGTTGTTCATTGATTGCTTTCTCACATGTGCCTTGACTGCGGGCTTTCAGCAGACTAACCCCTTGCTCGAGCCAACAACCTTGAGTCCAAGCTGGTGAGCTTTTTGCTCAAGCCAGTTGAGCCCGTACTCAAGCTGGCGACCTCGGGGTCTCAAACTTGGGTCCTCCGAATCCCAGTCTGACGCTCTATTCACTGCACCACCACCTGGTCAGGCTGCCCTGTGTATTGTACATGACGAATAACTGTTGATTTGAACCTGTGGTCTGTATATTTCAGCATAGCATTTAGTCATTCCACTTAATCCTCATCTGAGTGTCCAGCTTCTTCTCCAGCCATTGTCTCTTTACCCCTCAGCCTTTGCTCCTTTCCTCTACAGTGACTCTTCCCCAAATACACCTTGTATTTCCATGCCTTTGTTCATCTGTTCACGCTTCTTCCTCTGAGCCTGGAACATAACCCAATCTTCAAAATCTCTTCTCCTGAGCTCTTTCCAGTCAAACGAATCACTTTTTTAGCTGTCTTCTTTATTTTTCTTTTCTTTTCTTTTTTTTTTTTTTTACAGAGACAGAGAGAGAGTCAGAGAGAGGGATAGATAGGGGACAGACACGAAGAGAGAGAGATGAGAAGCATCAATTATTAGTTTTTCGTTGCCGTTGTGACACCATAGTTGTTCATTGATTGCTTTCTCACATGTGCCTTGACCACGGGCCTTCAGCAGATCGAGCAACCCCTTGTTGGAGCCAGCAACCTTGGGTCCAAGCTGGCAAGCTTTTGCTCAAGCCAGATGAGCCCACGCTCAAGCTGGCAATTTCGGGGTCTCGAACCTGGGTCCTTTTGCATCCCAGTCTGGCACTCTATCCACTGTGCCACAGCCTGGTCAGGCTTAGCTGTCTTCTTATAGCTTCGTGGCAGCACCCAGTCTACCACGTGGACCATACCTCTAGTGTGATAGTGCCTCATTGCGTTCTGTTACTGTTATTTGTTTCTACTGCTGTGTCTCCCCACTCCCCGCACACTTGGCACACATATTGAAAGAATGTGAGGTTCTACAGAGCAGAGATTGTG
The DNA here is from genome assembly GCA_037038555.1 of Rhynchonycteris naso. Taxonomy (NCBI): domain Eukaryota; kingdom Metazoa; phylum Chordata; class Mammalia; order Chiroptera; family Emballonuridae; genus Rhynchonycteris; species Rhynchonycteris naso. The sequence goes on from CM072998.1 coordinate 130,595,761, forward strand.
TCTTTTCCAACTTTCTATTCCCAAGACTTGGTAGAGTGCATTGAGTATACATAATGGTTATCTAAGAATTGTTTCTTTTTTTTTTTTTTTTTTTAAATTTTATTTTATTCATTTTTTTTTTTTTTAGAGAGAAGACACAGAGTGAGAGAGAGAGAGAGAAAGAGAGAAAGGGGGGGAGGAGCTGGAAGCATCAACTCCCATATGTGCCTTGACCAGACCAGTGAAGGGTTTTGAACTGGCGACCTCAGTGTTCCCAGGTCGACACTTTATCCACTGCGCCACGACAGGTCAGGCAAGAATTGTTTCTTGAGTGAAACAACAGTAATTACCACCTCCAAACCACAACATCTGGGCACTTATTTTAAGATTTACATACCTATGGTCTATAGATCCATAGGTTGGCTTCAGGAAGTCCCAAAACCTGGTGACAGGGTAAGCAAAAAGTCACTTGGATGAATATTTAGGGGCTGGAGCAGAGCATACATGGCTTTCTGAAGAAAAGAAATAGTTTAGTGGCCCCAAAAGACAAAAAACCTACTGTTTTTGAACCATGCTCTTTTTGGAGTGAACTGAAAGTAATAGTAGTATCATGACCCAGTTGTTGTTGTTTTTCTTTGGTCCAGACAAATTAAGGAACTGAGTCAGAGCCTGACTGCCCAGGAGAAGCTTGTAGAACAGCTCTCTCAAGAGAAACAACAGCTGCTACATCTGCTGGAGGAGCCAACTGGCATGGAAGTGCAGGTGAGACCTGGGCTGTGCTTCCCAAAGCATGAGCTTCATGCTCTCAAGGGTCCTGCTTTTTAATATCTAAATGTATTAGCTATCTATTGCTGCATAACAAATTACTACATATTTCGTGGTTTAAAACCATATACATTTAAGGCCTGGCTGGGAAGCTCAGTTGGATAGAGCATCATCTTGATACACCAAGGCTGTGAGTTTAACCCCTGGTCTGGGCACACACAAGAATCAATCAATAAGTGCATAAATAAGTGGAACAACAAACTGATGTTTTTTTCTATCTCTCTCTCTAAAATCAATTTTAAAAAATAGACATTTATCCCACATTTTCTGTAGGTCAGAAGTCCAGGAATGGCTTAGTTGGTTCTTCTGCTCAGGGTCTCACAAGTATGAAATCAAGACTTCAGTGAGCTGCTTTCTCTCTTGGAGACTCACTTAAGAAAGGATTTACTACTAAGCTTTGTCAGCTTGTTGGAGGAATTTATTTCTGTGTGGCTGCAGAAGTCATGGCAGCTTGCTTCTTCACAGCCAGCAGTGGAGGGAGGGAAAGAAAGAGAGAGAAAGAGATGGGTGGAAGGAGAAAAAGAGAGAGACTTGCTTTTCTCACTTCTAAACACTTTTTAAGGGGCTCACCTGTTTAACCAGGCCCACCAGAGTGCCATCCCTTTTGGTTCACTTAGCCTCAATTAAGTAGAGGGCTTTATTAATCTGTAGCACCCCATTACCATTGCCATATGACATAATATAACTTTGTAGTAATAATCCATTACCTTTGCCTTATTCTATTGGTTGGAAGCAGGTTGTATTTATTGTAGGTCCTGCCCACACTCAATGGGTGGGGATTGTACAAAGGTATGGGGAGCTGGGAGTGAGAATCATGGGGACTGTTAAAAGTTTGTCTATCTCACTGAGTGGTCTAGAGTATGTACTGTGGTTTGTCCACCTCACTGAGTGGTCTAGAGTATGTACTGTGGTTTGTCCACCTCACTCAGTGGTATAGAGTATGTACTGTGGCTTTAATATTAAAGATAGAACCCTGACTGGGGTGAAAATAACTGCGTTGATCTAGACTGTTGCTCTCGGAAGTTATCTCAGAGGAACTCCTGTCCTCCATTGGACTTTAACTTACTAAAAAGATACTTTCTAAAGGAACTCTAGAATAGAAATGTGTCCAGACCATATAAACAATTGCCAGGTACTGTATTCTTAGATATCCTATTTATCTTAGACCAATAATAAAGCAAAATATATGTGGTTTAATTTATTGGTTCACAGATACAGAGGTTGGAACCAGGATAAAAAGAGAAGTGATATGAATTTGTTTAGAGCAGTTTCCCTCCCTTTCCAGTGTTATGGCACAAGTGACAAATGATCCTGTCTGTAAGGTATAGTGGTAAGTGAATGGAGCTTCTCAATTGGAGGTGTCCAGCCCAGGTGCTTGGGCCACAATGAGGGCAGAAGAAATCACTCTCTTTGCCACGCTTGTAAACCTCTCGGACTGTGGCTTCATTTTAGTTAGAAAGTTCTGGTTACACTCAGAAAATGATGTGTGTGCATATAATTGGACATGATGCGTAAAATTCAAGTTCATAGACTTTTTGCAAGATACATATTGAAATATGTATAAATCTGATGGGACTCTTGAAAAGATTTCATAACACTTATTTAATTAGTAAGAACCTGACTGGTAATTTGGAGAATTTGATTTCTATGCTAATTCTTTCTCTATTAACTGTATGACCATGGGCACTTCCCTTTCTCAGCTTCTATATGTGTAAAATGGGAAAAATAGCACAAATTATCTCCAAAGTCTTTTATAATTCTGACATTTTATTATAATGAATTCAGTATCATCAGAAATAATGTATAGTCCCCAAGGTATGCACTTTGAAAAACTTAATACTCATGTGAATTCTGAAATAAATTCACTCTCACTGCTCTAGTTTTATATTTACAGACAACATAAATATGGATGTATTTATGTACACGTGTTTATTTTCATCATTATCTTTGGTAAGCACCAAAATGGGGATATGTACCTCGTTATTTTCAGTGCTACTGGGAGGATTTTATTTGGTACCAGTTTTCAGAATAAACTTGAAGAACAGAAAGATGGAAAGGACAGGACTGTGGTGGACTGCTCAGAGGCGCACCGGCCAAAACACCCAGGTTGGGAAGCTCTACCACTACAGCCTCTGACAATAGAGCTTCTCAGCAGGGACAGAAAGTCTCCCACAGCTCATGTCCCATGTTCTCCCTTTGGGTCTGTGCCTTGTGGGAAAAATGAAGCCTCGAGTACTGGCCAATCTACCTAGAATTATTTCATCATCATTATTCCATATTAACAGTCCAAAGTGGCCTGGCCAGAGAATGAAGCCTTCTGGTGAGCGTCTAACAGTCCTCTGAAAGCTTTCTTCTCCCAGTGTGTTCAGATGCCAAAGACAAGGAAATGCTAAAATGGTAGGAGAGCATGAGCTCAGGTTTGGGAACTTGGATCTGAGTAGCAACACTTTTTGCCTTGGGCAAGTTACATAAACTCTCCAAGTAGTTTCCTTCTCTGTATAATAAGCATAAAAACAACTAATGTTCAGCTATTTGTAAGGATTAGAAATAACATATATGAGCCCTGGGCAGGTAGCTTGGTTGGTTAGAGCACTGTCCTGAAGAGCAGAGGTTGCCAGGTTTAATTCCTGTTTAGGGTGCATACAGGAACGGGCCGATGTTCCTGTCTCTGTCTCTCTGTCCTTCCTCTATCACTAAAATGAATTAAAAAAAAATTTTAAAGCATAAATATAAAAAAATATAATATATATGAGATATTTAGCATATTATTTAAAACATGGTAACTACTAGCATCATTATCTATATTAACCTAAAGGAGAGTAAAGGTATTCTTAAAACGAGTAGCAGCTTAAAGAAAATAAGTCAGATATTGCAAACCTCACTCACATTGCAACTATCTTTGTTTTACAACAAAGACAAAATTAAATATGACAGTAATCAGTGAGATCAATGGTCATATTTCTCCCTCTGGACTTGTTAGCCTTACACAAAGAAAAACTATTATATAGGGAAAAACTGATCTCTTGTTAATGGGAGTTATTTCTCCTCAGGAGGACCATAACGGAATATGCATGGTTCAGGGTAAATTGGTCACAATGATAATTATATTCCCCTTGAATCTCCTAGACAGAAAGAAATACTGAAGCACTTTCTGTAACATCTTGGGAACATTTAGTCACATTTAAATGATTCGGGTTACTATATAAAACCTAGAAGTGAATTTATAGGATTTCTTAAATACGTATTCCAAGTGTAATTTAAAACATTTATTGGTGGATATTCAACAACTTTTCTGTAGTAATAAAATCAGCACATATTGTAGATTTTTTATGTACTAGGTGCTGTTCTTATATAGAAAGTCAAATTAGCCCTGGATACCTCAGTTAGTTAGAGCATCATCTTGGGGTGCAGAAATTACTGATTAGATCCCCAGTCAGGAAACATAGAGGAATAGATCTATGTTCCTGTCTCTCTCTCTTTCTCCCTCTCCCTTTCTCTCTTGGTTAAATCAATAAATTTAAAAAAAATTTTAATAAAAATATAAACTCAATTTAAATCTTAAAACAACCCTGTGAAGTATTTATTAATGTATGAGACATAAAAAGAGAGTAATTTATAATAAAATAATCCTTATTTTAATACGTTAATTCTTGAGCACAACTATCTTAATTTTTTTTAATTTCTTTTTATTTTATTCATTTTAGAGAGGAGACACAGAGAGAGAGAGAGAAAGAGAGAAAGAGGGGAGGAGCTGGAAGCATCAACTCCCATATGTGCCTTGACCAGACCAGTGCAGGGTTTTGAACTGGCGACCTCAGTGTTCCCAGGTCGACGCTCTATCCACTGCACCACCACAGGTCAGGTGAGCACAACTATCTTAAAATACAAAGAAAGAGGTGCTTATACCTGTAATGAAAATTACTGTGACTATCACAGCTTCAAATGTGTTCTGATGTTATAAATGGAATTATAGCATGCAGGCAGCTTATACTGGCACTTCAGAAATGGCAAGTGGGCCTGACCTGTGGTGGCGCAGTGGATAGAGCGTCGACCTGGGAACACTGAGGGCGCCAGTTCAAAACCCTGCACTGGTCTGGTCAAGGCACATATGGGAGTTGATGCTTCCAGCTCCTCCCCCCTTTCTCTCTTTTTCTCTCTCTCTCACTCTGTCTCTCCTCTCTAAAATGAATAAAATAAAAAAAATAAATTAAAAAAAAAATAAAAGAAAGAAATGGCAAGTGGCAATGCTGTTGTAATGAGCTAGTGGTCATGCCAGGTGATAATGAGCTAGTGGTGATGCCAAAGTGAGAAACTCTTGGTCAGTTTCCAGATGAAACAAAAACAGTCCTCTTTTAATTTACATAGCAGTTCAATTCATGGAAAATTTAGTGTTTAGTAACGTGTTCATATATACAGTAGAATTAAGTCCTAGGTTCAGATGATTATAAAAAGTTTTATTACCTCCACCAGTGCCCTATGGACATTTGGAAGTCATTCAAATATCATGCTTTGTCCATTGCAAATTATGTAGCACCCTTTGCCCCACTCATCATTGTGACAATAAAAACGAGAAGCACTCCATGAATTTGCAGAATGCACTACAGGAGATTATATAATTGCTTATGAACCTTCAAAGGGTTTATAGTCCAATAAAAGGTTGGCATGTAAAGAACTAAAATACAGGATGATAAATAGAGACATAGAAATATACGTGTGGTGCTAAAGGGCCCCACAGATAACAGGGAGCAAGGAAGTCAGAGAAAGCCTCACCTGGAAGTCACCTTTGACCTGGGCCTTAAAGACTGAGTGCACCAGAAAATAGGAGAAGTGCATTCTAGGCAGGGGGAACAGTATATGCAGTGGTGCGGAACATAGTTAAGGAAATGGGAGGAATTGGTATTACCCAGTATACAGTAAGTGCTGGAGAAAGAACTGCATAGCTGGCAGGTCCTGTAAATGTCAAGCTGAGGACTTCACATTGCAAGCAACAGAGAATTAAAAACAAATTAAACAAGGGGAATAAAAGCATATGATTTCATTTTAGAGAGACAATCCTGGTGGTTATTTAGACTAGTGTTTTCAACTGCCAGTAAACTGACCGGTGCCGGTTCACCAGAAGTTTTCTGCCGGTCCACAGAAGAGTTAACCACCCTGATATTGTATGAAGATCATAGATTTGGTTGAAAAACATTGGTTTAAACAGAATTGAGCAGATAATTGATGCTGCCCCTTGAAGTAGTAACCATGGTGTGCCACTGCTGTTAACGGCTTCATCTAATCCATTCTGTGAATTAGACAGGGGCAGAGAGGGCATAAAGCCCATTTGAAAGCACTTTGTCTCCCTCTCTGTACACAATAATGTGTGGCACCTACTGCTGTTTGGGACACCTGAAGCCTTTGCTTTGGGTGTTATCCTTATCTGCTAATATACAGTATCTGTTTTAATTCCTTCAAACAAGACACACAGTTTTGATACAGATTATTTTACTTAATTGATTTTACTATCCCTCTGTTTTTCTTTTCCAGTCTACCAAAACATTATACAGCATCCATTTTAGTTGGAGTATACTTGCACAATACTTCTGAGCTTCTGTTGTATAATTAACTTCATACAACAACAAAATGCCATAAGCTTGACATGCCACCGATGGACAGTACTCTGTGTTTGCGTCCCATCTGTATATCCATTCAGATCTATAGCATGTTGTGATCAGAGTGCTCAGGAGCTGTTTGACGTGGCTGTCATCTTTTTCACTAGGGACTCAGAAAGCTGAATAAAGCAAAATTCTCAGAGCATTTCTCTTCCTTCATGAACGCATCCTCAACGTTGCCAGGGGAAGCCAGCAGTTGAGGGAGGATCCAGTTATTGATATTATTCCCTTCTGCAGAATGTCAGAAGCTTCATCTCAAAGAGCCTTTCAAATGAAACCGGTTATGGAGGGTGTGCAGGCAGGGGAAATGAGTGCTTGCAAAAGAAAGTCTAGAGGAATTTTCCCTCTGTTTCTTTCTCTTTTCATCTCTCCATTTCCCAAGTATAAGATAAACAGTATTTTTAACATGTAATTTCACAAGACAACAGAATTAGGGAGAGGCACACACACAAAGCAGCAGACACTCAAGCCATTGCATTGATGGCTTGTCTGGAACCTAACGCAGATAGCCCTGAGTTTAGTGAGGCATGTTTCCTAAAGCGGCAAACGGTCCAGCGTTACCATGGAGACATCTGAAGTGGAGGCTGAGGCAGCACTGCGCTCCAAGGGCTCAAGGCATAGACTGAGAACCTTGCAGGGATTAGTAGCTTGGGTGCCACAGCCAGTTTCATATCAGACTTTTTAGAGCAGCTTTTCTGCACCCCCATCTTAAGCAGATGAATAGTGGAGCTGGAGACTCACTGACAAATCTTCATTCAACATCACTGTCTCCCAGATGTAACTCTCACTGGTAACATGTATCAGAAACAGGTCTTATCAGCTAAGACAGTCATAGTTCTGACCCTTTAGAGCAGCAAAGGAGGTGGAAAATAAGAGACTTCTTTACAGCTTCACTGAAATTATTTACTGAAATTTACAGTGCACATACAATATATTCCCATGTATAAGATGCACCTTTTTTTAAAAAAAATTGGGGGTCTAAAACTGGATGCGTCTTATACAGTGGTTGTAGATTTTTTACTTGCATTTCCTGCTTTTTCACACTTGTTTTTGCGCTCATTATTGAAGACAGTGATTCATCATCAGACACAGACGAGGACAAGCTCATGGATGGGAGTTTTGACAGTGATGAGGAGTTGTATGAATTTTATGATGAATAAAACTGGAGTTCAATGACTTTATGTAATACTTTTTTTTCTAATTTTGGGCCCCAAAATTAAGGTGTGTCTTATACATTAGAGCATCTTACATATGGGGAAATATGATAGTTCTGTTATGTGAAGAAATAGGAACACAGGGATGTGTAAGGCTTCATCTCTGCCTTCTAGAAATTATAATCTAATTGGAAGGTAAAAAGGTCACTGATGGAGACAAAAACAAGGCAGTAGAGAAAATAATCATCCTGGATGGGGTGAGCAGCAAAGACTATAGTGTGTGAAATATGAGTAGGAGTTTAATAAGAGATGAAAAGGAAAAGCATCCACCCATTCATTTATTGATTCATTCAATGATTATATACTTAGATCAAGGAACATACTGTTCTAAGTACCTCAGAAGATAACAAGATGAATAAGGTGTATGGTTCTTCTTCTTAAGGAGCTTACCAGTTAATGGGGAAAAGGCAATAAGGAGAAATGACACACATATTACTATAGGTACAAAAATATTTTGGAAATTCAAAGATGAGAAAGATGTCTTCTGAAGGAATTAAGGTAGGCAGCTTAAAAGGAATACTAGAACGGCCTGACCAGGCAGTGGCGCAGTGGATAAAACGTCGGACTGGGATGAGGAGGACCCAGGTTCGAGACCCCGAGCTTGCCAGCTTGAGCGCGGGCCCATCTGGCTTGAGCAAAAGCTCGTCAGCTTGGACCCAAGGTCGCTGGCTCCAGCAAGGGGGTTGCTCGGTCTGCTGAAGGTCCACGGTCAAGGCACGTGTGAGAAAGCAATCAATGAACAACTATGGTGTCGCAATGGCAACGAAAAACTAATGATTGATGCTTCTCACCTCTCTCCGTTCCTGTCTGTCTGTCCCTATCTATCCCTCTCTCTGACTCTCTCTCTGTCCCTGTTAAAAAAAAAAAAAAGGAATACTAGAGCGTTAAATAGGATTTTGACAGGTGGAAGTGGTAGTGATTGGAAAGAACATACCAAGCAGATGAGATGAGGAGGCAGGGAAGTTCCCGTACTGAAGCAGCAGTCGGAATAGAGTATATGCAGGGGGAGTAAGTGTAGGCTAGAGAAACGGGGAAGCTAGAGTCAGGGGGCCTTAAAAAGAAGGTTAAGGAGTTTATGATCAACTGAGAAGTTATTAGGTCTCCAGGTTACTATGCAGGAAAGTGATATATCTGAGCTCTGGTTTAGAAAGATTAATCCAGAGGGGGAAAAAGTTTAGGGGACTAATTATTATAGAACTCTATTACTTAAGATATGATGTCAACAGAGCGTAACCAAAAACAGAAGCTTCTGACAAGGCAAGAGAGTGAAATAACATTTAAGAAACAATGAATAGCTAGTTTGTTCATTCATTTCATTCCTTCATTCACTTACTTGTTCATTCATATATGACAGCCAGTGACTATTGAGTATCTACCATAGCCAGACTCTGGTGCTGCTAGGTGTTAGCAAAAGAGTAAGAATAAGAAAGGCAGATCTCTTCCCCTTAAGGAGATTACATTTCAATAAAAGAGACAGATAAATTACCAAGTAAATCAAACAAATAACTGCAAATTGTGATAAGTACATAAAGAAAACAAAGAGCAGGGACTAGCAAACATTTTCTGTAAAAGGCTAGATAGTAGATAATTTAAATTTAGACTTTAGCCATATACAATACATAAACAAATTGGCACGGCTGGGTTCCAATAAAACTTAATTTACAAACACAGATGGGGGCTGGACTTAGCTCACAGTCCATAGTTTGCTGACCCCTAATAGAGAATTAGGAGGAAGGGGGGTGTAAAGCCAGTAGCCAGGGCCACCATCACAGCAGCCTGACCCGTGCAGGTTCACATTAGATTCGGACAGTCGGTAATGAAACACCGGAGCCAAGAACTGGTGAGCCATCAGCTTTAATTCTAGCTTGCACCTGGCGGGCAAGCAAAAACACACATTGGGCTCCAAAACCCACTCATTCAGTGCTCACAAAGCTACTGACTTATCCGAGTTTCCTAGAATCAAAGGTTTCTAGCTCACCGGACTTATTCATCACTGTTTCCCATCTCCTTCTCTCTACACAAACTCTGCACAGACTGGCTTCTCCCTCAGCATTCTGCCATCTTGGCTGCTTCTCCTGGCCTCTACATGGCCTTAATCTGCTCTCCTCTCTAATACCTCAGGAACCAAGAGAGAGTAAGCTCCTGGTCTGTCCCACTTTATAGTGTAAAATCAAAACCTCCAATCCAATTACACAAACAAGGAAGTCTCCAATACAAAGCCACCCATCCAAGGCACAATGGGATTCCTCAGGAGAGTGCACCACCCTATATCATCCAATCAGTCAAGGATGTGGGGAAAAATTACTCTGAAAACTAAGTTTTAGGCTATAATGACCCGGCCTGCTTACATTACAGTCTTTCCCCCACACCCATCCCAAGAATAAGGGCAAATAATATCACCTGGGTGACGGGCTTCCATGTGGGCAGCGCCATCTTTAACAAAGTGAGCATATTATATTTTTATCTGCCCAACAGGGGGCATTATATGTAAGGGGAAAATAGCAATCAAGTCTTTACTGTGGTAATTTTGAAATGTCTCTGACACATCATGCAGATACATATAGGTAGTTGGTTATTTGAGAATTGAACTCAGAGGAGAATTCTGGGATAAAGATATAATAGGAAAGTTACTGGTATAAAGGTGGGAAAGGATGGGATAACATGGAAAGAGAATAAAAAGAGGGAGCTAAAAAGGGTCTAGAACTCACTGAATACCTACAAAAGGTTCATTGTGGGTATGACTCTTAGTTTACAAACTCATTTATGCAGGAAATATCACATTGTTTCTTTAAACCAATTTAATGTCATCCTGAGTCCCTATCCTAATCAGGCTGAGGGAACTCAGGTTTATCTGTTTGATACTTCCTCCTCCCCACTCTCAGTTATGTGAAGGTGAAGGTTCCTAGGAGATTACTCTGATCATTGGCCCACCACTGAAGCAGCCCTGCCCCAGCAAGAATAGTTCTGCCAACCCTAACAGCTTGCTGTATTAGAATCTTTGATGGAGCCAGAACCCACGGACCTGGAGTCCAGCCTCTTCAAGTCACCCACTGCCTTCTCCCCTCAGGCCCTGCTGCTTCCCCAGGGCATTGAAATGGAATGTAGGTGGGTCCTTATTACTCTTTGACACTCCCTACAGCTCCCCCCCCCCCATGGGTGAAATCTCAGCTTCTCCTCATTGGTTGATCTCAAAGGCATTTCTCTCTCTTTTTCCCCATTGGGACACTTGGTTTAATCTTCTAGGTAGGTTTAGAATTTTATAAAATTCAGGGGAACTGCCTGAGCAGTTGTGGTGCAGTGGATAAAGTGCCAACCCAGAACACTGAGGTTACCAGGTCAAAGGCCCGAAGTTGCTGACTCTGAGCACAGGTTCATCAGTACAGGGTCACTGGCTTGAGTTGGGGATTGTCTACATTATCCCAAAGCTCATCAACTTTAGCCCAAAGGTTGCTGGCATGAAAAACTCAAGGTCGCTGGCTTAAATAAGGGGATACTGACTTGCCCCTGTCAAGACACATACAAGAAGTAATTAACGTACAGCAAAAGTGAAAGCAATTATGAGTTGGTGCTTCTTGCTCTTCTCCCTTGAAACAATGCACAATGAAAGTGAAAGCAACTACAGGTCGATGCTTCTCTCTCCGTCCCTTCCTGACTTTCTCATATTCCCTCTCACAAAAAATTACATATAATTGTTTTTAAAAGTCGGGGAATGTACATATTGGATTTTAGCCTCTGCTTTTCACTCTAAAAACTCCTGAGTCAAGATGATGCTGTGGGCATTATCTAACTATCAGATTAGAAAAGAGGGAGGCAGGGCCCTACAGGTAACAAAACATATTTATATCCAAAACTTCACCTTGTCACCATTTGGTTAAGGAAGAAGTATGAGATGAAGCCAAAAAGTAGATTAGGACCTCTCTGTAGAGTTATTAAAATGCCAGGCTAAGGCTTTTGGACTTCTTTCTATAGGTAGTAGACAATGATGGATCTTTACTAGAAACGTTCTGGAAATAGTATGCAGAATGCTTAGAGGAGTAAGCTTCTAAGGCTGCGTGATGGTTCAGGTTTTAGGTTTCAAGAACCTGAAATAAAAAGTTTAGTGAAAATGTGAAGCAACATTTCTGAACAAGCTAGAGATGCTCAGGAAAAGGATCGAAAGGAATTTAGTGTTTGGTATAATAGGGAAGGACTGGGAGCAGTTTAAGTTAACAACTCTGAAGTTTACAAGTTACACAAAATGATGAGACCAACCTTATCTCTCCTGCTGATCTCTCTCTAGCTTTTAATAATGTTTGTCATTGCTCTCATTCATGAAACTGTGTTTCCCTCTCACCTGTGCTTTGATTGCAGAAGAGTTTTCTCAAGTCACCTAAACTCAACAAGGCCCTGAATCAAATTTCTCATCTTTTTGCAAATGGACTCCTCAACTTCACATTTCTGCTCATTCAGGCCATTTTATCTAACACTCTTCCAGACCAAAAACTTTACCTCCATTTTTAATCCATTCTTTTCCTTCATCCATTCTGCATATACGTTATCAAGTCCTGCTGTTCATTCCTTCAAAATGATTCTCATATTTACCACTTTCTTTCCAATTCCACACCAGACCACATATGAATAACTGCAATAGCTTTTTAGTGGGTCTTCCTGTGACCGTCCCAAAATCTCTCTCTGAAACTCCAATCTCTGATCTCTGAGATTTTGACTGTTATCTGGCTAATCTTTCTAAAATGAAATTTTTATTATGCCATTCTCTGCTCAAGTTTATAACATTAAGTCCCAATTCTAGTTGCCAAGGCCTTCCAGAGTACCACAGTATAGTGTCTGGCTTATAGTTGGCCCTTTATACATATTCTTTGAATGAACAATCATAGAGAATAAGATATATAGAGTAGGATGAACCTGGCCATTCAAATGTCCCACAAAGTCTCTAATATCTCCCTCTACCTACAGGCTAGCACTATATTTAACCCAACTTCCAAGACTTCTGATGATGCTATTTTCTTTTTCTTCAGGTCCTTCCTTTATTTCCTCCATCATAAATCCATCTCAAATGCCACTCTTGTCTCCCACAACTACATTAACCCATGCTAGTCTCAACTTTTTCTGCACTCACATTGAATTTAAGTCAGTACCATTTAGTTTACTAATCAGTTGTTCGAATTGTAGCATCTACATTTTTTCTGCTTTACCTATACTGAAAGCTCCCTGAAAGCACAGAGAGAAGAAATTAAGGCTGCATAAATTCTTGCTCATTAGATGATTGATTTAGCAGTACTTTAAAATCCAATTAAATAGCCATGGGTATTTAATAAATTAATTTGAAAGACTGATGTTTACTATTTTAAGGAATTCTGCTGATACACCTATTACTACAATCTGTAGTTGAACTGGAAATTTCCTGGGGTTTTTCTTTTTCAGGGATAGAGAGAGAGAGAGTCAGAGAGAGGGATAGATAGGGACAGACAGACAGGAACGAAGAGAGGTGAGAAGCATCAATCATTAGTTTTTCGTTGCCGTTGCAACACAATAGTTGTTCATTAATTGCTTTTTCACATGTGCCTTGACCACGGGCCTTCAGCAGACCGAGCCACCATTTGCTGGAGCCAGCGACCTTGGGTCCAAGCTGGCGAGCTTTTGCTTAAGCCAGATGGGCCCCTGCTTAAGCTGGCGAGTTCGGGGTCTCAAACCTGGGTCTTCCACATCCCAGTCCGGCGCTCTATCCACTGTGCCACTGCCTGGTCAGGCCAATTTCTTGGTTTTAAAACAAGTATTTTGGGCCTTGGCTGGTTGGTTCAGTGCATAAAGTATCGACCTAGCACACCAAGGGCACGGGTTCGATCCCCAGTCAGGGTATGTACAAGAGGCAATCAATGAGTACACAACTAAACAGAACTAAGTGGAACAGCAAGTTGATGCTTCTCTCTCTCTCTCTCTCTCTTTCCCCCCCTCTTCCCCTCTTTTTTTCTCCCCCACTCCAATCACTGGAAATTTTTTTTTACAAAAATCAAGTGTTTTTGAAATGTTATATTAGTAATTCATGCACAACACAATTGTTTCTGATGTCTTAAAGATTTCTAGGCAGTGCCTGACCTGTGGTGGCGCAGTGGATAAAGCGTCAACCTGGAACACTGAGGTCACCAGTTCAAAACCCTGGGCTTGCCTGGTCAAGGCATATATGGGAGTTGATGATTTCTGCTCTCCCCTTTCTCTCTCTTTCTCTCTAAAATGAATAAATAAAAAAATCTAAAAAGATTTCTTGGCAGCACAGGGAAATCATGCTTGTGGTATTACCATAATAGGCTAACTAGCTTGATTCAGATATTCTTGCATTTCCTCATCTGCCACAATCTTTTTTTTTTTTTTGGCATAGCTTTTAGTAATTAGAACAGCTATTTCCAATGTCATAACTAGGACAAGGAAACCTAATACAACTTGTTTGAGACATGGGTTTTCCATATCGGATTATCTTGGAAACTCTCTCCCAACCCAGAATTAGATTACCAAATAATCATGTTAGGACAGTTCCTAGTACTTTAGTTTACTGTCCACTTTGAAATACAGATTTTAAATATTTTCTTGAGGAGTAAACAGAGTGCCATCTTCAGATTTTCTTTGATTGTTGAATAATAATTCATGCCAATCTGTTGATGGAAGCCAAGGTATGTATAGTTTCTTTCAGTATATTGATCTTTACTTATAGCAAACATATTCTTCAATGGTAAATTTTCTTTTCTTCATTTATACTGACTTGTACTTCTCCATGGGGCCATCTAATATAGTCATTAAAGTTTAGAGACTATCAGTCAGATGCAAAATCTTATTAAGGAATAGAGAATAATACAAAGTATTAGTTTCCTCCTGAAAAGTACTTTGTTTCATTAATTATTGTTTCATTGGTATTTTCCCCAATAGAAAAATGTGGTTTGCATTGACAGTCAAAGAAGAGGCTTGATTAATATCTTTTTAAATTTTTTTAACTATTTTAATTTCTTTTTTTATTATTTATTCATTTTAGAGAGGAGACAGACACACACACAGAGAGAGAGAGAGAGAGAGAGAGAGAGAGAGAGAGAGAGAGAGAGGGGGGAGGAGCTGGAAGCATCAACTCCCATATGTGCCTTGACCAGGCCAGTGCAGGGTTTTGAACTGGCAACCTCAGTGTTCCCAGGTTGACACTTTATCCACTGCGCCACCACAGGTCAGGCTTGATTAATATCTTAATTTGCACTTCTATGTACCTTTGAATCCTTGCTGTTCTTTAGGACAATACTTAACACTGGATAGTGCCTTAGCAGGCAGTTTGTCAGTAAAGTAAATACAGAAACTACTTGCCTCTTTATAGAGCATTATAAATATCAAAGATTATTTAATTTCTTCTGACATTGAAGGTCAAAGGTAGAGGCAGGGAGAAATGCAGCTGTAATGCATTTTACTTGGAACTCTATTTTACATTCTTGGTTTTAGGGCCAGACCAATCACATATTCAAAGTTCTGTAGTCTGTGAAATTCCTAGCTCTAAGAACTGTCCTCTCTCCCTATGGAGCTACTAAGATTTTGCTTTGATGATTAAATAAGAGAACAATATAATCTTATGTGTGCAGAACCCCATAAAGTTTAAAAATTACTTTAAAATATTCCCTTTTATAATACATGTATTACAATAACAACATTAGCTATTATTATTTAATGAGCTAAGCACTATTAAAGTCCTTGCCACCGAAACATCT
The DNA here is from genome assembly GCA_037038555.1 of Rhynchonycteris naso. Taxonomy (NCBI): domain Eukaryota; kingdom Metazoa; phylum Chordata; class Mammalia; order Chiroptera; family Emballonuridae; genus Rhynchonycteris; species Rhynchonycteris naso. The sequence continues at coordinate 130,611,160 of CM072998.1, forward strand.
CATTTCATCTTCCATAAAAAGTTTGGCGGCTTATGAGCTTTCACTAAAGGCATCTGTCTCCCGTTGGGGAGTAGGGGCTCATATATACTACTAAAGACCATGTGTTGTTGGCCTTGACCTCCACAAGGTCAAGTTAGTGAAATTCAGAGTTTTCACTGGCAAATGTCCTGAGGGGGGTGGGGATAGGGATGAGGGTGAGAGGGAGGGGATTCCAGGTAACTTCCTGGGCTGTTTTCCTTCCTGCCTTGTGTCTGCATGCTTCTCACGCCAAGAAAATTCTTAATTATGATTTGACACTTTGATTCCTCCAAGTCAGAGCTTCCCTCCAGTCTGTGTGCCTCTGAAGTTCTCTACCAAAAGGTGGTGTAAAGCCAGTAGGCAGGGCCACCATCACAGCAGCCTGACCCGTGTGGGTTCTCAATAGATTCGAACAGTCAGTAATGAAGCAACAGAGCCAAAAACTGGTGAGCCATCAGCTTTAATTCTAGCTTGCACCCGGCTGGCAAGCAAAAACACACACTGGGCTCCAAAACCCACTTATTCAGTGCTCACAAAGCTACTGACTTATCCGAGTTCCCTAGAATCAAAGGTTTCTGGCTTACCGGACTTATTCATCTCTGTTCCCCATCTCCTTCTCCACCACAAACATCTGCACAAACTGGCTTCTCCCTCAGCACTCTGCCATCTTGGCTGCTTCTACTGGCCTCCTCCATGTGGCCTTTCTCTGCTCTCTAATACTAATCCCAGGAACCGAGCGAGCAAGCTACTGGTCTGTCCCACTTTATAGTGTAGAATCAAAACCTTTAATCCAATTGTACAAACAAGGAAGTCTCTGATACAAAGTCACCCATCTGAGGCATAATGGGATTCCTCAGGAGTGCACCACCCTACATCATCCAATCAGTCAAGGGTGTGGGGAAAGCTTACTCTTAAAACTAAGCCTTAGGCTATAATGACTGGGCCTGCTTACGTTACAGCCTTTCCCCCACACCCATCCCAAGCATAAGGCAAATAATATCACCTGGGTGACGGACTTCCTTGTGGGCAGCGCCATCTTTAACAAAGTGAGCATATTATATTTTATCTGCCCAACAGCTGGGACGACTTACAACGGTAGTGTTAAGTAAGACAGGGTACTACTAACTGAAAGAGAAATCCCCAGCCCGCAGAAAGCAGCACTCCTGACACTCTTGCTCACTGAAGCTAGCTAGCTAGGTCTTTTGTTCTAGTGGTTGTCTACTCTCCCCACGCCCAAAATAAGGACTGCCGTCTACCTGAACCTGAAAGAGAATTCGGTGATGGTGATCTAATCTCAGGTGTCAACATTGTTGAAAAGCTCACTTTCTCTTCTATTCTCTTTAAAATCTTGGTTAACCAGCTGCATTCACGTGGTATTTGCTAGACTCTCAGGTGACTGTTTTGTGCCTCTCTTGATTTCTATTCTAAAAAAAAAAGAAAAACAAAAGGCAAATCATCCGGGAGTTCTAAACCTGCCATCTTCTATCACATCACGAGGGGAGAAACACTTGTCCCTCTTTCTAGTACTCCCAATAGCCAAGGGAGAGGTTGATCGGAGCCTCTGAAATGCGCCCTACCCGCCCCCTCTTGTTTAGCCACTCATCCTCTACGCCCGCCTTTGTAGCCTCAGGGCCTTTGAATCCAAGCCCCGGGTAGGGAGTGGGGTGTGGCTGCAGGCGGAAGGGGGGCGGCACACGGTTAGTGGCGCTGCCGGCTGCTCCATTCTGGGTACGTGGCACAACCCGTGGAGAGAGGGGGAGGGGACTCGGCCTTCTCCTCCCGGCACAGAGCCTCGGGACACGCTGCAGGGGCGGGAGGCAGGACCCCTGCTGGGACAGTGCACTTTTTAGGTGAAATCTTAGCAGATGGAAGTGGTCTGGCAGGGGTCAAAATCCGTCTTGCTTCCCACTGGGAAGACACTGTGAGCGAGATCTGTACTGCACCGCGAGGAGATGTGACTCGATTTGGGGCGAAGGGATACACTCGCCACGCCGCATGCGCAAAGCCGGCGTGGCCCTCTCGACTACAGTTCCCAGAGGAACGTGCCAGGGCCGCGGGCGTTCAGCAGCTGACGCCATCTTGAAACTTGACCCTCAGTCTCTGAGCTTTTGCGTCAGCGACCGGCCGCGGTTGGTTCGCGGCAGCCTAGAAGCTGGAAGGGAGGACGCTGAGGACGCGGCGCCTGGCGGGAGAGACGGCCTCGGGAGTCGGGGAGGTTCCGAGCGTGGCCGCGGCTGCTGTCACTCAGCATCGCCCCGAGGTGTTTCCTCCCTCGCGCTCTCCCCGTGGGCGGGGCTGACACTCCGGTACCCAGAGCTCGCGAGCGCGCGCGGAGCAGAGGTGACCCCGCGCACCGTGAGGACCCCGCCGGACTGTGCCATGCCGGCCTGCGGCCACCGAGGCGGGAGGCGGAGCGCAGCCTGGCGCGGGTGAGCGATCCCCGAGCAGCTGCAGCCGCCGCGGGGAAAGAGGGAAGATGAAGGAGGTTTGCAGGATCTGTGCCCGGGAGCTGTGCGGGAACCAGCGGCGCTGGATCTTCCACACGGCGTCCAAACTCAACCTCCAGGTTCTGCTCTCGCATGTCCTGGGGAAGGATGTCTCCCGCGATGGCAAAGCCGAGTTTGCTTGCAGCAAGTGTGCCTTCATGCTGGATCGGATCTATAGATTCGACACCGTTATTGCCCGCATCGAAGCCCTTTCCATCGAGCGCTTGCAGAAACTGCTGTTGGAGAAGGACCGCCTCAAGTTCTGCATCGCCAGCCTGTATCGCAAGAATAACGAGAACTCCGGCGCCGAGACCAAGGCAGGGAACGGGACGGTTGACATTTCCGGCTTACCCGATGTAAGATACTCTGCGCTGCTCCAGGAAGACTTTGCCTATTCAGGGTTTGAGTGTTGGGTGGAAAATGAGGACCAGATTCAGGAGCTACACAGCTGCCATGCTTCAGAAGGCCCTGGAAATCGACCCAGGAGGTGCCGTGGTTGTGCAGTTTTGCGGGTGGCTGATTCTGACTATGAAGCCATTTGTAAAGTGCCTCGAAAGGTGGCCAGAAGTATCTCGTGTGGCCCTTCTTCCAGGTGGTCCACCAGCATTTGCACTGAAGAACCAGCATTGTCTGAGGTTGGGCCGCCGGACTTACTATGCACAAAGGTACCCCCAGATGGAGAAAGCATGGAGGAAGGGACACCCGTATCCTCTGTAGAATCTTTGGATGCAAGTGTCCAGGCTAGTCCTTCACAACAAAAGGATGAGGAAACAGACAGAAGTGCAAAGGAACTTGTAAAGTGTGACAGCTGTTCAGATGATCTGGCTCCACAGCATGTGTGTATCCACAAGCTGGAGCTAGCTCTTAACATGATTAAAGGTCTTGATTATAAACCCATCCAGAGCCCCCGAGGTAGCAGGCTTCCTATTCCGGTGAAATCCAGCCCACCTGGAGCCAGGCCTGGCCATATCGTGACAGATGGAGTTGGTTCTAGTTTCTTTAACAGGTCTTTGAAACCCTTTTACAAGACACCTGTCAGTTACTCCTTGGATATTTCAGACCTGCAGGAGCTGTGGGATGATCTCTGTGAAGAATATTTACCACTCCGCTTCCAGGTATACAGAATGGCTACATATAGCACCTTCTTGATTATAATAATTATCCAGCCTTCACCTGGTTTTCTGTCTTGGTGAAGATTAATAAAATTCTCAACTTGAGACAATCATTGAACCGATTTTTGCTACACCTCTTGCTTGTGTCCCATTTAGTACATGTAATTCATAATCAAATAATTTGCTTTTCACAATCCTCTTTGTAGCAACATCTCTTAGCCTTTCTATTACCAAAATTGCAGACCTTTTAAGACAAAAATGTAAAGATTCCTAATTCACTTTGACCCTATGAAAACTCATATCTTATTTCTGGCACTAGAACTCTTCCCTCTTTCCCCTCTTATTTTTTTGTTTTGTTTTTATTTTTAGATTTGTAGATGTTTTCTCCCATTCGGTAGGGGAGTTTCTTCTCTCTGGAGTTTTATCCAAGGTATGCCTCAAACTTATTAGAGCAGAGGGTAAAGGTTTGAGAAACCTATTAGTTCACCCAAGTATTGTAACATCCAGGCAATAGTTATACTAAATTAATAGGTAATTTGAGGATTAATGGTGACTTTCTCATAAAAGAGATTTGGGAATTCAAGTGTTGTCATTTAAAATGTTAAGGCAACTTTTCACAGCCAGTTTGTCTACTGAGCTCCTTTAGAAGATGTTTGATATTAAGAAAGGATTCATCCATTATCAAGTGAATTTCTAAATGACTAGAAGATGGCAGTTGATCTTAATTTGAGCTGTTTATGTCTGGCCAGTTGATTTTCATGCCAGCTTTTAAATTCAGCTACCTACAGGGACCTGACATGCTATTTTGTTGCTGCAGCAACAGTGAATGCTAGGTTGTTTACTTTGTGGAACATGTGGCATGTTCTACTTGATAAAGATTCTTTACTGATACTGTTATAAAGGTGGACTGTCTAGAAGCTGTTTTTGAAAAGCCTGCCACAGCCAACATCATCCTACAAACTTAGAGCTAGATAACAAAGGAAACTATAGATTGTCACTTGAAATTTTTGAAAAGTTTTATTGTATATGAAATTTGCATCACAGTGACAAAATTGGCAGAAACAGTATGTATGCAAGTGTTATGAAAAGGTTTTAAGTGTTTTCGTTTGTGTAAAGTATTGAGTATTAGTATGCCTAATGCTTGGGCTGCTCTTCTGTTGCTTCCTTTTCTTGGAGTGCAGCCTCACAGCTAAATTTGGACTTTCCAGGATTTGTGTGACCAGACATAGATGTCACAAATTAAACAAAGTGTTTTCATGTTAGGATCTAAAAAGTAGGCTAGGCCGGGTGGGTAGAAAAAAAGCTTTTTTACCCCCTCATAGATGGTCTATATTGTAGAAAAGTAGAGACTTAGAAAATTGCAAAACTCAAAACAAGAGTAATTTTTAAATGCACACTTAATTGAAAATACTATCTTTTGGTGACTGTACTCATTAAATTTTGGTGTTGGGAAGAATTTTAAAGATCATCTCATGCAGGCCCTCAGTTTAGAGATATGGAAATCTCATGGTTTAAATAACAGCCTAGGCAGAGCCAAAGATCCCTAACCATTCTCAGCCAAGACCTTTTCATTCTGTATATTAAGGCACATTGCCTGCTATACATTGAATTAAATTTTAAACACAGCCCTTTTCTATTGTATAACCTGAGTATTCCAGGAGGATTCTTGAGGAATTCTGTGAAGAAAATTGAGCACACTTAAATAATGTTGACTGTATCTTTAGGTTAAGTCCCTTTACTTCACTAGATCTGGACATTAAAAAAATAATCGTTTAAAACAATAGTTTATGACCTTTCTGCTGTCACCTGGCTTACATTCTTTGCTCTTTGTTGAATGATAAAACATCTAGAAGAGGGAGAACATAATATTCAGCTTGAATTAAGGCGTTTAATTATTATGCCACTTTCTCCATGTGGGGAAAATGCAAAGATAAATTGGGCTCAACGTGTAAATAAAATATGTATTTTGGACCCCTGGTCTATTCTTTAGATGGAGTTAACTTTTAAGCTCCCTAGGTCTGTTGTGCTTTATGGCAAAGCCAGAGCAAAGTGGAACAAAAGGCAAAACTGGTTTTTGTCTATTTCTCTGAGCAAATGGGGAAAGAATAGACATAATGTAAATTATTTTTCGTAGTTGTCTTTTTAGTTTGTAGAAAGAAAAATAAACCATGAAAGAAAAACGATTTCCTTTAGTTATATTCTACTATAAATATGAAGAAAGCCTTTTACCCTGAGAGCAAGATTGTTCTGTAGGTCATTTTGAGTTTGTTTGGTTTTTTCTTGAGTTTTTTTGTTTAATCCTGTGCTTATCCTATTGTGTGCACTCTTAAAATGTCACCATCACAATACCTCCTGATTGCTCTTCTATTTTCTCTTTTTCTTTCTTCCTTATATTAAAGACAAACAGCAACAGTGTCATTCTCCTGCTTACACATTTTCCAGTATTATATAAGTTGACTTATTTGCCTTCTACAGAATTATACCCAAGGTTGCTTAAATATCTAAAGAAAGGTTTGAAGCCTTATTCTAGCTGGTAATTATTCCTTTTTTATTGTCTGGCCCTGCACTAGGAAAGCTATGACGGGAGGGGTGTGGTTCCTTAGTAAACACCAATTCAGGTCTGGCCCATGTGCACTTTCCTTTTCTGTCTACATTCAAAAAGCACATCTTTGTTTCAAGCTTTGCAATGCCAGGGTCTGCTCCTGTCTGACCATAAGTCAATTATTACCCTCATAGTTTAGGTACGTAACATAAATCAGGCCCTTTGGAGTGCAGGTCCTTTGGAAGGTGTGTTAGATGCTGGTCAAACATTAGACCTTTATATTTATGCTAGCTGATGCTTCTTATGTATCTCCTCCTATTAACAACAGGATAGAAAACTACAGCAGTTTGAGAACTATGACTTGCTATTGTGATGACTAGAAAAGTGCCAAGAGAAATGCTATTAACCCAGGAGATCTAAATTACTGCCTTTCAGCCTAAAGGTCTTACAATATGCATTAGCCCTGGAAGCAATTCTTTTTTTTTTTCTTCAGTTACTGGATTAGTCCTAACTGAATCAAAAGCAGCTTAATTAAAATGATTACCACATGATTTTAGTAACTGATAGTCTGGATGCAGGGGTCCCTCAGACCGTTGGAGGGCTGGCACATACAGTACTCCATACACTGACCACCAATGAAAGAGGTGCCCCTTCTGGAAATGCAGTGGGGGCTGGATAAATGGCCTCAGGTGGCCGCAATTTGGCCTGCGGGCCGTAGTTTGGGGACCTCTGGCTAGAGACTAACACTGACCAGCCAAATCAAATAGCACTGCTTTCAAGCTCTATAAAATTTTCATAGGAGCAATTGGTTTATGTACTTGAGAATTCACAAGAATTCACTATGAGCTGTTGATTAAGTGGAACAGTGCTTTTCTGGCACTCTGTGATCTGAAAGGACATTTTTCTGAGATGTAAAATAATAGAGTATTATGAATAAACAAGAACCAAACATCTTCCAGCTTTTAGGTCAGTACATTATAGAATTGGGAGTTTCCTATGACAGTTTATGCCAAGGTGGGTTCAGATGAGATCCTGATTCATATGTACTTGTCTATGATATTCTTTGGCTTTTAAGCTGCTTTTGGAATATCTGTATTCAATATCTATCTATCTATCTATCTATCTATCCATCTATCTATATCTTTCTATCTGGTCTTATTTCTAAGAGGGCCACTGAAGGATTAGAACATTTGCCTGAGAATTAGGAGACAGGCCTATTTTTTATTTGCTTTTTATTGTTCTTTATTTATTAAACAAAAACTTTCGGTCTCTAATATTTCAGGCATTGCAGTAGGGAGTGGGTGGTTTTACAGAGGTGAATGTACATTACCAACTTTCAGTTTAATTGGAACCTTTTCCTGATTTCCTGTGTAGCTTTGGACAAATTATGTCTCTAAGTCACCATTTCCTCAAATGTAAGATGGATTGGACCAGATGAATGGTGTTAAAAGTTTACTTCACAGCGCTAAGATTCTTGAAAGTGACATAGATATGACCACCTTTCCTGCCTTATTAAACTTGAGACTGTTTTCTCTAATTTTGTTTCTTATAGTTTAAATTTGAAAAATACCTTATAATAGACATTATTGGTAAGTTGTTTTACTGAAGGAAGAAGCCAAGTTTTGTAAACAGTGTTTTACCATTAAATTAAATGATAAAATTATTTGTCCTCTCAAATTATTGTACCTCGCTATTAAATAGTTTACCTCTCCCGCATGTGGCATAATCCACATTGCTTCTATCATAACAAATACCTCAATTTTTCTAGAAGTCATTTACCTTGCTGTTTTCCTCTTTTTCTCTCTTCCACCATCCAGTCCTGTTGACTGTCCTTTCAGATTGTATCTACCCATTTCCCTCCCCGTCCGTTACTACCACTATAATCCAGGTTGTCTTTCACCTGTATTACTGCAACAGCCTCCCACCTAATCTCTCTGTTTCTACTGCTGTCCCCCCACAATCCACTCATCACAGAGCAGCTTGAGCGACCTTCTAAAAAATCAAATGTGATTGGATTACTTTTCTGTTAAAACACTGCCATGAGAATGAAATTCAATCTCATTGACCCTGGTGTAGAAAAGCTATGTATGACTTGACCCCTGCCTTCTTCTCCACCTCACCATGTATAACTATCCACTTTGCCCATTATGCTCTGTCCTGTGCTGTCCAGCAGGGTAGCCATGAACCTTATGTGGCTATTGAGCACTTGAAATATGGCCAATCTGAATCAAGATGTACTGAGTGTAAAGAATATACCCCTAATTTCTAAGACTTAGTATGAAAAAAATGTAAAGTATCTTGTTAATAATTTTTATATTGAATGCATGTTTATGATAGTATTTTGGATATGATATATTGAATTAAATAAGATATTTTATAAAAATTGCATTCACCTATTTATTCTTACCTTAGCCAATAAAGATACTAGAAAATTTAAAATTATATGTATGGCTCATTATATTTCTATTGGAAGACAATATTCTAGTCACTTAGGCCTTTCTCTTTCCCAGGTTCATATCCACCCAAGGTCATTTTCATGAGCTATTTCCTCCACCTAGCTTGTCCTGTAGATAGATCTTTGCCAGATGGGCACCTTGTCATTCACATGTCCATTTAAATGTTGCCATATGGAGACTTTTCTACTGATCACCCAATTTGTAGTAACTTAGTCACTTAACCATGCTTCTATTTTATGGCTTAAGGTTTGTCATCTGATATTTTGTGCATTTCCTTGTTCCTTTATTTACATAGCTCCCCACTCTGACTTCCAAAGTGCTTTGTGTACTGTGATATCTACCAGATGTGCTGGATAGTACAGGGCGGGAGTGCACTGAGCCAAGGAAATAGTAATGCACGGTGAAGTAGAAGAATTGATAGTGCCCTGGAGGAGTAGAAAATATTTTTCTTCTGAAATCTTTATGTTCCCAGTCAGTTGCTGGCAGGGAGGGATTTAAGGTAAGCTATAGTAGCTCCACTGCCTGCAAGGTGGTAGTCAGAGCTTGAAAGAGTGAAGGGAAGGAAACATGCATAGCAGTTGCTTTTTTTCTCCTCATGGTTTATGTTTTTTCTAATTGGAGTAGGGGTGGGGCGAGGAGGGAGGAGATGAAAGTAATGCACCGGAGCTCCCAAAGTTTTATTTTAGTAAGTACTAGTAGCTCATAATGAGTACATTCATCTTAGTCTGATTAATCATTCCCATGTATAAATATGTATTTTGTGGTTTTTTTTTTCACTGAATTGTTTTGGTAAGTTGTTATATCTATAAGATATACCTCCTTCTCAGACCACTATGGATTGTAAGGTTAATTTGCTGCATTGGTTCCCACTGTCTGTGTAGATACATTATTATGTTTTCAACTTCTGAACCATCTGAGATTTAGATGCAGATATTATGCATCTTTGCACTACTTCAGCATTTAAAGACAAAGATGACTCGTAAAATGACAGTTATTTAGCATTGATAAAATGCTATTATTTAATATATAGTCCATATTCAAAATCTGCCAGTGTTTCCAATAATGGGGATAGGCACGTCATAAGAAAGATGGTTGGAATAAAACTTTTACTCTCTGAAGGATGGCATAGGTTAGATGAGTGTGCCTTTTGAATTCCCTGATTAAAAACAGGATAAAGTGAATATTCAATATCATAAGCATTTTCTGCTTTGAATTCTCCCCTCTCTTTAAACTCTGAATTAATTGCTTTAACTGAGTAGTAGTGTTTTTCTGAGTTTGTAGGGAGAATTAGGAAGGGAAGCTAGGAGGTATAGTAAGGATGGAATTGAATCGGTACTATCTTCAGGAATTCATACTCATAATTTATGCAACAGCTCCGTTTTTCTCATTCTCAGGCAAAAGATGCTAAAAACATTAGAAGATAAAGTTTATTGTTGGCTAACTTTAACTCAACTTGTCTTACTGCTTCTTTCTAGCCCATGACTGAAGAGTTACTCAAACAACAAAAGATGAATTCAGATGAGACCATTATAACTCAACAGTCTGTATCTGATTCCAACTTGGCAGAACTCCAGGAAAAAATCCAGCAAACAGAGGCCACCAACAAGGTATGATCACCACCAGGCCCTCGGAGATCACAGTCTTTCCTGAGAATGTGACTGACTCTAACTGAGTCTGTTAACCTTTCTGACTAGGACTTGGAAGACGGATACTGTGTATTCCTGGTAATATTTGATTTAAAAGTATAGTTCTCTATTTCTCATTAGGATTTTAGCCTGTCCTGTACAGATTAGAATTTCTGGTGCCCTCTAGGTCTGTGATTAAAACTTGAATATAATTTTTAACTGTATTTGGTGCCAACACAGTAGGGTTGTGCTTTTGAATTTAGCTTAACTTTTGACCTCTGCTGATGTTAAAAGCCTGTGGATTTTAACATCTGCTTAGAAGAAGAGTCCCTCAATTTGGGATGCTGAGCTTCTGGCCTGGTGTAGTCCTACCCGAGATTAGATAGTAGAAGCTTCTTGGTTTTTGTGTGAGGGATCCATAGTGGATCACGTGAACCAGTGCCCAGAACAGCTGCCATCATGGAGAAAGCACAGTTCATGAGAATTGAAGCAATTAGAGTGTGGAAGTATGTCATGTTTCCTTCTACTTTCTCCTGCTGATTGGCTTAGGATGTTAATGGTCACTATATGGTAGGAAATTAACAAGGTAATATTCCCCTAAGAAATACTTTAAACCTAGATGTGAGGGACGATTTTATGGCTGTATTTGAGGTTAAAAGAAATCACTGACCTAACAAACCACTGTACTTTTCTGCAGATTCTTCAAGAGAAACTGAATGAAATGAGCTGTGAACTTAAGTCAGCTCAGGAGTCATCTCAGAAGCAAGATGGTATCATTCAGAACCTCAGAGAGACTCTGAAAATCAGGGAAAGTGAGGTAAGGTATTTGGCAATCAAGGACCTATAAGGAAGTGATTTGTCATATCCAAGTCACCATGTATTCTATATTTTTGTACAAATGGGTATTGGCAGACTAACATATCTTACCCCAGGGAAATTGTAGCTTAACCTAAATTGTTGTTTCAGAATAGTCCTATTACCAAAATTAGTACAGGTGAGGAAATGGAATTCATATTTAGTGTACTAACATGGTTCGTACTCCCTCTCTCCTTTTCAGACCGAGGAATTGTACCAGGTGATTGAAGGTCAAAATGACACAATGGCCAAGCTTCGAGAAATGCTGCACCAGAGCCAGCTTGGACAGCTTCATGTATGTAGGGGTCATGCAGGCGAGACTCCCGTGGAGGATATGCCATTCTCTGTCAGTCTTATTTTGTTGGTCTTAGCTGCCCAGTGCCCACTCCCTTTGTGATCATGATTCTTACTCTTCGCAGAGCGCAGAGGGAACTGCTCCCGCGCAGCAGCAGGTGGCTCTGCTTGACCTTCAGAGTGCTTTATTCTGCAGCCAGCTGGAAATCAAGAAGCTCCAGAGGGCCATGAGGCATAGAGAACGCCAGCTTGCTGAGGCCAAGCGCAGTGTGCAGTTTGTAGAGGCTGCAGCCCACGAGCAGGAACAGCAGAAGGAGGCTTCTCAGAAACATAACCAGGTAAGCCATTAATCATTCCGTGGCCCTGCATGCCGACTTTGCCCTAATGATAAAATTTTATCAGGACAGTCCATGTTGAAACCTTTAGTCACTTGCTTAATCTGAGTAATTCAGTTCAACATTTGTTGCCCTCATACCATGTGCCGAATATTGGGATGTGTTCCTGAAAATCAAGAGTGAATATCACAGGCAATTTTCTCATAAGTTACTTGTAATTTAATATGATACAGTCACATAGAATTTCAGTGTGTTAAGTGCTGTAGGCAAGATAAGTCTGGGGCCCTCTACAAAATAGAGGAGGGGCGGAGGAAGGGAGTCAGGGAAAGATTCATGGAGGAGGCAATATATGAAGTTATTCTTTTTTTCTGTGTGTAACAGACAGAGACAGACAGACATGAAGGGAGAGAGATGAGAAGCATCAATTCTTCATTGTGGCACTTTAGTTGTTCATCGATTACTTTCTTATATGTGCCTTGACTGGGGGCTAAGCACAGTGAGTGACCACTTGCTCAAGCCAGTGACCTTGGTCTTCAAGCCAGTGACCTTTGTGCTCAAGCTGGTGAGCCTTCGCTCAAGCTGGCAACCTCAGGGTTTCAAACCGGCATCCTCTACCTCTCAATCCAATGATCTATCCACTGAGCCACCGCCTGGTCAGACTGCAGTTATTCTTAAAGTTTAAGTCAATGAGAAAGAAAGGAGGGAAGAACAACCAAGGAGTGGCATGTACCATTAACTGTATATTTTTAAATAAAACACACAATTTTTAATGGTTTCTTCATCTTGTTAGATTAGAGTATATACTATCAGTTTTTTTTAAGATTTAAAAGGATGGTAGAAATATCCTATCCTTGAATATATTATAAAGGATCCAAGTTGACTCTGAGGCAGGTGTGGTGTCGTCTGTGCAGTCTCACTTAGTCCACGCCGACTTGACGGGTACCCAACTTGTTGGTGGAGAGTCTTAGGAAATGAGAATAATAAAGATAAGTGGACTTTAAGATTCCAAGATGGCAGCAGAGTAAGCAGACACACAGACTGCCACCTCCCATGACCAAACTGGATTACAAATTAATGTAAGAACAACCATCGTGAAAAACAAACTTTGGACTAAAAGATCAGAACTTGAAAACCAAAGAGCACAGAAGAATCCACACCAATCCTGGTAAGGAGTGTGGGGGCACGGTGGGAGCTCCCCCACTCCCAGGAGCGAGGGTTGGCTGAAGCTGAGGGTCCAGAAGGACTCTCATTGCAAGGAGAGGTGGGGGTCCTCAGTCCCAGGACTGGAGACCAGCCTGGAAACACAGGAACTGGATGAGACAGGCTGACAGCATTGAGTGGGGAGAAGAGTGAGAGTTCTGTCTATGGGAAGTGGCAGGCAAAAAAAAGTGCAGCCTTAAAGGGCCAGTGCAGAAAATATTGCTTATAGCCACTTACCTGGGGCACCAGGGGCGAGGAGGACTGAGAGGAGTGGTATTGCATAAAGAGAGTAGGGAGATCAAGACACGGAGACTCAAACGGTGATGGGGAGAAGAATACCTGTCTTCAGTGCAGAAGTGGCCATAGCTGGGGGAGGCGTCGCTCCCTTTCCTTGTACAAGTCTAGAGTGGTACCAGTTGACCCACCTCCGAAAAGCTCTCCATCTCTAATCAGCAGGAAAGGTTGTTTAGAAAGGAGGAAGTAAATAGGAGGGGCAGTGACTCAGTTTTCCAGGGAGACCTGAGCTTCACCTCCCCCTTCATACTAAGAACACTCCCCACCCCTAGAGAGGCACTGGGCAGAACACACTTTCAATTTCTCAGAGGTCACACCCACCACAACATTCCTGGACACAGTTTCAGCTGGGGCCAAAAGCAAAAACAACAACAACAAAATAAGATATGTCCACTTCCCCCCTCCTAAACAGAGAAGCCCCCTGCTGGGATCAGCAAATATAGAAACTCCCTGCTGGGACCAGCAAACATAGATGCTTCCCACTGGACTCAGCAAACAAACAGCAGGGAAATTGAGACTTTTAAGCAGCTCTACTAATTAAGGAGGATTAAAATCCAAGCAATCAGAGGAGCAAGATGGCGACGGAGTAGGCGGACGTACCAACTTCCAACTCCCAGAACCAAAGTGGATTATAACTCAATTTTAAGAACCATCATCTGGATAAACCAACTTTGAACTAAACTAAGTGGACTTTTCAACCAAGGAACACAGAATAAGCCACATTGAGACTGGTAGGAATAGCGAAAATGTGAAGAGGGCTGCCCAGCTCCCCGGAGGAAACGGCAGCCCGGAGAGACCCGCGTGGCGGGAGGAGAGTTTGGCGGAGAGAGAGGGACCTGGGTCCCAGGAACCAAGCCTCAACCTACAGTTCCAGAGCCTAGAAGAGGCGTTTGGACAGTATTGAGCTGTGAAACAAGTGAGGATACTGTTTGTGAGAAAGAGACAGTTTTCTCAGACCCAAGATTCTTTTTAAAGAGACAGCGCAGAAAACCTCTCTCACAACCATGCACCCGGGGCTCCAGGGAACGGGGACAGAGGAGAGGACCAGAGAAGCGGGAATAGAGTGTGTACTGAAGGCACAGGGACAAACACTCTGAGGGACAGCCACCCTAACCCTTGGGCTAAGTCACTTTCCTAATCGAAAACGAATACTTCCCCTGGAACTAGTAACACCAGCAAAGAGAGACAGGAATCAGCCAAACAAGCTCTCCCGCGACAATTAGAGAAGAGATGCTTAGAGGGAGGGAGCTCCCAGGTCTAAAGTGTGGAGTATTAGGGCCCTTCCTACTATGGTTGCTTAAGGGTATGGTGGCGGCAGGACGCTGAAATGTGGTTCTGTCGGCGTGGGCGGAGGCCAAGGTGTGAGTTCGGTCTAGCCCAGCAGGGACAGAGAGGACGCGCGAAAGCGGTCCGGCTGCTGTGGGCCCGCCTGTAATCCCACCTGCGGGGACAAAGCGGGAGGCCAGGAACGGGCAGAGATCTGCTCTGCGACCCTGTGCAGGCCGGCCCTGACCGCGGGGACGGAGCAGGGACCAGGGACGGGCGGGGGCTCGCGGCTGAGCTCATGCTACCAGCCCCGCCCAGCCGGAGAAACCGAGGTTTGCCATCCTGCATGCGCGAGCTCGCTCCGAATACAGGGGTGGGGTAGAGCCCAGGACGAGGGAAAGCAAACAGCTGAGCGAAAGCCAGCAAACACGCCCAGCCCAATATACTGTGGTTTGGGACCCAGCGCAGGAGGGCCTGGCCTCGAGGGCAGGGCTTAAGCTCCAGACGGGCAAAGGCTCAAGCTGAGAGCACGTCAAAAGCCCCACGCAACCCGCGAAACTTTGGCGAGCAGGATCTAACTACGGGTGCTGGGCGGAAGCCCGAAAACAGGCTGGGTCCGCAGCTGAGCAAAGGTGCTCACCTCTACTCTTGGTGCTGAGGGTTGTGGCTTGAGTGACAGCCCCTCCCGCGGAGGAGATGCGGAAATCACAGCAACAGCTGCAGTGGGCCGGCCTGGCAACGCCCATACCCAACCGCTCTAGGCAGCGGCAGAGGGGGTGGCAGGCCTGCAGACAGACCACACCTAGAAAACACAAATGCAACACCTACTGGACTCCAGTGGCCACAACTTGCTTATACACAGACAAAACGGGCAGGCAGAGTAATGCAAACCAAATGAATCAAGAGAAATCCCCAGAGAAGGACCTGAGGGAACCAGATATAACCAAATTACCAGAAGCAGAATGTAGAATAATGATAGTTAGGATGCTCAAAGAAATTAGAGCAACAATGGATAGTCATTATGAACACCTAAATAAAGAGATGACAAGTATAAAAAATGAAATTGAAATAATAAAAAAGAATCAGACAGAAATGACAAATACAGTATCAGAACTAAAGACCACAATGGAAGGAATTAAAAGCAGGATGAATCACGCTGAGGATCAAATCAGTGAGTTAGAGGACACAATAAACAAAGGCACAGAAGCAGAGGAGAAAAAGGAAAAGAGACTCAAAAAATGTGAGGAAACTCTAAGGGAGCTCTGTGACAACCTGAAGAGAAACAACATTCGCATCATAGGGGTTTCTGAAGAAGAGGAGAGAGGACTGGAAATGGAAACTTTGTTCAATCAAATCATAGCAGAAAACTTTACTAAATTAAGGCTGGGAAACATTCCACACATTCAAGAAGCAAACAGAACTCCATTAAAGAGAAACCCCAAAAAATCCACACCAAGACACATGATAGTTAAAAAACCAAAGCTAATGAATAAAGAAAAAATTTTTAAAGCTGCTAGGGAAAAAAAGGCTATCACCTACAAAGGAGCCCCAATAAGGATGACATCTGACTTCTCAACAGAAACACTTGAGGCCAGAAGGGTATGGCAAGATATATTCAAAGTAATGCAAAACAAGAACCTACAACCAAGACTACTTTATCCAGCAAGGCTAACATTTAAAATTGAAGGAGAAATAAAGAGCTTCCCAGACAAATAAAGCCTCAAGGAATTTATTAAAACCAAACCAATTCTGCAAGAGATACTAAGGGGCCTTTGTGAACAGTTTAAAGGGAGGAATGAATAGAGCAAAAGAAGAATACAGCTTTAAAGAATAAAATGGCAATAAACAACTACATATCAATAATAACCTTAAATGTAAATGGATTAAATGATCCAATCAAAAGACATAGGGTAGCTGCATGGATAAAGAAACAGGACCCATACATATGCTGTCTACAAGAGACACACCTTAAAACAAAAGATGCACATAGACTGAAGGTAAAAGGATGGAAAAAAATATTTCATGCAAATGGAAATGAAAAAAAAGCCGGGGTAGCAATACTTAAATCTGACAAAATGGACTTTAAAACAAAGGCTGTAGTAAGAGATAAAGAAGGACACTACATAATGATAAAGGGAAAAATTCAACAGGAACATATAACTATTATACATATTTATGCACCAAATATAGGAGTCCGGACATACATAAAGCAGATTTTGATGGATATAAAGGGCGAGATTAACAGCAATACTATCATAGTAGGGGATTTCAATAACCCACTAACAACACTGGATAGATCCTCAAGAAAGAAAATTAATAAAGAAACAGCCGACTTAAAGGATACACTAGATCAATTTGATTTAATAGATATCTTCAGAACTTTTCACCCTAAAGCAGAAGAATATACATTCTTCTCAAGCACTCATGGTACATTTTCTAGGATAGACCACATGTTAGGGCACACAAATAGTCTCAATAAATTAAAGAAGATTGAAATCATATCAAGCATTTTCTCTGATCACAATGCCATGAAACTAGAAATTAACCACAAAAGAAAAACTAAAAAATATTCAAACATTTGGAAACTAAATAGCATGATATTAAATATGAATAGATTAACAATGAGATCAAAGAAGAAATAAAAAAATTTCTAGAAACAAATGATAATGAGCATACATCAACTCAAAATTTATGGGATACAGCAAAAGCAGTACTGAGAGGGAAGTTCATTGCACTACAGGCATATCATAAGAAGCTAGAAAAAGCTCAAATAAGCAACCTAACCCTGCAGCTAAAAGAACTTGAAAAACAACAGCAAATAAAACCCAGGACAAGTAGAAGAAAGGAAATAATAAAGATCAGAGCAGAAATAAATGACATAGATGCTAAGGAAACAATACAGAAGATCAATGAAACCAAAAACTGGTTCTTTGAAAAGGTAAGCAAGATTGATGAATCTTTAACTGGACCCACCAAGAAAAAAAGAGAGAGGACTCAAATAAATAAAATTAGAAAGGACAGTGGAGAAATAACAACTGACACAACAGAAATTCAAAGCATTGTAAGAAAATACTATGAAGAACTATATGCCAAAAAATTAGACAACCTAGGTGAAATGGACAAATATATTGAATCATATAATCTTCCAAAAATCAATCAGGAAGTATCAGAACACCTAAACAGACCAATTACAACAAATGAGATCGAAACAGTTAAAAAAAACTCCCAACAAAGAAAAGTCCTGGGCCTGATGGCTTCATAAGTGAATTCTATCAAAAATCAAAGAAGAACTAACTCCTTTTCTTCTCAAGCTATTTCAAAAAATTCAAGAGGAAGGAAGATTTTCAAACTCCCTTTATGAGGCGAGCATAATTCTGATCCCAAAACCGGGCAAAGACAACACAAAGAAAGAAAATTATAGGCCTATATCCCTGATGAATTTAGATGCTAAAATTCTCAACAAAATATTAGCCAACTGGATTCAGCAATATATGAAAAAAAATCATATACAATGATCAAGTGGGATTTATTCTGGAGAGGCAAGGCTGGTTCAATATTCGCAAATCAATGTGATTCATCACATAAAGAAAAAGGAAGGACAAAAATCACATGATAATTTCAATAGATGCAGAAAAGGCATTTGATAAAATCCAGCACCCATTCATGCTCAAAACTCTCGGTAAAGTGGGAATACGGGGAACATTCCTTAACATGATAAAGGCCATCTACAACAAACCCACAGCAAACATCATACTAAATGGACAAAAATTAAAAGCAATCCTCTTAAGATCAGGAACCAGGCAGGGGTGTCCCCTTTCACCACTCTTATTCAACATAGTTCTGGAAGTCCTAGCTACAGCAATCAGACAAGAAGAAGAAATAAAAGGCATCCAAATTGGAAAAGAAGGAAAACTGTTATTATTTGCAGATGATATGATATTGTATATAGAAAACCCTAAAATCTCAGTCAAAAAACTACTGGACTGCCTAACCTTTGGTGGTGCAGTGGATAAAGCGTTCACCTGGAACTCTGAGGTTGCGGGTTCAAAACCCTGGGCTTGCCTGGTCAAGGCACATATGGGAGTTGATGCTTCCTGCTCCTCCCACCTTCTCTCTTTCTCTCTGTCTCTCTTCTCTATAATGAATAAATATATATATATATATATTTTAAAAAAACTACTGGACCTTATAAATGAATTCAGCGAGGTGGCAGGATATAAAATTAATACTCAGAAATCCAAGGCATTTCTATATACCAACAATGAACTGTCAGCAAAAGAAATTAAGGAAACAATCCCCTTCACTATTGCAACCAATAAAATAAAGTACCTAGGAGTAAATTTAACCAAGGAGGTTAAGGACTTGTACTCGGAAAATTATAGAACATTGATAAAAGAAATCAAGGAAGATACAAACAAGTGGAAGCATATACAGTGCTCATGGCTAGGAAGAATAAACATCATTAAAATGTCTATATTACCCTAAGCAATTAATAAATTCAATGCAATACCAATTAAAATACCAATAACATACTTCAAAGATATAGAACACATATTCCAGAAATTTATATGGAACAAAAAAAGAACACGAATAGCCTCAGCAATCTTAAAAAGAAAAAATAAAGCAGGAGGTATCACTCTTCCAGATATCAAGGTTTACTATAAGGCCATTATTCTCAAGACAGCCTGGTAGTGGCATAAGAACAGGCACATAGATCAATGGAACAGAACAGAGGACCCAGAAATAAACCCACAGCTTTATGGACAACTGATACTTGACAAAGGAGGAAAGAACATACAATGGAGTAAAGACAGCCTCTTTAACAAATGGTGTTGGGAAAATTGGACATCTACCTGCAAAAAAATGAAACTAGACCATCAACTTACACCATTCACAAAAACAAACTCAAAATGGATTAAAGACTTAAATGTAAGCCGTGAAACCATAAGCATCTTTGAAGAAAACATAGGCAGCAAGCTCTCCGACATCTGTAGCAGCAACGTGTTTACCGATTTATCTCCACGGGCAAATGAAATAAAAGGCAAGATAAACAAATGGGACTATATCAAACTAAAAAGTTTTTGCACAGCTAAAGACAATAAGAACAGAGTAAAAAGACAAACCACACAATGGGAGAACATATTCGACAGCACGTCTGATAAGGGGTTAATAACCAAAATTTATAAAGAACTTATAAAACTCAACACCAGGAATACAAACAATCCAATCAAAGAATGGGCAAAAGAAATGAATAGAAATTTCTCCAAAGAGGGCATACAGATGGCCAATAGGCATATGAAAAAATGCTCAACATCACTAATCATTAGAGAAATGCAAATTAAACCACAATGAGATATCACCTCACACTAGTCAGAATGGCACTCATCAGCAAAAGTACACAGAATAAGTGCTGGTGAGGATGTGGAGAAAAAGGAACCCTTCTGCACTGCTGGTGGGAATGCAGACTGGTTCAGCCACTGTGGAAAACAGTTTGGAGATTTTTGAAAAATTAAAAAGCGATGTGCCTTTTGACCCCGCTATCCCATTTATAGGAATATTCCCTAAGAACACCATAGCACTGTTCGAAAAGAAGAAATGCGCCCCCATGTTCGTGGCAGCATTGTTCACAATAGCGAAGATCTGGAAACAGCCCAAGTGTCCGTCAGGAGACGAGTGGACATAAAAAGCCATGGTACATATATACTATGGAATACTACTCAGCCATAAGAAATGATGACATTGGATCATTTATAACAAAATGAATGGACCTTGATAACATTATACGGAGTACAAAAAGTAAATCAGAAAAAAAAACATACTGAGAACAGCATGATTTCATACATAGGTGGGACAAAAAAGTGAAACTATGAGACATGGACAAGAGAGTGGTGGTTACGGGGTAGGGGGAGGGAGGGGAAGGTGGGGTAGGCAGGATGGGAGGGGCACAGGGAAAACCAGATAGAAGGTGACGGAGGACAGTTTGACTTTGGGTGAAGGGTTTGCAACACAATTGAATGATAAGATAACCTGGAGATGTTTTCATTGTACATATATACCCTGATTTATTGGTGTCACCCCATTAAAATTAATAATAATAATAAAATTTTAAAAAAATCCAAGCAATCAGCAGAGGCTAAGGAATAGAGTCCTGGAGAACAAACCTCATTCCATAAACCAATCTCAGACCCACAACTCTTAACAAGCTTGCAAACCATACACAGAAAGAATGGGAAGACAGAGGAATGTAAACCATATGAATCAACAAGGAAAATCCCCAGAGAAAGAACTGAATGAGATAGAAGTAATCAAATTACTGGATGCAGTGTTTAAAATAATGTTAGGATGTTTAAGGATCTCAAAGCTACAATGAATGGACTTAATGAGCATTTAAATAAAGAAATTGCAAGCATCAAAAAGGACACTGAAATCATAAAAAAAGAATCTATCAGAAATGGAAATTATAATATCAGAAATTAAGACTACACTAGAAGGAATCAACAGCAGGCTGGATGAAGCACAGGATTGTGTCAGTGAATTAGAGGACAAGATAAACAAAAACACAGAAACAGAGCCGCAAAAAGAAAAGAGGTTCAAAGAGTCTGAGGAAACTATAAGAGAACTCTGTGACAATATGAAGAGAAATTACATCCGCATCATAGGGGTTCCTGAAGGAGAAGATAAAGAACAAGGGATAAACTGAAGAAATCATAGCTGAAAACTTTCCTAAATTGATGAAGAAAAAAGTTCAAGAAGTTGACTGACCAGGCGGTGGTGCAGTGGATAGAGCGTTGGACTGGGATGTGGAGGACCCAGGTTCGAGACCCCGAGGTCGCCAGCTTGAGTGCAGGCTCATCTGGTTTGAGCAAAAGTTCACCAGCTTGTACCCAAGGTCACTGGCTCCAGCAAGGTGTTACTCGGTCTGCTGAAGACCCACGGTCAAGGCACATGTGAGAAAGCAATCAATGAACAACTATGGTGTCGCACTGGCAACGAAAAACTAATGATTGAAGCTTCTCATCTCTCTTCATTCCTGTCTGTCTGTCCCTCTCTCTGACTCTCTCTCTGTCCCTGTAAAAAAATAAATAAATAAAATAAAAAAGCTTAAGAAGCACAGAGAGTCCCAATAAAAAGAAACCCAGTGAGGCCTACATCAAGAGACATCATATTAAAATAACAAAGTTAAGAGATAATGAAAAAATACTATTAGCAGCAAGAGAAAGGAAGTCAATTGCCTATAGAGGAGCCCCATAACAATGGCATCCGACTCTTCAACAGAAACACTTGAGGCCAGAAGGGAATGGCAAGAAACATTTAAAGTGATGCAAAACAAGATCCTACAACCAAGACTTCTTTATCCAGCAAGATTATTGTTTAAGATTGAAGGAGAAATAAAAAGCTTCCCAGACAAAATAAAAACTCAAGGAATTCATTACAAACAAATCGGTACTGCAGGAAATGTTAAGGGGCCTCGTGTAGAAAGAGCAAAGGAAAAAAGAAATAAAGAAGAAGAGGATTATAGATCTAAAGAATAAAATGACAATAAATAACTACCTATCAATAATAACCTTAAATGTAAATGGATTAAATGCTAAAATCAAAAGACATACGGTGGCTGCATGGAAAAGAAAATAGCACTCGTACATATGCTATCTACAAGAGACACACCTCAAAACAAAAGATATACATAGACTGAGAATAAAGGAATGGAAATAAATATTTCATGCAAACGGAAAGGAAATAAAAGCTGGGGTAGCAATACTTATATCTGACAAAATAAACTTTAAAACAAAGGCTATACTGACCAGGCGGTGGCGCAGTGGATGGAGTGTTGGACTGGGATGCAGAAGACCTAGGTTCAAGACCCCGAGCTCGCCAGCTTGAGCTCGGGACCATCTGGCTTGAGCAAAAGCTCGTCAGCTTGGACCCAAGGTCACTGGCTTCAGCAAGGGGTTGCTCGGTCTGCTGAAGGCCCGCTGTCAAGGCACATGTGAGAAAGCAATCAATGAACAACTATGGTGTCGCAATGGCAACGAAAAACTAATGATTGATGCTTCTCACCTCTCTTCGTTCCTGTCTGTCTGTCCCTGTCTATCCCTCTCTCTGACTCTCCCTGTCTCTGTTAAAAAAAAACAAAAAAGACAAAAAAAAAAGGCTATAGTAAGAGAAAAGAAGGTCACTACATAATGATAAAAGGAGCATTACAATTAAAAGATATAACTATTATAAATATATATGTGCCTAATATAGAAGCACCTTAATATAAAAACAGATTTTGATAGACAAAAAAGGCGAGATCAATAGCAATACTATAATAGTAGGGGATTTTAATATCCCACTGACATCAATGGATAGAACCTCCAGACAGAAAATTAACAAAGAAACAGCTACCTTAAATGACACACTATATGAACTGGATTTAATAGATATCTTCAGAACCTTTCACCCCAAAGCAGCAGATTATATCTTCTTTTCAAATGCTCACAGTAAGTTCTCTAGGATAGACCACATATTAGGACACAAAACAAGTCTTAATAAATTTAAGAAGATTGAAATCATCATATCAAGCACCTTCTCTGACCACAAGGGCATGAAACTAGAAATCAACTGCAATAGAAAAACTGAAAAACATTTAAACACGTAGAGACTAAATAGCATGTTATTAAATAATGAATGGGTTAACAATCAAGGAAGAAATAAAAAGATTTCTTGAAACAAATGAAAATGAACATACAACAACCCAAAATTTATGGGACACAGCAAAAGTAGTCCTGAGAGGGAAGTTCATAGCATTATAAGCATAGCTTAAGAAGCAAGCAAAAGCTCAAATTAACAACATCACTCTGTACCTAAAAAAAAATAGAAAAAAAATAGCAAGTAAAGCCAAGAGGAAGGAGAAGGAAGGAAATAACAAAGATCAGAGCGGAAATAAATGACATAGAGGCAAAACAAAACAAAAGACAGGTACAGAAGATCAATGAAACCAAGAGCTGGTTCTTTGAAAAGATAAACAAAATTTATGAACCTTTAACCAGACTCACCAAGAAAAAAAGAAAGAGGGCTCAAATAAATAAAATTAGAAATTAGAGAGGTGACGTAACAACTGACATAGCAGAAATTCAAAGAATTGTAAGAAAATACTATGAAGAACTGTATGCCCAAAAATGGTACAAACTTGGTGAAATAGATAAATTCCTTGAAAAATATAATCATTCAAAAATCAATCTGGAAGAATCAGAAAACCTAAACAGATGATTACACCAAAAGAGACTGTAACAGTTATCAAAAAACTCCCAACAAACAGAAGTCCTGGGCCTGATGGCTTCACAGGCAAATTTTACCAAATATTCAAAGAAGAAGTAACTTCTATACTTCTCAAGCTATTTCAAAAAGTTCAAGAGGAGGAAAGGCTTCCAAACACCTTTTATGAAGCGAACATAATCCTCATTCCAAAACCAGGTAAAGACACTACAAAGAAAGAAAACTATAGGCCAATATTCCTGATGAACTTAGATGCTAAAATTCTCAACAAAATATTACCAAATCAGATCCAGCAATATATGAAAAATAATCATACATTATGATCAAGTGGGATTTATTCTAGGGAGGCAAGGCTGATACAGTATTCACAAATCAACGTGATTCATCACATAAACAAAAGGAAGGATAAAAAAATACTTGATAGCTTGACCAGGCGGTGACGCAGTGGATAGAGCGTTGGACTGAGACGCAGAGGACCCAGGTTCAAGACCCCGAGGTCGCCAGCTTGAGCACGGGCTCATCTGGTTTGAGCAAGGCTCACCAGCTTGAGGCCAAGATCGCTGGCATGAGCAAGGGGTCACTCAGTTTACTGTAACCCCCTGGTCAAGGCACATATTAGAAAGCAATCAATGAACAACTAAGGAGCCGCAAGGAATTGATGTTTCTCATCTCTCTTCCTTCCTTCCTGTCTGTCCCTCTCTCTGACTCTGTCTGTCACACACACACACACACACACACACACACACACACACACACAATACTTGATAATATCAATAGATGCATAAAAAGCATTGGTAAAATCCAGCACCCATTTATGATCAAAACTCTCAGCAAAGTGGGAATATAGGGAGCACACCTCAACATAATAAAGGCCATCTATGACAAATTCATAGCCAACATGATACTCAATGGGCAAAAATTAAAAGCAATCCCCTTAAGATCAGGAATAAGGCAGGGGTACCCCTTTTCACCACTCTTATTCACCATAGTTCTGGAAGTCCTAGCCAAAGTAATCAGACAAGAAGAAGAAATAAAAGGCATCCAAATTGGAAAAGAAGAAGTAAAACTATCATTATTTGCTTATGGCTTGATATTGTACATAAAAAACCTTAAAGTCTTAGTCAAAAAACTACTGGAACTGATAAATGAATTCAACAAGGTGGCAGGTTATAAAATCAATATTCAGAAATCAGTGACATTTATATACACCAACAATGAAATGTCAGAAAGAGAAATTAAGGAAACAATCCCCTTCATTATTACAACCAAAAAAATAAAGTACCTAGGAGTAAATTTAACCAAGGAGGTTAAAGACCTGTTCTTGGAAAACTATAAAACACTGATAAAAGAAATCAATGAAGATACAAATAAGCAAAAGCACGTACTCTGTTCATGGATAGGAAGAATAAATAATCATTAAAATGTCTATTCTACCCAAAGCAATATACAAATTCAATGCAATTCCTATTAAATTACCAATGTCATACTTCAAAGATATAGAACAAATATTCCAAAAATTTATATGGAACCAAAAAAAACCCGAAAAGCCTCAGCAATCTTGAAGATAAAAATAAAGCAGTGGGTACCACACTTCCTAATATCAAGTTATACTACAAGGCCATTGTACTCAAAACAGCAAGGTACTGACTGGCGTAAGGACAGGCATACAGATCAATGGAACAGAACAGAGAACCCAGAAATAAACTCACACCTTTGTGGACAACTGATACTTGACAAAGGAGGTAAGAGCATACAATGGAGTAAAGACAGTCTCTTTAATAAATGGTGTTGGAAAAATTGGGCAGCTACCTGTAAAAAAATGAAACTAGACCACCAATTTACACCATTCACAAAATAAACTCAAAATGGATAAAAGACTTGAATGTATGTCGAGAAACCATGATCATCTTGGAAGAAAATACAGGCAGTAAGCTCTCTGACATTTCTCGCAGCAATATATTTGCTGATTTAACTTCACGGGCAAGTGAAATAAAGGACAGGATGAACAAATGGGACTATATCAAACTAAAAAGCTTTTGCACAGCTAAAGACAACAAGAACAAAATGAAAAGACAGCCCACACAATGGGGGAACATATTCGCCAACACGTCTGCTGAAGGGTTAATAACCAAAATCTACAAAGAATTTGTAAAACTCAACACCAGGAAAGAAAACAATCCAATCAAAAATTGGGCAAAAGAACTGAATAGATACTTCTCTGAAGAGGACATACAGATGGCCAATAGGCATATGAAAAAATGCTCAACATCACTAATCATTAGAGAAATGCAAATTAAAACCACAATGAGATATCACCTCACACCAGTCAGAATGTCGCTCATTAACAAAACAACACAGAATAAGTGCTGGCGAGGATGTGGAGAAAAGGGAACCCTCCTGCACTGCTGGTGGGAATGCAGACTGGTGCAGCCACTGTGGGAAACAGTTTGGAGATTCCTCAAAAAATTAAAAATGGAACTGCCTTTTGACCTAGTTATCCCACTTCTAGGAATATATCCTAAGAATAACAAATCACTGATTCAAAAGAAGAAATGCACCCCCATGTTTATTGCAGCATTGTTTACAATAACCAAGATCTGGAAACAGCCCAAGTGTCCGGCAGTGGATGAGTGGATTAAAAAGCAGTGATACATATACACAATGAAATACTATGGGGCTGTGAAAAAGAAGGAAATCTTACCCTTTGCAGCAACATGGATGGACCTGGAGTCTATTATGCTAAGCAAAATAACCCAGGCAGAGAAAATATATCATATGACCTCACTCAAATGAGGAATCCAATAAACAATGAGAACTGAGGAACGGAATAGAGGCAGAGAAAGGGTTAAAGAGTCCAGAGGGAAAGGGGATGAGAGGAGGGGATCAAAGAAGGGAAAGACATATGAACATAACACAGAGAGATGGAGGGCAGGATAGTAAATTATGGAGGAAGGGCCGGAAGGTGCTTGGGGGGGGGGGGGCTATGGGGGTGTCAAGGAGAACAGTGGGGCAAGGAGATATATTCAGAAGTACACATGTAACTATGTAAACACAACAAATTCAAATCAATAATAATAAACAAAAAAAGGATCCAGGTTTACAGTGGAATGGATTCCTCCTTAGTAGTTTTAGAGGTCTATCATTTTTAAACCAAAAAATCAGTATTGAACTATAATACCAAATCCTACCCCCATCCATACTTTCCACAGTGTTCCAATTTTCTGTAATTTCCCATATCCTATTTGATTCATGTACAATATTTCTGAATAATTTTAAGAATGGCACTTTTGGTGTGACCTGAGGTGGCACAGGGAATAGAACGACCAGGAACGCTGAGATCGCCAGTTCGAAACCCTGGGCTTGCCTGGTCAAGGCACAGATGGGAGTTGATGCTTCCTGCTCCTTTCCCTTTCTCTCTCTCTGTCTCTCCTCTCTAAAATGAATAAATTAAAAAAAGAAAAAAAAGGCACTTTTGGCCCTGGCCAGGTGCTCAGTGGATAAAGCGTTGCCCAGCATACCAAGGCCATGGGTTCAATCCCCAGTCAGGGCATGTATGAGAAGCAATCTGTGAGTGCACAACTTAAATAAATGAAGAAGGAACAACTAAGTGGAACAGGAGCACTTTCTGTTACTTTATATTTCATTTTACATGTCTGGAATTTTGTTTTCTTTTTTCTTTCTTTTTTTTTTTTTTTTTTGAGAGAAAGAGGACGGGAGATGGAAAGAGAAAAAGATTAACTCATAGTTCCACTTAGTTGAGCCATTGATTGCTTCTCATATGTGCCCTGACTGGGGCTCAGACCTGTGACCCCAGGGATAGAGAATACTGTATCCACTACACTGCTGGTCAGGGCTGTCTGGAATGTTTTAAGGTCTCCATATCTAATGACCATGTGAAAACTTTAGATTGTATAAAAAAGGAACTTGAGGGTGCATTTGATATCTTGCTATGTCGTCAGCTTGGCACAAATAAACTTTAAAAATTCAAAAAATAGCCTGACCTGTGGTGGCGCAGTGGATAAAGCATCGACCTGGGAACACTGAGGTCGCCAGTTCAAAACCCTGCACTGGTCTGGTCAAGGCACATATGGGAGTTGAGCTTCCAGCTCCTCCCCTCTTTCTCTCTTTCTCTCTCTCTCTCTCACTCTGTATCTCCTCTCTAAAAAAAAAAAAAAAAAAAAAAAAATTCAAAAAATAAAATAACTAACAAAGGGAATCTGTTTAATTCAGGAATTGCGAAAAGCCTTGCAGCAGCTACAGGGAGAATTGCAGAGTAAGAGCCAACAGCTTCGTACCTCAAAGGCTGAAATGTATAGTGAGATTCGAACCCAGGAGCAACACATTCAGCACCTAAACCAGAGTCTGAGTCACAGAGAGCAGCTGCTTCAGGTGAGTCACATAGTGATTACAGCTGCGACTGGGCGTGTAGGAGCTCTGAAGTTCCTGTTCACATCATCTCAAGATAGCGGTCCACCTGTGCACTAGTGGGAGTTTGGTGGATTTAAAGTAATAGAAGGTATAATCTGTAAACCAAGATGCTGATTGGAAGTGTAGGAAAAAAATATATAAGCCGTAGGCAATAAATAGTCAGCAAATAGCTATTAAGCACCTCTGTGAGTCAGAAAGTATGCTAAGTGCTAGGAAGACGAGACATGGCCACTGCTCTCAGTCTATTAGGTGAAGACATCTGTATAGAAGTTTCCCCAGATGGTAAAAGGAAAGCTTTAGGGAAATGAGACAGTAAAGAAAGCAGTGCCCACTTCTACCAGCAGTCACGTTGAGTCTCTTACATTTCACTGTGCACACAGCAGTTTCATAGTATGCATATATTGTGCATACATTTTTACTCTGTTAGAAGTACCTTCACCACCTCTTGAGCACCTGGTCATTTCAAGACGGAGCAAAAGTAATCTTTTGTGAGATCTTTAGTGACATCTTTTGGCAGAGTTAGACAATATACATCCTGTGCTCCCCTAGTAGCTAGCTGTGAGTGTGTGTGTATGTGTGTGTGTGTATACTATGTGTTATATTGTGGCTTTGTTGCCAATATTATATACATGTGTGTGTATGGACACAATCAAAACACTTGTTTATTTTATTAATATTTACCACTGGCTATTCTTGAATATTTATTTTAAAGCATATATATCTAACTCTGCCACTTCTTAAAGAAGTTCTTTACTTCCTGTATACTATAGCCTAATTCCTGCACAATACTTCAATTATCATGTATATACACGCATGCACATATGTGATGCAGAATATTGAAAAATTTGTTTCGTGTCTTTCCCAAACTATGGCAGATCACTCACCCCTGGAAAGTGATCACATTTTGTTCTTTATCCTGAATAACTAATTAATTGCTTGGCAGAAGATGGGAATTCAGTTAATATTGGATAAATGAATAAAGGGAAATATTTTGTGGTCTCATTAGGAATTTCGGGAGCTTCTGCAGTATCGCAATAACTCAGAGAAATCCCTGGAAGCGAATGAAATGTTGCTTGAGAAACTGCGGCAGCGAGTACAAGATCGAGATGTTGCTCTAGAGGTATGTCCATAATTTTGCTCATGGTGCTATGTGTTTGTCTGCCCACAGAAGTCCTATAGAAATCTGTGTCTACTGATTTGATGCTTTCAGAGTCAATTCTCCATTCCATTCTGTTTGGATTCTTATTGGAAAAGGGTGATCAGAATAGTAGCTATTAAGGAGCCTCAGGATTCTTGCTTTCCTTGCAGCGGGCTGTTGATGAAAAGTTCTCCACTCTAGAAGAAAAAGAGAAGGAGCTGCGGCAACTTCATCTAGCCCTGAGAGAGCGTGATCGCGACCTAGAGAGACTGCGCGGAGTCCTCTCCTCCAGTGAAGCCACCATGCAGGTAAGGGCACAATCTGCTGTGACTTGGCATCCCTCTCCTTGGATTCCTGAAGCATCATTGTTCTGAAAAACAGCGTACTTGCTTTAGAAGAAAAAAATAAGACAAAACCAAAAATTAACAGTTAATAGTTTCATCTTTATAATAATGAGAAGTTTTAGCACTTTCATGAAATTTGTAGGGGGAGGCAGTGCATAGAACCATACATGGTTCTAATTAATTTCTAATACTCGTCAATATCTGTATACTTTTACATAACCATCACCAGGGTACAACTACTGTGGCTTTGTTAATAATGTCTCGTATATGTCCATGTATAGCCACAACCAGAACACTTGGTGACTTTATTAATACTTACTGGCGGCTAGTTTTGAATATTTTAGAGCTTATATATCTGACTATCTGCCACTTAAAAGTTCTTCACTTCCTGTCTAGTACAGCTTACTTCCTCGAAAATATTTTATTTATCCTGTATGTTATATTTATTTCTCTACAAGCTAGATGAGAGTTTCTAAAAACAAGAAATAGATTACGATGGCATTTTTAGATGAGATACTAAGTTGTCTTCTTTTGTAAAATAGTTCGTAATATAGGAGATAATTTAAAAGTAGATTGTGTTTCTTGTAGAACCTGAGGTGTATGGGTTGGGCCTTTGAGTTATGGTTGCTTTCCTTGTGATTTTAGAGTATGGAGAGTCTCCTGAGGGCCAAAGGCCTGGAAGTGGAACAGTTATCTGCTACCTGTCAGAACCTCCAATGGTTGAAGGAAGAAAGAGAAACCAAATTTAGCCACTGGCAGAAGGAACAAGAAAGTATCATTCAGCAGTTGCAGACATCTCTGCATGACAGGAACAAAGAAGTGGAGGCAAGACTTTAGTTAACTTGAAGGCGGTTGGTTTAGTGCTTATCTCAGTCTTTCATTCCGTTCTGTGCCTGGGCAAGTCACTGGCTTTCCTGGGACTTTCATCCCTTTTGTAAACTCAAGGAGACAATTATCTTTCTCAAAGAAATTGTGTGAAGCTTAGTGAGATCTAAAAATGTACCTACAGAAGGGATTAAGAAGTACTAATTGGTAGTTACAAAATAGTCTCATGGATGTATAGTACAGCATAGGGAATATAGTCAATAACATTCTAATAGCTATATATGGTACCAGGTGGGTACTTGAAATATCGGGGATCACTGTATAAAGTACCGTATATGATTGTCTAACCACTATAAGGTACACCTGAAACTAATACAAAATAGTGTTGAATGTGAACTGGAATTGAAAAATAAGAATTTGAAATGCACCTACAATATGAAGACTACCCTTTATTGACCATAGTGGTCATGCTATGTGATGTGCCATTTTAAGAGCTTAATAGATATTAACTCATGAATCCTCACAAGTCTATGAGGTGCATCCCTCTTTTACAAGTAGAGAAACAGACTTCTGAAGTGAAGTAGCTTGTCCCCACCCATTAATATAGCTCACAAGGAGAGAGCCAGTGTGCGGCCTGTGCGGTGTGGCTCCACAGCTTCCGCCACCGTGACTGCCTCTCAGTGCAGAAGCAGGGACTAGATCATCCAGCTAATAGATGTAGTGCTCATTGTTCTTTTTTAGCTTATCGTTTTGTGTTCCCCCTATAAAGTTACACTGGGGAGAAAACCAATGAAATAAGTGAACTGCTTGTGTATTTATCCTCAGCTAATATGAATTATTATGTGCCCTGAGCAAATTGGGGAGGGTCTTACTTCCGAAAACAGTGTGTCAGTTGCCATTACAAGTACTTTTCTGTATTGTTCGTGTTCATTCACTGAGCGCGTGTTCTCAGCCTTCTCTGCCAGGCCTGTGCTGGAGTGGGGAGACAGAAGCAAATGGAACACAGTTACTTGTTCTTCAGAATCTCACAGCTCTTTCTTCTAAGATAGACTCCCATAAGCCCTTTGATATGTAGTAGAAGGAAGTCTTTCCTCCAAAACTTAGAGTTCCTTCTGTCTTAGGATGTTAGCGCAAAGCTGCTCTGCAAACTGGGACCAGGGCAGAGTGAGGTGGCCGAGGAGCTGTGCCAACGTCTGCAGCGGAAGGAAAGGATGCTGCAGGACCTCCTGAGTGACCGCAACACGCTGGCGCTGGAACATGAACTGGAGATTCAGGGCCTGCTCCAGTCTCTGAGCGCCCGGGAGCAGCAGAGCTGTGTAAGCACTGCCGCCCAGACCAGAGAGGTGCCACTCAGTGCACCTTCTGCGAAAAGAAAGCATTTGAACCTTGTAATGTGTGTATTTATGTCATTTTACACTTCATTCTGTTAGAGTTGTTTCCCCTTCAGCCTATAAACTAGATAACAGTTTTACATCAATCATTAAAGTATGAAATATTCTTAGAATACTTTGCATTTGGAAAGGTGCCTAAACAATGCATGACCCACCCTGGCCCAGGCGCTCAGTGGATAAAGACAAACTTACTTATAGTTCGTCTAAATTTTTGTAAGGTCTGAATTAAGAGAAAAAAAAATATTTGCATTTTTTTAAAGCTATGATGAGAATAAATCATCTCATAATAGGGGATAAATTAATCTAATCTCAAAATAAGGGTTCACAAGTATTTCAAAAGTAAATTTGTAATTTATCCTTGTTTCCTAGTACCTTTCTCCTCAAGGCACATTTGACTTGTGCTGGATTTTAGGGACCAGCTGCTCAGACTCTCCCTAGTCAGT
Organism: Rhynchonycteris naso; assembly: GCA_037038555.1. NCBI lineage: Eukaryota > Metazoa > Chordata > Mammalia > Chiroptera > Emballonuridae > Rhynchonycteris > Rhynchonycteris naso. The sequence goes on from CM072998.1 coordinate 130,643,470, forward strand.
TTTCAGAGGGAACTAGAGTCTTAACCATCTGCCATGTTGTTTGACCACAGGGTTCTCTGACACTTCTTGTGTTTTGGGAGTGGTGATAACCCACTCTCGAACTCACAGGCCCACTGACGTCAGTCTATTATGTTAGAAGCCTGCTGCCATGTGCTTCAGAGTTGCTTCTAGAATAGAGCCCAGCACAATCATTGTGAATTATTTAAGTCTTTGATAACAGGCTAACAAGTCTTTGAGTTTTCTTTTTAACTCTTTTATATTTGAAAGAATTAGTCTTCTTATACCTCAGGAAGAAATATTATACATTGCTGGTGGTAAAATAATGGGACCTAGGAGATGACTGAATTTACAAAAGTTTTTCAACTTAAGAAGAGTAATTGTATTCTTTTAGATCTGCTTCTCAGACTTTACATGTGTAACAATTCTCTCCATAACATAAAAACAGAGATTCCCAAGCTCAACCCCACAGTTAGAAATTAGAAGGTATGGGAGGGGGTCAAGAATTTGCATTTTTTTCCTGTCATTAAATCTCTTCACAGAGATTTTTAATAAGGCAAGTTAATAATGTATTGATGTCTCTATGATGGTTATCATCAGAGTCCAAATCTTACTAAAAATGGAAGGTTATTCTTTTATTTCTCTTAGAAATGATGACAGGAGCTCATGTTCTCATTTAAAACAGTAGTGACCTGACCAGGTAGCTCAGTTGGTTGGATTATTGTCCCAATATGCCAAGGTGAGTTCGATCCCTGGCCAGAACACATACAAGAATCAACCAGTGAATGCACAAATAAGTGGAACAACAAATTAATGTTTCTTTCTCCCTTCCTTCCTCTCTCTCTAAAAAAAAAAAATCAAATTAAAAATTAAAATAAAAAGAAATGGTGATAACTTTCCCCATGGATAGCTTGTGCGATGATATAGATAATAGTTTTAATTTATCATCTTTTACACCTCCAGTAATTTTAGTCTTAGGTTATTATTTCCAGATTTTCTGATGAAATGCAGACTTTCTGTGTGGTAATGTTCACAAATAATGTTCTAGATATCTTCCTTGCAATGCCATCAGCTGTTTTAGAAAACAGATTTGCAGTGAATCAGCTGAGTTTGATAGTTTTGAAATTCAGATTCTCCTGCTCATGTAGTATGATACAAATGTTTCTGTGTAATTGATTTATTCAGTAAATATGTATTGAGAGCCTGCTATGTGCTAAACCCTACTGTGGCTGCTTGGGATTCAGCACTGAACAAAGCATTATAATACCTTCCCTTAGGAAACTTACATCCACTTGGGGAGTGGGGGTAGAGAGAGAGACAATAAACAGATATATCAGATAATGGTAAGTGCATTATTTAAAAAAAATGTAGCATGAGGAAGGGAATTGGGAATAGAAAGGAGATAGCTGTTTTTGATAAGTTATGCTGCGAAGGCCAATCTGATAAGGTGGCATTTGGCAAAGACCTTTAGGGAGCAAGCCAAATTAATGTTTTAGTGAAGAACATCTAGGTCAAAAGCACAGCACCCCAGAGTAAAGAAAGCTTCTGTTATCCCAACTTAAACCACAATCTTAACACCTTAGTCTGATAGAGATCTAGCAAAACCAGTTTCATATCACTTTCTCTTTAATACATTTGTTATATTCAGCTTTTTCCCAGTATTCTATCTATAAGAGACTTTCTGCTCATCAACTGTTTTTCCCTTAAAATGAAAGCAAGGAAACAATTTTCTAGAGTCCCACTGGCTTCATAAATGGTTGGCTTTTAACAAATAACATCAAAACATAAATTTTGTTTTAATTTGACTATCTTTCTAATGTTATGTGTGATTTCCATACTAGGCTGCCTCAGAGAAGATGGTGCAAGCCCTAATGGAAAGGAATTCAGAATTACAGGCCCTGCGCCAATATTTAGGAAGGAAAGACTTCATGGTGTCCCAAGCAGTCTTCTCTAGCCAGCCAGAGGAAGTGACCACCCTCAGCCACCATCTTGGAGAGCAGACAGATGAAGTAAGAACTGTAGGTTTGTGTAGATATTTTGAGGCCTAAGTTTAATAATTACCTGAACTGTGTGAGAACATTCCAAGTCCTTGTGATTGTGATCATGGTTCCTGCACCTTCCTAAATCCTCTAACTCTTCCAATTTTAAGGGTTCAATGCATTTGCCCTCCAGAGGTGAAAGCACTTCATTTACTACCAAAGGGGATACCAGCAAACCCATGTCTTCATTAGGTAAGTATCATATTTCATTTCATTAAGGAACCTCTGTTTTTCCTTTTTATAGTTCTCTGTTAATAGGCTTGACCAAGACTCTTTATTGTCCTATCTTAATGGAAAAACTAAATTTGGATTCTCCTGAAAGGATGAAGACATGTCTATTTTAGGAAGGACTGCCTTTTCCTTAAGTTGAATTGAGATGATTGCTCTGGGTACACCATTTAGCCCACGGAAATTTCATCCTCCTTTTCAGATAGCTTTGCTGGGACTCAGAAATGCAGGAGGTAGTGTTTCCAAACCTGAACAGAAAGACTGTGGGCTGATATTTTGGGTATCTTTCAAGAAGACTGAGGACACTCACTGTAACTTGACATCACCTGCATTATAGTTTTGGGAGGGCCAAGTGTACATTGAGTTACTTTTCAGGCTTACCTCCATCCAAGGGATGGTTGTAGGCTTTGAACTTCCTAAAAACAATCTGATTTTGTAGATGGTAGCAGCAAAATTCAAATGGATGCCTGGAATTAGAGTCTCTGACTTTCTCAGAGCAAAAGGTTGGGCTAACTTCGTTCCCTAGTGAATCCCAAAAGTAAGGACTCACCATGATTAATGAAGTGGTGATTGTAGTCTTATGATAAGAAAGGTTTACGATTTTTAATGATATTAAGAATGTAAAAATTTAGTGTTTATGTTACAGTGTAGGGCAGTAGTTCTCAAAGTGTGATGTGCCCTAAATTTCCAGGTGCGCCCTATGGTATTCCAGAGAAATATGTGCCTGTTGGGGACCATAAAACCAAAGGGTTTTTGGAGTTTAGATTTTGGGGGAACAGAGGTGTGGGGAATTGACTGTGAGCTGACAGTCTGCCCAACCCCCACCTCACATGCCTGATTAGATTGCAAAAGGTTGTTAAGCTGTGGTGCTGGATTGTTTACACCATCCTCCATGTTCCCCAGAAAGACTGGAGGCAAGTTTCTTCTATCCTGTGTTTGGTGTAAAGTTAAGATAATATGTATGGTGGGGATTTTGGATTGATGATTAAACATAAGGAATTGTCTCTTGAAGCCTTTTGGATTTCTATAAAAGAAGAATATGTGGCAATATCTAAAAAACCTTTGAACATTTTACTACAATTTTCAACATCCTATTTATGTGGATTAGGATTTTCTCCCGCAACACAATTAAGGGTAAAAAGAGAGGAATTCTTCAATGTATTGATGAGGAAATGAGAGTTTACCTTTCAAATATATGCCCAAACATGGAAGAAATTGCTAGGACACATCAGGCTCATGTTTCTCATAAACACGAGAATGAAATTACTTAACACATTTGTGTCAGGACCTGCTAAATTTACTAAATCTTACTAAAAATGTATTTATATATAAAAGATAACTTTTTTATTTTTTAACCCCTCTTTTATTACAAATTCTAAAAAGCATAACAAAAAATGTAACATAAAAATGTTTTTTAATGTCAGAATGAATTTAATTTTGTTGTATTTATTTTGTTTAATTACCATAAAAGCACACTTGAACTTTATATTTTTTTCTTTAATATTTGACTTAATTGTTATAACATATTTCTCAGAAATTTGTATATAGTGTGCCCACAATTATTTGTAGGATTTTAAATGTGCCCCGACTTCAAGAAGTTTGAGACCCACTAGTGTAGGGCATTATGGAATTCCATAGATAAGTTATGCAAGTAATCATTTTTTTAATAGGAAAACTTTATGCTAGTTAAAAAGTGAAGAATGGTGTATTTGTTTAATTTACTCTTTATGTACCTTTTTTTTAAAAGTATCTTTCCCCAACTTATTATTTTGCAAATTTCAAACCTACAGAAAGTAGCAAAAGTAGTATATTGAATACCCCTATACACTTTTATTAAAACTCACCAATTAACATTTTACCACATTTGCATTATATCTTTGCATGTACACACACATAGATTGTTTTTCCCAAACCATTTAAAAATTACTTGTAGACATTATGACACTTCATTTCTAAATACTTCATTATGTATTTCCTAAGAACAAGGGCAGTTACCTGTATAACCATAATTACCCATAACTATAATATAATTGTGTGGATATACTATGGTTTATGGTTTATTTAATCTTCTTTTTATAGGCATGTAGGTTGTTTGTAGTGTTCTGCTTTTATAAATAACACCGCAAAGAAAACCTGTGCATATATGTTGTTTTTATTGTCGGAGTGTGTCTTCAAAATAAATCCCTGAGAAATGAGGCAGCAGAGATCACATGCTAATAGTGATTAAAACTAACACTATTTTTTGTCTTAAGGAGACTTGAACACAGTTGTGGCGCTGGAAAAAGAACTGAGTAATGCCAAAGAGGAACTTGAGCTCATGGCTAAAAAAGAAAGAGAAAGTCGGGTGAGTTTTCTAGTGAAACCTAATTTCTAAATTGTGGATTTTCTTTCAAAGTAGTTTATATTTAAAAGAGTATAGTTCTACCTGACCAGGCAGTGGCGCAGTGGATAGAGCGTCGGACTGGGATGCAAAGGACCCAGGTTCGAGACCCCGAGCTCACCAGCTTGAACGCAGGCTCATCTGGTTTAAGCAAAAGCTCACCAGCTTGGACCCAAGGTCACTGGCTCGAGCAAGGGGTTACTCGGTCTGCTGAAGACCACGGTCAAGGCACATGTGAGAAAGCAATCAATGAACAACTAAGGCAGGGGTCCCCCCAAAAAACTATGAACGAATCCCTGTGCACACTGCACATATCTTATTTTAAAGTAAAAAAAAAAAAAAGGGAACAAATACAATATTTAAAATAAAGAACAAGTAAATTTAATCAACAAACTGACCAGTATTTCAATGGGAACTATGGGCCTGCTTTTTTTTTTTTTTTACAGGGACAGAGAGAGAGTAAGAGAGAGGGATAGACAGGGACAGACAGACAGGAACGAAGAGAGGTGAGAAGCATCAATCATTAGTTTTTCATTGCCATTGTGACACCTTAGTTGTTCATTGATTGCTTTCTCACATGTGCCTTGACCACGGGCCTTCAGCAGACCGAGCAACCCCTTGCTGGAGCCAGCGACCTTGGGTCCAAGCTGGTGAGCTTTTGCTCAAGCCAGATGGGCCCGCGCTCAAGCTGGCGAGCTCGGGGTCTCGAACCTGGGTCCTCTGCATCCCAGTCCGATGCTCCATTCACTGCGCCATCACCTGATCAGGCTGGGCCCTCTTTTGGTGGATGCATCCTGAACTCCTCTCACTGACCACCAACGAAAGAGGTGCCCCTTCCGGAAGTGCGGCAGGGGCCGGATAAATGGCCTCAGGGGGCCGCATGCGGCCCAAGGGCCATAGTTTAAGGACCCCTGAACTAAGGTGTCCTCTCTCCGTTCCTGTCTGTCTGTCCTTATCTATCCCTCTCTCTGACTCTCTCTCTGTCTCTCTTAAAAAAAATAAAATAAAAGAGTATAGTTCTCAGGTATATAATACCTGGGTCCAAATACAATGTATGCCTATTTTTTCTTTGTGGAGAAAAATATCTATCATTTTATATACACCTGACCTCTCCAGGGTACTCTTGTTTTTATAAATTGGGAATGTTAAAACTTTTTAAGTGCCAAAATAACAGTTTTCTCTGCCCATTGCTAACTGGAATAAAATACCTGTAAAGTACTTTGGAATAAATGACATTCTGTTCTAAATTGTTGCTTAGAATTATTACATTAGATTCATGAAGTTATGGAAACATGGAATGAGAATTTGAGAATGATCAGTAATGCTTGCTGATTACTTGCTAAGTGCAATGTGCTGCATTGGGTACTTAACTTAGCACTAATCCTTACAATTGTGTACAACAGAAGTGTTATCGGCCCTAGTTTATAAATGAAGAAAGCTGAAACATGGATTTCTTAAAACATGGAGGTGGGGAATAGTCCTAATTAAGAAATGCCAAGCCTGGCCAGGCGGTGGTGCAGTGGATAAAGCATTGGACTGGGATGCCGAGGACCCAGGTTTGAGACCCCAAGCTCGCCAGTTTGAGCGCGGGCCATCTGGCTTGAGCAAAAGCTCACCAGCTTGGACCCAAGGTCGCTGGCTCCAGCAAGGGGTGGCTTAGTCTGCTGAAGGCCCACGGTCAAGGCACATGTGAGAAAGCAATCAATGAACAACTAAGGTGTTGCGATGGCAATGAAAAGCTAATGATTGATGCTTCTCATCTCTCTCTGTTCCTGTCTGTCTGTCTGTCCCTATCTATCCCTCTCTCTGACTCACTCTCTCTGTCCCAGTAAAAAAAAAGAAAAAAGAAATGCTGAAACTAAGATTTAAACCCAGTCTTTTGTGACTTAAAAGGCTTTTAAAGCAGTCAGTTCTTGGAACAAATGGTTTTACCCAGCCATATGCCCCTATGCTCTATTTCTAGTATTAAAGTATTCATCAGTTTTTTTAGAAGAGACCTTTCAGCATTATAGAATCTTTCCCTTCTGCCTCCCTGTGCAGTTAGTTGTATGTCCAGCTATGATGTAGAAAAAATATTGGGGTCACACTAGAATTCCAGACTAAAATTAAAACACCTTATGTTACCATGGCAACTGTGTTAGCCATAGGTCAGTGTCATGGTTTCTAAGTGAAGTGCAGCTGGCTAATCTGCATCGCTGCTCATTTTTGTTCCAACTCTTTGGGTTAGAGCTATCATAAAAAGCCTGTGTTCATTTTGTGATGAAATTATATTATACCTCACATTTTCCCTTTTACACCATTTATCTCCTTATAAACAGACTCGTGTTATATGACTAAAGTTTTGAGGATATGAAATTTTGTGGATTTTAAAAATACCAGTTTTAAAAATCCTGTAGTTCCCCCATCCCCCTTTTTGACTCTGCCTTAGCGGTTATCAGCTTATTCATGTCAGATACTTAGTTTCCATATGCTGTTCCTATTTTTCTCATATATATTCAGTTCAGAGCAGGGCTGCTTTTTGGTTTGGTTTTGTTTTCAGGATTATAAAATTATGACTAAATGGATATTTTGAGTGAATGCTGTTTAACTACATTACCTACCATCCTGGGCCCTTCCTTAATCAGCTTCCAACTTCTCAGTTCAATGCCTTGTATTCTACCACTTTCCCTCTAGGTACCTTCTAAAAACCATGTAGGTTTTCCCAATTTTTTAAGCATTCTTTTTACTATCTTGAGATAATAGCAGTACTGGTAGCAGTAGTTCTTATTCACTGAGTGCCTGCTCTGTGCCAGGCACTGTCGGTACATTTCCTCTGCCTCACACAGCCCTGAAAAGTAGTCATTATCCCCATTTACAATTGGGGAGACTGAAGCTTAGTTTAAATGCCTTGTCAGGGGGATTATGCCATGATTTATATAAAACCCACCTGTGTCTGACTGCAGACCTTTGTCCTAATGCAGTAATGTTTCTTCCTCATGTTTTCATTTTTCTTCAGTGGAGCAGATATCTGGATACTTAATGATAGAGATGTCTGAAGAGGGCCTCATGAATTGCACCCCTTTTTCATATCCCAAACCCAAATAAGCTGAGAAATAAAACACAGCAATGGCAGGTTTTAAATAAAAAATCAACTGTGTTAGTGATAAAGGCTAGGTAGAGAGCTTAATGTAAGAGCCCAGTGGGTCTGCTAGCCAGTCCCAGAATTAGGTGGGCCATCTACGCAGGCAGCTCTGGGCTCCGGCAGACCCCCAGTCTGCGTGGTAGGGAAGAGCCAGCCCTTGGAGAAGCTATGGCGAAACGAGCTCTCTGAAGGCAGCTCTCCCAAGGTTAGGAGAGGTGGCACTAAGTCAAGCACACCGCTTTATTCTTCCCTGTGTACCATGAAACCGAGTTCCTCTGCCTGCTTGGGGCTGAGTGAGGAGCGAGGTGGAGAGAGGTCAGGGGTTACACTACCTGGACTCCTTCCGCTTGCAAAGAAATGTGAAGAGGACCGTTTTTCCCTGATGGGCCATGGTAGCCCAAAGCCATCAGGTAAGTTAGTGTAGTTACAGGCCATCAGGAGCCCACACAGTGATACTGTACACATTGATGGAGTTAGAAGATAGGCAAGTAAAATTTTTATTGCTTATCATTTACATTTTATATATTTAAAGAAAGAGGTTTTGCTTCTTTTAGGAAGCTTGGTTACACCTTACACTAGCTGTGTGCTATCCATCTTTATTTATGACTGATTTTTTTAAATTATCTCAAAATATTTTCTTAAAATGTTTACTTAAATCTACCTTGCCATCATCACCTTAAAGAATATGGCGGTGCGGTATCCACAGGGAGACGCTCTAGCTTAGTGGCTCTGAACTTGCTTTCTTTTTTTTTTACAGGGACAGAGAGAGAGTCAGGGAGAGGGATAGACAGGGACAGACAGACAGGAACGGAGAGAGGTGAAAAGCATCAATCATGAGTTTTTTGTTGCTGTTGCGACACCATAGTTGTTCATTGATTGCTTTCTCACATGTGCCTTGACCGTGGGCCTTCAGCAGACCGAGCAGCCCCTTGCTGGAGCCAGCGACCTTGGGTCCAAGCTGGTGAGCTTTTGCTCAAGCCAGATGGGCCCGTGCTCAAGCTGGCGACCTCGGGGTCTCGAACCTGGGTCTGACGCTCTATCCCCTGCACCACCGCCTGGTCATGCTAGCCCACTTTCTTGAGCTCATGGTCTGCATTTGTCACTCACTGGCTATGTGGTTTTCAGCCAGTTCCTGATGTCTCAGAACCTCAGTCATCTCCTCCAGAAATGGAGGGGTAGAAGAATAGCTACCCAACAGGGCTGTTGAAGTCCCTCATTCATTCATCAACTGTGGCACCTTCTCGGAGGCAGAGCTAGTGCTGGGATGAAGTTGTGAACAAAGTCAACAGAGCCCCTGACCCAATGTAATTAATTTCTCCTGGAGAGATACAGACAGTGTACAAATAAACAATATAGTTACAGATGATAATAAATAATCTGAGGAAAATAATAGAAAGTAACATGGATGGGGACTAATTTAGAGCTGAGTAGATGACATGTGATCTGGGGCCCGAGGTGAGAAGGTAGCAACTGTAAGAAGATATTTCAGGCAGAAGGAAGAGTAGGTGCAAAGCCTTGAGTCAGGAGAAAGTCTGATATTCCTAGCAAAGAAAAAGTACAGTGTGCCTAGGGAATCATGAATGAGGATTAAAATGGCAGGGATTGAAGTTGGAGAAGTGGGTCACTAGGTTTGTTAAGGGGATTAAATATATCCAAAGCTTTTATAGTGCCTGCAACATAGTAATCACCTAGTAAATATGAATGCTATTGGTTATTGTTATGCTTACTAGTGAACTTTGTCATAACAAATACTGCCATTTTCTGGTTGATACAAGACAAAATACAGAGCGTGCAGTGTCAACATGGTAGGATTTCAGAGGTGGGGGCGTGTTCTTCCATCAGGAGGCATGTAACGTTTGGTGATTTCCTGTGATGTTAGCAGCTATTGATGATAGATGCCTGTATCCATTTGCTCATTAAGGGTTGCAACATACCCTATCATTGTTTCTTCCATTAGTTGAAATAAGTACTTATCTAAAGAAATACATCTATTTTTGTATTTGCTAATAATGCAATGGTGACCAACTTTTTAAATATCATAAAAAATTAGTAATTCAACAAATTTGATGTGTTATAGTGTTAAAGCAGAGGATATTATTAAAACCACTGTTACAGCTTCCCATAAAGTGTCCTTTGGGCCCCACCATGTAGTTTATCAATCTGATCCAGGAGAAAGTTGTTCATGTTCTAGTTTCTGCTTGACTTACTGGTTTTTAGGGATGTGATAGGAAAAACATTTGCCTCAGTGTTGAAATGTCAATGTGATTGATACCGTTTTCTCAGCACACTGACTTGAAGATTTCTTCTCTGCGCAGGTGGAGCTTTCTACTCTGCAGTCCATGATGGCTGCACAGGAGGAAGAGCTGCAGGTGCAGGCGGCTGACATGGAGTCCCTTACCAGGAGCATACAGATTAAAGAAGACCTTATAAAGGTCTCTCAAAGCTTTTAAAAGACTGGAAATCATTACACCTCAGTACCTGTAGGGCATCTGCAAACAGCATTTGGGTGCATTCAGTCCTGTGGCCAGTGCTGCTTTCTTTGATACTGCTATATTCTCTTTGACTTATTGTAGTTATTAAGACTTCATAAGGAATATATTATTACCATCATATGGCTTATCAGCAGCCCACTTAAAAGTATAGCAGACTATTTTAGGAGAATTTGCTCCGTGGCTAAATAGTATTTTTATTACTATTGTTGGTTTTTGACTTCTAGGACCTGCAAATGCAACTGGTTGATCCTGAAGACATACCAGCTATGGATCGCCTGACTCAAGAAGTCTTACTTCTTCGGGAGAAAGCTGCTTTGGTAGAATCACAGGGTCAAGAAGCTTCAGGAAACCGAAGACAACAAGTCAGTAATTACAATACAAACCGTACTTTTTACTGTGAAATAAATACTAGAAAAACTGTCAATCTCAGTTAGTTATGGAGGGGTCCACTGGTGGAACTTCATAGAGAGAATCTGCTCTGAAGTTTCCTGCCTTGGTCAGTGGTACCAAGGACCCTACTTTCTTATATTTGTCATTCTGAAAAGAGAAGCAGTTCTTTTCGGTCACACACTATCCCATAACCTTCACTGTTATCCATAAGTCACCTCTCTAACCGAATCCTTCTCACCTGCCTGCATTTAACCATGTTTTAAAAGTGGTTAAATCTTGCCTGACCAGGCAGTGACAGTGTGGATGGAGTGTTGGCCTGGGACACGGAGGACCTAGGTTTGAAACCCCAAAGTTGCCGGCTTGAGTGTAAGTTCATCCGGCTTAAGCACAGGCTCACCAGCTTGAGCTGCGGGGTCAGCAGCTTGGTGTGGGATCGTAGACATGACCCCATGGTCGTTGGCTTGAAGCCTAAAGGTCACTGGCTTGAGAAGGGGTCACTGGGTCAGCTGTAGGCCCTCAGTCAAGGCACATATGAGAAAGCAATCAATCAACAGCTAATGTGCTGCAACTATGAGTTGATGCTTCTCATCTCTTTCCCTTCCTGTCTGGCCCTGCCTGTCCTTCTCTCTCTCTATCTATCCTGAAAAAATAAAATAAAGTAAATGATTAAATGTTAAAATTTTTAAAGTTTTTTAAAAAACAAAAAGAAAAAGAACTGTGCCTCTGTCCCAGATTCTTTTGTAACTCCTACCCCATGCCTAACCTTTTTTTGTTTTTTGTTTTTATTGACAGAGACACACACAGAGAGGGACAGGGAGGGACAGACACATAGGAAGGAAGAGATGAGAAGCATCAGTTCTTCATTGCAGCTCCTTAGTTGTTCATTGATTTCTTTCTCATATGTGCCTTGACTGGGGGGCTACAGCAGAGTGAGCGACCCTTGCTCAAGCCAACGAACTTGGGCTTCAATCCAGGACCTTTGGTCTCAAGCCAACGACCTCAGGGTTTTGAACCTGGGTCCTCTGCATCCTAGTTCAACGCCCTATCCACTGTGCCACTGCCTGGTCAGGCCCTAACCTTTTTTCAATGATGAAGTTTTCAAAATACCTACTGTGCTCCCTGTCTCCACTATCATCTCTTTTACTAACTACTGATCTCACTACAATCTGGCTTTTAGCTCTACATGTTCACTTAAACAGGTCTTCACTGGTTGTACACGATCATAGCTTGCAGTGACAAACGTGATTGATGAGTGTCTCTTCCCCCCCAACTAGATAGTAAGCTTATCCCTAAATAGAGCCTGGCGCTTGAGAAGGGGCTCAGTAGATATTTATTGAATGAATGAGGAATATGCTAGTCCTCTGTTTCTCTTGCCCTTCTCCTTTTTCTTCCTTCCTTTCTCTCAGCTTCTTCCCAGTCTTCTGGCTCCTCTCTTCTTTCTACTTGCTTCCATGTTTAAATTCTGCCTTATTGTGTGTTAAAGATGAAAAAAAGTAACACATGTGACATTGATTTGAAAACTAAAATACTCTGGAAAGCGTAAATAAGTAATAATAGAGGGAGCTTTTCTCAGTCATAGTACTTGCTAATGCATTCTATTCTCTTGGTCTCTTTCTCTGAGGTTAACTGGCTTCATGTCTCGTGTCTCCATTTGTGTATTTCTTCTCTTCTTCTTCCTCAGTTGCTGCTGATGCTGGAAGGACTGGTGGATGAGCGGAGTCGGCTCAATGAGGCCTTGCAAGCAGAGAGACAGCTCTATAGCAGCCTGGTGAAGTTCCATGCGCATCCCGACAGGTAAGAGGGGCTGCATGCACTTCCCTTTTCATTATTCTCGTTAAGTGCAGATGCTTATGGCATTGAAGAGGGAAGGGAAGAAAGCAGAGACAGCTACCAGGACTACCCAATTTGTCATATGTTGTGTGAATTGCTGTGAGCCCAGGTGTCTGAATCTTAAGTCAGTCATGTAGCTACTGTAGATTTCAAGTGAGAAGACCTGACAGGTGTCTGAAATAATACCTTGCGTTTAGTCAGCACTCGCTGTATAGTCCTTTTCTTTCTTGTCTCTATTCTCTGTTAAAGGCTGTCAGAAGAGTAAGGCTATAGGGGACACTGATAGCCACTGGTCATCACTGAGGAAAATTATTTATTGTGATGGCAAATGTCCCCCAGCATCACCGATAGCCATCATGATTTTGGGTCATGTATATTATATATTATATTGTTCTGGTTCACTTTATGCCCCCTTTCCCTTTCCATTTTGTTTTCCCTCCTGGCCCCTTTTTCTCTTTCCTGATTTTTATTCTTTTACTGTTCAGCTTTTCTAGTTTATTGTTGGGTTTAAATTTTTTTTCTTTCTACTTTAAGCAAATGATTGAAGGGGAAAGGTAGAATAGAACCTCTTGATTGTGTTACTTTTTAAAGAACATCTGGATCTTTAGTCTCTGAACTGGGTTCCTTTCAGAGCATTGTCAGGTTTGGTTAACAAACCACAGAACAAACATCTTCATTAACAGTCCTCCTTGGCTCTGTATTGCTTCAGTGTGCTTTAGATTTCCCCTGGGTTTTGGCTTTTCAGAAATTAATACTCTTAGTCAAATAACGAAATTTCTCTTACGTGTGCCTTAGGGGTATGAGATAAATCTTAGGAGCTAAATGTTTATGTGAGGCCGGCCCAGAACCTAGTGCAGTGATGGGCAATCTTTTGAGCTTGGTGAGTCAAAATTTGCTGAAAAACCGAGCATAACTCAGGTGGTGTGTCACTTCGAGAAAAAAACCATAATTTCGTGATATTTATAGTTTAAATAACAAAAATGTTCTGGCCTACAGACCTCCGGCACAGAGTGTCTACACCACAGCAAATGTTTTATCCTTGGCTACTGCACCTGGCCATGCAGGAGCCGAGGATGAAATGTCCTTCTCGGCATGTGGCCCCATACTTCTCTGGTATGCGGCCGTGTATCATTGAAAATGGCTATGCGTGTCAGTGCTGACACGCATCATAGGTTCGCCATCACGGACCTAGGGTATCCTATACAGAAACAGGCTTTAAAGAGAGGGGCAAGCCTTGCTAGTCTCCCAGCACTGAACACAGACGGCACGGCACAGACACCTTCATGTACTTTGTCCTGAACGACAGTTACTTTAGAAGGTCTCATGGCACTGGTGGCTCTTTGGAAGCACAGGGAGACTCATTATAGTTGATGGCTAATCCGTTTTCCTTCCGTGTGGCATGTTTAATCAGCTCTGAGAGAGACCGAACTCTGCAGGTGGAATTGGAAGGGGCCCAAGCGTTACGCAGTCGGCTCGAAGAAGTCCTTGGAAGAAGCCTGGAGTGCTTAAGCAGGCTGGAGATGCTGGCCGCCAATGGAGGTGGGGAACTGGAGAGTGTGCGAGCTCATCACAAGCATGCCTTCTGAGCCTGGCGGGTCAGACTGCACCGGGATGGAGACCTGTCTGTACTAATCAGAGAGCCGTGTCTGACTCAGGCAGAATTCAGTGGTGACTTACTAATGATAAAATTGGTACGAGTAGCATCACCTACAAAGTGAAACTCACTTTAATCTACCTGCCTTTCACAGTACATAGTACATACCCCATCTCGAAGTTGAATGGTAGAGGTTACAAAGTATATTTGCACATTTTAAATCATTCTATTTTAGTTTGCCCACCCGTACTCATTCTTTCCTCCACTCCTTTCTTCTGATTCCCTCATCCCTTCTGTGGGCCAATAAAGTTTATTCCTCCCCACTTTCACAGTCCATTTCATATGTTCCCTGCTGTGTCTTGAACGCATGTGTGTGTCTTGTTTTTGCCATTCAGTCAACTCCTGTTCTCTGAGGGAGAACAATTTGTAAATCAAAAGTTTCAAGATGAGAGAGATGGAAAGTCTAAGAATGACCCTGCAAAGATAGTTTAATTCTTATCAGATGGTAATTGAAAGCAAGTCTTGCTGAGTGGACAACAGTAATGGGAAGGCCAAGTCCAAGAGCAGAGGCAAAGACTATTAAAGCATTTACAGTAAACCTTTACTGCTAATATTGTGTCAGAGTCAATTATTGAATGACAGTGAAATTAGGATAGGAGCAGGTTAAATTCTATTAATTTAATTTTCTCTAAACCAAGGGTATGTTATTTAGTCAGAACCTGACTTTAAGAAAGTGCCCAGGTCTTACAGTCAGAATTCTTCATGTAAAATGATAATTTCAAACGAACGTCCCCCTTTAAACTCTTTGAGGGAGTTTATTTCATGCTTGCCAGATGGTCAGGAGGCACGAAGATATACATGAACGTTGGTACTATTCAAAGGGTTAAATTTAGCATTTCCCAAATAAGTCATTATAGCCTGAAGACTATTGCTTGTGTATTTCCAGTTGGTAGTGGCCCCAGATGGAATCCTGTATTTTTTACATTTAGTGCTTCTGCATTTCCCCATATTAAAGTAAGTAATACGCTTCAGGCTTTGAGGTGTTCGAATAGTTTAGAAAGAAATGTTACGGATCTGAGTTCATAGATTTTGGTCATTGTCTCAGTGCTTTCTTAGGGCAGTGTGACAGGTGTGAGGAAAGGGGCACTGTAGATTGTTTTTGGTGTCGAGAGTATAAAAAGTAACCAGGATAACTTTAGAGCTTTGTGGGTTCAACAATTATGAAATTTCTTATTCTGTCGGATGGAAGTTTCTTAGATTAGAACTGAGATTTCAGGGTTTTTTTTTTAATTTCTAGAACTTTAAACAATAAAAGTGGCTCTGCCACCAGGAACAAAGGGCCTATGAGATTTCAGTATTTAAACATGAAATGAGGTGAACAGCACCATAAGTGAGACTGCATACTCCGTAAATCAGGTGGAGCACAATGTTTTCTGTTTGCCCTCCAGATTTTTTTAACGTTCATGTGTTGACCTGGCTTGCCTGACATTCTAAATTCCATCCAAGAGAATCACTATTGTATTGTCTGATTAAGTATTTTGCAAAGATCAATAGCCAAAAAAGCCTTTCTCTTAATGGAAATGTGTGCCAGGTTTAATGGCTTTTGGGGGAAAAGGAGTCATTTAAGGAAGGAAGTAGGTAATGTAAGCAAAACTATCTACTTTTCTTAGTCTTCTAATCTAAAGAAAGCTAGCTTGTCCTGCACAAAGATTTCTGTGACTTTCTAGAAGTAAGGATGGGGTAATCAAAATTTAAAACTGTAAACCAACCAAAACATTTAGGAAATGGCTTTTCTTAATTTTATTAATAGACCAGAGAAGCTTTCTAAGTCTCCTAAGAGTCATCCTTGGGTGATTCTTGGGTTCTAATGATTCACAGTGATTATAGAAACTCATATTAATTACCACTGCTGCTGTCAACCTCCAATAAGAGGAGGTATCTTGAACTGTTGCTTAAGTGTTAGAAATATTAGAAAGAAGAAAGAAGGAAGGAATTAGGGAGGGAGAGGAGAGGGGGAGGGAGGGAGGGAGGGAGGGAGGAAGGAAGGATCCATCATAGATATGACACCATCGTTGCTGTCTTGAGCCCAAGGTCAATGGCTTAAGCAAGGGGTTACTCGGTCTGCTGTAGTTCCCCGGTCAAGGCACATATGAGAAAGCAATCAATGAACAACTTAAGGTGCCGCAATGAAGAATTGACGCTTCTCATCTCTCTTTCTTTCTGTCTGTCTGTCTGTCCCTATCTGTTCTTCTCTCTGTTTCTGTCTCACTTAAAAAAAGAAAAAGGAATAATAAGATAGTTGGATGAATAATGAGAAACCCAACTTCTATTGAAAAGTTATCAGAATAGATTAGCAAAAAAATGGAAGTGAATTTCTGGTTGGTCCTGATTTGGACTCTGAAAAGACAGACTAACTTGTTACTTGCCTTTGATACTAGTCTTTGGAAAACATTTTAGAAAATTAAGTGCTTTAGCTGCAAAGGATAAATTAAGAGTTTGATCTTGATACCATAGGTGTGGCTAAAATCTAGTACTAACTTTCTGGTTATGACAGCTGGAATGAGGCTTGCAAACACTACTACATGGAGAGAGCTTGCTGGACTAACTTGTTTGATCATTTGACATCTTGTTAGGCAACACAATTCTGATGAATTTTGTTCTGTAACCCATGTATAAGTGACGCTGTGATTGACCACATATATAATCATATTCAGCATGATATAATTGTATTCCATTCTTCTCTCTGGAAGCACAGACCCTTTTTCTTACTGGATTATTCTACCTGTGTGAGGCATTTTTCAACATTACCATAATTTTAGGTAAAACATTGTGTGTTTTGCTTATAGAACTTTGTGACTAAATTAAAAAATCTCAGAAGAAAATAAATGAATTAAATTCTCCTTCAGGTCATGCTAAATCAGAAGTGTGGAACTTAAACTGAGAAAAGTCCATGTTGATAGATTTGGTTTTTCTCATGTTTCCTTTTTGAATAATAGCAAATGTGCAAAGTAATGGTTGTAAAAGGTCAGAATAGATTCAGTCTGTAGTTCTTAGAAATAAGAGTTGAAAAGGGCCTCCAAGAGGGTTTTTTTTAATGGGTGAAGTGGAAGACAGAAATTTCCCCTAAAGTCTTCTCTATTCCAGGTTTAAATTATGTTATTGAAATCTGATGATTGCTAGTGCCTAGTATTGATCAACATTTTCCTGGTGTTCTCTTATTAGCTATTTAGCCAAGTTGTAACTGTTGGAAGGACATGATTGGGCTATTCTAATATTGCCAGTTTTAGTTTGATAGGGACTTACATTCCCCCCCCCCCAACTGCTCTTCATTCCATTGTGGACGGCAGCAATATTTTGGGTACCTCTACTTCCTTATTTATAATTTTAAAAGGTTTGTCAATGTTGTTATGTATAGTGAGAGCTCTATTAAGGATCAAGAAAGCCTTGCCCTGTATAGGATATAGATTCTAGCTGCAAGACATTTTTAAAGAAGATTATGTTCCTAATTTCATATCTAGTCTTGAGAAGTTTGGCTTAGAGCTTTAGAACAGTTCAAGAAATTGATTTCAGTTTTCTCTTTCTTCCAGATGGACATGGAATACTGTAATTAGGGGAAGGGAGGGAGCAGATCGGATTATACCAAAAATTGTCTTTGAGGAATAAAGGTTGATTGACCTACCTAAAGTCACTTCTCTTTGGACTGGAAGCTTTGGAGAGAACAGTACTTGAATACATTGGCTTTTCTTGAGCTACTATTGGAAAACTGTAGTTCCTGCCATTAGGATAAAGTCATTATTTTTTTTGTTTCCTGGTCCTTTTATATGAAAAAGTCACAAAATCTTCACATTTAATGTCCCTAAAAAATTCAAGTTGCCTTATCAGCTAGGACCTCACTAGTAATGACACAGGTCTGCAGCCAGCGCCCTGCAGGGAAAGGTGAGGTTGGGAAGAAGTATCAGTACTCCACACACAGTCCATTTTCCATCTTGTCTGGCAGAAATTGTAGTAAGGGTAGACTACATGAAATTCGTGTTCTTTTTCAGATACTAACATCTTTGAGATGAAGCCTGTAGAGCATTTTCTCTCATTTGTCTTTGGGTTCAGGCTCAGAGCTTTTCCTCTCCTTTGGTGATCTAGAACCATTGGTGCTGTAGGAGGAATAGCTGGTAATATGGAGCTCGCGAGGCAACCAGTAATAAAAAACAAGGAATGAGTCAACAGGATAGGTACATCAGAGTGATTTCTTTGGGTAATAATTTCTGGTTCTTAGCACATTTTGGAATATGATTTAAGCCACCCTCTCACTCGACATTTGGAGCAATAACTTTGTTAAACCATTTTTTTTATGATTACAAGACAAGCATGTTGCTGTTTGATAGAAGGTAAGTCCACAACTTCTTCCTATATAATCACAGGAGCCAGGATGAGTTTCCCAAGTGAAAAATTAGCATTGCAATTAGCTCCCAACAAAGGCTGGGAAGTAGAAGGAAACAAAACTGGGTAGAGCTGACAATACTCATTTTACCAGATTTCAAATAAGAATAATTAAACTTAGTGATGTACTAATTCTTTTTGCATTACTTTCCCTTTTTGTTGTTTAAAGTCAAATTGCAGAAATAAAAATCTTTATCATACTGTTTTCCTCTTGCTGAAGCTGGAAGGAAAAAATAGAAAGTTCAGCAATATCAGAAACTTTGATCTAAAATAATCTGATGAGTCAGGTGTTAAGTACATGAACCAAACCAGCCTCCTATATGCATATAGGTTTGCTTTTAGTACATGACCTGAGCACGCTGTGCTGCTTTCTGCAGTTATCAAGGTCATTGCTCTAAAACACCTACCTCTCTCAAGCTGCATGTGTATGTACAAGTATGTTTTATAAGTCATGAATTTGTTTCCGTGAAGTAGTAGAAGTTTGATAATAAAAACAGCTTTACTTTTACCACTTAAAAGTTTGCTCTTAGGCTGTTGAGAAAAATTAAAATGATTCATACAATTTAAATGAAGGAGGAAGTGACTTGTTAAATGATCCAGTATCTTACTAATTACTGCATTAGATTATTTTCAGGACTATTTCCCCATCACAATAAGCTGTGTATCTTCCTCTGAAAGTTCATATCTTCTTGGCACTGTGCTGTGCTAAATTGTTAACATTTGTGCTGAATATATAAGTGTTAGAATTTCAGCTACTTTAGTTGAGACACACAAAAAATTTTTACTGATCAATCAATAAAAGTATCCAGGACTAAACAGTAACTATCAGTTTCATCATTAAAAGATTAATGAGAAAAAAATAATGAAAGGAGAGAAAGCTCCTAACTTTCTTTTCCCCTTATAGGAGAATCAGTCTATTGATCACTGTACTAAAATTCTAAGTCAAAGTAAGGCTCTGGAATGAGTGAGTGAGTGAGTGCCTTTGTATTCATTTAAAGGAAGGAAGAGGAAGAAACCTGCATTTTTCTGCTTGCAAGGAAGTGAGACTAAAGAAACAGCCTTATATTTCCTGCAGAAAATTACCTTAAAACGCTTTCCTTGTTCTTGTGAAGTAGAAAGCCAGGTGGGGATGGGAGGAGCCAGTTGTGGTGGTGGGTGGTGCTATCCCCCTAAATATTCCTGGAAAGGCCTTGTCCTGAGTCCCTTAAGGGGATAAAGACCATGAGCAGAAAGAATTCCTTGACAGAATTTCAATCACTGAAAATAGTTGCTTTCTAAGCTGGAAGGCTAAAGAGATGTTGCAATTTAAAGACAAAGCTGCACTGTGAAGGGGCTTGTCTACAGACAACAGTTTTCTGGCTACTTCTCTAAAATCAATATCTGTCTAGTTAAAGAATTTTGTTTCTTGCCAGAAGTTTGTGAGGTCTATATGAAACCTTAACATTTTCTTATGGTCCAAAAGGGAGTTGATGCAGGTGAAATTGCAGTTTGGTAGGAGAACGTGTCTTCTTTGATTCTCTCATATTGCATCATAATATCTGAGGCAGCAATAGCTAGTCCATGATGTGGACATGGGAGAGTTCTCGTAAGGAGCCCATGGCAGATTGCCTAGAAGTGCAAGTGGGATGGGCACCGAGGACCTGGCACGCAAGCCTGGCACCTGGGGGAGGGACAGCTGGGGACTTGGCACCGTGAACTTGTTCATGCTCTAAAGTTTTTAGCTCTTTGAATTTTCTTTCAAAATAGTCGGATGCGACTCCTAATATAGTCTGAGTAGCTATATAGGGGAATATTATTCATTTTCTCTTGGTCACATATCAAGGTCTTAAAGGGGAAACAGTAATGATGTAGATAGAGTATGGGGAAAATTGTCTTGTCACAGCCCAGTTTGGGCTCTTTACTGCTTCATGGCTTTCCCTCTAAGGCTTATTTATGCCTGATGGGAATTTTAGGGCAGTTATAATTTAATGATGATGAGCCCTGTGTGTGAAGCACCTATTATTCAAAAGAGTTCATCCTACTTACTTTCAACTATGTTCTTTCAATGATCCTGTGAAGCGAGAGAGCAAAGTATTATTTCCAGCCTCCTACTGGGAAACACTCCGGAGTGAAGTGCAGATAGACTCAATCAAGGTCATCCAGTTAATAACACTGGGTACAAAGTTTCCCTCTGCTGGTCATTTTTAGGTCCCACAACCTGCTTTTTCAACCCTCAACTTTTCTGCCTTGTCAGTTTATCAACAATACTAATAAAACAATAATATTTAAGGGCAATATTTGTTGGCACATGCTGTTTGCCAAGCACTGCTCTGAGCACTTCAATAGCAGCAAACCCTTTAAAGTTCACAACTGTAAGGGGTAGATATTACTATTCACCCTAATTAACAACTGAGGGAATTGAGTTATCTCAACTCACATAACTGATGACAGAAGCAGAAATCTAACCTAGACATTCTGGCTCCAGAACCCATGTTCTTAATAATTACAGCCATCCTCAATTTACAAAGCTTCACAAGCATGTGAATTTTTGCCCTAATGTTAAAAGAATATATTTGCATGGTGTTTCCATTTTCACCCAATGATTTTACAGTATTTTAGAGGTTTGTTTTATTTCTGTGTACTTTATAATCAAGATAGCAGGTAGAACAGAACTTTCTAGATCTGAAAAAGGAGGGCCTGGTGCCCCCTGTTCTGTGTGGTTCAGAGCCGGATATCTGCAAGAACCACAACTTGATAACTACCATCGAATCCTCAAAAGTTTTTAATGAAATTTCTATAACGTAAAACTGGACCCTGGAGATAAAACCTGGAGAAGCAAATTAAATTTGAATGAACAGATTCTTAGCTTTCAGAGATTCTAAAGGTGACCATTTTATTTCACATTTATGAAAAGTAGGTTCATTAATACAAAATATAGCACCTTTAAATTAGAAATTTAAAATATTCTAAGTTAGGTTTGAAGATAGTGTTTTGTAGCCTTGTGAAAGCTTAGAAAGGGGTATTTTGCACAAAAGAAAGGTTTTTCTTATTGTTATTTATTTTAAAAATGATAGCAGGAGGGATATCTAATGTAAAACATATAGGACCTTGTGTGCAATAACATTCATTCCAATATTTTCTGTAAATTAAAAAAAAAATTATTCCATCATACTCAAACACAAAAATGCTTTCTGTGTTCTAATTGAAGTTGGTAAAAGGCCGAGCAGCCCTTAGCTGTTCCCAAGGAAGTATAGCAGACTATCAACTAACTAAAAAAGTAACTAGGAAAGCAAAACCCCTGTGCAGGGGGCGCTGGGTAAAATGGGCATTCTTGCCTGGTCTTCATTTAACTCTTGATGACTCATCAAAACCATGGTACCCTGACCCTGAGAGAATTAGAGATAGCATTGCCTAGAAACGCAGGTGCGGCATGAGAAAGGTGGCGGGGGTGAGCGGAAGGCAGAAAGTTAGACAAAAGCCCTCAAGACCAGAGACAAATCAGCCATTCTAACCCCCACTAACCCTGCCCCTGGAACCTATTACAGGAATCACCTTGGAATGTGGGCCAGCATGGCTACACTACTCACCAAGAATGGTGTGGGGGTGAGGACCCTTATCTCAGAGCCGTGTGCTCTTCTACCACAGGGTCATTCCCCAACCATGGTTTCAGCCTTTTTCATCTCATGGCACACATCAGCTAAGTACTAGAATTCTGCAGTACTCACACATGCACAAAATGCATTTTTGACAACCTGACCAAAAACACGAATACTTTTGATTGATTCACACCAGACAGCTATTGTGTTGATTTGGCATTTTTTTATTTGACAATCTAAGGGAAAAGAGGTCAGTGTCCCTGACTAAATGACTGAATATTTTTAAAATTCTTGCAGCACACCAGTTGAAAAAGGCAGTGCCTGTTGGGGGGGGGGGGTGGCAGGAAAAATTATGATTCTGATCTGTACTGTTGTACAGAAAAAAAAAAATTGGAAGTAAGCATAATATGTGACATGAACGTCCTCCAGTGAGTTAGCATCCTGGATTTGGTGGGTTTCCCAGACAGCCAGAGCTGAGGAAGTGTGTGCATTCACCTCCACAAAACCAGTGTCCTGAGTGCGCCGGGTCTAGGGCTGCTTTGAAAGAGAGAGTATTGTAAATCCCTATTGTGCACTGTGCACCACGGACCTTCACAGATGCTGCGTGCTAGAGGTGCCTTGTAAATCAGGCTTTATGGGGCAGCGTCCTGCCTTGATCCAAAGTTAACAGCATGCATGGTGAAGATCAGGGAATGAGTCAGGGATTAATCTGTTAGGACAACATGCATACTACCTTTTAGTAGTTTAATGAGATTGGCACAGACTGCTACAACATTCTGTCATGAACTTGCAGGTGCCAAGGTGGAATGTGGGTGTGAACTGCCCCTGCTTGCCTCAGTTGCAGATAGCAGTGAAGCCTCATTATTCATGCTGTGGCAGGGCCTTTCAATCATGAATGCCTGAGCTCAGGAACAAGGTCTTTAGTCTTGAAGGCAGAAACCAAGGTAAAGATCCGATTTGTCACTAGCAGGAACAGTGAGCTGCCTCTCAAAGTTCAGAGACTCAACTTCTTTTTCTTTCTTTTCTTTTTTTATTTTTTAACAGGAACAGAGAGAGAGTCAGAAAGAGGGATAGATAAGGACAGACAGACAGGAACGGAGAGATGAGAAGCATCAATCATTAGTTTTTCGTTGCCGTTGCGACAACTTAGTTGTTCATTGATTGCTTTCTCACATGTGCCTTGACCGCGGGCCTTCAGCAGACCGAGCAACCCCTTGCTAGAGCCAGCGACCTTGGGTCCAAGCTGGCGAGCTTATGCTCAAGCCAGATGAGCCCGCGCTCAAGCTGGCGACCTCAGGGTCTCGAACCTCGGTCTTCTGCATCCCAGTCCGAAGTTCTATCCACTGCGCCACCACCTGGTCAGGCAAGAGACTCAACTTTTTGGTACGGCTTTTGTAAGGACCAGATTTTAAACTGCAGACAAGCCACCAGATCTCTTTGAGGCCATGGTCAGAAGAAGAGTTTCAATTTGTTGGTTGCCAAGGCCAGGATCACAGCTAAATAAATCTCTAGGTTCTCTAACTTGGGCAGGTTCTGTAAGACCCAGAGAATTTTCTTTGGTATTCAAATAAATTAACCCTCATAAATTCCTACATTTTCAGAAGAAACCTGTAATGTGGGCTATAGGCCTTAATCTGAAGTTTAGTAGACAGTTTTTTATTCTGACAAATGTAGAGAGGGAGACATGTCCTTGTTTGTGTTGTCCAATATGGTAGCCACTAGTCACATGTGGTTTTATATTTTAATTTAAATAGAATAAAAATTTCAGTTTCTCAGGCACACTAGCCACATTCCAAGTGCTCAGTGGCCATGTGTGTCTACTGCTTACAGTATTGGGGAGCAGACACAGAATTGCGAAAAGTCAATTGGTCAGCACAGTTATCAACTTTGCCCAACCCACCAGTGGCAGCTTCTTGTCCCTAATGCAGGGTATGGATGTTTGTACCCTACAGTGATTATGTCCATCTTTGGGGGATAAAAGAATGGATTAAATCCCATTTGGGCCTGACCTGTGGTGACGTAGTAGATAAAGCCTCGATCTGGAATGCTGAGGTTGCCAGTTCGAAACCCCGGGCTTGCCCAGTCAAGGCACGTACAGGAAGCAACTATGAGTTGATGCTTCCTGCTCCTCTCCCCCTGCCTTTCTCTCTCTCCTCTCTCTAGAATCAATAAATAATCAAATATTTTTTTAAAAAATCCCATTTGGAAAAAGCAGTACAAGAACCCTTCAGGCCATGAGTGTTGGCATTGAACAAGGGTCAGAGAGCTGCGGAGGGAGGAGGTTAAGGAAGGAATTAACCTCCTGAACCATTGTGTGCTTTGGGTCTTAACTAGACCTGAACTTCTGTAGGACACAGGACTCCTAGAGGAGGGTTCCTTGGAGAGATTGTCACCCATGCACAACTGGCCTTAACAGTGGAAAAGTATGAGAGGACCAGGGCTGCCCTAATCCCCCCCCAAATCAGGAACCCCCTCAGCACTCAGTGGTAGAAAAAAGTTAGTCATGCCTGACCTGTGGTGGCGCAGTGGATAAAGCATTGACTTGGAATGCTGAGGTCGCTGGTTCAAAACCCTGGGCTTGCCTGGTCAAGGCACGTACAACAAGCAATCAAGGAACAACTAAAGTGAAGCATCTATGACTTGCTATTTCTTGTTCTCTCCCGTCCTTTCTCTGTAAAATCAATAAATAAAATTAAAAAAAAAAAAAAAGTTAGTCATGCTGGGACCACATTCTAGAAGAGAAGGTTGTTACACACCCAATTGGTGGCAGGAGGGGGAGTAATGCAGGCTTTCTGGAAATAGGTGAGGGGTAACCACTGGCAGTTGCCTCCTTAGGTACAGGTCTGTGCAATCCAAGTCAGCTTATATTTTGAAGCTTAAGCTTGAGGGTTAGAAAATATTTAATACAGCAAGAAGGCTCTTCTACAGATTTGGCACACTGGTTTCGCCTTCCCTGTCAGCCCTGCTGGCTAGGGGGCCATGCATACAGGGAAGGGAAGGACTCAGAGGTAGACGGCAAAGGGTGTAATTTTAGCTGCTGTCTGGAAGCCATCTGTGAAGGGAGTCACCTTTCTGTTCTGGATGTCTTTCCAGGGGCAGCTGCAGGGGATGACACTGAAGATGCCAGCACCGAATTCACCGACAGCATCGAGGAGGAGGCTGCACACAACAGCCACCCGCAAGTAAGTCTGAGGCAGGTACTGAGTCCCAGGCTGGGATGCTCAGAGCCTTTTGGGGTCTGGAGGTCTCCTGCAGCCCTTGCGGACCCAGAGTGAGAAGCTGTCTCTTTATATAAACCACTTCCGGGTCTTCTTCCCGCCCTTCCCGAGCTTCCCAGCAACCTTGCCAGCCTCTATCCTTATTCCGTTCTTCTCTCCAACCTCTTAGTATTTACTCTTCTCTTGCTCCTGCTCCCTCCCTCATGCACCTTCGCCCCATGTACTGTATGTAGCTGTAGCTCCAGAACTTCTATTTACAGCGAGACACAGATACTGCCCCTCTTGGGCTTCTGTAACTGAAATACACCACAGGAAGAGTCACTGAAGGGCTATTTGGGGAGGTGGCGGGACCTAGGACCTGCCCCAAAGGAATGTTTTCTGAAAAACTCTTAAGAGGCTAAGAATCATTCCCAGTGAAATCACATACAAAAGAGAACTTTGTTGGGCAACCTGATAAACAACCCAAGTCAGGACACATCAGTGATCAGGAGAAGACACTTCAAGAGTCAGCCCCTGTCAAACCTCAGAACTTGGAACCCAAGGCTGAAACACTGTTTTCACCAGCCCTCAATGAAGGTATAACCAGCATGTTCTCAAGAATTGGATGGCCTGGACCTTAGAGATGAAGTCAGCAGTAGTGATCCCAAAGCACTCACTGGTACTCCTGTATCTTTCCCCCTTGCCCAGTGACATTTAGCAATCACATCTAGATGGATGATGCCTGTGACTCTGAGTTATTAAAAAGAGAGCAGATTATTGGAACTTGCCCTTCTGCAAGGGCTGTTAGGAAAATTGTAGGAGAATGAGGCTTTCTGCACAAGAAAAAGAGGAGACAGCTAATAAACCAACCAGAAGAGCACAAGTGAGCAGTCCCTAAATCTCGCAGGATTTGGCACAGTCTTTGGCTCTTGAAGACTAATTCTTGACCTTCTATCAAGATCCTTTCTTTATTGCTATAGACATACCTGACCCTTTCTTTTCCCTGAGTTTTTGCATGAGCTCTATTTATTCTTTTGCTTGAACAGCTTCTTCTGAGTCCTCCTTACTGTTGCTTATAACTTTAATTATGTAGAACACGGCCCCTCTGGACAGGTCTCTGCCTCCCACTTCCTGATTTCACAGAGGATTCTGGGTGAATGAGAGGGATCTTCAGGATACCAAATGCTCCCTCATAAGAAAGAGCTAGATTGGGATGTCATCAAGTCACTGATGGTTATTGCTGCTGTGGGTCAGGATTAACTTCGGCATAAATAGACAGGAGACACAGATATGAAGAGAGCCATATTCTGATTGACACATCCTTCACTCTAATTCTCAATTGTAGGCAAACTGATTAGTAAAGTGACTTCTTCCTTAACCTTCTTTCCGATAGCCTCACGCAGAGAAAATCACCAGAGCACATTTTGAGGTCAGTTCAACCCTGAAGCCAACCTTTCCATTGGGGCATTTGTATTTCCTTTGCAGTGTCTTCCCTATTATTAGTAGGCATGGGAGATAATAAATTATGGGTTAGAAAAATCTTTGGATTGGGGCTTGACTCATGATAGACAAAGTATATACCTATTGGATGAAGAATATCTTGGGTAAAGCATCATTTTGCTTTTCATCACCTTGTCTTGAAACTCTGATCTTCTGTTTTGGGTAAGAGGTGTGTGTAACCATTTTAAATTTACTTCAGCTTTTCTGGAGCTTGAGGGTATGACTCTTCAGCTACCAGTTAAATAAAGCTTGTTTTGCCATAACTTGTTTTGTGTCCAGATTCTCAACAATGTGTTGCTTGCTTCCAGGGAAATGGCCCCTTAAGATGAGTCTCTGAGCTTCGTGTTGTGTCTTAGGAAGGTTGACTTTATTCTTGACACAAAGCTCCCTTCCTACTTCAAACATACACACGAGTGCCCTAACAAACACATCCCACTTTTTGTGTTTCTTCCAAGGCAAGAACCACCTTTTGACCAAAGCAAGTTGCTTTAGCCTTTTATTTGAGCTCACCTGCCTCAGGAAATCTCAGGCTTGGCCATGATGATTTCCATTCTCAATCAAATGTAAGCTCTGTAATAAATACCTAGGAAATTCCCGTGAAAGAAACTAGAGTAATCAATTATTGTGGGGTTTTTTTACCTGTACTTTTGCAATAGAGAAAAGTTAATCAAGAATCAAGATTCAAATCAAAGGAGAGAAACATCAGTAGACTTGGTGTGATGAATTTGAGAAGAGAGCATTGTTAATGCCCCAGGGCTGTCCGAGAACTGATTTACAGTGTGAGAGATGTGAAGCAACGGTAAAAGCAAAACAAGAGATCTAGTCATACAAGAGATCAGAGAGACATGTAGACCTCTATGGGGCAAATGGAAACCCAGCACACAGAACAGCTGAATTATACCATGGAAGCTGTAGAACAGATGAATTAGGGGATGTGGAAAAAGGACATATAATTAACAACAAACCTAAAGGGTTTACACTACATACTAGCACACGTACTTGGGGTTATATTTGAAAGGGAAAAAGAAATACTAGCTTTCATGCATTTGCATTTTTTTTAAGTGAGAGGAGGGGAGATAGTGAGAAAGACTCCTGCATGTGTCCCGACTGGGATCCACCTGGAAAACCCTGTCTGGGGCCAATGCTCAAACCAGCTGAGCTATTTTTAGCACCTGAGGCTGATGTGCTCAGACCAACCAAGCTATCCTAAGTGCTTGGGGCCTACGCTCAAATTGATGGAGCCACTGGCCGTGGGAGGGAAAGAGGGAAAGAAGGAGGGGAGAGAGGGGGAGAGAAGCAGATGGTTGCTGATCACTTCTCTTGTGTGCCTTGACCAGGAATCAAACGCAGGATGTTCATATGCCAGGCTGACACTCTATCCACTGTGCAAAACAGCCACAACCCTCATGCATTTGTATTTAAAATTTAAAGACAAGTTAAAAAAAGTAAATTCTTTTTGCCATGGAAATATGAAAACCAAATTAGCCTGGGAACAAATCAGTTCAGTGTTTTCATATTTTAAAATAGGAAATTAGGCCACATTGACCTTATGGTCCCTTTTGGTGTTAACATTCCATGGCTCTTAATTTTTTATTTAAAGAAAGTAGGTATAGCCTGACCAGGTGGTGGCGCAGTGGATACAGCATCGGACTGGGATGCGGAAGACCCAGGTTCGAGACCCCGAGCTCGCCAGCTTGAGCGCAAGCCCATCTGGCTTGAGCAAAAGCTCGCCAGCTTGGACCCAAGGTCGCTGGCTCCAGCAAGGGGTGGCGCGGTCTGCTGAAGGCCCGCAGTCAAGGCACATGTGAGAAAGCAATGAACAACTATGGTATCTCAAGGCAACGAAAAACTGATGATTGATGCTTCTCACCTCTCTCCATTCCTGTCTGTCTGTCCCTATCTATCCCTCTCTCTGACTCTCTCTCTGTCTCTGTAAAAAAAAAAAAAAAGAAAGAAAGAAAGTAGGTATATTTAAATCAATAGAAAATGGTATGCATACATAAGGCACATTAAAAATAGGTGGGGCCTGACCAGGCAGTGGGGTGGTGTATAGAGTGTTGGACTGGGATGCAGAGAACCCAGGTTTGAAACCCATAGGTCACTGGCTTGAGCATGGGCTTATCCTGCTTGACTGCGGGCTCACCAGCTTGAGTGCAAGGTTGCTGGCTTAAGCATAGGATCGTAGACGTGACCCCATGGTCACTGGCTTAAGCCTGAAGCTTGCTGGCTTGAAGCCCAAGGTTGCTGGCTTGAGCCCAAGGTTGCTGGCTTGAGCAAGGGGTCACTCGCTCTGCTGTAGCCCCCCGGTGAAGGCACATATGATAAAGCAATCAACGAACAACTAAGGAGACTAAGGAGCTGCAATGAAGAATTGATGTTTCTCATCTCTCTTCCTTCCTCTCTGTCTGTCCCTATCTATCTCTTTGTCTCTCTCTCTGTCTCTCACACACACAAAAAAATAAAGAAAGAAAAATAGGTGGATATATATATATATATATATTTACAGGGACAGAGAGAGAGAGGGATAGGTAGGGACAGACAGACAGGAACAGAGAGAAATGAGAAGCATCAATCATTAGTTTTTTGTTGGCGTTGCAACACCATAGTTGTTCATTGATTGTTTTCTCACATGTGCCTTGACCGTGGGCCTTCAGCAGACTGAGCCACCCCTTGCTGGAGCCAGCGATTTTAGGTCCAAGCTGGCGAGCTTTTTGCTCAAGCCAGATGGGCCCACGCTCAAGCTGGCAAGCTCGGGGTCTCAAACCTGGGTCCTCCGCATCCCAGTCCGACGCTCTATCCACTGCACCACCGCCTGGTCAGGCTAGACATTTTTTAAGCAGAAGGAGCCCTTAAGGTTTAGAAAAGAACAAATGTTGTGTCCATATTCAACGCTAATGGCAATGTTAGTTGCAAAGAGATTACATAGAAATATATATAGTTTAAATGAGGGCTGAGGTCATAAACTTTCAAAAGTGGTTCTATTCAGTCCCTCTTCTTTTTTTTTTTTTTTTATCCAGTCCCTCTTCTTTTATTTTGTCCCAGATACTTTGTGGCAGACACAGGGTTGTTCACTAGTCTAAGCCAGCTTGATCGCGGAGGCATGGATACAGATCTCAGACTCACACTCCCAGGTGGGGTTGGATGCCTAGGAAATTCAGTTGTGTTTGCTCATCTCTTTCATCTTTGACATGGATAAGCATCTCTTTACAACCCCAACTTCTACGTTACTAACTGCCACGGAACATGTATGCCATGATCAGTACTACTACATACATACCTGAAGCCTAGATCTTATATGCTCTGTTACAAAGTCACAAACAAGGTCAATGGCTTTGTGCCAAGCCAAGCAGCTCTATCAATCATTGACCCATTTACCTTCCTCTGAACACTGTTCTATTCAACATATTGTGACTTTAATGAAGGAATAAAGCACTTAATTATTTCTACAACAGATACCTAATCAAGTGACCACTACACGATTTATGGAGATGCACATAACTAGTTTGATGACTTTGATAATTGAGAAATGATTTTGTATAGTCAGAATGAATGTGTAAGTGACAAGCACAAGACCTAGTACTCTGCTTATAGAAATTAAGGGATATTTCAAAATGAATATGGAGCCATAAAAAAAAAAACATTTGAAAATAAAACATTACAGAGAACAAAATTTTTTTAAAAAGAAACATTTGATTTTTTTAAATTAAACAAGAACATCAGAAAAGCAAATGACAAGTCAAAGAAAGTTGTTCAATTATGCAAATGAGATGCAAAACCAACTTTTATTTCTTTGGTGAAAATGCACTATACAAAAGGCCTAAAGTACTGGAGTGTCTGCACGTTCCTAGATTCTCTAATTTTTGTGAGCAGTGTATTTCTAGAGATAAAAGATGATAGTATGACCCAGAAATAGCTGTAGGGAGAGGTAGGGAAGCAGGAGGTTAAGGTTGACCTGACGTTAGGTAAAACCCCTCAAATGTTGCTATTGAGAGGAAAAAGAAGTCACATGACATTGACATAAAAATTAATATTGGACAGATGGGCAAATTCTTGTGCTAAAATAATTAGTCATGCACTACGTTGATTATATTACTTGGGTTTGGGTTTCTACACTTTTAAAAGCATGGGAAAAACTGGAGAGGAGTGCAAGGTGCATAAGAAAGTCTAAAAGTGAAAAATTCTCATTTGAGGGAAACACCATATGATCTGCTTTAGTTGAAACACTGATCAGTAACATCAAGAGTATCCTTGCCTGACCAGGCAGTGGTACAGTGGATAGAGCATTGGACTGGGACGCAGAGAATCCAGGTCCAAACCCCGAGGTCGCCAGCTTGAGTGTGAGCTCATCTGGTTTGAGCAAGGCTCAATTGCTGCCTTGAGCAAGGGGTCACTCGGTCTGCTGTATCCCACCCCCCCCTCGGGTCAAGGCATATATGAGAAAGCAATCAATGAACAACTAAGGTGCCGCAACGAAGAATTGATGCTTCTCATCTCTCTCTCTCTCTCTCCCTTCCTGTCTGTCTGTTCTTATCTGTCCCTCTCTCTGTCTCTCTGTCAAAAAAAAAAAAAGAGTATCCTTAAAAAAAGGTGTTGGGAAGTTCTTTCTGCTTTGTTCTATTCTTACACTTAGATGTATAGAGGGAGTTAGGCTGGCAGATTACCCAGCAAGTGAAGTTGCCCAAAGGCAGGTGGCCCCACTTGAGCATCTCAACAACTGTGGGATGTAATTCTCTTGCTGCCTGCTGGGAGATAGAGCTTGCCTGCTGAGATGTGACCTTGACTGCTGAGCACCCTGAGTCCTGTCTCTTCACCATCCGTTTTGGAGTCTGAGTGATAGGCACAGCCTTAGGGTTTGAGCTCTGGCATCAGCAGCCCTGATCTTTGCAGTCAAGGACTCAGGGGCCAGGGCTGACAAAGCCTCCTGACTTGTGAGAAGACTCAGGGACGTCTGTCCCTGTGGGAAGAGAAGAATCCCATCCCCCACACGCTCCAGTCTTGTTTAAACCTCATCTGTTTGCATTTGTTTTAAATTCATTATATGCTCCTGTTTTTTCCTCACCCACCTCTGGAATCTCCTCTTTCTGCCCATGGCCACAGTTCTCCCTGTTCCCAGGGTGTGTCCTCCCCACCTAAACCAGCCTCCAGGGCCCTGGGGCCAGGAAGCGTGAAGAGAGCTTGTTTTAGGTCTGCCTGTTTTTGTTCCCATTTAAGGCTGCCTTCGCAGTCTGATGTTCCTCCTGGATCCTCTGTAATGACCTGACTTCTTTAAACCATGATTTTCTTTCAGCGCATCAAGTTGGCCTTGGAGAAAAGTCTGGCAGCTATGGAGACCCCAAAGATCTCTCTTCCCCCTTCGTCCCCAGCAGCAGGGGAATGTGACAGGAGCCTTCAGGAGGAAATGCTCCACCTGAGAGCTGAGATCCACCAGCACTTAGAGGAGAAGAGGAGAGCTGAGGGGGAACTGAAAGAGCTAAAGGCTCAAATTGAGGAAGCAGGATTCTCCTCTGTGGCCCACATCAGGTAGGACATACCCCTGGAGACGGAGAGCCTGCTAACTAGAGGCCACCATCGCAGAGAAACTGCAATGG
The DNA here is from genome assembly GCA_037038555.1 of Rhynchonycteris naso. Lineage (NCBI taxonomy): Eukaryota > Metazoa > Chordata > Mammalia > Chiroptera > Emballonuridae > Rhynchonycteris > Rhynchonycteris naso. The sequence goes on from CM072998.1 coordinate 130,675,835, forward strand.
GCTGCCACGGGGCTTCTTGATGTGCATGCCATGCTCCATGCATGTGTGGTTTACAAATTCTTTAGAGGAAAGTGAATAATAGTGGATAATGGTGATTATCAATACTTACCATTCAAATCTGATCCTAATTCAGAATGATAATGCTTATTATTACTCAACCTTATGACAGGCGTGAGTGGAAATCTAGTTTTGAATTGACTGGAACATATAAAGAACCAGAACAGTCCATGAGGAAAATATACACAGGCCTCTCATCTCCACTCAGCTGTCTCTTAGAAGTGTGAGTCCTTGAATCATGGAACAGCAATTTTATTAACTAAGCAGTTAAGCAATTTTATTTACTAAATTAATTAATTCAATTATTTAATTAAGAATTGTAAATTATAAATATTTAATTATTAATAAATTAATTATTTATTAAAACAAATGATTTATTAATTAAGCAATTTTATTTTATTAACTTTACAAAAGTGGCAAAGAGCTGATTAATTAGTAGATTGGCCACTCTGTCTTTTTTTTTTTTAATTTCTTTTTATTTATTCATTTTAGAGAGGAGACACAGAGTGAGTGAGAGAGAGAGTGAGAGAGAAAGGGGGGAGGAGCTAGGAGCATCAACTCCCATATGTGCCTTGACCAGACCCATGCAGGATTTTGAACTGGCGACCTCAGTGTTCCCAGGTCGACACTTTATCCGCTGCGCCACCACAGGTCAGGCCGGCCACTCTGTCTTTAATGGCGCTTTTTTTTTTTTCCAAAAGATGCTTGGGGAGCCTGACCAGGCAGTGGCGCAGTGGATAGAGCGTCGGACTGGGATGCAGAGGACCCAAGTTCAAGACCCCGAGCTCGCCAGCTTGAACACGGGCCCATCTGGCTTGAGCAAAAAGCTTGCCAGCTTGGACCCAAGGTCGCTGGCTCCAGCAAGGGGTTGCTCGGTCTGCTGAAGGCCCGTGGTCAAGGCACATGTGAGAAAGCAATCAATGAACAACTATAGTGTCGTACGGCAATGAAAAACTAATGATTGATGCTTCTCACCGCTCTCCATTCCTGTCTGTCCCTATCTATCCCTCTGTCTTACTCTCTCTCTGTCCCTGTGTAAAAAAATAAAATAAATAAATAAATAAAATAAAAAGTTCTTTCAAAAGATGCTTGGGGAACATGTTGGTAACAGGGTTAATTTATTTATTCATTCATCCCTGATTACCCATAATCATTGTCTAGAGTTGTCTAGTTGTACAACTTCTCATTACTGCTCTATTATTTCCCTGCTGTTTACACTGGGGAACAATGTTTCTTTTTATTTTCTGTTGCATGAGGTTTTAGAACTTTTTCTATATATTTCTGCATCGCTGATTCCAAATCTGAAATCTGTTCTTTGGTACATGCTCTAGTTTTTATGCAATTTTAATTTCTTTTTGTTACAGTTAATGGCATGCATTGGTTTTTATACAACCTTTTTTTTTTTTTAATTTTTTTTATTTTATTCATTTTAGAGAGGAGACACAGAGTGTGTGTGTGTGTGTGTGTGAGAGAGAGAGAGAGAGAGAAAGAGAGGAGGAGCTGGAAGCATCAACTCCCATATGTGCCTTGACCAAACCAGTGCAGGGTTTTGAACTGGCGACCTCAGTGTTTCCAGGTCGATGCTTTATCCACTGCGCCACCACAGGTCAGGCTGGCATGCATTGGTTTTTAAATTGGAGTTAAAGGGCAACTACTCTTGGATTGAACATAACCACAAGGCAATTAATGTTTTACAAAGATCACTTTTACATAATTGTAGTTGTTTTTAAATGTAAAAAAATTATCTGATAAGCCTGACCAGGCGGTGGTGCAGTGGATAGAGCGTTGGACTGGGATGCGGAAGACCCAGGTTCGAGACCCCAAGCTCGCCAGCCCATCTGGCTTGAGCAAAAGCTCGTCACCCAAGGTCACCTTGGACCCAAGGTTGCTGGCTCCAGCAAGGGGTTGCTCGGTCTGCTGAAGGCCCGCGGTCAAGGCATATGTGAGAAAGCAATCAATGAACAACTAAGGTGTTGCAACGGCAATGAAAAACTAATGATTGATGCTTCTCACCTCTCTTTGTTCCTTTCTGTCTGTCCCTATCTAATCCTCCCTCTGACTCTCTCTCTGTCCCTGAAAAAAAAAAAAGTGTATTTTGATAAGATGCATGAGGAAATGGTTATAGAATCTGAAGGGTCTTCTGATGCTAAGCAGTCATGAACCCCTCAGAAGTTTAGCCAACCCGAATTGAATGACTTAATAAGAGATTTGGACCTATCAAAGAAGGCAGCTGAGTTATTAGCCTCCAGGCTTCAAGAAAAGAATATACTTCACCAGTCAGCTAAAGTATACCATTTCAGGAAGCGTGAACTAATTTTTGTGGACTTTTTCCCCGAAGACAAACACTTTGTTTACTCTCATGATATCAGTAGTCATCTTAGCCAGCTAGGTGTTACCACTTATAGTCCAACAGAATGGCGGCAATTTCTTGACAGCTCTAAATGGAGTCTGAAATGTGTTCTTCTACACAATGGTAATGTTTATGCAGTGGTTCCAATTGGTTATTCAACTCATCTGCGAGAAGATTATAATGACATAAAAATTATCCTCGACTTACTGAAGTATGAGGAGCATAACTGGATCATTTCCGTGGATCTTAAAATGGTAAATTTCCTGCTAGGATAACAGAGAGGTTTCACGAAGTATCCTTGCTTTCTGTGTTTGTGGGATAGCCGAGCTCAGAAGAAACACTGGACACAAAGGAGTGACCAAAATGTGAAGCTCTGGAAGTAGGGATGCAAAATATTGTGAATGAACCTGTAGTTAATCGAGACAGGATCATTTTTCCTCCACTTCACATCAAACTTGGCTTAATGAAGCAGTTTGTTCAGGCTTTGAATAGAGAAAGTGAGTGCTTTCAATATATTATTTCTGCTTTTCCTGCCTTGTCTTTCGAGAAGATAAAAGCAGCTATATTTGATGGACCTCCAATTCAAACCCTCATACATGATGAAGAATTTGCCAGGAAGATGAATAAGGAGGAGAAAGCAGTATGGCAGTCTTTTGTGGCAGTTACAAAGAACTTCCCTGGCAACAAAAAAGCAGAAAACTATGAACTTCTGGTTCAAAGGATGCTGTTGGCTTTCTTCGACCTTGGATGTAACATGAGCATTAAGATTCACTTCCTGAACAGTCACCTTGATGAGTTTTCTAAAAATCTTGGCGCTGTTAGTGATGACCAGACTACTGCTGGAGCATCAAACGAGATTGTCCTCAACAAGTACATAAACACAAAAGCTACAAACGCAAATTTTTGCCTGAATAGAATTTAAATATGTTTTATGCAAATTTTATGATTAAAATAAGTGTTTTAATATGTTCTATTTTGAAATTGTAGACAAATTCTGATACAATCATATCTTTTAGTATATTAGTGTATTTACTGCATTATATAAATTATTATATTTTCACAAAGATGATGCCTAAGAAGACATTCTACTTCATTATGTTAAACTAAATGTTGAAAATTTTACAATAAGATGAAAACCTAATTTTTTTTTTTCTGGGACAGAGAGAGAGTCAGAGAGAGGGATATATAGGGACAGACAGACAGGAACGGAGAGAGATGAGAAGTATCAATCATTAGTTTTTTGTTGTGACACCTTAGTTGTTCATTGATTGCTTTCTCATATGTGCCTTGACCGTGGGCCTTCAGCAGACTGAGTAACCTCTTGCTCAAGCCAGCGACCTTGGGTCCAAGCTGGCGAGCTTTTTGCTCAAGCCAGATGAGCCCATGCTCAAGCTGACGACCTTGGGTCTTGAACCTGGGTCCTCCACATCCCAGTTCGACACTCTATCCACTGCGCCACTGCCTGGTCAGGCAAAAACCTTAAATCTTGAATTGCAAAAAAAACCCTATATCTTACAGAGAAAAACTAATGTCAGATTTGAGATCAGCACACTCGAATTAGGTAAGAACAAGTGTTTTTGTGGATGCAACAAAAATTTTGTTCCTTAGTGTTATGTGCCACTTAAACATCTCTGCATCACAGAATAGTATTAGCACCAAAAACAACCCTCGCCTTTAGCCTAATGTTCTTGTTTCATAGTCAAAGAAACTTAGGCCTAAAAAGTTCTTGTAACTTGCTTAAGGTTGTGTAATAGTCCCTGGCTAGACCCCCCAGCTCTCAATATTTAAAATCTTTGCCTTTTCTTCTATACTATACTTTGTTAAACAATTTTTGAAATACTCTTATGATCATAGTTCTTTTTTGCTTATTCTTTTACTCTGAATTATCCTATTTCTTTCTGTAAATTCTCCTTAAGTTGAAGTATACATTTTACTTAAACTATTATTCGTACACTTAGTTGAGCTGCCATAGTTTAGAACAGGGTATCTCTCTCTTTTTTTTTTAAATTTATTTATTCATTTTAGAGAGGAGACACAGAGTTAGAGAGAGAGATAGAGAAAGAGAGAAAGGGGGGAGGAGCTGGAAGCATCAACTCCCATATGTGCCTTGACCAGACCAATACAGGGTTTTGAACTGGTGACCTCAGTATTCCCAGGTCGACGCTTTATCCACTGCGCCACCACAGGTCAGGCAGAACAGGGTATCTCTTTTGATTCTACAGTTGAACCTACAGCCAAACCATATGTACATATTTTCGTGGATATTATCCTTTTTTCCCCAGAGTTACTGACCTGGAACTGATTTGTTTAACTCTCCATCCAACCCTAAGATTCACTGGAATTGTAGAACATAGAATTTATGTAATGCATAGCCTGTCTCTTGAGAAGATTTTGTTGAGCTTTGCTTTCATTAGTTTGTATTGTGAACACATAGGGATTCTCCCAAAGCATTACGTTATATTATTAGATATTCTCTTCTGTACTACTCATGTGCCTCTTTCTCTCCTTCTGACATCACAGTTTTGGTTTTGGTAAAATACCAGCCCGCTTTTTCTCTATTGAGGAAACTCTTTCATAGATTGTCTGAGTGCGGACATGTGGGAAAGGGGGTTTAGGAACTGAGGCCAAGGCCAGACCTGGCTCCTGATGATGTATGTTTCTTGCAGGAACACCATGCTGAGCCTTTGCCTTGAGAATGCAGAGCTGAAAGAGCAGATGGGAGAAGCCATGTTTGATGGATGGGAGATGGAGGAGGACAAGGAGAAGGTCAAGGCAATGGGGGTGATTGTGGTGGCCAAAGGGGATCTGAGTGAGAAGAGCCTTCAGGCTGAGTTCAGAAAGCTCCAGGGAAAACTGAAGAATGCCCACAACATCATCAACCTCCTCAAAGAGCAGCTGGTGCTGAGCAGCAAGGAAGGGAATAGTAAGCTTAGTCCGGAGCTCCTTGGGCACCTGGCCAGGGAGATTGACAGGATGAACACAGAGCTGGACCATTCTCCTGGGGAGCACCACGGCCAAGAAGAGCAACTGACCATCAGGCCACGCCCCCGGCCCCCACCCTGGAGCCTTGACCTTGGGGCTGCCCTTGCAGCTGATGCACAGCGAGTAAGTGTGGGAATGAATGATTTTTCGACAAGGGTGGAGAGGTCAGTTTTTACCTTGAGCAGTCTGCCTCGTGGGTCAGGAGGTTCTGAGGGGAGGGCAACTTGGCACCACAAATAGTGGTCACACTTCCTCACATATTCAGCCTTTAGAATGGCTTTTACATTTCAGAAATATTTCTCAAGCAGTTAATTTTCTAGTAACACACTAGGTAGGCAACAAGAACACCTGGCCTGTGTCTTTCAGGCACCCAGTGTGGAGGGAAGGATGGCACAGCACCAGATCACTTCTGCAGCATGCCCTGTAGGGACGTGGGGTTCTCAGGCAGCCAGACAACAGTGTGTAATGACATCTGTTCCTTATCACTGTCATTTTCATCAAGCTCATCACAGGCGCCTGTTCCTGAGTCTCAGAGGGGTTATCAGGGTCTTTTTTAAGGGGAGGGTTAGAGAGGACAGTGGGGCAGGGACGCAGAAAGAGATGATTGGAGGTTCCTACCCCTTCTCTTCCCAAATGTTGAGCAAACATTCCCTGAGATCCCTCCACAGACTCGATTGGCACTGTGCTGTGTGCCATTGATACAGAGATGAATGAAACATCATCTAGAGCTCCAGGTGCTCTACCTGGAAAGCAAGTCACTGCCAAATGACATGAGCAGTGCTGTGACAGACACGTACGTCAAGTCCACAGGGCTTAGAAGGAGAAGTGGCTGTCACAGCCTGGGGGATGGCCTCAGGCTGTCTCGATCCCTTCACTTTCCTGTGCTGGCCCCCTTCCACAGCTGGACAGCCAACCCCAGGCCCGCAACCCTGGGCTACAGTCAGAATTCAGCCTCCCGGGACCCATCAAGCACCTGCGTTCCCAACTGGCACAATGCAAGCAGTGCTATCAAGATCTCCAGGAGAAGCTGCTGGTCTCGGAAGCCACTGTATTTGCCCAGGCCAACCAGCTGGAGAAGTACAGAGTCATATTCAGTAAGTCTTGTCTCCTCCCTGGGAAGCCACGTGCTTTGCAGACTTCACTCTTCTTCCTGGCCTCAAAATGCACTTGATTCTGACCACAGTGCTGGCTGGGGAAGGGATGTTTTGCTTTGACCTGTGGACAGCAGAGAGGAACGGAGAGTGAAGGAGTGTGCAGTGAGTGTATGGGGGAAGTGGGCTTGCGCCTGGGGTTTGTGATGTCCGCTGTCATCAGCAAATTGCCTTACCTCACTCACCATGTACTAATTGTCTTTCTTTTGCTCCTGTTTGCACCACATCAGATTCTGGAAAACTATGTCAATCATTGTTGGTCTAGAACCGGTGCTTCCCAGTAGAACTCCCTGAGGCAATGGAAGTGCTTTGTCTCTATCACATGTGGTTATTGAAGTGTGGCTAGTTCAACTTGGAAATTTTACATTTTATTTAACTGTAATTAATTTAATATAAAATAGTCACAAATACCTAGAAGCTACCTTATTGGACAGTGCAGATCTGGATGACTTGGGATTCTAAATTACGTAGTTTAGCTCCATGATAAGGGACTTGCTAGCTTCACTGGAGCTTCTAGAGATGAGAGGAGGCAGGTTATCTGTAGGTGAGATCAGCAGCAGCAAACACAGGCTCATCCTGGCAGACACTCTACTGGGCTCAGCTGAGTGGCTCTCACGTGCGGGGGTATCTCTCACGTGGCTGGAGTCATCTGGAAGTTCTGGCTGGCTGGACACGGTGTCCTGCTGCCTGGAGAGGGCGGGCACTTCTACTGCATGAGTCCAAAGAAGCATCTGTCCCATTCTAGATCTGACATCCTGTCCCCAAGGGCCAGTGGATGTGCCAGAGTCTGTGAGAAGCTCAGACACTCTACAGCACCCTCTGTCTCCTGAGCAGGTGCACCCTTCGTGAAGCAGGACAGCAAGCAGGTTCAGGTGGACCTCCAGGACCTGGGCTACGAGACCTGTGGCCGGAGTGAGAATGAGGCTGAGCGGGAGGAGAGCACCAGCCCTGGTAAGAGCACACATGTGGGCTGTCTTCCCTCCCCAAGCTCAGCTTTCACGTCTGGGTGCTGCTTGCCCATCCCACACCTGTCTAGGAGGAGGGGTGAAGGACTGTTGTAGACTGAAGGGGACACAGGACCTGAGAGGGAAAGGAAATTTGGAGGAAAACTTGCCCAAGATGAGGCTGAGTGTGAGTTTGAATTTCTATAATTAGTTTCCAGCATTCTTTTGTTAAATCAAACATTGTTCTATCCAACTGATTTTTTTTTTAATTTATTTTATTTTATTCATTTTAAAGAGGAGACACAGAGTGAGAGTGAGAGAGAGAGAGAGAAAGAGAGAAAGGGAGGAGGAGCTGGAAGCATCAACTCCCATATGTGCCTTGACCAGACCAGTACAGGGTTTTGAACTGGCAACCTCAGTGTTCCCAGGTCGACGCTTTATCCACTGTGCTACCACAGGTCAGGCTCCAACTGATTTTTATAGAAAATAAATTACCAAGCTTACTTATTAATTAAAAGAGCAAATAAGCTTTTGGGAATATACAAACCATAAGTTAACAAATTGTTTCTCTATTATAAAAGAATTTTGACTGTAGGGATGCCCACTAAATTGACATTAAGAAGAGGGTAAAAACGCTCAGTGACACAGAGGGTGACCACACCTGACTTGCAGGGCAGTTATGAGGATAAGGAAGCCTATATTCGAGCTCTACTCCAATGCCAGGGCTGAAGAAAGTCTTGCTTCAAGTGTTTCTGTTGTAATTACTGTCCTTATTACCAAACCTGCCTCTGCTAGAAGGGAGAGGCTACAGCAGCATGCCCAGCTTTATTCAGGAAGATGTCTTTGTCTTTTCTCAGAGTGCGAGAAGCACAGCAGCCCCAGGGGGACAGTTTTCATGAAGGGGCTGTGCTCTCAGCAGGAGCGCCTGGGCTCGACAGGGGCCAGCCCCCCTGGGAAGAAGCTCTTGGAAAGCCAGCTGGGGAGGCAGGAGGTGTTCCAAGCATATGGAAAATCAGAAGACATCTCAGTCCTCCATAAGAACATCAAAGACCTGAAGGCCCAGCTGCAGACTGCCAACAAGATCATTCAAAACCTCAAGAGCCGGGTCCGGTCTCTCTCAGTCACAAGTGATTATTCGTCTAGTCTGGAGAGGCCCCGCAAGCTAAAGGCTGTTAGCACCCTCGAGGAGTCATCACCTCATAGTATCACCGATGAGGATGAGGGGTGGCTGTCTGATGGCACTGAGGCTTTCTATCCCCCAGAGCTTCAAGCTAAAAAGGATCTGGAGAGTCTGATCCAGAGAGTGTCCCAGCTGGAGGCCCAGCTCCCAAAAACCAAACTGGAAAGGAAGCTGGCTGAGGAGCTGAGGTCTGCCTCGTGGCCTGGGTAAGGCGGGCATTCTTCGGACCCTTAATAGACTGATGGTGTCTGAGTTTGTGCCTGAAGCAGGGTAGCAAGGCAGCTCAAAGTGAAAACCCATTGGGGCACTTATTTTGGTGGTCGACCTAGGTCTGCAGAAAGGGCAGGGGACAGCCAGCACGGCGTTGGATGTGGCCCCGTCTGGGAGAGGCAGGTCTCTGGGATTGCCTCCTAGGAATATAGTAGTAAAGTAACAGTAGCCACAGTGTAATAGGAAGACTGGAGTCAGACTGCCTGGGTTTGAGTCCTGGCTCTGGCACTCACAAGCTGCGTAATTTATTTAGTCTTTCTGAGCCTATTTTTTACATATTAAGTGAGGATAATAAGAGAACTTATCTCAAAAAGTGGCTATTAGGTTTAAATGAGTTAATACAAGTACTTATAATAATGCCTAGCACACATCAAGCTCTCAATACTATTTGCCATTGTCATCATTGTTTTTTATACTGTACGTTGAGAAACACTGGGTGCACATCCCTCTCAGTGTTCATCCCAGTTATCTGTACTGAGTAACAAATCACCCCGAAACATAAACAGTAATTTGTGTGGTCTGACTGGGCTCAGCTGAGTGGCTCTCACGTGCGGGGGTATCTCTCACGTGGCTGGAGTCATCTGGAAGTTCTGGCTGGCTGGACACGGTGTCCTCGTAGATTTGTCTGATGACTGTGCTCCTTTGCTTCTCTTTTTCTCCATGTGGCTTTTTTTCCAGGGCCTCTCCTGGCTTGGGCTTCTCAGGGTGGTTTCATTCCTGTGTGGCAGCTGGCTTCCAAGAGACAGAAAGTGGGATTTGCCAGGCCAGTTAAGGGCTTCTCTGCACTTGGCACAGTGTTACTTCCACTCTATTATTTTGGTCAAAGTGGTCACAGAGCCCAGTCAGACTCAAGGGGATGGACAGTAGCCTCTACCTGCTGATGGAAGATCAGCCAGGCCTCATACTGCACAAGAGCAAAGGGACAGGAGCTTGTGTGATAGCCACCTTCACAATGCAGTGGACATTATATGGATGGTCTTAGAAACAGAAGATATGAAAGGTCCTATGCAGACGTAGGATTAAGTGATTCTGCTCAATTTATTTTTAGTATTTATTCAGTATATATTCTATAAATATATAGTAAATATATACCTAGGATTTCTTGAGTATCACTGTGAGTCTATTATCCTGGTACAGAAAGGGGTGTAAAATATTGCTGTCTTTCGCCCACAGAACTTAGGATTCATTTTTGAACATGTGAATAACATATATGAAGTGATGGAAGAACAGGGGCATAAGTTGTTTGATGCACTCATTTCTCAGAACAGGATTTACTGCTAAACACCTCCTGTGGTTTATGTGCCAGAATTCCTCTTGGGAGAGATCCTCAGAGATGTTCTTACAGAAATCTCCATGGAAGCCCCAGTAACTTATCATTCACTCTTTTTCATTCTCACTCTTTCTTCTTCTTCCCTGATCTAGGAAATATGACTCCCTGATCCAGGATCAGGCCCGAGAACTATCCTATTTACGCCAGAAAATACGAGAAGGGAGAGGTATCTGTTATCTTCTCACCCAGCATGCAAAAGATACAGTAAAATCTTTTGAGGACCTCCTAAGAAGCAATGACATCGATTACTACCTGGGGCAGAGCTTCCGGGAGCAGCTCTTTCAGGGAAGCCAGCTGACAGACAGGCTTATCAGCAAACTCAGTACCAGTAAGTTGGCCACAGGGCTTTGGAATAGTCTCAGTCGTTCTCACACAGTCTCAGGCCCAGATGATTGGCACATCTTCATAGCAACCTTTTAACGCAGCATCCAGCTTCTGCTTCATTCCTGGGGCCATTGCAGAGTCAGGCCTGTAAGAGTAAGTAGCGGGTGAAGTACCCAAGAGGAACACACAAGGTTGGAGCGGCCATGATTAGCATGGTAGAAGCATCATCATTCATGGACTGTGACCTGTAGGGAAGGAGGCTGCATCCATCTAGTGCTAAGGAAGGGAGGGAGGTGAGATCAGACGACCTTGCTGTAGTGAAAAGAGCCCTGAACTTAGCATTGCAAGACCCATGCTCTAGCCTGGATGTTGCTATGAACTTGCTTTGGGCAAATGACTTATCTTTTTGGTGTCTGTTTCGTCATTGATTGAATGGGATTGTACATGAATGTAATTAATATATAGTAAAGCATCGTGCCCTTTTGGACATAGTTGAGGCATGGTTTATCATAGTATCAGCCTAGGAATGTTGGTTATTATTTTATAAATGTTTATTTATTTATTTTAGAGAGAGAGGAAGGGAGGGAGGGAAGAGAGACAGAGAGAGAGAAGCATTGATTTGCTGTTCTACTTATTTATGCATTCATTGGTTGATTCTTGTATGTGCCCTACCCGGTGATTGAACCCGCAACCTTAGTATATCAGGATGATGCTCTAAAGCCAACAGAGCTAGCCAGCCCAGGCAGGAATGTTGGTTATCAGTGGAGCTCTTTGCTTAGAGAGAATTCCCTGAGTACCACAGGGTCAGTCTTTGGGCCAACCACGCCACATCTGGTCGCAGGTGCCGAGGTGGGACAGAGCAATAGTCATATCAGAGCAAGACTAGGTTCTGCATGAAAGCCGTAATGGGACACACAGCTGTACACTGGGAGTCAGTATGTGGCAGGTTCGGAGGCTAGATTATTCCAGAGAGAAGCTGGGCCAGTGCCCTTTAAACGTTTCCACATTGCTTTAGGGCAGAGGAAATCATAGTGACCACCAGGCCAGCCTGTGGGTCTCTTCTCTAAAGGCACAATCTGAGGTCTCCTAAAATAGCTCTTCCATATAGCCTTGGCACACACAGAGTAATCATTATTCTGCATGCAAATAGGCTCCTGTGTTTACAGTGTGTAAAGTAGGATCTGCTTAATTTTTTGACTGTTTCTTTTCTGTATTTGGCTTGCAGAGGATCATAAAAGTGAGAAAGATCAAGCTGAACTTGAACCCCTGGCCCTCAGGTAATTCAAGTAGGATCTGGTGGAGGGGTCAGGAGTGAGGCCCAAGAGTTTAAGCATAGTTGTGGCTTCATGAATGGGGGAATGGGGTACAAATTGCTGATTTTAATCAATTTATTCATGGAACAATTTACTGTTGTTTTTAACCTAATTCTTTACTCTCTTTTGATATAATTCTGTTGATTTCTATTTGCATATTTATTCTCCAGGCTTGGTAACATGGAGTCAGTCTGCTTAAAAGTGAACTGAGCAAGGGTCCTCTGCTTCCCCTCTGTATGTTTCTCTTTTTAAAATTGAATTTATTGGGGTGACATTGGTTCACAAAACCATAAACAGGTTTCAAGTGTACGACTCAATAGAATGTCACCTGCACACCATATCGTGTGCCCATTGCCCAGATATCTCTTTCCCCTGTGTGTTTAAAGATCAGGGTATACTTTTTGCCCAGTTGGCTTACATCGGTTGAGTTGGCAGTTTATAGCCATCCAATTCCCTTGGGGGAAAAATTAATTAAATTACAGTTCCTGGTGAAAATGGCCTGACATTGCAGTCCCCTAGGAAACTACAGTTACTTAGAAACCAGTTTTTGAAGAGTCACTGCGTATAGCCTTATAGTGCACAATAGAATATGGGTTCAGAGTTTGTTGTACCCACTAGTTCGAGCTACTTTTTGTCATGAGTGTGCTTTAGAGCAAGTAGTGATTCTCAAAATATTCGTGGTGAAGGACATAATGTTTTTGCTTTTGTTTTCATTTCGGACCCATCGCAGACAGGCATGGCCCTTACCTTAGTCATCCAGGTGGTCTTCCTTACTGTGCTCTTGGATGCTGAGGCAATGTCACACTGCTCTGTGCTTCCCAAAGCTTACTTACCTTCCGTTTCTATACTGACTTGTTGGGAGATGGGTAGCCAGCAGTTTCAGGCTGCAGCTGTAGTAGGGACCTTACCTTATTCAGCAGTGCCTTAGAGTCCTCGCTGGTCCCCAGTGTATCATGTGCCCAGTGCGCTGGGCAGCTATTGCTTCCTCTCCCTCTGCACCACACTTGCTCCCACCCCTAATCAGAGATGGGTTATTTCGATTACTCTCTGCAGAAAGGGACTCCTTGACTTCTGTGGCTTGCTCAAGTGCGTCACTGAGCCAGGGACCTTGATTTTACCTGTTGTCTCCCCGCACCCCTCCAGGCTTAGCAGGGAGTTGCAGGAGAAGGAGAAAGTGATCGAAGTCCTGCAGGCCAAGGTGGATGCCCGGTCCCTCACGCCGTCCAGCAGTCACGCCTCGTGCGACTCCCAGCGCTCCCCCAGCAGCTCTTCCTTCCTGTCTGATGAGCTTGAAGCCTGCTCCGACATGGACATGGCCAGCCAGTACACATCCTATGAAGAGAAGAAGGCTTCACCTGGCCATCCAGGTAGTCTCCCCTTTCCGAGTGGTACTAGCTTTATCTAGGCTAAGAGGAGACCTCCATCACCAGGCCTTCTAGACCTACCCAGGTGTGGATGACACTGAACACAGCTCTGGGACCAAGTGCCAAGCACAGGCTCCAGCGGGTCAGGGTCTTTGCTCTGCTTCTGACTCTACCAGTTACCCTGTCCCCAGGTCTCCACCAACATGTGCATGCTGTTAGACCCGAGGGGAGAATGGGAAGATCATGTGGACTTTCATCCTCACTGCCTCATGACCACAGAATCTGTCTGCTGACCACCTTTGTGATAGGTCATCTGATGCTCTGGTTAGCTGCACCCCTGAGCAGCATCCCACTGGTCCTGCCGGAGGTGCCATGTTTGTGGTCTCAGGCGCTGGGCCCAGTGTCACCTCTAAGGTGGCTTGCCTTACTGTATGAAAGGAAAGGACCCCTGCCCTCAGTGCTTGTGTTTTGTGCTGTACTGAAAGCAGGGCTTTGCCCTGGTGCCCTGCTTAAATGGAAGGCTGGGTCCCAGTTCTCTGTGGAACATCAGACATTTTCTTTCATTCATGGGTTTGTAGACTCCATCCATCACCCCAGTCATCCTGCTGTACTGTCTTCTAAGCCATCATCAACCGCTGAACCCAGCAGCAACCCTGTCAGCTTGCCTGCCCTCCTGCAACCCCCTCCCCCCCCCCCCCCCCCCCCGCCAGGAGACTGGCCAGGCCCATCCAGGTATGCGACCATTAACGGGCAGGGGCCTCATCGCCTCTTCCCCAGCTGCCTGTTTGACTTTTCTTCAGGGACAGATGTTTTCACTGTTAGGAGCTTATTTGTCAAACTTGAGACAAAATGAAGAAACCATTCCTGATTCATTAACTGTGTTGTCTCTTCTTTGTTTTAAATATTTTAGAAAAATAAGTAATCCACAACAGACTTGGAGCTGCATACAAATTTTGACAAGTAGTTGGCCTAATCATTTTTAAATAAACATTTTCATTTCTTTCTCTCATTTTATCCTGGGGAGCAAAGGCAAAATCCTTCTCCCATGATCATAGTAGCCAAAGAACAAAAAAAAATATTTACATCTGCTCCCCCGTACACATCACCCATTCATTATATTTGCTCCACAACCTCTGCAGCAGGTGGGGCTGCTTGCTTCATGGCTGAGGTGTCCCCAGGACCCTCAGACAAGGTTCCGTTCAGGATTTATAAATGGGTGGGCAATCCTTGATTCATACGTGGTGTGTATCCTGGGGTAAGTCAGAGGGGTACATTTCACTTGCCTGCCTCAGCGTAGTTGCCAGGGGTGCACTGGTTAATCACAAGTCTGTACCAGCTGTCACAGGGAGAGGGCAAAGCTTGTCTTGGCTTCCTACACCCCAACTTTCCCTGGCCAGTGTCTTCAGTGTGGTCTGTTGTATAGAGATGCCCCCAGAAAGCACAGCACTTCCTTCTGTTGCTTCCTGAGGACCAGTCAGCTAAGATCTTAGGGAGGAAGATGTGGTCAAGTTCCTGAGCCTCACACAGTGAGCAGCAGCTGCACCAGGACTTTATGAGACAAAATGAAGAAACTGCTCACCTAGCACTATAGACATCTGCATAAGTGCTCTGGGCTCAAGCAGAGCAGAAGGCCTAGGGTTTTACAATCAGAATGCTTCCCTGAAGGGTGCCTGGGCCTGGCAAAGTGTACTCATTTAAATACTATCTTCTTGCCCTGGCCAGATAGCTCAGTTGGTTAGAGCATTATCCCAATAGGCAAAGGTGGCCAGTTTGATCCCTGGTCAGGGCACATACAGAAACAGATCAGTGTTCTCTCTCTTTCGTTCTCTCCCTCCTTCCTTCCTTCTTTTTCTAGAAGTGATCACTCTCGCTCTCCCTCTCTCCCTTAGCTATTGTTCAGGATTTATGAATGGGTGGGCAGTCCTTGATTCATACATGGTGTGTATCTCTCCCTCTCTCCCTTCCTCTCTCTCTAAAATTAATAAATAAGGTGTTTTTCTGTTTGTTTTGTTTTAATGAAGGCATTCTTTTTCTTTTCTTTTACTTTATTTTTATTGTTTTTTTTTAGATAGAGGGAGAGAGACACACTGAATCCTTTGGTTCACCTAGTTACATGGATAGAACCCGTAAACTTATCCCATCTAGGCCACACTGCAAGTTATCCTTGGCTTTTAATTTTATTACTATTTATGTTGAATTTACTCCCGGGCCATACGTTTTTGTTTCTTTAATTTCTTCTGGGATATCTTTTTCTTCTGTGCAACTTCCTTTTCTGGTTTAGGAACAATCTGCTCCTTTTCAGCAAGGATCATCTCAAGGTGGCAGGGAAAGCTTATGTAAGGGTTAATCTGCCCATGAGCTCTGTAAGTTCTCCTTCGCATTTTGGGAGCCTTGTTCACCTGGATGTGCTCAATGACCAGAGAATCTACGTCTAATCCCTTAAGTTCAGCATTACTCTGCATTTTTAAGCATGTGGAGCAAACATTCAGCACTCTTTTTGGGCCAGCAACCCTGCATCCAGCCCCACTGTTTGGCCTGGCACACCTACCAACTCCACCATTGTAACAACGGAATGGCATACACTGCTTCTGTAAAGTGACACCCTTCAGGTACTTGGTGGCTTTTCGAATATGCATACCCTTGATGGCCTGGGCAGTTTCACGCGTTTTCTTAAAGTGAACTCAAAGGTTTGAGCCTCTTGACTTGCTTGATTTTGTGGGGTTTTCTGGGTCAAGTGAGTAGCGAACCATTTTGAGAGGTCACCTTCGCCCGTTTTCTGGAAGAGGAAGCAAAGGCATTCTTTTTTTTTTTTTTTTTTTTTTTAAATTTTTATTTTATTCATTTTACAGAGAAGACACAGAGTGAGAGAGAGAGAGAGAGAGAGAGAGAGAGAGAGAGAGAGAGAGAAAGGGGGGAGGAGCTGGAAGCATCAACTCCCATATGTGCCTTGACCGAACCAGTGCAGGGTTTTGAACTGGCGACCTCAGTGTTCCCAGGTCGACGCTTTATCCACTGCGCCACCACAGGTCAGGCAAAGGCATTCTTATAAAGAAAAAAAAAATTTTTTTTCCAAGTGATACGAATACCCAGACAGGTTTAAGCTATACTGTCCAAGTCACTTTGTGGACGCCTCTGTTTTTCATCTCGTGAATGACGTATTGATTTTGGATTCTGAAATCTGTTTGCATCAGTTTTGAATTAGATGCATTAATAACACAAATTTTCCCATAGCCTTAGTGCACTCTTGCCCTCCTCAGGGTGAGCCCTAATGCTTTCAGAGAAAGGGGTTCTGGGTGTAGGGACAGTCTTGTCAAAAAGAAGGACTGGTTGCCTGACCTGTGGTGGCGCAGTGAACACTGAGGTCGCCAGTTTAAAACCCTGCACTGGTCCGGTCAAGGCACATATGGGAGTTGATGCTTCCAGTTCCTCCCCCCTTTCTCTCTCTCTCTCTCTCTAGCTCTCTCTCTCTCTCTCTTCTAAAATGAATAAATAAAACTAAATTAAAAAAAATTAAAATAAAAAAGAAGGACTGGCACATGCTAGGAGCAGTACCCCAGGGGCCCCCGGAAGCATTCGGACACAACTCTCCTGACCTGCCCATGGCCAGAATGGCTGAAACAGGCTGCAGCGGCCTGGCTACGGTAATGCCATTTGCCTTCTGTAGCCACTTGTTTTCAAGCTGAGCATGGACTGTGTGCAGGATGCCCCTGGCAGGGGAGGGGGGGAGGGACTGGCCAGGCCAGCCTCTTGGGGGTAGTGCTCCCCCTAGGCCGTGGCAGTGATCACTCCTAGCCAGCCCAGGCAGCGCCACTTTGAATGATGGCCAGTCCCCAGGGAGACAGCTGGTCGGGAAATAGTTTTATCTCTTCTGTCTTACCCATTCCTTTTTCTTCCTTTCTCTCTAATGATGTGTCTACTTTCTCCCTAACTTTCTGTTTCCAGGCCTTCACTTTTCCTCCGTACCCAGCCTCCCCCAGGCACCATTGCCCTCAGCTCCACCCAGCTTCCTGCCTTTTGGCTCCACTGGCCCTCCCCTTCCTGGCTGTGGCGAGACTCCTGTGGTCTCCTTGGCCCAGGCTCAGCAGGAGCTGCAGATGCTGCAGAAGCAGTTGGGAGAAAGTGAGCACTTCCGCTGCATGTGTGTGCTTGCGAGTGGCAGCCCCTGTCCCCACTTCCTGTGTTGCTCTGCATGGCTGTGGCTTGATGGCAGAGTTTGGGGGGGGGGGGAATGTAGGGATACACGTTACCTGTGGATGGATGATGGCGGGACAGCTGTGCTTGCTTTTCTTTTTTGAAATGTATTGACTTAACTTTCTGGTGTGTGTGTCTCATTTGTTAACAAGCATATGCGTTCACCTGATGCTGTCCCACAGCTGACAGTGTGTAATACACCAGGTGTGCTGAAAGCCTGACAGCCTGGTGACATGCTGGAGGGTGGGCATGGAAGGGAGCTTTGGATGAAGTGGCCATGGCAAAGATGGCTGTGTTCAGTGGCATTCTTCCCATGCCTATTTCCTGCTGTAAAATGTTTTTAATCAAGGTCAGATCTTAACCTCCTCAGTGGGGGCCACAAAGGGTGGTGACATAAGGATTCAAAAGGGGGTGACAGCCCTTCTTCCTATTGCACAGGTTCATTTCTGCCCCGGACAGGTGGCAGATGGGCACTTAGAACCAGATACACGGGCTGTGATGTCTGCTCATGAGTTCTATCCTATGACTCACAGACGAAGTTGATGTGATGTAGTCACAGAATTCACGGACTGTTTACTGTCATCTTTTAGAAAAGAGTTTTATGTCTATAGGGTTACATGCTTCATCATAAATTTGTTTTTGTGTGTGGTCACTTACAGCTGAGGAATAAAGTAAGAAAAGAACCTTACATAATTAATTTACTTTCTAGTAGTGCTTTAAAAAACCAACTGGAAAGCAGTTTGACATTACCTTAAGGCCATATTTTGTGCCTGCAGAGGAGCTCAGGTGAGCCAGAGATTGATGGTGAGGACCACCACACAAGGGGAGTCCAGTGACCTAAGACGACAAAAAAGAATTTGTACACCTGAAGCCTCAAATGTCATTTAGACCAGTTTGTTTCTTTTGTCAACCCTAAAAATGGATACACTGCCTCATTTTTTATTTGATTTCTAGAACCAAGTAGACTAAGACTATTTTTTTAGGAGAGTTTGTGCATCTTCCTTTCTGCCAGCAGTGAAGTCTGAGAGGCTACCTTCTGCTCATCAGCTCACACAGGTACAGCAATCTAGGCTCACTGGCAATATAAACCTGGTCTCTCCTGAGCCTCACGCACCTTGCGTGATAGGGGAACCAGAGAGGGGAGCTAAGGTTCAGGGAAGGAAATGTACCTGTTCAAGGTCACTAGTAAGCAGGAGAGGTGGGCCCTCTGCTCCCAGTTCCGTGCTTCCAGTATACCCTTTCTGCTTAGGATGGTTTTGTTACCATCCTGCTCAGAGCGTGAGCTAAGCTCAGCTGAGCGAATTCCGAATTCCGGAGGCCTTTACAGCAGTCCTCTCTCTCTCTCTCTCTCTCTCTGTAGAGACCAGGGGGAGTGCTGGTGTGTCTGACCTGGAACTCACTGCTCTAGCAGTCCTCTCTCTCTCTCTCTGTGTCTCTCTGTAGAGACCAGGGGGGAGTGCTGGTGTGTCTGACCCAGACCCACTGCTCTAGCAGTTCTGGAGCCAGCAGCTGACAGGGACAAATATGTCCCATGCCAAGGTAGCAAGAATGTTCTCTAACTTACTTTCCACAGTTGTCAGTTTACCTCTGTCCAAGGGGAACATAAAAGGAGAGCCCTGCATAGAAAGAGGTCTGGTGTATGGGCTGGAGTCATATCTAGTCTGAGGCATTGACTAGAGTTGGGGTGGTCCCAGCATTGGTGAGGAAGACTGCAGCCCTCTTTTGCCCTCTTGATGTGTGGTCCTCTCCAAGGGACCATCGCTTACCAGTGTTCCTTTTTGCTTTGAACCAAGCTTTCTTGTGGTGCATGGTGGCTTCTCAGGTTGCTTTGGGGTTAAAATCTGGTGCGAGTCTGTCTGGTATCTTTGCACGGTTTAGGGCATGTTCTCTGTATTGTGTGGCCAGGGAGTCTGGAGAACAAGTATACTGATTACAGTGCTGACAGACTTGAAACCTCCTATGACCTTGGTTAAAAAGTAAACTCCTAGCCATCCCATGATTTCCCCCTTTGCCTTGTTAGGGGGTGCGTTGAAGAGGGTAGGAAACCACATCTTTTTGAATCTTAAATGAAATGTAGAGGCTAATGTTGTTCATCCTCTTCTTTAATTCCCAGTGATCCTAGTGAATGTCTATATTTTGCAAATTGGGGAAGGAAAGACCCATCACAGTATTTCTCAAACTTTGCTGCCTATTAGAATTACCTGGGATGATTTAGAAACATCCAGGGCCCAAGCTGTACCCCATACCAATTAGGCAACATCTCTGGGGGGCCTGGTAAAAATATGTATTTTTTACATTGTCCCAAGTGTTTCCAGTATGTAGCCAAATTTGAGAACTAGTTACAAAGGGCGTTAAAAATTGGCAAGTGCCAATTGTATTAACTTTACTCAGAGGAGTCTGGCTTCGCAGGAGGAAATGTGACCTCACTTCTGTTTGTTTAGGTGAACATGCCTGTTTACCCTGCTACCCATGTACACACTACCTGAAAGAAAACAGCCACGAGTCTCAATATCCTAAACTATAGTCCTGCCCACCTCTATCCCCTCTCCCCAAGCTGGGCTCTTTTTACACAGATGCAGACATGAGTGTACTCAAGGGAAGGCCCATGATGTCATGAGATCAGTGAAAGCATCAGCCTATGAAGTGAAAGGGCCTCCCTGCCTCTGCGCAAGTCTTCAGTGATTCTTTAGACAGCAGTGATGGATCATGTTGGATGTGGTTTGCCTTCCATAGAGCTTCCCCTAGCCTCAGCAAAGAGTTCCTCAGTCTGGAGGAATGGGAACAGCAATGTCTAGCTGTATTTTATGTCCCCTTTCTCCTCTGACAGCCCCAAAGGAAAAGCTCCCTGGTTACCTGCTGGGGAAGACATGTAGCGCTGGCCAACCAAATATTTCCGTTCACAGGTGTGCTCAATGCTACATCCCATCACATCTTTGACCCCTGACTTTGGGAGTGAGTTCTACTTCTGGAACTCCCCTGGACTCTGTCGCAAGGAATTCTAGCAGGAGCCAGGAATGGGTGTAATGGACTTCCCCTTTGTGTACACCAGTGACTTTCATATACTTTATCTGTCCCCTACCTCTTGGTGTCTCATGATAGTAAATATATGGTCTCTAGGTTATGTCTTGATCTAACTGATACTCAGCAGTGGGCTGGGCTCTCTGAAATGCCACGTTGCCTTCGCGGACACTTCACCTCTGATGCTGTTTCCCCCTCGTGTTTCTTCCCGCCCAGGTGTCAGCACCGCCTCCCCTGCCTCCCCAGGTACACTGCGGAGCAACCGCTTGGAAGCCAGCTCTGCCCACTATCTCAACCCTGTCCAGCCCCACTCTTCTCCCAGGGGCACCCTAGAACTGGGTGGAACTTTGGAACCTACTAGGTACCTGGGCAGCGGTGGCCAGTGGGATATGATGAGACCTCAGAAAGGGAGCATGTCTGGAGACCTGTCCTCAGCCTCCTCCGTGTGCCAGTTTAACTCCAAACCCACAGGTAAAGTGGAATGAAATCCTACTTAGAGTCCACCCCTGTCCTCCCTGGGCAGAGTCTTTCCTTCCTCTATGGTCCCTGGCGCACAGAACAGGGGTGAAATGAAGGAGCCATACAGTGCTTTGTGCATCCTGCATCTTCCCTGCCCATGGCCTCGGTGCTGTGTGGGGCGTGGGACAGACAGGACCCCCCTCTGTGCTCACAGTCACTACCCCTCTCTCTGCACCCTGAGCCCGGACAGCCCATGCTAGAACCCTTTCAGAATGCCAGACCCCAGCACTCACAGGACATTCTTCTGTCAGTCAGGAATTGTAACAGAAAGGATGCTGCTTCCACACAGCTCCCGCCCCACAGATAGATTCTGTGAACAAAACCCAGTTCAAACTTTTCCTCTCGTAGCTCTCCTGGTCAGGGCTGTGAGACATCGACATCGCACATGCGGACAGGTTAGCTAGTGAACATGGGGTGCGGCTCAGTTCCAATGGTGAAACGATTGTCCTCAGAAAAAGATTGAGGCAGAAGCACAGCAGTGCAGGTGATGCAGTCTGTCATTAGCACCCCTCCCGCATCTGCATCTTTAATCCCCTCGTGGGGCTACTTCTTCCTCCTGTCTCGCCAGACCCCAGATCAGAGCCAGTTCCCCTTCCTTCCTCCGAATGAGAGGGTTGAGAGGGCAGCATTGCATACCGTTAACCCCAAGGGATGAATTTATGTTTATAAAATTTGACCCAAGGCCTTCTGTCGGAGGGCAGAGGAAGAGCTTTGTCTCATGCCAAAAACTATTTAATCGAGTAGCAGTAAGAAGAGGTATTAGGGTGTGTGAGGCCTTCTCTGCCACAGCCAAAGTGACACTCAGGAGGTGGCCACACTGTTCCAGATGCCCTGTCCACAGCCCACAGCCTTCAGCTAGTTTTCTAAACTGTGTGACACTCCCTTACCCTCACTAGTTACACTGGTAACTGCACACTTATACTAATAATTCCCTTGCACTTAGCCCTTTATGGGAGGAGGTCCATGGGGCTTGCCTAGCACTGGGCTGTCCTGTGTTTCTGGTGCCCATGTGAGAGAATGCAGTTGGCAGAAGGATGGTGATGTTTAGGGGTCTTGCTGAGAGGCCAGTGGCTGAACCCCAGCCCCATGTGGACCCCACCTGTGACCAGGATTCTCCATCTCCACCTCTTTCCTGTCTGGCATGGCTACAGGGGCCGACCTGCTGGAGGAACACCTGGGTGAAATCCACAACCTGCGCCAGCGCCTGGAGGAGTCCATATGCGTTAACGACCGCCTGCGGGAGCAGCTGGAGCACCGGCTGAGCTCCACTGCCCGCGGGAGCGGTAAGCCGGCCCAGGGTACCCCCTTTGGTCACAGTTAGGGAGCTTTGGGAGGGAGGCCCTCTGTGCAGTACTCAGAGCGCAATGGTCTGCTTCACTGCAGTGGCTCCCTGCACACAGTCCAGCAAGGCAGCTGGGTCAGTACTGTCACCCTTACTTGGTAGCTGTCTGGGAGCTCAGAGGGTAACTTTCCTCACTGCAGAACCAACAAGGTCTGTCCCCAGAGCCCTGTGGCTTCTCATTTCATTCTTAATCTGCTCAAGGGTGCTATCTCCTCTGCACCCTTGTATGTAGTTGGCAGGTGATTGAGCCAGGTCTTGGGCCTCCCCCCAGCCACTTATACCCCTTCCTCACTCTCCCCCAGGCTGCTGTCACTGGGAGGCCATCCCTTCCACACACCTTGTTCTGCCCACAGCACAGCAGCAGCCATTTAGGGAAATGGGCCCCCTGAGCAAAAGCAGCTAGGGCATGCAACACTGCAGCGAGGACCCTGAGAGTAGGCCCAGGAAGCCAAGCCACCTCCACCAGGCTGTAGGCCAGGATTGAGTCCTCAGGGTTTTCTGCTGGATTGGCACAGCAGCAGCTTTGGGGACATAGAAGGGACAAATGTGTAACTTGCCTGCTTGCACTTTCCGGAACAGGACCCACCTCTAACTTCTGCAGCCAGGGCCTGGAGTCCACGCCTCAGCTGTACAATGAGACCAGGTTTCTTAGGGAAGAAAATCAGAGGCTACAGGCTCAGCTGACCCATGCTTCCAGAGGTGGGTGGTTGAAAATCACAGACTGTGGTCTCTCTCAGTCCTTTTCTTCCCTGGCCATACCAGTCACCAACTGGAGAAGTAAAGAGAGGAGGTGGAAATACCAGCTCCCCAGGTCTACTAACCCCAAATTCCCATAGCTGTTCTGTCTGGAAAGGGCTGATCTGGAGAGGTACCAACTATGGACCTCTGACTTGTAGGCTCCAGGGAAAAATAGCTCCCAGAAATCTACCACTCTGAGCAAACCCCCCTGCAGATATGCAGGGTCATCAACTAGCAAAGTGGGTACCACTTGGGTATCTGTTCTACCTCCCCTCAACTCACAGCTGATTGGTAACCAGAAAAAGAAGGAATGTGAGTGCCTATAAACCCTCTCAAGTTTCTCCAGACTTGACTGCAGCTCTGTGTATCTGTCCTGGTACTGAGCTGCCATCCCTGTGCGTACTCCCCACATCCCCTCACTCATCGATAAGGCTCCTCTCTAGTCAGTAATCCTAAAGACTATGTCTGGAGGTGCTAGCAAAATGTCTAGCATCGCCCAGCTTTCCCATCTCTGTGCAATGGGCATCATTTCCTGTGTGGCCTGGGGCACAGCTGACCTTAGTGTTAATTGACTTGCTCAAATCACTATATTATCAACAACTGATTTTTATTTACAAATATTTATTGAATAGCCACAAAAGACTGGGAATAGTGTCTTTTTTATTTTTTATTTTATTTTTTTACAGGGACAGAGAGAGTCAGAGAGAGGGATAGATAGGGACAGACAGACAGGAACGGAGAGAGGTGAGAAGCATCAATCATTAGTTTTTGGTTGCCGTCACAACACCTTAGTTGTTCATTGATTACTTTCTCATATGTGCCTTGACCGCGGGCCTTCAGCAGACCGAGCAACCCCTTGCTGGAGCCAGCGACCTTGGGTCCAAGCTGACGAACTTTTTGCTCAAGCCAGATGGGCCTGCACTCAAGCTGGCGACCTCGGGGTCTCGATCCTCGGTCTTCCGCATCCCAGTCCAATGCTCTATCCACTGTGCCACTGCCTGGTCAGGCTGGGAATAGTGTCTTAATCTGGGAATAGTCCTAAAAGACTGGGAAGATATGAGAGGAAAGCTCACTGCTTGGGGAAGGTAACAGAACTTAATAGATAACAGAGAAGGCACAACTACTAAGCTATCATTGCATGTCTGGAAAGACTAGAACAGACTTTACAGGTGAGAAGATTGTACTTAAATGAGTACAATTTGCCAGGCCAGGTAAATTCCTGCCCAGAGGACTGACAGTAAGTACCTACAGTCTTATTTTTAGAGTTCCTGTCAAGAATCTTTAAGAAATCACAAAGATCAGAAAGATGACACAAGCCCAGAACAGATGTCCCTATCAAAATGATGACAATAATATATACTAAAAATGGTAGACAGGAAATCTTGATATTGATCTTTGGCAAAATTCAAGAATGGATTATTGTGCAGAAGGTTGTGGGCACTTATAAAATAGTGAACATTAGAAATCAGAATGTTTTTTCTAACAGCAAGGTAGGACTTATTAAGTCAGAGGATCAAGTGCATTGCGAAGTCAGAGCCCCACCTCCCCGTTCCCCAGGGTGTGTGGATATGGTGAGCTGACACTGTCTCTCTCCCTGGCTGACTGCATCAGAAGCTGGCCTTCCTTTTGCCTTAGTTCTGTCTGTCAGGATGGATATGCTTGGGCTCATCTCCCTGCTGACCTTGGCCCACAGTCTAAATGCTCCTGTTTCTGCCCCCCAGAGCACTCCCAGGAAACAGAGTGCCTGAGGGAGGCTCTGCTGACCTCAGAATCCCGACTTCAAGAGCTGGAAGTGGATCTGGAGCACCAAAAGGTGGGCCGGCAGCAGCTTTTGGAAGACTTGAAGGAGAAGCAGCAGGAGATCTTGTATTTCCAGGAGGAACAGCTGTCCCTGCAGGAGAAAGACTCCAGGTCAGGTGGAGGCCACTGATAAGGAAGGTGGCCCCAATTTCACATTAGGAAGAAGAAATATTGGCAAGACAGTTAATAGTCCCTTTTGGAAGCCTCTGTTTCCCCTTTGCTATTCCTGATTTATGGGTACTGAGCAGAAGGAAGGACTTCTCTGGGAGGCCTGTTTCCCTCCAGAGCTGAGCAAGTAACCCTCCGAAACCAGCTATAATGCTTGTCCCCAGCATAAAGTCTATAACTGCTTGGCAGCGTGCAAAGAGCACTTCCTGGTCAGTGAGAATATTTTGCTGGTGTGTCCTAGCTATTGTGGCTAATGACAGGACTCCAAGTAAAGTTACTGCACCTCTCTAGGCCTCTGTATTCGTGACCATGGTTTTCATGACCCCTGAGCTGACAGCTAGAGCTGAAAGTCTGTGCTGCGGAGGTTGGCTCACAGTGTGTTGCCTGGGCATGACTGAGGGCCCCCAGCTCAGTGGCCTGTCTCCCTGTCTCCCTTGCAGGCTACAGCATAAGCTGGCCCTCCTGCAGCAGCAGTATGAGGAGAAACAGCAGCTCTTCCAGACCCTGCAGTCAGAGCTGCAGATCTACGAGGCCCTTTATGGCGATTCCAAGTCGGGGCTGAAAGGTACGAGTTCCCCCTCTCCCTTACCCTCCCTCCCAGCTTCCTACCCTTGCTAGAATCCCAGTGGGGTCTTCTTTACCTTGGGAGTTTGCAGATTTGGGGAAGCCACAGAGATTTTGGGAAGTCTCACAAAAGCCACCCACCAGGCCTGTGGCTCCCAGATCTCATACACAAAGCCCAGAGGTTGGTGACAGGAGCGAGATCAAGCCTAGCTAGACATCTTTAAAAATAGGCCATATGGGTCAAACTTCACCCACCATCTAGGCCAGAAACAAGTTCATTAAAGTCAAGATATGCAATAATATTGTTTAAATACAAAGAATTGTCCTGGTAGTGTCAATTCTTTGAATATTATGAAAAAGGTTTTGAATATTATGAATAATACATACTGACTACCCGTGCAGCCCATGTAGCAGGCAGCCTGATTCCATTCTGACTCCTTTTTCAGTGAAAAAATTAAAAGATACAATTTTTTTTAATGGGAATACCACTAAAAGTACCTAAATGTCAAGGCTCGATTTAAATTTTACTCTTATTAAAGAAGTTTGCCACCTGTTGAAATAATAACTTAAAGAAAGTCCTGAGCTTGATTAAAAGTATCAGTGGTAGGCCCTGCCAGTTAGCTCAGTGAGAGTGTTGTCCTGAAGCTACCAAAATAATAGTAATAATAATAATAATAATAAAATTTAAAAACAAAACCAAAACAAACAAACAATAAACAAAAGAAAATACCAAGGTGGCGGGTTCCATCGCTGGTTAGGGCACATATGGGAAGTGACCAATGAATACACAGCTAAGTGGAACAACAGATGGAGCTTCTCCCTCATTTCCTCCTCCCCCCCCCCTTCCTCTTTTGGTCTCTCTAAAACCAATCAATAAATTGAAACAAACAAACCAGGGGTAGAAATACAGGGGGAGGCAGCTTGGGTCTGCAGCTATTACTGGGTCTGAGGATGAGGAAATTAGGCAGGAGTACATTTCCACAAGGAAGTTGTGGGTCAGGGTTGCTAGAAGAGCCAGCTCAGTCTGAGACCACAGCAGGTGTCCCTATGGTGAGACCACATCAGAAATATTGTTAGATGGTGGGCACCATCTTGTAAGAGGGACATTGACAAACTAAGGAACATAATGAAGACACAGACCACAAGGTCAAGAGATCAGAAATCTCAAACTGATTGAAGAAACTTAAGTATTTTTAGGCTTGAAAAAGATCCTAAGAGGATGAGAACTGGCTTTGAATATTTGAAGAACAGTCAGGTGAGTAAGAGCTAATGTTCCTGCAGAGGGCTGAGCAGAGGGCAGAGGGTGAGGGGGTTGGAATTTGGATCTACATAAGTCATGTTTTCCTTAGCGCTAGAGCCTTCTGGTGATGCAACAGCTGGTTTGTGAAGGAGTGAGCTCCCGGCCCAGCCCTGTCTAAACAGAAAGCGGTGCTTTGTCAAGGATGACATGGAGGCAGTTCTTGCTTTGGATGGGAGGTTGACTCCCTGAGTCTTTCAACTCTAATTTTTTAAATTATATATTTAGAAATTCCATAAGCAATATGGTTTATTAAGAATTTTTACTATTCAGTCCAATTTGAGTTTCCTAATTTTGCTGATGAGATGAACATGAGCTTGAAGAAACACAGAGGGCACCGCAGGCTGAGAGAGCAGCGTGCGTACAAAGTCACGGGAGTCTCCAGTGGGGAGGCCAACCCGCCTGTGGGAGAGCTTTGTATCTGGAGGTATGAGGGTCATGCTGGTTGGAAGGAGAGTTGCCAGTATATGGAAGACCTCTCTCTGAAATCAATAAAGGGCGAAACTTGACATTCTGTGAAGTTGGCAAAGGAAAATGAGTTTGATTTTTCTGAGCTAAATAGGTACGTGATGGAAATGGAATTTTAAGATGGTAAGGCTGATGGGCATATTGAAGTTGGAAGTCCTCTGAGTCAGAGACCTTCTGAGGGTGTAGTGATATTCTGTGTATTAAGTGATGAGGTGTAGTGCCATTCTGTATATTAAGTGATGAGAGTATAGTCTAACATGCCAGTGGGAAGAAAAAGGGGAATGGATAAATGGAAAACATTTTTTTTAATTCATTTTAGAGAGGAGACACAGAGTGAGAGAGAGAGAGAGAGAGAGAGAGAGAGAAGGGGGAGGAGCTGGAAGCATCAACTCCCATATGTGCCTTGACCAGACCAGTGCAGGGTTTTGAACTGGCGACCTCAGTGTTCCCAGGTCGACGCTTTATCCACTGCGCCACCACAGGTCAGGCTGGAAAACATTTTTTAATAAGCTAAGTGTTGTGAGAATTTGGGTTTAGGGAAAGAGAGGGAGGAGCATCATGGAACTTTGCGGTTAGTGTCCTAAATCACCTCGCCTTCCCTGCCTTATCCGTTTCCATGGGTATCTTAGAATTCATATCAAAGCTACTCCTACTAAAGTCCCACAATCGCTTACCCTTGATTCTATTATCCAGTACAAGCTCTGAATTGAAATCTTTTTCATATACTCATTTGGTGACAAAACCTAACTGAACTAGCTGAAAACTGAACCTACTGAAAACACCAAAGTGTTTTCATACTTAGTGAGAATATTCACGTAACTCATTGCAGAAATACTGCGTGTGCAAGTCCTATGGCCAGACGCATTATGTGGTTGGTTTATACGGCACATGCACCCTGTCAAGTCCCCTCCACCCAGCCGCTGCCCATTGTTAGTGCTGTGCTGACCTCCTGTCTTGGAAGACACTGCTCACTAGCCAGCAGGACTAAAGTTAATACAGACATGAAATAACAGACTTGACCCCATCTGCCAATCAGTTTCTGTTCTGACAAATGCTTAGAAATACTTGGATCTGTGCTACTAACCCCTCCTCTTCTTTCAGCTTACACCACGGATGCCTGTCACCAGGTCCCTTTGAGCAGTGACTTGAGCCATCTGGTGGCAGAGATCCGAGCATTGAGAGGGCAGCTGGAGCAGAGCATTCAGGTGAACAACAGTCTGCGACTGCAGCTGGAGCAGCAGTTGGATGGTGGGGCCGGCAAAGCCAGCCTGGGCCCCTCCTCCGCCAGCCTGGACTTGGCAGCCCGCATTGACCCTGGAAGCAAGCAGCCGCCCTTCCAAGGTAGGAAGGAAAGGGAGTCAGGAAGCCGTCAGCCAGAGGGGAGGCCACCAGGATGTCTGTGGTGGAGGGGACAGTCTTATCTCCTCCAAGCTCCTTAAAGTCAGGGTGAAGCTGGAGACGCTCCAGTGTATGTGTGGGTGAGGGCGTGGATTCAGGGTCAGACCCACCTCCAGTTCTGAGTCTGAGTCTACCACTTGCTGGTGTTTGCCTTGGGTCAGGGTTTTGACCTCCTCAGGGGTTTAAGCCTTAGTTTCCTCAATTTTTAGATGCAGATAACAGCCCTAGTCAGATAGCTCAGTTGGTTAGAGCATTGTCCTAAAGCACAGAGGTTGCCAGTTTGATCCCTGGTCAGGGCACATACAGGAATGGATTGATGTTCCCGTCTCTCTCTCTTGTCTTTTATCTCTCTCTGAAATCAATAAAATAAACAAACAAAAATGATGCGGATGATAATAATATCTAGTTTGTGTGGTTATTTGGAACATTAAGTGAAACAATTTACAAGTGCGTGATAAAATAAGAATTGCTCAATAATTTGATAGCTGTGTATCTTAATGACTCCTTGTATTTAGGGGTGGTAACAGTTCCATCGGAGGAAGGCAGACCTTACTCTGCTCACACAGGAAGCACAGGCTGACAGGGGCTGAGGCCCACCCGATTTGAACCATACGCTTTGGTTTCCAGTTTGTGTCCCTTCTGCCCCTGCTCTGTCTCCATGCTGCTGGCCTTTCCAGACTCACAGGCCTGGCTTCCTGTTGCCTAACATGGGGGGAACTCAGCGGTGTGGGAAACATTCCTGTCCCCAAGGAAATCTGGCCGTTGGAAAGTGGTGGAAAGCAACCATATTTATTCCAGGTGGCTGTCAACCAGTTCTGTCCCCACACCGTGCCCACCTTTGCCCAACTTTGCAGATGGAAATGTGTAACTGGCTTTCTCCCTCTCATCTCAATATCCTTCATCAATCTCACTTCCCCTAATTTTAACATGAATGTTAATACTGACCCCACATGCCTGACCAGGCAGTGGTGCAGTGGATAGAGCATTGGAAGGGGATGCGGAAGAACCAGGTTCAAGACCCCGAGGTCGCCAGCTTGAGCGCAGGCCCATCTGGCTTGAGCAAAAGCTCGCCAGCTTGGACCCAAGGTCGCTGGCTCCAGCAAGGGGTGGCTCGGTCTGCTGAAGGCCTGCGGTCAAGGCACATGTAAGAAAGCAATCAATGAACAACTAAGGTGTTGCAATGAAAAACTGATGATTGATGCTTCTCATCTCTCTCCATTCCTGTCTGTCTGTCCCTATTTATCCCTCTCTCTGATTCTCTCTCTGTCCCTGTAAAAAATAATAAAATACTGTCCCCACACTCCAGTCTCTTGACACATTTATTTCTACTTCCTCTTTTCCACCATTAATTCATATCCACTCACTTCCATGGTCGTATCCTCAATTTTATTATAGTCAGAAACTAATTCTGCTCAGGATCACCTACAGCTCAGCTTTTAAACTTTCTTGCCTGCTTTTTCTGAGCATGTTAATCTTTTTATTTTCATTTTTCTGGTTCTGCTAGATTTTCACTTATCAGACAATGACCTCATCTGTCAAATGAAGGTGATACTCCCCTTATCATGTCGTTGTGGCCATTAAATGAGAAAGCAGGCCCTGGCTGGGTGTTCAGTTGGTTTTAGATCATCATCCCAAAACACCAAGGTTGTCGGTTTGATCCCTGATCAGGGCACATATGGGAAGCAACTGATGAATGCACAACTAAGTGGAACAACAAATAAATGCTTCTCTCTCTCTCTCTTTCCCTCCCTTCCTTCCTTTCTCTGTCTCTCTAAAATCAATCAAAATAAAAGAGAGAGAGAAGAAAGCATATATGGACTGGCACAGTGCCTGGCACACAGAAACTGCTCAGTGGATGCACATTAGTGGATGCCTTGCCCTATTCAGGCCAACATGATGGTTGTAGTGTTCAGTTGTGTCTCTACCACCCTCTAACCAGGCTTTCCCCACCAGTCTCCAATAAACAGCCAGGACTCAGGCTCCTGGCTCAGTCACTGCTGCTTCTGTCCCACCAGAAGCCAAGCTGGGAAGTGGCTCTCAGCCATGGATGCTGAGCAGGATTGTTTCCGTCTTTGTGATATTTTCCAAGCCCTCCACTCTAGGCTAGCCTCCTGGTCTTCCACACACATCTCTGACCCCCTGAGGCTTCTGTCTCCTGTTGTCATACTACTACATTTTTTTTCCAATACTAACTCCTCATCAGAATGGTGATTAAAGTGCTGAGTTTAGGTCCTGGCTTGTTGGCTCAGCGGTAGAGCATCAGCCTGGTGTGTGGAAGTCCTGGGTTTGATTTCCCATCAGGGCACACAGGAGAAACAACCATCTGCTTCTCCTCCCCCCCCCCTTTCCTGCAGCCATGGCTTGGAGCAAGTTGGCCTCCGGTACTAAGGATGGCTTTGGGGCCTCCATCCACCTCAGGTGCTAAAAAAATTGACTCGACTGCTGAGCAACAGAGCAACACTCCAGATGGGCAGAACATCACCCCCTAGTGGGCTTGCTGGGTGGATCCTGGTCAGGGTGCATGTGGGAGTCTGTCTCTCTGCCTCCCTCCTCATAACAAAAATTGGAAAAAAAAAAAGTTTAGTCGCTTATACATCTGTTCATTCCTTGATTCCATAATTTTAACATATTTATGCATATTTATACTTAGTTACAAAGCATAGTATTGGGCACTACATACAACATTACATTCAAAACCAGGGTTAGAAAAATATAACTAATAATTTTTAAACTACAATTCACTTTCGCCTGACCTGTGGTGGCGCAGTGGATAAAAACATTGACCTTGAACGCTAGGGTCTGGTCAAGGCAAATATGGGAGTTGATGCTTCCTCCACTCTCCCCCCCACCTAAAAAATGAATAAATAAAAATCTTTAAAAAAAAAACCTATAAAAAAAAAAATTACAACGCACTTTCTCATGGAATACCCTTCAATTAAAGGAACATCTTGTTCCAAACTAGCGATTGGGTAGAGGTGGTTATTTGGAGTGAGACACTTGAAACCATGTCAACACAATCAATTAAAAAAACAAGAACTTGTG
Organism: Rhynchonycteris naso; assembly: GCA_037038555.1. Taxonomy (NCBI): domain Eukaryota; kingdom Metazoa; phylum Chordata; class Mammalia; order Chiroptera; family Emballonuridae; genus Rhynchonycteris; species Rhynchonycteris naso. The sequence continues at coordinate 130,707,645 of CM072998.1, forward strand.
ATTGGTTCACTTGTTTTCCCTTGAGATGATGGATGTGTAAGTGGTGAGTCATGCAGCCTGAGCTCTCATGGAGACCAGGGGCCGTGCATGTGCATGATGAGCTTACTCTTGTCTTCACCCCTAGGTTCAGCTGCCTCCCTTCCAGGTCGGGATGTTGGCATGGAGCCAGCGCCGGGCTGCCCCAGCTCTCCCTCCGCGGCTCCTTGTGCAAACACAGCTGTCTTCAATAAGACAGATGGTAAATATGGCAGCTACAGGGCTCAGGGACTGATGATGGAAAATTATGCAAGTAACCTTTGCTTTTCTATATATGCATTATCTGAACTTAGAAAGTTCTCTCTGTGTGTCCCGAGGCCTCTAGCCCTACTCATTGTGACCTTGGTGGCCATCTTTCCTGCCGTGCATGTCCGCCTGCGATTGTCCTTTTGCTCTGTCATTGCCTCATTGCAATGATATTGCCAACCCTCACTCTGCATCACCAGTTTCTCTCCTGGCCTGTGTCTTCTCCTCTCAAAAAGTTTAATTTTTTAAATTCATAGTATTTGTTCTGAATTTTTCACTTGTAACAAGCACAGCATTTGACTTGTGGCAGTTTTGTCGTGATGAGATGATGTAAGAATGATGATAAAAATCCAGAGCTCAGGATATCTGTGGACGTCCCACCCGTTCATGCTTTTCCGTGACTGCCTCCTGTTCCTGCATCTCCACTACTTGATGTGCCTTTTGGATTGAAGTGAACTGAAGACATGGTTATAAATAACAGTGGGCTTCTTTGCTGTGTGTGTGTGTGTGTTTTTTTTTTCTAGAGCAGGGCTGTGATTCCTCTCCAGTAACGAAGAACCCTCCCATACTGGAGGGTGATGTGGCTGATGGCTCCTTTGCCAATACGCATGGTCGCCACGTCATTGGCCACATTGATGACTACAGCGCCCTGAGACAGCAGATCGGAGAGGGATCACTGCTGGTCAGGAGGATAGCGTCCCTCGCACGGTCCGGCTGCAGCTGCCCGGGCCCTGAAGCTCGGGGCGCCGAGGTAACCCATCACAGATTCAGGTGCCTTTCTCTGGCCCTTTCTTTCTGATTTTACCTCCTTCTCTTACTGTTGTTGCCACACTCTGCATCACCCAACAGCTGAGGATCCGTCTCACCTAGCCAGGCCATTCTTCTCCGTCTCCTGTTTTCACTGTGAGCTCTGCTCTGTCCAGACGGAGCAGACCTGGTGTTTCCCCTCAGAACCACAGAAAAGCCTGTGCAGCATCCTCATGTTCATCAGCAGAGTGTTTGTTAAGTGTGACATCCATATGGTGCTGTGCCGAGCTCCCTTGGGTCATTTAGTATCTGTTATAGTCCTGTTGGCACATGGCCATCTGTGGTGAAAATACAGTCACTTAATCAGATGGCTAGAAATTGCATGTTCACATCTACACGGGCCACATGTGTGGATGAGTGGAAAGCCTGGCAGCCATGGGTTTCCCTGTTCCCACCGAGCAGGGGAGGGAGGCTGGCAGCAAGGCCCCTCAGAGCGTTCCCCCACTGAGAGACAGGCACCAGTGATTGTGCTGTCTGAACCACTGGAGACATACAGACGCATGGGGACCCCCCCGGAGAGGAAGCCACACATCCAAGTAAACGAGCACAAGGGGCTCTAGGTACAGTGGACACAGAGTGGCCATTAGCCCAGGCGAGCACAGTGACAGCGCAGGGGACCTGTGGGCTCTCTGGGTGGAGTGGGCATTCCAGGGAGAGAGGGTGCCACCTCCATCCCCGTCCCTGTTCCCGAAGCTACAGATGGTTCAGCCTGGCCTAAGGTGTGGTTCAGGGCAGGGCAAGGCATGCCAGTACAGGGGTGGGCGGGGCTCCCCTATTCTCCCCTCTCGGTTCTCTGGCTGGTCTAATAGTTACCTTGACATAGACAGTTTAATGGGAGCAAAACAAATTTAATTTCATATGGGAGCCCCAAATACAGGAGGCTCGAAGAAGTGATCAAAGCAGGCAGCGTTTATACTTTCTTGTACCTGCTCTTCCGTAAGTAACTTTAATTCAAATGAATCCACATGTGAAATGGTGTGGTTTGCTCCCTACAGGACTTTGGACTCAAGAGCATGGAGCAGGACTAGAAGCTCAGAGGCTGGGGAAAGCTGGAGTAACATGAATTCTTGCAAGTGGGTGGTCACTGCTGAGGGCAGAGAGTCTGGGCTTCCAGGTTAGGGCTTCACAGGGGCAAGGAAGCCGTGTCTGTGCCTCATTCACAAAGGAAGCTTAATATCATTGAGAACTTACAGGACCCATTGTACCTGGCGGGGAGGGAGTGACCTCCCAGTTCCATGATGCCCCTGGTGTCCTCCCCCCTTCCCAGGTGCTGGGCAGTGGAGGTGCCCATGAGCTTTGGAGCCAAGCCAGTGCCCTGCACCGCGTGTTGGAGGAGTCGGCCTCCCTCCTCACCATGTTTTGGCGAGCGGCCTTGCCAAGCCCCCAGGGCCCTGCGCTGCCTGGCCAAGTGGTAAGATGCCAGCGTTCTTGACTGGTACTACCCCCAGTTACCATGCTGCCCCCTCAGTCCCTCAGATCCTGAAGGAGGAGCCCAGTGGTGAACTGACACTAAGGGGACCTTATAGGAGTGTTCCTAGGGGAGACCCCTTATCTGTGGTGGCTGCTTCCAGTGTAGTTCAGACCACATCCCTTCTGCTCCCAGCCCCCACTTCTTAGGATGAGAAATCAAAGAGGAAAGGAAAGCATATGGAGCAGCAGGCAGAGGCAGGAGAGTCCTGGTAACATAAGCTGTAAATGGGCAGTGTCTTGAACTCTGAAGTTGGACAGAGCCGCAGTTCAGGGGTCCCCAAACTTTTTACACAGGGGGCCAGTTCACTGTCCCTCAGACCGTTGGAGGGCCGGACTATAAAAAAAAAACTATGCACAAATCCCTATGCACACTGCACATATCTTATTTTAAAGTAAAAAAACAAAACAGGAACAAATACAATATTTAAAATAAAGAACAAGTAAATTTAAATCAACAAACTGACCAGTATTTCAATGGGAACCACGGGTGCAGATGCATCCTGTGCTCCTCTCACTGATCACCAATGAAAGAGGTGCCCCTTTTAGAAGTGCTGCGGGTGGGATAAATGGCCTCAGGGGTCTGTAGTTTGGGGACCCCTGGGCTAAAGCGTCAATACTCCTATCCACCCACTGTCCACACAGAAGCAAGATCGCAGAATGTCACCATGAGATGGCCAGACTCTTGTAACCACCCTCAGGAATCCCAACACACACTTAAGTCTGCATTTCTCGGTACGGTCTGGGGAGAGCCAGCCACCCTCAGGCACCTGCTCTCTGGTTGGCTAGGCAGGTTTCAGAATCCCCTCCCAGGGCTTCTAATCCAGATTAATACCACTGACACCTTACAGGACTCAACTATGCTAATTTTAAGGGAGGACACTTTTGCCATTTTGAGGTTGGCACAGATATTTACAAAACTAAAGACTGTCTCAAGCCAGCCCGATCTCCCCAGGCTTAATGTTCCTAACTTCCAAGGCTCACCTATGCTGCCGAGTGAGGTCACTGACAACGCGTGAACTTGCGCTCTGGTTCGCAGCTGGGAGTCTCACTTCCAGTCTGGAGTAGGGTTCTCAGCTGCAGGAGCGCAGCTGCTTCCTGCCTGGGGCCCCAGGTCCTCAGGGCTCCTCCTCCTGAGCTGCCTGCAACTGCAAGGTCTGAGACACTGTCATGGAGTTCAGTCTAGAAGTAGTCAGGAAGATTGGAGAATCTTGTTTTTATTGTAAAGAGCCACACCGGGTGCTTTAGGCCTTCTGACCACTGACAGACGGCCTGTCCCTCTTCCCCAGGGAGAGTCCATGAAAAGGGAACTTCTGGAACTGAGAACCAAACTGTCCAAACAGGAGAGCCTTTTTCAGAGTACTGCTGAGCGCCTGCGGAATGCCAGCCAGCAGAAGGAGAGCATGGAGCAGTTCATTTTCAGCCACTGTGGGTGCCCTGGGCCAGGGAGTGGGAGAGGAAACGGGTTAGGGGGGAGAACGGGCGGGGGGTGGGGGAGAGGCACTGATGTGATGTCCCCGAACATCCGGTGCCCTGGGTCATCATCATGCAGAGGGACAGTGGAACTTGGGCTCAGCAGGATCCTCCAACCTGAGTGGCCAGAGACACACTTGAGAACACACACCGAAGGCAAGCATGGGCCCAGCTGGTAACTTCTGTCTTATTGGGCTCTTCTGTTGTTTCAGTGACCAGGACACATGATGTTTTGAAGAAGGCAAGGACTAATTTGGAGGTAAGAAAACCACTGCCCCACTCAGAGCCAGAGAGCCCGCCCCCAAACCCCCCTCTATGTCTCATCAGTCTGCAGGTGACTCTCGACTGGCTCTGACCACATAGGTTGGTTGATCCACGTGCAGGAGCTCAGGTAGTCAGCAGGCATCCAGGTAGTCAGCAGGCATCCTCTAGTTCCTGCCCCCTCCAGCCTTTCACCGAGGGTCTCTCCCTGACGTCCTGATCCTGCAGTTCGCTCTCACACGGCCATCGTCTTCTCTCTGCTCCGGTTATCCATCCTTTTGTGCCATGCCAGGACCCCGGAGACGGCCAGATAGCTGAGACTGGAGGTCAGGAAATGGCCTCTGATTTATTTTCAGTAAAGGTCTCCTGAGGCCTGTTCAGTGTTGGCATTTTCTATGCAACTTGTGAAAAAAAGTAAAAAATAAAAGCAAGATGCATCTTAACAAATTGATTTCACTGCACACTATTGGGCTGAAAACAGCAGTTTGATTTCAATACATCTTTTTTTTTTTTTTACAGGGACAGAGAAAGAGTCAGAGAGAGGGATAGATAGGGACAGACAGACAGGAACAGAGAGAGATGAGAAGCATCAATCATCAGTTTTTCATTGCCGTTGTGACACCACAGTTGTTCATTGATTGCTTTCTCACATGTGCCTTGACCGTGGGCCTTCAGCAGACCAAGCAACCCCCTGCTGAAGCCAGCGACCTTGGGTCCAAGCTGGCGAGCTTTTGCTCAAGACAGATGGGCCCGCGTTCAAGCTGGCAACCTCGGGGTCTTGAACCTGGGTCTTCCGCATCCCAGTCTGACGCTCTATCCACTGCTCCACCGCCTGGTCAGGCTACATCTTTTTCTTTAAAAAAAAAATTTAAACAGTATCACAAAAGAAAACTGTTGGGTCTTATTAACCTAAAAGAGAACTTAATCACGAATAAAGACTGAAACTTAAAGGGAAAGATCTGCTGTATAAGCAGACCGTCTCCAGTGACTTAAAACTAACACACCCCTAGCAGCTGCTCTGAAGAAAAACTTGAGATGTTAGAACTGGCCGAAAAACCAGAAACGAAGTCTTAACTTGGACTGTAATTTATCATAAGCACTGAGCGCCTCCCTAACTGGTTCCCCCTGCCCCAGTGTGCGATGGGTTGGGCCTGGATTGAATTGTGCCCCCCTTTTGTTTTCCTAATTCCCTTTTTTTTCTCTGATTCCTTTCTTTCCTGAGCCTTTTTAGAAGAACACTTCCAAGATTGCCTCTGTAAAGCCTTATTCCTGTCCCAGCAAAGGTAACCCAATGGCTTCAGTACCGCTGGCTTCCCCAGGCTGGGAAGTTTCCTCTCTACTTCCACTAGGCCAGTGGTCGGCAAACTCATTAGTCATCTCTATCTGCAGGAGAGATGTTGGCTCTACTCAACAGAGCCAAATAGCAATAGTACAATTGAAATATCTTTTGAGAGCCAATTTTTTTAAACTTAAACTATATAGGTAGGTACATTCCTTATCGAGGTAGTGCCTGCACGTGGTATTTTGTGGAAGAGCCACACTTAAGGGGCCAAAGAGCCGCATGGGGCTTGCGAGCTGCGGTTTGCTGACCAGGGGGCTAGGCCATTGCACAGGGCCCGAGGCCTGGGTTCTAACTAACTGGTTGTGTGGCTTTGGCTGGCCCCTTAGTCTCTGAGCCTGCTGCCACTCCTCTGTAAGAGGTGGCACTAGACCTAAATGACCTCTGAGGTCCCTGCTGACTTGGCCCCTTTCTCTCCTAGTTAACTAAATGGGACATAACGAGCCACTCCGGGGCAACGGCCTTTCCTATAAGCCGTTTGTGTGTGTGCATATGTCATACGAAGCACTTCTTTTCCTGAGAGATCACAGAAGCCATCATTTGGCTCCAAAGTGAACTGGAGAGTGAGCTGGCCTCTGAAGAGGGGGTGCTAGGATCTGGCCACTGTGTGTGCAGTGGCTTTGAGCAGGATATCACAAGAGGAGGTGGGGAGCTTTCCTCTAACCTGGTGGCATGGAGCATCCTCTCAGCTCATCTTCTTAACAGGGTCTCTGTGCTCGCGGCTTGTCACCACTGAGCCCTCAGTCCAGCCTCAGTGCCCTGCAGGGCCCAGTAACAGACTCACTTTGTTCTGTTTGTCTCCAGGTGAAATCCCTAGGGGCTCTGCCTGGCACTCCAGTCTTGTGACCCCTGCCTTCCAAGACCCATTCAAGAAGCTAAGCCACCAGAGGTCCTTAAAACAGCAGGAAGGATGGGCCTGCCCCCCCTCTGGTGCAGCTCTCTATCTGCGGGAGAGATGTTGGCTCTACTCCACTCCTGCTGGGGATCTAGAAGGAACCAGTCATGGTGTGAGGGCAGGGCAGAAGGGGAAGACCTCCCTGCACTGACTGCTCAGCACTAAGCAAACACGCGTCGCTTGTAGAGGACAGTGTGGCTCTGCTTCTGAATGCCTAATGTAATGGGAGCTAGCAACAATAGTCTCCCCTCAGCAACTATCCTCAGATGGTCAACTCAGGAAACAGGACCCTGCTTCCCACGGATGGAGCACGTGATCCCAACACTAAAGGTCCTTGGCAGCTCTGAAAGCACATGACGGAGGAGGGGTGCCCTGCAGGACTGTGGGGCTCACTGGCACCACTCACAGACCCACACCTGCTGGGGCACCCAATACGGCAGCACCCGAGTTCCTGAATCCACTTGGTGAAAGGGGGGACTCCGGGATACCATCTCAAGCTCAGCCCAGCACCTCTTATTTCTATTTATGATCTCCAAAGTGTGCTGACCTCATTCTAGATATGCTGTCCCATTTTATCCAGGGTATTGGGAACTAATGGCCAGACCAACCCACTGAGATCTTGTGTAAAGCAAACCAGTGATCATATTTAGGTGGCATGTGAGAGACCCCAGATGTGCTAAAGCCTAGGCTGTCTCCAGTTCTCTTGAATGTGTGCGTATATAAATGTATGATATATATATTTATATATGTTGCTATGGCGATATGTTGAAGGCCGACATAACTGGTGGACAGAGTCTGGATAGGAAATGAAACCTTTTTTTCCTGGTGGCTATTAGAACAAAATGTGTATAAAGAAATAAAAAGGTTTTCTTTGCCTGCGTTGTGTGCAATATCTGCTCTGTCTCGGCTGAGTGCAGGAACAGGAAGTACACCCTGCCCTGGAGAAGCGGTCTCATGCTTGAGTCTAAGTTTAGAAGACAGAGGTTTTCCTTTTGTCATTTTGTAAGAATCTTGTCTAAAAATATATACGAGCAGCCCTCTCCACCTTTGGTGTGTCTCAGCATCAGCTGGGGGACTAGAGAAGCTACTTGCTGGGCTCCAGACCTCACAGCTTCAGCTGGCGTGGGCCCTGGAATCTGCATATGCACAAAAGCTCCCAAGAGGCCTGATGCAGGCGGGTTAAAGACCACGTTTGAGAAACACTTTCATAACACTGACTCAAAGCCAGAATTAATCTTAGCTTAATTCATAACCTTTCACCACAAAGTATATGTTACCCCATAAATGTTGACATAGATCTTAAAAATATTCCTTGGGGAACGTCCATTGTTCTGCCCACTTGCTTTCCAGAATTGTGGCTTTCCATGTCACCGTTAATTCTTAGAAACAGTTAAAAATTTAAAAAGTCTCAAGCTGAGCTCCAGCCATACTCTCCTTTCAGTTGCTGGTGTGACCACCACGTCTGTGTTCACACCAGCTGTTCAAGGATGTCCATGAGTGTCTTCAGCGCTCAGTACACAGTAACTTGCTGGAAGATTCAACAAAATGAGTGAAAAGTTGGCAAAACTATTCATGAGTCTTCTCTTTATGGCATTACAGGTTTCTACTGGTAACATCACATTATTTCCAAGAAATATTACTCATTAAATGGCTTCTGTACTAAGGATGACACATAGCCAATGGCTGGCCTCCAAATGCTGACTTAATAGTCATTAGAAATCTACTTGGCTTACAATTTATTTTGTAACCCAGCGGTCAAGGCCTTTGAGCAGCAGTCACAGCTGAGGGGCTGACTGTACATACCACTCCATCAGCACAGGTGCTCATCAGACAGAAACCCTGATGCCCTCAGGGAGCACCAACACGAAATGGTGCAAAACTGGGGGGAGGTGGCACTTTAAACATGTATGTGCAGAGTGCCCTCCTGGTGCTTACTGTGGCTTGGAAACCATCAAAAACGTTAATGGAAAATGCTGCAATTTCTTTATGATCTGATGGACAACCCCAAGAAGCAGAAACACGACATGGATTCAGCCTCTGTTCATTCAAGAAGGAACCCCTCTCCCCCAAGCACGGACAGCTGTCTAAAGCTTTCAGAAAGAAAGCTCCCAGATGCCACCACGCGCCGTCGTCTTGTCTTCTCACCATTCACCTTCAGGAAACTCGATGCCAAATTCTCTTTACCCTTATTCTATCTTACAAAGAAACTACTGCACCTCGCTGCAGTGGCTGCTGCACTTAGGAACCTCACAGACTTGTGGTTTGGGACAGAATGCCAGCAACAAGAATGCAATTTCAAGACGGGCAAGAAAATGGTAGTATTTCTTTCACCAGCAGCTTGGGTGCAATGGACAGATGCACAGAGAGACATAAACTACTGACACTGACTCAAGAAGATATAGAAAATCCAAACAGAACTGTAACAAGGAGGTTCAAAGGGCAATTTTAAAACTTCCCACAAATAAAAGCCCAGGGCAAAGTATGTGTCCATTTATTTTCCTAAAACAAACCCAACTCCCCACGCCCCTCCCATGTACACACTCTGTGTATATACAGTGCATCAGTCACCCAGACGTCAAGCAAGGCGTCTCAGCTCAACTGCACTTTAATTAGAAACAATTTTTCTATTGAGAGAAGTATAAACAATCAGCAAGTAGGATATTTTTATATACAAATATAAAAACTTGCAAGAGGTTAGGTTTAAGGAGGATGATCTAGATAATTTTTATGGTCCTGGTCAGCTCTTCAAGTCCACGACTGCATTTATGGGCAGAGGACATTCTACAGTGCGTCTGAGTTTCTCAGGAGGAGAGCACAGATCAACAAATCAACCAGCAAATCAATCAGAGAAATCAGATCAACTTTTGAAATATTCATTTCAAGTCTAGCAAAATGAAAACCTAGTTAAAAAAAAATTCTTTGCTCCCTGCCACAATATAACAGAATTCCTGAAAGGCTCAACCTTCCAGGGCACAGAAAAGATTTTAAACTAATTCTGGGTCAAGTCCAAGAAATGAAGCCCATAGGCCCACGCTGGAACTGCCTCGGGCAAAGCTGGGACCACATCCTGAGACCTTTGGCAGCACAGGAAGGTGTTATTTGGTTACTTTTAAGTTGACATGGGCTCTACTGCAGCTTAGTTTAGAAGTCCCTTAAAAGAAAAAGTAGAAAAAGGCTTCGCATTTCAGTTCTAAGTCAGTGTTAAAATCAACTTCTCTCTCTTTCTTCTCTTCCTTTTCTTCTCTTCTAGATGGCTGGTAGCATCAGCATAAAACATAACTTCACTCTTTGCCTCACATTCCCTCTTGAGAAACTCAAGACCTGCTATATTGAAGCCAATAACATCCTGGGGAGGAATACAAGAAAGAAAGATTAAACAAACTTGCTCTCGCCTCTGTTTGATATCGCAGCATCTGTGAGTGGGGACCAACCTGCAGGTGCTGTTACTCACCCCCCACCCCAGCCTCGGGTCTTGTTTCCCTATTCCTACCAGCTCCAAGGACAGTCTGATCTCAAATGCAGATGACGTCTGCTCCACGCCACCCAAGAAGGCACAGCACACTTTGCGACTTCTAAGTCACACACACACTAGGATTTCCCCGTTGCTGTTCTATCTCAAACATACTCACCCGGACTTGTCTGACTTTTGAAATAGTTGTTTCCTTTAATTTTTCAATCAATGGCACAAGCATTTGGTTGCTAGTGATCTGTCCAAAGTGAATCCTAATAGAAAAACACAACAGCCATGTTATGAAGAGGGGTAGGGGCTGGTTCTAAAAATACCAAATAGGCCTGACCTGTGGTGGCGCAGTGGGTAAAAGCATCAACCTTGAGCACTGAGGTTGCCGGTTCGAAACCCTGAGTTTCCCTGGTCAAGGCATATATGGAGTTGATGCTTTCTGTTCCTCCCTCCCTTCTCTCTCTGTCTCTCTCTGTCTCCTCTCTCTAAAATGAATAAATAAAATCTTAAAAAAAAAATATGCCTGTCTTGCATTTTGAAAAAAAATCATATAAAAATACCAAATAGACACAGTATCAAAGTATTTATGATATCATGGGAGTATAGACATGCTTCTAACAAAAAAAACTAAAGAAATTTCTTCCCTGCTATTCAGTTCCATCTGATTACAACTTAAAAAATACTACCCTAGACCTTATCACATGTTCAAACTCTGAGGTAGGGCAGCAAGATACCCTTGGTGGCCTCAGGCTCCTTTAACCTCCAAACCCACTGTCTGTCTCTCAACTGTGCCCCGCCCTACCTGCCTGTGAGGTAGAGCCATCCACACCCTCTGACAGGCCAGAGGGATTCATGGTGTTTCTCTTAGCAGTAACCCTGAATCAACAGCACATTTGCCATACCAGTAAAAATTAATAGTACTACTCTTGAATATGAATTTATGTCCTCAAAACTTGCCCCAAATTCTAAGTATGGCAATAGAATAATATATTGTTCTTCTGCTAATATCCAGGTAGACTAAAAGGAGTGGAGGATTAAGAATCATTAAAACAGTTCAATTCACCAAATTCACTAAACATACTCGTTTGTTTTAACTAATTGCTATAAAATAACTGACTAGTTTTTACTTTGTCCTCATAACAGCATTTTAAGGAATGTTCAATTTGTCCCTAATTCTATTTTCTAACAGCTTCAGACTGTGGGGCAGAGAGTGGGAAGAAAGAATTTATTCTTAAGCCTTGGTAAATACTGCTTACAAAAACTAGGGGATATTTTATCGCTTCATATTCATTTTGAAATATCCCTTAAATTTTGTGGGAAGTATATATTCTCAATTACATATGAACAGAATTTTCATGCTTAAAAATCAAATCTAATGAACATTCCAATCTAGTTCTTTCTGTCTGTCCTTTTGCATTTGTACCTATAGAAAACTGAAAAAGAAATCCACTGTTCTTGCAAAAGCTGGTAGGTTGACAAAACAAAAACATTAGCTTAAACTAAACCATCAAGAAGGAAAAAACAGGCCCTGGCGTTTGGCTCAGTGGTAGAGCGTCAGCCCAGCGTGTAGATGTCCCAGGTTCAATTCCCAGCCAGGGCACACAGGAGAATTGCCCATCTGCTTCTCCACCCTTCTCCCTCTCCTTCCTCTCTGTCTCTCTCTTCCCCTCCCACAGCTAAGGCTCCACTGGAGCAAAGTTGGCCTGGGCGCTGAGGACAGCTCCATGGTCTATGCCTCAGGTGCTAGAATGGCTCTGGTTCCAACAGAGCAATGCCCCAGATGGGCAGAGCATCGCCCCCTGGTGGGCATGCTGGGTGGATCCCGGTCAGGTGTATGCAGGCATCTGTCTCTTTGCCTCCCCACTTCTCACTTCAGAAAAATACAAAAAACAACAACAAAAAAAAACAAAAAAGAAAAAAACAAAGGAGGCAAACTGACCAGAACCAGAGCTCCCCTGCCAGAATGCAGCCCAGGAACGCAGCCCAGCCAGAGACCTGTGCCCTGCTAAAGCCCCGCGCCCCCGGGCAATGTGTTACCTCTTGTTAGTTAAAGGCTGGGTCAGAGCTACCCTTGCTTTAAGGGCAAGGCCAGTTCCGAAGGATAAGCTATAACTTATGTCAGGCCGCAGTGATACTCTAACAATCCCTGAAACAGAAACATCAGATCTCTTTCTCCCAAAGTCCTGACAGCTTCAGCAAAGGTTCTAAGCAGCAGTCGTGCTGAGCAGACACGGCTACTGGGGAAAGGATGTTACCTGAGGAGAAAGAAGAGGCCCTTACACAGAGGTTCAACGTCAGAGCCCAGCTGGATGAACTCCTGCAGGAGGCTGAGGACGTCCGGGACGTAGGAAAACGGCAGCACGAGCAGAGACTCCTCCAGCTCGCTGAAGGAAACACGGACACGCAGATGTCACACCCGACCCGTCAGCACTGGACCCTTCCTCTGCTGTTCCCTCCTCCTGCAGGAAGCAGGCCTGACTTACAGATAGAGGGACTAGCTTTCTTGCTTCCTAGTGCTTCAGTAGGTCTTCAGAGTCAAAGTCAATAGTCATCTCTTTCTAGGTGGTTCTCGCTTGTCAATGCTTTGTTTTTATATTGAACGTTTTAATCTACTGGATGCACTGGCGCATGACATGGTAGAAGAATCTAACCTTTTGTTCTTCCTGATAATTTCTCCAAAGCCTTTTTTTTAAAATATATATTTTATTATTATTAATTCTAATGGGGTGACACCAATAAATCAGGGTACATATGTACAATGAAAACATCTCCCGGTTACCTTATCCATTCAATTGTGTTGCATACCCATCACCAAAAGTCAAATTGTCCTCTGTCACCTTCTATCTGGTTTCCCTGTGTCCCTCCCCTCCTCCTTATCCCACTCTTCCCTCCCTCCCCCCATCCCATAACCACCACTCTCTTGTCCATGTCTCATATTCTCACTTTTATGTCCCACCTATGTATGTAATCATGCTGTTCTCAGTTTTTCTTCTCCAAAGCCTTTTGTTGAAGATTTCATCTTTATATGATGCTTCTCTTACTATTTATTGAGGCCTTGTATATAATAGAGTCAGTTTCAGGGCTTCTGCATCTGTTTTGATGATCAACTGATTTTGATAACAAACCTGTACTATTTTAGTTTTGTTAATGTATAGGGGTTTGTTTGTTTAAATCTAGAATAGCTGCTCTGGTTTTGGCTTGTTTTACTTTCTTTGAACTAGCTCTATTATTATTTCATCAACTCCAAGAGGATTTTAATTGGGATCACAAACCTGTAAATTAGTTTAAGAAAAACTAAATCCTTAAAACACACAATCTTCCCATCTAAGAACGCACTGTACCTCCATGAATCTAAATGTCCTTTTACACTTCTCTAGTGAAGTCTCATCACTATTCAGATAGGTCCTATTTATTATGTGTAGCTCTACTTCAAAAAGAACACTATAATAAATTATTTTCCACCAAAATTTTGACATAGTTAAACCTACGGGGATGATAATCATCACTTTTACAATTTCTATTTAACGCATGTTTAGATATGCACTCAATAAATGTTAGCTGACAAATGGTAATAACTGCTGAGACTCACCTTGACTTGATCCCTTTAAAAATCTCCAATACATAAGCTGAAGGCTACAGAGGAAGGAGACAGTGTGTGTTACTGACACTCCTGACAGGTTTCTACCGAACTCCCTAATCCCATCTCCTAAACACCAGACCCCCTTCTCATGACGGTGTTCTAACAGAAAACGGCAGGACATGCATGAACGTGGCGTCACTCAGCTCCGGGTTCACACTCCAGCTCAGCTCCTGACCAGCTACGTCACCCTCTATCTGTAAGTCAGTCCTGCTTCCTGTCTGTCAGGTGAAGATAGCTAACTCACGTGGTTACTGTGACGAGGGAGACATGCAAGCAAAGCACTAAGTAACTGGAGACTGCTGACGGCACACACTGTCCACTGCCCTCCCTCCCTCTCTCCTTGATCTGACTGATTCCTCTCAACTCTTCCTCCCAAACCTTCAACTTCAAAGTTCGTTTAGATGAACAGAATCTTCAGAGGGATCAGGACACTGACCAGGGATAAGGACCAGGAAGCAAGAAAGCCAGTCCAGTGCAACCCAACGATGACTTGGAAGTTACACTAAAATGGTCCTTTTCAAATTCAAAATACTCGAGGATGCCACCCTTCAGGAAGGACTATAACCGACAAAGTATTACCTCCTGTCTCTGCCCTGAGGTAACCTGACTATCCAAGGGGAAACTGTTAGTTTACTCACAGAGATATTGCCGTAAGCCATCAGGATGGGGTTGGTGGGAAGAGGAACCTATGAAGAAATGATTAAATCCAGTCAATAAGAAATGAAACTGATAGTGTTTGTCACAGGACATGGTGTTAATAGTATTTACATTTCTAAAAGAGGAGACTGACCCCAAACCAAAAGAATGTAAAAGAATGATCAGACCTTTAGTTTCAATAGTACTTACGAGTGAACCTGAACAAGTTCCCTCTAGAAATCTGACCTGGTTCCCCTGCCCCCTGAACCCGAGTGGGGGCATGAGAATCTGCTCAGGACAGTAACCACCTCCACCTACACTCTCCTTCCTCCGTTTTCATTGAACCAGTTTCCTTCTCCCACACTTCCTCAATTCCTTCTTCCTAATGACTGAATGAGAAAGAATTCTACCACATTTCTCTCATTTCCTGATCTGAGCCAGCATGTCCTGAAACACTGGTTTTCTTCTCCGCTACCCTCTCTATTTGACCCTGTCTCCCAGAGCGTAACTTAGTGGCTGTCGTACCTCTTTCCCTGCGGCTTTACAAATGGCTTTGTGCTCTTTCATTTTTGCAGTTTCTTCTCGGTATAGCTCCACAGCCTCCATGATCCTCTCAGCCTGGAGATGACGAAGGACAGAGGTCATCACAACACACTCCCTCATCCCAGATCACCACACCTGGAAGGCTGATTGGAAAATCACCAAACAGCTTCATCCAGTTTAATCAAGATACGCCAACAGTGCCAAAGTGCTTTACGACACCTTCAGTTTTCTACTTTTCTTTTCTACTGTACAGGGAAGAGAGGCAGTGTTCCACAATGAGGGAAGAGTGAACGAGACCCCTTGAGTAAGTAGCAGCTCCCAGGAATGTCTGAACGGTGCTCCTTTCAGGAGATAGAGCTTTCCTTTCTAGAAACCACAGCCGGACCAAACAGGTTCAGCATCACGCTGTACTTGGTTAGAAAGAAGGGAAACAGCTTTTGATCCCCATCTACAAGTTCTATCAGCATTTTGCCACAAAAGGAATCCTGGATTGATAAAGGTCCTATGAAAAAAAAAATCAACTTACCGCCTTGACTGTTTCAATAGTTTTCTTTCCAGTAAAGTAGTTTTCACCTTGAGTCTCTCCCGGAACCTGCCAGAAACAAGGGATCCTTGGATAATGTTGTTGACAAGCATTAAAGAGCTAGTAAACTCTTATATTTATAGAAGGACAGGCACTATTATTCCATAATGATAATACTGTTATCATCTATCATTAACTGAATACTTAGGAAGTGTCAGACACTATGTTAAGTATTTTACATCTATTATCGTAAACATATCCTCCTTTACAAATGTTTCACACCCAATTTCTCATTTTTTCCTGATTTTTATTTTAGTTCTGAGTAATTCCCTGAAGTCTCCTTAAAAAGAAAAAAAAAAAGCCAGAATAGAGTAGAATACAAAGGACTACTCAGATTCTTTCCCCTATCAGCTGGTGATGACTTTGGAATCAAGCCCCAATTCTAATTCCATCAGAAATTTTTGAAATTATAGTAAATTCCAGTAAAATAATTACAGGACACAATCCCAGGACCCCAAACACTTTACTTACTGCTGGCTGGCCTTCTTTGGCCACACTCTCCTCATATTCTGCTTCCCGCTGCTGCCAAGAGACAGAAATTAATTTGAAAGAAAAAAACGTCTCTACGCGAAGTGAAGTGAGAATGAGACAGAGAAAAGCAGCTTCTTTCAAAATATAGTCCCCTTAGGCATCTGTCTCTGCCTGGCTGCTGAGTGTGACAGCAGGCTTGGAAATATCTCACGCAGGTCCTTGCCTTGCACCAACTGAGGTGTGACTGCGGTATACAAAAAACTTAGGGTGGGACAGCTTGCCAGGCACCCACTGCCTACTGTGAAGATGTGTTGCTATTTATTTATTTTTTTGAGAGAGAGAAAGGGGGTAGGGAAGGGGCGGGAAGCATCAGTTTGTAGTATGTAGTTACTTCTCATATGTGTCTTGACAAGGCAAGGGCTGGGTTTCAAACCAGTGACCTCAGTGTTCCAGGTTGACACTCTATCTACTACGCCACCACTGGTCAGGCAGTATTTATAACCAGACCTAGAGTCCTTACCAACTCCCTCTCGTCCTCGAGAATAAGAGGCTCCCTTGTTCTCTCCCAAAGTCTCAGAGACTTGTCATGGGATGATGACACGACATAGTCTCCACTGGGGCTTACTGCCAAGCACCATATTTCCTGGTGGTGCCCCTGGAGAGAGAGGAAAGAAAACCCAAGCACTGAGTAAGAGTGTTATTCATTCATACACTGCCACCTGCTTACATGAGAGGACACTTAATCTTCGAAGTAGTTCTCCAGCACGGAGCACACAAAGCGGGCAGAAGTTACCTCCAGCGTCTGTACGTGCTCAAATCTGTCTGCGTCCCACTGCTTAATCTTACGGTCTTTCCCAGAAGTGAAGAAGAGGTGAGTCTTGGGGACAAACTGTAGGTACATTACACTGAAAAGCGAGAAAAGTATTCAAACATCATCCTATTCTACATTATTTAAGAGTCTTATACATATAGGTAGCTTTTGGCTACCTAGTTCTAGAATGCCTTATTTGTATTTTAGAATTTTAAACATGACTGAGAACACTAAATAACAGACACATGCTCAGGGGAAACAACACAGGTGACGGGAAGGGAGGTCTTTGAAAAGACTGAAGCCACCTGTCATCGTGTGCGAAGAGAGACTTGTGGCAGTCCCCAAAGTCCAGACCCCAGATCTTCACGCTCCTGTCAGCAGAGCCAGTTGCGATCAGGGCTCCGTCCTAGGAGAACAGGTAACATGTCACTCTCCTGGATTATACAAAACCCTATAAATTAGACAAAGAAAAGATAACCAGGACATTTAACCCATTTCTGTCCAAAATATTAAAATCAGTGCCCCAAAAGTAAATGCATTTCTCTACTAAGAGTTCCTACTTCTTTGCTTTTATCTCCAGATCTACTTGAAAGCTTGTTAAGTGAAAACTAGACATGTGGGGCTGCAATGTTTCTGCACAGATCCAGGGCAGGGCTGTGCCCTGATGGAGGTTGTCTATTTACTTTGTAAATTAGGAAAAGAATCTCTCATCTGTCATAGGATTTGGAGGGAGAGGAGAGGAAGAGGGAAAGAGAAGGACAGAATAAGGCTGGGAAAGAATCTATCAGAATGTTGGATCTAGCCTCTTATCTGATGTTCCCTATCACCATTTCTCTTCTCATCCCCATTTCAATGCCTAGTTCAAATGCTTGTGAACATAACAAGAAAATCGGAAATATTTTTAACAACTTGTTCTGTGAATGCACTGATCACACACAGACAGAGCACAGGGCCAGTCCCTTTTGTACACACTAGAAGTTGTTTCTGAGTACATATTGCCCTCATCATAACCAGACACGGCAGAGATGTGATTCTGGTTAAGAAACTAGGATACATTGTGCGAAATAGTGTAGATATCCAAATACAAAGCTTAGGTCCCTCTTCCTAACCTCCCGTCAAAGCAAAAGGGGTTGCCTTTTTAAAGTTGTTTATGTTTTAGGGTGCTCTATCTTATAGTATTTTAGACAAAATACTGTTTGAGGAACCCACAACAGGGAACTAGTAATGAGGATTCATTCAGATATTTTGAAGATATTCTGAAAGCATTAAAGCAACATACACATAAGTAGGATGGTAATATATTATTTTGATTTTGGAGGGAGAAAGATGTACAACAGAATGAAAAAATACTCTAAAATGAAGACACAAAGACAAGAACTAAAAAAATGCTTTAGTGTAGAATCTAATGAACAAAATGAGCTAACAAGCAAAATAGAGACAGACTCAAAGAGAGCAGGCTGACAGCTGTTGGGGCGGAGGGCTGGGTGAAGGGGATGCAGGGATTGAGCAAAGAAAGGAAAAGAAAAATCTCGTGGACACGGCCAGGGGAGAGGTGTTGGGAAAGGAAAGAGGGCGGGGGGGATAAATGGGGCAAGGTAACTTGGAGGATGGTGGCCACACAATACAGTGTACCAGCACATCAGTACACAGAAGAAGTGCTGTGGAACTATGCACCTGAAACCTGTATAATTCTCTTAACCACTGTCATACCAATAATTTGATAAAAAGGAAAACAAACAAAAAAATCCTTTAGAAAAATAACTTGTTACTGAGGTACTATTTAAATTTTACTTACGTAAGAGATGTCCATGCATATAACAGGCAGTTTGTGTCCATACAGTGAGAGAAAAAACTAAACATTAAACAAAAAGAATATAAATAACCCATGTTTCTCTGTAAAATGAAGGCACAATTTATCACATATGAATCTGAAACATAAGTTAAAGCACAATGCTGACACTGTTCTGGGTGGGTCTGTCTTTATTTTCTTTTTTTTTTAGAGACAGAGAGAGGAATAGACAGGGACAGAGAGACAGGAACGGAGAGAGATGAGAAACATCAATCATCAGTTTTTTGTTGCTGTTGCGACATCTTAGTTGTTCATTTGATTGCTTTCTCACATGTGCCTTGACCGGGGGCCTTCAGCAAACCAAGCAACCCCTTGCTGGAGCCAGCGACCTTGGGTCCAAGCTGGTGAACTTTTGCTCGAACCAGATGAGACTGCGCTCAAGCTAGTGACCTCGGGGTCTCGAATCTGGGTCCTCCATATCCCAGTCCGACACTCTATTCACTGCACCACTGCTTGGTTAGGCAGTGATCTATATTTTTAAAGCAACCCAATGTCCCTGGTGTACAGCCAAGTGTGGAATCGTGACACTTAGTGATGCTCTTAAAACTACTGGCTATAAGACTTTTCCATCCACAGATTCATTCTCTGAACGTATGAAATATAACTTGCTCTAATCCAATGGTTCTTAACTTTTTTTGAGGTACCGAACTCACCAGTTTCATATGCGCTTTCACCGAACCCTTCTTTAGTGATAAATATGATTTTTTTCCCCGAATTCAAGACATAGGTATATGTTTTTTTACTGGTGCACAAAATAAGCCGTGCATGAACATCACCTTGCTCAAAGAACAAAACCAACAAAGTGCATGAACTCACAACAAATTACGGTATTAACTTTATTCTGGCCTCCGCGGCAGAGGCTTCTCCGAACCTCTGAGACTGACTCATCGAACCCCTAGGGTTCGATAGAACCCAGGTTAAGAACCACTGCTCTAATCAAAAGTTATAAACAAGGCTCGCCTGTGGTGGCACAGTGGATAGAGCGTTGACCTGGAGCGCTGAGGTCACCGGTTCCAAACTCCGGGCTTGCCTGGTCAAGGCACACACAAGCAACAAATTGATGCTTCCCTCTCCCCACCCCCTCCTCTTTCTGAAATTAATAAAATCTTTAAAAAAAAAAGTTATAAATATGAGGATTCTGCTAAAACTCCAGCTTTCCTAGTGCACCTACAAAGTTTTGATTCACAGATTTTTAGAAACGCATTCCTGCCGGGCAGGAAGGGCCCAGACTAAGGTCAGTCGGAAAGGAACAAAAGTTTCCCAGGCACAACCACCGTACCTTTAAGGTGTCGACGTAGAAAACTTTCACTGTGCAGTCCAGCAAAGACACAGCCACCAGCTTCTGATCGGGAGAGTACCTGACACACAGAACGTCCTCCTCCAGCTGCAGGGCTCGGGTCTGCGTCACGGACAGTCTGCACCACAGGGCACCCAGGACATGGTGAGTGTCTGCAGGGCCGACAGACCCCAGACTCTCTGGAGCTCAGCAGTCCACACAGAGGCTCCTGTTTTTACCTCAGGAAACAGACACAAATGAAAAACAGCTACTCACCTCTTCTGGGGACTATTTTCATCTTTCACCAACTCGAAATCCCAGAACTTGACAGCTTTATCTGCACCGCCCGTGACAAAACCACGCTGAAAACCAAACGTATTTCATTTAAAAAGTACTTATTACAGAAACTTGGTTAAGACACATGAAGATAGTATAAAAGACCATTTGCATTTCCTGGCAGGGGGTAAAATGAAAGAAGACCTGGGCTCTGTGACCCTCTCATTCTCTCTTGGGGCCACTGCTCAGACCTCATTTGGGAACTCCTAGGGGACACTGATACAGAGAGGTGACAACTGGGAAGTTTTAGTCACACTTTCATTCACCATCAGGAAGAAAGACTCAGTGAATACGGGTGGGGGAAGTTTGCTCCACCTAAGAAGGCAGTAGTCTAACAATTTGCTACTAAGTAGTAAAGTAGTTTGACAAATACAGAGACTGGATAATCTAGATAAGTTTGTTCAAATAGTTACCTCAGAAGAGTATAAACTTTTCCCTGCTTAAAATAAGTTCGAAACTGTTTTCTAACATCAAGAAAATTAGTCTTGTCACATTGTGGTGTTAGTGTAAAGTGTCTAGAACAGCGATTTTCAACCGGCGTGCCGCAGAATTTTAGTCATCAGTTTGTGTGCCAGGAGATGAAAGAGGCTGAAACCGCTGAGCTAGATAGAACACAGGGGCAGAAACTAGACCTCAGGCGCCTGGTCTGCCATTCAGAGATTTGTTACACACAGGAAACAACTGGACACTGATCCTCACTGTGGTTAAAGTGAGGGATAAAGACTACCTGGTTTATAAAGTCATTGCAAAAGGAACAATAGGCCCTGGCTGGTGGCTCAGTGGATAGAGCATCAGCCTGACATGTGGAAGTCCCAGGTTCTGTTCCATTCCTGGTCAAGGCACACAAAAGAAGTGACCATCAGTTTTGCCTCCCTCCTTCTCTCTCTCTTTTTCTTTCTATTCCATAGTCATGGCTGGACTGATTTGAGTGCATTGGCCCCAGCACTGAGGGTGGCTTTATTGAACCTCAGCCTCAGGTGCAAAAAACAGGTTGGTTGCGAGCATGGGCCCCAGATGGGCAGAGTATTGGCCCTAGACAAGGGTCGCTGGGAGGATCCTGGTCAGCATACATGCAGGAGTCTGTCTCTTTACTTCCCATCTCTTCTCACTTAAAAACAAAAGAAAACCTCACAAAATACAATAAATGAAATAATGGATAGAAAATCTTATAAAAGACCACTGTACAAATGTAAGATGGTATTACTATTTAAATTTTAAACGCTGTTCCGTTCTGACCCCAATGGCATTACCCACTCTAAATTCCAGAGTCCATTTTTGCCCCGAAATCAGGTTCACTTCAATGAATGAAGGTTTGTCACCATTGACAATATTCAAATGTACAGATCACAATCTCCTAAGGGATTTTCACAAAAAAATCTCAAAATGTCCTGAGCAACTGTACCGTCGTCACTGGACTGAGTGGACAGTCTCCGGGAGACTCGTCTGAAGGGCAGCACACTGTGAATGACTGAAAAGGTCTGACACATTCTCTAAAGTCACTAGACGTACAGAGTCACATGTGAGCGGACTAAAGGGGAGTCAAGAGCCCACTCTGTCCTCGGCACTGCCCAAGGATACGGTTGGTTCCTTTTACGAAGTGACACCAACCATTAATAGAAATCAGGAAGGTAAGAAGTCTCTCATGTAGCTGACAATCAGAAGCAGCTGAACAAGGACTCATCTCACAGTGAGAACCGGTCACATTATGTAGCACAGGGGTCAGGAACCTATGTCTTGCGAGCCAGATGTGGCTCTTGATGGTTACATCTGGCTTGCAGACAGATCTTTAATAAAAAAATGTTAAAAATATAAAACATGCTCATGTATTACAATCCATTCATTTCCTACCGCTCATGTTCATGGTTGCGGGTGGCTGGAGCCAATCATAGCTGTCCTCCGGGACAACACCAAATTTTTATTCGATAATGCATAAAGAACATGGGTTGTTGTGAGGTCAGGAAGTAAACTTCCCTCCTTTTGATGAAGAAGATGGCTAAAAGAAAAAAAGATGAGAAGTATCGTACTTTTCATCAGGAATGGACAGAGGAATTCGCCTTTGTGGAGAGAGCAGGTTCTGCAGTGTGTCTAATATGCAATGATAAAATTGCATCAATGAAACGGTCAAATATAAAGCAGCACTTTGACACATGCTATACTACATTTGCATCGAAATATCCAGCAGGAAGGGGGACTGTGCAGAGTGCAAGCTACTCAGCAGCAACTCCATGTTTGGACCCAAAAAGATGACTGGAATTTGGCTAGCTTTGCTGGTGCTTTAGCAATTGTGAGAAATGGAAAGACATTCACAGATGGGGAGTATGCCAAAACATTCATGCTTAATGTTGCCAATGAACTTTCTGACGACTTTTCAGATAAAGACAAAATAATCAAACGAATAAAAGACATGCTCTGTCGGCAAGAACTGTTCACGACTGTACCATCATTATGGCAAATCAAATTGAGGCAACACAAGTGAAGGACATAAAAGCAGCACCATTGTTTTCTCTCGCTTTGAATGAGTCAACAGATATAAGCCATTTATCCCAGTTCAGCATGATTACAAGGTATGCTGTCGGTGACACACTATGTGAGAAAAGTCTTGCCGTTCTACCTATGAAAGAGACAAGAGGGGAGGATTTATTCAAGTCTTTCACTGAGTTCGCTAAAGAAAAAACTCTACCGATGGATAAACTTATTTCAGTGTGTACTGATGGTGCTCCGTGCATGGTGGGGAAAAACAGGATTCGTAGCGCTTCTTCATGAACATGAAAAGAGACCCATCCTAAGTTTTCACTGCATCCTACATCAGGAGGCGCTTTGTGCTCAGATGTGCGGTGAGCAGCTTGGTGAGGTGATGTCACTGGTCATTCGGGTGGTCAACTTTATTGTTGCCTGAGCTTTAAAATGATAGCGAGTTTATTTTAATTTCTTTTTTTATTATTTATTCATTTTAGAGAGGAGACAGAGAGAGAGAGAGAGAGAGAGAGAGAGAGAGAGAGAAAGGGGGGAGGAGCTGGAAGCATCAACTCCCTATATGTGCCTTGACCAGGCCAGTGCAGGGTTTTGAACTGGCGACCTCAGTCCTCAGTGTTCCCAGGTCGACACTTTATCCACTGCACCACCACAGGTCAGGCAAAATGATAGCGAGTTTAAAACACTGCTTGAAGTTGGAAATAATTATCCTGGTCTTCTTCTGCACAACAATGTGCGCTGGTTGTCAAGAGAGAAGGTGCTCAGCCATTTTGCGGCTTGTCTGAGTGAAATCCAGACTTTTCTTGAAATGAAAAACGTCGAGCACCCTGAGTTAGCTAACCCTGAGAGGCTCCTGAAGTTCTACTATCTTGTGGACATGACTGAACATCTGAACCAGCTCAAAGTGAAAATGCAAGGCATTGGAAATACAATCTTATTCCTTCACCAAGCAGTGTTTGTATTTGAAAACAAGCTGGAACTCTTCATCCCAACATTGAAACAGGTCGTTTACTACACTCTGAAAACTGGGAGAGTTTAAAGATGCATGCACAGCAAGTGACCCTGCTCAACATCTTGATCTCCAGCAGCTAGTGGGCTTCACATCTAATCTCCTGCAATCATTCAAAGCGTGCTTTCGAGAATTTCATGAGCGTACTCGTCTTTTTAAGTTCATCACCCATCCACACGAGTGTGCAGTGGACAGTGCCAACCTGAGTTACATCCCCGGTGTGTCCGTCAGAGATTTTGAGCTACAAGCTGCTGACCTGAAGGCCTCAGACATGTGGGTGAATAAATTCAAGTCACTGAATGAAGATTTGGAAAGACTTGCACAACAGCAAGTAGAGTTGGCGAGCAAACACAAGTGGGGAGAAATGAAAAAACTTCAACCCGTGGACCAGCTGAGTGTAAAAACTTGGAATGTGCTTCCCGTCACATACCACACACTGCAGCGTGTGAGTATTGCTGTACTGACAATGTTTGGCTCTGCAAATGCATGCGAGCAGTCTCTCTCACATCTAAAGAACGTTAAGACCACCCTACGATCACGATTAATGGATGGAAGTCTCAACGCCTGCATGAAGCTTAACCTCATAATGTATCAACCAGACTACAAAGCCATCAGCAAAACCATGCAGCACCAGAAGTCGCATTAACTTCATCATTGGTTAGCAACAGCATAACATTATTAAAAAGAATTCAGAGACTTATTGTATTTTAAAAGTGTTGGTCTTACACAAAATGCACACATTTACTTGTATTTAGTGTTAAACATATAGTATGGCTCTCACGGAATTACATTTTAAAATATGTGGCGTTCATGGCTCTCTCAGCCAAAATGTTCCTGACCCCTGACGTAGCACGTGATACAGTCTCATATAAGAAAACTAAAGATTAGACAAAACGCAACTTTCTGTAAAGAGGGTGAGCTGAGATAAATCTGAGGCAGCATAACACCGACAGAAGGCATGGGAGCTGCAGCAAGAGCCCTGAGTCCTAGAGCCCATACCTAAAATCTGGCTTAGTTACCTGATCTGGAGAGAGGGACACGGACCACACAGCCCCGTTGTGAGCATCCACCATCTCCAGCAGCGTTCCCGAGGCCAAGTCACACAGCTGCAGCTTCCCTGTCTGCGGAGACACAGAGTGAGCATGGCCCCAGGGGCCCACCCGCGCCCCCTGGTCGTGTCCATATGCCCGGGAGACTCACGACCAGCAGCAGTCATGGGGCCAGCTGCTCAGGAAACAGGTTCCACGGTCCATGCTATGAACTGCACATCTGAATGAATGCTGAGAACCCCTCCTGACAAGCCAAGTGGACCCCAGCAGGGCTGCTGTGCTGTAAACTATGGAATCGCACAGCCCTGGAGTACTGGACTCCACACATTTTCATTGGTTCCCCAACTTCCAAAGGGAATAGCATGGCCCGAGACAAACAGGACAAACAGAACAGCAAATGGCAAACCTAGAAAGCTCCCAAGGTAAGTCAGTCCTTTAAGGGGACTCTTCTCCACAGTAATGGGCTTAACCTATCCCTCTCTGTCTAGATCTGGGTTCCTCCTCTACCATCACTGACCATGAGAAAGGGCGGCCTGCCTCACTGCTAGGGAGGGCCACGCAGCAGCCCTCCCTAGAAAGCAATCGGCTACGCTACTTTTCAGAACTCCATGCAGGCCATGGTCACAGTGCTGGCACGGAGCACACAACAGACAGCCTATCTGTGAAAACCAACCTTTCTACAGTGTAGTGGGGATTAAACAAGATGGTGTACATTAACTGTGCAGCTCAGAGGCTAGGCCAGGGAGTATATTTCACTCTTCAATGCAATTTGCAAAATATTCTCCCAACAGCAAATAGGAGATGAATTACTGTTGGGGAAGAATAAAAAATGAGGAAAACTTTTAATTGAAATTTAATGCTCTTTCCCTGACAATAACACTAGGGCCTCTCTAGCTTATTTTATACTTGGTGTTGGGAAAAAGATAGCTAATGTAATACAGAGGTTTTCTAATGAAATAATTGTGCACATATGGACATTATTTTGCAGAGATAAAAATGACCAACATTTGTAAAGCACTTGCTCCATTTCAGCCACACTCCTGCTCATCACCGCCCTCCACCAGCCCTCACTAGTAACTTGCTGCTAGCCAGTCTCCATGCTAAGTGCTCTGTGTGCTGGAAGGTAGGTTACTTGCATCATTTCACATGAGAAAACAAGGCTTACTGGGTTAGGTAACTTGCCCCAGGTTCATACAACCAGTGAGTGGAAGAGCTAGGAATCAATCCTAGGCACAGCGGGTGTGAAAGAATGTCAAAAGCAAGTGTCACTGTCACACTATACAGCTCAGGAGACACACTAAGAGAAATTATGTGACTTGCACCAAATGACCCATTTTGTGAGGGAGATTCTGCCTCCAAATCCACGTCTGCTCATTCCCACATGGTTAACTCCGACGGGCAGCCGTGTGGGGACGGTTCGGCTCGGTTAATGAGTGCTTCTGTCTGCCCAGCCCTAAGTGGGGTCTCACTGTATTTTATCACTAGTGTTCTAAGAGCACAGCTACACATGTGCTCAGATGCACAAAAGCCTGATCACCAACATGCTGGTGACAGGGATCTCAGGGTCATGACTTTGTCTTCCTCATAACTGGACATAAGGTTTGATTTCTTAAAAACAAATAAAGAAAAAACAAAACAAAAAACCCTCACGAAAGGGACATTATATTATCCAGCTCTAATACATTTCCTATAAGCTAAAAAACAAATCGATTTCTCAAACATCTTTAAGAATACTGAGTAGAAAAGATGCCCAAATCCAAGAAGTCTGTTTACCTTCGTTCCTATGACCACCTGCCGGTCACCAGGCACGAAGAAGGAGCACAGTGCATAGTCACAGGCCATGGTGCGGATACACTGCAGTGTAGACCTGGGAGCGGAGGGAGGGAGTGACTGACGTGCTGAGAGAAGCTGCCTTAGAGGTCAGTGTGTTTGGTTCACACCCAGCCACATACCGTGATCAGGAGAGAGGACAAAGCCTGACTCTCTCCTGGCTGAGACCCAATTACAGACAAGGGAGAAGATGCTAGAATGGCACTGAGCCTCGCTTTGCCTGCGGGGCTCCCACTCCTGAGGAACAGGGATCACACAGCACAGGCGGGAGAGCACCCACCGGGCTCCTGAGACCTGACTTGCTGTCACATGGATGGACGTGAAGGGGTCCACAGGACTGCCGGTCAGTTAGCTTCTTAGTGCATATCCCTGCAAGTTCATCCCATTGGACCATAAACATCCAGCCACCCACCAAATATGTATCAAACGCCCACTTCATTCATCAAACATTTACTGAGCACCAGAATCTTGTACAGAACAACACTCTTTAGGAACGAGGCAAATAAATTAGAGCTCAGCTTACAGCAGGAGCTCTGGAGAAACAAGGCTGGGGTGGGGGGGCAGTGCGATCATAGGGGAGGGAGCAGGACGGCCACCTGATGAGAAGCTGGAGAAAGCTGCAGGTGACCGAGGGAGCACAGAGCCACAACCCAGGCACATTCCTGTTGTGTTTAGGAATAACAGAAAGGCCAGTGTGGCTCTTGTGGAGCCAAAGGGGCCAGCATAATGGAGCAGGTCTGGAAGGACTTTGGCTTTTAGATGGAGTGAGATGGAGCTATTAGAAGCGACATAACTTCCATCATAAATACTGCTGGCTACTGTGTTGAGAACAGATACTACAGAGGACAGGACAGAAGCATGGGGCTGGTCAGGAAGCTATCACAACAGTCCAGACGAGAGAGCGCCCTGAGAGTCAGGTGCCGGCAGTGCAGGTGATGAGGCGTGGCTGACTACTGTTGCACAAAGCTGCAGAAAGCGTCACCTCACAAACCTGTTCCAAACCTTAATGGAGTCAGCTGCTGCGGAAAGAACAGCCATGTTGTCTGAGCTGAAGGACAGGGTCCGCACGTCGCTGCGATGGCCCCCAAGGGTGACCCTGCTTGTCCTCACAGGCTGAAGAGCTGGCGTTAATGGACTCAGTGAATATAGTTCTATCAGGTTGTTCTGCAGCAGGAAGACAGCCTTTAACTCGCCTTGAGGCGAATGAATCAGGTCGAAGGATCTGCATGAGCAAATATTCAAAGATCTTTCATCTGCCAACTGAGCCCACAAGGTGAACTTTTTCTAGGACAAAGGCTTGGCAATGTTCTCACTCTGTATGAAGTTTGAACAAGTACAAAGAATGTTACAAGAGTACTCTGAGTATTGGACAGTAGTGAGCTATAGGCTTTTTAAAGAAATCTAGGCTTAGATACTGTATGACAGTTTTGTTTTTGTGTTATCTTTTATAAGTTCCCTTAAACCAGTGGTTCTTAACCTTTTTTTGAGGTACCGAACCCACCAGTTTCATATGCGCATTCACTGAACTCTTTTTTAGTGTTAAATAAAATATGATTTTTTTTCCCAAATTCAAGACATAGGTATATGTTTTTTTACTGGTGCACAAAATGAGGCGTGCATGAACATCACCTTGCTCAAAGAACAAAACCAACAAAGTGCATGAACTCACAACAAATTACGGTATTACTTTACAGGAAAGGTTTTTTTTTGTTTGTTTGTTTATTTATTTATTTTCAGGGACAGAGAGTGAGTCAGAGAGAGGGATAGATAGGGACAGACAGGAACGGAGAGAGGTGAGAAGCATCAATCATTAGTTTTTTTTTGTTGCCGTTGAGACACCTTAGTTGTTCATTGATTGCTTTCTCACATGTGCCTTGACTGTGGGCCTTCAGCAGATGGAGCCACCCCTTGCTGGAGCCAGCCACCTTGGGTGCGAGCTGGCGAGCTTTTTGCTCAAGCCAGATGGGCCCGCGCTCAAGCTGGCGAGCTTGGGGTCTCGAACCTGGGTCTTCTGCATCCCAGTCTGACGCTCTATCCACTGCGCCACTGCCCGGTCAGGCTACGGTATTACTTTATTCTGGCCTCTGCAGCAGAGGCTTCTCCGAACCCCTGAGACTGACTCATCGAACCCCTAGGGTTCGATAGAACCCAGGTTAAGAACCACTGCCTAAAACCCTTTCAGAATAGGAGGTGTACATTTTTCTTTTCAATTGGTAGCAGGAAAGAACAATAAACAGATAAAAGACTATTATAAAATCTTAACTAATATGAGATGATGAGTAGTGAGCCCACAGTGAAGGCAGTAGGAGTTGAGTGTGACACAGGCATCTCATGATCGCTGTTTCCAAATAGATAATTCACACAGACTGTTTACAAATAGCATGTCAAAGCCAATACAACTTTGTAGCTTACTATTTCTATACTATTCCAGAAACTTCTCTCAGGCACTTTACATGCTACATTTTTACTCACTTGATTTTGGCAGAAGTCTTGATATTGGTCACCCTTTGGATTTCATCTTGCAGAGTCATTTCAACCTTAACTTCAAGGTCTTCCTCCTCCCCTTTGCCAGAATTTAATCTAGAGGAAAAAAAAGACCGCCAAGCTATCACTTTTCTAGAAGCATTGCTACTATTTGAGTCAAGTTTTGGCTGAGACCAACAACCTGTGTGATCTTGGGAGAGTCACTTAACCAGACAGGATTACCATGAGAAACAAAAATGCAATGTATGTAGAAATGCTTTGTGAACCACAGTGTCAGAAATAAAGGGTGGGACAAAAGCAGGTTTCCAGTTGCGACATGATACAGAATTTATTCTTATATTATTATTTGTTAATTACTGTATTATTTTGCATACTCACAACAGTAAACATATTTCTGCCCCATCCTGAATAAAGTGTCATTCCATTTAAGGGATACTCTCAAAAAATAGATTCTGAATGCAACAGCACATACAATTTCCTGGGATAAGTCCTTGTCATTTGAACTATTCCACTAAAATGTTTTTGGTAAAAATTTCTAACTTCAAGACCTTTTAGAAAATCCATGAATCTGCCCTTATTAATCCAATCATGTCAAATAAATGAGAGATCTCAAAAGAGTTGCCAAAGCAGATGACTTCTTATTTCTTTGAAACTTGATGAGTTTCAACTATTGAGAAGCCAATTTCTCTGGTTATAATGATCTATTTCAGGACTATGTCGTCTCCCAACATCAATCACATAATTGTCTAACCAGGCTTTCTTCTCACAGTTGCCAAAGTTAGCATCATGCAACCCAGGTGCCTTCTGTGTGGGCAGCTGTCATTGACACATGGCTAGCCTCTGAGAAGTAAATCATTTAGAAATCTGCCTTCTTTCTAGTACTGTGTGGCTCTGAATTCAAAATTCAGGAATGTACTAGTTACAAAGCTGTACTGCACAGTAGAAATGTAAAACTCACACTATTGCAAAATCTCCCCTAGCTTTTACTAGTAATTGGTAACAGTAAACATTTCTTTAAGAACTCCCGTTTTTCTATGAATACTATGTGGGCCCACCCAAGATACTTTTTTAGTAGTAAATATCACAGAAACACACCTGGCTTTCTTTCTAGCTCTCTTCATCTTTTTCTCCATTTTCTTCTGCATCTCCTCTTTGGAAAGAATATAGAACAGTTCCAGCACAGAATCATTTCCCTAGAAAGAAAAGAGTGGGGAGTCCAGGATAGGCAATGTGTAATTTAGCTTTTCTCAGAAAGAACTAAACTATGTTTCTTTTTCTTTCCTCAGTAGTTATATCTCCTTAAACAACTTAATCTCTCTGGGTTGACTATCTCATCTTGTAAAGTGGGGGTGCCACCTCCTACTCACAGCCTTGCTCTGAAGATTAAGAGTTAGTGTTCTTAAACTGCACAGAGAAGCAAGCATTTAATAAATGGTTGCTAATAAGAACAATAATAGCAATTATATTGTTATGCTGATATAAGCTAGGGGGTATATTTCCACCTAATATCATCACGATTTTTTAATACGACCCAAGAAAACCCCATTTCTATACTGAGTATGAAAAAACAGGTCTTGGAAAGGAATGGCATAGTCCTTGTTCCTTTCTGTAAGGCCGGAACTCACATGGCATGCCAGAATCCTGCCCGTCTTGTCAGCTGCGAGGTTCACGACTCTGTCCCTTCCTTCCCGCATGAGGGAGCCAGCTTTGGTGCACGTGAGGATGCGCTACAGAGAAGCAAAAGAAGGTGAAGGTTAATGCAAACCTCTGAAAAAATAAGATTCCCAGAAATGCAGATGACAAAGACACTCCCCACAAGGATGACAAGAATTGAGAATTTAGTTGCAGTTTTCAACTTTCCTATGCCTCAGCTCGATTAAAGATAAGAAACAGAAATGAATTACATCCTCGGGAGCTTCATCCCCCTCGATGATGCCACCCTCAGCTTCACGTGTGTCTTGCTTTCCAGCGGAGGACCCTTTGATCTTCTTGGGCTCTGGTTCTCCGAGGTCCTCAATCTGTTTTATAAAAATAGGAAACCTGAAATAATGTGTGCGAGGAGGTGACTCTTCACCCTGATGATGGAGAAACCTGTCTTGACAGCACCAATGACTTCTGCTTAATAATCTCTGATCAGACCTTTTCAGTGATGGGCCGTTTGTCAAAATGTATTAAAACCTGACTAAAACAGATGCAAACAAAACACTGTTCACCATGCTACCTTCAGTAGCCTTCCCAAGTATAAGGACTATGTTTTAGTAACAAGGTGACGATGATGATCGACTCTTCAATAACTTTAAAACCTTCTTAGGTGAAGGTCTACTATATTCTAGAATCAAAGATTCAAGCTGGCATTAAGAATTGCAAAGGCATTGAAAGAAAGGTTCACTTTCTCCTTAAATTAAGGAAAGATAAGCCCTAGCTGACTAATGTAGAACCTATCCAAATAGCTAATGGACACACCACACTCCTACCTCCGCTAAATCGAAGGTCTATAAACTTTTACCTCACAAAATCTCTGAGGATCTGAGAAAAAGTTACAGATCTTCTCA
This sequence comes from Rhynchonycteris naso, assembly GCA_037038555.1. Lineage (NCBI taxonomy): Eukaryota > Metazoa > Chordata > Mammalia > Chiroptera > Emballonuridae > Rhynchonycteris > Rhynchonycteris naso. The sequence continues at coordinate 130,739,170 of CM072998.1, forward strand.
GAATATACATATTTATAAACACAAATTTTTCGTAGAATTTTGTTGAGGAAAAAGGGTCACAGATATTCCGAAGTCCATCCATGGTCACACATTAGCATCACCGGAAGTTATACCCTAAAGCTATCCTTCTGAGCCCAAATCAGTGAGGACAGTGAGGCACAGAAGGTGCTGGTTATCGGTGTGATAGCATTCCTTTAGTACCACAGGAAGCCATGTGCAGGACTGAATACCAAACCTGATGAGCCTCTAAAATGCCTTCACCACGACAGGTATTGGGCCCGAGGCACACGATCAGAAAAGGTAATCACCTCTTGCAGGTAGGCTATGTCCCACGCCCTCAGCTCACTGTCGGATGCCCCTGTGATGAGTCGCTTTTCTTCTGACACCAGAACCAAGCCCCATACCTGCAGAGTATAAAAAGATTCAAATAATACAACTTTTAAGACTCCAGGATGTTTGTGTATGAAGTGACATTCCAAGTTTCAGGATACTGTAGTGAAATCTCTTTGGCATTTGCTAAGTCTAACGTTAAGGCAACCCTTTCAACATATAGGAAGCAGAAATGACTGTTAGAAAGCAGAAATGACCTGGGTAGAACTGTTGTCTATGTGATAACAAACATTTCTCTGCAATTTTCTATCCTGAAATTTAGAGAATGGCTGTTGGGTATAAACTTTAACCCAACATTGAGTGGATTCATTTGAGAATCCACTCAAATGAAGATTTTGTGATACTTCTTGCCTCGCACATAAAAGGAGCTCCATTCATGTCTAGCGCATGATGTCTAGCCTCAAATATCCAAGAACTAAACAATAACAACAGCAGTACTGTTACAAATCAATGGTCAGTCAGTCAACTGCCAGCTGTGGATGCAAAGAGCCGTGGAAGGACCAGGGGGACACCATTTTTGCCTCTGTCTCGCCATTCTTTCCTTGGCCCAAGAGCCCACATGTACCTCAGTTCGGTGGCCAACCGTGGTTCTGAAACAGTGCTGAGTATCAAGGTCCCACCATTTCACCATGGTATCTTTCCCACTAAAATAAATAGGAAAAAATCTCATTAGAAAAAGTCACTAAACTAACAGGGTAATCTAGGTCTCTTTTGTAGCCTTAAAATGATAACATACAGTAATATTATTTGTGCTAGTATTCTACCTGAACTTTCTTTTAAAATGTACAGACTCTGAACTCTCATGTGGATATTTTTAGGTAGAAAATAACGTTTCACGCGTAAGCACAGAAATAACAAGTTGTTGCCCATCATTTCCATCATCACAGCACAAACATTCTCGCATTAACCCAGAAACTTCTTAGGCCTCTCCTGCTCCTTTGTCTCCCACGTTGCTAGTCCCCAAGTCCTGAAAATGCCACCTCTGTGACCTCACTGGGGTTTGAGTCCTTCCAGTCCCTTTCTGTACACGACTGAATTCAAGTCCTACTGCCTCAATTATTTTAACAGCTGGTCTCTTTGCCCAATCCTGTTCCCTCGTCACATTCAGTACACTTGTCAGATAATCTCAATCCTCTAAGGCAGTGGTGGGCAAACTCATTAGTCAGCAGAGCCAAATATCAACACTACAATGATTAAAATTTCTTTTGAGAGTCAAAGTTTTTAAACTATATAGGTAGGTACATTGTAATTAACTTAATTAGGGTGCTCCTAAGCTGGCCTTTGCCAAACACTCAAGGGGTCAAAAGAGCCGCATGTGGCTCGCGAGCCAAGGTTTGCCGACCAGGGGTATAAGGTTACAGTAGCTCGTTTCTCTAGACTCAAAATCGGGCTCTTCAGCACCATTCTGAACCAGCTGTTAATCGGCTGTTAATTTCGCTACTAATGGGCTCTGCCCCTCCCTGCTTCCTCACCAACACAAATCTAATAAAATCCTCCTTCATGAGCAAAGTGGAAAAAAACCAAAACAATAAAAAACTGATTTACAGTCTTCCTACATAATCCCACCTCTTGATGTGATCTCCTTCCCTTTAAGGCCCCCAAGCTGGAACATGTACACTCCAGTTGAGTGCAGTCATGCGTCCTCGCACAGAAGCTGTCGTCTGAACAGGACTCTCGTCCCGCACCCCCCAGCACCAGCCCCCACTGGCACAGTACTCGGTCCTCCTGCACTCAAGTCCTCACTGTGGCCCTTCTCAGGATCCCACACTGTCCTGGGGGCCATTCCTAAGGAGGGGTACTTATTATATTAGGTTGAAGTCTATGAAATCACTGATAGCTGACCTACCATTTTGACCGGCAGAAATGGAAATTTCAAAGGGTCTGACCTAACGTGTCGGAGGTCTAACCATGGAGCATGTCTCTTCTCAAAAGACAGGCCAGGTCAAGTAGTATTCACGTCTGCCCTGCTCACACTGGGCTTTCCTGACAGCTCGTTCTACAGAGTGGACAGCTCATTTTATAGAGTGAACAGCTCGGTCTATAGAAGGCGTGTCAAGAGGTTAAGGAACATGGAAAAGCTTGAGTGGGGGAAAATAAGGACAAGTCAGAAAACAGAATTTAAAAATGCTGTATGTAACCCTGGAGAGCTTCTCTGATACTAACTGGGGGGCGGGGGAGGGCGGGAGAGAGACAGAGGGGGAGGGACCAGCACAGGGGCCTGACTGGAGCATGAGACTGAGTGAGGAATGAAGCAAACTCCCTCTCTAGAACCCTCTCTGATGAGTTTACCTAGAAAAGAACTGGAAACAAACCGGTTACTTCCTTACCTACTAAGTAGCAGATTCTTTCCTTGTAGAAACAAGGCTTGTGTGATGGCGTCCTTGTGTCCTTTTAGACGGTAGAGGCCACTTTCATTGATAACGTCCCACACAATGATATCTGTGTCCTTAAGGGGTCAAATCATACAGAAGAATTTTCTTTACCATATAAGCCCTAACAATGGGATGTAATATGTTTATTACGAAAGGGATACATATAGTCCTTGCAGAAAATCTGGAAAGCATACAGCAGAGTACAGAAGAAATAAATACCAGTTAAACCTGCTACCCAGATATAATCATCACAGATGCTTTGTTTTATATTGTTTCAGTCCTTATGTATACATGGGCCCAGGTGATATTTTCCCATTAGAATACTGACACCATGCTGCTCACATCATTTAAAAACCTCACCCTTTCTTTCATTTAATGTATTTCTATTTTTTCATGTCTTTCGAGACTGCTCTCAATTCTTAATAGTCACATGATAATCTAAATGATACACCATAATTTTACTTAAATTTTTTTCTATTTTAGACATTTTAGGCAGTTTCCAATATTCTATGATTATGTGGAAATGAACATTATTGTATATAAATCTTTGTATATATCTGGTCAGAATAAACACTATGAAGGGAAATTCTTGGGTGGAAAGGTATTTCTATTTTTCAGATTTGCAATTCACACCATCAAGGTACTCTCTAGGGGTAACACCAATTCGTAAGCTCCCCAGGGATCTGTGTGACACAGCGTGTATTCCCATCACCTCAGCTCTGGGCCTTATCAGTGTCTCAATAACCACTGCCAATTTCACAAGTTTAAAATGGTGTCTCAGTATTTGACTTGCATTTCTGAATATCAATAAGAAATTCTGTACACTATCTATGGTGATTACTGGCCATCTGTACCCCTTTAGAACTGCCATGCCATGTCTTTTGTTTACCTTTGTGTCTTATTTTTACTTGATTGTAAATTATTACAAATGATATTAGCCCTGGCCGGTTGGCTCAGCAGTAGAGCATAGGCCCCGCGTGTGGAAGTCCCGGGTTCAATTCCTGGCCAGGGCACACAGGAGAGGTGCTCATCTGTTTCTCCATCCTTCTATCTCTCTCTTCTCCTCCCACAGCCAGGGCTCCATTGGAGCAAAGTTGGCCCAGACACTGAGGATAACTCATGGCCTCTGCCTCAGGTGCTAGAACGGCTCTGGCCGCAACAGAGCAACACTCCTGATGGGCAGAGCATCGCCCCCTGGTGGGCATGCCGGGCTGGATACCGGTCTTGGGCGCATGCAAGAGTCTGTCTGCCTGCCTGCCTCCCAGCTTCTAACTTCAGAAAAATACAAAATACAAAAAAAAAAAAAATCAATCCTTCCTTTTGATATTGAAAACATTATACACTTTCCCCTTTTCACTGTCCTTTAACTTTCCCTCCCCCAGTTTTATTGAGAATTGATATATGTCACTGTGTAAGTTTTAGGTGTATAACAAGATAGTTTGATGTAAACATATTGTGAAATGATTACCACAGTAGGTTCAGCTTACTTCCACTTTTTCGGATAGATACAATAAGAAGAAAAACCGAAAACTATTTTCTCTCTTAGGATTTACTCTTAACAATTTTCCTATATATTTTTAAGTGTACAGATGTTTTAAAGTTAAGTATTCAAATCTATCACTCTTTTTCCTTTATGGTTTCCCTCTTTGCCGATATGCTTGAAGTCCTTTTCCATTTTGGTATCAGGTAAATACTTACCTATGTATCTTCTAGTTTACTTAAAGTATCTATCACTCTTTAATATTTGTCTTTAATTTGTGGCTCATTTGAGTAAAGCTTTAACTTCAATTTCTTCCCACAAGGTTAGCCAATTGTCTAAGTACCATCTTATGTAAGTGATCTATCACTTTTCTACTTACCAGAAATACCATCTCTAAAGTATAATAATTAGCAAGAAGAAAGTGAGTTAGTATCTGGGACTCTTATTAGATTGTAATAACCTATTTTATATTGATTCAGGATTAATAGTTTTTACAGTATGGTTTCACAATGCATTTTAATATCTGAAACCTCCCATAACCTCCCGTAACAATCTAACACCGAAAAACAAAACAAAACAAACAAACAAATCTGAAACCCTCTTCTATTAGTCTTCTTTCTCAGAATTTTGGTGTCTTTGATTCATTCATTTTTTCAATACATGCTTTTAAACCATTGATCATGTTCTAAAAATGACAACAATAACAACACCCATTGGGATATTTATTTAAATTGCTTTTACTACACAAACTAGTTAGAAAGCACTAGCATCTTTCCAGCGCCTTGTCTTCCCACGCAAGTACATGGACTATGTCTCTACTCACGTCTTGTTTCACTCTTCAGCAACATTTCATGGCATTTTGCGGTTACTTAATATACTACACTGCTCACAAAAATTAGGGGCTATTTCAAAATGCACTTTCAAGATCAGGAAACGTGCAGATACTCCAGTACTTTCAGCCTTTTGTAGAGTGCATTCTCACCAATGAAAGAAAAGTTGGTTTTGCATCTCATTTGCATAATCAAACAACTTTGACTTATTTGCTTTTCTGATGTTCTTATTTAATAAAAAACAAACGCTTCTTTTATCACTTCATATTCATTTTGAAATATACCCTAATTTTTGTGAGCAGTATATATAGTATATTTTTGTGTGTGACAGAGACAGAGAGTCAGAGAGAGAGAGAGAGACAGATAGGGACAGACAGGAAGGGAGAGAGATGAGAAGCATTAATTCTTTGTTGTGGCTCCTTAATTGTTCATTGATTCCTTTCTCCTATGTGCCTTGCCTGGAGGGCTACAGCAGAATGAGTGACCCCTTGCTTGAGCCAGTGACCTTGGACTCAAGCTGGCAAGCCTTGCTCAAACCAGATGAGCCCACACTCAAGCTGGTGACCTTGGGGGCTCGAACCTGGGTCCTCCGCGTCCCAGTCCGATGCTCTATCCACTGTGCCACCACCTGGTCAGGCTGTGAGCAGTATATTTTAAGTGGAATCTTTTACATTATATTTACTAAATTTATGATGCAGGAAACTTATTAATTTTACCAAACTCAATGGTAAAAAATGATCATTTTGTCTCTCCTTTTCCAATTTGGGTTTTCCCCTGGGTACTGTTTTGGGTGGCTCTTCCACAATGATGTTATATAGCAGTGACCACAGGCATCCTCACCTTGTTCCTATAGTTAGTAGGATCTAATCAGAGAATATGACAGGAAACAAATGAACCTCCCAATTTGGACCCATCCCTCTCACTGTTTCTACTGTCTATACCGTTTTGTACACCACAGGTCCACTGTTTCACCCAACAATTTTTGTGAAAATCCAGATTAAGCATAGATAGACCTTATACCTCTCTACTAGACCAAAGCGTGGGCACCTGATTCAAGTTCTCACCTTGGACCCAGATGCAAGCCTGCCTCCTAGCTGATCGTACTTCAAGGAAGTGATGGCTGCTCTGTGTCCATTGAAAGTCACATTCCCTTCCCCACTCAAGAGACTGAAAATCCGAACAGACCCGTCCTCATAACCAACAGCTAGGTGCAGCCCATCTGGGGAGGGGCACAAGCACGTGACTTCTTGTTTAAGTCCCTGAAGAATGAGGATCTGAAATCACAAGAATTAAAAAAAAAAAGTAGAGAGGTTAATAAGCATGGTATCAAGGAACAAATATGGGAAGAATCAGGAATTGTCAAAATAAAAGCACGAGTAATTCCAAATTAGTCTTACAAATATAAAACTGCAATCCATCTCAGGTTCTTTAGGAATTATTATTTGTACTGAGCAGTGAAACAGTCAAGAAAAGGTAAAATTATTTTTTTCCCAAAGCCCTACATTAGCATAGTATGTGCAAAAATTTTTCGGGCAATGGAATAAATCACTAAGTCCTTATTGTATGTCAATACAAAATGATTTTCTCCTTGCGCTGAGCTCCATCTCGTAAGAACCCAACCTACAGTGACTTCTCTGGTCTCTGTCCCCAGAACCAGAGAATATCGTCTGGGAAGCACTGTACTAAATAAAGCTTTTATTATTCCACACACACACACAAAAAGAACCCAACCTACATGGCACTAGAGTGCTATGTGGTTTATGTTGTGGCTGATACAGCAACAGGTTTCAATGTAATAACCTCCTGGGAGTCACATAGTGAGTGGACAAGATCAAAATGCCTGTATTTGCTTTGGCAGAAGAGGTAGGCTTCTGGAATTTAGAATTAAAAATTTATCAAAGCCTAGTTAAACAACCCTGGGCCTCATCTGTATTTGAAAAAGACTCAGTCAACATAGCAGAGTACTATTCCTTTTCAAGGCCTGAATTTTAAAACAAGTTGTGAAAGGAAGTAAGTAGAAGAACCTGAAAAATATATAAGCAGTCAAGTAGAGAAAACAAAACGTGAGGAATAATGATTATGAATAATTACCTGTCAATATCACCACAAATAGATTCCTAAGAGGTAAGTTCCCCTCTGGTTGTGGCTTTCAGAATTTCATGTAAAAGAACACAGTAGAACCTGAAACCTGGCTATCTTGCCCAAAGAAGAAAGACTTCCCTTCTAGGAGCACACACATAAAAAAATCTGTGTTGATAAATCAAAGCTCACTCTCTTCTGCCTCTCCCTCAAATACCCACACATCAACATCGACCCAGCTGATTTCGGCTTACCTTCTCTCCTTTTCTTAAGTCCCATATGAAAACATGTTCACAGGCTGGTACTGCCACATAGCGTCCTTTTTCACCACGAAGTGTCACAAAGACAATATTGCCTTTTTGGCTGCCAATAAGGCCAAAGACTGCACTGGCAACATAGCGTAGGTACTGTTTGGTGAGCCCCATGGTAAAAGGTCTGAAACCACAGGGGCGGCGGCTGTGCAGGCAAACGAAGAAAATTCAGTTCTGTGGGTACTTTGGTTCTACCGGGCTAGCAAACACCCCATGTTTATCATGTGGCTAACCTATACAATAAATCATGGCATAAGATACTTGGACATATTAATTTTTTACTTACTGATGGTTCAACATGTAACTCCTCATTCATCAAACTGCAATCTGGTCACACTGTGACACCTCACAAATATCTGACATAAGGCCTCAATGTTGCTAAACAGTAGCTTCTGCCCATTCCATCACCATCTAAGTTTTTACACTGAGATGAAAGCCTCAGACTGAAACTATTTATCTACGAACATTTATTGTAAACTTACTAATTAATTAGACAGGTGCTGTTGTAGATGCTAGAGACACAGGAAAGCAAATCCCCTGACCCCGGGGGCACTCATCTTCCAGCACAGTGATTCTCAGACCCTAGCAAGAGCCCAGAGCATCTGGGGACTTATAGAAAAAGATTTCAAGGTACCACCGCCAACTCCCCCTCCCCAGTGCCCATTTCTGATTCAGGAGGTCTGCAGTGGGGCCCAGGACTTTCCATTTCTAACGTGTTCCTAGTGCTGCTGCTGTGATTCCTCGCTTTGAGATCTACTGTTCTAGAAAAGCCCTTGATTTCCAAGCCAGGGCAGCCATGCCCCATGGCACAGAAAATGGAACAGCAGCTTGGCATGCTATCTTTGCAAGATGTCATAGTTCCCCCACTAAACCAGATTCACCGAAAATACTGGTTATGGATAAAAGAGATAACACGTGGAGATTACAAGCCTAACCAATGTGCTCTTGATATGGAAAAGTGAAAAGTATGCCCACAAACACCCATGCAACTTAAAAAATATGATAATCACTGGCTTCTTTTTTCTTAACATAGGAACTAACATAAAGTCAGTTAAAAATCAAGGAAAGATACCATTAACATGGCGGCAATGCTCTTGGTCTATTCCATTTGATCAATATTTTCCCAGTTCATCTTGTTCCTAAACTTTGTTGCTCCTCATGGCAGTCAGTCCTTGCCCATCTGTTGACTCTTTCTACAATATTTCTTTCTTGGAGACTGCCTTGGCCCAGATACTACCACATCTCTATTTCCAGTCCTGTCCATATTTGTGAATACTAATTAGACATCCCCATTCGAATACCTTGCAGCATCATGTTTAACATGTTTAAAAACAAACCTACTTTGCTTCTTCAACCCCTCTTATTTTTTTCTGACTCTATGACATACATACAAACCTCTTAGCCATTCAGGCTCAAATCCTTGTAGTAACCTTTGGTTGATCAATAAAAAATATTGTTGTCTGATCAGTGGGGATGTAGTAGATAGTCGACCTGGGATGCTGAGGTCACAAGTTCAAAACCCTGAGGTCGGAGAGGGAAGATGGCGATGGAGTAGGCGGAAGTACCAACTTCCAACTCCCAGAAACAAAGTGGATTATAACTCAATTTTAAGAACCATCATCTGGATAAACCAACTTTGAACTAAACTAAGTGGACTCTTCAACCAAGGAACACTGCAGAAGCCACATTGACACCGGCAGGAATAGTGAAAACGCGAAGAGGGCTGCCCAGCTCCCCGGAGCAAACGGCAGCCCGGAGAGACCCCCGTGGCGAGAGGAGAGTTTGGCGGAGAGGGAAGGACCTGGGTCCCAGGAACCAAGCCCCAGACTGTAGTCCCAGAGCCTAGAAGAGGCGTTTGGACAGTATTGAGCTGTGAAGCAAGTGAGGATACTATTTGTGAAAAAGAGAGTTTTCTCAGACCCAAAAATCTTTTTAAAGGGACAGCTCAGAAAGCCTCTCTCACAACCACGCACCCAGGGTTCCGGGGAACTGGGACAGAGGTGAGGAACAGAGCAGCGGGAACAAAGAGTGAAATGAAGGCACACAGACACTCTGAGGGACAGCCACCCCGACCCGTGGGCTAAGTCACTTCCCTAATCGAAAACGAATATTTCCCCCGGAACCAGAATACCAGCAAAGGGAGACAGGACACTAGCCAAACAAGCTCTCCCGCGGCAATTAGAGCAGAGCTGCTTAGAGGGAGGGAGCTCCCAGGCCTACAGTGTGGAGACATAGGGCACTTCTAGCCCCCTGAGGGTTGATGAAGGGTCTGGCTGAAACGCAGTCCTGTCGGTGTGGGCGGAGGCACAACCGGTGTGAGCTCAGTCTAGCCCAGGAGGGGCGGAGGGGACGCACAAAAGCGGTCCTTTAGCTGCGGGCCCGCCTGTGACCCCACTTGTGGGGAAAAATACGGGCAAAGATCAGCTTTGCGGCCCTGCGCAAGCTGGCCCTGACCGCGGGGATGGGGCTAAACCCAGGGACGGGCGAGGGGTTCACAACTGAGCTTACGCTGCCAACCCCGCCCAGACGGAGAAACCACGGTGTGACATCTGTGTGCGCGAGCAGGCTCCTAACGCGGGGGCGAGGGAGACACTGAGACCAGCGGAAGTTCGCGGCTGAGCTCACGCTGCTCGCCCCGCCTGGCCAGAGAAACTGCGGATTACCACCCTACGTGCCTGAGCTGGCTCCGAGCGTGGGGGGGGGGGCGTAGGTTCCAGAAGGATCGGAAGCTAGCAGCTGAGCTCACGCCAGCAAACACGCCCGGCCAAATAATCCCCGGTTTTCGGTTTCAGTCCCTGCGCAGGAGGGCCCTGGCCTCGAGGGTGGGGCTAAATTCTGGACGGGCAAAGGCTCACAGCTGAGAGCACGTCAAAAGCCCCGCCCAACCCGCAAAACGGTGGCAAGCAGGCTCTGACTGCGGGGGCTGTGCATAAGCTTCCGGAAACGGGCTGGATCCGCAGCTGAGCAAAGGTGCTCACCTCTGCCCTGGGTGCTAGGCTAGTGACTTGAGTGACAGCCCCTCCCGCAAAGGAGAGGCAGAAATCACAGCAATAGCTGCAGTGAGCCGGCCTCTAGCAACGCCCACACCCAACCGCCCAAGGCAGCGGCGGAGGGGGTGGCAAGCCTGCAGACAGACCACACTTAGAGAACACAAAGGCAACACTTACTGGACTCCAGTGGCCACAACTTGCTTATACTCAGATAAAATGGGCAGGCAGAGGAATACAAACCAAATGAACCAAGAGAAATCCCCAAAGAAGGACCTGAATGAACCAGATATAACCAAACTACCAGAAGCAGAATTTAGAATAATGATAGTTAGGATGTTCAAAGAAATTAAAGCAACAATGGATAGTCACTATGAGCACCTAAATAAAGAGATAACAAGTATAAAAAACGAAATTGAAATAATAAAAAAGAACCAGACAGAAATGACAAATACAGTATCAGAACTGAAGACCACAATGGAAGAAATTAAAAGCAGGATGAATCACGCTGAGGATCGAATCAGCGAGTTAGAGGACACAATAAACAAAGATACAGAAGCAGGGAAAAAAAAGAAAAAGAGATTCAAAAAATGTGAGGAAACTCTAAGGGAGCTCTGTGACAACATGAAGAGAAACAACATTCGCATCATAGGGGTGCCTGAAGAAGAGGAAAGAGGACAAGAAATGGAAACTGTGTTCAATCAAATCATAGCAGAAAACTTTCCTAAATTAAGGCTGTTCAAGAAGCACACAGAACTCCATTAAAGAGAAACCCAAAAAGATCTACACCAAGACACATCATAGTTAAAATACCAAAGCTAATACATAAAGAAAAAATCTTAAAAGCTGCTAGAGAAAAAAAGACTATCACCTACAAAGGAGCCCCCATTAGGATGACATCGGACTTCTCAACAGAAACACTTGAGGCCAGAAGGGAATGGCAAGATATAATCAAAGTAATGCAGAACAAGAACCTACAACCAAGACTATTCTATCCAGCAAGGCTAACATTTAAAATTGAAGGAGAAATAAAGAGCTTTCCAGACAAAGAAAACCTCAAGGAATTCATTAAAACCAAACCAATCCTGCAAGAGATTCTAAGGGGCCTGGTGTGAACAGTTCAAAGGGAGGAAAGAATATAGCAAAATAAATAAATAAATAAATAAAAATACAGCTTTAAAGAATAAAATGGCAATTAACAACTACATATCAATAATAACCTTAAATGTAAATGGATTAAATGATCCAATCAAAAGACATAGGGTAGCGGCCTGACCTGTGGTGGCGCAGTGGATAAAGCGTCGACCTGGGAACACTGAGGTCGCCAGTTCAAAACCCTGCATTGGTCCGGTCAAAGCACATATGGGAGTTGATGCTTCCAGCTCCTCCCCCGTTTCTCTCTTTCTCTCTCTCTCTCACTCTGTGTCTCCTCTCTAAAAAATGAAAAAAAAAAAAGAAAAAAAGACATAGGGTAGCTGCGTGGATAAAGAAACAGGACCCATACATATGCTGTCTACAAGAGACACACCTTAAAACAAAAGATGCTCATAAACTGAAGGTAAAAGGATGGAAAAAAATATTTCATGCAAATGGAAATGAAAAAAAAGCCGGGGTAGCAGTACTTATATCTGACCAAATGGACTTTAAAACAAAGACTGTAGTAAGAGATAAAGAAGGACACTACATAATGATAAAGGGAACAATTCAACAGGAAGATATAACTATTATAAATATCTTTGCACCAAATATAGGAGCCCCGACATTCATAAAGCAGGCTTTGATGGATATAAAGGGCGAGATTAACAGTAATACTAACATAGTAGGGGATTTCAATACTCCACTAACAACACTGGATAGATCCACAAGAAAGAAAATCAGTAAAGAAACAGCAGACTTAAAGGAGACACTAGATCAACTTGATTTAATAGATATCTTCAGAACTTTTCACCCTAAAGCAGTAGAATATACATTCTTCTCAAGCGCTCATGGTACGTTTTCTAGGATAGACCACACGTTAGGACACAAAAATGGCCTCAATAAATTTAAGAAGATTGAAATCATATCAAGCATTTTCTCTGATCACAATGCCATGAAACTAGAAATTAACCACAAAAGAAAAACCGAAAAATACTCAAACACTTGGAAACTAAATACCATGATATTAAATAATGAATGGATTAACACTGAGATCAAAGAAGAAATTAAAAAGTTTTTAGAAACAAATGATAATGAGCATACGTCAACTCAAAATCTATGGGACACAGCAAGCAAAAGCATTATTGAGAGGGAAGTTCATTGTACTACAGGCGTATCATAAGAAGCTAGAAAAAGCTCAAATAAGCAACCTAACCCTGCAGCTAAAAGAACTTGAAAAACAACAACAAATAAAACCCAAGACAAGTAGAAGGAAGGAAATAATAAAGATCAGAGCAGAAATAAATGACATAGAGGCTAAGGAAACAATACAGAGAATCAATGAAACCAGAAGCTGGTTCTTTGAAAAGGTAAACAAGATTGATGAACCCTTAACTAGACTCACCAAGAAAAAAAGAGAAAGGTCTCAAATAAATAAATTTAGAAAGGACAGTGGAGAAATTACAACTGATACAACAGAGATACAAAGTTTTGTAAGAAAATACTATGAAGAACTTTATGCCAAAAAATTAGACAATCTAGATGAAATGGACAAATTTTTGAATCATATAACCTTCCAAAAATCAATCTGGAAGAATCAGAACACCTAAACAGACCAATTACAACAGATGAGTTCAAAACAGTTATCAAAAAACTCCCAAAGAAAGTCCTGGGCCTGATGGCTTCACAAGTGAATTCTATCAAAAATTCAAAGAAGAACTAACTCCTATCTTCCAAAAGCTATTTCAAAAAATTCAAGAGGAAGGAAGACTTCCAAACTCCTTTTATGAGGCGAGCATAATTCTGATCCCAAAGCCGGGCAAAGACAACACAAAGAAAGAAAATTATAGGCCTATATCCCTGATGAATTTAGACGCTAAAATTCTCAACAAAATATTAGCCAACCGGATCCAGCAATATATGAAAAAAATCATACATCATGATCAAGTGGGATTTATTCTGGAGAGGCAAAGCTGGTTCAATATTCGCAAATCAATCAATGTGATTCATCACATAAACAAAAGGACGGACAAAAATCACATGATAATTTCAATAGATGCAGAAAAGGCATTAGATAAAATCCAGCACCCATTCATGCTCAAAACTCAGTAAAGTGGGAATACAAAGAACATTCCTTAACATGATAAAGGCCATCTATGACAAACCCACAGCAAACATCATACTAAATGGACAAAAATTAAAAGCAATCCCCTTAAGATTAGGAACCAGGCAGGGTTGCCCACTTTCACCACTTTTATTCAACATAGTTCTGAAAGTCCTAGCTACAGCAATCAGACAAGAAGAAGAAATAAAAGGCATCCAAATTGGAAAAGAAGAAGTAAAACTGTCACTATTTGCAGATGATATGATATTGTATATAGAAAACCCTAAAGCCTCAGTCAAAAAACTACTGGACCTTATAAATGAATTCAGCAAGTTGGCAGGATATAAAATTAATACTCAGAAATCAGAGGCATTTCTATATACAAACAATGAACTGTCAGCAAAAGAAATTAAGAAAACAATCCCCTTCACTCTTGCAGCCAAAAAAATAAAGTACCTAGGAGTAAATTTAACCAAGGAGGTTAAGGACTTGTACTCGGAAAATTATAAAACATTGATAAAAGAAATCAAGGAAGATACAAATAAGTGGAAGCATATACCGTGCTCATGGCTAGGAAGAATAAACATCATTAAAATGTCTATATTACCCAAAGCAATTTATAAATTCAATGCTATACCAATTAAAATACCAATGACATACTTCAAAGATATAGAACACATATTCCAAAAATTTATATGGAACCAAAAAAGAACACGAATAGCCTTAGCAATCTTAAAAAGAAAAAATAAAGCAGGAGGTATCACTCTTCCGGATATCAAGGTTTACTACAAGGCCATTATACTCAAGACAGCCTGGTACTGGCATAAGAACAGGCACATTGATCAATGGAACAGAACAGAGAACCCAGAAATAAACCCATACCTTTATGGACAACTGATATTTGACAAAGGAGGAAAGAACATACAGTGGAGTAACGACAGCCTCTTTAACAAATGGTGCTGGGAAAATTGGACATCTACCTGCAAAAAAATGAAACTAGACCATCAACTTACACCATGCACAAAAACAAATTCAAAATGGATAAAAGACTTAAACATAAGCCGTGAAACTATAAGTATCTTAGAAGAAAACATAGGCAGCAAGTTCTCCGACATCTGTAGCAGCAATATATTTGCCCATTTATCTCCAAGGGCAAATGAAATAAAAGGCAAGATAAACAAATGGGACTATATCAAACTAAAAAGTTTTTGCACAGCTAAAGACAATAAGAACAGAATAAAAAGACAACCCACACAATGGGAGAACATATTCGACAGCACGTCTGATAAGGGGTTAATAACTAAAATTTATAAAGAACTTATAAAACTCAACACCAGGAAGACAAACTATCCAATCAAAAAATGGGCAAAAGAAATGAATAGAAATTTCTCCAAAGAGGACATACAGATGGCCAAAAGACATATGAAAAAATGCTCAACATCACTAATCATTAGAGAAATGCAAATCAAAACCACAATGAGATATCACCTCACACCAGTCAGAGTGGCACTCATCAGCAAAACAACACAGAACAAGTGCTGGCGAGGATGTGGAGAAAAGGGAACCCTTCTGCACTGCTGGTGGGAATGGAGACTGGTGCAGCCACTGTGGAAAACAGTTTGGAGATTCCTCAAAAAATTAAAAGTCGAACTGCCTTTTGACCCGGCTATCCCACTTTTAGGAATATACTGTAAGAACACCATAACACTGTTCGAAAAGAAGAAATGCGCCCCCGTGTTCGTGGCAGCATTGTTCACAATAGCGAAGATCTGGAAACAGCCCAAGTGTCCGTCAGAGGATGAGTGGATTAAAAAGCTTTGGTACATATATACTATGGAACACTATTCAGCCATAAGAAATAATGACATCGGATCATTTACAACAAAATGGATGGACCTTGATAACATTATACGGAGTGAAATAAGTGAATCAGAAAAAAAAATATGAGAACAGCATGATTTCATACATAGGTGGGACATAAAAGTGAGACTATGAGACATGGACAAGAGAGTGGTGGTTACAGGATGGGGGGAGGGAGGGGAGGTTGGGATAGGGAGGAGGGGAGGGACACAGGGAAAACCAGATAGAACGTGACAGAGGACAATTTGACTTTGAGTGATGGGTATGCAACACAATTGAATGATAAGATAATCTGGAGATGTTTTCATTGTAAATATGTACCCTGATTTATTGGTGTCACCCCATTAAAGTTAATAAAAAAAACAAAACAAAACAAAAAACAAACAAAAAAACCCCCTGAGGTCACCAGCCTGAGGGCAGAGTCGTTGGCTTGAGTGTGGAATCATCAACATGATCCCATTGTCGCTGGCTTGAGCCCAAAGGTCACTGGCTTGAGCAAGGGGTCACTGGGTTGGCTAAAGTACTCCCCCCAAACCCCAGTCAAGGCACGCATGAGAAATAATAAAAAAATAACTAAAGTGATGTAACTACAAGTTTATGCTTTATGCTTCTCATCTCTCTTCCTGTCTCTCTCTCTCTCTCACTAAAAATAAAGTAAGATAAAACAAACAAATGAATAAAAAATATTGTTATAGTAGCTAAGACTTAAAGAGTGCTTATTTATGACTTATGATGGAGGGACATCTGGATAAACCCATTATAAGCTGAAAATATTGTATGTTAAAAAATGCATTTAATGCATCCAACCTATGGAACATCACAACTTAGCCTAGGCTTCCTTAAATGTGCTCCGAACACTTACATTAGTCTATAGTTGAGCCCAATCATTTAAGACAGCCAATCCACTGTAGTGTATCAGTTGTTTACCTTCATGATTTTGTGGCTGACTGGGAGCTACAGCTCACTGCCACTGCCCTGCTCATGAGAGCATCAAGCAGCATAGAGTTAGCCCGGGTAAAGATCAGAGTTCTAAATTTGGAGTAAGGTTTGTACAGAATGCATACCACTTTCCCACCATGGTAAAGTAGAAAAATCCTAAGTTGGGACTGTCTGTATATGTTACCTAAAACATGCACGTAACTGAGTAAACATATACCGTTGTTTAGTTACTACATATAGCAATTGAGTTAATTAAATGCATTAATATACATAAAGCACTTAGAAGGGCATCTAGCATTGTGTAAATACAAGTATAAAAAATTCTTGCCTGGACTGTGGTGGCACAGTGGATAAAGTGTTGACCTGGAATGCTGAGGTTGCAGGTTTGAAGCCCCAGGCTTGCCCGGTCAAGGCATATCTGGGAGTTGATGCTTCCTGCTCCTCCTCCTCCTTTCTCTCTTTCACCTCTCCCACTAAAAATGAATAAATAAAAAATCTAAAAAAAACCTCACCATAATCTTACAATGCAGGTACTGCCCTCATCCCCGTTTCACAGACCAGGAAACTAGGCAGAGATGTGAAACCGCGAGCCCAATAATATTTAGTGAGTTTTAAGTGCCAAAACCAGATTCCAATCCCGTCTAACTCCAACTTCTTTTAACCACTAAACTACACTGCTTCTCTTTGCCTCTGTTTTCTTTAGTCAGAAACGTCCATTGAGCTGATTGTTTCTCTTTTCTTTCTTCCACTTTCTGTTCCAGTTTTTTTATCAGAGTTCCTGCACTGGTTTTCCATGTAGCGCCTCCACCTGCATGGTTTATACTATTTTCATTTAAAAGCCATAACGCTACTACGCTAACCTTTTCACACGCACTGTCTCTACCCCAAAGTCCTTGAGAAAGCTAAATGGTTTGCATTTTTCAAGAACTCATTCTATCTATCCGTCTTTATTTCTCGCACAATCTTCGTCAGGTCAGCTGGTTTCCTTCTTTGGCCTGCCACCTAGCCTCTGACTGTTCCTGCCACCACAACAAATATTCTCTCCTCTACCCATTTTAATCAGCGTTGTCCTCTGAGGCCCAATCCTTCGGGGCTAGTACAATCAATCCTTAAAGCCTCTTTCTTCCATTGCCTCAACACTTAACTTGTCTTCCATACAATTTGGCATCGATCAGTTGTCTCACGGCACAGACAGAGATATCACGACCTAACTCTCTTCGGCACCCCTACCATCTCTGCTTTCTAACCCACAGTCCTCAAATATGTTGCTTCGAGGGTGGATGCACTGAAGGGCTGCGACGTGGTATCAGACCTATCAGACATCCCATAAACCGAGTCTTCAGTCAGGCGAGGGACAGAGGAACTCCGCACGCCGACCACACTGTCGGAACATCCTCGGGTGAAGCTGCGCACCTGCGGGTCAGGCGGCACTAAGCGGCACACACCGCCCCGGACGTACGCGGGCGATCAGCGCATACGCGGAGGGTCGCGTGATCGCCCCAGTTTCCCTCCACCTCAGCGACTAACCCCATGTGCCCCTCGCCTCGTCTGCTGCTGGCACCACGAAGGCTCAGCCAGGACCAGCCAAATCCGAGGAGAGGAAAAAATCCCTTCGGATGCCTAGAACTTAAGGTTCTCACTCACCTTGGTCTCCACGAGGTTTCTGGCCGCTCGAACCCGCCCACCGGACTCACCCCTTCCGGGTCGGCTCCAGAATCCTCTTCCGCCCAAAGGTCCCAGGGCCTCCTAGCGGAAATGACGTAAGAACAGGCTCTGATTGGTGAGCGCCGGCCGCTAATAGAAGTTGATGTTTCGCGGCTCAGATCTCTTGGAGCTGGTCGCGCCGGCTTCCGGGGAGTTTGACTCGCTTTATCTGGGGGGCTGTCCGGAGATGCCGCTACGCCGCTTTCTACGAAGAGCTTAACCGGGCCCGACTGCCGCGCGGATGGGAACGCCGAAGTACTGTGAGAGACTGGCCGGAGGCCGGGAGGGATGCGGAGCGGACCAGGGGCGCGGCGGGAGGCGCCCAGGACTCGGTCCCGGCGGGGTGTGCGGGCTGTGGGTCAGTTCTGCCGGGTCTTCCCAGCTGGCGGTCGGGTTCCTGTCGCCCGAGGCGCTGTCGGGGACGGCGTATTCTGTAGGAGAGACGGAGAGGGTGCGCAGACACGGCACAGAGGCCGTGGTGCTGCCGTCACTGGGAAGGCCGTGCCCTGGGGTGCAGGTGAACTAGGGCGGCGGGAGCCCTGCCGGTTGTAGTCCCAGAGCGGAATCTGTTGCCGCCGGATGGACCGAGAGCAGTTCGAGTCTGGTGGGTAGGCGCTGAGCCCAGGATGCCGAATCGTGTGGATCCATCCCCGGGGTCCCTGGAGTGACATCGGTCTGGCTCTGTGTTTCCGCTGCCTGGCCGCTTGAGTGGCAAGTGACCAGAACTGACTCCTTGCTCGGTAATTGAGGCTTAGGTGGTCTGTCACCAGGTGGAGATGGGCTTTTCTCTCTTGCAGTTTTGTCCGCTTTTATTCTTGGGCTGCACGAAAGTGTTCAGAAATGAGCCCTGATGTCTGTAACTGTGGAAAATTAAAGACAATTTATAAGGTATACAAAAGAAATAAACCTCAGCTTTGTGTTATTGAACAAGATATCTGCAGCCAACCTAGAAATTAGACTTTTACCTTATCTGATTTTCTTCAGACGGTTCTTGAATTTTTAATACATGTTCAGCTAGTCTTTCATGTTCAAGAAAATTGCAATAGTAGAGAATGAATATGCACCACCATAG
Organism: Rhynchonycteris naso; assembly: GCA_037038555.1. Lineage (NCBI taxonomy): Eukaryota > Metazoa > Chordata > Mammalia > Chiroptera > Emballonuridae > Rhynchonycteris > Rhynchonycteris naso. Next base: position 130,758,432 of record CM072998.1, read on the forward strand.
ATGTTTTAAAACAAGATTACTGTGTGTTGGATGAATGTGAAGGAAGGAAATTGTGGCAACAGACTTATTTCAAAAAGTTGGGGGGGGGCTGACCAGTGGGGGTGCAGTGGATAGAACGTTGGACTGGGACGCAGAAGACCCAGGTTCAAAACACCGAGGTTGCTGGTTGAGCATGGGCTCATCCGGCTTGAGTCCAGGCTCACCAGCAAGAGCCCAAAGTCGCTGGCTTGAACCCAAGGCTGCTGACTTGAGTCCAAGTCCGCTGATTTGAGCAAGGGGGTCACTATTTCTGCTGTAGTTCCCTGATCCATATACCTACGAGAAAGCAATCAATGAGCAACTAAGATGCAGTAACAAAGACTTGACGCTTCTCATCTCTGCCTTCCTGTCTGTCCCTATCTGTTCCTCTCTGTCTCTGTTGTAAAAGTTTGGTGGGGAAGGGAGCATTTTGGTGTGAGTAGTTAATATCTCTTATAGGTGAGGTAATTATATTATTGTAATGAAAAAATGTCAGCCTGAGTAGAAAAATTAGTAGTCTAGATACTATCTAAAATGACATCCCTTGGATTATCTGATTCTAAGAGAGCTATTTTACAACTGTAAATCTTCTCTATATAAATAAAAATGTAAATGTTCGTGCGTTCAAAATATTAAATCTCCTGAAGTTCTTCACTGATTGCTTTGAAATTTTGACACAACGTTGTATTCAAATACACGTGTTTTTAAATACCTATTATATAGATCAGTGGTTCTTAACCTTTTTTGAGGTACTGAACCCACCAGTTTCATATGCGCATTCACCGAACCCATAAATAAAATATGATTTTTCCCCCAAATTCAAGACATAGGTATATGTTTATGTACTGGTGCACAAAATAAGCCGTGCATGAACATCACCTTGTTCAAAGAACAAAACCAACAAAGTGCATGAACTCACAACAAATTACGGTATTACTTTATTCTGGCCTCTGCGGCAGATGAGACCAACTCATCGAACCTCTAGGGTTTGATAGAACCCAGGTTAAGAACCACTGATACAGATATAGATGTCACACCTGTGACAGGTAAAAACAGGCCTTATTTGAAAAACAGCGCCATCTGTTGGACGTAAAAGCAACACACGCTATACTAAATATTTTACGATTCCATTTCAATGTTTCCAATTGCATTGTTAAATTGAATTTTTGTAAATTTTGATTTGCGGCTTGCAGTAAAAAAGTTAATGAGCAACGTCGTAGAAGCAGCTATCTTGACAGGACCTTTCAAAGGTGAAGATGTCCTCATTCTTCACATTCCTATGATTCCAACGGATATGCCATTTCAATTTACGAGATTGCAATTCCCAATTCGATTGGCGTTTGCAATCACCATCAACAAAGCTCAGGGCCAATCTTTAGAATTGTGCGGTTTAGATCTAGACACGGATTGCTTCTCACATAGACAATTATATGTTGTGTGTTTCAGAGTCAGCAAACCAGATAATCTCTATATCTGCACAGACAATGAACAACAAAAAATATTGTATACCCACATGCACTGTGAAATTAAACATAATAGAAACATGAGCTTTGCCTTTTCTTTTCCATTTAACCAGACTGAGCCACAGCAATGCGTGGCCGGGTACAGCTAGTAGGTAATTAAAAGCTGTTAACTAATGTCAGTTAGAATCTGACTATAATTGCACTGAATCAATTAGAGGCTTAGTGGAAGTTTTACCACCTTGTACATTCATATGTTATTCCTGATCTATTAAATGCACTCAATTTTGGGATTCCCTCTATCTCCCATCTGTCTGGTCTGGTTCTCTTGTGAGTTAAATAAAATAAAAAACACATATTCATTTTTATGTTGGAACGAGTCATCATTTTACCTTTAAAAAAATTCTCTTAACCTATTACTACAATAGTATGGGACAGGACAACCCCAGGTGGAGAAAAGAATTTAAAAGTTGGTGTGAAGAAAACTGTGATTGAACGCTAAGATTAGACATTTTATAAAACTCCCAATACATACGCTGTACAAGAGTGTCACCCCAATTTCTTATTTAAGTTTCAAATTGCTCACTGAATTAATACCTAGAATCGAAAACAGTAAAGTCTTTTAATATAAATGTGGTAGTACTAACTCACAGTTACAGTATATTCTTTGTAGGCTCTTGAATGACGGTGTTAAATTTGACCTGGGTCATTGACATGGCTTAGAAATGTTTTTGTTATACTGTATTTATTGTTGACATATTTGACTACTTGTTTTTTCATATAAGTAACTTAAAGAATTTAATTTTCTGTTTGCATAGAATGTCTTAAATATATTTGATGTTGGGAGAGGTGAATTGTGCACAAATATTTAATGTACCTTGAAGTTTTAAATATTGAAATACAAAGACATAAGGAATAGTAAACCCGTAGTTTGTGCAAAGACAGAGAAATTCATCTGGTCACAAATGGAGGTCACAAGCAAGGACCAGCTTTCTTTGTAGTTTTATTATGCAGGCCTGTCTAATCAATGTAAACATTTTGAAAAACAGATTTAAAGTTCTTGTTTTCCAGGAAAATGATACCATTTTCTTTTTATCCAGACAACAATCAGGTTGTTTTGAGACAGTGCTCCAAGGTGTTCTGCCTGATTCTGTTCAGTCTTGACCAATACAAATCTAATCTTTCTAGCCAGTCCAGTTATTCTTATAAAGCACTATTTAGAAGGACTCCTTGAATTAAAAGACAATAAGATTTTTTTTTAAATGAGTACATAAACAAAAAGATGTCAAGATTGAGATAAAAGACAACCAACCAGTATTCCTTGTGGATTTGAATTATGAAGTATACAGAGTAGATTCTCTTTTGTCTTTAGGTTTACATCCACAAACATACTGAGGATAACCTTTAAGCTAGTTTGGCTGAGGGAATAGATATGAGTCATTCTGGAATCTTCTCTTTGTTCAATATAGTCTTTTTGATCCTGGGACTAAAATGTCTTGCTTCAGGAGACTTTTTTTAAAACTAAGTTTAGTGTTTGCTTATGATCAAGTTTAAAATACAGAACTGGTCAGTTGATTTTCAGTGGAAAGTTTGCTCCTTTTTAATGTTCTTCAAAATTCTGGCTGTAGCTCTAGCTTACTGTAGCCTTCTCCCCCATCCCTCACCTGAGCCCTCTGTTTGCACTCCTTCCGTCACTGGGGCTCTTAGTCTGAGTCTGGGAACACTCTCACATTTATTTGTAAACCTGTGCTTGTATGAGTTTATAGACTCACATTTTGGATGGTGAAAGGGTATTTATTGCTCATGTGATTTTCAAAGGGGTCTATGACTACGAGAATGTTAAAAATCACTCTTCTTTAAGGATTATGAATCAGATTTTTCTGCCTAGTTTGGCTTTGGTGCTCCATTTGCTTTATTGCTGAGGTGTGTGTGTTGGGGACTGAAAGATTTAAATTTCTCTTTGATGAGAAAAATAAATTTCTGTTTAAAGACGGAGCTGAAAAAGAATTCACCTTTTGTTAAATGCCATGGCACTGCCCATATAATGCCATTAAACTCTGCCCCACAATAAGTGCTCTGAAAATTACTTATTACTCATTTAACACCCAGTGTCATGTATGGTCACAATCATTTTTAAGATCTGGGGAGAAGATCCTACAAACTATACTGACAAGATGAGATTGGAGGTAAAGGAGAACTAATATGTACTGTCAAAGATGATAATAGTTACAGAGAGGGATGAATCAACAGTAAATGCGGCTAAAACTTGGTTAGTTCTTGGATGGGACATTTAGGGAGTTGCTGACTTTGCAAGGGCAGTTTTAGTATTGCTGTAGAGGTGGAAGCAAAACTGTGGTAGGTTGAATAAATGAAAGAAAAGAAAATAGAGCTGCAGAACAGATTGTTCTTAAGAAGTTACATTTCTGAAGAAGAAATGGACAGAGAGAGAGTCAGAGAGAGGGATAGATAGGGACAGACAGAAACGGAGAGAGGTGAAAAGCATCAATCAGTTTTTCGTTGCCGTTGTGACACACCTTAGTTGTTCATTGATTGCTTTCTCACATGTGCCTTGACTGCGGGCTTTCAGCAGACCGAGTAACCCCTTGCTGAAGCCAGCGACCTTGGGTCCAATCTGACGAGCTTTTGCTCAAGCCAAATGGGCCCGCATTCAAGCTGGCAAGCTTAGGGTTTCAAACCTGGGTCTTCCACATCCCAGTCCGACGCTCTATCCACTGCGCCACCGCCTGGTCAGGCGGAAAATATTTTGATAATAGGCCAATTCAAGGGAAGGAGAGAGCAGATGTGAAAGAGAATTGACCAGACTGCATTCTCTTAGAGAACTAGTAAAGAGGACAAAGAATGTAGTCTTCATTTGTCCTCTGTTCAGCTTGTGTAGTTCAAATCTGGATATATTTTTTGTGTGTGTGACAGAGAGAGATAGCGACAGATAAGGACAGATAGACAAGAAGGGAGAGAGATGAGAAGCACCAATTCTTTGTTGCGGCACCTTCATTGTTCATTGATTTCTTTCTCATATGTACCTTGACGGGGGGGTGGGGGTGGGGGTGGCTACAGCAGACCAAGTGACCCCTTGCTTAAGCCAGTGACCTTGGGCACAAGCTGGTGAACCTTGCTCAAACCAGATGAGCCCACTCTCAAGCTTGTGACCTTGGGGTTTTGAAACTGGGTCCTCCCTGTCCCAGTTCGATGCTCTAACCACTGCTCTACCACTTGGTCAGGCCAAGTCTGGATATTTGTGAACATGTCAACAGAACTTGTGGTGCCTCCAGTTTCAAAGGCCGATTGGATATACTACTAAATAGCAACTTCTGGATAAGTTTCTCTAGTTCAAAATAATTTCAAAGGAGTTCTTAGTATCAAATGAAAATAATCTCATGCAATTTTATCATGGTATTGGTAGAGTAGGCAGTTAGGTTTGAGCAAAGCAGGTACGGAATGTCACCAAGGGCAAAAAGTCCTAGTGCTTGGCAATGGACAAGACTAGAGAAAACAACTATTATAAGTAGGACTTTCTCCCCAGGGTGTCCCTTCTTCCCTGTGCTTGTAGTTGGTTATACAGTTTAGACTCCCTTAAGAGGAGAAACTAGGGGCCCAGAGAATAAATAGCCTTGTAGGGCTCCCTTACAGACCCTTGCAAGACCACTCCCTTAAGCAGTAGGGCCTCAGGACAGTGAGGTCTGATCAGTATCAATAATCTTAGGAGCAAAGCCTCAGGTCTGTTGGGCACAGAGACAGAGTTTTAGTCAAACTAGAGATAACATCTAGACCTCAGTTGTGTTTCAGCTCCAGGCTGATCAATCAGTAGAGATCATGACCCTGAAAGGATACACCTGGAAAGTTGATGAATATTCTGTTGAGTTCTGGCAGTATAGCTCTCATGAAGCACAAAGGTTGCTGATTCAGTCCCCAGGCAGGGCACATATAGGAACAGATTGATGTTCCAGTTTCTCTCCCTTCCTCTCTCTAAAATCAATAAAATAACCGTTTAAAAAAATTAAAAAATATACTCTGTTGAGATCCTTCCCCTACCCTAAAACTCCTGCCGTTATAAAACATAAAAACCCTCAAGGCAAAAGAGACTCTCAATGTGCTCTTTGTTCCTCTCCCCTCCCCTCCCCTCTCCTCTTTCTCTCTTGTCCCCACCTTTCCTCTGTTCTTTTCTTACCCTGTATATTTTGCTTTCTCCTGCAGCCAAGCCAGCTCCCTCCTTTTGCCTCTGAATTTCTGTCTAAAACAGCTAGATAAACCTAGGGAATTCTAGGGAAAGCCCTAGAATTCTTGGCTCTGAATTCTTTCTTAGCTGAATTCAAGAACCGAGGTCCAACTCTGCTGTTAATAATATAATCTATAAGGTCTTTCTGAAATGGTTATATAAATTACCACATTTCCTACTACACAGTGCTCTTATATGAATTAGCATATTGTGTCAGATCTGTGGTTTATTCCATTTAGTATGCCATGTCATGAGCAAGAAACACCAAGGCATTAGGCACATGTTGGGCAGATATAATATATTATGCTCACTTTGTTAAAGATGGCACTGCCCACATGGAAGTTTGTTGATATTAATGTGTGTTCTGGAACAGGCTGTGGGCAGGCCAGGTCGTCATAGCCTGAGGCTTAGTTTAAGGGTAAGCACTTCCCCACACCCTTGACTGATTGGATGATGTAGGGTGGTGCACTCTCTTGAGGAATCCCATTATGCCTCAGATGGGTGGCTTTGTATCAGAGACTTTCTTTATGTATAATTGGATTAAAGGTTTGGATTTTCTGTGCTATAAACTGGGGCAGTCCGGGAGCTTGCTCTCTCTCTCTCGGTTCCTGGGTTCCTGAGATTAGTATCAGAGAGGAGAGCAGAGTAAGGCCACGTGAAGGCCAGGAGAAGCAGCCAAGATGGCAGAGTGCTGAGGAAGAAGCCAGTTTGTTAAGAGTTTGTGCAGGAGGAGATGGGAAACAGAGGTGAATAAGTCTGGTGAGCTGGAAAGCTTTGATGCTAGGAAACTCGGATAAGTCAGTAGCTTTGTGAGCACTGAATGTGTGGGTTTTGGAGCCCAGTGTGTGTTTTTGCTTGCCCGCCGGATGCAAGCTAGAATTAAAGCTGATGGCTCACCAGTTCGTGGCACCTGTGTTTCATTACCAACTGTTCGAATCTAATGTGAACCTGCGTGGGTCAGGCTGCTGTGATGGCGGCCTCGACTACTGGCTTTACAGCATAGAACGGCATGTTTTTCGTGACTTAATAACAAACGTTGTTCCATGTAAAGCCAGTAGTCAGGGTCAGGATCACTACCACCTGACCCACGCAGGTTCGCATTAGATTCGGACAGTTGGTAATGAAACACAGGTGCCACGAACTGGTGAGCCATCAGCTTTAATTCTAGCTTGCATCCGGCGGGCAAGCAAAAACACACACTGGGCTCCAAAACCCACACATTCAGTGCTCACAAAGCTACTGACTTATCCGAGTTTCCTAGAATCAAAGGTTTCTAGCTCACCAGACTTATTCACCTCTGTTTTTCATCTCCTCCTGCACCAACTCTTAACAAACTGGCTTCTTCCTCAGCACTCTGCCATCTTGGCTACTTCTCCTCCACATGGCCTTAATCTGCTCTCCTCTCTAATCCTCAGGAACCAAGCACCAAGAGAGAGATCAACCTACTGGTCTCTCCCACTTTATACCATAGAATCAAAACCTTTAATCCAATTATACAAACAAGGAAGTCTCTGTATAATGGGATTCCTCAGGAGAGTGCACCACCCTGCATCATCCAATCAGTCAAGGGTGTGGAGAAGAATTTACTCTTAAAACTAAGCCTTAGGCCATAACGACCCCGCCTGCCCACAGCCTGTTCCAGAACACATTAATATCATCAAACTTCCATGTGGGCAGCGCCATCTTTAACAAAGTGAGCATAATATATTTTATCTGCCCAACAATCCACCCTTATGCTCATTTTACTACCCACAATCTACATTACCGGCATTTTTATACAAGAAAATTAAGTACATTACACAAATTACAGCAATAGCACAAATCATACAATTTCAACAATTACAAAGATACATTTTACCAGTCTCTGAGCACTTTGCCAAAAGCGCAAAATGTCCTCAGCCTTCTTTTTAGCCATGGGAAAAGCTTCCCGGGGCAGGTGGGCTTCCAGCAAAGCTACCCCACTCCCATCAGGGTATTTCACATTGTCCAAAATCCGTAAGTCCATCCAACAAAGGAGCCAGTGCTCACTCAGGTCATAGTCCAGGAAATCAGTCCACGCACATGGGGCCTTAGCCTCCCCCCTCATTCCTACCATCATGGCAAGTCTCACACTGTCCCAAAAAGGAGCACGTGGCAATGGCAGTCAGCATTTCCATCTCTGCTCCAGAGAGCATGATGGCATCCACCCCTATGTCCCAAAATCGCAGACCTACCAGCAACTTGGCAGGCACTCCCTGCCGTTTCAGCTGGGCTCTCATCTTCTGGAGACTGCGGATTGCAACTCCAGGTGGACTCTCCTTATCCTCCAAAGAGGAACTGGAAACATCAGTTCCCGCTGCTGGGCTCGAGCTCCGGGCCACCGCTGCCTTCTGCTCAGCAGGCCTTGCAGCTCCAACCCCGGCCTCAGCAACGGCCTCATGCCGCTGCTGGCTCTCCACAACATCCAGGGCAATCTCCAACTCACGAACCTGTGATTCCTTCTCCAGCATCTGCTTCATTTCCAGGCGAATCTCGCAAACCTGGCTGGTCTCCTCCTTCAGCGCTTCCTCTAGCTCCAGGGTCAGCATCCTTTTCTCCCACGTTTCCTCCAGCTCCTTCTGCTGCTCGGTTTGCAGGTTCTGCGCAGCCTCTTTCATAGAGCTCTCAGTTTCCTCACACATGGCTGTAAAAGTCAGCCAGCCTACAGTCCCCCAAAAAACAGCTATGGGAAACCAAAACAGCAACCAGTCCTCTACTCCACCGCTCAAAGGTGGTGGTGGCTCCATGCCGATCTGTATCCAATCCTGCCGACTACGCCAAATGTAAAGCCAGTAGTCGAGGTCAGGATCACAGCCACCTGACCCACACAGGTTCGCATTAGATTCGGACAGTCGGTAATGAAACACAGGTGCCACGAACTGGTGAGCCATTAGCTTTAATTCTAGCTTGCACCCGGCGGGCAAGCAAAAACACACACTGGGCTCCAAAACCCACACATTCAGTGCTCACAAAGCTACTGACTTATCCGAGTTTCCTAGAATCAAAGGTTTCTAGCTCACCAGACTTATTCACCTCTGTTTTTCATCTCCTCCTGTACAAACTCTTAACAAACTGGCTTCTTCCTCAGCACTCTGCCATCTTGGCTACTTCTCCTCCACATGGCCTTAATCTGCTCTCCTCTCTAATACCTCAGGAACCAAGCACCAAGAGAGAGATCAAGCTACTGGTCTCTCCTACTTTATAGCATAGACTCAAAACCTTTAATCCAATTATACAAACAAGGAAGTCTCTGTATAATGGGATTCCTCAGGAGAGTGCACCACCCTATATCATCCAATCAGTCAAGGGTGTGGAGAAGAATTTACTCTTAAAACTAAGCCTTAGGCCATAACGACCCCGCCTGCCCACAGCCTGTTCCAGAACACACATTAATATCAACAAACTTCCATGTGGGCAGCGCCATCTTTAACAAAGTGAGCATAATATATTTTATCTGCCCAACATTCCAGTAGAGCCCAAGCTCTATGTCGATCAGGAGTCCCTGATTCGACTTCCCTGTGCAGTGGGACACTCCTGCTTATCAGCAGGGCTGGCAGCCTCTTCAAGACGACTCTTGAGGCGGCTACGAGGATGCTACTGTTAAGTGCCACCGAAGGAAAGACACAACCAACACACAGATTAGTTGCAATAATCACACAGGCAATTTATTACTCACAAATCCTTAAGTACAGCTTAAGGGGGCCCTGTCGGCGTGCTCCTCTCCGCTGGCTTTGGTCAGAGCTCAGACCAGCATGGAGATAGTCCACATCAACGTTGGTGTCTGGGCGACTACTGCAGCATGGGGCCCCTCAGCTTTAGTACCTTTTCTGGCCAACGCCTTCTAACAGGTGTCAATCTACAGGATTATCACCTCAAACCACCTTTTTGGGAGTCCCTCAAAGGGAATCCCCTACTAAAATGTTTACAAAGTTAATGTAAATAACACCAAGCCATTTCTTATCTATGTATAACTTCACACACACACACTAACTGGGCTCTGCTTGTAAGTCAAAGTCTGTTTATCACATTAGAGAGTTATGGCACTAAGCCACTATATTAATTCTATCCAAACGGCATAACTTTATTTAATTTTAATAATTATTTTTAATATCCTTTTAATTTTATATATTTTCCATATTTTTATATTTCTATATAATTACTATAACCTTATTTTACTATTTAACATTTAAAATTGTACAGAAAAATTTCTCAAGAAGTTCACATGCTAACTTTTATTCCCTGATCATCTCTGTATGTTCACTGTTCTGAGCAACCTCCAATTTACAAAACCTACTAATAAATTTTTAGATCTATTACTTAACCTTTCAAAAGCATTTAACCCTAGCCAGTCCTTCTTGTCATTTCTGGAATTACTTTCTTCATTTGGCTTTTAGGTTAGCATACTTTCCTGCTATCTCTTCCATTCTCCCTGTCTTTCCATATCTCATTTTTTGACTTGTTCTCTTTCCAACCTCTAAATATTCTGCCTAAGGACTCAGTTGTTGGTTCTCTTATCTCTGTTTGCCTTTTCTCTCTTGGTGATCTTGTCCAGTTCCCATAGCTTTAAGTGCTATCTATATTCTGAGAGTCCCAAATTTATCTTTAGCTGGACTTCTTTGAGCTGTTGCTTCATATAATCAGTTGCATGTTTGACATAAATACTTGACCATATAATAGTCATTCCTTCACACATCCAAAAAACATACAAGAGTATCTCTTTTCCCTATAACCTTCTTCAGTCTTCCCTTTATCTGTAAATATCATTATCATCTACTCAGTTGCTCATGCAGGAAATCTAGGAATTGTATTTGATCTGTTCAGTTCCCTCACCATTCATATTCATTTAGCAAACCTTGTGGAGTCTATCCTTAGAATGTATTTCAAATCATACTATTTCTCACCACCTACCGCACCATCTCACCTAGATTACTGCAATTATTTTCGGCTGGTCTCTGGTTTTACTCTTGGGCCCCACTCAATTTCACAGAGGCTAGGTACTCTTTCAGTGTTACTTGTACAGTCATCTCTCTACTGGCATACAGATGGGTTTTGGCCTTTCCCTCTCTCACCAGTCTTCTTACCCACTACTCATGTAGCTCATTCTTCACTAGCCAAACCAACCTCTCCGCTCTACCTGGAATAGACCAAGCTCCTTCCTGCCCTTTTAGCCTTTGCACTTGCTGTTTCCTCTTCCTGAAACACCCTCCAGAGCTTCACATGGTTTGCTGTCTTGTTTAATTTAGCTTTCTACTCAGATTATCACCTTTTCTCTCCTGATACTCATTTTCTCCAGTTATTCTGTTAGATACCTGCTTGCTTGTTTATTGTTTGTTATCTATTCTCCAGGAAATATAAGCTCTGTAAGGGCAGGTACGTACTTGCTCTGCCTACTCACTAGGGCAGTGGTTCTCAAACTTTTTGAAGTTAGGGAGCATTTAAAATCTTACAAATAATTGTGGGCACACTATATATAAATTTCTGAGAAATATGTTATAATAATTAAGTCAGATATTAAAGAAAAAAATATAAAATCCAAGCATGCTTTTATGGTAATTAAATGAAATAAATACAACAAAATTAAATTTATTCTGTCATTAGAAAACATTTTTATGTTATATTTTTTGAGTTATGCTTTTTAGAATTTGTAAAAAAGAGGGGTTAAAAAATAAAATAACGACAAAGTAGTTATCTTTTTATATATATAGATACATTCTAGTAAGATTTAGTAAATTCGGCAGATCCCTGCGTGAATGTGTTGTTTTTCATTCTTGTATTTATGAGAAACATGAGCCTGATGTGTCCTAGCCATTTTTTTCAATGTTTGGACATATATTTGAAAGGCAAACTCTCATTTCCTCATCAATACATTGAAGAATTCCTCTCTTTTTACTCTTAATTGTGTTGAGGGTAGAAAATCCTAATTCACATAAATAGGATGTTGAAAATTGTAGTAAAATGTTCAAAGGTTTTTTAGATATTGCCACATATTCTTCTTTTATAGAAATCCAAAAGGCTTCAAGAGACAATTCCTTATGTTTAATCATCAATCCAAAATCCTCACCATATATATCATCTTAACTTTATACCAAACACAGGATAGAAAAAACTTGCCTCCAGTCTTTCCGGGAGCAGGGGGGATGGTGTAAACAATCCAGTACCATAGCTTAACAGCCTTTTGCAACCTAATCAGGCAAGTGAGGTGGGGGTTGGCATACTGTTAGTTTACAGCCAATTCCCCACACCTCTGTCCCCCAAAAATCTAAACTCAAAAAACCCTGTTGGTTTTTTGGTCCCCAACAGGCACATATTTCTCTGGCATACCATAAGGCACACCTGGAAGTCTAGGGTGCACCAGTGCGCAATGGCGCACACTTTGAGAACCACTTCACTAGTGTATCCCCAGTGCCTGGAACAATACCTGACACATAAAAGATGCTTACTTACAAAGATTTATTGAATGAATTTATCTACCATTTTACTGAAACAGTTCTCCAACCTATTGGCAAATTAAGTATCCTTTTCTCGTGTTAAATTTCCCATGACCTCTCTGTAGTATTGGCCCTCTGTGTCTTCCTATCACTAGTCTCTTTTGATTTCTCCATTTCTGTACAACTAACCACATCAATGTCTCATGCACCATATCCTACAAATTGTCAAATCCTGTTCATTCTTTCCTTGTATATTGCCTCTCGGATCCATGCTGTCTCTGTCTTCTTCTCTACGTAGTTCAAATCTTTATTATCTCTTACTACTTGATTAATCTCCCTGCTTCTCATTTTGTCTTAGTATATCCCCGATGTTATCATTAGACTGAACTCCTTAAGTTGTATGTTTTACTCATCTTTGTATCTTGCAGAACCTAGCACTTTCCCCTCTTAATAGCACATACTCAGTGAGTGTTGAGTGACTAGTCCTGTGTTTCTGGAAAGGAGAACTGGTGGCCCATGTGATTATTTTAATGTCTGCAATTCTCTGAAAAGAATTTCTGCTTAAACAATCCCTCTTTCTTCCTCTTTTAGAAAAGCTGGAAAAAATTAGAAAAGATTTAGCAATTCTTTGTTGTACATTGGTTTTTATGGATTATTGAAGTAACACAATGTACTGTTAGAGCACTTCACAGTAGAGTTTTATCGTTTGCTGTAATAGAAGTAAAGTAGTATAGTGCTTCTCAGTTAAAACAGTTGTTTCCTTTCTCTTCAGCTAACGTCTCCAGGGAATATTGAATTGCAGAGGGATTTGGGAAAAGACGAGCGAGCGGAAGTTCCTGTCCCATGGATCCCTTGGGTGCACCTTCCCAGTTTGTGGACGTGGATACACTGCCAAGCTGGGGCGACTCCTGTGAAGATGATTTAGATGCTTCTGATTCTGCAGCTGAAACAGACACCATTAGATCACCTTTTCTTTATAACAAGAAGATCAATGGAAAAGTGATTCTTTGGTAATTCTTTGATTGAATAATAATATTATGATATGATAATGCATTCTCAGAACTTCTTCCTAATTCCTTTTTCTCAGAATTTCTTCTAAACTTTTGTTGAATATTGCTTTGCATAGACATTTGTGGCTCTATTGAGTTATAACTGACATACAATAAACTATGCATATTTAAAGTATACAATTTGGTAAATTGTGACATCTGCATATACCCATGAACCCATCACCTCAGTCAAGATAGTGAATATTATTTATCACCACCAAAATATTTTTGTGTCCCGCTGGACTAGCTGTGGCACAGTGGATAGAGTGTCAGACTGGGATGTGGAGGACCCAGGGTCGAGATCCTGAGTTCGCCAGCTTGAGTGTGGGCTCATCTGGTTTGAGCAAGGCTCACCAGTTTGAGCCCAAGGTCGCTGGCTTGAGCAAGGGGTCACTCGTTCTGCTGTAGCCCGCCGGTCAAGGAACATATGAGAAATCAATCAATGAACAACTAAGGAGCTGCAACGAATAATTGATGCTTCTCATCTCTCTCCCTTTCTGTCTGTCCCTATCTGTCCCTCTCTCTGACTTTCTCTCTGTTTCTACCACACACACACACACACACACACACACACACACACACACACACACAAATTATTTTTGTGTCCCTTGGTAATTCCTCCCTTCTATCTTTCCCTGCCTCTACATCCTCAACCATTGATTCTTTAGTCACTATAGATTAGTTTGCATTTTCTAGAGTTTAAATAAAAGGGAATCATGTACTCTTTTTTCAGTCAGGCCTCAGCATAATTATTTGAAAGTTCAACTATATTTTTGAATGTATTAGTATTAATACATTAGTTTTTATAAAAAGCTTTATTGGGATACAATTCACCATTTATATTGTATGAGTCAGTGGTTTTTGGTATATCACAAAGTTGTATAACCATCATCACAGTCATGTTTAGAATATATTAATCAACTCAAAGTTCTGTACCCACTAGCAGTCACTATCCATCCCCCTCACCCCTTATACACACATAATCTCTCAACTCTAGCCAACCACTAAGCTACTTTCTTGTTATGTAGATTTATCTGTTCTGGACATTTAATATAAATTGAATCCATCATGACTTAGTGTAATGTTTTTAAGATTCATCCATGTTGTAGTATGAATCAGTACTTCATCCCTCTTCATGGCCAAGTAATATTCCATTGTATGGTTATACCACATTTAGTTTGTCAGTTCTTTAGTTGATGGTCATTTGCATTATGTACACTTTTTGACTATCATGAGTAATGCTGTTGTGTCTAAACTCTTTAGACCAACTACTGCTGGCATTATGAGTATTCTGTTATAGTAAAATACGAAGGAAACAAAAGAATAATATGGTTTTGTTAGTTTCAGGGTCATAGTAATTGTATTAAAGATCTATATGGGATGCCAGATTAATCTTTCTGAGTTAGGAACTACTTTTCTGCTATTGCTTAAGCTTGTCAGCTAGCAAAACCAGTATCATGAAGGGAATGAGGGTAGAATGTTTAGAAAGGAGAAACTAGCTTTCTTACCTCTCTGGTCTTCTCATACTTGCTCTCTATTTATCATTTCCTCAGGAAAGGCGATGTGGCGTTACTGAACTGCACAGCCATTGTGAATACCAGCAATGAAAATCTCACAGACAAGAACCCTGTGTCAGATAGTATCTTCATGCTTGCAGGGCCCGATTTGAAGGAGGAACTCCAAAAACTTAAAGGTGAATGAATTTTCTTAGGTGTTTATTGCTCAGGAAACATTTGTTTTGATATTTGAAGAATCTATTTTCCATTTTATGTGAGAAAATTATGTAGATGTGGCTGTTTTGCTGCTATTGTTAAAACTAAATTAAAACAGTTTTTGAAAGCTCCATAGTGTGTTAGAAGCTGAACGCTGAGACTTTACTCTCAGTAAAACTCCTCTGCCATGTTCTCGAATTTTGAACTTTTAAAAATGATTTTAGAAAGAGGAAGAGAGGGGGAATGGAGGGAGATTCAGAGAGGGAGAGAGAGAGAGAAACATCAATTTGTTTTACTTATGGATGCATTCATTGGTTGATTCTTGTTATGTGCCTGACTGGGGATTGAACCTGCAACTTGGATATATCAGGATGATGTGCTAAACAAGTGAGCTACCAGCCCAGGGCATGAATATACATTATTAATGATGCACTGATGGGCTGGATTGTCCATCCTGTCCCTTTTTCCATCTTTAATACCAACTTTATAAATGATTACAAAGCATGACTTACCAAACTTGTAGATGATAGGAAGCTGAGAGGAGTAACAGGAAACTCTGGGTGATAGACTAAAGGATTTTAAATACCCAAATCATTTGAAAATATGAGCCAAAAAATGATAAAATTGACAGGGATGAATAAAAACACCTTTCATTAAGTTTAAAACATTACCCAAATCAGGATAGAGCAGTCCAGTATAAGAAAGTATTTGCTGTCTCAGTAAATGGCATCATCCACCCCTCTTTCATCCAGACAGCCTTCAGGTTAACACTGCCCTCTCCCTATTCCCACATAAAATCTGTCATCAGGCCCTAAATATGTCTGAGTCTCTGCACCAGCACTTCCTCCAGCCTCGCTTGTGCTGCTGTCGTCCCCTGCCTAGACCACAGCCATTGCCTCCCTCCTCGCTGGTCTTTCTGTGTCCATTCTTCTTTTCTTGTCTGTTTTTCGCACAAGTAAGCATTTGCTTTTTAAATCATAAATCCTTTCTTGTTGCTCCCCTGTTTTAAATAATATAGTGGCTCCATTACATTTAAAATAAAATCCAGACTCCTCAGACTAGTCTCCAAGAACTTGCAAGATCTCATTCCCTTTCCTACAGGCTCATCCCATGTCTCCGTGTACCCTCTCACCATACTTGAACCAGACTGATCTCTCGTTGCCTTGTCGTCCAAGGTACTTCTGTTTTTCCTGTGCTATTTCCCTTTCTGTCAGTTCTCAACTCTTAAATCTTTGCTTTCATCTCTTCCTCACAGCACTGCTTCCTTCTGTCTAGACTCGATCAGTCTCCCAGTGGGATATGCTCCCACCTGTATTGCTTTACTTTTGTCCTCTCATTATAATTGTAACGGTAAGTTCTTTACGTAATGACTACATCCCTATTAAAATTTGAACTCCATGAGGGCAGGCATGTTTAAGTAGCTGAGGAATAAATGTAAATTCCCTGGACTTTTAACTGACTGTACTCAGAGGTGATAGTATATTAGTTCTACTGGAAATGCTAATAATGCGAGACTACATCATTAGAAATACAGCATCAAAATTGAAGGGAACTTGTTGTCTTAAAATACACTATTATATATATAAAATGTTTTAAATGAGCTTTATGGTAACCACAAAGAAATAAAACCAATAGTAAATACACAAAAGATAGATAGGAATTAAAACATTAATTAGCTTTTAAAAATTTGCAATGGAAGACAGCAGGAAAGAAACGAACTAATAAAAAACCACTCAGAAAACAATGAACAAAATGGCAATAGAAGTCCTTAATTAACAGTAATTACTTTAAATGTAAAAACATTAAATAAAAAGCAGAGTAGCTAAAGATAAAATAATAAGATTCAACAATGTGTTGCCTATAAGAGACTCACTTTAGCTTTACTGCCACATAGACTGAAAGTGAAAGGATGGAAAAAGATATCCCGTGCAAATGAAACCAAAAGAGAGCAGGAGTGGCTGTGCTTATCGCAGATAAAATGGACTTTAGTCAAAACTGGTCACAAGGCACAGAGAAGGTCACTCTGTGTTGAAAAGGGATTGATTCATCAGCAGGATTTAACAGTTGTGAATACATTTGCACTCAACATGGGAGCACCTGAATATTTAAGGCAAATACTAAAAGAACTGAATGGAGAAATAGAATACAATAATATTCGGATACCTCAATATCTCACTTTCAATATTGGCTAGATCATCCGGTCAGAAAATTAATAAGGGAACAATAGTCCTGAATAACCCACATATACGTCCAGTAGCACCAGAATACACATTCTTCTCAAGTGCACATGGAACATTCTCAAAGATAGATCACATATTGGGCCACAAACCAAGCCTATTAAATTTATGTCTTTTTAGACCAAAATGGTGTGAAGCTAGAAATCAGTGATAGGAGGAAAATGAAAGAAATTTATAAATACATGGTAATTAGGCAACACACTTCTAAACAATCAGTGGGTCAAAGAAGAAAGCAAAAGGAAAACCAGAAAGGCTTGAGACAAATGCAAATGAAAATACAATGCACCAAAACTGGGATGCAACAAAAGCCGTGCTAAGAGAAAAAGTTAGAGCAGCAAGTGCCTACATTGAGAGAAAAGAACAATCTCAAACAGCCTAACTTTAAACCTCTAGGAATTAGAAAAAGAAGAACATTCTGTGCCCAAACTTAGCAGAGGAGAGAAAATGATAAAGAATAATTAATAATAATTACTTCGGAATAGATTTAACCAAGGAAGTGTAAGATCTGAACACTGAAAACTATGAAACATGGATGAAAGAAATTAACGAAGACATAGAGAAATGGAAAGACATCCTGTTTTCATTAATTGGAAGAATAGATATTGTTAGAATGTCCATATTACCCAAAGTCATCGGTAGATTCAGTCAATTGCAATCAAAATTCCAATGGCACTTTTCACAAAAATAGAAAAAAATCCTAAAATTTGTATGGAGCCACAGAAGATCCTGAGTGGCCAAAGCAGTCTTCAGAAAGAATAGTGAAGCTGGAGACATCACACTTTCTTGTTTCAAGCTATTCTGCAAAGCCATAGTAATTAAAACAGTACAGTACTGACATAAAACAGACACAGACCAATAGAATAGAATCAATAGCCCAGAAATAAACCCCTGCATATGCAGTCAACTAATTTTTGACAAGGGAGCCAAGAGTAATCAACAGGAAAGAATAGTCTTTTCCATAAGTGGTTTTGGGAAAACTGGATAACTACATGCATGTGTATAAGCACATATGTGTGTACCCATTGTATATTGTAAAATACACATCCAATATTATTCAGCCATAAAAATAGGAAAATCCTGCCATTTGTGACAACATGTGTGGACCTTGATGGTATTATGCTAAGTGAAATAAGTTCAACGGAGAAAGATAAATATATCATGATCTTGTGTATATGTGGAATATATAAACTGAATTCATAGAAACAGTAAAGTGGTGGTTGTTGGGAGAAGGGGGTGGAAAATGAGATGTTGCTCAAATGAGCAAATGTCCAGCTATAACATGACTTAAGTTCTGCGTATGTAACACACAATATGGTGACTATAATTAACAGTTAATAAATGTTACATACTTGGAAGCTACTAGGAAAGTAAATCTTAAATGTTCTTATTATTAAGTAAAAACAATAACTTGAGATGATATATATGTTAAATAATCTTACTGCAATCATTTCACACTGTGGATATAACAAATCATCATATCGTAGACTTTAAACTTAGGCAATGTTTATATGTCAGTTATCCTCAATAAGGCTGGGAGGGAAAAAGAAGTACAGCATCACAGTCAAGAGAGGCTGTTTTATTCTGTCCTGGTAGGACCTTGTGGTGTGACTGTTCATCTTATTTTATTAGCACTTTTTAAGAGTGATAGACTGAGGTACACCTAGAGGAAAATGATTCACATGGTAGACATTGTACAAAACATTATTTGAAGGAATAGTTTAAATTTATTTTATTTTTATTTTATTCATTTTAGAGAGGAGACACAGAGTGAGAGAGAGAGAGAGAGAGAGAGAGAGAGAGAGAGAAAGAAAGATAGAAAGGGGGGAGGAGCTGGAAGCATCAACTCCCATATGTGCCTTGACCGGACCAGTGCAGGGTTTTGAACTGGCGACCTCAGTGTTCCCAGGTTGACGCTTTATCCACTGCGCCACCGCAGGTCAGGCTTGAAGGAATAGTTTAAAGAGCTAAGGTTAGCATAGAAAAGAGAAGATTTGAGAGCAATATGATAGTTTTTCTCAAATATTTGGGGAAGTTTCATATTGAAAATGAGGTAATTTTGTTGTGATTCTAGAATTCTTGGTAGGGATATACATGACACTTCAGAGAAACTTTTCTAAGAAACAAACTGCTCACAAAAATTAGGGGATATTTTAGACTGAATATGAAGCGATAAAAAGAAGCATTTGATTTTTTTTATTAAACAACATCAGAAAAGCAAATGACAAATCAAGGAAAGTTGTTTGATTATGCAAATGAGATGCAAAACCAACTTTTATTTCATTGGTGAAAATGCACTGTACACAAGGTTGAAGTACTGAAGTGTCTGCACGTTTCCTGATCTTGAAAGTGCACATCCTTACATTTCCCAGCCCTTGCAGTGCCCTGCAACACGATTTGCCTGAATGCGAAGCCTGGAGAGCCATAGGAAGTTTTGAAGCTGGTCAAACACAGAGGAGAGTGAAACAGCACCTGAAACATCCCAAAGCGTGATTAGCAGACTGTGGAATCGCTTTCAAGAGACTGTCACAGTATGAAGAAGACGAGGGCAGAGTGGGGACAGTTTCTTGCTGCCTCTATGCAACGGATATACACTCAGACCATATGAAATAAGCTTCATCATGTTGGACTGCATGCCGTGGAGCAAGAGTGGCAGAGGATCCCACAAGAACTGCTGGACAGTCTGATCCTGTCCTGCCCCATCACTGGCAGTGTGTTTTGGCAGTCTTGGGTGACCATACACCCTACTGAATAGTCAATGTGTGGCACTCTCGTCCAGTTTGACATACTTCTCTTCACCCCCACCAATGTCACTTGCTTATTCAATCAGGATAATTCAGTTTGCATCTCATTTGCATAATTGAACAACTTTCTTTGACTTGTTTGCTTTTCTGATGTGATGCTCTTGTTTAATAAAAAAAATCAAATTCTTTTTTTTTAATCACTTCATACTCATTTTGAAGTATTCCCTAATTTTTTGTGAGTATAGATCTGTCTATAAATTGAATGGACAAATTTGGTTTATTGTACACAAAGTTTTTTTTTTGTGTGTGTGGCAGAGACAGAGACAGGGACAGATAGGGACAGACAAACAAGAAGGGAGATAAGAAGCATCAGTTCTTCGTTGCAGCACCTTAGTTGTTCATTGATTGTTTTCTCATATGTGCTTTGGCTGGGAGTCTACAGCAGACTTAGTGACCCCTCGAGCCAGTGACCTTGGGCTCAAGTTGGTGAGCCTTGCTCAAACCAGATGAGCCCGTGCTCAGTCTGCAACCTTGGGGTTTTGAACATGGGTCCTCTGTGTCCCAGTCCAACGTTCTATCCACTGCGCCACCGCCTGGTCAGGCCACAAAGTTTTTTTTTGAGAAAATCAGTCTAACATTTCCTCTTTGAATTTAGGGATTTTGTGAAACTGGAACTCTGTGGGGTTTGTTATTTTGGTAAATAAACAAGGCATGGTAAGAGACAGCTAGATTGACATAATGGCTTGAAAAAAATCCAGCACTCTCCTTTTTATGACACTGACTTGTTGAATGAACTAAGCCAAGGTGTTTTCTAAGATGTCCCATTTTCTGGATTTCTCTGATTCACCAGGAGTGCCATTTAGTTTTGTTTCTTTATCTGCTGTATTTCTTATGAACTGGAAGGTATATATATAATGGAATCTAATGTGTATAAAATATGTATTTCATAGGTGACCTTGTGCTGTCTACTTTCTATTGTATCATATTAGAAGATAATATAAAATCTGAGTGACCCATTAATGGACCATTGCTGACCCTAAGTTGGCTCTGCAGTAGAGTGATGAGAGTTTGACCTTTTCCTTTGTGCAGTTATGTTTTATCTTTTGTTGATTGGAAAGTAATCGATAAGGTGTTATTTAGGCTCGATGTATGTCCATTTCCTTATCAGATAGTCACACGGTGGTTTTAGCAGCAATTTATAGTCCTTGTTGAATCAGTAATTTCATTAGATTATGAAGTTATGCTTTCTGAAATCTGTCCTTTTGTCCACGCTTACTAGCTGGAGTTCTGCAAAATAAGACCTTTCCTCATAAACGGACACATTATGTGGCTTCCTCTGAATTTAGTTTCTGTTAAGGGGCAGAAGAAATGCTTGATGCTTTTAATGTGTATTTTTCAAAAAAAGAATTGGTTTAATAACTGCCTCAAATGCTGCCTTTCTCTTTTTGAGTGTCATTTTATGCTTGTAGCTTTGCATTGGTTAATGTATGTAATTTACAAGTCAGAGAATTTTGTGTCCAAATGTCTGATGGAAAGCAACCGTCCTTACCTTTCCTTCCCAGCCTCCATTCCTGTTCTCCAGGAGTGAGTACTTTCAGACCTTTGGGCTCCTTATCTTACTTACCTTCTATTTTCAGATAATATGCTAAGACTAATAGTGGGATTTTTTTTCCATATTTTTCATTATCTGTTGACTTATTGTAGAAATTAAAGATTAAATTCTCTTTCATTCTTTCCATTTTTATATATACATATACCTCTCACACATTTTCTTCCCCCTTCACTACCTCCCCAAATTGGTTTATCAACTTTCTATGAAACAAATATTCAGCATTTAACATTGTGACTATTCAGGTGTCACTCATGGCTGATTAGAACACAGATTGTTAATGGAACAAGCCAAGATTCGTGTTGCCCATCATCCTTTTTTAGCCAATTTCACGACAGATGGAGTAGGGATAAAAGCATCTTTAACTCAAATTGCAGCAACTTGCGAAGACGGTGGACTCAGGTTCGGAAAACTGTCTTTAACAGTCTCAGCTGACGGGCCAATTTATGTTTTTTGGAAAATAAGTAGTTCATTACTGAGCATGCAGTCATTTAATTAACAGGCTGTAGGAGGTTGGGGGATTCAGAGTGCAAGGATTTCCTCCAGGGGGTGCAGGATGTTTGGTTGACATCAGAGATCTTCAAAGTGCTGGCGTCCTTTGCTCCGTGGAACTCATGTGGAAAGTTACTCCTTGCATTCCTGAGAGGGACATAAAGCAGAGATCACATTGTTCATGAGTCAAGCTATTTGCTTTGTCTTATGATAACTTACTGAACGTAAAACAGATTTTCTTCCCTATAACTACAGGTATACATAGACTAGTCTAGCAACTTTTACATAATCTTCTATTGATTAAAACTAAAAGCTATTATCACTAAAGCCAAATTTCTAACTTTTGGGCTCCCCTATCAAGATTAGTATTTGTTTTGCAGTTATTTTTCTTCTAAGTTATTGGTTGACTTGATTATTTAATTATGTTGGCTCTTGAAGTAGATGAGCAGGAGCCCTTTTTTTGTGGAGGGAGAGGGGACCTCTCGCTTCTCAGAATCTGTAGTTCCTTTGGTTTGGGCCTCTTTGTTTTCTGAAAGGACTCTCCCAGGGGTATAAGCCTGAGTGTATATATTTTGGAAGCCAGTTTGGAGCAGAGTATTCTCTGTGTTGCTGAATCAGTTATTTTTAGTTCTCTGACTTTGTACCTCCCATGGTTTTGATGATGCTTATCTGCTTCCTGTTCTCTCCCATTCGTTTTGTCTCCGTTTTCATACCTGTTGTACTGGCTTCACTGTCATCTTGGGAGCAGATGTTTGTGTTCAACCCATATTTTTAACTGAAATTTCTCAATGTTCTTAAAATTTCCTCTGTTGTGTTTTTCTAACACCACCACGACTTACATATCCTCCATTGTTCCAGGTTGCCGGACAGGTGAAGCCAAATTGACAAAAGGATTCCATCTAGCTGCCCGATTCATCATTCACACTGTGGGCCCTAAGTATAAGAGCCGCTATCGCACAGCTGCTGAGAGCTCCCTGTACAGCTGCTATAGGAACATCCTTCAGCTGGCTAAGTACGTGTCCTCCTGGGACATGGTGTGCCAGCATGGTTAAAGCCCTGCTGTTAAACTGACACCTAGCTATGGAAGTTAACATTTTGAGGGATTTAGACAATTTTAGAATATCCTGAAGATAGAGTTGCTTCCTCAAACTTAGCTGAGTAAAAGCAATGGCTGTGGGTGACTTGAGAATTAACTTGTTTCCATTTTACTGTGGCCTTTACTTGGAATATTTTTCCCGAAATGATGCAATTAAATTATATATCAATGTCATTAAATACTGCCATTGGGATAACTATTACAGTATATTTGTT
The DNA here is from genome assembly GCA_037038555.1 of Rhynchonycteris naso. Taxonomy (NCBI): domain Eukaryota; kingdom Metazoa; phylum Chordata; class Mammalia; order Chiroptera; family Emballonuridae; genus Rhynchonycteris; species Rhynchonycteris naso. The sequence continues at coordinate 130,781,741 of CM072998.1, forward strand.
GAAGGGCCAGGGAAAGAGATGTTAAGCTGCATTTTTAAATTAGTTGTGTGTTATGAGTGTTTGCTTTATAATTTTTGTATTTCTGTTTGATTGTAGAGAGATGTCAATGTCTTCTGTCGGCTTCTGTGTCATCAATTCTGCAAAACGAGGTTATCCTTTAGAGGATGCTACACACATAGCGCTTCGTAAGTGGTAACTGGAGGTGCTGTGCAGAAACTGGTGTTGTGCTTCATACATGGCCTTGGGATGCTGTACATAAATTGAGTTTTAAAAAATGTTTTATTACTAGGGAAATAGTTATAACCAAGGAAGATTTGCTCCCGGATCATGGCACCTGGAGGGAAGCTAGTCCTGACAAAGTGCAGAGATCTGAATTTGCTTTCTTGTGTTGACATTTTTTTTTAAATTTCTTTTTATTTATTCATTTTAAAGAGGAGACACAGAGTGAGAGAGAGAGAGAGATAGAGAGAAAGGGGAGAGGAGCTGGAAGCATCAACTCCCATAAGTGCCTTGACCAGACCAGTGCAGGGTTTTGAACTGGCAACCTCAGTGTTCCCAGGTCGACGCTTTATCTACTGTGCCACCACAGGTCAGGCTGTGTTGACATTTTTATCCATTTGAATAAAGGCTGGAAATATTTGCCTACTAAATATGAAATTGATACCTAGCTAGGAAATACAGCCAATGCATTGGGTATTTGAATCCTAATACAGAATAATCATAATAGCTGCAACAGTGAAATCAAACCACATTGTATAACATCAGATTCATACAGCACTTTGCTGTTTAAAACACAGCAGCATTTGCATGTGCTTTATGAATATAAAAAACCCTGTAGTTAGGTTTTCAAAAAAACAGCTCAGTCATTGTGAGCTATTGATATAACATACATTCATGTATTTTATCTATAATGCAAAGTAGCCCTCAAAAAAACTTATAGTCTATCTATAAAATGCTGTGAGAAGTTTGCCAATGGAGGCTTTCTCAGAATGCAGAGGAGGAGCAGAAGATGGAGTTCTACACAAAGGAGATGACTTTGGCTGGGTCTGGAAAACTGAGTAGGTATTCACTAACAGCGTCATGGTGGGTGAATGGTATTCCAGTGAAAGGTAACCATGCATACACAAGTAGAGTGGCATAAAAGTGACATGTTCTGAGTACAGCAAAGCTGATTTGGCTGAAGCATAGGTATGTGGGGGGAAATAGGACTAAAGGGCAGGGGTGGAGGGGTGGTTAGTTGAGGTTTCAATGTGAAGAGCCATGATAGCAATTTTGGCTCTAACCTATAAGCAGTGCAGAGCCATCAACAGTGTTTAGTAACGAGAACAGCATCAGATAACTTAGGCATGAGGGATTACCGTATTCCCCCATGTATAAGACGCACCCCTTTCCAAAAAATTTGGGGTCTAAAAACTGAGTGCGTCTTATACAGTGGTTGTAGATTTTTAAACTTGCATTTCCTGCTCTTTTCTGCTTGTTGTCTTTGTGCTCATTGTTTAATGATGAATAAAACTTGAGTTCAATAACGCTATGTAATACAATTATTTTAAAATTTCGGACCCCAAAATTAAGGTGCATCTTATACATGGGAGTGTCTTATACATGGGGAAATACGGTAAGTAGACTTGGAAAAGAGAGAAACAAGGGAACAGTTAAGAACTTATTGCCAAAGTCTTTGTAAGCGCTGAGCCTGAGAGCAGCTGAAAGAGAGGAATGAATGTCAGCAGTACCAGCAATGGAATTTAAAGGACATGAAACTCATTGAAAATGCCAGTTGAAGGAAGGGGCAAAGGAAGTGCCAAAAATGTCAGGCTTCTAGCTTGGGTGAGGGGGTGGATATTGGTGTGTAACTAGAGCTGGAATACAGATGAAGGAGCAGTTTTGGGGGTGGGGAAGATGGAAATCAGGTTTGGACATATTGAGTTTGAGGTCTCTGAGTAATGTGGACAGATATGCCCAGTAGGTGGGAGGGAATTCAGGTATTTTTGCTCAGAAAACAGACTATAAAGATTTGAAGAGCTATCAGCATTTGTGGTAGTACCTAACCAACAAATTAGCTAAAGGAAATATATATGTCAAGAAAATAAAAAATGTTAGGATAGAACCTTAGAGGACAACATTTTTAAGGTGGGGCACAGGCATTTAGAAACCAAGCTAGAGAAATCTCTAGTAAGTTAAGGACTAAGAGAAGGCCATCAGATCTCATTGTTAGGAAATTGAAAGAGAAGAATAACATAGAAGTTAAGAAAAATGTAATTCAGCTTTGGACAGGTGCGATTTTTACCGGGATGAAGGACTGAGTAGGACATCTAATAATGTAATTCAGATTTTCAAATGGTGTGTTACAAGAATTTTTAAAACATGGAATGCTTGATTATTTAGTCAGAGACACTGACCTCTTTTCCCTTAGATTGTCAAAAAAATGACAATAGCCAACATAACCATAGCCGTCTAGTGCCAATGAATCAATATTATACCTATTTTTATTTTTGTCAGGTCAGGAAAAAGTATATATTTTTTAGTATGCCACAGAATGTTAGTAATTAGTTTATGCGTGCCATTAGATGTAAAAGGTTGAAAATCACTGAAGGAACTGAATGAATGGAAAGACAGTTGTGCAGATAGATCATTCTGGTTAGAGAGAATGGCCGCAGACTAGACTAGGGAGACTGGCCTGGAGTTAGCAGCTCCTGTGGCCGGCGCTGGTCTAGGCACAGGCAGTGAAGTTGTAGAGAAAAGGAAGCTCTACCTGCAGGGAGCTCTCATTCTAGTGCAGTGGTTCTTGACCTGGGTTCTATTGAACCCTAGAGGTTTGATGAGTCGGTCTCAGGGGTTCGGAGAAACCTCTGCCAGGGAGGCCAGAATAAAGTAATACTGTAATTTGTTGTGAGTTCATGCACTCTGTTGGTATATGTTTTTGAGCAAGGTGATGTTCATGCATGGTTCATTTTGTGCACCAGTAAAAAAAACATATACCTATATCTTGAATTTGGAAAAAATAATCATATTTTATTTATCACTAAAGAAGGGTTTGGTGAATGCGCATATGAAACTGGTGGGTTCGGTACCTCAATAAAGGTTAAGAACCACTGTTCTAGTGGATGGCAGGGGGCAGTGAGGATCAACAGTAAACAGGAGCATGACCAGGTGGTGGCGCAGTGGATAGAGCGTTGGACTAGGATGCGGAAGACCCAGGTTCGAGACCCCGAGGTTGCTATCTTGAGCGCGGGTCCATCTGGCTTGAGCAAAAGCTTATCAGCTTGGACCCAAGGTCGCTGGCTCCAGCAAAGGGTGGCTCGGTCTGCTGAAGGCCCGCGGTCAAGGCACATGTGAGAAAGCAATCAATGAACAAGTAAGGTGTTGCAACAGCAACGAAAAACTAATGATTGATGCTTCTCACCTCTCTCCGTTCCTATCTGTCTGTTTCTATCTATTCATCTCTCTGGGAAAAAAAATGTTTAAAAAAAAGAACAGTAAACAGGAAATTCCACAAAAGGTCTATGGCAGTTGCTCTGAAGAAAATGAAATCAGGAAAGGCTTTTTAAATAGGGAAGTCTGAACAGGCTTTGCTGGTAAGGTGTTATTGAGCATAGTCCTGAATGAAATGAGGAGTTATCCATTATAAAAATAAAACTTAGAAGAGTTTGATTTTTCTTCATCTATCAGTAACTGTTTTTTAATTGAATAATCTTTCTAATTTTTTTCTTAGGCACTGTAAGGAGATTCCTAGAGATTCATGGGGAGCCCATTGAAAAAGTAGTATTCGCTATCTCTGAACTTGAAGAGGTATTTAGCTTCATTATATTGCATTGTTTAAATTTTATAGATCAGTATTTATGAATAGAGGTGCAAAAGTCTTTAACAAAGTATTAGTAAACTGAATCCAGCAGCATACAAAAGGGTTATATTCCATCACCAAGTTGGATTTGTCTCAAGAATGTAAGGTTGGTTCAATGTACAAAAATCAGTCAAGGTACTGCAGTATAGTAGTAGAAGTAATAAAATAAGAATAATAATAAAATAAAATATAAAACCACATGATCATCTCAGTAGATGCAGAAAAAAGAATTGGATAAAATTTATCACTCTTTCATGATAAAAACAGTAAACTAGGAGTAGAAGGGAATTTTCTTAAACTGGTAAAGGGCATCAGTGAAAGACCCTAGCTACCATTATACTTAATAGTGAAGTAACTAAAGTTCTCTGCTAAGATCAGGAACCAAGACAAGGAATGTCCAGTGTCAGCAATTCTGTTCAGCACTGTACTGCTTCTGGTCAGGGCATTTAGACAATGAGAGGAAATAGCAGCACCTGGATTAGAAAGAAAGAAATAAAACTATCTCGATTTGAATATGATATGATCCTGTATATAAAAATTCTAATTAAGTCTACAAAAATACTGTTAGAACTAACAGAGTTCAGTAGCGTTACAGGACACAAGAGCAATATAAAAAATAAATTGTGTTTTCTGTACAACCAATGAATAATCTGGAAATAAGAAAATAGTTCCATTTATAATAACATCAAAAAATAAAATATTTAACATAAAATGTGTAAGACATGTACATTAAAGCTATAAAATTCTTTTGAAAGAAATTTTAAAACACCTAAATAAATAGATACCCCATTCATGAATTGGAAGACTTAATGTTGTTAAGATGACAGCATTCCCCAAATTTTTCTACAGAGTCAGCAGAATCCCTATCACAATCTTTACTTTTTTTTTGGTAGAAATTAATATAATGATCCTAAATTTATCATGGATATGCAAGGGATCCAGAAGAGTAAAAAGAAAAAATACACCTTCAGAAAAAAAGAACAAAGTTAAAGGACTGACATAACCTATTTTGAAATGTACTTAAAGTCCCGTAATGAGGACTGTGTGGCTCTGGAGTGGAAATAAACGTCGATTGACAGGATGGAATGTTTGACAAAGCTGCCAAGACAATTACCCAGAAACAATCATCTTATCAACAAATGGTATTGGAGCAGTTGGATTTCCACATGCAAAACAAAGAACTTAGACCAGTACCTCATATCACATACAAAAATTAAAAATGGGGCCCTGGCTGGTTGGCTCAGCAGTAGAGCCTCAGCCCAGCATGTGGAAGTCCCAGGTTCAATTCCCGGCCAGGGTACACAGAAGAAGCACCCGTCAACTTCTTCACCCTTCCCCTTCCTTTCTTTCTATTTCTCTCTTCCCCTCTCACAGCCAAGGCTCCATTGGAGGAAAGTTGGCCCAGGCTCAGAGGACAGCTCCATGGCCTCTGCCTCAGGCACTAGAATGGCTCTGATTGGGGCAGAAGTACGCCCCAGAGGGGCCAAGTATTGCCCCTGATGGGCATGCCGGGTGGATCCCTGTCAGACACATGCAGGAGTCTGTCTGTCTGCCTCCCATCCGCTTCACACTTCGGAAAAATACCAAAAAAAAAATTGGGTATAGGACCTAAGTGTAAAAGCTGAAATGGTAAAACTGTCTGAAGAAAACAGGAGGAATATATATCTTCATGACCTTGGATTAAGCCAGGGGTCGGGAACCCATGGCTCGCGAGCCAGATGTGTCTCTTTTGAGGGCTACATCTGGCTCGCAGACAGATCTTTAATAAAAAAAATAACATTAAAAATATAAAACATTTTCGGCCTGACCTGTGGTGGCGCAGTGGATAAAGCGTCGACCTGGGAACACTGAGGTCGCCAGTTCAAAACCCTGCACTGGTCTGGTCAAGGCACATATGGGAGTTGATGCTTCTAGCTCCTCCCCCTTTCTTTCTCTCTCTCTCTCTCACTCTGTGTCTCCTCTCTAAAAATGAATAAAATAAAAAAAGAAATTTAAAAAAATTAAAAAAAAAAAAAAATAAAACATTTTCATGTATTATAATCCATTCATTTTCTACCGCTCATGTTCATGGTTGCGGGTAGCTGGAGCCAATCACAGCTGTCCTCCGGGACAACACCAAATTTTTATTGGATAATGCTTAACGTACATTGTGAAGTCAGGAAGTAAATTTCCCTCCTTTTAATCAAGTAGTCAGCTAGCTAATTGCAGAAACCCTTTTTAGGAAGAAGATGGCTAAAAGGAAAAAGGATGAGAAGTATTGTCCTTTTCAGCAGGAATGGACAGAGGAATTCACCTTTGTGAGAGAGCAGGTTCTGCAGTGTGTCTAATGTGCAGTGATAAAATTGCATCGATGAAATGGTCAAATATAAAGCGGCACTTTGACACACACCATACTACATTTGCATCAAAATATCCAGCAGGAACGGGGACTGTGCAGAGTGCAAGCTAGTCAGCAGCAACTCCGTGTTTGGACCCAACAAGGTGACTGGAATTTGGCTAGCTTTGCTGGTGCTTTAGCAATTGTGAGAAACGGAAAGCCATTCACAGATGGGGAGTGTGCCAAAACATTCATGCTTGATGTTGCCAGTGAACTTTTTGACAACGTTTTGGATAAACACAAGATAATCAAATGAATAAAAGACATGCCTCTGTCGGCAAGAACTGTTCCCAATCGTACCATCATGATGGCAAATCAAATTGAGGCAACACAAGTGAAGGACATAAATGCAGCACCATTCTTTTCTCTCGCTTTGGATGAGTCAACAGACGTAAGCCATTTATCCCAGTTCAGCATGATTGCAAGGTATGCTGTTGGTGACACACTACATGAGGAAAGTCTTGCCTGTGAAAGAGACAGCAAGAGGGGAAAATTTATTCAAGTCTTTCATTAAGTTCACTAAAGAAAAAAATCTACCGATAAACTTACTTTGGTGTGTACTGGTGGTGCTCCATGCATGGTGGGGAAAAACAGAGGATTCATAGTGCTTCTTTTTTTCATTCTTTTTATTTATTTTTTTTATTTTTACAGGGACAGAGAGAGAATCAGAGAGAGGGATAGATAGGGACAGACAGACAGGAACGAAGAGAGATTAGAAGCATCAATCATTAGTTTTTTTTTGCCATTGTGACACCGTAGTTGTTCATTGATTGCTTTCTCATATGTGCCTTGACCGCGGGCCTTCAGCAGACCGAGCAACCCCTTGTTGGAGCCAGCGACCGTGGGTCCAAGCTGGTGAGCTTTTGTTCAAGCCAGATGGACCCGCCCTCAAGGTGGCAACCTCGGGGTCTCGAACCTGGGTCTTCCGCATCCCAGTCCAATGCTCTAACCACTGCGCCACCGCCTAGTCAGACTCATAACACTTTTTCATGAATATGAAAAGAGACCCATCCTAAGTTTTCACTGCATCCTACATCAGGAGGCACTTTGTGCCCAGATGTGTGGCGAGCAGCTTGATGAGGTGATGTCACTGGTTATTCGGGTGGTCAACATTATTGTTGCCCGAGCTTTAAATGATTGCGAGTTTAAAACACTGCCTGATAAAGTTGGGAATAATTATCCTGGTCTGCTTCTGCACAGCAGTGTGTGTTGGTTATAATTATCCTGGTCTGCTTCTGCACAGCAGTGTGCATTGATTGTCAGGAGGGAAGGTGCTCAGCCGTTTCGTGGCTTGTCTGAGCTAAATCCGGACTTCTCTTTAAATAAAAAATGTTGAGCATCCTGAGTTAGCTAACACTGAGTGGCTCCTGAAGTTCTACTGTGTCTTGGACATGACTGAACATCTGAACCAGCTCAATGTGAAAATGCAAAGCCTTGGAAATACAGTCTTATCCCTTCAACAAGCAGTGTTTAATTTGAAAACAAGCTGTAACTCTTCATCACTGACATTGAAACAGGTCGTTTACTACACTTTGAGAAACTGGGGGAGTTTAAAGATGCATGCACAGCAAGTGACCCGGCTCAGCATCTTGATATCCAGCAGCTAGCGGACTTCGCATCTAATCTGCAGTCATTCAAAGCACGCTTTAGAGAATTTTGTGAGCACACTCATCTTTTTAAGTTCATCACCCATCCACACGAGTGTGCAGTGGACAGCGCCGACCTGATTTACATTTCCAGTGTCTCCGTCAGAGATTTTGAACTACAAGCTGCTGACCTGAAGGCCTCAGACATGTGGGTGAATAAGTTCAAGTCACTGAATGTCACTGAATGAAGTGTTGGAAAGACTTGCATGACAGCAAGCAGAGTTGGCGAGCAAACACAGGTGGGGAGATGAAAAAACTTCAACCCGTGGACCAGCTGATTGTCAAAACTTGGAGCACGCTTCCCATCACATACCACAAACTGTAGCATGTGAGTATTGCTGAACTGAAAATGTTTGGCTCTCTGTATGTATGTGAGCAGTCTTTCTCACATCTAAAGAATGTTAAGACCAACCTATGATCACGTTTAATGGATGGAAGTCTCAACACCTGCGTGAAGCTTAACCTCACCACGTATCAACCAGACTACAAAGCCATCAGCAAAACCATGCAGCACCAGAAGTCGCATTAATGGTAAGAAGTACTTTATTCATCATTGGTTAGCAACAGCATAACAACGTTATTAAAAAGAATTCAGAGACTTATTGTACTTTAAAAGTGTTGGTGTTGCATAAAATGCACGTATTTACTTATGTTTAGTGTTAAATATATTGTATGACTCTCACGGAATTATATTTTAAAATATGTGGTGTTCACGGTTCTCCAGCCAAAAGGGTTCCTGACCCCTGGATTAGGCAATGGTTTCTTTAATATGATATCAAAAGCACAAGCAGCCAAAATAAATTTAGATCAGTTGGTCTCTCTTATAATTCAATAATAAAAAGATAACCGAACTTAGATATGAGCAAAAATTGGTATTTATCCAAAGGAGTTGAAAATTTATGTCCTCACAAAAACTTGCAGAAGATGCCTGACTTGTGGTGGTGCAGTGGATAAAGCCTCGACCTGGGAACACTGAGGTCGCCAGTTCAAAACCCTGCACTGGTCTGGTCAAGGCACATATGGGAGTTGATGCTTCCAGCTCCTCCCCCCTTTCTCTCTTTCTCTCTCTCTCTGTCACTCTGTGTCTCCTCTCTAAAAATAAATAAATAAATAAATAAAAAACTTGCAGAAGATGTTTATAACAGCTGTACTCTGTTTGCCAAAGCTTGGAAGAAAGCAAGATTCCTTCATGAATGAATAAATAAACTGGTATTTCCAAATAGTGGAATATAATTCAGTGCTATAAAAAAAATGAGCTATTAAGCCATAAAAAGATATGGAGGTAACTAAATATATATTACTGAGGCTTTGACTGGTTGGCTGAGTGGTAGAACATTGGCCCATTGTATGGATGTCCTGGATTCGATTCCTAGTCAGGAGACACAAGAGAAGCCAACATCTACTTATCCAGCCCTCCCTATCTCCCTTCTTTCTCTATATCTCTCACTTTTCCTCCTGCAGCCATGGCTCAGTTGGCCCCAGGTGCTGAGGATGGCTCCATGTCCTCGCCCCAAGCACTATAATAGCTTGGTTGCTGAGCAATGGAGCAACAGCCCCAGATGGGGTATAGCATTGCCCAGTAGGGTGCTTGCCAGGTAGATCCCAGTCAGGATGCATGTGGGAGTCTGTCTCTCTGCCTTCCCGCTTCTTACTTAAGAAAAAAATATATATATTAATGAGTGAAAGCTAATCTGAAAGACTACATACTATGATTCCAACTATATGACAGACAGTAAAATGACCAGGGGTTGAGGATGAGAGAGAAATGAGTGGTCAGAGCACAGGATTTTGGGGGCAGTGAAACTATATGGTACTAGAATGGTGGATATGTGTCATATATTTTTGAAACCTGTAGAATGTGCAACACCAAAACTGAACCCTAATTTAGTGAGAAAAAGAGATACAGCAAGGGAGAGAGATTAGAAGCATCAACTTGTTGCAATATTTTAGTTGTTCATTTCTTCTCATACATGCCTTGACCAGGGTGGGGACTCCAGTTGAACCAGTGACCCCTTGTTCAGGCCAGCAACCGTGGTATCATGTCTATGATCTCATGCTCAAGCTGGTGACCTCGAGGTTTTGAACCTGGGACCTCAGCATCCCAGGTCATTCTCTATCCATTGCGCCACCACCGGTCAGGAAAGACTGAGGTCCAGTTTAAACTATGGGTAATTAAATGTAACATTGTAAATTCATCAGTTGTGACACATATACCACTCCAGTGGCTGTGCATGTGTTGGCACAGGGAGATGGGAAATCTCTGTACGTTCTCAGTTTTTTTTAAATATTAAACTGCTCTAAAAGAGTCTTTTTTAAAAAATGGGCAGAAGTTTAAAATAGACATTACTCTAGAAAAGATATACAGATGACCAACAAGCACATGCAGTGATGCTCCACAACATTAACACTAGGAAAATACAAATGAAAATCATTCCACATCTGTAGTTCCATAGACAATATGTAGTTATGTATATATAAATATGTGCATGTAAGTATGTATGACTGTAATGACATAGATAATAACAAGTGTTGGTGAAGATGTAGAGAAATCAGGAACTTCACATGTGTCCAGTGAGAATGTAAAATTGTGCAGCTTCTTTGGAAAACATTCTGGAAGTTTTTCAAACGGTTGAAGGGCATTTCCACTCTTAGGTTCGTATAGAAGAGAGTCCAAAACATATGTCCACACAGACATGTGCACATGAGGTATTTATGTCAGCACTGTTTGTGATGATCAAAAGTGGAAATAACCAAATGTGATCAGCTGATGAACTGACAAGCAAATGTGCATATGCATACAATGAAATATTACTGAGCTATCAGAGGGAATGACATGTTCCTACATTCTAAAACATGAGTAGACCTTGAAACCATTGTGCTACGTGAAAGAAGCCAGACACAAAAGCCCACAGCCTATAATCCATTCATATGAAATGTCCAGAATAGGCAAATCTGTGTAGACAGAAAGTGGATTAGTGGTTGCCAGTGTTGGGGAAAGACAAATGGGGAATGACCTAATAAATTTAGATTTTCTTTTTGGGATGATGAATATGTTCTGGAATTAAATTATGGTGATGATGCCACAACTTTATGATTATTCTAAAAACCCACTGAATTGTAATACTTTAAAAGGGTGAATTCTATGGTATGTGAATTCTATCAGCTTTTTTTTTTTTTCAGGGACAGAGAGAGGGATAGATAGGGACAGACAGACAGGAATGGAGAGAGGGGAGAAGCATCAATCTTTAGTTTTTCGTTGCCATTGCGACACCATAGTTGTTCATTGATTGCTTTCTCACATGTGCCTTGACCACGGGCCTTCAGCAGACCGAGCAACCCCTTGCTGGAGCCAGCAACCTTGGGTCCAAGCTGGTGAGATTTTGCTCAAGCCAGATGGGCCCGCGCTCAAGTTGGCAAGCTCAGGGTCTCGAACCTGAGTCTTCCGCATCCCATTCCGACGCTCTATCCACTTCACCCCTGCCTGGTCAGGCTCTATCAGTTTTTTTTAAAAGGCTTTAAAGATGATGTCTTCAGTCTTATGTATTCACCTTATGTATTTCTATATGAAAGATGATGCAATATTACTGGTGACACAGTAACTGACTTCATGATTTCTTGAATAATTTCGTTGTTTTTCTAAGCAATTCCATCATTTGGTTTCTTACTTTAGTCTTTTTTAGTATAGTTGGGAATAATTTATGGCTAATGATAAAGTAATTCCTAGGATGAAGAAAGATACAAGAAAAATAAGAGCACTAAATGGTTATAATGTGTCATGGATTTATAAATGAGTCCTTTGAGCCAAACCACAGAAATTATAAAATAGAATGAGTTTCATTCTAGTTTGTTTTTGAAAAAGAAAAATTTACCTTTGTTCTTCGGGAAACCTCTAAAGAAGAATAAAAGTCTTGAAATAGCAGTTCTTCACAGAGTTAGAAGCATTAAAAAATAATCCCTAAAACTAAACCTGTAAGTAGACCCTGATGGCACATAGAGGATTGAGGAGGTAGCATCTGAGCTGAATCTTGAAAGACAGATGTTATTAGTAAGGTGAAAAACAGGGAAAGGGACAGGAGTGGCAGGGCTTACGCACTCCAGGCTCGGTCACCTGGAATTGCTGGAACAGGAATCACGTTTAACTAGTTAATGGTGTCCTGACTTTAACACAGGCCTGGCGCAGGGTCCCAGACAGCATCTAGTCTGAGCTTAGAGGAGGTAAGGTCTTGATGGAGGCTGTCTTCACAGTGTTTGAACCACTGGGCAGTGCGGGTGCTTGCTTCATTACTTCATGATTTGTCACAGAACATCTTGCTTTTTTGACACAGGCTACTTACCAAAAGCTGCTACCTCTGTACTTCCCAAGGTCATTAAAGGAGGAAAGTCGATTGTTGCCATACCTACCTGCAGATATTGGAAATGCAGAGGGGGAGCCTGTGGTACCTGAACGGCAGATTCGAATAAGTGAGAAACCTGGTGCCCCAGACGGTGAGTTCTTTATCAATCTCCCTCTAGGGAGGTGAAGGGACTGACCACCAAAGAAGTGGGGGTATAGCTGACCTTTGAGAAGCTGTAAGTGTGACACTAGGGCCAAGACCAATTTAGATGTCTTTAGAGTCTTATTCTTGCTTAGATTTACTCTATAAATGAAAAAAATACACCCACATATATAAATGTCAAGTCTGTCTTAGACAATAGAAATGGAGAGGTAAATATAACAACATTCTTACTCTTACAAAGTTTATAGTTTCAGCAATACACTGTTGAGACAGTAGTCATGTACATTACCATCTAAAAACATTTTTTTTTTCTTTTTAGCAAGAGAAAGACAGAGAGAGATTAAGAGAGACAGACAGGAAGGGAGAGAGATGAGAAGCATCAATTCGTAGTTACTTCACTTTAGTTTTTCATTGACTGCTTCTCATACATGCCTTGATGGGAGGGAAGGTCCAGCTAGGCCAGCAACCATGGGTTTAGGTGGATAATCCCACACTCAAGCCAGCAACCCCACTGTTCTCAAGCCGGTAACCTCAGGGTTCCAGGTCGATGCTCTATTCACTGCGCCACCACTGGTTAGGCACCATCTAAAATTTTCAACAGTGTCCTCTAAAGCCTTACCTGAAATGAAATTCTAAGGCAAGAATACTAGAACCGTTCATTTTGTTTCTTTAGGTTCCATACTCACATATGTTGAAACATTGTAGAGCATGGTAGGATGGGAAGTCCTCTGAATCTGTTTTGTATGACAACCAGTACTAACCTTCATGGGTATATGCTTAAGGTTGTAAGTCACTTCTACAGAGGCAGCTTCAGTGCTGGAGATTGCAGCTTAGGAATTACTGTGTGATTCTTGCTGTGAACAATTTCAAATCAGCATCAAGTTAAAATCTCTGGGAGACTGCTTCTCTCCTTTTATTCACCAGCACACTGACTTAAATCAGATAGAGGGAACTGTAAATGATATAGCATCAAGAAATGTCTCAGGCCTGACCAGGTGGTGGCGCAGTGGATAGAGTGTCGGACTGGGATGCGGAAGACCCAGGTTCAAGACCCCGAGCTCGCCAGCTTGAGCGCGGGTCCATCTGGCTTGAGCAAAATCTCGCCAGCTTGGACCCAAGGTCGCTGGCTCCAGCAAGGGGTTGCTCGGTCTGCTGAAGGCCCGCGGTCAAGGCACATGTGAGAAAGCAATCAATGAACAACTAAGGTGTCGCAACGGCAACGAAAAACTAATGATTGCTGCTTCTCACCTCTCTCTGTTCCTGTCTGTCTGTCCCTATCTATCCCTCTCTCTGACTCTCTCTCTGTCCCTGTAAAAAAAGAAATGTCTCAGGACCAAGCTTTGCTGGAGGAGTACCCACGTAATATGCCCAGAATTGTGTGGAAATTTCATAATTGTGATCACCATTATAGAATATATTTTTTCTAAATGCATAAAATGTATTTTATATAACAAGGAGTAATGAATAACACAATCAAGGTTAGATGGCATTGCTGGGCAGTAGTTGAGACTAAGTCATCAGCCAAAAGTCCTCATCTACCCACCATTCTCAGAGAGTATTTGATTTGCATCTGTATCTCTGGGAATACTGTTACTTCATAGATGTAAGCCCTGCTGTTCATAAATATTTTCAACTAGAATGTTAAATCTGTTAAAAGAGATGTAAAATCAGATTTTCTTGAGTATATTTTTCCTGGGTATTTTTTTAAGTAGAAGCAGGCCGTCTAAGGTGTGGGCCCGTCATAGCCTGGAGCAGTGATATGGATATAAGGAAGGCCCAAGGCCCAGCAGGATGAATCGCCAGGCTGAGCTTCAGGTGAAGGCATTGCCTTAGCAAGCTCCCCATGGTCCAGGGGATATTGTTTTCATTAAAAAATTTTTTTTTAGCAGATCTGGTAAGGCAGTGGGGAATACACTGGGGACATCATCTAGTCCCCAGTGACGTGCTTCTGCAAGCAAACATAAAATGATAATTTGGATAAATTAGAAAGTGAACTTAGTAATTTGTAGTGAGAACTGTAATTCTTATGGACCAGAATGTAGGCAGGAGCCGTGTAGAAAACCAGGATGCTAAATTAGAATAGAACACACCTTAGCGCATGTGGGTTACACCCTGCGGTCCTGCTCCATCCATCTTCCTTCATTGCTTACCTGACCATAGGATTGAAATTCATGTGCCCACCAATCAAGTGTTACCTGCTTAAACAGTTCTGGATAAATGACCCCAAACATTTGCTGGTTTTCTTTATTACTTCAGTTCTTCAAATGCCTAAATCTGATATCACTTTTATTCTCTAAACAGCCTTAATCCCATTTTTAAAATTAGCTCAGTCATCCCTATTGTGTGTTCATAATCTGTTTATTACCATTTACTGTCAAGTTTGTCCTAAGCTCTCTGTTGACAGTATTTTTGTTACAGACGACCAAGAAGAAGAGGATGAAGGCTTGGGAGTTGATCTCTCTTTCATTGGCTCTCATGCTTTTGCTCGAATGGAAGGAGATATTGATAAGCAGAGAAGACTGATCCTTCAGGGACAGTTATCTGAGGCAGCCCTGCAGAAGCAGCATCAGAGAAAGTAAGGAAATGCCTCTGGCCTTTGGGACGCTTAAGGACCTGAGAAAGGAGAAACAGCCTTCCATCTGCTAAATGCTCTATATAGAATGTGTCCTCATTTATTCCTCATGACATCCAGCGAGGGCGGCATTGTCCCCATTTTGCAGACGCAGAAATTCAGAGCTGATTTATCAGTGGGCACAGTTAATGTGTGGAAATCAGTGTTCAGGGCATGTCTGTTTCAGAGCTGCTCTTTCTGCTGTAATGGTTGTGCCTCTGGGTGAGGTTCTATTGTAAAAGCAGAAGCTAGGGAAAGGCAGACTTAGAGTTTTTAACTAATTTTACTGTTTTTAACTAAACCATAATCTACAGTTTTATTAAATTTAGAAGGCATTTTATTCCTCTCATTTTATCCTTAGGCCCTTACAAAGCCATTCCATTTTTTCAGGTGCTTTCTGAAGCAATTCTGAATAAGTAATTTTTGAAACAAAGAAAAACAGCTTCTATACTTCTGGGTAAGCTCTTCCAAGGGTCAACAGGTCTTAGAAGTCTAGCTGCTTTCCAGTTTAAAGGAAAGAAAAAATTATAAACTAACAATGGTTAATACCATCTATTACCTTCTAGGGTTGGTTGAGGGGATGACATCTCATTCAGTTCTGAATGTTAAGTAAAATAATGTCACGAGCTTAGTTAGCACAGCTTTTAAAATTGGTCACTGTTGTTTTTTTCAGTCCTGAGCAAATCATGGTCTCTTTTACCTTTGAGCTTTGCTACTCAGCATCCCTTTGTTTATTTTTTACAGGGACAGAGACAGAGTCAGAGAGAGGGATAGATAGGGACAGACAGACAGGAACGAAGAGAGATGAGAAGCATCAATCATTAGTTTTTCATTGCCGTTGTGACACCTTAGTTGTCCATTGATTGCTTTTTCGCATGTGCCTTGACTACAGGTCTTCAGCAGACCAAGCAACCCCTTGCTGGAGCCAGCGACCTTGGGTCCAAGCTGCCGAGCTTCTGCTCAAGCCAGATGGGCCTGCGCTCAAGCTGGCAAGCTCAGGGTCTCGAACCTAGGTCTTCCGCATCCTAGTCTGACACTCTATCCACTGCGCCACCGCCTGGTCAGGCCTCAGTGTCCCTTTGGACTGGAATACTCTGGTCCTTCAAAACTGTCCATTCTCCAGGTTTCAGGTCTGAAGGGATGGCTTCTGGAAACTTACCTTGTCGAATATAAATCGGAATAGATGAACTAGAGGTCTGGAGTAGATGCCTCCTCCTATATGCTTTTTCGACTGTATTTAAAGCATAGCACAGCATTCATCCACTGTATTTAATGAGGTGTGGTTGTCAGTCTCTATCTTTAAAGTAAGAGTTGGACTAGGTGACTTCTGGAGTCCCTTAGAGTTAGAATTTCATGGCTCCTAGTTCCTGGTCTTCACTTTATTCTGATTTAATTTTTATAAACAAAAGCAAAGTAGCCACTAGGGGCACTAGTAAATAGCTTTTCCAGAGGCAGTTATACACTCAAATGATAGTTTCAGTGATATATTTTTTAAATTGATTTTGGGAGAGGGGGAGAGATAGGGAGGGAGGAGAGAATGAGAAACATCAGCTCATAGTTGCTTCAATTTAGTTATTTATTGGTTCCTTCTCATATGTGCCTTGACTGGAGGGCTCTAGCCAAGCCAGTGATCCCTTGCTCAAGCCAGAGACCTTGGAATCATGTTGATGATCCTGTGCTCAAGCCAGCAAGCCTGTGTTCAAGCTGACAAGCCTGCACTCAATCTGGCCACCTCAGAGTTTCGAACCTGAGACCTCAGCATTACAGGTTGCTATTCTATCCACTGTGCCACCACCAGTCAGGCTAGGTGCAGTGATTTCTAAACTTCAACCTGAGTAAGAATTATCTGGCAAACATTTTCTTAATGCAGTAATTGGCTGTCCCTCCTGTGACTGGCACTATGACATATATATATATATATTTTAAAGCTTTTTCACCACGATTCATGGTCTGCTAGGTTTGGGTACCTCTTTTGGTCTAGGGCAGTCAACCTTTTTATACCTACCGCCCACTTTTGTATCTCTGTAAGTAGTAAAATTTTCTAACCGCCCACCAGTTCCACAGTAATGGTGATTTATAAAGTAGGGAAATAACTTTACTTTATAAAATTTATAAAGCAGAGTTACAGCAAGTTAAAGCATATAATAATAATTACTTACCAAGTACTTTATGTCGGATTTTCGCTAAGTTTGGCAGAATAAATCTTTATAAAACAACTTACTATAGTTAAATCTATCTTTTTATTTATACTTTCATTGCTCCACTAATGCCCACCATGAAAGCTGGAACACCCACTAGTGGGTGGTAGGGACCAGGCTGACTACCACTGGTCTAAGGCAGTAGTTCTCAAATTGTTTGGTCTCAGGTCTCCTTTGTATTCTTAAAAATTTCTGAGGACTCCAGAGAGCTTTTGTTTACCTGAGTTATACCTACCAGTACTTATCATATGAGAAATTATTCATTGAGAGGAGGCAAGATGGCAATGGAGTAAGCGGATGTACCAACTTCTACCTCCCAGAACCAAAGTGGAATACAACGTAATTTTAAGAACAATCATCTGGAAAAACCAACTTTGGACTAAATTAAGAGGACTCTTTAACCAGGAACACTGAAGAAGCCACACTGAGATTGGTAGGAAAAGTGGAAATGTGGAGAGGGCTGCCCAGCTCCCAGGAGCGAACAGCAGCCTGGAGGGACTCGTGTGGCGGGAAGTGAGTGTAGAGGAGAGGGGAGGGTCCTGGGCCCCATTAATGAAGCTCCAGCCTGCAGCCCCAGAGCCTATAAGAGGTGTACGGACAGTATTTAGCTGTGAAGCAATTTAGGATACTGTTTGTGGGAAAGAGACAGATTTCTCAGACCCAGGATTTGTCTTACAGGGATCACACAGAAAACCTCTTTCACCACTCACCCGGGGATCCAGGGGACAGGGAGAGCGGAAAAAACTAGAGTAGCAGGAAGAGAGTGTAATCTAGGAGGTGCAGGGAGAAACACTTTGAGGTACAGCTACCCTAACTCCTGGGCTGAGTCACTCCCTAAATCTAAAGTGAATATTATTCCTGGAACCAGCAATACCTGCAAAGGGAAGCAGGTCACCAGCCAAACAGAAGCTGTCTTGCTACAGTCAGAGCAAAGTCGCTTAGAAAAAGGGAGCCATCAGAGATACAGTATTGAGTGCTAAGGTCTGAGCTGCATTGCCCCTCCCACACTGCTGGTGCTTGCTGGAGGACGGGTGGCGCCAGAGCACAGTCCCATTGACAGGAGTGGAAGCTGGGGACTGGCTGTGACTGCGGCCCAGGCATGAGCACAGTCCTGCCCATGGGGGCAGATGCCAGGCTGGCTGAGACTGAGGCCCAGCACAAGTGCAGTCCCACCTGGTTGGGGGCAGAGGCTGAGGCCGGCTGCAGTGGCGGAAGGGGCGCACGAAAGTGGTCCGACCCATAGCTGCGGGCTGGGCACACGGGAGTAGTTCTGTCTGCAGGGGCAAGGTGAGAGCCGGTTCCCGGCTGAGACTTGCGGCTGGGTGCAGGAGTGCAACGCTGCCCTTGGGTCAAGGCCTGCAGCCCCGTGTGTAAATGCAGTCCTGCCCGCAGGGCAAAGGCTGGTGTCGGCCAAGGCTTGCAGTCCCAGTGTGTGAATGTGGTCCTGCCCACAGGGCAAAGGCTGGGGTCAGCCAAGGCTTGCAGCCAAGAAGCAGGAGCGCAATCCTACCTGCGGGTATAGGGTAAAGGCTGGGGGTCAGCCAAGGCTTGCAGCTCAGGCACACGAGTGCAGTCCGGCCCTCCAGAGCAGTGCGGAGGCCACGCTGGCCAAGGCTTACAGCCCAGGAATGCGAACACATCTGGCCTCCGGAGATGAGGTGGAAGCCACAGTGACAGCCGCAGTGGGCCGGCACTGGCAGCGCTCATTCCTGGACACCTGAGGCAGCAGCAGAGGAGGTGGTGAGCCTGCAGACAGACCACAGTTAGGGAACACGGAGGCCACACCCATTGGACTCCTGTGGCCATGCTCTTCTTATACACTGACAAAATGGTAAGGCAGAGAAATGCAACCCAAATGAATCAACAATAGAAATCCCCCCAAAAAGATTTGAATGATACAGATTTAACCAAATTACCAGATACAGAGTATAAAATAATGATTGTTAGGATGCTCAAAGATCTTAGAGCAACAATGGATGGACATAATGGGCACCTAAATAAAGAGATAGCAAGTATAAAAAAAGACATTGAAATAGTAAAAAAGAATCAGTCAGAAATGACAAATACAATATCAGAAATGAAGACCACATTGGAAGGAATTAAAACAAGATGGATGAAGCTGAGGATTGAATCAGCGAGGTAGAGGACAAGAAAGCGGAGCAGCAAAAAGAAAAGAGGTTCAATATGTCTGAGGAAACTATAAGAGCTCCGTGACAATATGAAGAGAAATAACATCCGCATCATAAGGGTTCCTGAAGGAGAAGAGAAAGAACAAGGGATAGAGAATTTGAAGAAATCATAGCTGAAGCCTGACCAGGTGGTGACGCAGTGGATAGAGCATCAGACTGGGATGCGGAAGACCCCGGTTCGAGACCCCGAGGTCATCAGCTTGAGCGCGGGCCTATCTGGCTTGAGCAAAAGCTTGCCAGCTTGGACCCAAGGTCGCTGGCTTCAGCAAGGGGTTGCTTGGTCTGCTGAAGACCTGTGGTCAAGGCACATGCGAGAAAGCAATCAATGGACAACTAAGGTGTCACAACGGCAACGAAAAACTAATGATTGATGCTTCTCATCTCTCTTCGTTCCTGTCTGTCTGTCCCTATCTATTCCTCTCTCTGACTCTCTCTCTGTCCCTGTAAAAAAAAAAAAAGGAAATCATAGCTGAAAACTTCCCTAAATTGATGAAAAAGTCACATAAGTTCATAAAGCATAGATAGTTCCATTAAGGATGAACCCAAAAAGGCCAACAACAAGACATATCATAATTAAAATACAAAAATTAAGACATAAAGAAAGAATATTAAAAGCTGTAAGAGAAAAGCAGTCTGTTACCTACAGAGGAGCCCCCATAAGGATGACATCAGACTTCTGAACAGAAATATTAGAGGCCAGAAGGAAACGACAAGAAATATTCAAAGTAATGCAAAACAAGAGCCTACAACCAAGACTTCTCTATCCAGCAAGGCTATTCTTTAAAATTGAAGGAGAAATAAAAAGCTTCCCAGACAAAAACAACCAAAAAAAAAAAAAACCTCAAGGAATTTATTATAACCAAACCAATGCTACAAGAAATGTTAAGGGGCCTGACCAGGTGGTGGCGCAGTGGATAGAGTGTCGGACTGGGATGTGGAAGACTCAGGATCGAGACCAAGGATCGAGACCCCGAGCTCGCCAGCTTGAGCAAAAAGCTCGCCAGCTTGGACCCAGGGTCGCTGGCTCCAGCAAGGGGTTGCTCGGTCTGCTGAGGGCCCGCTGTCAAGGCACATGTGAGAAAGCAATCAATGAGCAACTATGGTGTCACAACGGCAACGAAAAACTGATTGATGCTTCTCACCTCTCTCCGTTCCTGTCTTTGTCTGTCCCTATCTATCCCTCTCTCTGACTCTCTGTCCCTGTAAAAAATAAAATAAAATAAAAACTTTATAGAGAAATGTAAAGGGGCCTGCTGTAAACAGAACAAAGGGGGGGGGGAATAAATCTAGTAAAAGAGGAATGTAGATTTAAAGAATAAAATGGCAATAAACTACATATCAGTAATAACCTTAAATGTAAATTGGTTAAATGCTCCAATCAAAAGACATGGAGTAGCTGTGTGGATCAGAAAATAGGACCCATACATATGTTGTCTACAAGAGTCACACCTAAAAACAAAAGATACACATAGACTGAAAGTAAAGGGATGGAAAAAACATATTTCATACAAATGGAAATGAAAAATAAGCTGGGGTAGCAGTACTTATATCAGACAAAATAGACTTTAAAACAAAGGCTGTAATAAGGGATAAAGAAGGTCACTACATAATGATAAAGGGAGCAATCTAACAGGAAGTTATAATCATTATAAATATCTATGCACCTAATATAGAAGCACCTAAATATATAAAGCAGACTTTGATGAACATAAAGGGTGAGATCAACAGCAATACTATAATCGTAGGGGATTATAATACCCCACTAAGATCACTAAGTAGATCCTCAAGAAAGTTAACAAAGAAACAACATACTAAAAGGACACACTAGATCAACTGGATTTAATAGATATCTTCAGAACCTTTCACTCTAAAGCAGCAGAATAAAATAAAAACCTTTCACTCTAAAGCAGCAGAATAAAATAAAATAAAAACTTTATAGAGAAATGTAAAGGGGCCTGCTGTAAACAGAACAAAGGGGGGGGGGATAAATCTAGTAAAAGAGGAATGTAGATTTAAAGAATAAAATGGCAATAAACTACATATCAGTAATAACCTTAAATGTAAATTGGGTTATTTTCAAGTGCTTTTTTGAATTTCTTGACAAAAAATTCTTGACAAAAAATTCTTGACAAAAAATTTTTGAATTTCTTGACAAAAAATTTCTTGACAAAAAATTCAAGAGGACGCAGACTTCCAAACTTCTTTTATGAGTCTTTTCAAGTGCTCATGGTACATTCTCTAGGATTGACACAAAATGAGTCTCAATAAATTTAAGAAGATTGAAATCATATCAAGCATCTTCTTGGATCAGATCACAATGGCATGAAACTAGAAATCAACTACAATAGAAAACCTGAAAAACACTCAAACACTTGAAAATTAAATAGCATGTTATTAAACAATGAATGGGTTAACAATGAGATCAAGGAAAAAGTAAAAAATTTCCTTTAAACAAATGAAAATGAACATACAACAAAATTTATGGGAAACAGCAAAAGCAGTCCTGAGAGGGAAGTTCATAGTATTATAGGCATACCTTAAGAAGCTAGAAAAAGCTCAAATAAACAACTTAACCCTGCATCTAAAAGAACTGGAAAAAAACCAGCAAGTAAAGCCCAGAGGAAGTAGAAGGAAGGAAATAAAGATCAGAGCGGAAATGAATGACATAGAGGCTAGAAAAACAATACAGAGGATCAATTAAACCAAGAGCTGGTTCTTTGAAAAGGTAAACAAGATAGATGAACCTTTAACCAGACTCATGAAAAAAGAGAGGACTCCAATAAAATTAGAAATGAGAGTGGAGAAATAACAACTGACACAGCAGAAATACAAAGGATTGTAAGAAAATACTATGAAGATACAGTTCTTCAAACTGTATGCCATAAAATTAGACATCCTAGGGGAAATGGACCAATTCCTAGAAACATATAATCTTTCAAATATCAATATAGAAGAATCAGAAAACCTAATCAGACCGATTTCATCAAATGAGATTGAAACAGTTATCAAAAAACTTCAAACAGCCTGACCAGGCGGTGGCGCAGTAGGAAGAGCGTCTGACTGAGATTCAGAAGACCCAGGTCCGAGACCCCGAGGTCGCCAGCTTGAGCAAGGGGCCCATCTGGCTTGAGCAGAAGCTCGCCAGCTTGCACCCAAGGTCGCTGGCTCCAACAAGGGGTTGCTCGGTCTGCTGAAGGCCTACGGTCAAGGCACATATGAGAAAGCAATCAATGAACAACTAATGTGTTGCAATGGCAACAAAAAACTAATGATTGATGCTTCTCACCTCTCTTGGTTCCTGTCTGTCTGTCCCTATCTATCCCTCTCTCTGACTCTCTCTCTGTCCCTGTAAAAATAAAATAAAACAATAAAAGCTTAAAAAAAAAAAACTCCAAACAAACAAAAGTCCTGGACCAGATGTCTTCACAGGCGAATTTTACCAAATATTCAAAGAAGAACTATCCTTCTCAAGCTATTTCAAAAAATTCAAGAGGACGCAGACTTCCAAACTTCTTTTATGAGGTGCACATAATACTGATTCCAAAACCTGGTAAAGACACTACAAAGAAAGAAAACTATAGGCCTAATGAACTTAGAAGCTAAAATTCTCAACACAATATTAGCAAACTGGATCCAGCAATACATGAAAAAAATTGTACATCATGATCAGGTGGGATTTATTCTAGGGCAACAAGGCTGATACAATATTTGCAAGTCAATCAGTGTGATTCAACACATAAAAGAAAGGATAAAAACCACATGATAATAGATTCAGAAGAAGCATTTGGTAAAATCCAGTACCCATTTATGATCAAAACTCTCAGCAAAGTGGGGATATAGGGATCATACATCAATATAATAAAGGCCATCTATGACAAACCCAAAGCCAACATCATAATGGGCAAAATATTAAAAGAAATCCCTTTAAGATCAGGAACCAGGCAGGGGTGCCCTTTTTCTCCACTCTTATTCAACATAGTTCTGGAAGTCCTAGCTACAGCAATCAGACAAGAAGAAGAAATATAAGGCATTCAAATTGGAAAAGAAGTAAAACTATCATTATTTGCTGATGATATGATACTATACATAGAAAACCCTAAAGTCTCAGTCAAAAAAACTACTGGATCTGATAAATGAATTCAGCAAGGTGACAGGATATAAAATTAATACTCAGAAATCAGAGGCATTTTTATACACTAACAATGAACTGTCTGATAGAGAAATTAAGAAAATAATCCCCTTCACTATTGCAACAAAAAAAATAACGTACCTAGGAGTAAATTTAACCAAAGAGTTTAAAGACTTGTACTCCACTATGCACTGGCTGGTCAGACTGAATGGATTTTATAATAGGAATTCAGAGCATGAATATGTAGCATGATGCATTGGTCTTTTGAAAACTATGCACTGAATTGTTCAGATTTTTCACATTGAGACCTTTTGCTACACAATATCAAAAGATTATATTTGTTAATTTCATCACTGATATAATCAGAAAAGTCTAAGTATTAGGCAGTGTAAACTTATAGTGGTAGATAAAAGTTTTCCAAAATTTAGCCTGACCAGGCGATGGCGCAGTGGAGAGAGTGTTGGACTGGGACACAGAGGACCCAGGTTTGAAACACCAAGGTTCCTAGCTTGAGAGTGGGCTCATCTGGTTTGAACAAAGCTCACAAGCTTGAGCCCAAGGTTGCTGGCTTGAGCAAGGGGTCACTCGGTCTGCTGTAGCCCCCTCCCCCTCCGATCAAGGCACATATGAGAAAGCAATCAATGAACAACTAAGGTGCCACAACAAAAAATTGATGCTTCTCATCTCTTTCCCTTCCTGTCTGTCTGTCCCTATCTTTCCCTCTCTGTAACTCTGTCTCTGTCAAAAAAAAAAAAAAAAAAAAGAATATTATAAAATTTTTTCCCCAAAATTTACGTATATTTTTAGAGGTCATATTTTATTATTGGCAGTCAATTCTGTTGGTTGTTTTATTTGAAATGTTAGAGTCACTTTATTTATTTTTGAGAAAACATCTGCTGGCTACTGATGAGAATAGCCATGCTTTGCCTGCCAGTCATTATTAGAAGAAAAACGATTGTCTATGGAAAAGCGCAGCTTGCAAGTCAGACATGTAGGGCTTGTCTTCCCGACAGTGTCACGCTGCAGTATTCAGGCTGCTTGCTATGTCTCCCATTTGTGACACATTGATATTAAGCAGAAGTGTCCCCAAGGATTGATTTAATACAATTATTAACTTTTACTTTCTCATCAAAGACATTCTTGAATGAAACTGGCTTTTATTTTCCTGTGAGTGTTTTGGCAAAGAACACACTGCCTGCTTGCTCAATCAGTGCCTCTGCCTGGAACCCTGCGGAGGCCCCAGCACTTTCACATGGCTGTTCTTTTTACACCACCAGTCCAAACGTTAGCACACTGGTCAAGGCAAATGATTTTTCAATATTATTATGGAAATAGTTTTCACTTCACAAAGCCCCCCCCCCCCAAAAAAAAAAAACTCAGAACTGCGGGTCCACTTTAAGAACCACTGGTGTGTGGTCTGTCCTCAGTACTTTAGAGCTGAAAGGGATTTTGGTAATCATCTGATACAGGTCTTCAAAGTGGAGCAAACTGTTTGTGAGCATTAGGGTCATCGGAGTGCTTGTTAAAAATTTGTAGGTCCCACACCAAACTTCCTAAATCAGAACCTCAGGCCAAGGGGCTAGGAATCTATCTTCTAAAGTTTCTTAGATGACTCCTAATGCCTTATATCACTGATCTACCCTGAGCTTTTTACTTAACTGGGTAAAGTGATCCCCAAGAGTTGGGGACCAATTGATGCCTAGAGTTAGAGCCCACTGAACAAGAACCTTCACAGTGGCCACTGCAGTGTATGTCACTTCTGTCCCACATCCTCAGCTCACTGCCACAGACCACTGTGGAAGACTGGGGAAAGGGCTAGGGATAACTGAATTGTTATCTCCTTTCTGAAATCAGTCTCTTCTTCCCTCTCCCCTCTCCTTTCTCCCTCTCCCTCTCCCTCTCCCTCTCCCTCTCCCTCTCCCTCTCCCTCTCCCTCTGTCTTCTCCCTCTCCTCTCCCTCTCTCCTCCCCTTCTCCCCTCTCCTCTTTCTCTCCCCTCTCTTCCCTCTCCTCTCTCCCCCTCTCCCCTTTCTCCTCTCCCTCTCCCCTCCCCTGTCCTCTCCCTCTCCCCTCTCTTCTTTCTCTCTCCCCTCTCTCTTCTCCCTCTCCCTTCTCTTCCTTCTCCCCTCTCTCCTCTCCCTCTCCACCTCTCCTCTCCCTCTCCCTTCTCTTCTTTCTCCCCTCTCCTCTCCCTCTACCCTCTCTTCTTTCTCTCTCCCCTCTCCTCTCCCTCTCCCCTCTTTTCTTTCTCTCTTCTCTCTCCTCTCCCTCTCCCCTCCCCTCCCCTGTCCTCTCCCTCTCTCCTCTCCCCTCTCTCCTCTCCTCCTCTCCCTCTCCCCTATCTCCACTCCCTCTCCCCTCTCTCCTCTCCTTTCCCCTCTCTCCTCTCCCCTCTCCTCCCTTCCCCTCTTTTCTCCCTCTCTCCTCTCTCCCTTCTCTCTGCTCTCTCCTCTCCTTTTCCACTCCCTCCTCTCTTTCCCCCCCCTCTCCCTTCCTCTCCCTTCTTCCCTCTCTCCTCTCCCCTCTCTCCTCTCCTCCTCTCCCTCTCCCCTATCTCCACTCCCTCTCCCCTCTCTCCTCTCCTTTCCCCTCTCTCCTCTCCCCTCTCCTCCCTTCCCCTCTTTTCTCCCTCTCTCCTCCTTTTCCACTCCCTCCTCTCCTTTCCCCCCCTCTCCCCTCTCTCTTCTCCCTCTCTCCTCTCTCCTCTCCCTTTCCCTCTCTCCTCTCCTCCCTTCTCCTCTCCCTCTCTCCTCCTCTCCCTTCTCCCTCTCTCCTCTCCCTCTCTCTTCTCTTCCCTCTCCTTTTGCCCTCTCCCCTCTCTCCTCTCCCCTCTCTCCTCCCTCTTCTCCCTCTCTCCTCCCCTCCTCTCTCCTCTTCCCTCTCCCCTCTCTCCTCTCCCTTCTTCCTCTCTCCTCTCCCTCTCTCCTCTGTCCTCTCCCCTCTCCTTCTCCCTTCCCCTCTCTTCTCCCTCTCCCTTCTCTCCCTCCCCTCTTCCCTCTCTCCTCTCCCTCTCCCCTCTCTCCTCTCCCTCTCCCCTCTCTCCTCTCCCTCTTCTCTCTCCTCTCTTCCCCTGTCCTCTCTCCTCTCCCTCTCCCCTCTCCGTCTCTCCTCTCCCTTCTCCCTCTCCTCTCTTCCTCTCTCATCTCCCCTCTCCCTTCTCCCTCTCCCCTATCTCCTCTCCCTTTCCCCTCTCTCCTCTTCCTCTCCCCTCTCTCCTCTTCCTCTCTCCTCTCTCTCTCCCCTCTCTCCTCTCCCTCTCTTCCTCTCCTCCCCTCTCCCCTGTCCCCTCTCTCTTCTCCCTCTTCTCCCTTTCCCCTCTCCCCTTTCCTCTCCCTCTCTCCTCTCTCCTCTCCCTCTTCTCCCTCTCTCCTCTCCTCTCTCTCCTCTCCCTCTTCTCCCTCTCTCCTCCCCTCTCCTCTCACTCTCCTCTCCTCCCCTCTCTTCTCCCTCTCCCCTTTCCTCCCCTCTCTTCTCCCTCTCTCCTCCCCTCTCCTCTCCCTCTCCTCTCCTCCCCTCTCTTCTCCCTCTCCCCTTTCCTCCCCTCTCTTCTCCCTCTCTCCTCTCCTCCCCTCTCCTCTCCCTCTCTCCTCTCCCTCCTTCCTCTCCCTCTCTCCTCTCCCTCCCCCCTCTCCCTCTCTCCTCTCTCCTCTCCCTTCTCCCTCTCCCCTCTTCCTCTCCCATCTCCCCTCTCCCTTCCCCCTCTCCCCTCTTCCTTTCCCCTCTCCCCTCTCCTCTTCCCCTACTCATAAACACACACATACACACACCCCACATAACTTCATTTCTCCATGAGTGGTAAGGACTTTTTGAAGTTTGTATTTGGACTGGATACTTTTCTGTCTGTGTCTCTGTTTATAATGAAGAGATTTATTTCACTTAATAATAACAAGTTCAAGCCAGTATTAAAATGAATCTGTATTTATTGAGTTTGTGTTTTCTGGAGAGGAGTCCTCAGCAAAGGGGTCAGTTCTAGGAGGAAACATAAAGGTAACACCTGGTAGAGAGCCTTGATCTTGATATTCAAGTGGGTCATGCAGTTGAGAGTTTCCATTCATTTCAAGATGGAATGCATACTTACTTTGTATAAGGTAATATTTTAGATACTGAACTGTGCAGAGATGAAGTAGTCCCTCTCTTCTGGAAATTCATGACTCGCCATACCATCTTCAGATGTCGGGTATGTTCTGACAGTGTCCAGGTGGCTGTGTGCCTCCAGGCACATGTGTTTGCAAACTTGGAGGAGGGCATGGCCCATGGCTCCCAAAGCCTGAACCAAGAAAAAAGGCTTGGTGCCCCTGCCACGCATGTCCCTTGAGTGACAAGCGACTTCTGAATGGAGAGATTTTCAGATTTCCCATTTATGTGCCCAGTGCCTGTGATGATTGAAGTCTTATATTTATGGCACAAAGTACTTCAGAGGAATAACAGCACAGAAATGTGGTCCAAGGGAATCTGAGACCCTCTCAGGGAGCCTGTGAAACCAAAACTATTTTTTTGATGTTACTAAGATTTATTTGCCCTTTTAATTCTCATTCTCACAGTGTTTAATGAGTTTTCTGGAGGCTGCCTAGCATGTGCTACTGCAGTAGATTGAATGCAGAAGCAGGTGTGAGAAT
Organism: Rhynchonycteris naso; assembly: GCA_037038555.1. Lineage (NCBI taxonomy): Eukaryota > Metazoa > Chordata > Mammalia > Chiroptera > Emballonuridae > Rhynchonycteris > Rhynchonycteris naso. The sequence goes on from CM072998.1 coordinate 130,809,840, forward strand.
CCAGTGGAAATTAAAAAGATTTGCAAAAATGTAAAAGAGTAACTCTTCTCCCTAATTTTTTTTTTTTTTTTTTTTTACAGAGACAGAGTCCGATAGATAGGGACAGACAGGAAAGGAAAGAGATGAGAAGCATCAATCATCAGTTTTTCGTTTTGACCCCTTAGTTGTTCATTGATTGCTTTCTCATATGTGCCTTGACCACGGGCCTTCAGCAGAGTGAATAACCCCTTACTCGAGCCAGTCACCTTGGGTCCAAGCTGGAGAGCTTTTGCTCAAACCAGATGAGCCTGCTCTCAAGCTGGCAACCTCGGGGTCTCCAACCTGGGTCTTCCGCATCCCAGTCTGACGCTCTATCCACTGCGCCACTGCCTGGTCAGACTCCCTATAGTTTTTTAAAAATAAAGACTTACATTTATATAATCAGTTTTTATTTTAAAATTAATCATTTTTAAAATTTCTATTTTAATTCCTAATATGGTAAAATATTGGTGGATATAGCTGACATAAACATAAAAGGGTCCAGAGACCAAAAAGGTTTAGACTGACTAACAGTTCAGGAGTTTATGATGTAACTGAGCTGTAACCCATCTGTGTTCATACTGTGCCACGTGCTGAATGTTTAAGATCGCAGGTTGTAGTGTTTAAATTTTATTTTCTCCTTTTCAGTCAGGCTATTATTTACAGAAAACAGTCTGGTTTCTGTTGATCATGTTAGTTGATCAGTTTGAGCTACTGATGAATTTTTCAGAGGAAGTAAGTAGGTCTTCAGTCAGTGATATCTTTTTGGAAGCCTTTCCTTCTTCATGAGTAATAGAATGAAAGTTCACATGGATTGGCTAAATTCGATCATTCCTTACATAGCATTGTTTTGCAACATCAGTATCTCTGTGAAATAATTCTCTTTAACATCTGAGAAAAAACACCACATATTGTTTAATTCTTGATTAATATTTCTAAGTCTTCAATAGAGACACTAATTTGGGTGTATCATGAGATGGAAGTTAGCTTACTTACAAAAATTAGGAAGCAATCTATTTTTTCAAAAAGATGCAGCTCTTAAAACTCTTTAATTATTTTACAGTACCTTTTTTTTAAGTGTCCTTGGTTGGCTTAAGATCTAGTTGCCTGCTACTCTTACGTCATTTCTCACAGTAAAAATTTCATCTCACTTATTATTAAATATTTATTGAGTTCTTACTAATGTGCCAGTTGTTGTGCTAGAAATGTTATAACGTAACATGCAAGACAGATACAGTCCCAGCCCTTGTGCAGCTTAGGATCTTGAAGTGGGAGAAGTGTTAAACTAATTCTTATATGAATAATTTACTCAGATTATAGGGCATAGTAAGAGTATATAACAAGGGTCATAACCAGGTCCAGTGTGGGGAAGTTGCATGAGATCAGGAAAAGCTGATTAATTCCATAATTTCCCTTGGCTATTGGTTTTACACAGGTGGGTTAGGTATTGCTCTTTAAGAGTAGTTTAGCTTAAGTGTTCTTTATCATTCAACTGTTGGTTGTACAGTTAGGTGGTAACTGATTAACTGGAGTAAATTGCCTTATATTAGCTTTGTAAGGACAGCATCTAACATCAGTTGATTGAAGCCTACTGAGACACTACTCAGTATTTGTGCCTTTAAAGTACTTGTGGCAACTTTTAGGCTACTATGACATATTTTGTGCGGCTTTACCCATGATTAATGTATTTTACTGTCAAGTAATAGAATTTACTTGGAGCAAACTATAGGAAAACAAGAAACTACTTTGAATTGATATTTTCCTTTTTTAGCTTTAGTTTTGATTGTTGAATTGGGATCAGAGAGTGAATGGTTTTACTGAAATAAAACAAACTATAGCAAATGTGAGGTACAGTTCATGAGAGATAAAATGGAAACTTGTAAATATTTTTGAATAGATGAAGAAAACACGGAAAACATTACTTCTTTATTGGATAAGGAGGTAAAACTAATATTTTTTTGCTTTCGTTTCCTTTTCCCAAATACTAATTTAAAAGAAAAGATAATCAAGTCAAAGTTACACAATTTATACTGGGAATGGAGGACATTAAATTAGGATAAAAAAGAAAGCAGATGAAGATTCCTTTCATGTGTTATTGAACTGGAATTCATCTCAAGGTCCTTAGAAACTGAAACAGCACCACTGTCCCAACCGTGATTGAGAACTTTTTTGAATCTTAAAGCCTTTTAGATTCTGATGTAAACCTTTTCCCCATAAACATGTTCATGTGGATTTTACCAACCAGAAACTATTCTGGAATCAGTCTCAAGTTATTAAGTACAGATCAAGGTTAAAAACATTTTAGAGTTTATATTATTTCAGAGTTTACATAAACTGAAATTGAAATCCATTTTAGATGGATTAAAAAAATTAAAACCCATTGAAGAAATTACAGGTTAGTATCTTTCATATCTTGGAGGAAACAGTTTTCTTAAGCTATAAAAAGCACTGACTAAAAAGAAAAAAATAGTTTTGACTATATTCACTTTAGAAAGTGTAGCAATGGATATTTAAAAAAGTGAAAAGCAAGTTACAGACTGGGAGTAATTCACAACGTACAAAACTTACAAATAAGTGAGAAAAGAACAAACAGCCTAATACAAAAGTGGACAAATGACACAAACGGATCTTGCAGAAAAGGAAAGCAGTCAGCAAACATGACAGGATCTTCGCATCATTAGTGACTACAAGGTAATAGACCATTTCAGACTTAATTGAGCAAGATCTGTTAACACTAAGTGTTGAAGAGGATACAGACTCACAGGATCTTCTACTCATTGTTTGTAGAACTATAAATTGATAGTACACTTTAGGAAAAGATTTGACCTTACCTCCTAAAGGTAAACAAACCATATAACCTTGCATTTCCACTACTACCTAGTCTAGCCAAGAGAGGTCATGCATGTGCATGCCAGGAGACACACAAAAGTACAGAAACCTGGGTACACCCCAAGTGCTCTTCAGTAGGAGAGTGGATGAAAAAAAGCTATGGTTTCCAGATAGTATAAATACATTATATATAGTAGTCAAAACGAATGAACAACATTGACATCCAACAAAATACGTGAATCTTAGTAATATGCTAGGTCAAAAAATAAGACCCAAAGATTACATAAAGTATGATCAGCCTTTTTTCTTTTTTGAATTAACCAAAAAATACTGGGAATACATATAGATGAATTAAAACTATAAAAAAGAAAGCAAGAGACTGATGAGGTTATTGCAAAGGTACTAACTTTTGTTTTGGGTGCTAGGTTTTGGAGTGCTTATTCATTAAAAATAATTAGTGATATACCAGTTTTCTTTAAAGGGAACCATGCATGTACTAGTGATTGAATGTTTTTTGTTGTTTTTTTTTTACAGGGACAGAGAGAGAGTCAGAGAGAGGGATAGATAGGGACAGACAGACAGGAACGGAGAGAGGTGAGAAGCAGCAATCATTAGTTTTTCGTTGCCATTGCGACACCATAGTTGTTCATTGATTGCTTTCTCACATGTGCCTTGACCGCGGGCCTTCAGCAGACCAAGCCACCCCTTGCTGGAGCCAGCGACCTTGGGTCCAAGCTGACGAGATTTTGCTCAAGCCAGATGGGCCCACGCTCAAGTTGGTGAGCTCGGGGTCTCGAACCTGGGTCTTCCGCATCCCAGTCCGACACTCTATCCACTGCGCCACCGCCTGGTCAGGCCTAGTGATTGAATGTTTTTAACCAACAGTGATTAACTCTATTTTATGCACCTAAATTCCAGTTTACAAACACTTTTTTTCAGAGCTCATTGAGCACATCGTTACCAAGTATCAGAAACTGCCCTAGAGATTTGCAGGAAAGAGAGACAAGTAAGGCATATTCCCTATCTTGTGGTCTAACCAGCAGAAGCAGACATTGCAATAAAGGGTCAAAGCCTTATGCTATCTTTGGGATACAAGATGGTAGCAGTCCTACTATGTGTGTGAACCTTGCCTCCCCTATCTCCCCCCTCACTCAACCCCTATCCCTCCCCCTGCCAGTTCCCCTTTCAGCAGACATACTTTATTTATAGAGTATTTAAGTGTCTGGTGGATTGCTTGTCTCATTCTGTCTTATTACAACATTAAATAGTCTTTGTAATATGTTTATCCCATATATTCAACCTGAAACTCTTCGAAGCCAGGGGTCTTACTATTCTCAGACCTCCAAAATACCTTGAATAATTCTAATTCCTGTTATTTTATTCCACAAAGATTTGAGTTTCTGCTATGATTTAGGCATTGCATTTATGCAGTAAATTTTTGAAAAATGAGCTAATGAATACATAAGAGTATAGAAATTAATAGGTATTTACCAAATTCCTGTTACATGTTCTGTGCTACGACTTGTGGTGCTTATAAGAAATTTATGAAATATTATTCTGTTTAGTATTGTAAGGTGATCTAATTATAAACAATTAAAAAACAGTATAATTGAGGATTCAGTAGAAATAACCATGTGGAAATGTGGACTAGTACTTATGCATAGGAAGAACCACAGTGCACACAGATCTTTCCTTGACTTGCACATTGTATCTTAAACTAAAATTAAAGTCTTTGACTTTTCAATTCACATAGGTGAACAAGCTTCTGCATTTAAAAAGGCAATCTGTAGAACTATGCCATGCCAGGTGTGTTTTTCACAAGCAGTCATAATCTGTGAAATTTGTTGATTACAATTTGTGTATAATAGACTTCCTATTTCATAGCCTTAGTTGTGTGATTGTACTGTCTGTTCTACATAAACACCATTTTGCAGGAAACTGAAGTCCACAGAGATGAAATGATTTCACTAAGTTTGCACAGAAAGTGATATGATTAGAACCCAAGTTTCCTCTTTCCTGCTTTTATGGTAGGAGATGTCACCATATGTGACCTAAATGCTTCAAGGTTGCTTTTCACACATTTAGGTGCTTTGAAAGCTTTTTTTTTATAGTCAAATAAATGGCACTTTGATCTTTAAGAAAGCATGAAATAGATATAGTGCTGAATTTTCCAGAAATCTGGAGACCTGAGTGCTACTTCAAATTCAGCTTTCCCTTTGACTGGTTGGTAACTATAAGATTAACTGGGCCTTTTCCAAGTCACTTCTCCTGTTTGAGATTTTATTTTTTATTTTTATTCATTTTAGAGAGGAGAGAGAGAGAGAAAGGGGAGGAGCTGGAAGCATCAACTCCCATATGGGCCTTGACCAGACAAGTACAGGGTTTTGAACTGGCGACCTCAGCGTTCCAGGTTGACGCTTTATCCACTGCGCCACCAGAGGTCAGGCCCTGTTTGAGATCTTTAAAGTCCCTTTTTCAGCTTTAATATGCTTTTAGCCAAAACCAGTCTGCAGTCCCCATGGTCTGGTGTGGGTGGTACAAGTGTAACTAACTAGTTTGACTAACAAATCTGTAAAGAAGCCAGACTTCACAGATAAAACTACCTGGTTTCTTTGGTCCCACATGATGTGTACGACATTTACCTGATTTTCTTCTGAAAAATAAACTCTTTGAGGGCACTGACCATGTCTTTCACTATGGTATTCTCAATACCTATCATATAGTAAATAAATCTTTGTTGAATTAGTGAATAGCAATTTTGTAGAACTGTTGCTCTAGGCCTTCTCTTTGCATTCTTTTAGCAAAGGAAAGTAATTGTATCTAAAGAATATTAGTTTGATAACTTGGTATCAGAGCCATTTGCATGAGTAGTCTTCACTGGGTCATAATGAGTTTCTTAAATAGGTGTGAACACCTTCCTTCCTCAGTAAGCGGGTTGTGTTTTATCAATAATACGTAGTAGAGATTCTGCATAGTATAGTAGCCTCCTTACCACCTTCCTCATTACAATAAAATGTTCTTTAGGAACAGGAGAAGATTAAAAACAGGTCCTGTTAAATTTAATTTACAGGGACTTATAATAATTATATCTTTTGTTTCTCTAGTTATAATCGCTGGTTATGTCAAGCAAGATCTGAAGATCTATCTGATATTGCTTCTCTAAAAGCCTTATACCAAACAGGTGAGCTTGAGGATATGGTAACTTAATTCTTTTATTAATTAAGGACCCTACCTGGTAGGCCTTTAGAGACTTCATTTTTCTCTGATTTTGTCTATTTTATCTATGAATAAAGTGTTTTTGTACTAATGAAGATAGAACCTATAAAATTTTCAACTGGTCTACGTTGGCCAACTTCATTTCTTCATAATATCCTTTTTTTACCTTCAAGTTTTTTTTCTGCTTTTAGAAGTACCATATGCTTGTTATATGAAATTCAGACCTTACATAAGTATATAATGGAGACAATGCAACTTCCCAGGCTTCCATACTTTCTACGTGGTATTATTTTCAGACAATACTTTATTCATTTTCATATCTGACTTCAATTTAGTTTTTCCGGATTACTAATGTTATTAAAAGTTATAATAAGTTTAAGCAAAAATTTATTTATAGAAAGATCTTTGTCCTGCAACCTTACCTTTTGAAACCCGAAAGAGGACTTCTCTTAAAAGTAAGGGCAGTCATTGAAACCTCATAAACTAAAAAAGTGGTGTTTTCTACATAGTAAAAGAGATTGAAGATGGAATGTGAAAAACATACGTTCCTGGTTCCCACTATTTTACATTTGTGTAAAATATTTTTAAAAGGTTAGTGTCCAGGACAAATAATACTTTTGGAATAAAGTTTCTGGGTACTGATTACATTTCCTGTTTATAGGTGTTGATAACTGTGGTCACACAGTGATGGTGGTAGTTGGAAGAAACATTCCTGTCACATTAATAGATATGGACAAGGTAAGCCACAACAAGGCTGTTTTATAAATAATGTTGATTGGAAATTAAGTAGGATATGAATTTGGACTCACTGCTGAGGATATAAGATGATTATGTATTTGTGGTGGAGTAGGAGCCCTCTGTGGGAGACTATAGGTCTGCATGTGTCATTTTAGTTAAGTTGGGGTTTTGGCTTTGCTCTGTAGAAGAGACAGAATCACTGGAATGACATAATGTCATCTTCAGAAACGCATCAGCTTTGCTTTGGATATCATGTAACTGGCAAATTTTTGGTTGGAATCATTCTGTATTATCATTATCAGTGTACTAACAATCAAAGTCTGCCTTTCTTCAACAACCAAAAAAAAAAAAAAAAAGGAAAGAAAAAAGATTGAGTATCTATCTGAAGAAAACAGAGATGTAGTTTAACTCAAGATGTCATAATCCCTTAATCCCTTCAGTTGGAGGCACAGCAGAAAAAAAGATGATTCTTAGAAGAAGAAATGGTATTTCTGGTAAATGAAAATTTAAAGTTTCATCCCGCTGTATAATCCAAAAAGAAAAAGAAAGCTGAATTAAAATGAGGTATCTTTTTTCACCCTCAAAATTAGCCAGAATTTTTAGATTACTATGACCAAAGATAAATTGATTTTAGAGAGAAGAGAGGCAAAGGAGGTGGAATGAATGGGAAGTATCAGCCTGCATTAGTTGCTTCTCGTATGCGCGTTGACTGGGTTTTGAACCAGCAACCTCAGCATTTCAGGCTGACACTTTATCCACTGCGCCACCACAGGTCAGGCTCAGAAATAAATTGAAATTAAAAGTGATCACACCTATGGACCCAGTAATTCTATTCCCGAAATTTTGTACTAAGGCAATAATCCAATGTATGAAAGTAGCCATAAGCTCTGAAACTGCCCAAGTTGGAATATGCAGGCAAAAGACAGTTGAATTCACAGGATAATGTAAAAATTGTACAAAATTTTAAGATAAAACATAATTGTGCAAAAGCAGATAATTACTTCTGGCTAAGTCCATAGAATCCTGGTCATTAGTGTTGGGTAAAAAAAGAAGATTGTGAAAGGAATGGTCCTTGCATGTTACCCACAGGCTCATGGTAGCACAACATTGTAACTTAAATTCCTAACAGGAAAGTATGGTTCAGCCACACATGGAGTGTTCTGTGACCCTTAAAGATTATGGTTATAGAGGTAATTACTGTAGAGAAATATTTACATTGTAATATCAACAGGAAAAAAAGTGATACATTAAATTGTATCTACACTGACTTTTTAGTGCATTAAAGGTAAAAAGTGGAAGTAATTATCTGAAAGTGGATTTCATGGTTTGGGGGAGAATTTGTTTTGTACATTTTTCTGTTACATGGCTGTATTTCTTTGTAATGAAAATATTGAAGTTAGAGATGGGGGATTTGTAGCTAAAAATAGGTATGGTATGTTAATTGCCCTGGGAGAGGGTGGAGAGTAGATAGAAAGGACCAGAGCGATCTTGTAAGAGAAGAAATGGTAAAATTATATAGTAATAAAAATACATACGCACAAAGGAAAAACTCACCTGAGTTTTATAATATGTACACACACACACATATATACATATATGTGTGTGATGCACATATATAATGCAAATTATATCAGTAAGTTTCTGCTTGTGGTTATTTTGTGTTATTAATAATCAGTATAACAGTCATTCTTATTAATAATGTGATTGGTTACAATAAAAACATAGGCCCCCTTCATGTGATGTCATTGTGCTCTTCTGTGGTGTTCCTGCTATTTGTGATGTATCATTTCATATAAAATAATGAGATACATTGTGAGGTCAAACCACGTGACAGCCATATTTTCTTGGTGCCCTCTGTTCTGGTAGCAGCTGTATCCTGATCCATGCTAATCCAGTGATGCTCAAGCCAGGGACTCCCTGAGGAGGAGTTGGGAAACAGCCTGTTTGATAATAATCTTTCAGTTGTTACCTCTTGGCTTCCTCCTTACTGTAGTTTATACCTAGACCACTGCATCCTGCTGCCCCTGTCCATAAGTCTGTCTGCTTTAGGTTTATTTCTCTTAATGTTATCTTCTCTTGAATTAGAATGTTTCTCTAACAAGTCTGGGCCACATTAGGTTGAGTCTCTCAGACCTCTAGAAATGCTGCCCTGCCTGTTGCCATCTCCTGGCTAAACCTGTTCTCACTTTCATCATTCAGCTCAACAGTAAAGATGTTAAGAAAATTAGCCCTCAGAATGAGCCATGTGTGATGTCACTATAAAATTTTTATGGTAATTTTTAGTGACAAGAGAGCCATGAACCTCTGTCTCTGTAGACACTGCAAAGATTTTCATTGACTTCAGGCAAACACTTCAAGAATGATTAAAAGTCTAGAAATTCTACTTTTAATGATTTTGATTTTATTATCCTAGAGCAGGGAAAACTAGTAGTTGACCAGAGAGCTCTTCGTGTATTTGAAGTTATTTCAGAGGGTAGGGACTGATTATTCTCTGTCATCACTTAGAATATGACAAAAAGGGATCGTACTATAGCATTCATGGAATTATTATTAGGCAGTGGCATGCTTCACTCTCTTGAAGATCTTTTTAAAGAGAACTGGCACTCATCAGAGTGAAACTTCCACCTACCTGCAATGCCTGGGGCATAGATCAGATTAATCTTCGGGATTTTTCCTCTCTCTCGGCCTCTGGAAAATAGGCTTGTGTACAAAATGACCTTCACCTTTCCTCTTGTCTTCCAGGCTCTCCTATATTTTATCCACGTGATGGATCACATCGCTGTGAAGGAGTATGTGTTAGTATATTTCCACACACTGACCAGCGAGTGCAATCACCTGGACTCGGACTTCCTGAAGAAACTCTACGATGTTGTTGATGTCAAGTTAGTTATTTTTGCAAATTATGAAGGTGGAAGTAGCTTCTTTCTTGCCTAACTGAAGCAGTAGCAAACATTGCTATATATTTTGTGAAAGTATATTTCATGTAACAAAGATTTTTATCATTCATAATTTAGATATTTTAAATATTAGGCTTTCCTTAATTTCAGCTTTGAAAAATCTATATTACAATTAGTGTACAAAGAAGGCAAATTACCATAATTTTTGACTCTCTTACTCCTCCCTTAAATCTCATCTTAATTAGCCACATGAAAGCTTCCATTTCCTAATAGACCCTTTTTAGTTTGCTCTGACTGTGGGGGGGTTTCACCAGGAAACTTCCCTTCACTGTAATTCTCCCTGTACCACTAACCATTCTTTAACTTTGAACAGGTCTCACCTATGAAATGAAGAGTTTTTACTATTTCTCTGACATCCTCTCTAGTTCACCTTACGTGAACCAATGGCGATCATAAGCTGTTGAAATGATTTCAGGCACACCTGGAGAGGCTAGATAGAGTAGGGATGAAATTATGATGCTGGAACCATTCAGCCAGGGTTCAGTTTCTGGCTCTACCAGTTGACGGCTGGGTAACTCTTGGAAGGTTAAAATTGAGACAGTGTTAGTACTCAGTTTATAGAATTGTTATGAGAATTAAGTATAAAATCTTTATACAATTTCTGGGACATAGTAAATTCCCTATATTTATTGTTGTAATATGATCGTTTAAACGTTTAGTTTCTAATTTTTGCTCTAATATTAAGTGGCTTTATTGTTATTTAATTTGTAACTTGATCCTAGAAATTTTAGGTTCATATAAAAAAAATGACATATAATAAATGTTCATTAAATACAAATTTTCTTTGTCTTACCTATAGAAGGCTCTTTTACAGCCAAGAAAAACCATAGTATTTTTGATAAAACGCACTTAAATAATGACATGTTCTCTGAACTGTTTTTATATTTCACCTAAAATTTAGTATGTAAAATAGAGATATTAGAAATCCCTCCTTCCCCCTGCCCATGAATATATGTATATTCTCAAGCAGAGTGAATTGTCCATAATGGTGACTGGTTTTAGGCATCACTTATACTGACCCTTTTTTAAATTTTAAATCAGGTACAAGAGGAATTTGAAGGCTGTTTATTTTGTTCATCCAACATTTCGTTCAAAGGTACAGTATTTTTGTTTTTAGCTAAATCCTGAATTTAAGAGCACTGCATGCCAGCATATTAAGGTATATTTCAGCATCTTAATCTTGCTGTTGCCAATGTAACTGCTAATTTCTTTCTTTATTTTTCCTTGTTAAGTGGGCTTGAGCTGTGTATCCTTGTAGACAAGCTGCACAAGCTGTTGGCTTCTCAGTCTTTGCTCTCCCTGCTCTTTATTTATCCAGGCTTTGCTCATGTTAGTGGTGCAGAATTCACTTTACTTCCTCTACTCATGGCTGACTTACTGGTCCTTCAGATCTCAGCTCAGCAGTTCCTTTCCATAGAAAACCTTCCCTGAAAATCCTGTAGCTAGTAGGGGCTCCTGATTTTACCTCCATAAGATTTGATCATGTTCTATCTTCATTATGGTTTGAATTCAGATGACTTGTTTAGCTTTCTGTATTATATGTTAGCCTGCAAGATCCATGAGAGCTAGAATTTAGCTGTCTGGCTCACAGCTCCATCCCTAATATCCAATCCTACATCTTGACTACATCAAGACATGTAGTCCTTTGGTCCTTTTACTTTTGCTGAAAATGTCATCTCTTTTTTTGTCCTGATTTTTTCCCCTATTCAGCCTAAAACCCATGTTCTATCACCTCAGCCACTCTTGTCAATTACTAAAGAGCCTGGGACTTCTCACCCTTTTATCACACTAGCCCAGAGGTCTTAATCTTGAGATACCCCATTGTTCTGCTTTCTTTACTCCTGTATCTGGGCTCTTAAGCACTGGTGGAGAAATCCTAGAGCCATGGGATTTGGAGCTGATACTTGGTGGTCAGTGACCAGTGCGGCTCTCTGCTCTTGTCAAGCCCTCACCTACCAGCCGCTTCTCTCTCCCAACAGATAGCTGGCCTTGGGCTTAATGAGAGCATAGGAAACCTCAGTAAGGAGTTTCCTCTTGTCTCCCTCCCACCCCGCACTTACCAGCCACCTCTTCTTATCATTGCCTCCTTTTGCTCTGTCACAAAAATATTTCTCCTTAATGAAGGGAAGTCCCCTCCCCATGCTCTGTATCCCATAGTAATAACAACATTTAATGTTGCCTAAGCACCTACTATATGCCAGTTCTTCCCATGAATCATTTTCTTGGAGCATTATAACATGTCTTTAAAGTAGATGATTATCTATTCCCACTTTACAGAAAGGAACTGGATGCTTAGAGAGACTAAATCAGCCCTGGCTGGTTGGCTCAGCAGTAGGGCGTCGGCCTGGTATGTGGAAGTCCCGGGTTCAATTCCCGGTCAGGGCACACGGGAGAAGTGACCATCTGCTTCTCCACTCTTCCCCCTCTCCTTTCTCTCTGTCTCTCTCTTTCCCTCCCACAGCCAAGGCTTCACTGGAGCAAATTTGGCCCAGAAGCTGAGGACAGCTCCATGGCCTCCACCTCAGGCACTAGAATGGCTCCGGTTGCAACAGAGCAAAGCCCCACCCCTGGTGGGCATGCAGGGTGGATCCTGGTAGGGAGCATGTGGGAGTCTTGTCTCTCTGCCTCCCCACTTCTCACTTCAGCAAAATAAAAAAATAAAAGAGAATAAATCACTTGTTCATGGTAAGCAACTATTAAGTAGCAAAGGCAGGATTTGAATCTGGGCATTTTAAGTAGAGAGCTGACACTCATAACTACACAGTGCATTTCTGTTTCCTCAGGAGCTTCTTCTCCTTGCTATCTTACACTGGCTGGAAAGTCCAGTCCAGTACTGAAGGGAAGTGGGGAGAGAAGACACTATTGCAAAGACATACTACAGATCAAGCTAACCCTTCTGTTTGTCTATACAGAGAAAAAAGTTTAGTAGCTGCTAGATGAACAAAAATATAAATGAGTGATGAAATTTTGGGAAATAGTCAAGCACTACTTCTTCAAGTATTACATAAAAAAATAACCATCTGCTGCAAGTAACAAAATTGTGGGAAAGTTAATAATACCAGACAATTAAAACATAACTGAAGAGAAGGAAAAGTCCTTCATTTAACTGACTTTACAAACTGTACTTGTTTCCCCCTTTTATTGGCCTGGCCAAGCAATGCTCCTATAAGCATTTAGCTAGAACTTATTGTGCAATTCTTTTTTTTGTGAAAAATTTCATGACCTTTTATTTATTTATTTTTCTTTAATTTATTTAATTAATTGTTTTTACATAGATTCTAGAGCAGCGGTTCTTAACCTGGGTTCTGTCGAACTCTAGGGGTTCGATAAGTCGGTCTCAAGGGTTTGGAGAAGCCTCTGCCATGTAGGCCAGAATAAAGTGATACCGTAATTTGTTGTGAGTTCATGCACTTTGTGTGTTTTGTTCTTTGAGCAAGGTGATGTTCATGCACGGCTCATTTTGTGCACCAGTAAAAAAACATATACCTATGTCTTGAATTTGGGAAAAAAAATTATTATTTTATTTATCACTAAAGAAGGGTTCAGTGAATGCGCATATGAAACTGGTGGGTTTGGTACCTCAAAAAAGGTTAAGAACCACTGTTCTAGGGTGACCCCGACTGCATCACCCTTCCCCCATATTCCCCTCAACATCTCCCTTACCCCCCTCCTTATATCACCCTTCCCCCTTCCCTTCAGGTTTATCCCATCCTATCATACCCTTTCCCTCTGTCCTCTTTTCCTCTGGTCCCTTTGATCCCTACTCTGTCTCAATTCCTTTCCTCAGTAGTTCTCAGTGTTCCTTGGATTCCTCAAATGAGTGAGGTCATATAATATTTTTCTTTTTCTGCCTGGCTTATTTCACTCAACATAATAGTTTCCAGGCCCCTCCATATTGTTGCAAAATGTAATATTTCCTTCTTTATCATGGCGCCATAGTATTCCATTGTATATATGTATCAAAGCTTTTTAATCCACTCATCCACTGATGGAAACTTGGGCTGTTTCCAGCTCTTTGCTATTCTGAACAAAGCTGCCATAAACATGGGAGTGCATTTCTTTTTTTTCAGTCAGTGATATGGTGTCCTTGGGATATGTTCTTATAAGTGGAATAGCTAGGTCAAAGGGCAGCTCCATTTCTAATTTTTTGAGGAATCTCCATACTGTTTTCCACAGTGGCTGCACCAGTCTGCATTCCCACCAGCAGTGCAGGAGGGTTCCCCTTTCACCACATCCTCGCCAGCACCTATAATGTGTTGTTCTGTTAAAGAGCGCCATTCTGACTGGTGTGAGGTGGTATATCATTGTGGTTTTAATTTGCATTTCTCTAATGATTAGTGATGTTGAGCATTTTTTCATATGCCTATTGTCCATCTTTAGGTCCTCTTTGGAGAAGTGTCTATTCATTTCTTGTTCCCATTTTTTGATTGGATTGTTTGTCTTCTTGGTGTTGAGTTTTACAAGTTCATTATAAATTTTGGTTATTAACCCTTTATCAGATGTGTTGTCGAATATGTTCTCCCATTGTGTGGTTTGTCTTTTTATTTTGTTCATATTGTCTTTAGCTGTGCAAAAGCTTTTTAGTTTGATATAGTCCCATTTGTTTATTGTGCTTTGATAGATGTTGGAGAGTTTACTGCCTATGTTTTCTTCTAGAATGCTTATGGTTTCACGGCTTACATTTAAGTCCTTTATCCATTTTGAGTTTATTTTTGTGCATGGTATAAGTTGGTGGTCTACTTTCATTTTTTTGCAGCTAGCTGTCCAGTTGTTTCAACACCATTTGTTAAAGAGACTGTCTTTACTCCACTGTATGCTCTTACTTCCTTTGTCAAATATCAATTGTCCATAAAGATGTGAGTTTATTTCTGGGTTCTCTGTTCTGTTCCATTGATCTATATGCCTGTTCTTATGCTAGTACCAAGCTGTTTTGAGTACAATGGCCTTGTAGTATACCTTGATATCAGGAAGTGTGATACCTCCCACTTATTCTTCTTTTTCAAGATTGCTGAGGCTATTCGTGTTCTTTTTTGGTTCTCTATGAATTTTTGGACTATTTGTCCTATATCTTTGAGATAGATATGTCATTGGTATTTTAATTAGTATTGCATTGAATTTATAAATTGCTTTGGGTAATATTGACATTTTAATGATGTTCATTCTTCCTTACCATGAACACGGTATATGCTTCCACTTGTTTGTGTCTTCCTTGATTTCTTTTATCAATGTTTTATAATTTTCTGAGTACAAGTCTTTAACCTCCTTGGTTAAATTTACTCCTAGGTACTTCATTGTTTTTGTTGCAATAGTGAAGCAGATTGTTCCCTTAATTTCTCTTTCTGACATTTCATTGTTCGTGTAAAGAAATGCCTGTGATTTCTGTGTGTTAATTTTATATCCTGCCACCTTGCTGAGTTCATTTATTAGGTCCAGTAGTTTTCTGACTGAGCATTTAGGCTCAGTATCATATCATCTGCAAATAATGATAGTTTTACTTCTTCTTTTCCAATTTGGACGCCTTTTATTTCTTCTTGTCTGATAGCTGTAGCTAGGACTTTCAGTACTGTGTTGAATAAGAGTGGTGAAAGAGGACACCCCTGCCTTGTTCCTGATTTTAGAGGAATTGCTTTTAATATTTGTTCAGTGATTATGATGTTGGTTGTGGGTTTGTCATAAATGGCCTATATCATGTTGAGGTATGTTCCCTGTATTCCCACTTTGCTAAAAGTTTTGATCATAAATGAGTGCTGGATTTTATCAAATGCTTTTTCTGCATCTATTGAAATTATCATGTGGTTTTTCTCCTTCCTTTTGATTATGTGGTGAATCACATTAATTGATTTATGAATATTGTACCATCCTTGCCTCCCCAGAATAAATCCCACTTGATCATGATGTATTATTTTTTTCATGTATTGCTGGATCCAGTTTGCAAATATATTGTTGAGGATTTTAGCATCTAAATTCATCAGGGATATTGGCTTATAACTTTCTTTCTTTGTGTTGTCTTTGCCTGGTTTTCGAATCAGAATTATGCTTGCCTCATAAAAGGAACTTGGTAGTATTACTTCCTCTTGAATTTTTTGAAATAGCTTGAGAAGGATAGGAGTTAGTTCTTCTTTGTATATTCGGTAGAATTCACCGGTGAATCCATCGGGTCCAGGGGTTTTGTTTTTTGGGAGCTTTTTGATAACTGTTTCAATCTCTTTTGTTGTAATCGGTCTGTTTAGATTTTCTGATTCTTCTAGGTTGATTTTTGGAAGATTGTATGTTTCAAGGAATTTGTCCATTTCACCTAGGTTGTTTAGTGTTTTGGCATACAGTTCTTCATAGTATTTTCTTACAACATTTTGTATTTCTGTTGTGTCAGTTGTTATTTCTCCACTCTCATTTCTAATTTTATTTATTTGAGTTTTCTCTCTTCTTTTTTTGGTGAGTTTCATTAAAGGTTTATCGATCTTGTTTACCATTTCAAAGGACTAACTCTTGGTTTCATTGATCCTCTCTATTGTTTCTTTAGCCTCTATGTCATTTATTTCTGCTCTGATCTTTATTATTTTCATCCTTCTACTACTTGTGGGCCTTACTTGCTGTTTTTTCTGAAGTTCTTTTAGATGAAGGTTTAGGTTGTTTATTTGAGCTTTTTCAAGCTTCTTAAGGAATGCCTGTAGTGCTATCAACTTCCCTCTCAAGACTACTTTTCTGTGTCCCATAAATTTTGAGTTGTTGTATGTTCATTATCATTCGTTTCTAGGAATTTTTTTCTTTTTTTATTTCATTGTTAACCCATTTGTTATTTAATAACATGCTATTTAGTTTCCACGTGTTTGAGTATTTTTCAGTATTTCTGTTGTGATTGATTTCTAGTTTCATGCCATTGTGATCAGAGAAAATGCTTGATATGATTTCCATCTTCTTAAATTTGTTGAGATTGCTTTTGTGTCCTAACATGTGATCTATCCTGGAGAATGTATCATGACCACTTGAAAAGAATGTATATTTTGCTGCTTTAGGGTGAAAGGTTCTGAAGATATCTATTAAATCAAGTTGATCTAATGTGTCCTTTAAGTCTGCTGTTTCTTTGTTAATTTTCTTTCTTGAGGATCTATCCAGTGATGTTAGTGGGGTATTGAAATCTCCTACTATTATAGCATTGCTGTTGATCTTGCCCTTTAAATCCATCAAAGTCTGCTTTATATATGTAGGAGCTCCTATATTAGGTGCGTAGATATTTATGATGGTTATATCTTCATGTAGGATTGCTCCTTTTATCATTATGTAGTGACCTTCTTTATCTCTTACTATAGCCTTTGTTTTCAAGTCCATTTTGTCAGATATAAGTATTGCTACTGCAGCTTACTTTTCATTTCCATTTGCATGAAATATTTTTTTCCATCCTTTTACCTTCAGTTTATGTGCATTGTTTTTTTTAAGGTGTGTCTCTTGTGGACAGCACGTACGGGTCCTGTTTTCTTATTCATGCAGCTACCCTATGTCTTTTGATTGGATTATTTAAACCATTTACATTTGAGGTTATTTTTGATATGTAGTTGTTTATTTCCATTTTTATTTTAAAGGTATATTCTTTTTTTGTTATATTTTCTTCTCACTTTGATCTGTTTACAGCAGGCCCCTTAACATTTCCTGCAGCATTGGTTTCGTTGTAATGAATTCCTTGAGTTTCTTTTTTCTGGGAAGCTTTTTATTTCTTCTTCAATTTTAAATGATAGCCTTGCTGGATAAAGTAGTCTTGGTTGTTAAACAGGTTTCTATCGAACCCTAGGGGTTTGATAAGTCGGTCTCAGGGGTTCGGAGAAGCCTCTGCCGCGGAGGCCAGAATAAAGTAATATGGTAATTTGTTGTGAGTTCATGCACTTTGTTGGTTTTGTTCTTTGAGCAAGGTGATGTTCATGCATGTCTCATTTTGTGCACCAGTAAAAAAACATATACCTATGTCTTGAATTTGGAAAAAAAAAATCATATTTTATTTATCACTAAAGATGGGTTCGGTGAATGCGCATATGAAACTGGTGGGTTCGATACCTCAAAAAAAGTTAAGAACCACTGTT
Source organism: Rhynchonycteris naso (assembly GCA_037038555.1). Lineage (NCBI taxonomy): Eukaryota > Metazoa > Chordata > Mammalia > Chiroptera > Emballonuridae > Rhynchonycteris > Rhynchonycteris naso. The sequence goes on from CM072998.1 coordinate 130,827,667, forward strand.
GTAGGCTCTTGGTCTGCATTACTTTGAATATTTCTTGCCATTTCTTTCTAGCCTCAAGTGTTTCTGTTGAGAAGTCGGATGTCATCCTTATGGAGGCTCCTTTGTAGGTGATAGCCTTTTTTTTTCTAGCAGCTTTTAATACTTTCTCTTTATAATTTAGCTTTGATATTTTAATTATGATGTGTATTGGTGTAGGTTTCTTTGGGTTTCTCTTACTGGAGATCTCTGTGCTTCTTGAACTTGTGAGACCCTTTCTTACGTCAATTTAGGGAATTTTTCAGCTATGACTTGATTGAATAAAGTTTATCCCTTGTTCTTTCTCTTCTTCTTCCAGAACCCCTATGATGTGGATGTTATTTCTCTTCATGTTGTCACAGAGCTCTTTTATAGTTTCCTCAGACTTTTTGAGTCTCTTTTCTTTTTTCTGCTCTGCTTCCATGCCTTTGTTCATCTTGTCTTCCAACTTGCTGATTCGATCCTTAGCTTCATCCATCCTGCTTTTAATTTCTTCCATTGTGGTCTTCATTTCTGATACTGTATTTGTCATCTCTGACTGATTCTTTTTTAATATTTCAATATCCTTTTTTATACTTGCTATCTTTTTATTTAGGTGTTCATAATGACCATCCATTGTTGTTTTTTTTTTGTTTTTTTTTTTTTTTCATCCATTGTTGTTTTAAGATCCCTAAGCATTCTAACAATCATTATTCTAAACTCTGCATCTGGAAGTTTGGTTATTTCCATATTGCTTAGTTCATTTCCTTGAGGATTCTCTTTTGGTTTCATTTGGATTGCACTTTTCTGTCTTCTTATTATGTCTTGTGTTTGGGTTTGTTGTTTGTAGAGCTGGTTGAGTCTAGGCTTGGTGTTGTCTGCCTCCAATTTTTAGTTGAGTTATTTCTAGGTCTTCTTGGGTTGGCTTCAGCTGTTGTTTGTAATCCACTGTGGAATTTGGCTTTTCTAATAGAGCCCCTTTGAAGTATTGATTGTTTTCTTCTCGGTGTTCTTAACTCTGTGGTAGTCTTGTTTACTGATCTCAGCAGGGGGCTTATTTGAAACTGTATCCAGGATGCTGTGGGTATAACCTGAGACACTGAAGACCTGATCTGCCAGTTACTCTCTCTGGGGGCAGGGTGCTTTCTCCACTTCATTAGGGGGATGTGTATCTCAGATCTCCATGGAGACCTGAGTTACTGCCCCTCCTCCCCACTTCTTGTTTTACTGTGTCTTTTTTGTGCTGATTAGAGCTGGAGAGAGATTTTAGAAGGTTGACCCGGAACCACTTTAGTCTTGTGTTCTGTGGAAGGATCAATCCCTCCCCTTGGAATGGCCGCCTGCAGCACCTCCCCCAGGTATGGCTGCTTCCTGCACTGGATTAGTCCTGCTGCTCAGATCCTCCCATGCATTCCACTGTTTGTCACTAGCTGTCTCTCTCTCCCCCTTTCTTTTTGGAAAACAAGCCAGCTCTTTCAACACACCTCTTTCCCAGGTCCCAAGGCAGGTGGCTGTGAGTGATATTTTCTACTGTTTTCCTTAAATTGAGAGCCTTTCTGGGCTCTAGCCTCACCCCACCCCTTTGTTCCTGTAAGCAGGGTAGGCTCACCGCTCCTCGGCGCTCCCCACCAAGCGGTGTGGTTTCTTCTTTGCTTTTTGGATTTTGAGAGCAGTTCTTGTAGTCCAGAGTTGGTTTTTTCATGCTGATGTTCCTGAATTAATTTGTAATCCAGTTTGGTGGTGTGAGCTGGGAGTCTGTGCATCTGCCTACTCTGCTGCCATCTTGTATCTCTTCTTATTGTGCAATTCTAACACTGACGGACCTAAAGGAGATTTGAAATTTTAAAAATAATTACTTAAACTACTTTATGCAAACTGTATTTATTTAATTTTATTTTTTTCACAGGGACAGAGAGAGAGAGTCAGAGAGAGGGATAGATAGGGACAGACAGACAGGAACGGAGAGAGGTGAGAAGCATCAATCATTAGTTTTTCATTGCCGTTGTGACCCTAGTTGTTCATTGATTGCTTTCTCACACGTGCCTTGACCGTGGGCCTTCAGCAGACCGAGCCACCCCTTGCTGAAGGCAGCGACCTTGGGTCCAAGCTGGCAAGCTTTTGCTGAAGCCAGATGGGCCTGTGCTCAAGCTGGCGAGCTCAGGGTCTCAAACCTGGGTCTTCTGCATCCCAGTCCGACGCTCTATCCACTGTACCACCACCTGGTCAGGCACTTTATGCAAATTTTAAAGATAATATTTGAGTGAGAAACTCAACAACAATTCTGTAAACCAGGAGAAATCCTCAAGTGGAAAACATTCTCTCACTAAAGTCTTAACTCATCTCTTCATCATGAAATATAATGAGGACTTGTTACCATTTATCTTATTTAATTTCTTCACAGTGCTCTAAAATAATGACTGTCTCTCCTGTCTTTGATGCTTTTCCCATCTGCCGGCTCCGATGGCATTAGTCAAATCTGGGTTTTCCTGTTTGTTTTTTGATGACTTCCCAATCTCCTTCCTTTGTGCCAAAGCTGTGTCTTCACTTGTCCTCTTTGCTGAGTCTCTGTTTTCATTCATTAGCACATTTAAAGAGCTAAAGCTCAATTTTTGACTCTCAAATTTATTTTCAATCTATGATCCCTACATCTGATGCCACCTGGGATTCATGGATGACCCAGTCCTTTCTCTCATTCCCAGTCATCCAGTAAACCACTAAATCCTGGGTTTTTAGGTTCAAATGAGTTACTTTTTTCTTTAAACTCCACTGATATTCTTAGGTTCTTTTTGTTCTTTTTCTTTTTTGCCTGAGACTAGATCTTGGCGAACTTTTACAAAGGTCCCTATAGTAAATACTTCTGGACAACAGTAACTTTATTAAAAAATTTTATTAGTCAGGTCTGAAGACAAGTGATGGAGTCTGCTGAGAGGTGAGGTAGGGAAGTTCCTAAGGCTGCCTCGCTGCCTCCCTGATCTTTGGCTTGGGCCCATGAGTAGACAGTGGTCCCATTTACTTAGATAGGGAATATAAAAAGTAGATTGGGATTGAGGGAGGGGTTAGGAAGGACACGCTGAACTTCAGGGGCCTGTAGCACATCTAAGTGAAGATATCTAGTTAGTATTTCAACATGCAGCTCTCTAAGTATAGGAATGATGATGATAGCCAACAATTACTAGTGTTTAGTCTGTGTCAGCCAGCATTTTAAGCATTTTAAAGTATTAATTTTGTCCTTTCAACAACCCTAACAGGGTAGTTACTATTATCGTTCCCATTTTATAGAAGATGAAATTAAAGCATACAGGGGGGTTATATAACTTACTTGAGATGAGAAGCTGGTAATCAGTAGAACTGGGATTAGAACCTACATTATCTTAATCTCAGATGCAGAATGGTGGCATATCTCAAGTTTAAGTTTTTAAACATTAGACTTGCTGGCGCCCCAGACATATATTTGTGGGTTGCATGTATTCTAAAGGGTTGCCAAAGCCACAGAAATAAAATAAAAGTACAGAATGAAAAAACAGGGTAGAGGAATTGGGAAGAGCAGAGAAAGAGGGAGCAGCAGAGGGGACAGAAAGAGCAGCTGGAAGCAGGAGATTAGCTTGGCAAGGGAGGTTTCAAAGAAGTCAGGACAGAGTGTGGAGGGAAGGGTGATCACGGTGTTTGAGGTCAGAGGGAAACAGGGTAGATAGACAGAACAGCGTCTATAGGGTTTAGTAACAGAAATGACCAGTGATTTGGCTGTGAGCAGCTTCAGCTACCATAGTAGGATTCGAACCAGTTTGGAATAATTTAAAGTGTCTGAAAAATGGAGATGGTGAGCATAGAACATAGATGACACTCAAATATTTTGGTTGTAAAGGTAAAGAGTGGTAAGTAGAGACTTTAGCATGTTTAAAAGTTGATTAGTTAGATCCAAGAACACTAGAGGACCAACACTACCTGCTTTCAAAACTTATTCTAAAGCTACAGTATCCAGGCATTGAGGTCTTGGCATAAAGATAACTAGACCAGTGGAGCCATGGTAGAGAATTCAGAAATAGTTTTTGACAAAAGGGCAAAGTTAGATCAGTGGACAAAAGATAGTCTATTCAGCAAAGACTAGTGGAACAATTGAATATCCGTATGCAAAAAAAGAACTATATTTCACATCTTGCATCATATATAACAATGAAATGAAAATAAATTAAAAACCTAAGTGTAAAACTTACAACTGTTAACTTTTAGAAGAAAATATAGGCGAGAAAGCTTTGTGATCTTGAGTGAAGCAAAGATTTCCTAGATAAAATACCAGAGTTCTCCAGATTAAAAAGTATAATACATAAAAGATATTAGACTTTATCAAAATTAAAAACATTGTCATTTTATTCTTAAATTGTTTTATTCATTGATTTTAGAGAGAGAGAAAGAGAAACATCAATTTATTCTACTTATTTATGCTTCATTGGTTGACTCATATATGTGCCATGACCAGGGACCGAATCCACATCTTTGGCGTATAGCATAGGTTGGGAACCTTTTTGGCTGAGAGAGCCATGAATGCCACATATTTTAAAATGTAATTCCATGAGAGCCGTACAATATGTTTAACACTAAGTACAAGTAAATGTGTGCATTTGATGTAACACCAACACTTTTAAAGTACAATAAGTCTCTGAATTCTTTTTAATAACGTTGTTATATTGTTGCTAACAAATGATTAATAAAGTACTTCTTACCATTAATGATACTTCTGGTGCTGCATGGTTTTGCTGATGGCTTTGTAGTCTGGTTGATACATGGTGAGGTTAAGCTTCATGCAGGTGTTGAGATTTCCATCTGTTAAACGTGATCGTAGGTTGGTTTTAACGTTCTTTAGATGTGAGAAAGACTGTTCACATGCATACGTAGAACCAGACATTGTCAGTACAGCAATACTCACATGCTGCAGTGTGTGGTATGTGACGGGAAGCGCGTTCCAAGTTTTGACAATCAGCTGCTACGCGAATTGAAGTGTTTTCATTTCTCCCCACTTGTGTTTGCTCGCCAGCTCTGCTTGCTGTCATGCAGGTCTTTTCAAATCTTCATTCAGTAACTTGAACTTATTCACCCACATGTCTGGGGCCTTCAGGTCAGCAGCTTGTAGCTCAAAATCTCTGATGGAGACACCGGGGATGTAACTCAGGTCGGCGCTGAATGTATCACACTCGTGTGGATGGGTGATGAACTTAAAAAGATGAGTGTGCTCATGAAATTCTCCAAAGTGTGCTTTGAATGACTGCAGGAGATTAGATGTGAAGGCTGCTAGCTGCTGGAGATCAAGATGTTGAGCAGGGTCACTTGCTGTGCATGCATCTTTAAACTCTTCCAGTTCTTCAAAGTGTAGTAAACAACCTGTTTCAATGTGGTGATGAAGAGTTCCAGCTTGTTTTCAAATGCAAACACTGCTTGTTGAAGGGATAAGACTGTATTTCCAACGCCTTGCATTTTCACATTGAGCTGGTTCAGATGTTCAGTCATGTCCATGAGATAGTAGAACTTCAGGAGCCACTCAGTGTTAGCTAACTCAGGATGTTCGACATTTTTCATTTCAACAAAAGTTCGGATTTCACTCAGACAAGCCGCGAAATGGCTGAGCATCTTTCGTCTTGACAACCAATGCACATTGCTGTGCAGAAACAGACCAGGATAATTATTCCCAACTTCATCCAGCAGTGTTTTAAACTGGCAGTCATTTAAAGCTCGGGCAACAATAAAGTTGGCCACCCGAATGATCAGTGACATCACCTCACCAAGCTGCTTGCCACATATCTGAGCACAAAGCACCTTCTGATGTAGGATGCAGTGAAAACTTAGGATGGGTCTCTTTTCATGTTCACGAAGAAGTGTTACGAATCCTCTGTTTTTTCCCAATATGCACGGAGCACTATCAGTACACACCGAGATAAGTTTATCAGTAGATTTTTTTAATGAACTCAGTGAAAGACTGGAATAAATCCTCTCCTTTTGTCTCTTTCATAAGCAAAACAGCAAGACTTTCCTCATGTAGTGTGTCACCAACAGCATACCTTGCAATCACACAACTGGAATAAATGGCTTACGTCTGTTGACTCATCCAAAGCGAGAGGAAAGAATGGTGCTGCATTTATGTCCTTCATTTGTGTTGCCTCAATTTGATTTGCCATCATGATGGTATGATTGGGAACAGTTCTTGCCGACAGAGGCATGTCTTTTATTTGTTTGATTATCTTGTCTTTATCCAAAAAGTCATCAAAAGTTCACTGGCAACATCAAGCATGAATGTTTTGGCATACTCCCCATCTGTGAATGGCTTTCCGTTTCTCACAATTGCTAACGCACCAGCAAAGCTAGCCGAATTCCAGTCACCTTGTTGGGTCCAAACACGGAATTGCTGCTGCTGATTAGCTTGCACTCTGCACAGTAGCTCTTTTTTTTTTTTTTTTTTTTTTTTACAGAGACAGAGAAAGTAAGAGAGAGAGATAGATAGGGACAGACAGACAGGAACGGAGAGAGATGAGAAGCATCAATCATCAGTTTTTCGTTTTGACACCTTTGTTGTTCATTGATTGCTTTCTCATATGTGCCGTGACCGTGGACCTTCAGCAGACTGAGTAACCCCTTGCTCGAGGCAGCAATCTCGGACTCAAGCTGGTGAGCTTCTGCTCAAACCAGATGAGCCCACGCTCAACCTGGCGACCTCGTAGTCTTGAACCTGGGCCCTTCCGCATTCCAGTCCAATGCTCTATCCACTTTGCCACTGCCTGGTTAGGCTGCATAGTAGCTCTTGACATGTTTTCTTCCTGCTCTCCCCCTTCCTGCTGGATATTTTGATGCAAATGTAGTATGGCATGTGTTGAAGTGAGGCTTTATGTTTGACTATTTCATCAATGCAATTTTATCATTGCATATTAGACACACTGCAGAACCTGCTCTCTCCACAAAGGCGAATTCCTCTGTCCATTCCTGCTGAAAAGTACGATACTCCTCATCTTTTTTCTTTTAGCCATCTTCATCAAAAGGGTTTCTGCAATTAGCTAGCTGACTACTTGATTAAAAGCAGGGAAGTTTACTTCCTGACCTCACAACGACCTGTGTATGTTATGCATTATCTGATAAAAGTTTGGTTTTGTCCCGGAGGACAGCTGTGATTGGCTCTAGCCACCCACAACCATGAACATGAGTGGTAGGAAATGAATGGATTGTAATACATGAGAATGTTTTATATTTTTAACATTGCTATTTCTTTTATTAAAGATTTGTCTGTGAGCCAGTTGTAGCCATCAAAAGCGCCACATCAGTCTCGTGAGCCATAGGTTTCTGACCTCTGGCTTATAGGGATGACACTCTTACCAGTTGAGCTACCCGCCCAGGGAAGAATGTTGTCCTTTTAAAGATAGCTATGAGAATGAAAAGAAAAACCACAGCCTGACAGAAAAATCTTTTTTTTTAGGTGAGAGAAGTGGGTATAGGCATACTCCTGCATGCTCCCCAACTGAGATCTACCTGGTAGCCCCATCCAGGGCGATGCCCAAGTACCAAGCTATTCTTAGTGACTGAGGCTTATGTGCTCCACTGGAGCTATCCTTAGCATCTGGGGCCACTCTTGAACTAGTCAAGCCACTGGATGCGGGTGGGGTGGAAAAGCAGATGGTTGCTTCTCCCGTGTTCCCTGTCTGGGAATTGAACCCAGGGTGTCCATATACTGGGTTGATGCTCTGTGCACTGAACCACTGGCCAGGGCCAAGAGAAGAATCTTAAAGCATTTATTTGATAAGAGACTTACCTTTAGAATATGTAAAGAAATCTCAAACGTTTAGAAATGGGCAATAGATTTGCATAAACACTTTAATAAAGAAGATACACAGATGGCAAGTAAACACATGAAAAAAATGTTCAAGAGAATTAGTCATTAGGAAAGTGCAACTTAAACCAAACTGCTGAGATATTCTATTCTTATTAGAGTGGCTAAACTTTAAGACTAACCGTACCAAATGTGGCTGAGAATGTGTAAGAGCTGAAATGCAGTGCTGATCAGAATACAAAACATTAGAGAAACTGGAACATAATTTGGAGTTACCTTTACATCTATCATGTGATTCAGCCATTCCACTTCTAGGTATTTACCCAAGACTGATAAAATATATCTGCACAAATGCTTATAGCAGCTTTATTTGTGATAACCAAAAAATCAGAAACAACCCATATGCCAGTCACTGGGAGAACAGGTAATAAAATGGTGGTATAACCACATAATGGAATAATACTCAGCAATGAAAAAGAACAAACTTGATACATTCAGCAATATGAATGAATCTCAATTATGCTGAGTAAAAGAAGCAAGACAAAAAATTGTATATACTTTATGATACCATTTGTATACAATTCTAGGGAATATAAAGTAATGTATAATTACAGAAAGCAGAGCAGTGGTTGCCTGTGGTTAGAGAGTAGGGGCAGTAGTTACAAAGGACCCAAGAACCGTTGGGGAGGGATGGGCATGTTCAGTTTCTTGATTATGATGATGGTTTCATGGGTATGTACATATGTCAGAACTTAACAGAATATATACTTCCAGTATGTGCAGTTTATGTCAGTTATATCTTAACTATTTGAAAAATATACTGCAGTAAGATACCACTAGATTGGCTAAAATTTAAAAGAACAACACCACCAAAATTGGCAATGATAGGGAGCAGGTGGAATTCTACAACTGGGAATGTGAAATTGTGTAACTATTTTGAAAAAAGTTTTGACAGTTTCTTATAAACTAAAAATATACCTAAGTGTGTGACCCAGCATTGCTGGGTATTTATTCAAGTGAAATGAAAATATATTACCTAAAAAGACTTCTATAATAATATTCATAGCAGTTTTAGTTCCATCAGCCCAGGTGTCCATCCATAAGGTTATTAATAATTAAGCTCTTGTATATTGTAATGGAATATTTCTTGGAAGTAAAATAGAACATACTACTGATACACAGAACAGCATGAAGTAATCCTAAACATTATGCTGAGTGAAAGAAGCCTTACATAAAGAAGTCACACTGTGTGATTCCATTTATATGAGATTCTAGAGCAGGCAAAACTAATCCATGGTAGAAAAAAATTACAGCTGTTTGCCTGGGGACAGGGGCACAAGGGAACTTTCTGGGATGATGGAAGTATTTGTATTTTCATAGGAGTTTTGCTTCTACAATGTGTGCATTTGTCTAAAGAGCAAAAGTACACTGAAAATCTGCATTTCATTGAATAAATTTTATGGCAAAGAAATGGAACAAATACTGAACTGTAGTTAAAAATATGAATGCTGTATTTGGGAAAAGTTTGCTGATATCTGCAGTTTTACTTTGAAATGCAGCAAAAAGGTGGGGTGGTGGATTAACTGATGGATAGAGGAATGGATAGATATGTGATAAAGAAAATGTTAATGGTTGTCTGGCTATCCTGGTGTTCACTGTGAAATTCTTTAGTGAATGAACACTTTCATAATGTGTTTAATGAAAAGAAAAAAACCTTTACTCATGTCACCAATTCAGAAGAATGTTTCTTTATATCAAACTTATGAAAATATGCAACCACTGTTGGCTAAGATCTTACTTTAACTCCTCTGCCACATACTAGAGTCAATAAATAACTGTCTGTCCTTCATGTGACATTGATTGATAGATACTACCAGAAATTTCAGTGTTAGAGTTCCTGGCCTTGGTTGTCAGGCTGTTGGAGTTGCCTCAAATAGGAGTGAATGCCAGTCAGGCAGAGGCTGAAGACCACATCTATAAACTGAAAGCCATCCTGTTACCTCTCCATAATATTTTGGGATTGGGAAAAGGAGGGAAGATTGAGAGAATAAAACCCATGTGTAATGAAGTTTACTATCATTTTATGTTGTCAAAACTATAAATGGATTGTTTCTAATTATAACATAATGAGATGAAATCAAGGGATACTAAAAACATTCCAGTCACACTGTTCTGATTTCCATACTCAGATCTTTTCCAGGCCACTCCACCCAAAGCAATAATTGACTGCTCTATAAATCACTACTCTCTTTCTTCTTTGAAACCTACTAACAGTGTGCAAATAGGATTTAAACCCATTGTTGACTCTGATTCTAGTAGATTACTGAGTTCACCATTACTTGTGCGAACCATCTTTTCCTCGTTTATATTCTTTGTGATCTTGTGTTCTTGGCTTAATATCTGTAAATAACTGGATGAAAGAATCTCTAGCATTTACAAACTCCAGCGATTCTTTTCAAGTTTTAAATTCTCTTCAGTTTTTTTAAATGGTAGATACTAAGGAATGCAATTTACCTAACTAAATGTATATTTATAACATAAATAATGGTGAATTAAAAGCCAGGTTATATAGAACTAAAATGGAAAAAGTGAAGAGAGTGTTCTTGAGTCACCCTGAAAGGAATACGGCTAAATGGGTTTCTGCATCTCTCTGCTTTGGGTAATTTTCTCTTGGTAATGCCTGAAGGATGTGAAGGAGGTAATGGGAGAAAATGGCACAGAAATGGGAGAAAATCTCTTTTAAAGATTGTATACCTAAGATCACTGCCTTGTCTTCCCGGACCCTCTTATCTTTGAAATTTGTACCCTTCCATGTCTGCATGATACAACATATTCAAGAGTCCTTTTATAGACTTGCAGAATTAAGAATCACTGAAAATCATTTAAATCTAACTTGCTCATTTTATGAAGAAGCTGAATCTCAGATTGAAGTACAATTTATTGTTATTGTAGAATGAAAGAATATTAGACCATTTCTAAACAGTAAGTCCAGAAACTCTTATTCTTTCATTTATTAACACAATAACGAATTCCTTTTTAAGTTGGACATAATTAGGCCTTATGAATGTGTTATGGAGTCAGACCATCACACATCAGGGAGTTTACAGTCTATTTAGAGCAGTGGTTCTTAACTTTTTTTGAGGTACCGAACCCACCAGTTTCATATGCGCGTTTCACTGAACCCTTCTTTAGTGATAAATAAAATATGATTTTTTTTCCAAATTCAAGACATAGGTATATGTTTTTTTACTGGTGCACAAAATGAGGCATGCATGAACATCACCTTGCTCAAAGAACAAAACCAACAGAGTGCATGAACTCACAGCAAATTACGGTATTACTTTATTCTGGCCTCCGCAGCAGAGGCTTCTCCAAACCCCTGAGACCGATTCATCGAACCCCTAGGGTTCGATAGAACCCAGGTTAAGAACCACTGATTTAGAGAGAATCAGATAATACAGTAAAGAATGTTAATTATGCATTAGTATGAGTAAACACAGTGTTGTTGGAACACTTCGAGGAAGTTCCTTTTTCTTCTTTGGGTTGAAGATGGCCAGGAAAGCTTCTTCACCGAGGTGACCTCTGATCTGAGCTCTGAAGGACCGCTACTCAAAGAATTGAGGAGGAGGTGTCAGAGCTGAGAGAGCAGCCTGTAAAAGGCCTGAGGTAAGAGGCTGTGGCACAGAAATTCCCTGCATAGTCTCTTCTAGCTCTGTAACCTTACACTTTTTTCCAAATACACAATTTGTATTCACATTTTTTCTTTGGGTCATTCACTGCATTTAGTACATTTTGCCTTAGGTGGTTTTTCTTATGCTATAATCTAGCTCCTCAACTAGGTGTAAGCCCCTCTTAAAGAAATGGCCACATTGCTACTACCCTTGTCATCTATAGCCACACCCAGTGCTTAGAACACAGTGGATAACCAGTGGATGTTAACTCCTTGCTCAGACGTATCTCCTAACACCTCCACACAGCTGTGAGGTTCTTACTCTACAGTCTTATTTTTAAATGTTTTTCTAGAATCTCTAAAATTTCCATGGCTTATCTGTAGCTCTTACTGGTTTATCAGCTGTCTCTGTGGCTGGTTGGAGAGCTCCTAACATGGATTTTTCACTAATCTGGTTTACAAAAGTTTGTATCAATTGGTATATAACAGCATGTGTTTTTTAAAAAAACTTATGTTAAGCCTGACGTGTGGTGGTACAACGGATAAAGCATTGACCTGGAATACTGAGGTAGCTGGTTCAGGGCTCTAGGCTTGCCCAGTCAAGGCACATAAAAAAGTTAATACTTCTTGCTCCTTCCCCCTTTCTCTCTCTCTAAAATGAATAAAGTCTTAATAAAAACAAACTGATGTTAAAAACTGATTTTGGTTGTAATTAAGTGACTTTAATCTGATTTGAATTAACTCACTTGGTTATAATAAGTTCCAAGGCATCCCCTGGCCTCTAACCTCCCTCCAAATAAACTTGGTAAGATGGGAGGGGAGAGGGTAATGTCAATATTTCAGGCCTTATACCAGTCTTTGTAGTGTAACCAAAATAGAATAGTGACCCAGGCCATAAAAATCATTATAAAATAGGCCTTATCTTTATTCTTTCTTTATCATATACTTGAGAGTGCATGATTCTGTCTGTACCTTATAAGACTTGATTGTTCTATGATTGTCTACTGGGAAAGTTACAGAAATGACTGTAAGGAACTGAAACACCAGGGAGTAGGGGTAAGTGCCATCCATGAACATGATGTAAACTCGGGCTGTACAAAGTCATAGAGGGGTGATGTGTTTGGAGCGGGGAGGGGAAACAATGGTGTGATGAGTCTCTATCAAGTTTGGCAGTTTGGATAGGATTCTGTTAGAGATAAGTTGGTTCCATGTTGTCTCTATTGGGTCTATGAATTTTCTCATAAGTAGGCATGAAAAATGTGTGTTGTATTAGAGGGGTTTGGAATATGTGAAAGGTTTGGAACAACCCCTAAAGAATGTGACAAGAGTGTCAGAGAAATTAAAAATGGTGGCTATCAGTGGTAGTGCCCAAAGTGGCATGCATTCATCATGTAAGCAGTTATACATTTGGAGCATACTATGCTAGTCCACTGAGAATGTATATACATGGTACCTTAATTACACTGGGGAACAAAATTTTTATTGTGTCCACATAAACACTTGTTCTTACCTAATTCAAGTGTGCTAATCTCAAATCTGACATTACGTTTTCTCTGTAAACTACAGTTATTTTTGCAATTTAAGATTTTAGGTTTTCATCTTATTGTAAAATTTTCAACGTTTAGTTTAACATAATGGCATTATCTTTGTGAAAATGTAATAATTTATATAATGCAGTAAATACACTAAAAGATATGATTGCATCAGAATTTGTCTACAATTTCAAAATAGAACATATTAAAACATTTTAATCATAAAATTTGCGCAAAACTTATTTAAATTCTATTCAGGCAAATATTTGCGTTTGTAGCTCTTGCGTTTGTGTACTTGTTGAGGACAATCTTGTTTGATGCTCCAGCAGTAGTCTGCTCATCACTAAAAGCTCCAAGATTTTCGGGAAACTTATCAAGGTGACTGTTCAGGGAGTGAATCTTAATGCTCTATTACATCCAATGTCACAGAAAGCCAACAGCATCCTTTGAACCAGAAGTTCATATTTTTCTGCTTTTTTGTTGCCAAGGAAGTTCTTTATAACTGCCACAAAAGACTGCCATGCTGCTTTCTCCTCCTTATTCATCTTCCTGGCAAATTCTTCGTCATGTATGAGGGTTCGAATTGGAGGTCCGTCGAATACACCTGCTTTTATCTTCTCAAAAGACAAGGCAGGAAAAGCAGAAATAGTATGTTGAAAGCATTCACTTTCTCTATTCAAAGCCTGAACAAACTGCTTCTTTAAGCCAAGTTTGATGTGAAGTGGGGGAAAAATGATCCTGTCTCAATTAACTACAGGCACATTCACAATATTTTGCATCCCTACTTCCATAGCTTCACATTTTGGCCACTCCTTCTGTGTCCAGTGTTTCTCCCAAGCTCAGCTGTTCCAGAAACACAGAAAGCAAGAATACTTCGTGAAACCTGTCTGTTGTCCTAGCAGGATATTTACCATTTTAAGATCCATGCAAATGATCCAGTTATGCTGCTCCTCATACTTAAGAATTTTTATGTCATTATAATCTCGCAGATGAGTTGAATAACCAATTGGAACTGCTGCCTAAACAATACTGTTGCGTAGGAGAACACATTTCAGACTCCGTTTAGAGCTGTCAAGAAATAGCCGCCATTCTGTTGGATTGTAAGTGGTAACACCTAGCTGACTGAGAAAACTACTGATATCATGACAGAAAACAAAGTGTTTGTCTTCAGAAAAAAAGTCTACAAAAATTTGTTCATGCTTCCTGAAATGGGATACTTTAGCTGACTGGTAAAGTACATTCTTTTCTTGAAGCCTGGAGACTAATAGCTGCTTTCTTTGATAGGCCCAAATCTCTTATTAAGTCATTCAATTCAGGTTGGCTAAACTGCTGAGGGGTTCATGATTGCTTGGCATCTGAAGAAGACCCTTCAGATTCTACAACCATTTCCTCATGCATCTTATCAAAATACACTTGATCACCATGTTCACTTTCTTCATCCTTAGAAGAAATAAAACCATTGAAAACTGGAACCGGGAGTGTCTCAGAGTGTGGGATAGGTCGTATTGCTGAAGGAATATTAGGATATGCGATCATATGCTGTTTTTTCTTGCCGGTGCCCTTTGTATGGACCAGACAGAAATAACAGTCACTGCTGTGATTCTTAGGTTCATGCCAAACCATGGGAATACCAAATGGCATTCTTTTGTGTTTTCCTTTTGTCCAGTCACGAAGCATTTCCTCACAATTATGACACACAATATGAGGAGCCCAATTCTTGTCTTAATCGCCAAGGGGAACTTGAAAGTAGGCAATATATGCACGTGTCAGAAATGATGAAATATTGCACCTTTGACGTTGAAGTGTGTATCAGCCACATATATAACAGGAGGAGTCGGGACTATTCTTAAATTTACACCTACTTGAAGAAGCCATGATTTAATCTTAAAACGAGGGTGTTTTTATCAGATAATTTATACATGTAAAAACAACTACAATTACGTAAAAGTGATGTTTGTAAAACATTAATTGCCTTGTGGTTATATTTAATCCAAGAGTCATTGCCCTTTAACTCCAATTTAAACACCAATGCATGCCATTAACTGTAACAAAAAGAAATTAAAATTGCATAAAAACTAGAGCATGCACCAATAAATGGATTTCAGATTTGGAATCAGCGATGCAGAAATATATAGAAAAGTTCTAAAACTTCATGCAACAAAAAATGAAAAAAATATTGTTCCCCAGTGTTATAGAAATATATAACATGAACCAAATTACCTTCTTCTGTTTTCCACATGTATTAATACAACATATTTATAAAAATAATATAGGGTCCAGAGTATCATCCCAAAGCACAGAGGTTGCTGTCTCAATCCCTGTTAAGGCCACATATGGGATCAGATCGATGTTCCTGTGTGTGTGTCTCTATTTTTCTTTCTTGCTAAAACCAATAAATTTAAAATAAAATAGGGATAGCAACAATATCATATCCAGTACGTAGAGATGTGTGTAGGCTGTTGTTAAACATAATCCAATTATGATCAGTTTAGATCAATGAATAATAATTTGTTAGTTTTAGCTATTACCTAGTTTATGTCAGTACTATTTGCTATTGAGAGTTCTTAATGGAACCAGCAAACATTGCAGACTAGCTTTTACAGAGGGGTCACGTGTGACAATGTCAAGGGAACTACGGTGGTACCATGTCCACAGGAGATGCACTGGAGAAAGACTAAATTTCTGAAATGTTTGCGGAAATTTCTTTTTAAGTCTCATTTGAAAAGAAAATGAGGCTCTGATCCGGTTGCTCAGTGGATAAAGCATCATCCTGGCGTGCCAAGGTCACAGGGTCGATCCATAATCAGGACATGTACAAGAAGCAGTGAGTGCACAACTAAGTGTATGGAACAAGTGGTCTATGTAAGTGGAGCAACAAGTTGATGCTTCTCTGTCTCTATCACTCTCTCTGTCTCAGTCTCTCCCTCACTCATATCATTGGGGGAAAACGAGAAGAGTTTGTGAGATGTGGAGATTTGACCATTTTCAGAGTACCTGTGTATTCTACCAGCTGTGCTACGGATTGACAGTACCACAGACAGTGTGTTGTGTCACAGTGCATGACATGCATAGGAGCACAGGGACACAAAATGGAAACACGGCTTCAGGAAACAAAGCTCCTCTGTACATTCCCTAATGATTGTCACTCCAGTGCGTTTCTCTTTTTTTTAATGCACATCATAACTAAATTGCACAATTCACTGATGGCCAACACCCTGCACTTTGAAAAACACTGCTTATTACAAGATGTTTCTAACATCAATTTCAGTTTTGAAATACAGTTTATATGTATTATAAATTTTCAAATTGTGTTTGTAATTTTAACTCTGACCACTGTCTTCAATTCTTTTCTATTAATCAGGTATCAACATGGTTTTTTACCACCTTTTCTGTCTCAGGACTGAAGGACAAAATCCACCATGTGGACAGCCTCCACCAGCTGTTTTCTGCCATCTCCCCAGAACAGATTGACTTTCCTCCTTTTGTCCTTGAATATGATGCCAGGGTGAGTACCAGGAGTTCTCCCTGCCCTGATGTCATGTCCAGCTGTCTGCAGAGCAGTGCTTATTAGTACAACATCCTTTCATTGTAAGATAACATTAATGCAATTAGTGCATTTTCGTATACTTGATGTATCATTCAACATTCTTTTTCTATAATAACATTAGGAAAATGCTTTATTCTAAAAGAGGTCCTTTACACCAGGAAACTTTTCAATGACAATGGTTTGTGCTATAGTTTTTGAAGCCAGTCCTTGGTTGTATTGTGAAATTTCTTTTTTTTAATGTTTATTTTATTGATTTTAGAGAGAGGAAGGGGGAGAGAGACAGGAACATCAATCTATTCCTGTATGCACCCTGACTGGGGACTGAACCAGCCACCTCTGCATTTCAGGACGATGCTGAAATGAGCTATCCATCCAGGGCATGTATTGTGAATTTTCTACCACCTTTCAGACATACCTCTGTCTACTTTTCTTAAGATTGAATTGCTTTTCATCTACATAAATAGAACCAGAGAATCTACTAGTGTCCATTTTAGTACTAATTATAAATCAGATAGCCTCTCTTAGTAGTCTGTACTAAAAGTTTCATTTTGCTGAAAGTTTATATAATGTTGTTTCAAATATCAACCAATACTATTAGTATTCTTATTTCTAGGTGCCTTTCTGACTGTTATTTAAACATTAATGAAGGGTCACTCCTGAACTCCGTCATAGCTCTGTTCCATTGTGTTTGTGCACACTATCGCTCTAGTTGTTAAAACAAAACAAAGCTGAGTAACATGCTCAGCACAAAGATCGTCAGCCTCCTTATTCATTTGTTGCTGATTAGAGATACCTTTATGCAGGGATCAGGGAGTATAAATATTGGACAGTTACACTAAGTTTGAAATGAATTCTTCCCTAATTATTGTACAACCTATGTACTGTAAAATAAATATCCTACAACACATTTTCTCTCTGACTTCAGCTAGGATTTCTGTTCTCTTATATGTGAAGAGCAGAGCATTTCATGTGTTGTGATGGCTAATAAAATCTTACATTTGGCTTTTGTACGTGAGGACTTGTAACTAGAGCACCTGGGTCATAGATACAAAGACTGTTGAGTCTGTGGGAGGGCAGGACTTCAGTTTGTATTGTAGATTGCTGTAGCAGAAAATGGCCTGTTATCTTTTCAACTATATATATTACTCTTAATATTTCAAAAAATGGATAGAAGGGAATGTGAAAGGCTCTAAAAGACATCTGGTACCAAAATTTGGCATGATAATTTAGAGCTAGTATCTGGATTTATAATTTCTTTTCTGGGGTAAAATGTACAAGTTGGATTGTATTAGTTAGAAAACCAAAAGGACTGTTTTTTAAGCCAACATGTTTTTTTATATACTTGCCATTTTAGAAAGCAGTATTTCATTAAATATTAACATCACACTCAAGCTTGGGGATATTTGTTTGTGTGTTTGTTTTAGGATTTTGTTACATTTT
This sequence comes from Rhynchonycteris naso, assembly GCA_037038555.1. Taxonomy (NCBI): domain Eukaryota; kingdom Metazoa; phylum Chordata; class Mammalia; order Chiroptera; family Emballonuridae; genus Rhynchonycteris; species Rhynchonycteris naso. The sequence goes on from CM072998.1 coordinate 130,845,651, forward strand.
TTGTCAAGTACAGGCCTAATTAATATGACTAATCAAAATTAAATAAACTATAACCTATCACCTGGGCCATTGGACCACCTCTCTACACCTGTACTACCGTTTTCTAAAATTGAGATGCTAGGGACCCTCTATGGAAAGGCCAAAGAGAGAACTAAAAGGTGGGAAGAAACTAAAAAAGGAGTCAGAAGATGATGGGGGAGGGCAAGCACGGGTAGGTCACTAGGTTCTAGAGCTGTGATGGCGAATGTATGACACGTGTATCAGCACTGACACGCGTAGCCATTTTCGATGACACGCGGCCGCATGCGGCCACATACCAGAGAAGTATGGGGCCGCATGCTGAGAAGGACGTTTCATCCTCAGCTCCTGCATGGCCAGGTGCAGTAGCCGAGGATAAAACATTTGCTGTAGTATAGACACTCTGTGCCAGAGGTCTGTAGGCCAAAACAACAGAACTCCGGCCCAGAGCATCTAGTTCTGGGACTTCCGGTTAGGCCATTTTCTCGAAGTGACACACCACCGGAGTTATGCTTGGTGTTTTGGCGACTTTTGACACACCAAGCTCAGAAGAGTGTCCCTCACTGCGCTAGCACCTCACTTATTTGGCTGCAGCACAGTTGGCCCTTGAACAACGCGGAGGTTAGGGGCGCCAGCACCCCACACTGCTGAGAATCATATACAACTTCAGATTCCCCCAAATCTTAACTACTAAGAGCCTACTGCTTATTGAAAGCCATACTGATCATGTAAACTATTAGTAAACACATATTTTGTATGTTTTATGTACCCCAAACTGTATTCTTATAATAAAGTAGGCTACAGAAAAGCAAATGTTAAGATCATCATAAGAAAGAGAAAATACATTTATAGTACAGTACAGTGACATTTTACATTTTCTGTTTACAAGGTAAATCATCTGTCTGTCAGCACCTACACCAATATTGTCTTAAAGGATATAAAACACTGTAGATGTTATAGGTATTACTAACTCTAGACATCAAAAATGAAAAGCTAATGTGAAAAACCTGCATTTCTTTACAGGTATAACGATTTGTGCACTGATGATGAAGAAGCAGCATGATGATTGCTTTCTGGTAGCTTAGTGTAAATTGATATTTGCTTTACGGCAACCTCGCCTGTACACTAATGAATGAATCATAAACTTTCCATGACATTCAGTATTTCACTCATAGTTATAGTGCATATTAGAACCGTTACATTTTTAAAAATTTATGCTGTAGGCTGATAGACAGTGTTTCCAATTAAGAGAGAGTGTAGCATACTGTATAATTCCTTAGAAGTTATAAAACAGTAAGAAAATTAACAATTAATGCCTATGTAAAGAATAGACTTCCACTTCCATACAAGTCATGCACATAATGTTCTATATGATGAATATTTAGGTGATGGTGATGATGATGATAAAGACACAAAAACATCTCATACAGTTCTTCTCACCATACAATTAACAGATTTTTGCATGAAGAGACACATATACACAACAGATGACTTTATTAACTGTACAGTGTGATGATTATTTACTATTCATTAATAATAGTAAATAATCATTTAATAGTAAATAATTAATAATAGTAAATAATAGGATCGCGATAGTTTTTCTTTCTTATCATCTTCATGCTGAGTGGGCTGAGGAGGAGGAAGGAGGGTTGGTATTGCTGTCTGTCTCTGGTGGCAGAGGCGTAACAGGCAGAAGAGGGGAAAAGGGAGGCAGGAGAAGCAGGCACACTCTGTCACACTATGGAAAGACATCATACTTTCTTCCTGACTTTTGCTTTTTCATTTTTGGTTCTATATGGTACCAGTACTTCTGCTGTTTGCTGTAGTTTCAGTGCCTGTATCCTAGAATTTTCCATGTTGTGAGAGATCAAAAACAGCCTGACTCATCAGAATCCTTCTTCCAGATTAGCTAATGTCAGTTTCTTGTCTGACGTTGCTTCATCATCTGGCACTGGTCCGGAAGCACCCATCTCCATCACATTGTCTTCTGTTATTTTCCATGGTATGATGTCTGACAACTCTTGAATTTCTCAAAGATCAATTTCATGAAGGCTTTAAATGTCCCCCGACCCCCAAACACCTTGATTAGCTGTGTTGGAAATCCTGTGAAGTCATGCACAATGTCTGGACACTGTTTTCTCCAGCAGGAATTTATTATTTTGGGCTTGATGGCTTTCCCGGCTTTTTCTATAACAATGGTGGCATCTTTAATGGCGAAATCTTTTTATATTTTCATGATGTTCTCTCTCCTGGGGTTTTCTTCCAGACTGTTGACAACTCTTTCCCTAGAGTACTGTGTGTAATGACCTTTAAACATCCTATGACCCTCTGATCTAGAGCCTGAATTAGAGATGGCATTTAGAAGTAAGTAGACCACTTTGACGCCTTCAGTGTTGAACTCATGGGGTTCTGGGTCACTGGGGCATTGTCCAATAACAAAAGAACTTTAAAAGCCAGTTTCTTACTGGGAAGGTACTTTCTGACTTCAGGGACAAAGCAGCAGTGGAGCCAGTCCAGAAACAGGCCTTGTGGTCCAGGCCTTTGTGTTGTACAGCTGAGAGACTGGCAGCAGCTGTTTCTCTTTTCCATTCAGGGCTCGAGGGTTAGCAGCCTTATAGATAGGGCCAGTCCTGATCATAAACCCGACTGCTTTGTCATATGACAGTAGAGTTGCCTATCCTACTGCCTTAAATCCTGGTGCTTGATTTTCTTCCCCACTAATAAATGTCCTTTGTGGCATTTCTTTTTCTCCAGAACAGGGTACTTGTGTCTGCATTAAAAACCTGTTCTGGCAGATATCCTTTCTCTTCAGTGATTGTCTTAATGGTGTCTGGGAACCTCTCTGCTGCTTCTTGGTCTGCAGAAACTGCTTCTCCTGTTATTTTACATTTTTTAAGCCCAGTGTTTTCCTAAAATTATCAAATCATCCTTTGCTGGCATTAAGTTCCCTAGCTATAGGTCCCTCATCTTCCTTGTGCTTTAAGATATCATCTGATGACTTCACTTTTTCTCAAATTATGTTCGAGACTTTAGGTGTGCCTTTCTTGGAGCAATCCTGCACTCACACAAAAGCTGCCTTTTCAATATGAAATGAAAATGTGTATTTCACAGAAAAAGCAAGTTTTTTACATCTGCTGGTGTAGCTGCAATGACAGCTTCACGAATTTTCCTTTCTTACAATGGTCTTTATGCTGGATTCATTTATCTTGACAGGGCGGCAGCACCACACAGGCTTCGTATCAAGTACACCCACTTTTTCTTGTAATGTCATGACTTTATTCTGTGTCTTGGGAGCACTTGCGGCATCATAAGAGGCACTTTGTATGCGTCCCATGTGTTCAAGGTTAGCAGTATTGTACAGAACACGAAAAATACACAAGAACCATGCTTGAGAGATTTGCTACAGTACACTATTTGCAATTTCCTGGAGCAATGAACTGCTCACACAGAAGTGATTGGAGATGATGGAGAGTACGTGGCCTTTTAAGCAAATGTTCGCAACACTTGAACTCACCACAACAGCTACATGAGGTGGCTACGGAATTATTACAGTAGTACAGTATATATATCACATAATTTTATGTGGTTATGATTTAATATACTACGTCTTCACATTTGTTTACATATCTCTTGAATGGGGACATGTACTGTCATTATGTGCATTCTGTTGATGAATTTTAACTTTATAATAGATTTGTGTTTATTTTAATGGTAGTAAATGATAAAAACAGACTAGTACCTATGTATGTTTTATGCATTTCTGATACACCTAGTTTTTTAAATTTTGTCAATATTTCTAAGCTACACAGTTTGTCTGAAGGTTTTCTCAAATTGTTGCAAATCCCTCCTCTCCAAATTTTTTTAATCTGCATATAAGTGGATGCACACAGTTCAAACCCATGTTGTTGAAAGGGCAATAGAACTTTGACTCTGACATCTGTGGGGAATGTTCTGGAAGGGAGAGCTGCCATTGTAGTCCTGTTTATGAAGATAGCTAAAGAAACAGCATAGAATGATGGTGTGTTCAGGGGTCTGCGGTGCCCGTGCAGCACTGAGATGCAGGTCCAGGATGTGGTTAGAGATTACCTTATAAGGAAATTTTCCTTTTCTAGGAAGAAGTAAAAATGTGATTAGAAAAAAAAAGAAATGAGTATAGAGTTTATTAATTTTATTATGTTCAGTTATGCCTGGCACATAGTATATTCTTTATTTGGTGAGGGCATGGTGCAGTGTTGACTGTTGGTCAGTTTCACTGGGCTTCTCTTTTTCTGGGTCTTATGTAACTTAGAATAGCAACATAAGTTTTATGGGATTAAAAGGAACTTTTGAAGGTAATTAGAAGATAATTTTTATCTATCTGCATCAAAATGGTACTGAGACCATTTCAGAAAGGAGATACTAGTCAACATTCTTATGACTATATATAGTTAAAGAAGAGAGTATACAAATTTTATCTGGTAACATTTTTTTTTTTTTTTTAATTTTTTACACAGAGACAGAGAGAGAGGGATAGATAGGGACAGACAGACAGAAACGGAGAGAGATGAATAGTATCAATCATCAGTTTTTTGTTGTGGCACTTTAGTTGTTCATTGATTGCTTTCTTTTATGTGCCTTGATGGGGGGGGGGGCTACAGCAGACTGAGTGAGTGACCCCTTGCTCAAGCCAGTGACCTTGGGCTCAAGCTGGTGCGCCTTGTTCAAACCAGATGAGCCCATGCTCAAGCTGGCAACGTTGGGGTCTTGAACCTGGGTCCTCTGCGTCCCAGTTCGACGCTCTATCCTGTGCGCCACCGCCTGGTCAGGCTGGTAACATTCTTTAATTTCTATTATTGTTTCCAGAAATAGAGAAAATATTTGATTGCTTACAGTCTCTTGCACAGTGGGAGACTAATGTAAAAGCCCTATTTTGTAGCATTCAGATAGCTTTGCCCTTCTTACTTTATCACATTAATTAGAAACCTAGAAAAATATGATAGTGGCTGGAATGGAGAAATCAAGATGGGTAGTGAACCATTTCTTTCTAGATTAACTCTAGAATAGATCGATCTCTTCAGCATTTTTAATAAGATTTTATTGATTTTAGAGAGAGGAGAAAGAGAGAAAAGGGGGGCTGTTGGAGAAACAGGAATCATCAACTTGTAGTAGTTGCTTCCCATATGTGCCTTGACCAGAAAAGCACCCGGGGTTTTGAACTGTGACCTCAGCATTCCTGGTTGACACTTTATCTACTGCGCCACCACAGGTCAGGCTTCAGTGTGTTTCTTTTCTCTTTTTCTTTTCTTTCTTTTTCTTTATTTTAAGTGAGAGGAGGGAAGATAGTGAGACAGACTCTCGCATGCACCCTGACTGGGATCCACCCAGCAACCCGTCTGGGGCTGATGCTCAAATAACCAAGCTATTTTTAGCACCTGAGGCTGATGTACAGACCAACTGGACTATCCTCAGCACTCAAGCCATTTGAGCCACTGGCTGTGGAAGGGGAAGAGGGAGAAGAAAAGCAGATGGTTGCTTCTCTTGTGTGCCTTGACCAGGGATCGAACCCAGGATGTCCATATGCTGAGCTGACATTCTATCCACTGAGCCAGAAGGCCCCTTCAGCATGTTTCTTAAGCAAATCTTCCATGTATACTTAGTATAGAGGAGTGGTTAGTATAACAAATCTCAATAGGAAAGAAACTCTAAAATACAAAAAAAAATAAAAAGGTTAAAAATTTTTTTTTCAAGTACAGGTAGCCAATCCTCGGATTTGTTTTCTCCTAAATTTATTGAGGTCTTTTTGATACCTGGTCAGATTTATAGTCAGAAAAGAAACGTTCCTAGATATCCCCTTGTTTTCCTGGGTGTGGTCCCAGGATGCATTCTGGCTCCAGGGCATCTGCTTTGAAGAGCAACAGAGCCTTTGATTCACTTAGCCACTCAAATAGCATTTAACTGCCCATGGTGTTCAAGGCTAGGCGCATTTAGTGCTCCAAAATCACTATTATGAACTGTAACATAAAGCAATGGCTTATTTAGCCTACCTCATTCTCCATCCTAACTACTGTCTTACATTATTGCTACACATTTTCTGTTTAAGGTTTACTGAAAAAACAGGTTATTTGTCAAAGAAATGCTCTTCTTAAAAATGAGAAATGAATCCTTAATCTCATAAATGTAATATAGGGTCCATCTACTATAGAGTTACCTGCTTTGATTTTTATATTAAGATATAGTTAGCCAAAATGAGGTCAAGAAATTTCCCTGACACTGATTCCGTGCTTTCTACATTTGACATTCAAGTCCTGGCATTTTATCTCGTCCTGATCTTTAACTAAATGACCTGAGAACTGTAACTGTTTCAAGTCTTGACACTCAGACACGCTATGGAGAAGGCTCACTTCTGCCAAAACATTTATAGTTATTCAGTTCCACAGGAATTATTTATTTTGTTTTGTAACTCTGTATTAAGATTCAGCACACAGTATGATAACTCAGTCTAACAAAAAAGAACCGGGCATTGTAATTCAAATAGCTATAGCTTTAAATTCAGGCTCTTCTGCTCACTAACTAAGTGAGCTGACGTGAGTTACACAATCTGTGTAAGCCTTAGTTTCCCCTTCTGTAAAGTGAGGACGCCACCTGTTTCACGGCATTGTGTGAGGATATAAAGGCGTAAGGAAAGAAAAATGCTGACAATGTTTCCAGCATGCAGAATAGTCAGTGAGTGGTAATGTTATTAAGAAATATCATCATTCTGATTACCTCTACCTACTGTACAGCAACTGACTAATTCCATGGGAACTTCTGTGATAGTTGAGGGCCTGCTCAGGACCAGCACACACTAGACATTTTACATAGACTGAGTCATTGACTATAACTCCCTTTCTGCATATTCCTGGTGAAATTGATCTTATGACTTAGTGTTCTTGTCTTTTTTTCTTCCCACAGGAAAATGGGCCTCACTATACATCTTACCCACCATCACCAGATTTGTGACCTGCCACTTTTTAGGTCTCCAAGGACTCCACTTTCTCCATGAATCACTACCTATTGAAGTGATCCTCATTTTTGCTGGACAGATCCAGAGTCTTTTGTCCCCACCTCTCTGGTATTTTATTATTGACTATATATTTTATGGCACATAGCAATCTAAAAATGGTAGGCCATTATAAATTGCACACTTACTTTAAATTTGTATATTTGTATCAAATGAAAATGTTCGCTTTTAGAGGGTTGTTTAATAGCCATTGGGGAGCAACTTTTGAGTATCTTCAATTTCCTGAAAGGATGCTGGGTTCTCCATTAGACAAGCTACCAGTATTGTTCATATCATCTCTTTCACACACTGCATGCTTTCTTTATGTACTTAAATGTTTCTCAAAATATATAGAACCAGTGTATGTGACTGGGTACATTATTGCTTCAGCTCCTGACATCACATGTCATACAGATAATGTGGTTATGATAAAAAAGAATTGTCTGGGGCCAAAGATGTAGAACTGTACCTGATTAAAAACATGAAAACCGTTATCAGAATATAGGTCTTAGAATTTCACTGCATTGGTTAAGACAAAGATTTAAGAACTAAAGTTCCTTGGAGCATATGATTTGTTAAGTTTGTCTGGTCTCAATAGTGGGGGAAACTGTAAGACGGTCTTTTCCCTGTAATCATGGGTGATCTGGTTTCCTTATTCAAAGGGCTGTGCATTTTAGTATCTGGACATGAAGGGCATCACCTAAGACTATCGGTGACCCTTTAGAGCAGGGGTCCCCAAACTATGGCCCGCGGGCCGCTTGCGGCCCCCTGGGGCCATTTATCTGGCCCCCGCCGCACTTCTGGAAGGGGCACCTCTTTCATTGGTGGTCAGTGAGAGGAGCACAGGATGCATCTGCACCCATAGTTGCCATTGAAATACTGGTCAGTTTGTTAATTTAAATTTACTTGTTCTTTATTTTAAATATTGTTTTTTTTACTTTAAAATAAGATATGTGCAGTGTGCATAGGGATTTGTTCATAGTTTTTTTTATAGTCCGGCCCTCCAACGTTTTGAGGGACAGTGAACTGGCCCCTGTGTAAAAAGTTTGAGGACCCCTGCTTTAGAGAGAGGGCTGTCTTCCAAAGTCATGAATGATCCTGTCTGGCTCTTAGAGCAACCCCCTCTAAGGATGTTTCCTAGCTGCCTACATCAGTATGGAGGGACTGTGTTGCTTGGAACAAAACTGCACCACTTTTGTCACTCAGGCTCTGTTTGTGCCTTAGCTTGCTTGTGAATAAAAATGTGAATCCTGCTTCCCACCTCACAGAGGTCTCATGAGGATAGCATGTAGAAAGGGCTTGTGACGGCTTTGGATGAAAAATGCTAGGGGACTTTGTGTGGTGGGGTGTCTTCAATGAGCTCTTTCAGTGAAAACAAATGAACTTGAGCAAGTGCTATAAGCCACTGCTCTTGTCCTTGGTGCCTTTGGAGTGTTTTTTCTTTTCTTGGGACAAGAGCTATTAGAGCAACATCCCAACTCTGAGACCTCCTTCATGTTCTGTCCAGAATTCTTCTGGCCTCCTCCTTGCCTAATGCTACACTTTAAAAAGAGGAATCTGTTAGCCATTGTAAGCACTTCTTCTTGAATTAAGGTCAAACCACGATCATTTCCATCTGGGTGTCTCCGTGTTCCTTTCAATTCCTATGCCCACCCATCTACTTCACCCCAGCATGTACATTGGCATTTTGGAGAAGAAAAGGTAGACGTCTTCTGTTCTAAAGTACTCAGGATTGGTGCTTCCAAGGGTCCTGTTCCCCTGTGCTCACACTAATGCTTCAACGGAAATAGAAGAAACAACTTCTCTTTATTTTTGATAGAGAAATCCCCCTGTAGTTGTGTTAACTGCATTCTGTATTTTCCCATACACTCAAGAAGAGGCTTTACATTTCTTAGATAAGCGCTCCTATTTTGCATGAAATGGATTCATTTACTTTCTGTGGGAAATTCAAACCACTTGTTACTTAAATATGCTCATTTGTTAAGGACTTCCTGATGGCTTAGTTCATCAAGTTCAGTGAGTCAGTCAGATGTCTAGTATTAAGCTTCCTCTCAAATAGTAATCTTTTAACCCCTTGAGCCTTGAGCCTTAAAAATCTGAAAAATTAGCTTCATCTTCTCCAGGCAATTGTCAGGTCAAGTTTGAGGTATCTTTCCACTAGGAGCAGTTATAAAAATACGCCAACTTTTCTTTGCTAAAGCTAGAGTTGGCCACATCAAAATGGTCTAAGTCATTTCTTTATAGAGAATAGAGATTGCAAGCTACTTTGCCATTTTGAAAGAACGCAATTTATATGTACAATTTCTTATAGGCAATAATTTTTATAGGATGTCACTTTGCTCTATGTATACCAGTATATTAAAGCTCAGTGACACAAGTAGGTTTCTACTACCTATAGTGAGATTGTAGGTCATTTGATGTTCTAGGGCTAGTATAGGGCTACATACATATCAACTGCATTTCATAATTTAATGTAGATCAAAGATAATGGCTACTCTTCTCATTGAAACTAAATTTGGTATGGGACCAAGTTCATGCTTTTATAGCTGTCGAAAGTATTATGTAATAAAATTGTTTCTCTATGTGCTAAAACCCTAGGAGTGGAACATAGTGACCTTGGCATTGAAGTGATTAGTTCAGTATATATCTGCCTCTGTGAAACGGTTGGATAGCCTGGGTAACATGCCTTTTTCAAGGACACATGTGAGGATGAAAGGGTGACTGGGCGGGGATGACCAGTAGCATCTGATGTTAATTCAGAGCACTACTCCAAGTCCCTAATACATTTGAACTTTGGTCATGCCAAATGCTAGTTAAATTGAGGAAGAAACAACTCACAAAATATTAAATTAATTCATTAATTTATAAAAGACATAATACGAATTTTTTGAAAACTTTCTTCAGCATGTAAAGTATTTGGATTCTTAACTGGCCTTTATCTTGAGTTTCTTGATAGCAAAATGAACCTTGTGAAAAAGACTGACTTTATTAGACTCTTAAGGTTTAGAGACCAAAGTGGTTTATATATTTTTGTCTATTGATGTGTATGTGTGTGTGTGTGTGTGAGAGAGAGAGGGAGAGAAAGGGGGAAGGAGAAAGGAGGGGAAGGTAGAGAGAGCGAACCATTAGCTCGTTCCACTTAATTGTCCCATTTAGTTGTGTACTGATTGGTTGTTTCTCGTACTGACCAGGGATCGAACCTACGACCTCAGCACACTGTGATGATGCTCTATCCATTTAGCCATCAATCCATGGCCCAAAGTGGTTCATATTTTAAAGATTTTCTTTAATATATATCTTATTTTATTGGTTGGTGCTCTATTTTTTTTAAAGGAATCCGTCTCCAGTAGTTTGAGACTAATCAAGAGGGAATATTCAGAGTATTTTTGGTAAGAAAAATGAATGTAGGTTTTTTATTAAATATCCAAAATCTGAAAGGATTAAAATATTTCCTATTTGAAGAGATAGATGAGTATAATCACTTTAGAATAAAAATAATAATCTATTTATACTACTTGTTTTCTATTTGTTGAGATATTGTTTAATGAGTTCAAATGGTAGGTAATTGTTTAAACTTTTCTTTGCAACAGTTAATAAAAAAGTGATCAAGTGTAGCTTCAGTACAGGCTAGAAACACTTTTTGTGTCTCCCTTGATGTGTTGTCTGTATATATATAGAGAGAGTTTAAATTGATTAATATATGGACAGACATTATTAGAATTTGAAGTATTAGAAAGAGAAGAATTGTATGGTTTTAGGAGCAGTGGAGTGATTGATTATATTTAGGACCAAAAGGACTACTGGTTATGAACTTTTAAAATTGGGGTTCTCTTAAGTTTGGGTCATTATAATTAACATGGACAAGAGCTTTTTTGCTGTACTGGCTGTTTTAGTATGTGCCTCATGGTATTTGATGGATTATTGGTCTGTGGTTGCCTGAGACCATGAAGGATAAGGGAGAGTTCTACCTGTAATCTAGGTCATATCTAAAAAATAAAAAACTCAGAAATTATAAGGATTTCCCAGTAGGCTTAAACCCCCACCCCCATATATATGTATATGTACACACAATAATCTGCTTTGCTTTCTTCTTTGAATGTGATTTCTATGACCCATATGTAGAGAAATAGAGCAATAAATTTTTGATTCTACCAAAATAGCCCTTTAGTAGATGGTATAAAAGACATTGTAAATATTAGTGGCTTTATTGAATATTAGCTGTTAACTTTGTTTTCTGTTTCCAAGAACAGTGTTTTTGAATCTTTTTTAAGTACAGCATGCCTTAAATGCTTAGGACTGCTGAGTACAAGAAGAAAGCGTAGATATTCTATAGAGTAATTACACTAACAATTGGAACTGCTGGATGCGATCTGATATTTTTGTTTATCAGTTAAAACTGATATGTTTTATATACACAATCACACTTTTTAAAATGTGTTTCATTAGTGTAAGCACGCAATCATCATAAACTGATCCAGGCCTTTATGTCAGACCAGGTCATGTGGACCAAAATATTTAAATTAGAGCTTAATATACATAAATGGTTGTAATTGTTACTGGGTATAGGAAACTGAAAAGTGTTCTGATGGACGTGACTATAAAATTTGTTCATTCAATATTCAGAAAGCTTTTATGAATATTTTTTCATTAAAAAGTATACATCAGTCTGATTTGAAAGTTAGATCTCTTTTCGAAAGGTTTCCACTCTGCACACACAGCCTGTGAAGAACCAGTAGTAAAGTGGTCATGTTTATATGGAATTCCAGGGGAGGACAGGATGTTTTGGCCATTTATGCCTGGCATTTCTCTAATCACCAAAGTTAACCAACAGAGGAGACAAACTGTAGTGAGTATTCCTGTCAGCCTCCTTTTTGGAGGTCTAGAGTAGTGCTTCTCATGCTCTGATGGGCATCTATTATTTTTTATTTTTTGCAGGGACAGAGAGAGAGACAGAGAGGGATAGATAGGGACAGACAGGAACAGAGAGAGATGAGAAGCATCAATCATCAGTTTTTCATTGCCACACCTTAGTTGTTCATTGATTGCTTTCTCACATGTGCCTTGACCGCGGGCCTTCAGCAGACCAAGCAACCTCTTGCTGGAGCCAGCGACCTTGGGTCCAAGCTGACGAGCTTTTTGCTCAAGCCAGATGGGCCTGCGCTCAAGCTGGCGACCTTGGGGTCTTGAACCTGGGTCCTCCGCATCCCAGTTTGACTCTCTATCCATGGCGCATCTGCTTGGTCAGGCTGACGGGCATCTATTATGCCAGCTAGCGATATGTTACAATGCAGATTCTGACACAGTAGGTCTTGGAGCTGAGCCTGGCTTGTGTTTCTAACATGCTCCTGGTCCCAGGACCACACTTAGCATAGAAGAGCTTAGACTACACTCCGCTACCTATTTTCCCTATTTCCCGGCAGAGACAGAACCATCATCATTTAACCCTCCAGATCCTGTGAGGTGGTGATAGAGACAGGCTGAGTGACCTGAAGCCCCCCACACAGGCAGTGCAGATAGAGCAGTGTTTTTCAAACCTGAATAACACACATCTGCTTTTAATGAGGAAAAATTCTCTTAGCACCTCAGTTTTTACTTTATTTATTATGTTATCTGAGTATATATAAGGATGAAGCTACAAATAAATTCCTGTAGCCCTTGCACAAGTATAAAACCAAAAGAAGTTTACAGATCAGACACAAGTAGAACTATAAAACTAATAAAATTTAAAATAGCATTAATTCAATGTGGTGGATGATGATGTTTTGCCCCAGACGGAGCTGCCGGCGGTAATGTGGTTACGGCACTCAGTGCTGAAGCACATTCTAACTATGCTATGCTGGGGACTCTGTTTTCCCACTAATTTTCTCTGTTCATATTGTTACTTTGACTTGTCAGGCACATCGTGATGTCATTTGGCCTTCATCTAGTCAGATGGCATCACTGCCCTACAAAGGCAGCCTGTGTTCTGTGTAAGCCTTCCACAGCTGAAGCAGAGCCCTGCTCTGGTGTGCCAGGGAGTGTAGTGCAAGCCTGGGCACTGACATGCTCTGTCTCTGCTTGGTTTTAGGGCATTAATCCAGATCATTCAGAACATGAAGATTAATTATTTTAAAACGTTTTTATCAACATAAGAAATGTCCAATTCTCATAGCAAATTCTTGGATTCCCCTACCCTAACACACACACACACACACACACACACACACTTCTCCCTCCCTCCCTCCTGTCTTCCTGTCTCCCCGCAAGAATTTTTAAATTTTTTAATATTCAATTTACTGGGATGACATTGTTAATACAATTATGTAAGTTTCAAGTGTACAATATGTAATACATTATCTGTATATTGTATTGTGTGCTTACCATCCAAAGTTCAAATCTCCTTTCGTCACCGTTATATCTGACCCCCTTTACCTTTTATTCCCCCCTTCCTTCACGTAATCACCATACTGTTATCTGTGTCTGAGTCTTTGTTTTTCTTTGTTGTTCATTTGTTGCTTTCCATTTTATATCCCATATTTGAGTGAAATCATACAATTCTTGACTTTTTCTGTCTGACTTATTTCGCTTAACGTGATACTCAAGATGCAGTCCTGTTGCTGCAGACAGCCATGCTTCATCTTTTGTTACGGCTGAGTAGTGTTCCATTATAAATGTGTGTTGCATTTTTTTATCCAGTTGTCTGTTGAAAGACGTAATGGTTGTTTCTGTCTTGGCCACCTTAAATAATGCTGCAGTGAACACAGGGGTATATATATCTTCATGAATAAATGTTTTCCGAATTTTCAGATAGATACCCAGAAGGTCCCCACAGAATTTTTAATGGTGGCTAGTAGCATTGGTGTTTTGGCTCCTCACATATCTGGGTTCAGACTTGGGCACATTCGCAACCTTTTCTGAAACTCTGTGTTTTTATATATTAAATAGGGATAATGATACTCATTGAATAATTAAGAGAAATAAATGCAATAATGTTCATGAAGCATGCATAGTGTTTGTAAGTGGTGGCTATCATTGCTTTGATTAGAAATAGTAATTAACATTTTGCTAAGTTCTTTATATTATTTTATATATTGAGTGGTAGAATCAGGATTCAAACCCAAGTCTGACTCCAAAGCCCATGCTTTTATGAAAAACAATTTAATGTAGACTATCAATATCAGTTGCTTATGTGTTTTTTAATCTTAAATTATATTTTCTCAATATTTGTTATAAAATTAATGTTTCTGTGAAGGGGAAATGGCTAAGGTACCTTTTAACAATTGTGTGAATATACTAATACTCAAATTGAAACAAAATAAATATGAATTTTATTTACAGGTTGTCATACTAAGTTGTGGTCCAGTAAAGGAATATTGAGGCCTAACTTGTACCTTGTTACACATTTGTGGTTTGTAACTAACGATAACATGAGACTCCCCCTAAACCTTTTTTTTTAATTTTTAATTTTAATGGGGTGACATTGATAAATCAGGGTACATATGTTCAGAGAATACCTCTGCAGGTTATTTTGACATTTGATTATAATGCATACCCATCACCCAAAGTCAAATTGTCTTCCATCACCTTCTGTCTGGTTTTATTTGTGCCCTTCCCTTCTCCCTCCCCCCTCCCCCTTCTCCTCCTTTTTACCCTACCACCCATAGCCAGCAAACTCTTGTCCATGTCTCTAAGTCTCATTTTTATGTCCCATCTATGTTATGGAATCATTTATTCTTAGTGTTTTCTGATTTACTTATTTCACTCAGTATAATGTTATCAATGTACATCCATTTTGTTATAAATGCTCCGATGTCATCATTTCTTATAGCTGAGTAGTATTCCATTGTATATATGTACCAAAGCTTTTTAATCCACTCATCCACTGAAGGACACTTGGGCTGTTTCCAGATCTTCGCTATTGTGAACAATGCTGCCATGAACATGGGGGTGCATTTCTTCTTTTCAAACAGTGCTATGGTGTTCTTAGGGTATATTCCTAAAAGTGGGATAGCTGGGTCAAAAGGCAGTTTGATTTTTAATTTTTTGAGGAATCTCCATACTGTTTTCCACAGTGGCTGCACCAGTCTGCACTCCCACCAGCAGTGCAAGAGGGTTCCCTTTTCTCCACACCCTTACCAGCACTTAATCTGTGTTGTTTTGTTGATGAGCTCCATTCTGAATGGTGTGAGGTGGTATCTCATTGTGGTTTTAATTTGCATTTTTTAATGATTGATGATGTTGAGCATTTTTCCATATGCCTATTGGCCATCTGTATATCCTCTTTGGAGAAGTGTCTATTCATTTCTTGTTCCCATTTTTTGATTGGATAGTTTGTCTTCCTGGTGTTGAGTTTTACAAGTTTTTTATAAATTTTAGTTATTAACCCCTTATCAGACGTATTTTCGAATATGTTCTCCCACTGTGTAGTTTGTCTTTTTATTCTGTTCTTATTGTCTTTAGAAAAGACAAAAAGCTTTTTAGTTTGATACAGTCCCATTTGTTTATCCTGCCTTTTTATTTCATTTGCCCATGGAGATAAATTGGCAAATATATTGCTGTGAGAGTTGTCGGAGAGCTTACTGCCCATGTTTTCTTCTAAGATGCTTACGGTTTCACGGCTTACATTTAAGTCTTTTATCCATTTTGAGTTTGTTTTTGTGAATTGTGTAAGTTGATGGTCTAGTTTCATTTTTTTGCAGGTAGCTGTCCAATTTTCCCAACACCTTTTGTTAAAGAGGCTGTCTTTACTCCATTGTATGTTCTTTCCTCTTTTGTCAAATATCAATTGTCCATAAAGGTGTGGGTTTACTTCTGGGTTCTCTGTTCTGTTCCATTGATCTATGTGCCTGTTCTTATGCCAGTACCAGGCTGTCTTGAGTACAATGGCCTTGATATCTGGAGGAGTGATACCTCCTGCTTTATTTTTTCTTTTAAAGATTGCTGAGGCTATTTGTGTTCTTTTTTGGTTCCATATAAATTTTTGGAATATTTGTTCTATATCTTTGAAGTATGTTGTTGGTATTTTAATTGGTATTGCATTGAGTTTATAAATTGCTTTGGGTAATATAGACATTTTAATGATGTTTATTCTTCCTAACCATGAGCACGGTATATGCTTCCACTTGTTTGTATCTTTCTTGATTTCTTTTATCAATGTTTTATAATTTTCTGAGTATAAGTTCTTAACCTCCTTGGTTTAATTTACTCCTAGGTACTTTATTTTTTTGGTTGCAATAGTGAAGGGGATTGTTTCCTTAATTTTTTTTTGCTGACAGTTCATTGTTGGTATATAAAAATGCCTCTGATTTCTGAGAATTAATTCTATATCCTGCCACCTTGCTGAATTCATTTATCAGGTTCAGTAGTTTTTTGACTGAGACTTTAGAGTTTTCTATGTACAGTATCATATCATCAGCAAATAATGATAGTTTTACTTCTTTTCCAATTTGGATGCCTTTTATTTCTTCTTCTTGTCTGATTGCTGTGTCTAGGACTTCCAGAACTATGTTGAATATGAGTGGTAAAAGGGGGAACCCCTGCCAGGTTCCTGATCTTAAGGGGATTGCTTTTTATTTTTGCCTATTGGGTATGATGTTGCCTGTGGGTTTGTCATAGATGGCCTTTATCATGTTAAGGTATGTTTCCTGTATTCCCACTTTGCTGAGAGTTTTGATCGTGAATGGACAGTGGATTTTATCAAATGCTTTCCCTGCACCTATTGAAATTATCATGTGGTTTTTGTCCTTCCTTTTGTTTATGTCATGAATCACATTGATTGATTTGCAAATATTAAACCAGCCTTGCCTCCCCAGAATAAATCCCACTTGATCATGGTGTATGATTTTCTTCATGTATTGCTGGATCTGGTTGGCTAATAATTTGATGAGAATTTTAGCATCTAAATTCATCAGGGATATTGGCCTATAATTTTCTTTCTTTGTGTTGTCTTTGCCTGGTTTTGGAATCAGAATTATGCTAGCCTCATAAAAGGAGCTTGGAAGTCTTTCTTCCTCTTGAATTTTTTGAAATAGCTTGAGAAGGAAAGGAGTTAGTTCTTCTTTGAATTTTTGGTAGAATTCACTTGTGAAGCCATCAGGCCCAGGACTTTTCTTTTATGGGAGTTTTTTGATAATTCTTTTAATCTCCTTTGTTGTAATTGGTCTGTTTAGGGTTTCTGATTCTTCCAGATTGATTTTTGAAAAATTATGTTTCAAGGAATTTGTCCATTTCATATAGGTTGTCTAGTTTTTTGGCATACAATTCTTCATAGTATTTTCTTACAATATTTTTTATTTCTGTTGTGTCAGTTGTTATTTCTCCACTGTCCTTTCTAATTTTATTTATTTGAGTCCTCTCTCTTTTTTCCTTGGTGAGTCTAGTTAAAGGTTCATCGATCTTTTTTACCTTTTCAAAGAACCAGCTCCTGGTTTCATTGATCCTCTGTATTGTTTCTTTAGTCTCTGTGGCATTTATTTCCGCTCAAATCTTTATTATTTCCTTCCTTCTACTACCCCTGGGCTTTACTTGCTGCTGTTTTTCTCATTCTTTTAGATGCAGGGTCAGGTTGCTTATTTGAGCTTTCTCTAGCTTCTCATGGTGTGCCTGTAGTGCTATGAATTTCCCTCTCAAGATTGCTTTTGCTGTGCCCCATAAATTTTGAGTTGATGTATGCTCATTATCATTTGTTTCTAAGAACTTTTTTGTTTCTTCTTTGATCTCACTGTTAATCCATTTGTTATTTAATAACATGCTATTTAGTTTCCATGTGTTTGAGTATTTTTTAGTATTTCTTTTGTGGTTAATTTCTAGTTTCATGCCATTGTGATCAGAGAAAATACTTGATATAATTTCAATCTTCTTAAATTTGTTGAGACCGCTTTTGTATCCTGACATGTGGTCTTAGAGCAATGGTTCTTAACCTTTTTTGAGGTACCGAACCCACCAGTTTCATATGCGCATTCACCGAACCCTTCTTTAGGGATAAATAAAATATGATTTTCTTTTCAAATTCAAGACATAGGTATATGTTTTTTTACTGGTGCACAAAATGAGCCGTGCATGAACATCACCTTGCTCAAAGAACAAAACCAACAAAGTGCATGAACTCACAACAAATTACAGTGTTACTTTATTCAGGCCTCTGCGGCAGAGGCTTTTTCGAACCCCTGAGACCTACTCATTGAACCCCTAGGGTTCGATAGAACCCAGATTAAGAACCACTGATCCTATGTACCATGACCACTTGAAATGAATGTATATTCAGCTGCTTTAGGGTGAAAGGTTCTGAAGATATTTATTAAATCGAGTTGATCTAGTGTATCCGTTAAGTCTGCTGTTTCTTTGTTAATTTTTTTCTTGAGGATCTATTCAGTAAAGTTAGTGGGGTATTGAAATCCCCTACTATTATAGTATTGTGTTTGATCTCCCCCTTTATATCCATCAAAGTCAGCTTTATGTATGTCGGGTCTTCTATGTTTGGCTCGTAGATATTTATAATGGTTATATCTTCCTGTTGAATTGCTCCCTTTATCATTATGTAGTGTCCTTTATTTCTTACTATAGCCTTTGTTTTAAAGTCCATTTTGTCAGATATAAGTATTGCTACCCCAGCTTTTTTTTTCATTTCCATTTGCATGAAATAATTTTTTCCATCCTTTTTCCTTCAGTCTATGTACATCTTTTGTTTTAAGGTGTGTCTCTTGTAGACAGCGTATGTACGGGTCCTGTTTCTTTATCCATGCAGCTACCCTATGTCTTTTGATTGGATCATTTAATCCATTTACTTTTAAGGTTATTATTGATATGTAGTTGTTTATTGCCATTTTATTCTTTAAAGCTGTATTCTTCTTTTGCTATATTCTTTTCCCCCTTTGATCTGTTCACAACAGGCCCCTTAGCATCTCTTGCAGGATTGGTTGGTTTTAATGACTTCTTTGAGTTTTGTGTTGTCTGGGAAGCTTTTTATTTCTCCTTCAGTTTTAATTTATTTTATTTCTATTTTATTTATTTTTTAGAGAGGAGACACAGAGTGAGAGAGAAGGAGAGAGAGAGAGAAAGGGGGGAGGAGCTGGAAGCATCAACTCCCATATGTCCCTTGACCGAACCAGTGCAGGGTTTTGAATTGGCGACCTCAGTGTTCCCAGGTCGACGCTTTATCCACTGCGCCACTACAGGTCAGGCTCCTTCAGTTTTAAACAATAGCATTGCTGGATAGAGTAGCCTTGGTTGTAGGCTCTTGTTCTGCATTACTTTGAATATTTCTTGCCATTCCCTTCTGGCCTCAAGTGTTTTGTTGAGAAGTCGGAAGTCATCCTTATGGAGGCTCCTCGTACGTTATAGCCTTTTTTTTTCTAGCAGCTTTTAATATTTTCTCTTTATCACTTAACCTTGGTAATTTAATTATGATGTGTCTTGGTGTAGATTTCTTTGGGTTTCTCTTTAATGGAGTTCTCTGTGCTTCTTGAACATGTGAGTCGTTTTTCAGCCTTAATTTAGGGAAGTTTTCAGCTATGATTTGGTTGAACAAAGTTTCTATCCCTTGTTCTTTTTCTTCTTCTTCAGGAACCCCTATGATGTGGATGTTATTTCTCTTCATGTTGTCACAGAGCTCCCTTAGAGTTTCCTCACATTTTTTTAGTCTCTTTTTTTTTTCTGCTCTGCTTCTGTGCTTTCGTTTATTTTGTCTTCATACTCCCTGATTTGATCCTCAGCTTCATCCATCTTGCTTTTAATTTCTTCCATTGTGTTCTTCAATACTGATATTGTATTTGTCATTTCTGTCTGATTCTTTTTATTATTTCAATTTCCTTTTTTATATGTTATCTCTTTATTTAGGTGTTCGTTGTGACTATCATTTGTTGCTCTAAGCTCTTTGAACATCCTAACTATCATTATTTTAAACTCTGCATCTGGTAATTTGGTTATATCTGGTTCATTCAGGTCCTTCTCTGGGGATTTCTCTTGATTCATTTGGGTTGCATTTCTCTGCCTGCCCATTTTGTCTGTGTATAAGAAGGGTGTGGCCACTGGAGTCCAGTGGGTGTTGCCTCTGTGTTCCCTAGGTGTGGCCTGCGTGCTGGCCTGCCACCCTTTCTGCCACTGCTTAGGATAGTTGGGTATAGGAGTTGCTGGCACTGGGACTGTTGCTGAAGTTTTTGCCTCTCCTCCGCGGGAGGGCCTGTGTTTTTTTCCCTGGCTCCACAAGCCTCAGCCTGTCTGGGCCTTCCCCTCTCCCTCACAGGTGGGGTTGCGCACTGCACTCAAGCCTCAAGCCTCGGCACCAAGGGCAGGGGTGAGCACCTTTACTCAGCGGCGGTCCCCACCTGTTTCTAGGCTTTCGCCCCGCCCCGCGGTCATGGCTGGCTTGTGCAAGATCGCAAACCCCTGCTCCTCGGGCTGGGCGGGGCGGGGAGGCCCTGCTGGCGCAAGGTTACAAATCTTGGAGGTCTGGTGATGCTTTGTACCCGCGCGCCCCTGCTCAGCAGCCGATCTCTGCTCATTCTGGGCTCCCGTTTTTTCCCCCGCCGGTAGGGCTACAGGCAGGCCCGCAGCTGCCGGACTGCTTTCCCACGTCCCCTTCGCCTCTGTTGGGCTAGACCGAGCTCACACCGGCTCGGCCTCTGCCCCCGCCGACACAACTGCCTTTCCGCATCCCACTGCCACCATCGCTCCAGCAAGCCCTCAGCTGTGTGGTTAGGGGCACTGCAGCTCAGACCCTAACATTCCATACTGTAGTCCTGGAAGCTCCCTCTGTCTAACCAGCTCTGCTCTAAGTGCCGCGGGAGATCTTGTTTGTCTGGTGTCCTTTGCTGGTATTGCTAGTTCCAGGGGAAATATTTGTTTTCGATTTGGGAAGTGACTCAGCCCAGGGTTAAAGGTGGCTGTCCCTCAGAGTGTTTCTCCCTGTGCCTTCCAGTCCACACTCTCTTCCCGCTGTTCCAGTCCTCTCCTCTCTCCCTTTCTCCCTGTCTCCCGGAGTCCCAGGTGAGTAGTTGTGAGAGAGGTTTTCTGCACTGTCCCTTTAAGAAGAATCCTGGGTCTGAGAAAACTGTCTCTTTCTCACAAACAGTATTCTAATCTGTTTCACAGTTAAATACTGTCCATATGCCTCTTCTAGGCTCTGGGGCTTTGTTCCTGGGACCCAGGTCCCTCCCTCTCCGCTAGCCTCTCTTCTCGCCACACGAGTCTCTCCAGGCTGCCGTTTGCTCCGGGGTGCTGGGCAGCCCTTTCCACATTTTCGCTTTTCCTACCAGTCTCAATGTGGCTTCTTCAGTGTTCCTTAGTTGAAGAGTCCACTTAGTTTAGTTCAAAGTTGGTTTAACCAGATGATGGTTCTTAAAATTAAGTTATAATCCACTTTGGTTCCAGGAGTTGGAAGTTGGTACGTCCGCTACTCCATCGACATCTTGCCGTTCCCACCCTAAATCTTGATACAGTTTTTGCAGAAAAAGAATTCTCCCCAGACAAGTATTTTCCTGTTGTTCCTTGATAGTTTTGAGAAATAGTATGCAAACATTTTAAATTTCACCTGTGAAATGTATTTGAAAAATTGCTTTAAATGTTCTTTAAAATAATTTTTGTTAAGTTTTCTATTGTTTTCCTAATTTTCTAAAATAAATTCTAGAGTTCTGAAAAATGAGCAAACATACCGGCAGGCTGGATTTCTTTATTTTTGTTTTTGTTTTATTTGGCTTTTTTTCTTTCATTGGGTGATGGGAGAAAATACCAGGAGAGGTTTTAAGAGGAACTAAATTATTTTTTAACAAGGATAGTATGTATCAAATTCAAATTCTTTCCCTACTTAGTGTACCACATTTGTGTAGGTTATTAAAGTAGTAAAGACACTTATATGAGGCTGACACTGAATTTTATTCAAGTCTGTTTGAAAAATGTTTTCTTCTCTGCCGTTTCATACAGACGTATGGTAATCATCCGTGTTGCAGAAATAATTCTTTTTTGCAGTCCAGCCTCTTGTTTCCTTTGCCAGGGTCCTAAAGTTGAATGAACGCGTGCCTCTTCATCTGTACAGGTGGGTTGCCGAGAAAGAAGACACATAGTACCTGGGAGCCCTACCAGGTACGACAGCATAAGACAGTTGCTCTGTTCACTGCCACAGCGAAGGCCCAGCCTCCCTGGCATGCTTTTTCAGCAGCCTGATGTTTGGTGTGGGTTGTGAGCCCTGCTTCAGTT
The DNA here is from genome assembly GCA_037038555.1 of Rhynchonycteris naso. Taxonomy (NCBI): domain Eukaryota; kingdom Metazoa; phylum Chordata; class Mammalia; order Chiroptera; family Emballonuridae; genus Rhynchonycteris; species Rhynchonycteris naso. Next base: position 130,867,855 of record CM072998.1, read on the forward strand.
CAAGTTATTTCCCTCTTTAATTAAACACAAGTAAGATTGGCCTACTATCACAGTTTCTTTACTACTTGGTTGAAATGGCCTCAAGTATTTTGCTTCTTTCAAATTCAAATTTATTCTTTATAAGTAGGTATATAAAGCATTTGACTGTTTCATTATGTCTTCTAGGTTAGATGTGTCTGATGTTTTCACTTTGAAATGCATATAACATTGATTTTTTTAAGCATTGTTTTTAGGTGGGCTATGTTATTTATTAATTTTATTTCTAAGAGTAAAGTAGGTATTAAAACAGGAGGTATTAGTTCTCTTCTCAAACAGTTAAGAACCACTCAACCCTCATTTTACACATGGAGAAATGCATGTCCTGTAGGTTAAGGTGGTTGGGCTCATAGCCAGATGACATGGGTTCCAAGTGCTTCAGGTTGGCCTTGCCATCTAGACCCTGAGCTCTTTGGTTTAACTGTGTTTGCACAGCAGCTTGACTTTGGCATTCCCTCTTATGTCCTCCAAGGGGTTGGTTATTTATCACTTTCTATTTGCCGTATTTCTTCATGTATAAGACACACCCATGTGTAAGATGCACTTTAATTTGGGGGCCCTAAATTTGGGGGAAAAATGTATTATTCAAAGTTATTGAACTCAAGTTTTATTCATCATAAAATTCATACAACTCCTGGTCACTATCAAAACTCCCATCCATTATTAGCTTGTCCTCATCTGTGTCTGATGATGAGTCATTGTCTTCAATAATGAGCGCAAAAACAAGAGCGAAAAAGCTGGAGATGCAAGTAAAAAATCTATAACCTCTGTATAAGATGCACCCAGTTTTAGACCCCATATTTTTCAGGAAAAGGTGCATCTTATACATGGGGAAATATGGTAAATTTCACTTGCTCAGCCAAGTTTCAAGGGAGGACCAGAGCCAGTAGTCCGTAGCAGAGGTTATTTGTCATCATTCAGGGACTAAAAGCAATTGGGGATATAAAGTAAATGTTCATTTAAAGTTAAAAGTCTGGAATTTAGTTTTATACCCAGCTGTCTGGAGGTCTCCCATCCAGTTGCTAAGCAGGGCCCTGCTTAGCTTCAGACATCAGAACAGATTAGGTGCACTCAGTGTGGTTTTGATTGTACCCAGCTACCCACTCACTATTCCACTTCTTAAGTAAAAACTTCTAGCAAAGTTGAACTAGAAGGCAACATTTAAAACCACCTCTTTGGAAACCGAGTAACGTTGAGAATATGCTTATCAGAGAATGATGAAATCACGCCACCTGAAAACTGCACAGACTTGGCAGGTCCACGCTGGCGCACATGCCAAGGAGTTGATGGTGCACCAGGAGAGGCGCTGTACAGAAATGGGGGCTCGTGCAGAAGAAACAGTTCTTATTCAGGAGCCCTTTGTCCCACCCTTTTACAGCACACACTTTCTTGTTGCCTTGCTCCTGGTTGGTGGGCAAGGTCCCGGAGCAGAGAAGCTGCACTCCTTCTGCTCCCTCAGTGAGTGACTAGGGATCTGTGTGTTAATTAGAGAATTAGAGTGATGTTGGATACTACGACACACTGAACACGCCCAGTGACTTAAACACAATAAAAATGTATTTCTCACATGAAGTCCAAACAGGTGTTACTGATGAGAAGCAGCTCTTCTCCAGGTCCTGATTCAGAGACGTTCATTCCTTCCATTCTGTGGCTGTGCTCTCTTTATGTGGCTTCCAAAGCTTCCATCTTTTCCCCTTCACACGGGCAGATGGGAAGGGAACATGGGGGGCTTCAATGCTGTAGGTGCTCACCACTTCCACTCATATTCCATGAGCTAGGACTCAGCCATCCCACAGGAGGCCAGGGAATGTGGGCTCACTGTGGGCCCAGGAAGGGAATGCTAGGAACTTGGTGCCGACTTTCTGCAGGAATCCAGTCTACTAGGAGCTGGAAACAAAAAAATGATAAAAGATTTATTCCAGCCACATTGAAATGACTGTGGAGTGAAAGACACCCTCCACCAGAGATAGAGCAAATGTCAGAGAGGCATTGGCACATGATCACAGCCGTGCCTTGGACAAAATGCCCTGGCAGAGCTCGGGACATGCCCAGAAACTGAAGCCTCTGGTACCCAGAGCCTCTCTCTCCTAAAGTGTATGTCCTCTTAAGCAGACAGCATGGAGGGCACCTAGATGCCCTTCACTCAGTCTTGTGATACCTCACCACACAGAGTCAAGTTTGCGTCAGGAACAGTGAGTGACCTGTTGGGAGTGCGGCTCAGGCCTCACCCCAGAACCACAGCCAGACTGCATTTTGTCAAGGTCCCCACTCATTTGTACCCACATGAAGGTTTGAGAGTCACTGTTATCATCCTGGCTCTGGCATTTACTGGAAGCATGATGTTAGCTAGATTGCTTACTTAACCTTTTTGTCCCTCCACCTCTTCATCTGTGAAGTGAGGGGTGGTTGGATATTGGATATTGTATCCCTCTAGAGATAAAGTAAACAAATGTTAACACCTGACACTTAGTAAGCATTGGCTATTGCCACATGCTAAGATTTACTTTTAAAAATATAAGGAAATACAGCTTTTGAACTCTAACTATTTGAACTCACCCTCTTTCAATCTTATTTGTCACACTAAGTGCTTTTAGCCCTTTGAAAAGGTTTTGAGATTGTTCTCTTATTCAGAAGGTTTAAGTCTTTGTTCCTTAGAAATAAGTGAGCACAGAAAAATAAAGTCAGCAAATGGTGTTTGTCCCAGTAAGCCCCAATGTAGACAGCAGCCATAATTTTAATGTATAACCAAGTTCTGTGAACTTAAAAGTATACACAGAAACAATCTACTAATTTGTTGAACCTGGAGAGGCAACCTGCTTAATGGGCTATAGTCATAACATGTGGCAACTAATACTAGATTAATTGAAATAGCCAAAACAGGATAATTTAGATCAAATAATTTTGGTGGGGACCAAAATATTTTCAACCAGAAAATAACCTGGTTTTTCAAAGTTAATTTTGGCTTTATGTCCTGATTTACATAAATCCCATGGCATCTCGGGCTCATCCTTTTCACACTCTTCATCCTTTGTGCACAGTAGAGAAAGTTCTCAGAGGCAGGGCTGACTCTACTGCCAAAAGAATGCCGTCTCGGCCTTTAGAGCATTTTCTTTTTTAAGAGAGACAGAAACAGGGGCAGATTGAGACAGACAGACAGGAAGGAGAAAGATGAGAAGCATAAATTTTTTGGTGCTACACTTAGTTGTTCATTGATTGCTTTCTCATATGTGCCTTGACTCGGGAGCTCCACCTGAGCCAGTGACCCCTTGCTTAAGCCAGCAACCTTGGGTTCAAGCCAGCAACCATGGGGTCATCTCTGTGATCTCATGCTCAAGCCAGCAACCCCTTGCTCTAGCCAGATGAGCCTGCACTCAAGCCAGTGACCTCAGGTTTTTGACGTGGGTCCTCTGCGTCCCAGTCCGCCACTCTGTCCATTATGCCACGGCCTGGTCAGGCTAGATAGAGCATCTTTGAGTTGGTTCTCAGTATTTGCATTCTTAACTTTTGCCTCTTAAGCTCTAATTTTTAAATTTCCAATTTAATCACTGTATATTTACTGATGTTATGGGTGGTTTACTTTAGGCTCATCAAGTTCTTTAAAACTGGGAAAGAAATGGAAGCCTAATTCTTGAGGCCGTTACTTAAGGCAATCCAGCACCATTCACATGTGAGTTCCCATAGGAACAAGGCCTCAAATTTAACCTGAATTGTTAGGTTATACCATTGGCTGGTTAGGATCATGAATCAGTAATAACTTCTGTTTCCAACTGAGTCAGAGTTAGCACTCAGCCCGAGGCGTTCAGACCCTGTCTCTTACCAGTCCCTAGCAAAACGCACTTACAGCTGACCGGCGCGGCCTGACATGCTGCACAGTGGTCTCGCACAGAGCTTGGGACAAAGTGGAACTTAGTGGTGCAGACGCTTCCTTGTTGGGACCATCCTGGTGTGGAAAATGGTGTCCTAACCAATCCTAACCAATACAGTTTTGAGCCTCCCATAATCCCCAGGAGGGTTACACAAAAACTGGGAAAGGCACAAAGCCCATGTTGAGGTCACAGCAGTGGGATGGCACCATAAGACCACGCTGCATCTCGGGGCTTTGGCTTGTTTTGTTTTTATGTTTATCAAAATTTAGTGAGATATGTACTAGAATTAAATTATAATATTCTACATATACTCTTTTTCAATATAGATTCCTATACATATGCCTATTACTCTTCTCCTTTTATGGTTTATTTTGGTTTTCTCATTCTCTTTTTAGTGGCTTGTTGGAGATATATAATGCACGTGTTATAAAATTTATTTAAAATATATCGTCCAGTGTTTTTCTTGTCCTCTCAGGCTTGTACAGCCATCACCACTGTCCATGTGGAGAACATCTCACTGCCCAGAAAGGAAGCCGCATACTCACGAACAGTTGTCCCCTTTCCCACTCCTCCACCCTCCCTCCTGTGTCTGGGTTGCACTCCTCTGTGTCGCACTCACTGCTAGAATAGTGTGTCGGTAAATGCTGATGAGTTCATGCTGCGGGTGCAGCTGATGAGTGACGGAGAGGGCAGCGGGTTGGGTGTCAACCCTGGACTCGGATTCTCACTAGCTGTGTGCTTGGGTTTATAATCACTCAGTCCTCCTCTGCCTCGGCTTCCACATCCATAAAATGTAGATAGCAGTCTACTGCACGGGGTGGTCCTGAGAATCACGTGAGAAAATACAGCCACAGCACTTGGCACAGCGCCTGGCCCACACTGGGAGGGTAAGTAATACTGGTTCACTGATGAAAGAGAAACCCCTACACTGGTGACCAGGGGAACTAGGTAGCATATAGTCACTCTGGTCACCAACCTAGGGTTCAGAGAGGCATAGCACTTTCCTGTGCCTTAATCACCCTAATTACCTTCCTCAGAAAAGAGAATTCTCGGATTCAACTTACAACTACATCCTTTGCAGCTGCTGCCTCTCCTGTTCCTGTGCTATAGCTGGCTCTCCCAGCAGGGCCCGCACTCTGTAGAAGTAGGCGCTGCCCAATGGGCTGTACAGCACTTCCCCCCACCCCCCGGGCAGATTGCCAGGCCCTCAGCCTGAACTCAGCAGTGTCATTGCACCTGTCCATCATGGGCATGGAGCCTGCTCCAGATCAGGCCGCCTCCCTTAGTCCCTGGCAGCCTAGGTCTGATCGCTGGGTCTTACAGAAACTAGGGGACAGAATTAACCATCTTTCTCTCCTATTGTTCTCACCTCCCCTGTCCCCAGAGTTGCCTTTGCAGATTTGCTATGCATGCATCTTACAGAAGCAGCTTCTACCCAATGATAACGAAACAATAGCTATCATTTATGGAAAGCCAGGCATTATAAATATATTGTCTCTAAGCCTTACAATGACTTTGCAAACTAGGTATTTCCCCCATTTTACAGAAGAAGAAAAGAAGATCTTAGAGAAGTAAAGAAATGATAATATCAGGGACTATGTTTTGGGAAGAAGAGATGATGGGGTGAATACCTATACAAAGCTTCTTAAAATAATAAGATTCAGCTATCCATTATGTGGCGTTGGGCTTGCACCTGGAAGCACAGGCTTTGGTTCAAACCGTAGCTCAGCAGTTTACCAGCTTTGTGACTTTGGGCACATTCCTGACCTTGGATTTCCAGTTCTCTCGTAGGTGAAGAATATTTACCTCTTACAGTTGTAAGGATCAAACAACTTAATACTTATAAATTCCGGCTCTTATTTAAATATCCTAATTGTTATGACCAAAGTCTCATTTTGTGGATTTATCAGACACATTTAGGTCTTTACTTTTAAATGATGTCACATTACAAATTCAGAAGATGGATAATTGTGTTTGGTATGTCTTTCCTTCAAGAGAAATTGACAGGTTAGATGAGGGGTTGGCAAGATTTGGGGGAGCTGGCCAGATAGTAAATATTTTAGGCTTTTCAGGCCATGTCTCTTTTCACAACTAGTCAACTGCGCTGGGGTAGCACAAAAGGAGCTGTGGGCATGTCTATTTAAGGAGACTTGAATTTAAATTTCAAGTAATTTTCAAGAATAACAAAACGATATTCCTGATTAGTGGTGATGCAGTGGATAGAGCATCAACCTGGAATGCTGAGGACCCCGGTTTGGAATCTAGAAGTCACCAGCCTGAGCACAGGATTGCCAGCTTGAGCGCAGAATCATTTACATCTCAAAGGTTTGCTGGCTTGAAGCCCAGGGTCGTGGGCTTGGCTTGGGCCTTCTGGTCAAGGCACGTATGAGAAGCAATCAGTAAACAACTAAAGTGATGCAACTGCAAGTTGATGCTTCTAAACTCCATTACTGTCTCAAAAGAAAAAGAATGACAAAATACTATCTGGTTTTGGCTGTCTAAAAATGTAAAGCCACCAAACTCAAGGACCATATAAGATCAGCCAGTGGGCTGTAGTTTGGCAACTCTCATTTTAAGTAATTCAATGGTTTTTTAAGGCTGATAGATCCAGCGGAGCCCTAATTTGGGAACAATAATGTGGAGGAGGAAACTCAAGCCTGCCACTCTGTCAGCTAGCCAGCCCAGATCACAGCTTTCTTAACATGCCTAGCCTAACAATTCACTCAACCACTTTGAGCTAACCTTTTTATCAGAAAAACTAAATAGTGATATCACTCTGATCTATAACTTCCTCTTGGTGAAGGGACTACTTTACAGATGAAGTAATAGAGACTCAGGAAGGAAAATGATTCACTCTCGAGGTTACAGTGCCAATATCTTAGCCCAGGTGTCTGACTTGTACTTCTTTCTGCAAACCTTCCAAACCTCTTAATAGAATATAAACTGTGAGCATAGGGACCTAATTGGACTCATTCTGTGTTACATCCCCAGTGCTAGGCTAGTAGCTGGTATATAACAGACATGGAATAGATGCTTGTTGGATAAACAAATGAGTGAAACTTTCAGTTATGCCTGTAGTTCTTCATCTTTTCTTAGGTCAGGGATGCCTTTGAGAAACAATTTAAAATTCTGGACCATCTCTCCAGATTAATCCAATCTCAAAATGAGAAACCTCACTTTTTGAGTATTTGGCCAACTATTGAAAGAAGATGCTATTCACATACTCTGAATAATATTTTATATTATTATTATTTTTTAATTTATTTTATTTTTATTTTATTCATTTTAGAGAGGAGACAGAGTGAGAAAGAGAGAGAGAAAGAAAGAGAGAAAAGGGGGGAGGAGCTGGAAGCATCAAACTCCCATATGTGCCTTGACTGAACCAGTGCAGGGTTTTGAACTGGCAACCTCAGTGTTCCCAGGTCGACGCTTTATCCACTGCACCACCACAGGTCAGGCTTTATATTATTTTTATAAGCATAGAAACAGGACCCGTCTTATATAAAATGGGAGGTGTCTTGGTCTTTTTATTGAAATCATGATGGAAAGGGTATTAAAGCACTGCTCATTGCTCCTGGGCTTTTTTTTTAAACTCTTGATTCCCTTGAAAGTAAGCTTCTCAAAATTTACTGTTTGAAAATGACCTTTATCAGATCCAGTTGCTTCAACATGAGAAGTGACAGCCACAGCCCATTAAGATTAACACGCAGTTTTTTGTGTTTAGACAGACGACTGTGAGGGAAGTAGCCACTCCCCTGCCCAGGGCCAGCCCAGTCTGTGTTATAGTGGGCCTGCAGCCCCCTCTGTTCTCGTCATTTTCTTGCAACTTTCCTGCTCCCCACTCACCTCCTGTTAAGTCAGTGAGAGGGGTTATTAATATTCAGACCTGATGAAATTCAGATGTTACCGATTTTTAGTCTTTTCTCCTATAAAGCATCTCCTGTTTACGTTCCCTTATCATTTACACCAGGACTGCACACAGGTAAATACACTGCTCACAAAAATCAGGGGATATCTCATAATGAATATGAAGCAATAAAAAAGCATTTGATTTTTTAAATTAAACAACAGAAATGCAAATAACAAGTCAAAGTTGTTAAATTATGCAGATGACATGCAAAACCAACTTTTATTTTATTGGTGAAAATGCACTATACAAAAGGCTGAAAGTACTCCAGTATCTGCACCTTCCCTGATCCCCTAATTTTTTGTGAGCAGTGTAGTAAGATTAAGGATATTTTGTTTTCACAGAATGCCATAAAAAAATCTGCTGTTTATGGAGACTTAAGAAAATATTAAGGTACTGCCTTTGCTTGCTACTCCCTTCCCACTTTTTCACTGCATCTCTCCCACACCCCCCAAAAAAGTTCCATTGTAAAACAAGAGTATTTTATTTTACTGTTTCTGGGGTAAGTCACTCTATTCACATTTTGGTCATGTCATGTCATTTACTTTCTCTCCATGGCACTATTACTAGAGCTCATATTTAGCCACATCAATTGTTAAAAGTACTTAAGCACTTCCCTCTGAGTCGGTGAATAAGCCACTGTGGTAAGCCCTCCAAATGCCTTTGCTACACCACCCCTCCCACAGTCCAGCACCTAAAGGGTTAATGCTTCCTGCCCTTTCAGGACCCCGCTCCAAGACTATGGCCAACATCTCTTCTGATTGGTCAGTGCCAGTGCCATACCAGTGAAAAAAATCCACCTATTTATTACCATAAAATTGTATTAATATATATAGGGTATATATAAGTGACTAAGGGCATATATAGACTTCTGTTTTGCTCATTGTGGTGTTCCCAATGTCTCCTTGAACAGTTCCTGACATGCAGTAGACTTTTAAATAATTGCTAGAAGAAAAACTACAGTATATTTATGCTTGCAGTATCAAAGAATTAAGAGCTACAAGCAGGAGAACCACTTTTGGGAACTACTTGATGAGTCCTAGGAGAAGAAAAGACATGAGTTAAGTGACTCCCTATCATCCTTTTTGTAAACAAGCCAAATGATCTGTCCTTCAATTAATAGCCTTACTTCACAACGTTAACTCATTAATTTGCTTTTTTCCAGCAAAGGTGGATATAAGCGAAGATTGGGTTTCAGGTCTCAATTGTCTCACTAATGGCCAAAGACTAGACCTGGAGGTAGAAGCTAGTGGTCTTACCCTAAACCAAGAAGGTGCTGGCGCCCCGGGAGGGCTCCAAGGGGAGGAAGCAATATTGCTGAGGAGTCTATGCAGTCTCCTGCGGTGGTGGAGATGGAGTCACCAAGAATAAATGATGTGAGCCGTAAAGCCTAAGTGGCCAGAGCTGTTCCTGTCCATCCTGACAGCTGGACCTCCGCACATGCGGGAGAGACAGCACTTGTGATGGCTTAATATCTACCACTGGAGCGTCCTGTCCCGCAGCTAAAGCTCACCCACACACACCTGGGTCAGTGCGTCTCCCTTGCTGGGAAAGAAACAGAAGAAACGGATAATTAGTGGAATCCAAAATTCAGTGTGGCGCATATTAAGAGTTCTCTAGCACTTCCTTTTCTTAATCACCACCTGTGAATGCTTCTGCACTTTTTCTGAATCTGTTTCCTGCTTGTGCTATCTCTTATTCTCTAATTTTACTCTGTGACATTTAATCTTGTATTTGTTATAAATTTGCTGTTTTTAAGATTAAAGGAGTACCTACAACCATAGCATTTTATAATTCGGTGGTCATTTAGTTCCACACCTCACTACCCCAATGTGTCCTCTTTGTGTAACCATCTGCAGAAGCACATAGCTCTTAACCCGGTCCCATGTTCTTGGGGGACTGTTACCTGGCTAGTAACCATAAACTATGTTTTTGGGTCCATTACTGTATTTTATTTTGTTTTATTATTTTTTAAGCTGGGAGGTAGAGAGAGAGAAAGAGAAATATTGATTTGTTGTCCCACTTATTTATGCATTCATTTGTTGTTGATTCTTGTATGTGCCCTGACCAGGGATTGAACTCACAACCTTGGCATATCAGGATGACACTCTAACCAACTGAGTTACCCTGCTAGGGCAGGTCCATGATCATTCTTAATCACACCAAAGAAATGTGTGTTTTCTTCCTCTGGACAGCAAAATAATGGAGGAGAAACAAGGTGACAGTCTGCCTTCTCAGCTTTAGTACTATGAACAGTTTCCTTTTTACGGTCTATTTAGTTGTGTGTTTTGCATTTTTGCTCTTTGTTGATTTCACTGTTTAAAATGGATCCCAGTGCAGTACTGAAGTCAGGCATGAATTACACTGCTATTGACCATGAGCTCAGTATTAATGAACCAACAATATATATTACATATGGAATCTTTAAACAGCGACACACATAAAACAAGGTTATGGTTTGAGCAGATGAAAATGTTGTGACCTGAGGCTTAAAGGAACATCATCTTGTAGTTCAGTATTCACTAATTTAGTGTTTTAAGCAACTTTATAGAACATAACTATTGCAAATAATGAGAATTGGTTGCATTGGTGAACAACTGAACCCACACTACTGTGATGGCCCTGCTAAAGTGCTAATAGTCTCAAGTGTACCACCTCTTCAAACACTACTTGTTAAGCAGCTACTATTCACTGGACTCTACAGGCACAGAATGTTTTTTAATTTTTATTTTTTTAAAGATTTACTGAGTTTACAGAGAGGAGAGAGAGAAAGGGAGAGAAAGAGGAGAGAAGGAGCAGGAAGCATTTACTCATAGTAGTTGCTTTTCATATGTGCCTTGACCAGGCAAGCCCATGGTTTTGAACCAGTGACCTCAGTGTTCCAGGTCAATACTCTATCCACTACACCACCAAAGGCCAGGTGTACAGATACAGTCTTGCACAAAAAAGGTTACAGTCCTTTATGCATCTGGAACAGTCTGGTAGGATTATTAAATTTGAAAAATGTGTTGCAAACATGCAGAACAAGTGTGAATCTACATATATTGATGACCAGTTCTCCCACAACAAGGGATGGACAAAACCCTTAGCTGGGGGACTAGGAAAGAATCTCTTCTGCAAGATATTGCCCGTTTCAGCCCTTTTCTCATCAACACTAAAATGACCTCAGCTGCCTGCAAGCTCCCTTCACTCAGCCCTGGAGTAAATGCTAGTCTTGGTAACAGGTTCATTCCTACTAATCAGAGATGTCTGGAAAAGGCCCCGTCCAACTGTTGTGGAAAGGTTGTGTTTTGGATGCTCACTGACCACAGTTGCTTACATCACAGTAATGAGAGTGGCCATTACCTTCTGGGCTGAGCAGGAAAAGGGCTGACATCTCATAGTGACAGCTTGTGTGCCATGTGTTTGCCTAAGTCTCCATGGCTGCCGTATGTATGTCTACACACATATATATGGTATACTTATGGAGAAAATAAATTGGCAAGCTTCGTTCTGGTGTGAGTATGATATATTAACCGTGAGCTCAGTGTTAATGAGCCAACAATATATATTGTATACATACATATTTGGATATAGATGTACTTATCTTTTAAAATTAAAATTATTTTAACTTATTGACTTCAGTGAGAGAGAGAGAGAGAGACAGGAACATCTCCTGTGTGTGCCTTCACCGGGAATCAAACCAGCAACCGCTGTGCTTCGGGATAGTGCTCTAACCAACTAAACTATCTGGCCCTGCTACATTTATATTTATATGGTGAAATTATACATACTTTCTACTTAATCAGCGCCAGGCCAGGATTCTGGATTCTCTTGCTGTGCATTTCACTACTTTCCATATGATTCTGAGAATCTTCCTAGTCTGGAGCTTCCTGTGTTGCATTTGGCAATTTTTCTTTAAATATTAACATCTGCCCTTTGACGCTGTTTTGGGACCATATACCCATTCTCACCAGAGGAGCCGACAACACCCCACTTGTATTTATGATGGTTCCGTCCTTGTTGACCCCTCCCGTCAGAATGTCATTTTTAGGACGCTAATCCATGATTTTATGGAAGCTTATTTTCCGCTAGGTCCTTTCTCATCACACTGGCCTGTTTTTGTCTGCTGTGTGATCTAGGCCAGTGGGGGAACCCTGTGGTTCTGCTGGACTGGTGACCTTCCTGAAGCTAACTCAGAATGTCACTGAGAGCAGTTGCTCCAAGTTCAAGCTTCAAAATGTAGAATCCTTAGCAGATGAATTCCTGTGGCTGCAGCCATTTCTCTACCCTACTTGGGAAGTAGTGGTAGTAATGCGATTTGTCAATTTTCATCAATTCTGTAAATAGGCTTTGGGTGCCACCTGCTACAAAATAGTTTCTTCTTGTTGATTGCTGCAGTTACAAAAGGAGTTATTGACCTTCCTTGTGGGATTTGGTGAAAGACAACATCTCACCAAGACTATGCACTTCAGTGGGGCAGACTACACGGTCCCTTTGGTGCTGAGCACAACAGCTGCCTAAATATGTCTGTTTTTCACTGACTGATTGGGTTGAGTGTCACCTTAGACCAGTGGTTCTTACAGTGAGCACCCTAGAAGATTTCCAGGTGCGCCCTATGGTATTCCAGAGAAATATGTGCCTGTTGGGGACCAAAAAACCAACAGGGTTTGTGGAGTTTAGATTTTGGGGGACAGAGGTGTGGGGAATTGTCTGTAAGCTGACAGTCTGCCCAGCCCCCCACCTCACATGCCTGATTAGGTGGCAAAAGGCTGTTAAGCTGTGGTGCTGGGTTGTTTACACTATCCCCCATGTTCCCCAGAAAGACTGGAGGCAAGTTTCTTCTATCCTGTGTTTGGTGTAAAGTTAAGATTTGCTAATGGTCCCACTTTGCCCTATAAATAAAGCAAGATGCAGTTTTGGGGTGCGCTATGCTCTTGTACAGGGCCCTCCTGACCCTGTATTTTCTTAATTCCACATATTTTCTTAATTCCGCATCTTTTCCACTTGGGACCAGGAATTACTAGCTGTGCTGGTTCATGGCAGTGCCCAGATATAAAAATAAATATAGTTACTCTATTATACCATTTCATTATGGAAATACCACTCTTTTTGTTAACACGTCATTATTATATTTATTATTAATACATCATTATATTATTTTTAGATAAATACACTCAAATAAAATGGATAGATTTCTCAAAGAGAAGCATGATATTGAATAATCTGATTCTGGAAGTAAGCTAAAGTTAAGTGTAAATAAAATATGACTTGAAGGCTGATGGTAGAATTTAATTTATAGCATTTTCCATCACTTACCACTGAACAACACGATTGGATTAGAAGCCCATTCATGGAAGCTTCAAGTGATTTTGTTTTAACATTAATAGAAGAAAAACTGGCAGCTATATCCACTGATCGTGGATTGATGATTAAGCATAAGGAATTGTCTCTTGAAGCCTTTTAGATTTCTAGAAAAGAAGAATATGTGGCAATCTCTAAAAAAGCTTTGAACATTTTACTACAATTTTCAACATCCTATTTATGTGAATTAGGTTTTTCTACCTTCAACACAATTGAGAGTAAAAAGAGAGAAATTCTTCAATATATTGACGAGGAAATGAGAGCTTGCCTTTCAAATATAAGCCCAAACATTGAAGAAATCGCTAGGACACATCAGGCTCATGTTTCTCATAAACATAGGAATGAAAAACTTAACACATTTGTGCAGGGACCTGCCGAATTTACTAAATCTTACTAAGAATGTATCTATATATATAAAAAGATAGATTTTTTGTCGTTTTTTTATTTTTAACCCCTTTTTTAATGAATTTTAAAAAGCATAACAAAAAATGTAACATAAAAATGTTTTTAATGTCAGAATAAATTTAATTTTGTTGTATTTATTTCATTTAATTACCATAAAAGCATATTTGGACTTTATATTTTTTCTTTAATATTTGACTTAATTATTATAACATATTTCTCAGAAATTTGTATATAGTGCACCCATAATTATTTGTAAATTTTAAATGCACCCCGACTTCAAAAAGTTTGAGAATCACTGCCTTAGACCAGGGGTAGTCAACCTTTTTATACCTACTGCCCACTTTTGTATCTCCCTTAGTAGTAAAATTTTCTAACCACCCACTGGTTCCACAGTAATGGTGATTTATAAAGTAGGGAAGTAACTTTATAAAATTTATAAAGCACAGTTATAGCAAGTTAAAGCATATAATAATAATTACTTACCAAGTACTTTATCTCAGATTTTTGCTAAGTTTGGCAGAATAAATCTTTATAAAACAACTTACTTTAGTTAAGTCTATCTTTTTTTTTAATTTTTTTATTATTATTATTAATTTTAATGGGGTGACACCAATAAATCAGGGTACATATATACAATGAAAACATCTCCACATTATCTTATCATTCAATTGTGTTGCATACCCGTCACCAAAAGTCAAATTGTCCTCTGTCACCTTCTATCTGGTTTTCCCTGTGCCCCTCCCCTCCTCCCTATTCCACCCTCCCCTCCCTCCCCCCACCCCGTAACCACCACTCTCTTGTCCATGTCTCATAGTCTCACTTTTATGTCCCACCTATGTATGAAATAATGCTGTTCTCAGTTTTTTTTTCTGATATACTTATTTCACTCCGTATAATGTTATCAAGGTCTATCCATTTTGTTGTAAATGATCCGATGTCATCATTTCTTATGGCTGAGTAGTATTCCATAGTATATATGTACCAAAGCTTTTTAATCCACTCGTCTTCTGACGGACACTTGGGCTGTTTCCAGATCTTCGCTATTGTGAACAATGCTGCCACAAACATGGGGGCGCATTTCTTCTTTTCGAACAGTGTTATGGTGTTCTTAGGGTATATTCCTATAAGTTGGATAGCTGGGTCAAAAGGCAGTTCGACTTTTAATTTTTTGAGGAATCTCCAAACTGTTTTCCACAGTGGCTGCACCATTCTGCATTCCCACCAGCAGTGCAGGAGGGTTCCCTTTACTCCACATCCTCGCCAGCACTTATTCTGTGTTGTTTTGCTGATGAGCACCATTCTGACTGGTGTGAGGTGATATCATTGTGGTTTTAATTTGAATTTCTCTAATGATTAGTGATGTTGAGCATTTTTTCATATGCCTATTGGCCATCTGTATGTCCTCTTTGGAGAAGTGTCTATTCATTTCTTTTGCCCATTTTTTGATTGGATTGTTTGTCTTCCTGGTGTTGAGTTTTATAAGTTCTTTATAAATTTTGGTTATTAACCCCTTATCAGACATGCTGTCGAATATGTTCTCCCATTGTGTGGTTTGTCTTTTTATTCTGTTGTTATTGTCTTTAGCTGTGCAAAAACTTTTTAGTTTGATATAGTCCCATTTGTTTATCTTGCCTTTTATTTCATTTGCCCGTGGAAATAAATAGGCAAATATATTGCTGTTACAGATGTCGGAGAGCATGCTGCCTATGTTTTCTTCTAAGATGCTTATGGTTTCACGGCTTACGTTTAAGTCTTTTATCCATTTTGAGTTTGTTTCTGTGAATGGTGTAAGTTGATGGTCTAGTTTCATTTTTTTGCAGGTAGATGTCCAATTTTCCCAACACCATTTGTTAAAGAGGCTGTCTTTACTCCATTGTATGTTCTTTCCTCCTTTGTCAAATATCAGTTGTCCAAGTTAAGTCTATCTTTTTATTTTGGTTGCTCCACTACCGCCCACCATGAGAGCTGGAAAACCCACTAGTTTACGGTAGGGACCAGGTTGACTACCACTGCTTTAGACTCTCACATTAATTGGAAGACCTACCCTTTATAGTTACTTCTGGACATAACATTATAAATATGTACTACTTGACTACAGTACGTAAATAACCTAAAATAGCCTACTTATTATTGGAGATATGGGCAGTATTGGACTGCTTCACACCCATTTTTTATGTTTTCTTAACTTTCTATTATAATATTACCATGAAAAACAACTAAACATGTACCTACAAAGCCATGTGTTACAATTGGGGTTGGAGAGGTAGGAGAAAGAGGAGGCAGTAAAAATTAATGTACTTCCTTGGTTTAAATAAGTATCTAAGTCAGTGGTTCTTAACCTGGGATCTATCGAATCCTAGGGGTTCGATGAGTCGGTCTCAGGGCTTAGGAGAAGCCTCTGCTGCAGAGGCCAGAATAAAGTAATACCATAATTTGTTGTGAGTTCATGCACTTTGTTGGTTTTGTTCTTTGAGCAAGGTGATGTTCATGTATGGCTCATTTTGTGTACCAGTAAAAAAACATATACCCATGTCTTGAATTTGGAAAAAAATATCATATTTTATTTATCACTAAAGAAGGGTTCGGTGAATGTGCTTATGAAACTGGTGGGTTCGGTACCTCAAAAAAGGTTAAGAACCACTGGTCTAAGTGATATTTGGTGTTGAGTGAGTTATTTATAAAAAAGAGGTAAAGGGTGGATATATTTTTTATCAAAAATGCATTCTTTGGCAAGTGAGAGAGTGCCTGTCTCAATTCAGTAAGAAAGGCTAAATAGTTAAGGGTTGTTTTCTTCTTGTCTTCCTTATCTGAAGTGCTTAACTTGGTTGAGTTCACGGAAAGAACACAAGCTCTGAGGTTAGAAGACCTGGATTTGGACCCCAGCCTCTCCATTTTCTTACCTATCTGGCTTCCAGTTCTAGCCTCACTCTCTCTGATAATTGTACTTCATTATGGTTCTGAAGGTTAACTGTAAACTCTAAAGCATAAAACCAAATTGGAAGTGCCATCATCATCATGTCCTTTGTAAGTCAAGACAACCAACACCTGGTCCCTGGTATTATACGAATTTATCATAATTATATCTTCTAGGATGGGCTCCTGCCCGCCCAAGTCTAACATGATAAATGCAAGGACTTAGCCAAGGCAAATTCCTGAAAAGAACACAATGCAACAGAAGCAGTTCACAAAGTCATGAGGGTTTCTGTCAGTGATTACATCCTGTGCAATGTTAACAGTGGCTGGCAACCAACCTGAAGATAGAGAAAAGAAGTGATGAAAATGTCAAGATTCCTCAAACAGATATGTCAAGGGAAAAGCTGGAGTAGACCAGGACATTGTGGTCAGCAATAAAGGCTAGGAGATTTGGCTGTCTCTGTACCAAATTATTAGCTCCTTTGAAGAATCTCAGTTTGCCGTGATGTGTTGCAAACAAGCACATCGCAGCAGAAAATCGTTAGTTCTGCCCTTTCTTCCAGGTGACTTATGGACAGAAATACTATACTGTACTTTCTTGTCTTAACTTTCTTTTTTTCCAACTATTTGGGTAATATAGTGTGACAGTTCCAACTGAGCATTTAAGGAGACTAGAACTTTAATTGAACGGGAGGTTATTTCAGAGACTAGATCATGGTCATTCTACACATGATGCCTTTATCTGCTGATGGTTCTAGTGAGGTGTGACCTTGTTAGGTTTTCCACAGAGGATAAGATTTGGGAGTACGGTGAACTCAACTGAATTTTTTGACATGTCTGCTCGCATTCCTATGAGTGCTCCTGGGTTGGATTTTTGAACTTTCTGAGCTCCAGGTGTGACGAAGGCAAACAGGAATAGAAAATGCATGTTCTCTTTGTTTTCCACAGGAAGTTTTGTTGACAAAAGTCTCCTGAGTTTAGCCCACTACACCAGGGGTCCCCAAACTTTTTACACAGGGGGCCAGTTCACTGTCCCTCAGACCGTTGGAGGGCCAGACTGTAAAAAAAAAACTATGAACAAATAAATCCCTGTGCATACTGCGCATATCTTATTTTAAAGTAAATAAAAAACAACAAAAAACGGGAACAAATACAATATTTAAAATAAAGTAAATTTAAATCAACAAACTGACCAGTATTTCAATGGGAACTATGGGTGCGGATGCATCCTGTGCTCCTCTCACTGACCTGGAAGTGCGGAGGGGGCTGGATAAATGACCTCAGGGGGCCGCATGCGGCCCGCGGGGCCATAGTTTGGGGACCCCTGCACAACACGGTTCCCAAAGCTCTCCCTGCCAGTGGGCAAACCATGAGGTTCTGTATTTTTTCTCCACCTCCCCCGGGATAATTGATAACACTGGGAAACAAAATTTTTGTTGTATCCACAAAAATACTTGTTACCTAATTTGAGTGTGCTGATCTCAAATCTGACATTAGTTTATCTCTGTAAGCTACAGTATTTTTGCAATTCAAGATTTTAGGTTTTTATCTTATTGTAAAATTCTCAACATTTAGTTTAACATAATGAAGTAGAATATCTTCTTGGGCATCATTTTTGTGAAAATATAATAATTTATATAATGCAGTAAATACACTAAAAGATATGATTGCATCAGAATTTGTCTACAATTTTGCAATAATTACATAAAAATAACTAATTTTAATCATAAAATTTGTGCAAAAGTTATTTAGATTCTATTAAGGCAAAAATTTGCGTATGTAGCTCTTGCGTTAGTGTACTTGTTGAGGACAATCTTGTTTGATGCTCCAGCAGTAGTCTGATGATCCACACATATTTCTGTCCCATCGCCCCTGATAACGCTCTTCCATTGTCTTCAGATCTTGATGAAAGCGTTCTCCCTGCTCATCACTAACAGCTCCAAGATTTTCAGGAAACTTATCAAGGTGACTTGTTCAGGAAGTGAATCTTTTTTTTTTTCTTTCTTTTTTTTTACAGGGAGAGAGAGAGTCAGAGAGAGGAATAGATAGGGACAGACAGAAAGGAACACAGAGAGATGAGAAGCATCAATCATCAGTTTTTTGTTGTGACACCTTAGTTCCGTAATGGCGAACCTATGACATGCGTGTCAGCACTGACACGCATAGCCATTTTCAATGACACATGACCGCATACCAGAGAAGTATGGGGCCGCATGCCAAGAAGGACGTTTCATCCTCGGCTCTTGCATGGTCAGGTGCAGTAGCTGAGGATAAAACATTTGCTGTAGTGTAGACACTCTGTGCCGGAGGTCTGTAGGCCAAAACAACAGAACTCTGGCACAGAGCATCTAGTTCTGGGACTTCTGGTTAGGCTGTTTTTCTTGAAGTGACACACCACCCAAGTTATGCTTGGTTTTTTGGCGAATTTTGACACACCAAGCTCAAAAGATTGCCAGTCACTGCCTTAGTAGTTCATTGATTGCTTTCTCATATGTGCCTTGACCATGGGCCTCCAGCAGACCGAGTAAACTCTTGCTCAAGCCTATGATCTTGGATCCAAGCTGGCGAGCTCTTCGCTCAAGCCAGATGAGTCTGCACTCAAGCTGGCGACCTTGGGGTCTCGAACCTGGATCCTCCGCATCCCAGTCCGATGCTCTATCCACTGCTCCACTGCCTGATCAGGCAGGAAGTGGATTTTAACGCTCATGTTACATCCAATGTGGCAGACAGCCAACAGCATCTTTTGAACCAGAAGTTTATAGTTTTCTGCTTTTTTGTTGCCAAGGAAGTTCTTTGTAACTGCCCCAAAAGACTGCCATGCTGCTTTCTCCTCCTTATTCATCTTCCTGACAAATTCTTCATCACGTATGAGGGTTTGAATTGGAAGTCCATCGAATATAGCTGCTTTTATCTTCTTGAAAGGCAAGGCAGGAAAAGCAGAAATAGTATGTTGAAAGCATTCACTTTCTCTATTCAAAGCCTGAACAAACTGCTTCATTAAGCCAAGTTTGATGTGAAGTGGGGGAAAAATGATTCTGTCTCGATTAACTACAGGTTAATTCTCAATATTTTGCATCTCTACTTCCAGAGCTTCACGTTTTGGTCACTCATTCTGTGTCATGTTTCTCCTAAGCTTGGCTATCCCACAAACACAGAAAGCAAGGATACTTCGTGAAACCTCTCTGTTGTCCTAGCAGGAAATTTACCATTTTAAGATTCACACAGCCTGACCAGGCGGTGGCACAGTGGATAGAGCGTTGGACTGGGATGCCGGGGACTCCAAGGTCGCCAGCTTGAGCGTGGGCTCATCTGGCTTGAGCAAAAGCTCACCAGTTTGGACTCGAGGTTGCTGTCTCGAACAAGGGGTTATTCGGTCTGTTTAAGGCTCATGGTCAAGGCACATATGAGAGAGTAATCAATGAACAACTAAGGTGTTGCAACGAAAAACTGATGATTCATGCTTCTCATCTCTCTCTGTTCCTGTCTGTCTATCCCTATCTATCCCTCTCTCTGACTCTCTCTCTGTCCCTGTAAAAAAAAAAAAAAAAAAAAAAAAAGATCCACAAATGATTCCGTTATGCTCCTCATGCTTCAGAAACTCGAGGATAATTTTTATGTCATTATAATCTTCTCGCAGATGAGTTGAATAACCAATTGGAACTGCTGCATAAACAGTACCGTTGTGTAGAAAAATACATTTCAGACTCCGTTTAGAGCTGTGAAGAAATAGCCACCATTCTGTTGGACTGTAAGTGGTAACACCTAACTGGCTGAGAAGATTACTGATATCATTACAGTAAATGAAGTGTTTGTCTTCGGAAAAATCCACAAAAATTTGTTCACGCTTCCTGAAATGGGGATACTTTAGCTGACTAGTGAAGTACATTCTTTTCTTGAAGCATGGAGGCTAATAACTCAGCTGCTTTCTTTGATAGGTCCAAATCTCTTACTAAGTCATTCAACTCGGGTTGGCTAACCTGCTAAGGGGTTCATGACTGCTTGGCATCAGAAGAAGACCCTTCAGATTCTACAACCATTTCCTCATGCATCTTATCAAAATACACTTGATCACCATGTTCACTTTCTTCATCCTTAGAAGAAATAAAACCATTGAAAACTGGAACCGGGAGTGTCTCAGAGTGTGGGATAGGTCGTATTGCTGAAGGAATATTAGGATATGCAATCATATGCCATTTTTTTCTTGCCGATGCCCTTTGTATGGGTCAGACAGAAATAACAGTCACTGCTGTGGTCCTTAGATTCACGTCAAACCATGGGAATACCAAAATGGCATTCCTTTGCGTTTTCCTTTAGTCCAGTCACAAAGTATTTTCTCACAAGTATGACACACAACATGAGGAACCCAATTCTTGTCTTAATCGCCAAGGGGAACTTGAAAGTAGGCAATATATGCATGTGTCACAAATGATGAAATATTGTGCCTTTGATGTTGAAGTGTGTAACAGCCACGTATATAACAGAAGGTGTCAGGACTATTCTTACATTTACGCCTACTTGAAGAAGCCATGATTCAATCTTAAAACAAAATAAGAGGGTCTTTTTTAGATAATAATTTTTTACATTTAAAAACAACTACAATTATGTAAAAGTGATGTTTGTAAAACAATTGCCTTGTGGTTATGTTCAATCCAAGAGTCATTTTCTTTAACTCCAATTTAAAAACCAATGCATGCCATTAACTGTAACAAAAAGAAATGAAAATTGTATAGAAACTAGAGCATGCACCAAAAATGGATTTCAGCAATGCAGAAATATATAGAAACAGTTCTAAAACCTCATGCAACTGTAAATGGAAATAAAAAATTGTTCCCCAGTGTAATCGGACCCAAGTTATCAGGCTTTGGCCTCTGGCACATTCTCCCTGACATCCTTATACACCTGAAAAAAGGGCTCTGTAGGAGAGAAGAAAAACCAGTATCAACAAACCAACCAGAGAATAAAGGGAAAGGAACTAACAAGAAATTGAAGAAGGCCGATGGAAATTTATTATGTGGGTGAAGAACTTGCTGTATCAGGTGGCTGTGACCACATCAAAGGAAAACTCTGACAACTTCTCTATCTTCCCAGGGCTCTCTGATAATAGGATGCACGCCAGTGAGTTTGGTGGAAGACCAGGGGTATGAGGTCACATTTCTGAGCACCCTGAATTCTGCTTCATGGTCCTTTGAGCTTGCTGAAACTGTGTCGGTGACTTTTGTTTGTAAAGTCACCAGGGAGCAGTGAGAGCTCAGGGAGAGGCTGGCAGAGTGTGGTGAGCTGACTGATCAATAACATGGCCGCCATTTATAATACCTGGCCACATGCCAGGCATTGTCCCAAAGATATGAACTCATTGGATTCTCCCAACAGTCATGTGAGGCTTGAGCTTTTATTCTCCCCACTCTACAGATGAGGAAGTTGAGGCACATTAGTGACAGGGCCAGGATTTGAACCTGGTATTTGAAGTCTCCAGGGCTCCAATTTCCCAAGTGATAGCGAGAGGCTGTTACTTCCCTAAGGATACCCAGTGAGTCAATGGGCATTCAGACTCTTGGGTTCCCCACTCAACCTTAATGGCACTGGTGTAGGTACTGAAGTGCTTAATGTTGAACTTTATACAAAGAATATGCTAGCAATTAAAGGGGAATTGACTGCAGAACCATTTTGTACTATGATTTAACATTTGCCCTTGCTATGATAAGGCTTGTCATGGCCTCCACCCCCAACAACTGCCTGTCCCAGGATGAAACAAGAAATGACATTCTCCTGTGGCAACTTGGAAAAGAAGGTACTTCATCTGGAGAAATGAGGTCCCAGAGTTCAGTGTGTAGTTATAGTCAGAAAGAAGTATTACGTGCAGTAATCCTTTAGGGTTACTTTTTTTTTGTTATAATTTCTGGATGTGCTTTGACCAAATTAACCACAAATATGATTTTCTCTTTATTTCAGCCCTGTTTGCTCCAGTTTTATGTATGTAGGTGAGTAGAACCCAAGCTGAATTGCAACACACTGTTTCCATCATCTTTCTTTTCTGCAGTGTTCATCGCCACACTCCATGTGAAAAAGGTTCCCCCAGACTGCAGGACAGCATTATGGCCCAGCCTATTTCTGCAGCTGTGCCTCCTTTGCATGACATCCCCTCCACTTCCCTCCATGGAAATTGGGCTGAATCGCTCCCAGAGCTTCTCCATTTCTTGGATTCTGTACTGTTCCTGAGTGTCCTCTAAGTGCTGTCATGCACCCTGACCTCCGTGAACCCCCACCCCCATTCTCCTCACCTCATTGATCTCCCTGCTCTGAATGCAATTCCTGTTTTGAGGCTCTTACCCTTAACTTTCCTTGTAGAAGAGTTGTGTGTGTTCCTGTCTCCAGTCCCCACGTTCCCGCGGATGAAGAAGTGTGTCTTACCCATCCCTGAACTCTCTCTGGTACCGAGTCTGACACCTGGCTTATATCCCTGCTTGGTCAGGGGTATGCATTGTGAGGTGGTGGGGCATAGCTGTCAAATAGTAATCAGGGAGGGGACCTTAGAGATGAACTGGTATCACTTTTTATTCTATAGATGAGGAAACTGAGAGGTGCAAACGCCACCCCCCTAGGTCATTGGTGAAATGGTGGCAGACCAGGTTACCCAACACGCTGCAAGTTACCACCTTCTAAACTGTGGAGGAGAACATGCTGTTGGGAGAAAATCCTTTTGGCTTACAAAGTTTTACGGACTGTTTATACCCTGATGGGAATAACAGAGCAGAGAGGGAAACTTGAAGAGACAGTGATTGCAGGAGGGAGACGCCAGGGATGCATGTGTGCAGGGGTGGAATCCAGTGTACAAATAGAAAACTTAGAATACAGCCCGGACAGTTTACCCATGGTGACAGTAAGGGACACTGAATATGCTACAGATATGGGTAGCAATATGGGTAGGTACCAAGAGCATGTGGAAGTCATTTCCTGAACCTTTCTGGGGTTTTGTTGTTGTTTTTTGTGTTGAATAAGGTTTTCAACTGAAAGTGAGAAGGAGGGAAGAAGTATTGTCTACGGGAGTGGGAGCAGGAACTGATAAGGAGTCATAAGCGGGCTGTGGACAGGGCTGACCGCTGGAGGTAGGTGATGAAGCAATATTTCTCAGTGGAGGCACAGCTGGCCTCTGGGGCCAGCGTGTGACTGGGCATGTAGCATCCCTGACCCTGGGTAGTACTCCTTCACAATTGTGCTCCCTGCTGTGTTTCCAAACTCGCCTGTGGGAGCTGGCTTTCCTGATTGAGAAGCACTGGTGGCAGGAAGTAGGATTGATGGGTGTTCAAGTTTGACAGAAAGGGGTGGGGGAATTGAGGGTGTATGTGACAGAGTAATTGTGGCACTTAGATTTTCTGAACAACAAAATACCTCTGTTGGCTGTAGGAGTTCAGGACAGCTCAGTGCTAGAGCTGCCCTGCCTACTACCATTTTTGCACATTCGAGAATGTGTCCAGTTTATGGCTATTAGGAATAAAGTGCTATGAACATTCTTATACAGATTTTTGGGTGGGCATATGCATTCATTTCTCTTGGGAATGCACTCAGGGTAGACTTGATGAGTCACGGGGAATAGGTGTATTTAGCTCTCATAAAAACTGCTGCTCATTTCTTTAGAAGTTGCACATATATACACTTACCTATGAATAGCCATTCCATTTCAAGTATTTAAGTAAAAGAAAATAAAGCATATGTCCACACAAAGATTTGTACTTTAATGTTCCTAGCAGCTTTATTGACAATAAGATAGAACTGGAAACAACCAAAATGTTCTTTGGTGCAGCTGAACAATGGATACTACTCAGCATAGTGATAGATACAACAAAATAGATAAATTTTAGACTCATCATTAGAGTAAAAAAAAAGCAACAAAATACATGCCATATGATTCCAGCGATATAAAATTCTAGAAAGGGCAAACGAGTCCCTAGTGAGAGAAAGTCCAGCAATGGTTGTGGGGGTAGGACAGTGATGGGCAATCTTTAGAGCTTGGTGTGTCAAAAGTCACCAAAAAAACAAGCATAACTCGGGTGGTGTGTCACTTCGAGAAAAACAGCCTAACCAGAAGTCCCAGAACTAGACACTCTGTGCCAGAGTTCTGTTGTTTTGGCTTACAGACCTCCGGCACAGAGTGTCTACACTACAGCAGATGTTTTATCCTCGGCTACTGCACCTGGCCATGCAGGAGCCGAGGATGAAACGTCCTTCTCGGCACGCGGCCCCATACTTCTCTGGTATGTGGCTGCCATGTGTCATTGAAAATGGCTATGCGTATCAGTGCTGACATGCGTGTCATAGGTTCACCATCATGGGGTAGGGCAGTGCAGAGGAAGGGATGGATTCCAAACGGCAGGAGGAAACTCCTGGGGGCAGTGACATGTTCATTTTTTTGACCGTGGTCATTGTTTCATGGGTGCGCATAGGTCAAAACTCATCTGTATATACTTTGAAAATGTACCTGAATTATATACCTCAAAGCTGTTAAAAAAAATAACAAAACCTACTGTACAATTTTCCAAAATGGTTGGACCAATTGATACTCCAGCTGAAATGTATGAGATTCTAGTTGTGTGCACACATCTTTGCCAATGTTTGATCTTTTTTTTTTTTTTACAGAGACAGAGAGTCAGAGAGAGGAATAGATAGGGACAGACAGACAGGAGTGGAGAGAGGGGAGAAGCATCAATCATTAGTTTTTCGTTGCCGTTGCAACACCTTAGTTGTTCATTGATTGCTTTCTCACATGTGCCTTCAGCAGACCGAGCAACCCCTTGCTGGAGCCAGCGACCTTGGGTCCAAGCTGGCGAGCTTTAGCTCAAGCCAGATGGGCCTGCGCTCAAGCTGGCGACCTCGGGGTCTCAAACTGAGTCTTCCGCATCCCATTCCGACGCTCTATCCACTGCGCCACCGCCTGGTCAAGCCCAATGTTTGATCTTAATGAGTCCTCTTAACTGTGGTGTCAGTGTGGTGGGTTCCCAGGATGGGTCTTTATTTGCATTTTCCTGATACAATGACACTGAGCACCCTTCACATACTTACTGATCAAATGAGCACACTCTTTTATTAAGTGCCTATTTCAGGTGTTTTCCTATTGTTCTACTGCATTCTTAGTCTTTTCCTTTTGGTTTGCAGCTCTTGATATACTCTGGATGAGTCCCCTGGTCATGAGTGGGGAGGGAGAAAGTACAGGTATCATCTCCCAGCCTCTCACTTGCCTTTTCACTCTCTTAATTTTGTCTTTTTTTTTTTAATATATTTTATTATTATTAATTCTAATGGGGTGACACCAATAAATCAGGGTACATATGTACAATGAAAACATCTCCAGGTTATCTTATCATTCAATTGTGTTGCATACCCATCACCAAAAGTCAAATTGTCCTCTGTCACCTTCAATCTGGTTTTCCCTGTGTCCCTCCCCTCCTCCCTATCCCACTCTTCCCTCCCTCCCCCCATCCCATAACCACCACTCTCTTGTCCATGTCTCATACCCTCATTTTCATGTCCCACCTATGTATGTAATCGTGCTGTTCTCAGTTTTTCTTTTTTTCTGATTTACTTATTTCACTCCGTATAATGTTATCAAGGTACATCCATTTTGTTATAAATGATCCGATGTCATCGTTTCTTATGGCTGAGTAGTATTCCATAGTATATATGTACCATAGCTTTTTAATCCATTCGTCTTCTGACGGACACTTGGGCTGTTTCCAGATCTTCGCTATTGTGAACAATGCTGCCACGAACATGGGGGCGCATTTCTTCTTTTCGCACAGTGCTATGGTGTTCTTAGGGTATATTCCTAAAAGTGGGATAGCTGGGTCAAAAGGTTAATTTTGTCTTTTGATGAATGGTTTATAATTTTAATTAAATCCAATATCTCTTGTTTAGTAGTTTTTATATCTTACTTAAATTTTTTTTGCTTGCCTAAACTCATAGAGACATTCTCCTGTGCTTTTTTTCTGAAAGCTTTTTGCTTTAGTGTTCATATACAGCCCTGTGGGGCATCACGACTTCCGGCATGGGCTGTGGTGTAAAATGAGGGTCTATGCTCCCTTTTATTTTAATAGGTTTCAATGGACCAGGCACGATTCTTGAAAGACCTTCCTCTCCTGCACTGAATTGCAGAGGCATCTGTCACCATCAGGTGGCCATATAATAACCATTTCTTACGCCTTGGTTATAGTTTCATTCTGCTCTGTTTTCGGACTTTGTATCAAGTTTGTGCTAATCTAATAAAATGGAGAAGACCAGAGGGTCTCTTTTCTATTCTCTGAAAAATATATACCTTGGAAATTATTTGTTCCAAGTAGCTGTACTTGAAATACTTTAATCTGTAAAACCATCTGTATCAATCAGTGTCCAATCAAGAAAACAGAAAACTCTTGGAGTATATATTTATTTTAAAGGGGAAGAATTAATTACATAGGTGATGGAAGGAATCAAAAAGTCAAGCAAGTGAAATTAACGGTAGTAGGAAATGACTGGGACCCCTACCCTAGAGGGAACAAAGGGGGGAGGAAGAGTGTTCCTGGGTCACGAGGTAGAAACTGGAATCCTGTCGGTAACCAGTGGGACCTCGAGCTACAGAAGAGAGGTAACCAGTGTGGGAGACTCCATGACGGGCAGAGTGGGAGAGGACAGAACCCTGGCTCCCCCACCACCACCTCTAGCCTGCTGTGTACCTCTCAGTAGTTCCCATTGCCTGAATCTACCAGAAGCAGCTGACATAGGAGCCTGGGAGGTCAGAGTCTGCCTCCCAAGGATAATTATTGCCTAAACAGGGTAAGGGCATGGAGTGGGCCCCAGGGCAGAGGCTCAGGACTGCCCCCACACACACCTAAGCCCAGAGCACTTTTGTCAGATTAATAATCAGTTTTCCTTCTAATTCTTGGGTCAATTTGATTATTTATATTTTCTAAAACAAAATCATATTTTTCACTAAGATTTAAAAAGTATTAGTTATATGACATTATGTGTTATATTTTACTATTTAAAGTCTTTTCTATATTTATAGTTAATTAACCTTTCTTATTCCTAATTTTGTGTTTTTTTAGGTTAATTATTTTTCTGCATCTGTAACTATTGACTGGAGACAAAATAAGTATCATTTAACATGTTTCTCTGAGCCCTGTATATTATTTGGTAAGTAGGTCTAGAAGCTGATCCAGTCAGAATCAGCTATTTTGTTGACCTGAATCCTTCACAGGCAGTGGATTGTACCTCCATCAGGGACTTGTAAATATCAGTGTCCTTGTCAGTGTTAACAGCCATTGAACCCCTGCAATAGGGGTTGCAAATGCTGATGAAATGTATCATTTCTTTTTTTTTGTTTATCAGCTGGGAGACTTCTATAAAGAAAAACCCTCGTTATATTCAGTGGGACGTTTGAATCCATGTAAACACAATAAATTAAAATTAATAATAAAAAAAAAGAGAAACTTTTCCTCATTACTATTTGATCACACTAGGCTATCTGTTGACTTTTTACCCCCTTTAACCCTTTCAGATATCTGACTTCCTTCACTGGAAGTATCCATTGTTTACTCTAACGGTATAGACCTCAATATTTTTGCAGAGATGCTTGTATAACTCTTAATTCATTTTTTTGGTATGTGATGCAAAATTCAAAAGGTGCAAGAGGGCAGAGTTAAAAGAAAGAGTTTTCCCCCTGCCTCTTGTCACTCAGTTCCCACCTGGAGGAAGCCATATTTAGCTGTCTTATGATCAGAGGTGGATTAACCACGGTTGCACTGGGCGCGCGCCCGGGGCCCCGACTTCTGAAGGGCCTCGCAAAACCCTACTTTACATGTTTTTCTAATGACACCAAGTTTGGTTTCCGATGTGCAATTTTAGCATTAATAGTACATAATATTTTTTATTTACTTAAAAATATGGTTGACATGTATTTTTATTTTCCCTGTCTCTCTGTTTTTTCTAAGGGCTCATATTTTCTTCTATTTTTACATTTGTAAGTTTTTAAGTATTTCTAAGTAAAAAGGAATATGCATATTATATAACATTCTGTTTAACTCAGATGGTCCCCAACACACTTCTTGCCCCTTTCTTTTTTCATTAAACAATGTATCTTGAAGATTTGTGCATGTTAGGACATATAAAGGAGACTCATTCTTTTAAAGATTGCTACTGTTGCTTTGTATGGGAATATAGTATAACATAATTTATTTAAATAATAATATACCTGTTCCAGCTGGCTAGCTCAGTTGGTTAGAGCGTCATCCCTATACACCATGGTTGCATGTTGGATCCCCAGTCAAGGAAAATACAAGAATCAACCAATGAATGCATAAATAAGTGAAACAACAAATTGATGTTTCTTTTTCTCTCTAAAATCAATAAATAATGAAAAAAAACAATATATTGATGGACATTTAGGTTCTATATCCATTGATGCTGCAGTGAACGCCCTTTACACGGGTAGTTTCCCATGTGTGAGTGTATCTGTAGGATAAAGACCTACAAGTGAAACTGCCACATCAAAAGATATGTGGACACACCTGGAGAGCTGATGAATATTCTATTGGGATCCTCCCCTGGAACCTCGCCTAAATTCTCCACCTTTACAAACCCTTAAGCCCTTAGGACTGAAGACCCAGTGTGCTCTTCCTCCCAGGAGCACACCCTTGCCCTTCCTGTTCTCCTCCCTCTTCCTCTTTCTCCATTGCCCGCCCCCCACAGGAGTAGTTATCTCTCCCAAGATTTCCTTCTTTAACCTCTCTATAGCTCTGACTTTCTAAATAAACTTTATCTTATTTTAAAAAAAAGATATGTGGACTTTTAAGGTTTTTTATTTATTTGTTTTTTATTATTTTTTTAGGTGAGAGGAGGGTAGATAGTGAGGCAGACTCCCACATGCCCCCAACCAGGATCTAGTTGGCAACCCTATCATGGGCTGATGCTCGAGTACTGAGCTATTTTTAGTGTCTGATGCTGAAGCTCCAACAGAGCTATCCTCAGCGACCAGGGCCATACTTGAACCAATTGAACCACTGGCTTCAGGGTGGAAGAGGGAGAGAAGGGGGGGAAGGTGGTGGAGAGAAGCAGATGGTTGCCTCTCCTGTGTGCCTGACCAGGAATTGAACCTGGGACCTCCCTATGCCAAGTCATTGCTCTGTCCACTGAGCCGCAGGCCAGGGCCTAGCCAGTGGTTGGCAAACTCATTAGTCAACAGAGCCAAATATCAACAGTACAACAATTGAAATTTCTTTTGAGAGCCAAATTTTTAAAATTTTAACTGTATAAGTAGGCACATTCCTTCTCGAGGTAGCGCCCGCACATGGTATTTTGTGGAAGAGCCACACTCAAGGGGCCAAAGAGCCGCATGTGGCTCACGAGCCACAGTTTGCTGACCACTGGCTAGACTTTTAGTTTTAATAAGAATTGCTAAATTTTCCTTTCTAGAGGATATTCCAACATACACTTCCACTCTGTTTAGAGAGAGCTGGCTTCCTTACTCTCCTAACAACACAATGTGTTATGGAACTCTAGTTATTTCCAATCTGATTGTTGAAAGCATTAAATTTCTTTGTAGTTTCAACTTGCATTGCCTTCTTCATTTAAAAGGTCCTGTATTTTCTTTCCTGTTAACAGTCTGCTTCTATCCTTTACCATCTCCATTGGGTTATGGGCTTTGTTTAGTTGATCTGTAGAGGGTCATTGTATATGAAAAAGGTTAGCCTCTTGTCTGCCCAGAAATGGCTCAGAAAAGATTTCGTACAGTGCAGAATTCAAGTTAAAAGTGATCCAGTTTGCAAAAGTGAATGGAAATCATGCTGCTGAACATAAGTTTGGTCCTCCTCCCACTGAGAAATGAAGATACCCTACTGAAAATGCCACGGAAGAAGAAGGCCATGAGAGGCAAGTCAGCAAATGGCCTGATTTAGAGAGGAAATTGATGATATGGATTGAAGAGCAAAGGGCAATTGGAATTCCTGTGTCCACAAAGATGGTTCAGCATGAGGCAAGAAGAATTGCTGATGAAAAAGAAATTACTGATTTCAAAGGAGGACACAATTGGTGCTCAGGTTCATGAAACGGAATGGACTAAGCATGTGTACACACACCAGACTTGCCCAAAAGATGCTTGAAAGCTATGAGCAGAAGGTCCTTGAATTTCATCATTTTGTCATTCAATGTCAGAAGACACATCAGTTGGAGTTGGGACAGATTACAAATATGGACGAAGTCCCCTTCAATTTGACATCCCAAGTAACAGAACTGTTGGTAAGAAGGGTGTGAAAACTGTAACTGTGAAGACAAGTGGACATGAAAAGAGCCATCATACAGTTGTTCTAGCTTGTTGTGTCAATGGAACCAAGCTGCCTCCTATGCTGATTTTCAAATGCAAACCAATGCCAAAAGAAGACGTTCTTCAAGGAGTGATTGTCCACATTCATGACAAGGGTTGGATGGATCAGGATGTGATGAAGATCTGGTTTGAGAAAGTCTGAAGAAGGAGACCAGGTGGGCTTTTTGCACAAACCTGCCTTATTGGTGCTTGATCAATTCACACATAACAAAAAACAAAAGATTGCTGCAGAGCAAAAAACAAATCTTGCTGTCATATCTGAAGGCTTGACATCCCAGCTCCAACCACTTGATGTCAGCATTAACAAACCCTTCAAAGCTGCCATCAGAGACGAATGGAACCAATAGATGAAGTCTTCTGGGGACAATTTGACACCAGCAGGAAGAGTGAAGAAACCAACTATAGGAGAAGTTTGTACCTGGGTGAAAAGATCCTGGGATAATATTATGATTGAGATCATTGTCAAGTCATTTAAGAAGTGTGGCATTTCAAATGCCATAGATGGACAAGGATGAAGCAATATATGAAGACGGTGATTTGTCATCAGACACAGAAGAGGACAAGCTAATGGATGGTAGTTTTGACAGTGATGAGGAGTTGTATAAATTTTATGATGAATTAACTCTTTAAAGGCACCTAACAATGCCACTATGTTTATGAATGGTTCTTCTGTCTGAGAGAACAGCCTTTATATACCGCAGAGCTGTGGTTCTCCAAGCATGAACTTCACACCTATCCCGTGAGCGTCTGCATCACCTAGAACTTGGTAGAAATGCATTCTCTGGCTTACCCCTGACTTACTGAGTGAGAAATTCTGGGGGTAGGGTTCAGCCATCAGCATTTTTACGTCTTTCCAGAAGTTTTGATGAATGCTCGAGTTTGAGAACCACTGCTCTAGAGAAAAATGTAGAACCCTAGCAATGCTGATCAGAGAAATCAGTGGCCACCTGGTCATATGATGGATGAAGGGAGTGAAGGGAACATGTCCTAGGAGAGGTAGAGACAGATAACCTCTGGTCTCTGGGCTCTCCCTCCTTTCCCACAGGGAAACTCAGATTTTTTCTTTTTGAATTACTGTCCTTTACCAGAAGTTCTAGCTGCTTGCCGGTCCTCACATTATCAGGTTACTTTTAACAACTCACTCCGTGTGCTTATGTACATCTAGTCTTAGTGTGCAGTAACGGATAGGTTCTTAGTGCGCAGTAACGAATAGGTGAACCTAAGTGCATACAGTGCTCAAGAAACCTCAGAGAGAGAGTGGCTGAGATGGAGTTCCCTGGAAGCGATCTGGTGATTGAGAATGGCGTGCAGTTTTCCTGAGTGAGCTTCCATAAGACTGGAAGAAATAGGAGGAACAGCCCCCGAATACGAGACCTTAGATAATCCTACCGGCGCTCCTGTGACGAGCTTTCAGAATTGTTTGCAAGGAAGCAAGGGGGCCTGACCTTTATCACTGTGTCAGCCAGCCACTGGCTGTGAGCCACCCCAGGAGGGGGCTTATTCTTGGGCCAGGCAGTTCTCTCCCAAGGGCATTGCCTAGGAAAGGACACAGCTGTGAGCCATTGGGAGCTGGCCACATCAGCCCTGAAAATGAGATGTGGAGAGGATATAAAAGCATTTTTGGGGGAAGACATTCCAGATTTGGGGGGTGGGTGGCAGGATCAGAAAAATTAACCTGCTGGAAATAAAACTGAAACACCCAAGACTCAGCATTATAAGAAACATCTCAAAAGGTATGTTGTTGATGAGATTAGAGTACTTACCATTTCTACTAAATACTCCCAAATCTAGTGAAACAAGTCATGCATGGTAGGTGCAGGAACTTTCCAACAGGTGTGCTAGGGCCTACTGATGAGCCACAATGAGTCACAGTTGTGGGAGGAGGGCTTTTACTTCCTTGGAGCTTTAGGGTGGCAGAACGGACTTGCGGTGACAGAGATCCTCTGCCAGGTCACCCCAGTATGCCATGCAGACATTGCTATAGTGTTGGGTGCACCTTGTACAAAACATTGGGAAGCACTGGCTTGTAGAGAAAGTTGTTATCTGCTCAGTTGTACCCCATTACGTCTGAAGCGATGCTGGCTTCACGGATGGAGGTGGTCTATGTGAATCTTCACAGAACTGCTTGCTGCTGCTCAGGCACCGTGTCAGAGTGGGGGCCCTCCAAGTCTGAGGCCCAGCGCTGTTTGTCCAGAAACATCTCACAAGGGCCAAAGGGCAGCTCATTCAGGTACTCTAGAGCGAGCTGTCCCTTAAGAACAAGAACCCTTGTGAAGCTTTGATCTGCTTTCGTCCACCTTGCGGACTGCTGCTTTGTGTTCTAGTGTCGGCTCTCCTCGTTGACAAGGTAACCCTCACTGCCATTGGGGATCTTTGTAGAGACTCAGTTCTCCATAGCCTGCTAGCCTGTTACGGGTTGAAGGGATGAAGTGCCCAAACTGCAGAGTCAAGGGCCAACGTCTGGATCGTGGTGACCCATTGTGGTGACCTGGGCCACTCCCGGTCCCAGCAGCATCATTTAATGAGTACACCAAGAGAGTGTCTCCCAGAAGGGACTGACCACTGGAGAAGCAGTATTTTGTCCCAGGGCATGTAAGAACTATGGGGCTGTGCTCTGTGTGAGAGCTGGGGAGGCTGAGAATGAGTCTGAGAGGCCTTGAGGACAGACATCTGACTGATGGCCCCCGGCTGACTCCCTGGTTGACCCCTGGGGCGTAGCTGAGCCCTGCAGGACATTCAGGTCTCTGCTCCGTAATTGCTGGTCACAGGGACAGACTAAGGGAGGCGCTAGCACCTGCTCATCTTCCCACTGCGTCTCTCACCTTTCTGTAGGAGAAGACATTAGGTGTTTCCCTGTGTGCTGTGAGCCTCATCCAAAACCCAGAGAAGACCCAGGGTGAGGTCACAGGCGGACTTCAAACTGTCTCTACCCCCACACAGGGCCATGGGGAGGAGAGTCCTCTGGATTTCCTTTCTGAGGAGAGGGGCAGAGGTAGTGGTGGCCTGAAAACCTGGTCCCCATGCCCACGGATTCCTGCTCGTTGGCAGGAAACTTCCCACTGCCCCCAACACGCACACAGCAGGATTGTTCTCTAACACTAGATCAAGGGGCGCCAGCTTCCTCTGGGTGACTCATAGTTGCTTCACTTTCACTGTTCTTTGCTTGCTTGTTTCTTGTTGTTTGTGCTTTGACCAGGCAATCCCAGGGTTTTGAACTGGTGACCTCAGCATTCCAGGTCTACACTCTATCCACTGCACCACCACAGGCCAGGCGATAACACCCACTTCTTAATCCCTTTGGCCTGTAAGCGGCACACATCATTCTATCATTTCTGCTTACCTCCCAATAAAGAGGACTAGTCTACCTGGTCCTCATGGCTCTACTTACCTATGCATGAGGTGTTAAGGAATGTAGCCCTGGCTGGAGAGTCCTCTGCAAGCCCTTGTCATTGTGAGAGGGAGCAGATCTCAGGAGAACTCCCTGACACTGTGAAATAATGATTGGCAGTGACAAACGGAAGAAGCCGAGGGAATGGGACACATTACTCAGCAGAAGGAGGACACGGGACTTTCCTATCTTACTTTTCCAGAATATGGGTTCTGAACATGTTCATGTATGAGAAAGTACTGTGTTAAAGTGAAGACAATGCCAGTGGAGGGGCACATTAACTCTCCCTGAGGTATAAATGGCCGAAGACAATGTGCCTGTTCTGTCCATGGACAGATTACAGTTAATCCGAAGGAAAATCCAGCAGTCAGAACAGGTGCAGAGCGGGAGGTCTGGGGTTTCTGTGGGACTGTCTCTCTATGCTTCGACTTGTGTCCATTGAACAATAATAGGAAGGGAGAAAGAAAAAGCATTTATTATCCTAAGCAATTCACACAGATTATATAAATTAATCCTCTCCTCATTTCCTTGAGTTAAGTATTGTTAGTACGCTCCTCTTAAAGATGTGGAATACAGCTCAAAGGGGTAAATGAGCTGCCAAAAGTCACTGACAGCTGGAATGTGTCTGGGCAGGGTTTAAGGTTCAGGTCATCACACTCTGATGTCCACCTTGTTAAGCACTCGCGCTATGCCCTCTGTCTGTGTAAACACAACCCTGACCAGGAGAGGAATGAGGAGGCTCTTCCTAGGCCACACAGCCACCTGTCTGTGTCCTTTCAGAGCAACATTTGCTCAGAATTCCTGACTGGGGGCCACACGCTCCAGGCATTCCTCCTTGCCGAGTCAGCACGCAGGTACCAGGTGGATGCTGTCTGGTTCAAGCATCTGTGGGAGAACCTGCTCTTCGTCATGCGCCCATTGCCATTTCTGAAGTCATCCCACGACCTGACCATCGTTATTTGAGAGCTGTGAACAATGAACACAGAAAAATCCTCAGCATTCTAAGAAACAGAAGCAGAAGCACAAGAAAGAAGACATTGCTGAATGTTAGCTCCCCGTTCCTGGGAGAAGCTGAGCACCCTGGGGACCCAACACTTAACAAGATCGGCTCTGCAACAGTGGCAAGCAGGAGGGGTCTGGGGAAGAGGCCCTGCCCTCGGGCACTCCTAAGCACACCATCTGTCTTATTGACTCCAGTTGAAAGCAAACCAGTGCTGGTGAGTTTGCAGGAAGTGGACGGGAGTGCTAGAACTGAGAGGGCAGAAGGGGTGGACCTAGACCCTGCACCAGCAGAGGGCTGGCCCAGCTTCAGCTGCTGGAGGCTTCACTCAAGAAGCTGGGAGAAGTCGTCTGTGTTCTAGAGAAATGTCCCTGCAGTCCTAGGCCCAGGAGAAGGGTATTGTCTGAAGCATAGGTCCCCATCCACCACCTGTGTTCTTCCCAATCACCTCCCTGCCCACTCTCTCAGACCCCGGGCAGTGGGGTTTCTTTATCACCCTGCATTCTGATTTCTGCTCCACCTCTTCTTCATGCCCCTAACCAGTTCCCCCCTTTTGCTTCCTTCAGCAAGATGGTCTTAGGAGCTATTGATCTGCCTTTGACCTACAGCCCTCCAAGGTCAAACATCCTCAGCTTCATTCCCCAGAAGAACCCAGAACACTCCAGTAACCTGCCACAACACGGAAGTACCATTCCAGTAACTACAACCTTTTGTGGGCCCAACTCAGGGGTCAGCAAACTATATGGCCCACAGGTCAAATCCAGCTCACCATTCTATAAGTAAATTTTATTGAAACACAGTCACACCCATTCGTTTGCAGTGTCTGGGCTACTGTGGGCTTCAATGGCAAAGTTGAGTAGTTGTGACAAGGCTTGCAAGGTCAGTGAAAAGCTCAAGATATTCACTCTCTGGCTGTTTACAGAAAATATTTGCAGCTCCCCGTCTAGAATATCCCCTGCCTAGTCTGAAGGCTCTTTAGAATAAGCTTCCATGGTTGTGTTTTGAGGAAGTGGCTCTTGGGTGTTTTCTTCAGAAGTTGCTTGAGGCTTTGAAGAACATTAGCAAGTGCCTTACCACAGAAAGTTGGTAACAAAAGAAGACACAATTGCCATCTTGCACCCACAGAACAGCACAGTCAAAGGATCCAACAGTGAAAGGATATTCTTGCTCTAGGAAAGAGAGCTGGGAGTGGAGGTCTTACCTCAGGTTGGAACAGGGCAACAATTCCCCATGACAAAGCTCTTTAATTTTCTCACCACTCCTCTCAGTGAGGGTCTCTTGGTGCCACAGGAACAGAAACAAAAGTGTCATCCATTAACACAAATCTGTGACTTTTGTCTAACATAAGGCATCTTGACTGGTCATACCAGATTTCCACAACTCTTTGATGACTCAGTCGAGTCCAGGCTTCCTGAATTCTACCGGCTCCCTGCTCCTGTCACCACACAGTGAAGCCACTTCAGGCACGAGTGGTCAGCTCCTCCACCCACCACTGGCCACTTAGTGTTAGGGTCATTTCCATTTTGGTCTTGCTAATATTGTTGACATAAGAAACATCCAAACCTGCAGAGAATTTTTATGAGTTTAATTGAACCAAACTGATGACAATTGCCAGGAACCAAAATCTCAACAGATTGAGAAAATGCTCCAGAGAGTGGCAGTTTTGCAGCTTATTTTATACATTTTATCAAAGGAGGAGACAGAAGGTGGGGGTTACACGACATCCATTGGTGGAAAGTTAGGGAGGTGGGAAAATGCTAGTGGGGAAATTCCTGAGAATGGTTAAAGAGTAAGATGGAAAGACACAGACTTCTTTTACATTGGCGGGTACAGGATGGTTAGCAGTGAACCCTTCCAGCACACAGAGGTGGGATTGGGGGATAAGATAACAAGGAGGGGTCCTGTGGTCCTGTTCCCTGGTGCAGTGGGTCCAGAACAAGAGAATTAGGGATTTGGAACAAGAAAATTTACTCTGACGTTCCAAGGATGTATTATCTTAGGTGCAAAAAGAGAGTAAGTAGATAGGCCCACTTAAGGTAAAGATGGAACTCTGTCAAGGAAACTACAGGCCTAGGACCTATCTGTCATAACCCATTTTTAACTTAGGAATTTGTATGTTCAGACCATCATCTTATATGCTTACTTTTGGTCTTTTCTTTTTTTTCATTTATTAGAGAGAGAGAGAGAATCATCAATTTGTTGGTTTACTTATTTATGCATTCATTCGTTGATGCTTATATGTGTCCTGACCAGGGATTGAACCCGCAACATTGGTATATTGGGATGGTGCTATAATCAGCTGAGCTACCTGGCCAGAGTCTATGTGTGGTCTTTGAGTTTTTAGGACCTGCCATGCTGGCCTCTCTTGAGCTTGTCAAGTTTAGTATGGGGCCCCTTCTATATCCACAATACTACTAATAATATAATGACTATAGTCCTCTCACAGATGGGGCTGACTCTGCCACAAATGACATGCTTTATCTCATGGCAACTTGGCTGACTCAAGTCATGCCAGATCCCACCCATCGCTTTGTCACAGTAAGGCTCTACCCCGCCCCTCAGTGACTATCCCCATGGTTGTTTGAACTCTGCCCTGTATCCGACAAGAGAATCCAGATCAACTGGGCTCCTACTGGTCCTACTTGGGGGGCATCTCTGAGGCCGTAGTGCTCAGAGGCCTCACCCAGCACTGCTTAGGAGCTGCACAGTAACTTACAACAGGGCTTCATTGTCATTGCTCTGGAAGCTGGAACTGCTACAGCACTCTGAATAGTCAACTCTAAGAGAATGATGGTCACCAAGATGTTTCTGGGGCTCCATTCTCTTTATTGTCCTGACTTTGTTGGGAACTATGGGTCTCAGGGTACTTGGGGATACTCTCACTGCCCACTTCTGATGACATACTATCCTGAGAACGACTCTTCTATGACTGCTGCTCCCTAGAATCCCAGGATGCTATTTCTTTGTTTATTCAAAGAACAGTGATGAGCACATTCTACATTGACAGAGTGAAAAAGACACAGTCCCGATGTCAAAAGAGGCTGCAGGCTGGGCGGGGGAGAGACAAAAACACATGGTAGTCATAGAGCACTGGGAACTTGGACTTGAAATGATGGTGCAGGAAGACTTCCCACAGGGGTGACATCAAGATACATTTTAAAGGAGTAGGGAAAGGATCCAGATGAAGGGATCTAGGATCAAGACTAAGTTATAGGCAGGAGAACAACTTATACACTGACTGAAGCAGATCGGTTTTCCTCTGTTGTTCGTGACTTAGGCAGATGCACTCCTGGTGCTCGGCTCCTGACCCGACCAGAAACCTAGCTTTACAGGTGACAGTTTCCCCCGTGGGAGCTCAGATTAACCCCTGCCTGGGAAAGCGGACTCCTGGTGTGTATCATGCAGCACTGTTCCTTCTGCCTCCTTATGTCTCTGACACGGATGGTGGGTCCACCTAACTCTGGTGTGGGGGGCCCTTCCATTAACTGAGGTATATTTTTCTATACTGCTCTGATGAATTTCATTATCTGAACATAAGGAAACAAGTTTCAAAATGCCTTTTCGTCATCCTTTTAGAAGCTCCATAGCATCTAGACCACCACCCACTATATCAAATTAGAATAAGCCAGAGCCCTGTCCCCTACCAGCCCTCCCACCCAGTAGCATGTATGGAACCTTTGGTAATGCTCACTAGACTCTCTGGGCCTTACACTGTTCTTACACAACTTGTTGAAAATGATAACTTTCCCTATCATCACATAGCCTTAACTTGAGACAGGCATGAAGAAGGCTGAGACCCCTGTCCCAATTCTCAGAGAGAGAAAACAGCTAATCTGGGGTTTGTGCTTGGCTTTGTAGTTTCCATGAGGTTTGTTCAATTGATGCCAGCAACATCTGGAACTGGGAGTGTGTCTTGTCACGTTGCAGTAAAAGGAGGTTCCCTTGGCTGGCTTCCCTGCAGAAAGGGGAGCAGTGGAGAGGGTGCAAGGGTGTCAGAGGGCAGGGCGAGGTTTTGTCTAAGGAGGGAGCGGCAGTCTCCTTGGCTAAGGCAGGACCCAGCCAGCTGAGACACGCCAACCATAGCCGGTCCTCTGCCCTGTCCTGCCCTTACCAGCCTGTTCCTCCGTGTCTTCAGCCTCCCACTCTTTTACTCTTGGTTGATAGAGCTCTTCTGCTCTGCGCCATGCTGCTGACTCAACTCTAAATCTATTCCCCCACCTAATCCCATCAAAAGATTTCTTACCACTACTCCTATGTTAAAAAAAAAGCGCCTCAGTGTGCAGAAGACAAATGCACAAAATATCTAACTGTAATCAGTTTTAAGACAACAAGGCAAGGGTGACTTCTTTTCCTGCCATAAAAATTCCTTCATGATTATTATCATATTTTGTTAGTAATGGTAATATTATTTTATTTCTTTCTCTTTCCTTCCAGAATTTTGAGTTCACTATATTGCCAATTCTTGATAAATTAGGTTAGGGTTACATGCTAATTGCATAAAGCTTGCTACTCCCAGAAGCAACTGGACTTGTAAGATGGATTCTTGGAGTCAACTGTCCACCAAACAGCATTTCTCTAATATCGGCTCAGTAGAATAGCTGAGATTTTGGGTGAGGAGTAGGTATAGAGTCCCTGGACCTTAACAGCTGGCACAGATGTTGCCAGTCATCTAATAAGACCTTCCTTTCACCCAGTGGTGGAATGCTCAGAACACACAGGACTGCTGAAGCACTTCCAGTGATGGAAACTCACTTCTGTTGATGGCAGTTTAACCTTTGGATATTTCTGTTAGTGAGGTCCATTTTTTAATTTTAATTTTTATTGATTTTAATTTATGTGTTTACATAGATTCAAGTGTCCCACCAAATGCGAGGTTTATTTTGTTTTGCTGAAAAAAATATACCTTCCCAAAAATTTCTTTTACCAAAGCAAGTTAGATCTTCTGGAGCTGAAATAAATCTAATCCCTCTCCCTCATGATAGTAGGTTAAATATTTAAAAGGAGCCATCACACCCCAAGCTTTTTTCTTTCTAAGCAAAAAATAAAGCAAAATAGGATAAAACCAAACCAAACCAAAACAAAAACAACAACAAAATAATCCACAAGACCCTAAAATCCCTTCAACCCTTCAACCTTTTCTGGTGTGACTCACACACAAACCTGCCTTCTAGGAGCCTTTCTAGTTGGTCAATGTCCCTTTTCAAATATTGTGCCCCAAATTGTGCCTGAACTCTAGCACATTCTAACCATTTGCAAAATAAATAGCCTTACAGCTCTTGTAGCAGCCCTAGAGCCATTCCCTCACGTTGAACTTGCAGTAAATACTCCTTCCTTCCTCTTGTCTCTGCCTTTCACCTACCCCTTTTCAGATAAACTGCTGCTATTCAGCTCTTTCTAAAAACCACGTTCCTAGGACATTTGTTTTCCATCTATGTGCAATTGACCTTGTTTAAGTTCGCAGTCTGGTGCTGGCACCCAGTGTACTAGATCTTCCTCCATGTTTCAGGCCTGTATACAAAGACCAGAGGCCAGGGACAGATCTCATTCGTACCTCCACTCAGGCTCACACTGAGCAGTATCCTTTGGCTTGCTCAATCAACAGCAAACACACGCCATTCTACTATTTTGATTCCCTAGCTCTCTATCTTTATTTATTTATTTGTTTATTTATTTACAGGGACAGAGAGTCAGAGAGAGGGATATATAGGGCCAGACAGACAGGAATGGAGAGAGGTGAGAAGCATCAATCATTAGTTTTTCGTTGCCATCACAACATCTTAGTTGTTCATTGATTGCTTTCTCACATGTGCCTTGACCGTGGGCCTTCAGCAGACCGAGCAACCCCTTGCTGGAGCCAGCGACCTTGGGTCCAAGCTGATGAGCTTTTGCTCAAGCCAGATGGGCCCATGTTCAAGCTGGCAAGCTCAGGGTCTCAAACCTGGGTCTTCCGCATCCCAGTCCAACACTCTATCCACTGCGCCACCGCCTGGTCAGGCCCTAGCTCTCTATATTGTCTGCAAGAACAGATGAGTCATTTTATCAGAAGACTTACTAAGCCCATGTCATACCATTTTTATGCCATCCGTAATCATGTTACAAGTCCAACTGCCCAGTAACAAAAGGAAATCACATTTGTCAGTAACTCATGGAGCTCCTAGCAGGCACATGAATCTTTTCAAAATGCCAATATGTCATCTCTCAGCAGTTTGTGACAGGAACCTACATTAAGTTGATTGCCATTATTTTTTAAAACTCAGCTTCTAAAAAATCCGGCCATTTATTTAATTATTTTTAATTTGCTTTCATATCTAGTACTGATATCCTAAAAATTTTTAACAGCCACATCTGCAAATTCTTTTTTTTAATTTATTTTTTTTATTGATTTTAATTTATTGTGTTTACATAGATTCTAGTGTTGCCCCGAATGAATCCCCCCTCCCGCATATTCCCCTCAACATCTCCCTTACCTCCCTCTCCATAGCGCCCTCCCCCCTTCCTTTCAGGTTTACCCCATCCTATCATCCCCCTTCCCTCTGTCCTCTTTTCCTCTTGTCCCTTTAATCTCTCCTCTGTCTCAATTTCATTCCTCAGTTCACATTGTTTATTGGATTCTTCAAATGAGTGAGGTCATATGATATTTTTCTTTTTCTGCCTGGCTTATTTCACTTAACATAATAGTTTCCAGGTCCATCCATGTTGTCGCAAAAGTTAACATTTCCTTCTTTTTCATGGCCCCATAGTTTTCCATTGTATATATGTACCACTGCTTTTTTAATCCACTAGTCCACTGACGGACACTTGGGCTGTTTCCAAATCTTCACTATTGTGAACAATGCTGCCATAAACATGGGAGTGCATTTCTCCTTTTGAAACAGTGTTATGGTGTTCTTGGGGTATATTCCTAAAAGTGTGATAGCTGGGTCAAAAGACAGTTTGATTTTTAATTTTTTGAGGAATCTCCATACTGTTTTCCACAGTGGCTGCACCAGTCTGCATTCCCAGCAACAGTGCACTTTAAAAGACTATGTCTTTTGAAGTTATGTACAATACTCTATAAATATTATTTAGATCAATGTTATTACAGTGTTTTCCAAATCTAGTATGAACTCACTAATTTTTTTAATATATGGTTTATGAATTACTGTAAGACAGTGGTTCTTAACCTTTTTTGAGGTACCAAACCCACCAGTTTCATATGCGCATTCACCGAACCCTTCTTTAATGATAAATAAAATATAATATTTTTTCCAAATTCAAGACATAGGTATATGTTTTTTTACTGGTGCACAAAATGAGCTGTGCATGAACATCACCTTGCTCAAAGAACAAAACCAACAAAGTGCATGAACTCACAACAAATTACGGTATTACTTTATTCTGGCCTCCGCGGCAGAGGCTTCTCCGAACGCCTGAAACTGACTCATCGAACCCTTAGGGTTTGATATGACCCAGGATAAGAACCACTGCTGTAAGAGAATCGTTAAAATAACATATTGTAACTATAAATATTTTTATTTGGTTAATTGAGTTAGCTGTGCTTCATTCATTTTGATGCTTTGTTATTGGGTTATTGACATTTAGTGCAATTATTAATATTATTAGGTTTAAGTCTACCACCTTACTACTACATTTTTTTTATTAACTTTAATGGGGTGACACCAATAAATCAGGGTACATATGTACAATGAAAACATCTCCAGATTATCTTATCATTCAAATGTGCTGCATACCCATTACCCAAAGTCAAATTGTCCTCTGTCACCTTCTATCTGGTTTTCCCTGTACCCCTCCCCTTCTCCCTATTCCACCCTCCTTTCCCTCCCCCCATTCCGTAACCACCACACTCTTGTTTATGTCTCATAGTCTCACTTTAATGTCCCACCTATGTATGAAATCATGCTGTTCTCAGATTTTTTTTTTTTCTGATTCACTTATTTCACTCCGTATAATGTTATCAAGGTCCATCCATTTTGTTGTAAATGATCCGATGTCATCATTTCTTATGGCTGAATATTGTTCCATAGTATATATATACCAAAGCTTTTTAATCCACTCGTATTCTGACGGACACTTGGGCTGTTTCCAGATCTTCGCTATTGTGAACAATGCTGCCACAAACATGGGGGCGCATTTCTTCTTTTCGAACAGTGTTATGGTGTTCTTAGGGTATATTCCTAAAAGTGGGATAGCCGGGTAAAAAGGCAGTTCGACTTTTAATTTTTTGAGGAATCTCCAAACTGTTTTCCACAGTGTCTGCACCAGTCTGCATTCCCACCAGCAGTGCAGAAGGGTTCCCTTTTCTCCACATCCTCGCCAGCACTTGTTCTGTGTAGTTTTGCTGATGAGCGCCATTCTGACTGGTGTGAGGTGATATCTCATTGTGGTTTTTATTTGCATTTCTCTAATGATTAGTGATGTTGAGCATTTTTTCATATGTCTTTTGGCCATCTGTATGTCTTCTTTGGAGAAATTTCTATTCATTTCTTTGGCCCATTTTTTGATTGGATTGTTTGCCTTCCTGGTGTTTAGTTTTATAAGTTCTTTATAAATTTTGGTTATTAACCCCTTATCAGATGTGCTGTCGAATATGTTCTCCCATTGTGTAGTTTGTCTTTTTATTCTGTTCTTATTGTCTTTAGCTGTGCAAAATCTTTTTAGTTTGATGTAGTCCCATTTGTTTATCTGGCCTTTTATTTCATTTGCCCATGGAGATAAATCGGCAAATAAATTGCTGCTACAGATGTCGGAGAGCTTGCTGCCTATGTTTTCTTCTAAGATGCTTATAGTTTCACGGCTTATGTTTAAGTCTTTTATCCATTTTGAATTTGTTTTTGTGCATGGTGTAAGTTGATGGTCTAGTTTCATTTTTTTGCAGGTAGATGTCCAATTTTCCCAGCACCATTTGTTAAAGAGACTGTCTTTACTCCATTGTATATTCTTTCCTCCTTTGTCAAATATCAGTTGTCCATAAAGCTGTGGGTTTATTTCTGGGTTTTCTGTTCTCTTCCATTGATCACTGTGCCTGTTCTTATGCCAGTACCAGGCAGTCTTGAGTATAATGGCCTTGTAGTAAACCTTGATATCCGGAAGAGTGATGCCTCCTGCTTTATTTTTTCTTTTGAAGATTGCTGAGGCTATTCGTGATCTTTTTTGGTTCCATATAAATTTTTGGAATATGTTTTCTATATCTTTGAAGTATGTCATTGGTATTTTAATTGGTATAGCATTGAATTTATAAATTGCTTTGGGTAATATAGACATTTTAATGATGTTCATTCTTCCTAAACATGAGCACGGTATATGCTTCCACTTGTTTGTATCTTCCTTGATTTCTTTTATCAATGTTTTATAATTTTCCGAGTACAAGTCCTTAACCTCCTTGGTTAAGTTTACTCCTAGGTATTTTATTTCTTTGGCTGCAATAGTGAAGGGGATTGATTCCTTAATTTCTTTTGCTTACTGTTCATTGTTTGTATATAGAAATGCCTCTGATTTCTGAGTATTAATTTTATATCCTGCCACCTTGCTGAATTCATTTAT
This sequence comes from Rhynchonycteris naso, assembly GCA_037038555.1. NCBI lineage: Eukaryota > Metazoa > Chordata > Mammalia > Chiroptera > Emballonuridae > Rhynchonycteris > Rhynchonycteris naso. Next base: position 130,912,597 of record CM072998.1, read on the forward strand.
AAGGTCCAGTAGTTTTTTGACTGAGACTTTAGGGTTTTCTATGTACAATATCATATCATCTGCAAATAGTGACAGTTTTACTTCTTCTTTTCCAATTTGGATGCCTTTTATTTCTTCCTTTTGTCTGATTGCTGTAGCTAGGACTTCCAGAACTATGTTGAATAAAAGTGGTGAAAGTGCGCAACCTTGCCTGGTTTCTGATCTTAAGGGGATTGCTTTTAATTTTTGTCCATTTAGTATGATGTTTGCTGTGGGTTTGTCGTAGATGGCCTTTATCATGTTAAGGAATGTTCCTTGTATTCCCACTTTACTGAGAGTTTTAAGCATGAATGGGTGCTGGATTTTATCAAATGCCTTTTCTGCATCTATTGAAATTATCATGTGATTTTTGTTTTTCCTTTTGTTTATGTGATGAATCACATTGATTGATTTGCAAATATTGAACCAGCCTTGCCTCTCCAGAATAAACCCCATTTGATCATTGTGTATGATTTTTTTCATATATTGCTGAATCTGGTTGGCTAATATTTTGTTGAGAATTTTAGCGTCTAAATTCATCAGGGATATAGGCCTATAATTTTCTTTCTTTGTGTTGTCTTTGCCCGGTTTTGGGATCAGAATTATGCTCGCCTCGTAAAAGGAGTTTGGAAGTCTTCCTTCCTCTTGAATTTTTTGAAATAGCTTGAGGAGGATAGGAGTTAGTTCTTCTTTGAATTTTTGATAGAATTCACTTGTGAAGCCATCAGGCCCAGGACTTTTCTTTTTTGGGAGTTTTTTGATAACTATTTCAATCTCATCGGTTGTAATTGGTCTGTTTAGGTGCTCTGATTCTTCCAGATTGATTTTTGGAAGTTTATATGATTCAAGAAATTTGTCCATTTCATCTATATTGTCTAATTTTTTGGCATAGAGTTCTTCATAGTATTTTCTTACAATGCTTTGTATCTCTGTTGTATTAGTTGTAATTTCTCCACTGTCCTTTCTAATTTTATCTATTTGAGACCTCTCTCTTTTTCTCTTGGTGAGTCTAGTTAAGGGTTCATCAATCTTGTTTACCTTTTCAAAGAACCAGTTTCTGGTTTCATTGATCCTCTGTATTGTTTCCTTAGCCTCTACGTCATTTATTTCTGCTCTGATCCGTATTATTTCCTTCCCTCTACTTGTCTTGGGTTTTATTTGTTGTTGTTTTTCAAGTTCTTTTAGCTGCAGGGTTAAGTTGCTTATATGATCTTTTTTTAGCTTCTTATGATATGCCTGTAGTGCAATAAACTTCCCTCTCAGAACTGCTTTTGCTGTGTCCCATAGATTTTGAGTTGACGTATGCTCATTATCATTTGTTTCTAGAAACTTTTTTATTTCTTCTTTGATCTCAATGTTAATCTATTCATTATTTAATATCATGCTATTTAGTTTCCAAGTGTTTGAGTATTTTTCAGTTTTTCTTTTGTGGTTAATTTCTAGTTTCGTGGCATTGTGATCAGAGAAAATGCTTGATATAATTTCAATCTTCTTAAATTTGTTGAGGCCTTTTTTGTGTCCTAACATGTGGTCTATCCTAGAAAACATACCATGAGCACTTGAGAAGAATGTATATTCTACTGCTTTAGGGTGAAAAGTTCTGAATATATCTATTAAATCAAGTTGATCTAGTGTATCCTTTAAGTCTGCTGTTTCTTTATTGATTTTCTTTCTTGTGGATCTATCCAGTGCTGTTAGTGGGGTATTAAAATCCCCTACTATGATAGTATTACTGTTAATCTCGCCCTTTATATCCATCAAAGTCTGCTTTATGAATGTCGGGGCTCCTATATTTGGTGCGTATATATTTATAATAGTTATATCTTCCTGTTGAATTGTTCCCTTTATCATTATGTAGTGTCCTTCTTTATCTCTTACTACAGTCTTTGTTTTAAAGTCCATTTTGTCAGATATAAGTACTGCTACCCCGGCTTTTTTTAAATTTCCATTTGCATGAAATATTTTTTTCCACCCTTTTACCTTCAGTTTATGTGCATCTTTTGTTTTAAGGTGTGTCTCTTGTAGACAGCATATGTATGGGTCCTGTTTCTTTATCCACGCTGCTACCCTATGTCTTTTGATTGGATCATTTAATCCATTTACATTTAAGGTTATTATTGATATGTAGTTGTTTATTGCCATTTTATCCTTTAAAGCTGTATTCTTCTTTTGCTCTATTCATTCCTCCCTTTAAACTGTTCACAAGAGGCCCCTTAGTATCTCTTGCAGAATTGGTTTGGTTTTTATGAATTCCTTCAGGCTTTCTTTTTCTGGGAAGCTCTTTATTTCTCCTTCAATTTTAAACATTAGCCTTGCTGGATAAAGTAGTCTTGGTTGTAGGTTCTTGTTCTGCATTACTTTGATTATTTCTTGCCATTCCCTTCTGGCCTCAAGTGTTTCTGTTGAGAAGTCCGATGTCATCCTTATGGGGGCTCCTTTGTAGGTGATAGTCTTTTTTTCTCTAGCAGCTTTTAAAATTTTTTCTTTATCCATTAGCTTTGGTATTTTAACTATGATGTGTCTTGGTGTAGATTTTTTTGGGTTTCTCCTTAATGGAGTTCTGTGTGCTTCTTGAATGTGTGGAGTGTTTCCCAGCCTTAATTTAGGAAAGTTTTCTGCTATGATTTGATTGAACAAAGTTTCCATTTCCTGTCCTCTCTCCTCTTCTTCAGGCACCCCTATGATGCGAATGTTGTTTCTCTTCATGTTGTCACAAAGCTCCCTTAGAGTTTCCTCACATTTTTTAAGTCTCTTTTCCTTTTTCTTCTCTGCTTCTGTGCCTTTGTTTATTGTGTCCTCTAACTCACTGATTTGATCCTTAGCGTGATTCATTCTGCTTTTAATTCCTTCCATGTGGTCTTCAGTTCTGATACTGTATTTGTCATTTCTGTCTGGTTATTTTTTATTATTTCAATTTCATTTTTTATACTTGTTATCTCTTTATTTAGGTGCTCATAGTGACTATCCATTGTTGCTCTAATTTCTTTGAACATCCTATCATTATTCTAAAATCTGCTTCTGGTAGTTTGGTTATATCTGGTTCATTCTGGTCCTTCTCTGGGGATTTCTCTTGGTTCATTTGGTTTGCATTCCTCTGCCTGCCCATTTTATCTGAGTGTAAGCAAGTTGTGGCCACTGGAGTCCAGTATGTATTGCCTTTGTGTTCTCTAGGTGTGGTCTGTCTGCAGGCTTGCCACCCCCTCTGCCGCTGCCTAGGGCGGTTGGGTGTGAGCGTTGCCAGCGCCGGCTCACAGTAGCTATTGCTGTGATTTCTGCCTCTCCTTTGCAGGAGGGCTGTCACTCAAGTCACTAGCTTTAGCACCCAGGGCAGAGGTGAGCACCTTTGCTCAGCTGCGGAACCAGCCTTTTTCCGGAAGGCTTACGCCCAGCCCCCTCAGTCAGAGCCTGCTCGCCACCATTTCGTGGGTTGGGCGGGGTTTTTGACGTGCTCTCAGCTGTGAGCCTTTGCCCGTCCAGAATTTAGCCCCGCCCTCGAGGCCGGGGCCCTCCTCTGCAGGGTATTATTTGGCCGGGCGTGTTTGCTGGCGTGAGCTCAGCTGCTAGCTTCCGGTTGTTCCGGATCCTACCCCGTCCCCACGCTCAGAGCAAGCTCGGGCACGTAGGGTGGTAATCCTCAGTTTCTCTGGCCGGGCAGGGCGAGCAGCGTGAGCTCAGCCGCAAACTTCCGCTGGTCTCAGTGTCTCCCTCGCCCCCGCCCTTAGGAGCCCGCTCGCGCACACAAATGGCACACAGCGGTTTCTCCGTCTGGGCGGGGTTGGCAGCGTGAGCTCAGCCGCGGGCCCCTCGCCCGTCCCTGGTCTTAGCCCCGTGCCCGCTGTCAGGGCCGGCTAGCGCAGGGTCGCAGAGCTGATCTCTGTCCGTATTTTTCCCCAGAAGTGAGGTCATAGGTGGCCCGCAGCTGCTGGACAGCTTTTGTGCGTCCCCTCCGCCCCTGCTAGGCTAGCCTGAGCTCACACCGTTCTGCCCACACCGACAGGACCGCGTTTCAGCGTCCTGTCCCAACCATAGGCTTCAGCAACCTCAGGGGGCTAGAAGTGCCCTAAGTCTCCACACTGTGGGCCTGGGAGCTCCCTCCCTCTAAGCAGCTCTGCTCTAATTGCCGCGGGAGAGCTTGTTTGGCTAGTGTCCTGTCTCCCTTTGCTGGTATTGCTAGTTCCAGGGGAAATATTCGTTTTCGATTAGGGAAGTGACTTAGCCCATGGGTCGGGGTGGCTGTCCCTCAGAGTGTCTCCGTGCCTTCAGTCCACTCTTTGTTCCCGCTGCTCTGTTCCTCTCCTCTGTCCCAGTTCCCCGGAGCCCCGGGTGCGTGGTTGTGAGAGAGGCTTTCTGAGCTGTCCCTTTAAAACGATTTTAGGGTCTGAGAAAACTCTCTCTTTTTCACAAATAGTATCCTCACTTGCTTCACAGCTCGATACTATCCAAACGCCTCTTCTAGGCTCTGGGACTGCAGTCCGGGGCTTGGTTCCTGGGACCCAGGTCCCTCCCTCTCCGCCAAACTCTCCTCCCGCCCTGGGGGTCTCTCCGGGCTGCCGTTTGCTCCAGGGAGCTGGGCAGCACTCTTTGAGTTTTCGCTATTCCTACCAGTCTCAATGTGGCTTCTGCAGTGTTCCTTGGTTGAAGAGTCCACTTAGTTTAGCTCAAAGTTGGTTTATCCAGATGATGGTTCTTAAAATTGAGTTGTAATCCACTTTGGTTCTGGGAGTTGGAAGTTGGTACGTCCGCCTACTCCATCGCCATCTTCCCTCCCTCCCACATCTGCAAATTCTTTAACATTCTAGGGAAGAATTCATTTGGCCTGGGAACTTAGCTCATCTATGTTGGTGAGACACTGTCTCCTTAGTTCTCCTCTATTGTTTTAAATGTAATACTTGGTACATTCAGTAGTATTTATCACAAATATGTAAAATATAAACATATTATATATATGTACATAATAATGCATAATAACATAACGAGCACCTGGAAACCCACAAATCAGTATAAGATCTAGAACTTAACTAGTAACTTGTAGCTTTCTACTTGTTCTTCTCATGTCCTGCTTCCTCCTTTTCCTCCCCATTTAGATAAAAGATTGCTCTGAATTTTATATCTTTTTAAAAATAAAAGTTTTGTCATTAATATAAATATATGCTTTAACAATATATTATTTTATTTTATTTTTTTAAGTGAGAGGAGGGGAGATAAACTTCCACAAGTGTCAACTGGGATCCACCTGGCAACCACCCCATCTGGGGCCAATGCTCAATTCAATCGAGCCACTGGCTGTGAGTGGGATGAGAAAGAGAAGGGGGAGAGGAAGGGGAATAGAAGAGATGGATGGTGCCTGTGTGCCCTGAACGGGAATTGAACCCGGGAAATGTGCACATTGGGCTAACTAACGCTCTATCCACTGAGCAAACTTGATAAAGGTTTAGCAATTTTATTAGCCTTTTTAAAGCTTTTAACTTTTGGCTTTCTTGATACTTTCTAATATTTCTTTGTTCCCTATTTCATTGATTTCTACTTTTATCTTTATTATCTCTTTATTTACTTTGTGTTTATTTTCTTTCTTTTTTCTGATTTCCTTTTCTTTTTCTTTTGTATACCAGCCAGTGACTTTTAAGTAGAATTATCTATCAAAGACATGGCACCTTTCAAGTCTTTGAGCCCAACAGTGTTTTGACAGTGGTTTGTTAAATGAATGCTTGGAAGTATTCTGGCAGGATCTGTAATACTTCCAATTGCAATTAATGGGAAGTCAATCAAACATGAAATTTGATTAACATCCCATTAATATTAGCAAATATGTTATTAACAAATCTTAAATATCCCAAACCAACAACAGAAGTACAGAAGACCTGCTCTCAGATAACTTTTCTGAGGTGATGTAAAGACAGAAAAAGCCATGGACTTGAGCTCGGATCTCTAACCAACAGCTACTATGTCATCACTGGTGAACTCATAGTAGGGAACCCCCAGGTTGAGAGGCTCAGGGCCCTTATGGATCCTGCCAGACATGTCCTAATGGGACCCATGGCAAGGGCAGTAATATCCCCCAAATCTTCTGTGTTTGCAATGGGTACACAGCCAAGGTGAGTGCAAACACCTATTAGGATGACCCACTCGGGCTTCTCCACTCATTCTAAATCATGCTGCGGGTTCCTTAGCAGGGACACGTCCACTGCAGCCCGGTAAACTTCCTTCTTGGTTCTGTGACGCACAAACAGAGGCTTGCCTCCACTTGGAAGCCACATTCTTGCATTCTGGAATTTGGGACAACTCAATTTCGATTTTTGACGCGGCCCACACCTCGGTGGCAGCGCTCATGCTGGAGACAAACCGGATGACGACATTCTCGGTGGCGCACGCGGCCCGCCGCGCCGCGGTTGTTGCGGTTACCGGATGAGAGAAGCGCTTCCCAGCCTCACGCTCGCTCTTGAAGACTTTGTGCTGTTCGACTCTGCAGCGGGGCGGTGGTCAGGAGTCAGGCGCTCTGACGTCTGTGCGGGAAAAGCATACAGCAGTGGGGACATGAGGCCGTGAGGGCGACCCCAGGCCGGGTGGAGCCTGGCCACTCAGCGACTCCTGGCCGAGGAAGGGCCGCTTCACAGCCAGCACCGGCCGCTCCCGGGTGGCGGGCTCCGCCACCTGCACAAGGGCCCACAGCTCGCCCGCCACCCACGAGTGGCCGACAGAAAGGGCGCCAAGGGGCCGATCGGGCAGCGACAGACAGCATGGCCACAGCTGCTCCAGACGCCCAGCGGGTCACCCTTTCTCTAGTTTCTTAAACTCATTACATTTAAGGCTTCTTCTTTTCTATAGTAAATATTTAAATCTATAAGTAACCCTCCGAGTTCCGCTTTAACTGCATGCCACAAATTTCTATATGTATTATTTTTATTATTATTCAGATATAAGTAAATTAATATCTAATAAGATTTGTTCTTTGACTCATGATTTATTTAAAAGGGTTTTTAAATTTTCAAATATCAGGATATTTAAAATTTTTTATAATTTTAATTTTGAGAGGTGGGGGGAGAGAGAGAGAAAAGGAGGAGAAAGTATCAACTCCCATATATAGTATATGCCTTGATTGGGCAAGCTCAGGGTTTTGAACCGGCGACCTCAGCATTCCAGGTTGATGCTTTACCCACTGTGCCACCACAGGTCAGGTGAGGATATTTAATTTTTTAAATCTCCCACCTAATTGCATTCTTGTCAGTGAATGTGGTCTTCATGCACCATTGTATATTTACTTCAGCTTGTTTTGCATGATTATGGTCCATTTTTGTGAATGTTGCAAAGAAGATGATTTTCTAGTCATGAGGATATATTATATATCATATATTTATTACTCTGGAGGACTCTGATTTATGCACAATACGAGTAGTCAAAATTAGAGAAGCAAAAGTCTCTTTAAGGGCTTCTTGGTCATTTCAACTCTATTATTTGGATTATTTTCTTAAGGAAAGATAAAATCAATAAAAGTTCATCTGTTATGTTTGCTCTGTAGCAATGCTGACTGACTATGTTAAAGATTTGAATTATGTGGCATTTTTGTGGCCCATTGCACCATTAGTTAGTTATTTTTCCATCCCCAATTGAGTTCCTTTGAAATGACTGCAACAGCTGTTGTGCCAACTTTTCCCCCTGTTTCCTTTAACACCTGAGGCTCCTTTCTCCCAGATGATAGCTTCACCATCTATCTACCTTACATTCAAGCAACAGAGTTCCCTTCATCCCTCTCCCAGACTTCTCTCCTGTCTCATGGGAAGATGTGTTCTTTTTCCTTTCCAATACTAACTCTACTTGTGTTCTTAATCTCATCCATTCCTCTTTTGCCAATGCTCTCTTAGTTATCCCTTCTGCAACCTCTGTTTAACACTTTCTCCCCTTCAATTCACAAACATTATCATATGGTCTTAATCATATAACCATCCAACATTCACCTGCTCTGTTACCTCCTTCACCCCCTCACATGTAGAGATAGAAATGGCTTCTCATTAAAAAATATTTTTAATTTATTAATTTCAGCTAGAAAGGAAGGGAGAGAGAGAGAGAGAGAGAGAGAGAGAGAAAGAGAGAATGTGCCCTGATGGAGGATTGAACCGACAATCTCTACACTTCAGGACAATGCTCTAACCAACTGAGCTATCTGGCCATGGTGGCTTCTCATTTTTATTAGACTCTGGGTCTTGTTATTCCTTCTTGGTTTCCTTAACCCTGTTTACCCCTCTAAAAATGGCCTATTTTTTTAACGCCTCTTTCATTTGAACATCTGAGTGAAATTCTCTCTTCTGCTAGGACCCCATCTAGCACAACAGTTACAGAACTTGGATGAATTGTTCAAATACCCTGAACACCAGACTTTCAAAATATATATTAAAAATATTTTGTGGTTTCTTGTGAAGGTTAAGTAAATGGAGACAAGATTATAGCTCAATAAATTCTAGTGATGATTTTTATGTTTTATAATCTATAGTCTTCTTCTACTGAAATTGTACTTATTAAAGTCATTATTCAGCAAATTTTTTGACATGCCTACTTAGGTGGGGGAGTGATTTAGAAGTTATTGAAAAAATATAAAAAGAAAAAAAGAGTACCTGAATTCATAAAATCATTGGAAGCATATTCAAGAACAGAAAGATATTAACAATATATATAACAGAATATCAGTGTGAAATATCTCACAGAGTTAACATTGTTATTCCATTCACGCCACCCGTATGGGTGCTCCTCCTGGGTCCATGTTGTAGCCTTCTCTGAGCATGCAGACACAATGGGCTCATCCCTGCTGATCCCATCTGCAATTACTGTTTTTTCTTCTTTTTAAAGACAGGTTTATTGAGGTATGATTCATATAAAATGAATAGCATCTATATAAAATAGACAACTTGATATGTTTTTTAAAAACTTAATTGTGGTAAAATACACATAAAATTTACTGTTTTAACCATTTTCAGTGTTCAATAGTGTTGTGTCTATTTATATTGTTGTGCAACCAATCTCTAGAACTCTTTCATCTTGCAAAACTGAAACTAAATCCATTAAACAACTCCCACATCTTAGTCCATTCAAGCTACTACAACAAACATACCATAGTCTAGGTGGGATGGATAAAACAACAAACAATTTCTCACAGTTCTGAAGGCTAGAAAGTCCAAGATCAAGGCACCAGCAGATTCAATCTCTGGTGAGAGCCCACTTTCTGGTTTATAGAAGGCTGTCTTACCACTGTGTCTTCATATGGAACTCTCTGAAATCTTTTACATAAGGGCTCTGATCCCATTCATCAGGGCTTCACTCTCATGACCTAATCACCTCCCAAAGGTCTCATTTCCTAATACCATCATGTTAGGGGTTAGGATTCCAACATACAAATTTTGGAGAGACACATTTAATTTATGACATTCCATTTTCCTCTCTCCACAACCCCTGTTAACCATTTTATTTTCTGTTTATGAATCTGACTGCTCTAGATACCTCATACAAGTGCATACAGTATTTGTCTTTTTGTGACTGGTTTCACTTACCACAATGTGCTCAAGGTTTTATCTATATTGTAGCATGTATCAGAATTTCCTTCATCTTTCTTTCTTCTTTTTTTTTACAGGGACAGAGAGAGAGTCAGAGAGAAGGATAGATAGGGACAGACAGACAGGAACGGAGAGAGATGAGAAGCATCAATCATTAGTTTTTTGTTGCCGTTGTGACACCTTAGTTGTTCGTTGATTGCTTTCTCATGGGTGCCTTGACCGGGGGCCTTCAGCAGACCGAGCCACCCCTTGCTGGAGCCAGCGACCTTGGGTCCAAGTTGGTGAGCTTTTGCTCAAGCCAGATGGGCCTGTGCTCAAGCTGGCGACCTCAGGGTCTCGAACCTGGGTCTTCCGCATCCCAGTCCGATGCTCTATCCACTGCGCCACCACCTGGTCGGGCCATCTTTCTTTTTTAAGGTGAGAGAAGAAGAGATAGTGAGGCAGACTCCTGCATGAGCACTGACCGGGATATACCCAGCAACCTCATCTGGAACCACTGCTTGAGAACTGAGCCATTTTCAGTGCCTGAGGCTGATGTGCTCCAATGGAGCTATCTTCAGTGCCCAGGACCATGCTCAAACCAATTGAGTCACTGGCTGCCATAAGGGAAGAGGGAGAGAAGGGGGAGAGGGAAGGTGGGAGAAGCAGATGGGTGCTTCTCCTGTGTGCCTGACCAGGAATTAAACCCGGGACATCTATACACCAGACCAATGCTCTATCCACTGAGCCACTAGCCAGGACCAATTTTCTTTCCTTTTAAAGCTGCATAACATTCCATAGTATATATATACCACTGTTTGTTTACCCATCCATCTGTCAATGAAGACTTGAGTTGCTTCTATCTTCTAGAGAATGGTTGAGTTAGCACATATTTGCCTGAGTCCTTAATCTAATTTGACCTTTGTCAGCAAAACATAGCACATATCATCCAAGAGACCCTTGATAAGAATTTACTAAAATATTGTGTTAATCCCTTACTGCTTATTTACTGTGTTCATTTGCTAAATCTGGGTGTGTCAATCTTCAGTAATCTTGACTCCTCTTGTCAGGATGAGTGCCACTATCTTCAGAATGATGGTGCTGGCCTCAGGAAACCTCTCTGAGAACATTCTCACCTTAACTCTTGCTATTGTGCACCAATTCTTAGAAGAACTGGTAGACATTTTATTATCAGGCCTTTCTGGGTCAAATTAATACTCCTTCCCATTGAGAGTTGGCAGGTTCTGTTATATTTCAGATTTGAAATGCTATTTCTTCCTCACCAAAATGATATATGTTTTAGTACATTTCCTTTTACAGGTATTGATCGACTTACGACCTATGTGACTTACGACCATTTGACTTTATGACCACAATTGCTAGCCACGACTGCCCTGCGTCTGGAGCAGTTTTTGTATGCACCTGTATTTTGTAATTTTGTATGTTTTGCAAATATTAAACCAGTTGTACTGGAAATGCAGTGTTTTACTTAAACCTGACGAAAGTAAAAATAAGAAACAAAATGGTGTAGAGATGATACAAATGGCATAAAATGAACAAAGAAAATTTTGATATATAATAATGAAAGAAAATTATGATAAAATATGACTTAAAGATTTTTATAACATCATTTCACAGTACTGTACATATAGCCTACTCAACTTACGACCAAATTGTGTTACGACCAGTCTGTCAGAACCAATTGTGGTCGTAAGTCAAGCACTAGCTGTAATTAATAATAACTTGGGATATTTTTATTTCTCTGGATGAGTTCTTCTCATAAAGAGTTATTATGATTCACTTGGGAAAACAAACTGAAAATTTATGTTGCTCATAAATGTTTGAAAAGAGGCCACTTCATACTCTAGGATAGGTAATCATAGGTTTGCCATGTGGATTGTCTATCTGAGTGCTCTTGGTTTGGCATATGTTGGAGCAGTATATGTATGCACGTCACCTGGTAAGAGCATGTGTGAGCTCATCTCTGACCACTTCTTGCTGGACTGGTGACCTGAATAAAAGTCATGTGATCACCTCAGGCAGGCCAAGTTGGTTTAGACTTTTAGTTCTTGACTTCTTGGGGACTTAGGCCATTCTCCAAGAATGTAAATTCTAAATTCTATGATAAGAGAAACTATATAATGCCAAATAGTAGAGAACATTTCATATTTCACTGGTCTAATTTAATTGGACTACCTAGTAATTTTGAATTGCATGACTAAACCTGTTGTCCTGCTGTGAACCTACCCCTTACAACCTTTTGTGTGGGTGGAGGGCAAGAGTTTTTTCCTCTGAGCAGGGAGCAGACACAGATGTCCTGGAGGAAGCAAGGACTTTTTACAAATAGAGGGAAACAAAAGGAAGGATTGTACAAGTCTCCTCTAGAAGACTCGGCTGAACAGGAAGGTCGGGAAATGCCTGAAGCTACCATCTCTGAGAGGCAAGAGCAATAAGAATGAAATTTTTTGCAAGTATCTGAAGGACTTGATTCAGAAACCATTGAAAAGGTCAGAACTGATTTAACTGGGGCCAAGACTTCAACCCAAGAGGGGGGATGGGTCTGGCATGCCAAGAATGTAGCCAGGCTGCTCTGCCCACCACTGCAGCTGGCTAGGGTGTCGTTAGCAAAGCCGTCTCCTTCCTAAATACTTGAAAGTCTCTTACACAGTAGTTAACCTTTTTTGAGGTACCGAACCCACCAGTTTCATATGCGCATTCACCAAACCCTTCTTTAGTGATAAATAAAATATGACTTTTTTTCCAAATTGAAGACATAGGTATATGTTTTTTTACTGGTGCACAAAATGAGCCATGCATGAACATCACCTTGTTCAAAGAACAAAACCAACAAAGTGCATGAACTCACAACAAATTACGGTATTACTTTATTCTGGCTTCTCTGAACCTCTGAGACAGACTCATCGAAACCCTAGGGTTCGATAGAACCCAGGTTAAGAACCACTGCTCTTACACATATACCATCTTTGCAATGTTTCCCGACTTGCATAGAGCACGTTCTGCTCTTCCCTGTTGCTTAACCATTTCTTTTCCCTCTCTCCTTAGAAGAGGGGTATTCTCTTTTCCTTTTAGAAAGATCTGTTGATAGACTGGGTCCACCCTTGTTTGCTTCAGTCTTGAGTTAAATGTGTCTCCATCTCTCATTTCCTGATTTTTTTTTATATATTTTATTATTATTAATTCTAATGGGGTGACACCAATAAATCAGGGTACATATGTACAATGAAAACATCTCCAGGTTATCCTATCATTCAATTGTGTTGCATACCCATCACCAAAAGTCAAATTGTCCTCTGTCACCTTCAATCTGGTTTTCCCTGCGTCCCTCCCCTCCTCCCTACCCCACACTTCCCTCCCTCCCCCATCCCATAACCACCACTCTCTTGTCCATGTCTCATACCCTCACTTTCATGTCCCACCTATGTATGTAATCGTACTGTTCTCAGTTTTTCTTTTTTTCTGATTTACTTATTTCGCTCCGTATAATGTTATCAAGGTACATCCATTTTGTTATAAATGATCCGATGTCATCGTTTCTTATGGCTGAGTAGTATTCCACAGTATATATGTACCATTGCTTTTTAATCCACTCGTCTTCTGACGGACACTTGGGCTGGTTCCAGATCTTCGCTATTGTGAACAATGCTGCCACGAACATGGGGGCGCATTTCTTCTTTTCGAACAGTGCTATGGTGTTCTTAGGGTATATGCCTAAAAGTGGGATAGCTGGGTCAAAAGGCAGTTCGATTTTTAATTTTCTGAGGAATCTCCAAACTGTTTTCCACAGTGGCTGCACCAGTCTGCATTCCCACCAGCAGTGCAGAAGGGTTCCCTTTTCTCCACATCCTCGCCAGCACTTATTCTGTGTTGTTTTGCTGATAAGTGCCATTCTGACTGGTGTGAGGTGATATCTCATTGTGGTTTTAATTTGCATTTCTCTAATGATTAGTGATGTTGAGCATTTTTTCATATGCCTATTGGCCATCTGTATGTCCTCTTTGGAGAAATTTCTATTCATTTCTTTTGCCCATTTTTTGATTGGGTTGTTTGTCTTCCTGGTGTTGAGTTTTATAAGTTCTTTATAAATTTTGGTTATTAACCCCTTATCAGATGTGCTGTCGAATATGTTCTCCCATTGTGTGGTTTGTCTTTTTATTCTGTTCCTATTGTCTTTAGCTGTGCAAAAACTTTTTAGTTTGATATAGTCCCATTTGTTTATCTTGCCTTTTATTTCAGTTGCCCATGAAGATAAATCGGCAAATATACCGCAGCTACAGATGTCGGAGAGCTTGCTGCCTATGTTTTCTTCTAAGATGCTTATGGTTTCACGGCTTACATTTAAGTCTTTTATCCCTTTTGAGTTTGTTTTTGTGAATGGTGTAAGTTGATGGTCTAGTTTCATTTTTTTGCAGGTAGATGTCCAATTTTCCCAACACCATTTGTTAAAGAGGCTGTCTTTACTCCATTCTTCCCTCCTTTGTCAAATATCAGTTGTCCATAAAGCTGTGGGTTTATTTCTAGGATCTCTGTTCTGTTCCATTGATCTATGTGCCTGTTCTTATGCCAGTACCAGGCTGTCTTGAGTATAATGGCCTTGTAGTAAACCTTGATATCAGGAAGAGTGATACCTCCTGCTTTATTTTTTCTTTTTAAGATTGCTGAGGCTATTCGTGTTCTTTTTTGGTTCCATATAAATTTTTGTAATATGTGTTCTATATCTTTGAAGTATGTCATTGGTATTTTAATTGGTATTGCATTGAATTTATAAATTGCTTTGGGTAATATAGACATTTTAATGATGTTTATTCTTCCTAGCCATGAGCACGGTATGTGCTTCCACTTGTTTGTATCTTCCTTGATTTCTTTTATCAATGTTCTATAATTTTCCGAGTACAAGTCCTTAACCTCCTTGGTTAAATTTACTCCTAGGTACTTTATTTTTTTGGCTGCAATAGTGAAGGGGATTGTTTCCTTAATTTCTTTTGCTGATATTTTATTGTTGGTGTATAGAAATGCCTCTGATTTCTGAGTATTAATTTTATATCCTGCCACCTTGCTGAAATCATTTATAAGGTCCAGTAGTTTTTTGACTGAGACTTTAGGGTTTTCTATATACAATATCATATCATCTGCAAATAATGACAGTTTTACTTCTTCTTTTCCAATTTGTATGCCTTTTATTTCTTCTTCTTGTCTGATTGCTGTAGCTAGGACTTCCAGAATTATGTTGAATAAGAGTGGTGAAAGTGGGCAACCCTGCCTGGTTCCTGATCTTAAGGGGATTGCTTTTAATCTTTGTCCATTTAGTATGATGTTTGCTGTCGGTTTGTCGTAGATGGCCTTTATCATGTTAAGGAATGATCCCTGTATTCCCACTTTACTGAGAGTTTTGAGCATGAATGGGTGCTGGATTTTATCAAATGCCTTTTCTGCATCTATTGAAATTATCATGTGATTTTTGTCCTTCCTTTTGTTTATGTGGTGAATCACATTGATTGATTTGCGAATATTGAACCAGCCTTGCCTCTCCAGAATAAATCCCACTTGATCGTGGTGTATGATTTTTTTCATATATTGCTGAATCCGGTTGGCTAATATTTTGTTGAGAATTTTAGCGTCTAAATTCATCAGGGATATAGGCCTATAATTTTCTTTCTTTCTGTTGTCTTTGCCCGGTATTGGGATCAGAATTATGCTCGCCTCATAAAAGGAGTTTGGAAGTCTTCCTTCCTCTTGAATTTTTTGAAATAGCTTGAGGAGAATAGGAGTTAGTTCTTCTTTGAATTTTTGATAGAATTCACTTGTGAAGCCATCAGGCCCCGGATTTTTCTTTTTTGGGAGTTTTTTGATAACTGTTTCGATCTCATTTGCTGTAATTGGTCTGTTTAGGTGTTCTGATTCTTCCAGATTGATTTTTGGAAGGTTATATGATTCAAGAAATTTGTCCATTTCACCAAGATTGTCTAATTTTTTGGCATATAGTTCTTCATAGTATTTTCTTACAATGCTTTGTATTTCTGTTGTGTCAGTTGTTATTTCTCCACTGTCCTTTCTAATTTTATTTATTTGAGTCCTCTCTCTTTTTTTCTTGGTGAGTCTAGTTAAAGGTTCATCAATCTTGTTTACCTTTTCAAAGAACCAGCTTCTTGTTTCATTGATCCTCTGTATTGTTTCCTTAGCCTCTATGTCATTTATTTCTGCTCTGACCTTTATTATTTCCTTCCTTCTACTTGTCTGGGGTTTTATTTGTTGTTGTTTTTCTAGTTCTTTTAGATGCAGGGTCAGGTTGCTAATTTGAGCTTTTTCTAGCTTCTTATGATATGCCTGTAGTGCAATAAACTTCCCTCTCAGAACTGCTTTTGCTGTGTCCCATAAATTTTGAGCTGATGTATGCTCATTATCATTTGTTTCTAGAAACTTTTTTATTTCTTCTTTGATCTCATTGTTAATCCATTCATTATTTAATAACATGCTATTTAGTTTCCAAGTGTTTGAGTATTTTTCATTTTTTCTTTGTGGTTAATTTCTAGTTTCGTGGCATTGTGATCAGAGAAAATGCTTGATATGATTTCAATTTTCTTAAATTTATTGAGACCATTTTTGTGTCCTAACATGTGGTCTATCCTAGAAAACGTACCATGAGCGCTTGAGAAGAATGTATATTCTACTGCTTTAGGGTGAAAAGTTCTAAAGATATCTATTAAATCAAGTTGATCTAGTGTATCCTTTAAGTCTGCTGTTTCTTTATTAATTTTCTTTTTGAGGATCTATCCAGTGTTGTTAGAGGGGTATTGAAATTCCCTACTATGATAGTATTGCTGTTAATCTCGCCCTTTATATCCAACAAAGTCTGCTTTATGTATGTCGGGGCTCCTATATTTGGTGCATAGATATTTACAATAGTTATATCTTCCTGTTGAATTGTTCCCTTTATCATTATGTAGTGCCCTCCTTTATCTCTTACTACAGCCTTTGTTTTAAAGTCCATTTTGTCTGATATAAGTATTGCTACCCCTGCTTTTTTTTCATTTCCATTTGCATGAAATATTTTTTTCCATCCTTTTCCTTCAGTCTATGAGCATCTTTTGTTTTAAGGTGTGTCTCTTGTAGACAGCATATGTATGGGTCCTGTTTCTTTATCCACGCAGCTACCCTATGTCTTTTGATTGGATCATTTAATCCATTTACATTTAAGGTTATTATTGATATGTAGTTGTTTATTGCCATTTTATCCTTTAAAGCTGTATTCTTCTTTTGCTCTATTCATTCCTCCCTTTAAACTGTTCACAAGAGGCCCCTTAGTATCTCTTGCAGAATTGGTTTGGTTTTTATGAATTCCTTCAGGCTTTCTTTTTCTGGGAAGCTCTTTATTTCTCCTTCAATTTTAAACATTAGCCTTGCTGGATAAAGTAATCTTGGTTGTAGGTTCTTGTTCTGCATTACTTTGATTATTTCTTGCCATTCCCTTCTGGCCTCAAGTGTTTCTGTTGAGAAGTCCGATGTCATCCTTATGGGGGCTCCTTTGTAGGTGATAGTCTTTTTTTCTCTAGCAGCTTTTAAAATTTTTTCTTTATCCATTAGCTTTGGTATTTTAACTATGATGTGTCTTGGTGTAGATTTTTTTGGGTTTCTCCTTAATGGAGTTCTGTGTGCTTCTTGAATGTGTGGAGTGTTTCCCAGCCTTAATTTAGGAAAGTTTTCTGCTATGATTTGATTGAACAAAGTTTCCATTTCCTGTCCTCTCTCCTCTTCTTCAGGCACCCCTATGATGCGAATGTTGTTTCTCTTCATGTTGTCACAAAGCTCCCTTAGAGTTTCCTCACATTTTTTAAGTCTCTTTTCCTTTTTCTTCTCTGCTTCTGTGCCTTTGTTTATTGTGTCCTCTAACTCACTGATTTGATCCTTAGCGTGATTCATTCTGCTTTTAATTCCTTCCATGTGGTCTTCAGTTCTGATACTGTATTTGTCATTTCTGTCTGATTCTTTTTTATTATTTCAATTTCCTTTTTTATACTTGTTATCTTTTTATTCAGGTGTTCATAATGACAATCCATTGTTGCTCTAATTTCTTTGAACATCCTAACTATCATTATTCTAAAATCTGCTTCTGGTAATTTGGTTATATCTGGTTCATTCAGGTCCTTCTCTGGGGATTTCTCTTGATTCATTTGGTTTGCATTCCTCTGCCTGCCCATTTTTTCTGTGTATAAGCAAGTTGTGGCCACTGGAGTCCAGTAGGTGTTGCCTTTGTGTTCTCTAGGTGTGGTCTATCTGCAGGCCCCCCACCCCCTCTGCCGGTGCCTAGGGTGGTTGGGTATGAGCGTTGCCAGCGCCGGCCTACTGTGGCTTTTGCTGTGATTTCTGCCTTCCTCCGTGGGAGGGGCTGTGACTGAAGCCACTAGATTAGCACCAAGGGTAGAGGTGAGCACCTTTCCTCAGCTGCGGACCCAGCCTATTTCCGGACTTCCGCCCAGAACCAGCAGTCGGAGCCTGATCGCTACAGTTCCGCGGGTTAGGCGGGGCTTTTGACGTGCTCTCAGCTGTATGCTTTTGCCTGTCCGGAGCTTTAGCCCCGCCCTCGAGGCCAGGGCCCTTCTGCGCAGGGTCGGAAACCAAGGTGTATTGGGGTGGGCGTGTTTGCTGGCTTCCGCCGAGCTGAGTACTTCCGCTGGTCCCGGACTCTACCCCGCCCCCGCGTTCGGAGCCCGCTCGAGCACGTATGAATGCTATCTGGGGTTTCTCCGGCTGGGCGGGGATAGTAGCGTGGGCTCAGCTGCGAGCCTCCACTTGTCTCGGGGTCCACCCTGTTCCCGCGCTCAGAGCCCCGTGCACGTATACTGGCCAACCGCGGTTTCTCCGGCCCGGGGGTGGGGGGCGACTGGTAGCGTCAGCTCAGCCACGAGCCCCTGCCCGTCCCTGGTCCCAGCCCGTTCCCCGTGGTCAGGGCCGGCTTGCGCAGGGCCTGCCCGTTCCTGGCCTCCCGCTTTGTCCCCGTAAGTGGGATTAAAGGCGGGCCCGCAGCTTCTGGACCGCTTTCGCGGTCCCCTCTGACCCTCTGGGCTAGACCGATCTCCCACCGGCTTGGCCTCTGCCCACGCCGACAGAACCGCCTTTCAGCGTCCTGCCGCCCCAAAACCTTAAGCAGCCCTCAGCAGAGTAGGAAGGGACCTAATACTCCACACTGTAGGCCTGGGAGCTCCCTCACTTGTTTCACAGCTCAATACTGTCCAAACGCCTCTTCTAGGCTCTAGGACTGGAGGCTAGGGCTTGGTTCCTGGGACCCAGGTCCCTCCCTCTCCGCCAAACTCTCCTCCCGCCACACGGGTCTCTCCGGGCTGCCGTTTGCTCCGGGGAGCTGGGCAGCCCTCTTCGCGTTTTCGCTATTCCTACCAGTCTCAATGTGGCTTCTTCTGTGTTCCTTGGTTGAAGAGTCCACTTAGTTTTGTTCAAAGTTGGTTTATCCCGGTGATGGTTCTTAAAATTGAGTTGTAATCCACTTTGGTTCTGGGAGTTGGAAGTTGGTACGTCCGCCTACTCCATCGCCATCTTGCTCCCCCCTCTCATTTCCTGATTTGACAAATCCCTCCCCCCCCCCAAGAAAAAAGAACAAACAAATCCAAAACTCTACCTGGATGAGCTGATTGGTACAAGAAAACAAAGTAGAGTGCCTCCACTCCAGGACCTATAAACTGATCAAATTTAAATTTTATTATAATAAATCTTACTATAAACTTCTTATTGCCTCCAGAATACCTGGATGTAATAAATACTTGCAATAAAGAGGTCACCAGTCTAGTTTTGTACCCACTAATGAGAATGTATTTATGGTAATTGTCCAAGGCATTGTTCTGCTAGAAAAAGGTCCCGGAAATACTGATAAAAGTCTATACCTGGAAGGCTGGGACCTTTTGTCTACTCTGAATTGCCTTGACCCATTAACACTTCTTGTATAGGTTACTTGCTAAATGAAATAATCAGGACACATTTTGCCACTAGCACAACTCAAAATTTGTATTAACTGGTGGGCTGTGATTCTTTTTTTCTTTTTTACAGGGACAGAGAGAGAGTCAGAGAGAGGGATAGATAGGAACAGACAGACAGGAACGGAGAGAGATGAGAAGCATTAATCATTAGTTTTTCATTGCCGTTGCAACACCATAGTTGTTCATTGATTGCTTTTTCACATGTGCCTTGACCGCGGGCCTTCAGCAGACTGAGCAACCCCTTGCTGGAGCCAGCGACCTTGGGTCCAAGCTGACGAACTTTTTGCTCAAGCCAGATGGGCCTGCGCTCAAGCTGGCGAGATCGGGGTCTCGAACCTGGGTCTTCCACATCCCAGTCCGGCGCTCTATCCACTGCGCCACTGCCTGGTCAGGCTGGTGGGCTGTGATTCTTACTAATTAGCTTAACTCCACAGGTTTGACTCCAACTCTATAAAACAAAGGCATGATCTATTATCCTTTTTAAAAATGGATACTCTTAGTGGCCTGACCTGTGGTGGCGCAGTGGATAAAGCATCGACCTGGGAACACTGAGGTCACCAGTTCAAAACCCTGCACTGGTCTGGTCAAGGCACATATGGGAGTTGATGCTTCCAGCTCCTCCCCCCCTTTCTCTCTTTCTCTCTCTCACTCTGTGTTTCCTCTCTAAAATGAATAAAATTAAAAAAAAAATGGATACTCTTCTGTAGATCATTAGCTTCTCTAATATAACAAATTGTAGGTCTTGGTTTACCAATCTGATATTTTACAAAAGGAGCAGAATCTGTTAAAAATAATATAAGGCTGCTTTCAGTCCACCATCAACCGTTGCCTTAAATACCACAATGATGCCAGTCTGCATAGCAACTGTGGTTGATTTTTCTGAAACTCATGGTTGATTATGTCATTATTCTTCTTAAAGTCATTCAGTATTTCCCACTGCCCTCAGATGAAGTTCAAACTCCTGAATACTGGGTTGCAGAAGAACAATTGGACAAGTTTAGCCAAATACCCGGGGCCTAATAGCAAGTTTCAAATGAACTAAACATTCTTTAGGCCACATACTCTAAAAAAGGAGATGATTTACTTATGGATTGGGTGTTGTTAATCCAAATGCAGGAAGTGGCACACTGGCACACTCCTTGTTATCCCTGTTCCCTCCCCCACAGTGCTGGGTCAGAATGTGTTCAAGGTTGGGGCGTTCTTGAAGTAGATGTTGTGCTAGTGGTTCTACCCAGTCGTGGACCAGCTGCGGCTCCTCCAGTGTTCACCCTATGAGGATGAGGAAGTGGAGCTGAGACAGGACATAATCCAAATAGGATGTGTTATACCAGTAAGCAGGAGCCTGGTCTGTGTACAGGCCCAGACTTGATCATGTACCCCTTTCCCTGTTTGATCTGCAGGCCTAGGTCTTTTCTGGGCCTCCTTCTCTCAGGCTAACCCCTCACAAGTGGGCTTTACCTCTCGCTGGTTTATTTCCTGAAAAAGCATCACATTTCATCTGTGAATGGGCAGCTACTGAACTGGGACCAGTTGATGCCTCATGGAATATGAGTTCAGCTTTACCTGCTTGTTCTTGTTTTCTTCTTTTTTAAAATTAATTTATTGATTGTTAGAGAGGAAGGGAGAGGGACAGACAGACAGAGACACAAGCATCAATCTGTTCCTGTATGTGCCCTGACCAGGAATTGAATCCACAACCTTTGCATATTGGGACTACTGATGCTCTAACCAACAAAGCTATCCAGCCAGGGCTCTTGGTTTTTTATTTTAAGAGAAACTAGAAATATAACTTTTTGTATGTGTTATTTTAGCATTCTTAATTTTTAAAAATCACTGAGTGGGTCAAGGAGAACACATCTCTGGATGAGCTCTGCATCCACCCTGGAGGTGAGGTGAGGATCCGAGGTGGCTAGTCGTGCTGGACGTGGTAGGGCTGAGTGAGCTGGTCTGCCTGCCAGGTATTGTGGCTACGTCAGGCGCTGCAGCCTATCTCATAACCCGGCTTGCTCCTGTCACTTCCCTCCCTCACAGGCTCTTCTCAGTGCCTCTCTTTCTCTCCTCTTTGTTTTCTCAGACCCAGACCACGAAAACGCCTCCTGGCTCAGGTTACCTGGTTCTCTTCTATCTATAAACACTGATCCCTCCCTCCTCAGGAGGAAGAATTCTTTTGAAAGGTGCAAGAGAATAATGTCAGTAGATACTATTGCCTTTAAACCCATCATTTGTTACTTCTTAGAAATCCTTTGGATTCTAATCTCTTTTAGTGCAAAATAAGTAACCTCTCTAAAACTTCCAGTACTTGAAATGTGCAGTTTCTGATAATGAGGCTTTTTAATGCAAGGCACACCTGAAGAGTAAGACCAGGAAACTGGATGCAGTCATCTTCCGCAGAAGACCTGTGGTGATGGGTTGAATCACATAGCTGGCCAATTGGAAACACAAAAGTTAGAGATATATCTCTATGGCATAACATAACATTATTTTCCCAAAATAAACAGAGCTATTTGTTCCAGCTGGGTCTTTTTAGTGGTTTTCCTGTTTCGCTCTTGCTCAGTCCCCTCCAGGTTACCCTCCCAAGCAGAGCTTCTTATAGGGCCAAGAAATGGTTTTTATACATAGACCCCCCACACACACTCTACAGGTCCAGGTGGTTTTCCTAGTGCATTTGACCAGATAATTAAGGCAAAAATAATATCAATTCTATGTAAAATCTTCCAGAAAATATAAGAGGGGAAAATTTTTACCAACTCATGCTATAAAATCAGTATTACTTTGATACAAAACCAGTGAAAGACATTTTAATAATACATACCAATATTTCACATCAACGCAGACGCAAAATTCTAACCAAAAGTTCAGCAACAGTATGTGAAAATGACAGTATAACATAAATATTGGGGTTTATCCCATGATTGCATGATTGATTTAACATTTGAAAATCGTTCAATATAATTCATCATATTAACAAAAACAAACACATGTTTCTATCTCAGTATAATAGCATCCAATTAGGATTAACACTATCAGCAAACTAGAAATAGAAGGGAATGTTCTCAACCTGATAAGGAGCTCTACAAAAATTATAGCAAAACATCGTACTTAATGGTGAAAGACTGAATGTTTCTCTCAAAGTTGGGGAAAAGGAAAGAATGTCTACTCTCACTTTTTCTCTTCAACATTAGAGATTTTAGCCAGTCTAATAAGAGAGGAAAATAAAAGGTATAAAGTTGGAAAGACACCTTTTATAAAGTATAAAATCACCTTTATTTACTAATTAAATGATCAATCATATTAAAAAAATCTTAAAGAATCTACAAAAAAAGCTACTGAAACAAAAAATTGAGTTTAGCAAGTTTGTAAGATACAAGATTAATTTAAAAAATTAATTTTATTTTCCAAATACTATAAAGAAAACTCAAATGGAAATTAAATTACCATTTGTAATAGCATCAAAATATGAAATACAGTACTTAGAAATAAATCTGACAAAAGATGTATAGAGTTGTATGTAGAAAACTACAAAAGATTGCTGAGCAAAATGAACTAAATAAATGAAAAGCTATGCCATGTTCACGGACAAGAAGACTCAATATTATGAAAATGTTCATTTTCACCAAATTGATTTGTAAGAATCAATACCATCGCAAACAAAATCCTGGCACAATTTGTTGTAGAAATTGAAAAACTGATTAAAAAATTGTTAAATACATGTATCAAATTAACATGTTATATACCTTTAACTTCTAGAATGTTATATGTCAATTATATTGCAATAAAAATAATTTTAAAAATTGACATGCAAAATTTTTCTCCTCCACATTGTCTCCCCTAACCTGGACCACAAGTTTTGTTTATCTTTTTTTCTTTCTTTTTTATTTTCACTTCTGTGGAAGTTCCACTGCATCCAACTCATTTTTTCTAAGGCAACATTATGTCCCCGTCCTTTCCCTAGAACTGTAATGGTGGTTGCAAAGAAACATGACCATCTGTGATTAGAAATAAAAAAGGGGGGGGATGGCAACGTTACAACATCCACCTCCCAGAACCAAAGTGAATTACAACTTAACTTAGGAACAATCATCTTGAAAAACCAACTTTGGACTAAATTAAGAGGAATCTATAACCAAGCATAACTGAAAGAACAACACTGAGCTGGTAGGAAAGGCAGAGACATGGAAGGGGCTGCCCCGCTCCCTGGAGTGAGCGGCAGCCCAGAGGTTCTCTCATGGCAGGGTGGGTTTCCAGGAGAGTTGTGGACCCTTAGCCCTAGGACCAGAGCCCCAGCCTGGAGTCCCAGAGGCTAGAGGAGGCCTACAGACAGCAGTTAGTTGAAAGAAGAGCCGGGTTACTGTTTGCAAGAGGGAGACAGAACTCTCAGATCCAGGCTCCATCTTTAAGGGACCATGCAGAAAACTTCGTTCACAGCCACTTACCTGGAGCTCCAGGAGCATGGAGTGCTGAGAGGACTGGAGTTACAATAGGAGAGTATAGTCTCAGGGGCACAGGGAGAGACTGTTGGGGACAGCCACCCTGACCCCTGTACTGGGTCACTCCCCAAATTAAAGTGCCCATTCTTCCTAGAAGAGGCAATTACCCCAGAGGCTTTCCTGCTCCTGTCAGTGCAGCAGTGCAGAGAGATACTTAGAAGCAGGGGTGCATCAAGAACAGGATTTGAGTGCTGAGCTCTGGGCTATGCGTCCCCCACTCAACCTGCTGAGTACCCTCCGAAGGGTGGAAGGACCTGGCTGCGGCAGTGGCCAGGTTGCTTGGCCTGTGCAGCAGTTGGGGGTGGAGCCTGGAGAGGCCTTCCATGTGCCCATGAGGGCAGACCCCAAAAGGGTGAGGCATCCCACATGCAGGTGGGAGGTGGAGCCAGGCGGCCTACGTGGAGACAGCAAGGGGAGGAGCTTCAAGATGCTTCCTGCACACCTGCAGGGTGAAGCCCAGAGAGGCAAGGAGTCCGACCTGCGACCTGTGAGTCTGCGCTAGTACCTGAGAGCCTGAGGAGTCATAGGCAGAGGGGGGGTCCGCAGAAAGACCTTACATCAAGAACAGAGAGGTCACAAACACTGACCAAGAGTAGATAAATTCCAGCCTAGGAGTGCAGCTTATAGTTACAGTGGCATCAGGGCTAGCAGAGGCAGCCACAAATTCTGGATTGCCTGTAGCTCCAAGAAGGTTGCTAAGGGTCAGTCAAAAAAAAGTTACCCCCACTGGTCTGTACCAGGTTCCAGCTAGGGAGGTCCAGGGCTGGTATATCTAGCAGCTAGATATGGAGAGCATCAGCTCAGGACCTAACAACCATAATTAGAATGGTATCTAGTCTATACAGAGACAAAATGGGAAGACAGAGAAATGTAATTCAAATGATTCAACAAGAGAAATTCCCAGAAAAAGAACTGAATGAAATGGAAATAAACAAGATACTAGATGCAGAGTTTAGAATAATGATTGTTAGGATGCTCAAGGATCTTAGAGCAATAGTAGATGGACAAAATAAGCACCTAAATAAAGAGATAGCTGGCATCAAAAAGGACATTGAAATAAGAAGGAATCAGACAGAAATAACAAACACAATATCAGAAATGAAGACTACACTAGAAGGAATTAAAAGCAGGTTGGACAAAGCAGAGGATCGAATCACTGATTTAGAGGACAAAATAAGCGAAAGCATAGAAGCAGAACAACAAAAAGAAAAGAGGCTAAAAAAGCCTGAAGAAACTATAAGAGAGCTCTGTGACAACATGAGCACGAAGAGAAACAACATCCACATAATAGGGGTTCCTGAAGGAGGAATAGAAAACCTGATTGAAGAAATCATAGCTGAAAACTTCCCTAAATTGATGCAGGGAAAAGTTACACAAATTCAAGAAGAACAGAGAATCCCCTTAAAATGGAACCTAAAGAGATCTACACCAAGACACATCATAATTAAAATACCAAAGCTAAGAGATAAAGAAAAAGTACTAAAAGCTGCAGGAGAAAAGCAGTCAATCACACACAAAGGAGCCCCCATAAAGATAATATCCGACTTCTCAACAGAAACACTTGAGGCCAGAATGAAATGGCAAAACATATTCAAAGTAATGCAGAACAAGAGCCTACAACCAAGACTTCTTTTTTTTAAAATTAATTTTAATGGGGTGACGTTAATAAATCAGGGTACATATGTTCAAAGAAAACATCTCCAGATTATCTTGTCATTCAATTATATTGAATACCCATCACCCAAAGTCAAATTGTCCTCTGTCACTTTCTATCTGGTTTTCTTTGTGCCCCTCCTCTCCCCCTCTCCCTCCCTCTCTGCCCCCCCCCGTAACCACCACACTCTTGTCCATATCTCATAGTCTTATTTCTAACACAACAGAAATACAAAGTATTGTAAGAAAATACTATGAAGAACTCAATGCCAAAAAATTAGACAACCTAGGGGAAATGCAACCAAGACTTCTTTATCCAGCAAGGCTATCATTTAAAATTGTAGGAGAAATAAAAAGCTTCTCAGCCAAAAAAAAACCCAACAAAACAAAAAAACCTCAAGGAATTTATTATAACCAAACCAATGCTGCAAGAAATGTTAAGGGGCCTGTTGTAAACAGAACAAAGTGGTGTGTGTGTGTGGGAATCTAGTAAAACAAGAATGTAGATTTAAAGAATAAAATGGCAATAAACAACTACATATTAATAATAACCTTAAATGTAAATGGAATAAATGCTCCAATCAAAAGACATACGGTAGCTGCATGGATAAGAAAACAGGACCCATACTTATGCTGTCTACAAGAAACTCACCTCAAAACAAATGATACACATAGACTGAAAGTAGAGGAATAAAAAGCAATATTTCATGCAAATAGAAATGAAAATAAAGCTGGGGTAGCAATACTTATATCTGACAAAATAGACTTTAAAGCAAAGTCTATTGTAAGGGATAAAGAAGGTCACTACATAATGATAAAGGGAGCAATCCAACAGGAAGATATAACCATTATAAATATCTACGCACCTAATATAGGAGCACCTAAATATATAAATCAGATATTGATGGACATAAAAGGTGAGATCAACAGCAATACTATAATAGTAGGGGATTTCAGCACCCCACTAACAGCACTGGATAGATCCTCAAGAAAGAAAATTAACAAAGAAACAGCAGACTTAAAGGACACACTAGATCAACTGGATTTAATAGATATAATTGATATCTTCAGAACATTTCATCCTAAAGCAGCAGAATATACATTTTTTTTCAAGTGCTCATGGTACATTCTCTAGGATAGACCACATGTTAGGACACAAAATGAGTCTCAATAAATTTTAGAAGATTGAAATCATATCAAGCATCTTCTCTAAGGAAGATCACAATGACAGGAAACTAGAAATCAACTACAATAGAAAAACTGCAAAACACTCAAACACTTGAAAACTTAATAGCACATTATTAGATAATGAATGGGTTAACAATGAGATCAAGGAAGAAGTAAAAAATTTCCTTAAAGCAAATGAAAATGAACATACAACAACTCAAAATTTATGGGACTCAGTGAAAGCAGTCCTGAGAGGGAACTTCATAGCATTACATGCATATCTCAAGAAGCAAGAAAAAGCTCAAATAAACAACTTAACCCTACATCTAAAAGAACTAGAAAAGGAACAGAAAGTAAAGCCCAGAGGAAGAAGAAGGAAGGAAATAATAAAGATCAGAGTGGAAATAAATGACATAGAGACTAGAAAAACAATACAGAGGGTCAATAAAACCAAAAGTTGGTTCTTTGAAAAGGTAAACAAGATTGATGAACCTTTAACCAGACTCACAATAGAGAAAGAGAGAGAGGACTCAAATATATAAAATTAGAAATGAGAGTGGAGACTTAACAATTGACACAGCAGAAATACAAAAGATTTTAAGAAAATACTATGAAGAACTGTATGCCAAAAAATTAGACAACCTAGGAGAAATCACAAATTCCTTGAAACATATAATCCTTCCAAAATCAATCTGGAAGAATCAGAAAACCTAACAGACCGATTACACCAAATGGGATTGAAACAGTTATCAAAAAATTCCCAACAAACAAAAGTCCTGGACCAGATGTCTTCACAGGTGAATTTTACCAAATATTCAAAAAAGAACTAACTTCTATCCTCAAGCTATTTCAAAAAATTCAAGAGCAGGGAAGACTTCCAAGCTCCTTTTATGAGGCGAGCCTAAATCTGATTCTAAAACCAGACAAAGACAATGCAAAGGAAGAAAACTATAGGCCTATATTCCTGATGAAATTAGATGCTAAAAGTCTCAACAAAATATTAGCAAACCAGATCCAGCAATACATGAAAAAAATAATACATCATGATCAAGTGGGATTTATTCTGAGGAGGCAAGGCTGGTACAATATTTGCAAATCAATCAATGTGATTCGTCACATAAACAAAAGGAAGAATAAAAACCACATGATAATATCAATAAATGCAGAAAAAGCATTTGATAAAATCTAGCACCCATTTATGATTAAAACTCTCAACAAAGTGGGAATACAGGGAACTTACCTCAACATGATAAAGGCTATCTATGACAAACCCACAGTCAACATCATACTCAATGGGCAAAAATTAGAAGCAATCCCTTTAAGATCAGAAACAAGGCAGGGTTGCTCTCTTTCACCAGTCTTATTCAACATAGTTCTGGAAATCCTAGCCATAGAAGACAAGAAGAAGAAATAAAAGGCATCCAAATTGGAAAAGAAGAAGTAAAACTATCATTATTTGCTGATGATATGATACTGTACATAGAAAACCCTAAAGTCTCAGTCAAAAAACTACTGGACCTGATAAATGAATTCAGCAAGGTGGCAGAATATAAAATTAATATTCAGAAATCAGAGGCATTTTTATACACCAACAATGGACTGTCTGAAAGAGAAATTAAGAAAACAATCCCCTTCATTATTGCAACAAAACAATAACGTACCTAGGATTAAATGTAACCAAGGAGGTTAAAGAAGTGTACTCGGAAAATTATAAAACATTGATAAAGAAATCAAGGAAGATACAAACAAGTGGAAGCATATACTGTGTTCATGAATAGGAAGAATAAACATCATTAAAATGTCTATATTATCCAAAGCAATTTATAAATTCAATGCTATTTTTATTAAAATACCAATTACATACTTTAAAGACATAGAACAAATATTTTAAAAATTTATATGGAACCAAAAAAGAACACGAATAACCTCAATAATCTTGAAAAAGAAAAATAAAGCAACAGGTACCACACTTCCTGATATCAAGTTATACTACAAGGCCATTGTACTCAAAACAGCTTGGTACTGACATAAGAACAGGCATATAGATCAATGGAACAGAATGGAGAACCCAGAAATAAACCCACATCTTTATGGACAATTGATATTTGACAAGGGTGGTGATAGTATACAATAGAGTAAACACAGTCTCTTTAACAAGTGGTCCTGGGAAAATTGGTCAGCTACCTGCAAAAAAATGAAACTAGACCACCAACTTGCACCATTCACAGAAATGAACTCAAAATGGATAAAAGACTTCAATGTAAGTCAGGAAACCATAAGCATCTTAGAAGAAAACATAGGCAGTAAGCTATCTGACATCTCTCGCAATATAATTGCTGATTTAACTCCATGGGCAAGGGAAATAAAAGACAGACTATATCAAACTAAAAAGCTTTTGCACAGCTAAAGACAATATGAACAGAATAAAAAGACAAACCACACAATGGGAGAACATATTCGACAATACATCTGATATGGGGTTAATAACCAAAATTTATAAAGAACTTGTAAAACTCAACACCAAGAAGATATACAATCCAAACAAAAAATGGGCAAAAGAAATGAATAGACATTTCTCCAAAGAGGACATACAGATGGCCAATAGGTAGATGAAAAAATGTTCAACATCACTAGTCATTAGAGAAATGTAAATTAAAACCACAATGAGATACGACCTTACTCCAGTCAGAATGGTGCTCATTAACAAAACAACACACAATAAGTGCTGGCGAGGATGTGGAGAAAGGGGAACCCTCCTGCACTGCTTGTGGGAATGCAGACTGGTGCAGCCACTGTGGAAAACAGTATGGAAATTCCTCAAAAAATTAAAAATCAAACTGCTTTTTTACCTAGCCATCCCACTCTTAGGAATATATCCCAAGAACACCACATCACTGATTCAAAAGAAGAAATTCACCCCTGTGTTTATGGCAGCATTGTTTACAATAGCCAAGATCTAGAAACAGCCCAAGTGGATGAGTAGATTAAAAAGCTGTGGTACATATACACAATGGAATACTATGAAACCATGAAAAAGAAGGAAGTCTTACTCTTTGCGACAACATGGATGGACCTAGAAACTATTATGTTGAGTGAAATAAGCGAGGCAGAGAAAGAAAAATATTATATAACCTCACTCAAATGAGGAATCCAATGTATAATGTGAACTGAGGAATGGAATAGAAACAGAGGCAGGATCAAAGGTACCAGAGGAAAAGCGGACAGAGGAAAAGGGGTGATAGGATGGGATCAGAGAAGGGAAAGAAATTGGTGAAATTATAGACACATAACACAGCATTATTGAGAGCAGGAAAGCTAATCCTGGAGGGAAGGGGGAGGACATTGTGGGGTGGGGAGAAATGGGGATGTTGTGAAGAACACAAGGGAGGGGTGATGCATTTGGGGGGACTCTAGAATCTATGTAAACACAATAAATTAAAATCAATAAAAGAAGAAATAAAAATATATCAATTATCAACTTCAAAATATTTTCCCATGAAAAAGAATGTTTAAAAGCATAAGCCTTGCACAAGACTGAACTGTCTGTTCCTAAAACCATTGAAGAGAAACTGAACAATCTTCATTCAACACTCACTCAGAACACCTACCAGGAACCAGATATAGGGAATTCAAGTGGTAAATAAGGCAGACGTGGTCTTTTACCCTCATGGGTCTTAATATATTGATTTATGTCTGGGATTACATCAAGTAGAGATTTAAACTGAGTGACTACAGAGTTCTTTTCTAGAGGTCTATAAATGTATGTTTCTGGGAGACCTTTGTCTTCTAATAAGGACGGTGCTTCTCTTGTGCCCTCTCTGTCCAGGGTTTGATGGTGGTAGACTGAATGCAAAGAAATAGAGAACCCCAACACTTATGAAAGCAGCCCTCCAGCCTAAAACAAAACAATTTGCTGACACCCTCATTAATCAAATCCATTTGTATATGAGAGCACTTGGCCTCTGCCAGAAGGAAATGTCAAACACATGGTCTCAGGCCATTCTTACCCCCAGGAAAGCTTGGAAGGGACTCAGAAAATGCAAACCCATTTCCAGGAAAGTCCACCTTCTGGCATTGTCCCCTTTCCTTAGCTTCAGGGACTCTGTTTCGGGCGAGTGAGGCAGCCATGAGCCTCCCTAAGCCAAAGTTAGCAGATGGCCTGGCATTCTGGGAACATTCTAGGCATATTCCTCCAACAACTCCACAGAACGAGGGGCAGTCGCAGGAAAACAAGGATTTGTAACTAGACTCATGGCTTAGGCACACTAGATCAGCAAAGTTTCCAAGAGCAGACTTGCTGGAGTCCGGCTGGGGAAGGCAGTCGGCTCTTGCAAACAAATCAGTTTGATTCCTTGGCTTGTTGGACACGATCACAGCTCCCTCCCAAAGACACCCCTTGGATCTGTGGGCTGATGGCCAGCTGCAGCTCTAATCTCTGGGAGCAGGCTTGCAGTGTTTAAGGAAGTGAATGGACATTGAAGCATCACCCCATTACCAGTTTTGCCCAAAGTGCTCTTCTGCAGCCTTCATATCTTTTTCCATGCTTTGTCTTCTTCCTGGGAGCTTCTCTGCCTTCAGTCCTGTTTAAGCCCTACTTTTCTTCCCAGGGTTATTTTATTTTATTTTTTCTTAGGGTTATTTTAAGTGCTACTCTTTCATAAATCTTTTCTGAATTCCTTCAGTTCTCAATAATCTCTCTTTTCATAGCATTCTATATTGTCTTATAGCAAATATTATACCTTATATTACAGAATTTTGTAAAAATTTAATTTTTAATTAACAGTTAAATTCCAAGTAACTTAAAGATGGAGACCATATCTAATTCTTCTTTTCTGTCGCACCCCATCCTTAAAGGAGGATGCATCCCACCCGAACCCCTTGTATTTGCATGTGGTAGGACTAGGAAAAACTGGGGGAATAGGGTTGAGGAAACAATCTTTACAGCAGTCACTAGGAACAGTCACGAGCCTCCCATTCCTGTGAAGGCCAAGAGCAGGTCTCTCCAATTATCTCTAGGGGATCAATCATGGCCCTTTCTGTCCCCAAAATCTAAAAAATTAGAAAACTATATTCACACTCAGTGATGCTTAGTTCATCTGAATTGTTGAGAAATAAGCAGTCCGCCTAAGTTAATTTTCCAGATCACTGGTACTTACTTATTAGAATTCAAACATTTTAAAGTGATTTTACAAAACATACTTTTCTAAAGTAATTTAAATATCTCTGGAGAAGTGCAGAAGAGATTGGTTACAGTGATTATATCCATGGAGAATAACTTGGAGATTAAGGAAGAGAAGAAGGAAGAAACCTACTTTTCACTATGTACCCATTTGTGCCTTTTGAATGTTTTTTCCTTCTTTTTCCAAATGATGGGGGTCGGGGGGAGAAATAGAAAGACAGACTCCTGCATGTGCCCCGGTTGGGATCCACCCTGTGATCTGCATCTGGGGCCTGATGCTCTGCCTATCTGAGGCTATGCTTGTAACAAAGCTATTTTTAGTGCCTGAGGCAGAGGCTCCACGGAGCTATCCTCAGAGCCTAGGACTGATGCGCTTAAACCGATAGAGCCATGGCTGTGGGAAGAGAGAGAGAAAAAGAGAAGGGTTAGGGGGCAGGGTGGAGAAGCAGATGGTTGCTTCTCCTATATGCCCTGACCGAGAATCAAACCCAGGACATCCACTCTGGGCTGACGCTCTACCACTGAACCAATTGGCCAGGGCTCCTTTTAAATTTTGAATGCCGTACATTTATCAACTGTTACTTTGAAACTAATGGCGCACTTCTTTAATTCCTTATATATAGTTGCCAAACCTAATTTAACTTTTCTTTCTGAATCAAGGTCATCATTATTCTTTTATTGTTTTGTTCCTAAATAGCATCTTTTCAACAGGAGATATTAAGTTATAGAGTTATTTGCCCCTTACTAAATGGCTCCCAAGCTTCTAAGCCTCCAGAGATTTGGGCTTTGGTTTACTTTCTAGATTTTCTCTATTTTCCCCGACAGCTAGCAGTTTTTGTTCTTCTTAGAGTGACTTCTTACAGCAACCACTGTCCTTCCTTCTGATTTGCTCATTCGTTCTGATCTGACTTGGAACGCAAATGATTTTAGATGATATATAGGATTCACTAAGTGAAGATGGAAAAAGAGAATTCCAGGACTTAAAAAACAATGCTCTCAGCTGTGTGGACTATGGTTTTAATAAAGTGGATTGGGTTGAATTGTGTTCTGACCTCACACCAGATTTACTTTCCTCTCACTCAACATTGTCCAGTGCTGAGCCCACAGGTAGCAGGTCCTTGTGTGAGGCAGACCTAAGGGACACCAATGTAATTTAGAGGCAATGCTTAGGAGAACAAAGATAAAACCTAAGAATTCAGAAAATGATAAAGGTTGGTGTCATTCAATATGAAGACTTCATGACATCTTTTTTTATTCTTTCTGTGGCTTTTCTGCTTATTTCTGATTTTTTGTGTTTGTTTTTGTGTTTTCTTATTTTAGATAGCTGAGTGACTAGCTAAGTGGCTTCTAGATAAGTAAATTTACAATTTATGTCATTATTAAAAATTTTTTTTTCTCTTTTGATCTGAATGAGGTTCAGAAAAACTGGCAACATAGATTTAAGCAACACTAGTTCCAAATTCAGAATAAGCCACACCTCTGTTAATGCTAAAATCTGTCACCAGCAATGGTGCCCTGAGTATCACCATCCTGGGTTAAAGCACAAAAAGTTTGAAAAATTATTGGGAATCTGAAAAGAGGGTTGAAAATCAAAGGCAGAGTCTGAGAAGAGACCATAAATATAATGTTAATGTTCAAAAAAGAAAGCTAATTATAGAAATTACTGGCCAGTAAATTGGATAGTCATAGTAATAAAACAGATGTTAACAGTAAAAATTCATCAACATCTGGAAAGGATAAAGTCACAAAAAATTTATGGAAAGGAGCAAGTTCAAGAGCTTCAGCAGAAGAGAAAAGCAGAGCAAGGTCCAGTTTTAGTGCAGGATCTGGAACTGGGTGAAGGGCTTTGCTTTGCCTGCCATGCCATTGCTGCTCAAAGCCCAGTTCGGACAGCTTTGGATGAAAACGTGGTCACATGAACTTGACAACCGGCTGGGCGATCATAAATGAAGGATAATGATATAAATACCCAGAAACAGCTCCAGTGAGGGGAGTGGGGATGAGGGCACTTCCCTAGAGAGCAGGATCTGGTCTGGTTTTATTTAATGTCTTTGATGCTTTAAGCAAAAACAAACAAATGTAAGCAAGTGTAAAAGGTATATCCACTGTAGGTAAGGTGCACATACCCTCCAGTAAGGGTTTACCCAACAGGCCTGAGAACAGTTAACAAAGGGAGTGAACATCAACTAGGTC
Source organism: Rhynchonycteris naso (assembly GCA_037038555.1). Lineage (NCBI taxonomy): Eukaryota > Metazoa > Chordata > Mammalia > Chiroptera > Emballonuridae > Rhynchonycteris > Rhynchonycteris naso. Next base: position 130,946,810 of record CM072998.1, read on the forward strand.
TGAGTCACCTGGAAAGTAATCTGAAACCAAATACCAGTCACTCTTCAGGGTTGAAGGGGCAAGAGAATGAGGGGAGTGGGAGGGATGGGAAGGAGGTGGCCAAAAGCAGTCACAGGGGACCCATAACATTTAACAGCATAACATGGAAATGAGGGAGCCCAACAGAACCGAGGTCCTGCTTTGAGGGTTGTAAATGTATGGCTGTGGTTCAACAAATGGGAAATGGTAACTGACCCGTTTATTTGGGGTTGCAGGAGAGAAAGATGGTAGGAGGGTGCAGACTGGGCTTTTGACATTTACCCAGAATGTTCAAGTCCTCAGGGTGTGTATCTCTGCACTCCTGGGTCAGACCCCTAGAATGTTTGAGGTCCCATGACCTAGCACAGAGCCTGGCACATAGTAGATGCTCAGTGACTAAGTGGCAAAGGAAGGAAGCTCTGTAAAAGTCTTAGTATATCTGAGAGTTCTGAGTGAAATAGGATGAGGGTTGCTACTAAAGACCCTTCCAGTTTTGAGATTTGGGGACTCCATGATTGAAAGAAAAAGAGTAGACAAGTGCTTAAGCAAACAGTGAGTGAAGGCTGTTCCACCCTCTGCTCTGAGGACCCAGCTGCCCCTTTCCTGCCTATAAGAATGAAATTGTGGTGCATCTACTGCTCCTTCTGGTTCTGGTACTCCTGCTCTTGACCTTGACTGAGAGACTGGTCACCTGTGAACAAGCCTTAGTTCATTGTGTCCTTGCCCCTGTCCTCTGCTCTGTCCATGAAAAACTCCACTGAGATTCATTGTTTTCTCTAACTGTTTAAGTCCATGTCAGCAGCTCAGAAGAAAGATCCAAGCTCCTGGTCTTGACATACAACACTAAATCCCCCGTACCACAAAATCCATCGGTAGCTACTTCTAGACTATCTAGACCAGGGCTTCTCACACCTTAATGTGCATAAAAGTCCCTGGGGCAGAACACTATGCCTTTCTAACAAGCTCCCAGGCCACAATATTGGTCCACAGTCCACACCTTTGAAAAATAAGGTTCCAGAACAGCAGTGTCCAGTAGAACTTTCTGCAATGATGGGAATGCTCTTTATCTGCACTGTCCAGTATGGGGGCCACATGTGGCTGGTGATGAATAGTAATGTGACTCATGAACTGACTTCAATTTTACTTAATTTTAATTTAAACACGAATAGCCCCATTCAGCTGGTGTCTCCTCTAGGGGACAGCACAGCTCTAAAGCAATTCCGGTGCACATTACATTTTGAGAAGCACTGGTTTGGAGAACGTTAGATTATGCACGTCTCCTCCCCATCGCATCAATCCTGCCAGTGTCTGGGCTACGCAATACGGCACGTTCAGCTGGACACAACCCATTTGCCTGCACATATGTGTTTAGTTTATATGATGGTTACTTCTGTTATAAAATTGTAGTCTACTTATAAAGCTATAATAAGGAGATGATAAGACATTTAAGTGAAGAAATTAAGAGACTGACTACATTTGAGTTTTTTTTTATTATTCATTTTAGAGAGGAGACACAGAGAAAGAGAGAGAGAGAAAGAAAGAAAGGGGGGAGGAGCTGGAAGCATCAACTCCCATATGTGCCTTGACCAGACCAGTGCAGGGTTTTGAACCGGCGACCTCAATATTCCCAGGTCGACGCTTTATCCACTGCGCCACCACAGGTCAGGCTACATTTGAGTTTTGCTAAACAGTTTTAGGGACTTACAGTTGACATATAATAAGCTGTATATGTTGAAAGTGTAAAACGTGACCATTTTGGCATATTCCACAACTACGATCAAGGTAATGAACATGTCCATTACTCCTAACAGTCTTCTTACGCCCTTCGCAATCCCTCCACTCTACATTCCCTTCTTGTTCATCTCCAGGCGCCCACTGTGCTGCCTCCTGTCACTAGACCTCCATTAGCATTCCCTATAATTTTATATAAATGAAACCACACAGTATGCACGATTTTATTTACCTGGCTTTTTTTTTTTATCAGCATCATTATTTAAATTTATTTTATTTTTATTTTATTCATTTTAGAGAGGAGACACAGAGTGAGAGAGAGAGAGAGAAAGAGAGAAAGGGGGGAGGAGCTGGAAGCATCAACTCCCATATGTGCCTTGACCAGACCAGTGCAGGGTTTTGAACTGGCGACCTCAGTGTTCCCAGGTTGACGCTATATCCACTGCGCCACCACAGGTCAGGCATCAGCATCATTATTTTAAGATTCATCTGTATTGTTGTGTGCACCAGTGGGCCATACCTTTTTATTGCTCAGTTGTCTGCCAACATTTGTTTATCCATTCACCTGTTAGTGGGCATTTTGTTTGTCTTCAGTTATTGGCTATTACAAAAGTGCTGCTATGAACATTGTAAACAGGTCTGGATGGACACATGCCCTGACGCTGGAGCTTCTTGGCATCACAGTACATCTGTTGTACTCAGATAGTTTCAATTGCTTCCCAACTGGCCTTCCCACTTCCACTCATTTCTTAGCCCTCCCAACCCACTTCCACATAGCTGCCAAAGTCATATAAAAAAATTATGCCTCTCCTTTACTTAAAATTCCTCAATGGCTTCCCATTGCACTTAGAAGAAAATAATCCCAATTTCTTCCATTGCTTAGATTGCTACTTGAGGTAGTTCCCTGTAACTTCATCAAGCGCACAGTTCTGGATGCACAGGTCTCTCTTCAGTTTCTCAAATATGCATAAGGAATTCCTTACTTAGGGCCTGTGTCCATGGCACTCCCCTTTCTAGAGTGCTCTCACCCAATATGGCAGACATTGGAGTTCAGCATCCTTTGTCTTCTTTCCCCAGTGGGTAGCAGTCCTCTGTGTAAGTGAAGCTCTACTTGGTTTCAGCCATCAAGATCAACTCATTCCTTTTTTAAAAAAAATTATTTATTTTTAAGTGAGAAGAAGGAAGAGAGAAAAACAGAGTCCCACATGCGGCCCGACTGGGATCCACCTGGCAACCCCTGTCTGGGGCTGATGCTTAGATCAACAGAGCCATCCTCAGCATCTGGGGCTGATTCTCAGACCAATTGAGCCACTGGCTTTGAGAAGGAAAGAGAGAGAGAAGGGAGAGGGGGAGGAAGATAAGCAGATGGTCGCTTCTCCTGTATGCCCTGTCCGGGAATCAAACCCAGGACATCCATATGCCAGGCCAATGCTCTATCCACTGAGCACACTGGTCAGGGCTTATTCTTCTTGACATAAGTAGGCTCAAACAATCATCATGACATTCCTTTGGCTACAGAAGTTAGTTCAGAAATGGCCCAATTAGTGCAAAACTCAGGACTTTCTTTTTTTGGTGACAGATACAGACAGAGAGAGGGACAAATAGGGACAGACAGACAGGAAGGGAGAGAAATGAGAAGCATCAATTCTTTGTTGCGGCACCTTAGTTGTTCATTGATTGCTTTCTCATATGTGCCTTGATGGGGGAGGGTGCTACAGCAGAGCGAGTGACCCCTTGCTCAAGCCAGCGACCTTGGGTTCAAGCTGGTGAGTTATACTCAAACCAGATGAGCCTGTGCTCAGGCCAGCGACCTTGGGGTCTCTAACCTGGTTCCTCTGAGTCCCAGAGTGACTCTCTATCCACTGCACCACCACCTGGTCAGGTGAAACTCAGGACTTTCATTCTGTGTTTACAGAGGTGCTTTCTCTCGGCCCCTTGATGTGAATAAGGAAGCACGTGGCCAGCCCATTCAGCGCTATGGAACAAACTGCACCCACCTGCAGGCAATGCCGATAGTGGAGGAAGGCAGAGCCGAGACAGTTAGAGAAATGGAGCTGGACCTGAGCAAACTGATCCTGGTCATAATCCTTTGGGGGTTTTCAGCTATGGGAACAAAAACAATTTTCCTTTATAGTTTAAGACAGTTTGGGTTAATTTATTTTAATTTTTAAAAAATTCTTTTATTTTTTACAGGGACAGAGAGAGAGTCAGAGAGAGGGATAGATAGGGACAGACAGGAACCGAGAGAGGTGAGAAGCATCAATCATTAGTTTTTCATTGCTGTTATGACACCATAGTTGTTCATTGATTGCTTTCTCACACGTGCCTTGACCACTGGCCTTCAGCAGACCGAGCAACCCCTTGCTGGAGCCAGCGACCTTGGGTCCAAGCTGGTGAGCTTTTGCTCAAGCCAGATGGGCCCATGCTCAAGCTGGCGAGCTCAGGGTCTCGAACCTGGGTCCTCCACATTCTAGTCCAATGCTCTATTCACTGCGCCACCACCTGGTCAGGCCAGTTTGGGTTAATTTAATGTGACTAATGATGTTGTTTTGCCAAAATACAATTGTCACTAGTAACAAATATGTTAATTACTGCTATGGTGCCAGCTTCTTTGCATTGAGCGTGACTTAAGTACTATTGTATTGTATTCCTTCTGCTATGTTTCTCCATTCAGACTACTGTGAACCTCTATTATTACACTGGGCATTCGGCTTTCTATGGTGACAGGGTTGCATTCATACATCAAGTCTACTTATCTTTATTTCTTTATTAGCCATTCAAGGTGGCCTCCATGGTGTCTCTGATTTGTGTGTAAGCAGACACAGATGTGGGCATCAAACTCCTCTGTGTACTTGGCCATGAAGAGTCCCATGGTGACTCAGAATAAGCCTATATTCGTTTGTTAAATTATCAACACAATAAACACAGCATTTGAAAATCTTCAAAGAGAACTATGTATCTGCAAAAGGACTGCAGGAGCTGTGGCCTCATATTGAACACCATCGATGTGGTGGGAAGCACGCAGGATTGAGTGCCAGAGACCCAGGTGTCCTAGCTCCAAGCTTCCTGTTCTATGACCCTGGACAAAGACTGACCTTCTCTTGAGTCCCAGTTTCCTCACCTCTAACAAGGAGATTACTCACCTGGAAAAGTTGTTTTTCATAATTAAAAAATTTTTCTTTAATGTTTATTTTATTGATTTTTAGAGAGAGGAAGGGAAAGTGCAGGAGAGAGACAGGAACACCTGTTCCTGTATGTGCGCTGACCGAGGGTCGAACCGGCAACCTCTGCACTTTGGGATGATCCTTTAATCAACCAGGCTATTTGGACAAGGCTCACTTGGAAAACTTTTATGAGGCATCTGCTGTTGGCCAGGACTATACAGCCTTTCTCCTCACTTCGGAGTTTTTTTGAGGCTCAAATGAGATTAAGTAGTAGGAAGAGTTATGCAAAACCAAACCTACAACAGTTGCTAGTTATTTTGTTCTCTTGTCTCTCCCTTCTGAGCCAGATAAACTCCCCGGCACCTTTCAGATGTGTCTTGGACGTTGTCCTCACATCTCCCCTCCATGTTCTCATGGCAGCCTCTCCATAAACCTAACAGCTCCTCTGTTTACCTGTCTGTCCATCTCTTCATCCTGGCTAAAAGATGGGCCAGGTCAGGGTTGGTGCCTGGTATGCAGGGAGTGAATTAAGTGCATGATTGCCAGCACACGAACCTGAAGGCTGTAGGTGAGGAAGATGAGGCCCGAGAAGACAGGGCAAGGAAGTCAAGCCCCCTTCCCTGTTTGATGGTTCTGTCTGAGCCTGGCTCTGTTGGCACCTCCCATCCCTGGCCTCCCCCACAACCCTCGGGTCAGTCCACTTAATATCACAGTAAGAACAGCAGCAGCAAGGTATGAATTTGTTCTGTAAACCACAACTGATTCAGAGCTCCACTTCCCCCCAAGAACTCCCCTGGGAGTGATTGAAAAGTTAAGGCTGCTTTCATCTTTAGGGCCACCGGTCCCTGTCCAGTATAGTGACAGGGGTGACTCGCTGGCCATTTTAAGGACTGCTGAAAGAGGGCAAGCCTGGGCTGGCATTGTCTGCTGAGAGGCGGAGCGCTGGAGGGCTGGGTTAGCAGTAGCCATTCCAAGAAAGGAGGAAGGGTAAGAGGTAGGGAAAGGGCTAGGTTTTCTGAACTTCACTGGCCTGGTCCCTGAGCTGGAGGCGGGGGTAGGGTAGACAGAGCAGCCACTCCGCTCTTTGCTGAGCCCAGATGGTGGGTCTGTGAGAACAACTTAATAGTCCACAGAGAGAGGACATCACACATTGGCAGAAGACATAAGCTAATCAGAAGCAGCCTCCACCTCTCTTCTTTCTTCCTTCTCACCCCCTGTGAATTCAGTTTGATGAGTACAAGGGGAAGTTCCAGGACTCTGATGGCTGATCATGGTACCCAGCCTCAAGTGTGGGAAATGCAGAAACAACTGAGGAGCTTTTCTCATTGGGAGTGGGTAGGCAAGCTCCTTTGTGAGCCTGCCTTGGCCAGGACTCTCCCTTGATCTCCCAGCAAACCTAGCTCTTCCTACTCTCAGCCGGAAAACTTTCTATGTGTGTGCCTGAGTCTTCACTGGGGGTGGAGGTTGAGTGATGGTTGGAAAAAAGTAAGAGGAAATTTATAAGGATGCCGGTGAAGTAATTTGGGGCTCTACCATATAATAACTACATGACCTCAGAAAGTTCAGTAACCCCTAGGAGCCTTAGTTTATTTTTCAGCAAAATGAAGATGAAGAGGCCTACCTGATAGCACATCATGCAATAATGTGTGAAATGCCTGGCGCTCTTTCAGGGCTTATGGGGGCAATTCTTTTCTCTCCCAGGCTGATGAGATGCTCAGGTGAAAGCTTAGGCTCAGACCTAGTCCTCTATCCAAAGTTGTTTACTATCCAGACTTTCTTCTCCCACCTCCTTTACTATCTAGTTCCTATTTTCTTTTGACTGTGTCAATCATGTTAGTCTTAGGGTTCCTATGATTTTTATTGCAAAGTCTTAAAACTCCATTCTACATTAGTGCTGGGTATAAAACAACTATGTGTATTTATTTGTATATATGTACATATGTGTGTGCATATATTTACAAAATGTGAAATATGTACAAGTGCAACGCAGTGTGCCCACATGCACACATGGCTTTGTCACAGTGCAGGTTGAAACCACAGTAAGTTTTCTAATCTCAAGTGGGCTTCTGAAACAAGTTACATGTAAATGTCAGCTTGAACAGTGACTCCTATTTGAATACCCTTTTTTGGACATTCAGCAGATGGCAGGTGTTTTCAGAGGCCTCTAGCCCTGTCCCTTGGCTATTCTAAAATCAGTGGGAAGACTAAGATGACTCCTAGTCTGCCCCCAGATACTAGACTCCTCAGGGAAATGTGAGCGTTGAGCATGACCACCAGGTGGCAGTCCTTGGAAGGACACTGAGATGGGGACCCCGTCAGAGGGGAGGACTCGGTGTACCTAGGGCTTCTGAGATGCCTAGGTGCAGCCTGATGAGAGAGCTGTCAAGATCACTCACTCAGCTGGTCCCCACTATTACAGAGCACCAGCATGCGGTCATCTGCTCCCGCCCTTTGCCACCCTCCCTCCACCGCAGGGACAGTTGCACCCTCTCCAGGCAAATCCCTTGGACTCAGCTTTGTAGGTCTCAGCAAAGCTCTCCCTCACAGGTCCTCGCTCCCCTCCTCCTCACAAGTTTATTCTTGCCACCTCTGTCTCTCCACCGTCTTTAAGCCACACCTTGATCATGACACTTACCACCCCAGAGAGTGATCATTGCCCTGTTTCTCTCCATTACTGGATTACAAAGTCCTTGTGGACAGAGACCAGGTTTTCTTCACCTCTTTTTCTCCACTGCCCAACATGGGGCTGGGACAATGCCTGCTACTGTGTATTTGTGTTTTGGATGAATTAATTGATGAATAGAGTTTGGAAAGATTGAACTAATCTTTTTATTGCATACTTTTGATCTATCTTAATTCTTAGTATTCAGAGTTATGTCCTTTTTAATTCTGATCCAGAAGTATTACTTCAGTGGGGTTTTAAGCTTCATTAGCAATGGAACTCTTGGTTCAAACATAACCTATGAACACCAAACATGTAAAACAAATGGCGGAGAAGCTACTTGAGCCAAAGCTGGGATGGAAAGGCCTGGAACCTGACCTTTGGCTTCTACCCATCTCTGGGTCAGGGGACACTTTTTTAAAATCTGAGGGCTCTGTAAAAAGTTTGATAAACACTCCCCTGATTTTTATGATAATTTCTCTTTTATTTATCCCCAGTTCATAGAAAAAATGAATGACTTGGGAAGAACTGCATTTCTTAGGGCAGGAAGCCTGTTCCTATTGTCACACAACTTTGGCAAACAGTACACATACAGTGGATGTTTGATTGATTGAATAGAGTCAAGTTAAATTAAAATGACAAACTTTGAAGCCAAGTTATTGCTTTAGAAATTAGAGAGGAGTGGCTTTGCCTGGCTTTTCCCCAAGGTAGACATTAGAAGGTGGTTATGGAGACGGCTTTTCTGATAATGACCTCTATCCTGAATTAATTCATTGTGGTCTCTAAATCAGAGGGGGCTTGCAGCCCCACTGCAAAACTGGATGATCGAATCCATAATGTAATTTCAGTCTCTCTAAGTGTTCCACATGAGTCAGTGTGTGGCATTACAGATACAATAAATGATTGTCACATTGAAGGATCTAAGTTAGAAGGTGCCATTGGTTCAACTGGGCTCATCAAAGGAAGAGCCTTTCCACTAGCATTGCTGACGGTGGGTCTGCTCCCATAGTGACAGGGAGCTCACTTATTTGAAGGGCAATGTGGCCATTGCCAGACAGGGGTCCCTCACACTGGCCTCTATCTTCAACCTCTCTCTTTATGATGGCTCCTCCTCCCTTCGTATAAATGTGCTCAGGTCTCTCAATGTTTCTTTTAGTTCAATTAAAAAACATTTTTATTCTTTTAAAATATTCTCTCTTTACCCATTACCTCTCTAATTCTGTTCTTCCCATGCCTCTTTGGAGCAGCTATGTTCTGCCTCTACTTCCTCATGCTCCCTTCACCCCTGGGCCCACAGGATCTGAGGATCCCTACCATCGACTGACACTACTCTTGACTAGATCAAAAACTGTCTTTTTGGACATTTAGCTTGGCTCAGCTGTTAGCTCCACTGAGGAGCTTTCTCAGTCTCTCCCAGGCTGGGAGGGGCTTCCCACAGGTTTCCCAGAGCAGCCAGTGCACACTGCTACCTTAGTAATCCTGAAACTATATTGTAACTGTGTACTTAATACCGTTTCCATAGACTCTGTATACTCTGTGAACTGTGGGCTTCCTTGGGACAGTGGTTTTTTAAAAACATTTCTGTCTCCCAGTATGTTACTATGGTAGCATAGTACCTGAAAGTGCTCAATAATACCTGGAATAAATTAATACCAACACAACAACATTCATACTAATTTCTTTATGGGTCTAATTTGTGGTTGTAGAATTCCTTTTTGAAAGTCAGCACTATTTGGAATACTGGTTGGTGTGCACAACATTCCTGTCCCTCCTGGCTATGATTTGGGCGTTGACGTGGCCATCTTCTCCCAAAGCCACTCCCACTTTACAGCACCAATCCATTCCACTTTGATGATGAAGGTGAAGTCCAGGGTATTACCACCTTCGCTAACACATTCACACTCTACACAACAAACATGCCAAGGGAGTATATTAAAATTTACCAGATGAATGTGATTTCTAGTGAAAAGTTTAGAGCATGTACCTCCCAATTAGGTCTAATATCAGCTCTGACTGACTCTCAAACGTAGACTAGGAAAATGCCATTGATGTTGCTCTTCTGGCTGGGCATTATGTAGTATAAGGCCAGCATATCTTCCCTGTTTCTCTCTCCATTTATTACACTGGAGAACAAAATTTTTGTTGCATCCACAAAGACAATTGTTCTTACTTAAATCGAGTATGCTGATCTCAAATCTGACATTAGTTTTTCTCTGTAAGCTACAGTTTCTTTTGCAATTTAAGATTTTAGGTTTTCATCTTATTATAAAATTTTCAACATTTAGTTTAACAATGAAGTAGAATGTCTTCTTAGGCATCATCTTTGTGAAAATATAATAATTTATATAATGCAGTAATACATTACTACACTAAAGGATGATTGCATCAGAATTTGTCTACAATTTCAAAATAGAACATATTAAAACACTTATTTTAATCATAAAATTTGCATAAAACATATTTAAATTCTATTCAGGCAAAAATTTGCCTTTGTAGTTCTTGCATTTGTGTACTTGTTGAGGACAATCTCATTTGATGCTCTGGCAGTAGTCTGCTCATCACTAACAGCTCCAAGATTTTCGGGAAACTTATCAAGGTGACTATTTAGGAAGTGAATCTTAATGCTCATGTTCCATCCAATGTCACGGAAAGCCAACAGCATCCTTTGAACCAGAAGTTCATATTTTTCTGCTTTTTTGTTGCCAAGAAAGTTCTTTGTAGCTGCCACAAGACTGCCATGCTGCTTTCTCCTCCTTATTCATTTTCTTGGCAAATTCTTCGTCACGTATGAGGGTTTGAATTGCAGGTCCATCTAATACAGCTGCTTTTATCTTCTCAAAAGACAAGGTAGGAAAAGCAGAAATAATATGTTGAAAGCATTCACTTTCTCTATACAAAGCCTGAACAAACTGCTTCATTAAGCCAAGTTTGATGTGAAGTGGGGGAAAAAATGATCCTGTCTCAATTAATTACAGGTTCATTCACAATATTTTGCATCCCTACTTTCAGAGCTTCACATTTTGGTCACTCCTTCTGTGTCCAGTGTTTCTCCCAAGCTCGGCTGTCCCACAAACACAGAAAGCAAGAATACTTTGTGAAAACTCTCTGTTTTCCTAGCAGGAAATTTACCATTTTAAGATACACACGAATGATGCAGTTATGCTCCTCATACTTCAGTAAGTCGAGGACAATTTTTATGTCATTATAATTTTCTTGCAGATGAGTGGAATAACCAATTGGAACCGCTGCATAAACATTACCATTGTGTAGAAGAATACATTTCAGATCCCATTTAGAGCTGTCAAGAATTAGCCACCATTCTGTTGGACTGTAAGTGGTAACACCTAGCTGGCTGAGAAGACTACTAATATTATGACAGTAAACGAAGTGTTTGTCTTTGGGAAAAAAGTCCACAAAAATTTGTTCACACCTCCTGAAATGGGATACTTTAGCTGACTGGTGAAGTACATTCTTTTCTTGAAGGCTGGAGGCTATTAACTCAGCTGCTTTCTTTGATAGACCCAAATCTGTTACTAAGTCATTCAATTCAGGTTGGCTAAACTGCTGAGGGGTTCATGACTGCTTGGCATCAGAAAAAGACCCTTCAGATTCTACAACCATTTCCTCATGCATCTTATCAAAATACACTTGATCACCATGTTCACTTTCTTCATCCTTAGAAGAAATAAAACCATTGAAAACTGGGACCGGGAGTGTCTCAGAGTGTAGGATAGGTCATATTGCTGAAGTAATATTAGGATATGCAATCATATGCCGTTTCTTCTTGCCGGTGCCCTTTGTATGGATCAGACAGAAATAACAGTCACTGCTGTGGTCCTTAGGTTCATGTCAAACCATGTGAATACCAAATGGCATTTCTTTGTGTTTTCCTTTTGTCCAGTCACAAAGCATTTTCTCACAATTATGACACACAATATGAGAAGCCCCATACTTGTCTTGATTGCCAAGGGGAACTTAAAAATAGGCAATATATGCATGTGTCACAAATGATGAAATATTGTGCTTTTGACGTTAAAATCTATAACAGCCACATATATAACAGAAGGTATCAGGACTATTCTTACACCTACTTGAAGAAGCCATGATTCAATCTTAAAACAAAACAAGAGGGTGTTTTTATTAGATAATAGTTTTTACATTTAAAAACAACTACAATTATGTAAAAGTGATGTTTGTAAAACATTAATTGCCTTGTGGTTATGTTCAATCCAAGAGTCATTGCCCTTTATCTCCAATTTAAAAACCAGTGCATGCCATTAACTGTAACAAAAACAAATTAAAATTGCATAAAAATTAGAGCATGTACCAAAAAATGGATTTCAGATTTGGAATCAACAATGCAAAATTATATAGAAACAGTTCTAATACCTCATGCAACAGAAAATAAAAAATTGTTCCCCAGTGCAATCAAACAAATGCTGCATCCCTGTGTACACAGCCTTCTAATACATGGCTACTTTCCAGAGGGCTGTCCTGGGAAGTGATGTTTCTGTACCCTAAAAGCTCTGCCCCCCCTCCTTCTGATTTTCCTATGTCAAGTGGAGAATTGGTAACTAACAGAAAGACAGAAATCGTTTGCCTAGTAGAAGTAATATCACAGCTTATATTTATTATGTGTTTCCTGTGCTAAGCTCTTATTTTATCCTCATAACAGTCCTATGGGAAAAGTATTGTTAGTAAACCTAGTTTCCAGATGAGCAGACTGAGGCTTGGGAAGATGAATTACCATGTCCAAGCTGCACAGTTAGTGAGAAGTAAGGCAGTGTTTCCAACTGAGGAAGTTTAATTGAGGACCCATTTCTTTTAACTACAAACTCTGCTGTCTGATACTGTGAGATTGCTCATTTCCTGCAAAGCAAGACTACATTGAGATACCACCTCGCTCCTGTTAGACTAGCTATTATCAACAAGACAGGTAACAACAATTGGTGGAGAGACTGCAGAGAGAAAGGAACCCTCATTCTCTCTTGAGGGGAATGTAAAGTAGTATAACCATTATGGAAGAAAGTATGGTGGTTCCTCAGAAAATTAAAAATAGAGCTACCATATGACCCAGCAATCCCTCTACTGTATATCTACCCCCAAAATTCAAAAACATTGCTATGTAAAGACACATGCACCCCCATGTTCATCACAGCATTGTTCACAGTGGCCAAGGCATAGAAACAACCAAAGTATCCCTCGATAGAGGACTGGATAAAGAAGATGTGGTACATATATACTATGGAATACTACTCAGCCATAAGAAAGGATGACATATTGCTATTCATGACGCATGGATGGATCTTGAGAACATTATACTAAATGAAATAAGTAAATCAGAAAAAGTTAAAAACTGTATGATTTCTCACATAGGTGGGAACTAAAACTGAGACTGATCGACATAGATAAAAGTGAAGTGGTTCGGGGAGGTGCTAGGGGAGGAGAGTAAAGAGGGACAAATATACTATGACAGAAAGTGATTTGACTTTGGGTGATGGGCACACAACAAAATCAACAGTTCAAATGCTGTAGAGATGTTCACCTGAAACCTATGTATTCTAATTGATCAATGTTACCCCATTAAATTAAATTTTCTAAATAAAATTGTAAAAAATAGTGTGCTCATTTCCCCATTGTTTAAAATATTTTATATTATTTTATTATTTTTAATTGCAGTTTATACTCAATATTATTTTGTATTAGTTTCAGTGTACAGCACAGTGTTTAGACAATTTTATACTTCATAAAGTGTCTCCCCTGATATTTATTTCCAGTATCCACCTGGCATCATACACAGTTATTACAATATTATTGATTATACTCCCTACGCTGTCCTTTACATCTCATATTTTATTTTAATTCTGATCGCTCTTCACTTGGCAATAGCTAAAGAATGCTGGCCAAACAGTTAAGGGGCTTAATGGTTCATAAACTCTTCAGTGTATATCAACCATTTATTAAAAACATTTTTTTTATAGATTTATTTTAGAAAAAAAGAGGAAGGAAGAGAGAGGGAAGCATTCATTTGTTGTTCCAGTTAGTTGTGCACCGACTGGTCACGTTCCATATGTGCCCTATCCAAACTCACAATCTTAATGTTTCAGGACGATCCTCTGACTAATCTAGCTGGTCAGAGCCAACCACCTATTTTTAATTCTTTTTCTTTTCTTTTCTTCTTCTTCTTTTTTCTTTTTTTAGTGAGGGAGAGAGGAAGAAAGAGAGTGAGGGAGGGACAGACAGAAAGGGAGAGAGATGAGGAGCATCAACTTGTTGCAGCACCTTAGTTGTTCATTGATTGCTTTCTCATATGTGCCTTGACCTGGGGAGTTCCAGCTGATCCAGTGACCCCTTGCTCAAGCCAGCGATCTTGGACTCAAGCCAGTGACCTTGGGTTCAAGCCAGCGACCTTTGGGCTTAAGCCAGTGACCATGAGGTCATGTTTAAGATCCCACTCTCAAGCCAGTGTGATTTTGTGTTCAAGCTGGTGAGCCCACGTTCAAGGAAGATGGGTCCACACTCAGTCAGTGACCTTGGGGTTTTGAACCTGGGTCCTCAGCATCCCAGGTTGATGCTCTACCCACTGCACCACTGCCTGGTCAAGCAATAAAACAACTTTTTTTTTTAAAGATTTTATTTGTTAATTTATATAGAGAGAGCGATAAAGGCAGGATAGAGGAGCAAGGAGCAACTTGCAGTTGCTTCTCACATGTGCCTTGACTGGGGCAAGCCTGGTGTTTTGAACAGGTGACCTCAGCGTTCCAGGTCAACGCTCTATCCACTGTGCCCCAACAGATCAGGCACAACCACCTGTCTTAAATGTTAAGATTTTTATGTAATTTAAATTATCTGTACTGTGAGCATGGGTTTTCCTATATTGACATTCTTAGAACCAGACACACCTGTCTTAGAAATGAGCAGTCCAGAAGATAGGAAGCACTATTTGTAATTAAGTGGAAAATTCTCCCATGGCTGTGAAGTTAAATTAAGAAGGAATAGATTAAGCAAAGTTAAGAGAGTACTATTAGTCCTTCTAGTGAAAACTCTTTGTTTGCCCAAGCCAAAGAGTTGCCATTTCTGAACAGAAGTCAAACACCTGTTGCTTCAGAAAGCAAAATTTCAGACCTGGCTTTTTAGTGCCATTGCTGATAAGGGCTGACCATGAAAAGTTTCCAAAAGTTGACATCTGGGCCCCAAAGTTTATCTTTCCTTCTGCTTATTTTCTTTATCGGTATGTGTGCCTTAGCTGGAAATATAAATTGTGACTCCAGTCCAAGACTAGCTCCCCTCTTTATTTTTAGGAGTATGATTTTGGGTGTGGTCTCTCTCAATAAACCACGGACCCTCACATCAGCCCCCGCCTTGGCCTGGTCAGCGTTGGCTTCTAGGGAGAGGTGGAATGGCATGGCTCCTGTGATTCCTCTCTCCTCTGCTCTGGTCCAGAGACAGACTACTTGTCTAAGCCAGTGAATGTCCAGCCTTGGACCAGGTGCTGCAGCTGGGCTGAATCTGTCCTCTCAAAGGGCCAGTTGACCATGTCCTCATGTCATCTAGGGTGGGGGTCTTGGGTACATATTACTGTCTTGAGAGCAGACCATCTAACATAGTAATCTGATCACTTGTTCGTCTACAGATGGCACCCCATCACCTGTAGCCCCCCCAATCCCAATAAATTTTTGACCTATCTAATTTTAAACAACCTTCATAGGTAGACTGGCCAACCATCCTGAGACTGAGTGGTTTCTCAGGAAGTGGGATGTTCAGTGCTGAAATTGGGGAAGTCCTGGGCAAATTAGGATGAGTGGACAGCTTATTTCAGGGTGATTACAGTTTACAGCAGGAGTCGGCACTCGGCCCCTATAGGCCAGTCCAGACGACCACCTGTGTTTATAAATAAATTTTTCCTGAACTACATACAGCCAAGCTTATTTACTTACACATTGTTTATAGCTGCTTTTATGCTACAGCAGCAGAGTGGAACAGTTAGTTGTGACTGAGACTGTATG
The DNA here is from genome assembly GCA_037038555.1 of Rhynchonycteris naso. Classification (NCBI taxonomy): domain Eukaryota; kingdom Metazoa; phylum Chordata; class Mammalia; order Chiroptera; family Emballonuridae; genus Rhynchonycteris; species Rhynchonycteris naso. The sequence continues at coordinate 130,962,391 of CM072998.1, forward strand.
AACCACAAAGTGTGAAATGTGTAGTGTTTGTCTCTTTACAGAAAACATTTATGGATATTTGATATATACGAGAAAATTCAAAAACCCAAGCCCTCCATCATGAGCTGACTGTTTTCCTCTCCAGTCTCATTTTGACTTTTTCTTTACTCACTCTGATGACTCATGTTCGACTACCTATTTATAGCCCCAGAAAAGTGCCAAATGCCTTCTTGTTCACTTACTTCTTTTTTCCACATGCTGCTTTCTCTACCATAAATGCCTTTCTCCTCACTCTGCTTAGCTAATTGCTTTTGGTCTGACAGAATAGAACTCCTCCAGGAAGTTCTTCCATCCACCCCCTTGTTCATGTGCAGGTTGAGCCTCCTGTGTACACCCCACCATTGCTGGTTTGCTTGTTGGTTTCTCCCGTTGGGTTACATCAGGACCCTACAGGTGCCCGTTCACATTTATACCCCCATACCTTAGTTTGATTCCTACATGGAAGAAACCCAGTAAATCTTTATGGAATTATGAATCTGTAAAATGGCAATAAGAATTTCCTAATAAATTTATCTGTATGTGTGTCTTAGCCAGAAACTTTGATGTGACACCAGCCCAGGACTCAATCCCCTTCATATCTGGAAGATACATTGGTTTGGGTGTAGTTGCCCTAGACAAATAGTGAGGCCCCCATGGTCCAATGAGCCCTGGTTTGGGGAGGGAAGGGGGCATATAGGTAATATGGTATTCTTTCCAGTGTGGACATGGATAGGAGCTATTGAGCAGGAGAAAGAGCTTTTGCGAGCATAGTTTTCTGGGTGACAATAAAAGCTGGGTCACAATAAAATCTGAGGGGATTTATTTTCTTTCTGAGAATAACTTGTTTTCTTGGAAAACTCAAGCAAAAATATGGAAATCCCCTTTCTCCTCTGTATTTTGTGTATTTTTCCCCAGGCCTGCCTGTTTCCAACTATACCACGTGAGATAAATTTTTAGAAATAATCGAGTTCTATGTTTTGTTTTTTAATTTCTTTCTTTCTTTATTTATTTTAGAGAGGAGACACAGAGTGAGAGAGAGAGAGAGAGAAAGGGGGGAGGAGCTAGAAGCATCAACTCCCATATGTGCCTTGACCAGACCAGTGCAGGGTTTTGAACTGGCGACCTCAGTGTTCCCAGGTTGACGCTTTATCCACTGCGCCACCACAGGTCAGGCTCGATTTCTATGTTTTATGGCTCTAAGTTAATAAAAGGGTTTAGATCGGCAATGACATCAGAAAAGTACTTGAAGGTATGGTCATTTTCCCCAAAATTTGTTTTTTCTTTTAAGAGGATTTTTTGGATCTGTTGCTTTTATATTTCCAGAAACTTCTCCAGATAAATTATTGTACTCCAAGAATTGGGGAAGGAATCCTGAGCACAGCCGTGACTCTCCAGGGGGAACCCTGGACCGGGCGGCCCGAAGCCAGACAACTCTGTCGCACAGATCAGCCTCTAGCACCAAAGGCCATGTCCAGCAGGAGATGAGTTTGCAGACCTTGGTGTCACTCTCCTCTGAAAAGGGGGTTTGGCCAGAGTTCACGGTCAGTTAACGCTCAGGCTGCTGACTGCCCTCTGGACCTTTTGTTCCCACAGCGCCTGCGTGCCAGACCCGCTCTCCTCTCCATATGGCCCAAACCTGGGATGAAAAGGAAGCCTAGAGCACAAGCGATCGATTGTGTTGCCGCAGTCCTGGCCAGAGCATGCCCAGCATGTGGGATCCAGGGCAAGTGCCTTGCCTTCTCAACCCTTGATCTTTCTTCTGTAAAATGGGTGTTATAGTTTATACCTCCAAAGGTTAACGTTTAAGCGAGATCACAAGTAGGAAAGTTTTAAAAGCTCCTGGCACATGGCAGATGGCTTCAGGCAATCCTGGCAGAGGGTGCAGGAGCCTGGGCAGAGACAGAGGCTCTGAGCAAGGGGGAAACTCCGCCTTGCTTTAGATAGCACCAATCTGCCAAAGAGACCAAGGAGACGGGGTTCAGCCTCTCCCTGCCTTCTTCCCAGAGACTCCCCCAAACTTAGCACCAAACTACTCGGCCAGTGCCTCTTGTGGCCCAACTGGAAGCCAGGAATTAAGCAGACCCTGGGGACAACTGGACAGCTCTGAACCTAGGTCCACCTCAAGGGTTGTTCCTTAGGGACCTCTCCTCAGTCATCAGATCTGTCCTACATTTCATATTCCCTTGAGGACTCAAACCTTTCCTCTCCCTATTATGCAAGGCCTCTAGATCACATCTCCAATGTGTCCTCCCTTTGAAGCTAGAGACAGACCCCATATTTGCTGGAAAGCTTCCACTACACCATGGGCACATGGGCACCCTAAACTCAATTCAATATTGAACTCATGTTCTTCCTCCATTACACTGACTCCTCTTCATATGTTCCCAATATGAGCCAATGCTATCATCCGCCATCCTCTCAGCAAAGCCAGAAAGTGTGGAGCTCTACTAAGCCTCCTCCTTTTCTGGTCCCCCTTCCTATCTGTCAACCACAGAGTCAGTTCTGCAGTCATTCATTCAATAAATGTTGAGCGCTTGCTGAGAGTTAAACACTGCTGCGAGTTGGATAAAAAGTAATGAACAAATAAACATGGTTTTTGTAAACTAGATGGAGGCAGAGACATACATTAAACAAATATACAAATTAATGTATACTTATAAATTCTGATTTAGTGTTAGGAAGGAAAAGCATGGGGTGTTTTAAGGAGTACATCAGGAGAACCGACTTTAGATTGGGAATCAAGAAGTGTATACGTAGGAGCTTTTCAATTTCAAATAACAGGAGCCCAATCTGAAGTAGTTTAGCTAAAAGAAGGAATTGATTGAAAAGCTACTGCAGTAACTCATAGAAGCAAGGAAGAGCTGACCATCTAGGCTTGGAGAAGGCTTCAAGCGTGGATGATGCATCCAGAGACTGGCTCCTAGTCTGTACTGTCTCTCTTCTTCTTCTCTATGTTTCTGGGTCAGCCTCATTTTCTCCTACTCCAGACAAGCTCTCTCTACACATCAGAGAGTGTGATTTACAGCCAAGGAGCTCTCTAACCCAAGGACAAGAGAACCTTCCTTACCACTTCCCAATGGGAAACCCTGAGAAGAGGATTTACACCGGCCAGGGAGATGTCCCACCAGGGTCAGGGTCCACCCCCATAGCCCGGCAGTGAGGGGCGCTGTCTGACGAAGAAAAGGTGTGGTGAGGGTCTTCATCAGAAGACTTTTGGAGGAGGTAAGATTTAAAGGGACATGAGACCTAAATGAATACGATTTAACCTGCTAAAAAGTGAGAAAAAGACATGTTAGATAAACGAAACGTCAGGCATTAATTTATATAGCAAATATTTATTGACTATTTACACATCTCTGGATTATGATAGTAAATATTAAAATATATAATACAATGTGACTGAGAAAAAGAGAAATGAAGTCCCTGCCCTTTGAGAGTTTATAAGAGAAAAGAGCTGAGGCAGGGAAATACCTCTCAGAGGACTACAAGAAGGTCCAACTGCCTACAAGGCAATGAATAAAGAGATGAGCAGTACAGGGTAGAGCCGGAGAGGAAATAAGAAGTCGTAGCATTCAGACTTTTGTAGTCCATACCAAGACTTTGGATTGTGCTCATAGTGCAATGAGTGGTCACGGAAGGGACACTAAAAAAGAACATGATCTTGTTTATATTTCTAAAGATCACTTTGTCAAAGGATTGTAAAGGAACAAAAGTTTAAGGATACCAGTTAGAAGACTATTGCTTTAGGTCATACAAGAGAGGAGGGCAGCTTAGACTAAAAAGATAAGAAGGAGGAAGGAAACATGAGATACAGAAGTCCCCCCTTATCCATGGGAATATGTTCTAAGATCCCCAGTGGATGCTTGAGACCACAGAAAGTACTGAGTCCTCTGTATATCATGTTTTTTCCAATACATACATACCTGTGATAAAGTTTCATTTATAAATTAGGTACAGTAAAAGATTAACAACAATAACAAATAATAAAATACAACAATTATAACAGTATACTATAATCAAAGTTATGTGCATGTGGTATCTTTCTTCCTTTCAGAACATCTTACTGTACTGTACTCGCCTTTTTACTTAAAGGAAGCATTTTGTGGTTTCTCTTTGGCATAATGGAATTGTCAGCATCACTACTCTTGTACTTTGGGGCCATTATTAAGTAAAAAAAGGGTGACTTAAACACAATACAACAGTACTATGACAGTCAATCTGAGAACTGAGTGGGCTACTAAGTGACTGACAGGTGGGTGGTGTACACAGCACAGGTACGCTGGACAAAGGGATATGTCGCGTCCCGGATGGGATGGAGGAGGATGAAGTGAGATTTCATCATGCTGCTGAGAATGGCATGCAATTTAAAACTCATGAATTGCTTGCTTATGGAATTTTCCATTTAATATTTTTGAACCACAGTTGACCATGGGTAACTAACTGAAACCATGAGAAGCAAAACTGCAGATAAGGAGGGACTTCCACATATTTAGAAGTTAGAAGAAGTAATACCTGGTTATAGATTGATGTGGGAGGTGAAGGAGATGGAGAATGGATGACTCCCAGATTTCTGTTTTGAGTTACTGAGTGGTTGAAGGTGCCATTTACAGAGGTGGTAACACTACTGGAGGGCTGCCTTGCAGGAGAGGAGATGAAGAGTTTGGTTTTGCGCATGTTCAGTTTGAGGTGCCTAAGTGACAGCTAAGCAACACATCATGTGGGGGGGGGTGCGTACGCCTGTGTGTGTGATCATTCAGAGGGCGCATAGAGACAAGGAATAGACGACTTCAGTTAAGAAGAGTGTAGAGTGAAAGAAGAGATCCAGGCATGAAACCCTGGGAGTTTAACATTTAGAGGACGGATAGATGTTAAGGAAAAAAGTATCTGAGCAGAAGCAGTCACATTCTATAGAAGGAGAGTTTCATCTTGAGGAGCCAAAAGAACACAATGTTTCAGGAATAGAGGTCAAGGACGCCAGTTAAGCTAAAGTCAATCATTTAAAAATGTCTTTTGAATTTAGCAATATAGAGGTCATTGGTGGCCTCAGCAAGAACAGCTTCAGGGGAGTGAGGTGTGGGGCTTTATTCGGAAATAAAGGTGCCTACTCATTCTGTACCAATTTGCTATTGTTCTGGTGGTCACAATAAGTGAAACAATATGTAACAAATAAAAAGAAGGTATGTGATTTTTTTTTCTTTTCCCAATGAGAGGAAGGGAGATAGAGAAACAAACTCCTGTATGCGCCCCAACTAGGATCTACCCGAAAACCCCTGTCTGGGACTGATGATTGGCCCATCTGGGACCATGCTCACAATAGAGCTATCTTTAGTACCTGAGGCAGAAGCTCCATGGACCCATACTTAGCACCTGGGTCTGATGTGTTCAAACCAATTGAGCCATGCCTGTGGGAGAAGAAGAAGGAGGAGGAGGAGGAGGAGGAGGAGGAGGAGAAGGAGAAGAAGGAGGAGGAGGAGGAGAAGGAGGAGGGGAGAAGAAGAAGAAGAAGAAGAAGAAGGAGGAGGAGGAGGAGGAGGAGAAGCAGAAGCAGAAGAAGAAGAAGAAGAAGAAGAAGAAGAAGAAGAAAAAGGAGGAGGAGGAGGAGGAGGAGGAGAAGGAGGAGGGGGAGAAGAAGAAGAAGAAGAAGGAGGAGGAGGAGGAGGAGGAGGAGGAGAAGAAGAAAAAGAAAAAGGAGGAGGTGGAGAAATAATAATAATGAAAGAGATAGATAGATAGAGAGAGAGAGAGAGAGAGAAGGTGGGGTAGGGGGAGAAGCAGATGTTCATTTTTCCTATGTGCCCTGACCAGGAATCAAACCCAGGACATCCGCATGCCAAGCTGATGCTCTACCACTGAGCCAACTGGCCAGGGCCAGGTATGTGAATTTTAAAGGAAGCAACAAATTGGTTATTATTTGCAGATGTCATGATTGTCTATGTAGAAAACTGAAAATAATTCACTAATTATTAGAACAAAGAAAACTTAGCAAGGTGACTTGATATGAGATTAATATACAAAAGTTTATTGCATTTTTCTACCCAGCGCAAATAGAAATATTTTTTAAAGTTAGTGTCTAATGGCAACAACAACCACTCAAAACAGAAGAAGGTATCCAAACATGTGTAGGGGCTTTATGAAAAAATACATAAAATTTTACTAAAAGACAATAAGATCAAATGAGTGGATCTTATCAATAATAAAAAAATATTAGAAAAATGTCAGTTTTCCTAGGGGATACTTAGTCTACCTTAAAAGAAGATTTTAAAATGAAGTAAAATGGACACAGATGCAGGTATACATGTAGATCTGGTGGTAGGCAATAGATATTCCTTTAAACTCCATATGATCCCAAACATCTTCATTTTTGCAGTCTGCTTAAAATCTTCTTCTACCTTATATATTTGACAAACTTCTACTCATCCTTCAAAACCCTGGGCAGACCTGATTGCCTCTGTTTTCCTGGCCTTCACACACAGAATCATTCATTCTCTCATCTGAGCTGCTTCTGAATTTATGCTTACTTCTATTATTGCTTGGGATACAGAGCATTCTACTTATGGTTTTTATGTCTACCTCAAGGAGACTTTCAGCAGCAGGGTTTATGTCTTGGGAAATGATCAGAAAGGAAGGTCAGCTAAGGAGTTTTCTAAAGGCCTGAGTTCTTAATAAAGATCTATTGAGTAATAGAGTACTCAGAATTAGCTCAAGCCCATGGGAGAGGATCTTGAGCAGATCATTTATTCTGTTCTTCCTCCACCATCCTAATCAGGTTCCTGGGAGAACTGAAAATAGCCTGAGAGTCTGAGGGCCTGGATGTTGGAAGCCAAGTCATAGAAGCACCCTCTGGGGTGGACACTCCGGATGTCGGCTCCAAAGCCAGGTGTTTCTGTTCCTCTTTTATACAGAACAGACTGTGTGGAAAATGCCATCTTCTTCCTCAAAGGCCCTCTGGCCTTCACAAAGGATTCCTTTCTTAAAGGAGTGAGCGGGCCATTGTTCACAGATTGTTAACTGCATAAAGGAGAGGTTGTGGCTGGCAGGGGACTCAAAGCCAGGATCACAGAAACTGTGATCAAGTTAGTATAAATCAGATATGCAGGGAAGACATCTCTAAGATGGCGGCATTAAGCAATGAGGAAACATGATTTATTTGACAAAAAAATTTTTATTTCCCACTAACTTTTCAGCAAACCCATGAATTTATCAAGGGAGAGGCACCTGGATACTCAGTGAAGTTTTTTTTTTTGTTTGTTTGTTTGTTTTTTCAGGGACAGAGAGAGATTCAGAGAGAGGGGTAGATAGGGACAGACAGACAGGAACGGAGAGAGATGAGAAGCATCAATCATTAGTTTTTCGTTGTCATTGCGATACCATAGTTATTCATTGATTGCTTTCTCACATGTGCCTTGACCGCGGGCCTTCAGCAGACCGAGCAACCCCTTGCTGGAGCCAGCGACCTTGGGTCCAAGCTGGCGAGCTTTTGCTCAAGCCAGATGAGCCCGCGCTCAAGCTGACGAGCTTGGGGACTCAAACCTGGGTCTTCCGCATCCCATTCCGACGCTCTATCCACTGCGCCACTGCCTGGTCAGCTCAGAGAAGTTTTTACAGTGAAAATTCTGTGTTTATGTCATGACCTTGCCTTCCATCATTTGAAGGCAGTTTGTAATCTCCTGGAGGACAGGAACATGGCTTACCAAACTCTGTGTTTATACAGAGCTTTGCACATAGTAGGACACACAAAGGGCAAAGTGAAGGTTGATGAGCTAAGCAGAAGACACCCATGAAGTTAAAACCTCATGTTTAAGTAGAGGGGAGAGGGTCCTCCTGCACATTTTCTTTTATTTATTTATTTATTTACTTTAATTCTGTTTTTTTTTTACTTTAATTCATTTTTTAGAGAGGAGACACACACACACACACACACACACACACACACAGAGAGAGAGAGAGAGAGAGAGAGAGAGAGAGAGAGAGAGAGAAAGGGGGGAGGAGCTGGAAGCATCAACTCCCAGATGTGCCTTGACCAGACCAGTGCAGGGTTTTGAACTGGCGACTTCAGTGTTCCCAGGTCAATGCTTTATCCACTGCGCCACCACAGGTCAGGCTTTCCTGCACATTTTCAACAGCATTTTCTGGTATCACTTTCTTAAATATATAATGGAAATCAAAACATATACTGGGTGTTTTGCCTTAAAATGATCCTAGAGAGGATCTTGCTATATATGTTTCCAAGGTCTGGGACACAGTAGATTAAGATGTGTGTTTATAAAGCAAATATTCCTTGAGCATCCACATGTGCCAGGTTATTGTTCAAGTCATTGGAGGTGAGCCAGAGAGGTGTCCTTAGGGGAGTCTACAATCTGATTGCGGAGATAAGCACTCACAGCAATAAACCGCTCAGGGACGGGAGAAGAACCTGGAAATGCTCCGTGAGAGCCAAGCTCTTAACCCCCTTTCTTTGCCGTCCAAAATGGCCCCTGGAAATGCTGGCAATACTGAAGGAGGGTTTAACTGTGGGGAAAAGAACAGAGCAGATGGTGAGGCCACTACTTCATTGGGGTTTTTTGCTAAATTTCTATAAAATATGTGGGTGTGGCTAAAACAGGAAGGAGAGATTCATAATGAGATGAAAACAACATGCTTCCACCTCTGTTGGCACATCAGAGGGGTAACCACTTTCAACCCCTCCAGCTGTTTATTTTGGCTATATAATTCACTTCTATTACTATCTTTTAATTTATAAATTCAGAATAGTATCCATTGACATTCTGCTTTCCTAGATGAGGAGTTAAGCCTGCAGGCCCACCTTTACCTATCTAGAGGGTCTAATATAGTTGTAAGTATTTGAAGTTCCTCAAATGTTAAGCTCCTTAAATAAATATGTATACCTTTATTTCTTTCCCACTAAATATGGCAACCTCAAACGAGATCAATGACAGTTTAATGCAGCGATTATTTACATGAAGGCTCCAGGATACCCCAGGGCCAGCAGCAGGACTGCTCTTGCTACCCTTAATGTCTGGAGGGACAAGAAGAGAGAGGGGTGTTCTCTGGGCCCATGGGAGCTGAAGCCAAAGACATGGGGTGCCAAGCAGGAGCTGTGGCTGTGGAGGAACATGGCATTACCAGAATTGCAGCAGGCCAGGAGGAAACGCTGCCGTTAAATGCTCTGCCCTCTCCTTCTACTCTCCCGCTGGCTATGGGTCCGCCCCTTCCTCCATCCCACTGCACCCAAGTAGAAAGTCAGGGCCAAGAAACCAGGGCTTCATCCTCCTGGGCACAGAGCGGGGCAGTGGAGGGTGAGGAAGGATCTGGAGAAGGAGAGGCAAGTGGAAAGTAACCCACATAATTTTCATGTCAGCTCTGTGAAGGGACGGCATCATCCTTCCCATTTTCCAGATGAGAAAAACTGAAGCTCAGTAAGTTCACAGGAACACACAGTGAGACATGACGAAGCCAGATCACCACCAGGTCTCTGTCTCCCAAACCTAGTGCTCTTTGTTTCTTGTTGTCCAGGTCCTGAACATGCCACCAGCATGCCACCGGCCCAGGTCGTCACACCAGAGCCCACTGCTTGTCCTCATCATGTTGGTCATTCAACATGCCCTTACTGAACACTCTCCAGGACGAAACTCGGGGTAAAAACCAGACTGAGTGTTGTATCTTATTGCTTAGAACTGTTTCATGCCCACTTTCTGCCCTCAATATTTACTCAACTTCTCTCCTGCCCTCCCTCATCCCCACTTTTAGCTGATGACCTCACTCTATGCTTTATTGAACAGATGAAAGTCTTGAGAATCGAACTCTGTTCCTTCTCCACTGCCCAAGTTTTCCATATCCTTGGATCAATACCTTCCCGTCCATTAGAACTGAAGCGGTGTCTCTTCTGCCAGAGGAGACCGGTCCATTCCCTCTCATCTTGGATCCTTAGCTGTACCTTTTCTCTTTCTTCCTCATCATTTATCTGATTAGATCATTCTTATTAGCATAACATATACTGTATCTCTTTCTCCTTAAAATTCTTTCTTGGTCCCACAGTTTTCTTCAGCAACTACTTCAAATCCCTGATCCCTTTATACCATACTTTTTTTAAAATTTGATTTTTAGAGAGAGAGAGAGCAAGAGAAACATCGATTTGTTGTTCTACTCATTCATGCCATTACTGGTTGAGTCTTGTATGTTCCCTGATCTATGATCAAACCCACAGCCTCAGCATGTTGGGAGGATGCTCTAACCAACTGAGATACCCAGCCAGGGCCCCGTACTTTTTTTCTTGTTGTTGGTTTGACCCCAGGATCACTGGATGGAGTTGATTCTATCTTCATTTCAGGTCGCCCTATAAATTGTGGTCCTGAGTAAGGTGATTCTCTGCTCCTAGACCACAAGGCTGCCTTGCTGTTTGTTTTCTGATGATGATGACCAAAAGTGTTACTGGTTTTTATTAAGTTATCTTGTATCTGACAGCCTTGATGAATTCTCTTAGCAGTTTTTGTAAAAAAAATTTTTATTGATTGATTTTTAGGGAGAAAGTTGGGGGGAGGAGCAGGAAACATCAACTCCCATATGTGCTTTGACCAGGCAAGCCCAGGGTTTAGGACCAGTGACCTCAGCATTCCAGGTCCAAGCTTTATCCACTGTGCCACCACAGGTCAGGCTAATCCTCTTAGCAGTTTTAATGTTTAACATTCTGTTGCTTTTTCTCTGTAAGAAGTCATGTTGGAGTGGTAGTTTCATTTCTCCCCATAATCTATATCTTAAAGGGTTGATGAGGGCCTCCAATTCTATGTCAAACATGATGATAGTGAGCCTTTGGTCTTATTCCTGATCTTAAAGAAAAAATTGTTGAAGTTAGTTAATTAAATATGTATTAACATTTTATACTAATATACTATATAGTATATATTTGGTATATATGATATTAAGTTTTGGGTACACAAAACTTTACCAAGTTAAAGAAATTCTTTTCTTTTCCTACTTTATAAGTTTTTTTTAAAAAACAAACTGTGATTTTTTCCAAATGCTTTTTATGCATCATTGAGTTAAATAATTTTTTTCCTTTTTTGAATGGAACATTATTACACTGAGAGAGTTCTATAACATTGAACTGTTCTTGCAGCCTTAAGATAAATCACAAATGTGTATTTTCTAATATTTGTTTTACTAATATTTTATTTAGGATTTACACATATATACTCAAGGTGAAATGCCTATATCTTTATCTTCCTGAAATAGTCTTGTCCAGTTTTGAAAACAAGATTACATATATATCAGTCTCATGGGAGAACAGTTTCTATTTTTTTCCTATTGTCAGAAACTCATTTAAGACAGGAATTATCTGATAAAGTTCATATAGAAAACCAACTGGACTTGCACATTTTTAGGAGAGATCTTTGATTACTATTTCATTTTATTTAATGCTTATTGATCTATTCAACTTTCAAATTATCTTTCTTTAAAATAAACTTTTGTGTTCTATAATTTTCTAGAAATGTTTTTATTTTACCTGGATTTTAAAATGTATTAGTATAGAGTTTTCATAATGTACCTATCTTAGTTGATGTGGCCGCTATGACAAAATACCCTAGACCGGGTGGCTCAACAACAGACATTGTCTCAGCGCTGGAGGCTGGGGAATCCAAAATCAAGGTGTTGGCAGATTTGGTTCTCGATGAGAACTCTTGTTCTGGCTTGTAGACAGCACCTTTTCATTGTGTGCTCACTTTCCTCCGTGTATTCATGGAGAGAGGGAGGGAGGGAGGGAGGGAAAGAGAGAGAGAGAGAGAACATGCTCAGGCTCTGGGGTCTCTAACTCTTCTTACAAGGACCCTAATCCCATCACAGGGGCTCCATTGTCATGACTTCATCTAAACCTAATCATATCTCTAAGGATTCACCTATGATGGTGGTGGGGGATCACTCACTTAGTCCATAACTATACTTTAAATTTTCTGTTATATCTATATTTATTTGTCTATGTTGTGTTTATTTGTATCTTTTATTTTCTTGATCTGTCTTAACAGAGACCTATCTTATTAATTCTTGGAAAGGACCTGGTTTTACGTAGTTTTACTAATGTTCTTTTTTGATGTTGTGGTTGTCACTCTCTAGCCCATTGCTTTTGGCTCTGGTTTTTACTCTTTCCTACTACCTTACTTCTTTGAAGTTGGCTCAGTTGCTGCTTTTCTAAATGTTTGAGCTGGTGCCTTGGCTCACTGGTTTTTGCTCTCTCTTTCATCCCGATGAATGTTTATCTTTAGGTCTCAAAGTGTTTTCATTGGCATTCAGTTCCAATTATTTTGTAATTTCTCTCTTTTATTATTTTTTAACCCAAGAGATGCTCTTTAGTTTCATACATATGTAGGTGTTTAAAACAAAATCTTGTTATTTGTTTCTAATTTCCCTTCACATGTTAGACAACATAGATGGAATGATGATTCTTTTGGTTTCTTGAATGACTCACATATTGTTCGGGCAGGTCTGTAAGTGTTCCATGTGTACTCAGACTGAGATGGTGGTGTCATGTGCTTCACACAGTGGATCGCAAAGGTTGGATGTGGGTGGGTCTTGCCTCTCCTTAAACTCACCAGCAGGGAAAGCAGGTTTACTGAAAGATGTGGAGCTGGGCTCAGTTGGCATCTGACATCCTTTCCACCATTATGGTTCTCCAGCCTTCCCTCTGGGTGGGGTTCACGTCTTCCGTGGATGTTGGGGGTCAGAGCAGAGTGCAGGAATGCAGAAGCCCTAGGCTTGAATTCTGAGCTTCTGGCTATTCTCAAGAAGGTCCCTCACCACTTATAACCTCTGGCAAGTTCCTTTATCTCTCTAAGTCTGTATTCTAAACTATAAAACAGGGATAATTGTATCTGTCCAACCGAAATCTCATGGCTGCTGTGGGTTCCAAGGCAGGGACTGTGTGTGAAAGAACCAGACAGAGCTGGTTTAAACTGCAGCGGGGTCTCTCAGTACAGGTCAGTTCCAGGCCTTGGTTTAAGAAGTGCTGCACCGATTTCAGACAGCGTTTGGTGAAGATAGAAACCTTGTTATGAAGCTCTGGGGATTTATAGGGATTTGAGTCCATCTGCTCACTTTCCACTTATTGTGGGTCTGGGTCTGCTTAACTATGCTGAGTATGGGCCTCTTTGAATGATCATCATGTTTGAAGGATGTTTTATTTAGTGAAGTGTAAGCTGAACTGGGATTTAGCTGTTAATGTTTCCTTGTGTTTTTTTGCTGTAAGAATTTTATAAGCAGTTTTATAGTTATAATAATATTTACTGCCTACATCTATAAGAGCAGCCCAATATCTGATTTCCAGTCTTCTGTTCATCTAAGTCTTGGTTGGGGGGCTGGGGCGGGGAGGGAAGGAAAGAGAGAGAATATGAATATGAATGAGTCTTTGTGGAACTCCTGTGAGTAAATGAAATTTCATTTGTATCAATTTGAGTCCAAACAAATTCTTAGATTCTGCAGAAGAAAAGGGAAACACAAAATAGCTGTGCTGTTTTCTGAGCAAATGTATTTATAAGTTAGTTTGCTTCAGTGTTTGGGAGTGTTTTTAAGATTATTAATACAAGCATTCCCTGCGGCATAAACAATTTATAAGCAACTCTTACCTAAGAATGACCACCACACATCAAGCGGCACTCCCATTACTCCAGACACTTCTGAATAGTTCCAGTTCTGTGGGTAGGTCACTTATCCATTCAAAAAACACATTAAGAGCCTAGTGTAGCTCCAGAGGCGGTGTGGGGTTGTATCTGAGACTGTGGGTTCTTGAGTCAAATGGCTGGGGTTTATATTCTGGCCGAGCAGCTGTGAGCAGCTAGCTCTTCAAAGACAACTGGAGACAATTTCTTTTTATCTTAGTTCCACAAATAGCTGTGCTTCTCTACTTGAACTTCATGCCTTATAGACACTACAAATCTTGCAAATGGTTGTGGTTTTCCTCTTGTTGTTGATTACAAAAAGTCAGAGCTAACTACGCATGCGCTCTCTCTGGTAACTAGGACTCCACGACGAGCATTTTTTTTGTTTTTTTAATTTTTACAGGGACAGAGAGAGAGTCAGAGAGAGGAATAGACAAGGACAGGCAGACAGGAACAGAGAGAGATGAGAAGCATCAATCATCAGTTTTTCGTTGGGACACCTTAGTTGTTCATTGATTGCTTTCTCACATGTGCCTTGACCGTGGGCCTTCAGCAGACCGAGAAACCCCTTGCTGGAGCCAGCAACCTTGGGTCCAAGCTGGCGAGCTTTTGCTCAAGCCAGATGGGCCCGCGCTCAAGCTGGCGACCTCGGGGTCTCGAACCTGGGTCTTCTGTGTCCCAGTCTGACGCTCTATCCACTGCGTCATTGCCTGGTCAGGCACAATGAGCATTTTGTTAGCAAGTTTGTACATGCTGTCCTTTACTCCTTCCTCTCCTTTCCTTGCTGAGTTTTCCTGCAGGTCTTTTACTTTTGGCCTTCACCTGACCCATTTCCCTGCCTTGCTGCGGTGAATCTTCCCAAGTCTAGCTGGACGGCAGGTGGTTAAGGACACACTCAGAGTAACTTGCCAAGGTGACAATGTTACCATGTCACCTTGGCCAGTTACTGTTTCCTCATTTAAAAGAGCTACTGTGAGAATCAAAAGCTTTCAAGCAAATATGTAAAGTTCTTAGATTAGTGCCTGGTATGTGTTCTAGAACATTCTTTTTTAAATGTAAGGTTGTGCTGGGGCACACATCTGAAGAAACAACAGAGGGCTGAAATCCAGCCTGCACTCCATTTTCCAAAATTAGGGAGAACACTTTCAAAAAGGGATGTCTTTTAAAAATAGGTTCCAACTTCTTTATGAGTTGAACATTTGTGAAAAATAACAATTGACAAAATTGAGGAAGATTTTCCTTTTGGAAGAGGTTTAATCTGGTGTCAAAAGAAGTTGAATCAAAATAAATTTAATCTGGTGTCCACTTGTATCTAAATGGACAGTTCCTTCCAAATATGTATGTCCCAAAAGCCTCGTTCTCACTAACCCTTGACCACACAGTGAGGTTCCATTCGTTTTAGTAACCAAACTGTAATAACTGCACTTGCCATAATGGAGAAGTTTGGTTACTTACCCCATAACTGTGTGTGTGCACGCACACACCCATCTGTGACCCTAAACCCAACCCAATCCTTCTCTTTGCTCACCTGCTGTCCCCTACTGTAAGAGAAGGGACTCAGACCTCACGGAAGTATCTGCCCTCAGGACCATTGAGCACTGAACCACCCTGTCTCCACTCAGCTGCCTCAACCTGCAGGTGCCTCTGAGAGTGTGTCAAGGCTTGGCCAATGTCCAGAGGTATGGGCTGAGTCAGTCACCACTCCTGCTGTCCCAGAGCTCAGCTCACTGCTTCCATAACTGCCTATGTAGGTTATGCCAATTCATGCAGCCTGGTGCTCCTCCAGGAAGAGGAGGAGGCAGCCACAATGAGGAAACCCAACAGAAAGACTGCTTGGGCCCTTAGGGACCAACTCTTAGTGGCACAGCTCTTTTAGGTCACACACATAGCCTTTATCTCCACTCTCCAAGACCCCCAGCTGGGCCAGAGTCAAAATGGTGTCACACATCTGCTGCACGCTGTGTCTAAAATTAGCACTGCCTTTCATTAGCCCTGTTTCTTCCCACCTCCTTTCTTTGTGGAGTGTTTCCTCATGAGGTTTCCCCCTTCCCCACTGCCTTTCCTACTACCTGGCCTCAGCTAAGCCTATCTAGTTTATCACATGAAGACTTAATTATTTGGAAAGTCCAGGAAAAGAGGTTGCAATGCCAATGCCCTTTTCCCATTTGACAGTAGCCAAAACCCACTGCCAAAAGATCTATTACAATGTGGGGATGTCTCACCCTTGCATCCCCAGCATCTCAGCAGCAGGCCGCGATGCAGCCAAGCCCCCTGCCCCACCATCTTTCCCTGGGAGGGTCACTCACTGAACCCAACCACAGTCATCTTCTCTGCATCTACAAAGTGCTCGTATGGCCAGTGGTCTTGGCCGTCACAACCAGGCACATGCAGGTTCCCATTGGATTTGGGCAGATGGTAAAGAAACAGTGGAGCCAAAAAATGGTGGGTCATTCCTTTATTAAAGTCTTGTACCAGCCGAGGAGCAAACACACAGGGAAAAACACTTCCTTTCCACTTAGGGTTCCCAAAGCCACTGACACATTCTCCGGTTCCACAACTAGGAGAATCTTCTCCAGTTTCTCCTGGAATCAAAGGCCCTACCAGTCTCAGCGGAGCTCACAAAAGCACTCACCTCTGTTCCCCATCTCCTTGTCTCTGCACAAACTTGCAAAAACATGGCTTCCTACTCTTTTCTTGCCATTTTGGCTTCTCCTTCTTCAGCGCTCTGCCTTCTCTCTGTTCTCACTCTGCAAAAATGGCTTCCTCTCCTTTTCTCCTTTTCCTTCTCCTTTTAAAACTTTTCTGGTGGAAAACCTCTTCTCCAGCAACATTAGCATAACAATGGCCCTTCCCAAGCAGGAAGATAATTAGTAATTTCACAGATCACATACCTGGCCTTGCCCAGCACCATTTTTAACAATAAAAGTGAGCAAACTCAAATAACACAAATTTTACAAACTGATTTGTCCAGCAGTGCTCACTTCCACACCTTGCACGATTCCCAGATTTGATTGCCTCCCAATCCCACGGTCAGCTCTCTTACCCGCTCATTATGCATAGCCCTCAGAGTATGTTTCTTCTGGAGCTCACCTGACATTACCTAGGAATCTGCTGACTTATGCAACAGGGGACAGCAGCAAAAGACTGGACCCAGAAATCTCAGCAGGAAGTTAAGGACATCAGTCTGTCCCACCCAGTAAGTAAAAAATGGACTCAGGAACTGGCTTCCAATGTGGGGTTATCAGATTTAACAAATAAAAATGCAGGCTGCCCAGTTAAACTTGAATTTCAGATAAACAATGAATACTTTCTAGTATAAGTGTGACCCGTACAATGTTTGAGCATCTGTGATTTTTCTGGTCATCCTATTCCAAGGTCCTTTGAGCGACTCTCAAGCCCACTTAGCGGTCATGCAAGCCACAGAACCACAGCACTGCCTGGCCTGCTGAGGGTTTATTTCTCAGCCTGGGTGTCTGAGAGACGGTCCTGGGTCGCACACAGCCTCCTTGTTGGCTGTGTGCATGTGAACCACCCTGCCAGGGAGGTAAACCAGGGTAAACAGCCCCGGGATGCAGGAGGGAAAGAGGGTTTCCAGAAAGGGATTAGAGCAGAGAACACCAGCTCTTGCTTTTACGGGGACCCCGCCCAGTGTGCTAGTTCTTGGCTTTCAGCTCTCCCACGTGTTTTCCTTGGAGGAATGCTGTGGGAAGGTCTGCTTGATGGCATGTGCACTCTCTGAAAAATGGGAAGCTTTTCTCCCTCAGAGGAGCATTTTATAGAGTGCTTTCATTCCTCTAAACTCCGCACTTGCAGCCCCGTGAGAGGAAGAGGAGGCGCAGGCTGGGGAGGAGACAGCCAGCCCGGGAGTCCAAGAGGCGGTTGTCAAAGGGCCTGGGCTATGGCCGCCTGGAGGGCAGACCACCTACCCGAGCAGCCTATGAGTCCTGGAGAGCATCCTGCGGGGATTTCAAGTACTTCCAGACCCGAATGATCCAGAAATGAATGACAAAAAAATTCCTTACACTTAAAAGCTTACGAAGTGTTCTTACAGCCATTCTCATTGGGCCCTTCCAGCAGGTGTGAGACAGGGCGGCCTGAGAAAGAAAGTGTCCGGAATTAGAAATCTGGTGAGGAATGGAGTCGGGACTCAAACCCAGTTGCCTGGCCTCAGGCCAGAGGCCTTTGCAAGGCAGTCCTATGTCTCCTTCCGTGTGGCTTGGATGGCCATGGGCAAGCCCAGAGCATGGTGACTATCTGTCCAGTTTGCTCAGGGACCAGGGTTTTCCCAGCATGTGAGACTTTTAGTCTTGGGTCAACTGGGATGGCTGGTCTCCTGTTGTGAGCCAGCCAGGGTTCTCTCCTCCTGATGGGGTCACCTAGCAGGGCCTTCACCTGGGACGTGCAGGAGTGAGAAAGAAGGTAAAGGGAGGGGTAGAGAAGCATGGGGGCGGGAGGGGGGTGTTGAGAGCCATGCAGTCTTAGTCTGTCTTCGTCCAAGCTGACCCTCCCACCTAGAGCCAGCTGTTGCCTGTTCTCTGCTGTCCCTCATTCACTTCACTCTTCAACGCCCTTTAGTTTTCCGAACAGGACGTGGGTACCACCTCCTACAGGAGCAGCCCAACTGCCCTAGGACTGTGGTAGATACCTTGTGCATGCCCAACGTATGAAGCCTTCATCACAGAATTTTCTGTTCAATTTGCTTGTTCATTTGCCTATTTCCTCCCTTAAAAGCAACTCCATGAAGGTGGGGGCTGTCTCTTTATGCATTAATTAATTCAACAAATACTGATGGATTGTCCACCTTGTGTCAAATACTAGGGGATTCAGTGTATCCTGGGGTACAGTGACATTGAAGGTAAGTCCAGTCTTGTCCTTGTGGAGCTTGTGGTCTATTGGGTGAGAAAGATGTCAATTAAATACCCATGTGAGTAAGAGCAGGCAGCCCCAGGGCTCAGTCGTTTCCTGCTTGTGAGAAATCAGTCTGCTTGTGGGTGGGTTCAGCTTGAGCAGGCTCTCTTTTCTTACAGGGACAGTGCTCTCAGGTCCAGAGGCATAATTTGCAGGGGCTGGTGCAAAATGAAAATGCAGGCCACTTATTCAAAAATTATTAAGAACTTCAAGATGGTGACAGCAGGGCATTAAACCAACATCCATGGTTTTCCCAATGGTTCCCTTTTGTACATTCTATGGGTTTGGGCAAATGTATAATGACATGGAACCATCTTTAGAGGATTGTGCAGAGTATTTTCACTGCCCTACAAATTCTCTGTGGTCTGCCTATTTATCTTTTCGCCTCCCACACCTGAAACCACCAATTTCTATTGTCCCCATAGTTTTGCCTTTTTCAGAATGCCTTGGAGTTAAAATCATACAGTATGTAATCTTTTCAGATTGTCTTTTCCACTTAGTAATAGGCATTTAAAGTTTTTCCTTTTTTTTTTTTTTAATTGAGAAAGAGAGAGAGAGAGAGAGGCAGGGAGAGGGAGAGACAGGAACACTGAGCTGCTCTTGTATGTGCCCTGACCAAGGGATCAAACTAGCAACCTCCACATACTGCAGGACAACGCTCCAACGAACTGAGCTATCCATCCCTGGCATGATTTTTATTGATTTTTAGAGAGACAAAGAGAGGAAGGGAGATAGAGAGGGGAGGGGAAAGGGAAACACTTGCTGTTCCACTTAGTCACGCATTCTTTGGTTGCTTCCTGTGTGAGCACTGACTGGAGATCTAACCCACAACCTGTTGTTTTGGGATGACGCTCTTAACCAACTGAGCTAACTGGCCAGGACTCTCCATGTATTCCTATGGCTTGACAGCTCATTTCTTTTTAGTACTGAATAATATTTCAGTATCTGAATTGCCACAGTTGATTTATCCATTCACTTGCTGATGGACATCATTGGATGCTTCCAAGTTTGGGCAATTTTGAATAAAGCGCTATGCATATTTATATGCAGGGTTTTTTTTAGGTGGAAATAAATTTTCAACTCTTTTGTGCACATACCAAGAGTGTGATTGCTGGATTATATGTCTAGTTTTGTAAGAGACTGATAAACTGTCTTCGAAAGTGGCTGCACCATTTTGCATTCCTACCAGCAATTCATGCTGCCCTTGCGTTTGGTGTTGCCAGTGTTCTGAGTTTTGACCATTCTCATAGGTGGGCAGTGGTGTCTCATTGTCTTGATTTGCACTTCTCCAATGATATATGATGTGGAGTATATTTTCATGTGTTTACCATCTTATATATCTTCTTTGGTGAGGTGTCTATTCAAGTCCATTTTATATATATATATTTTATTATTATTAATTCTAATGGGGTGACACCAATAAATCAGGGTACATATGTACAATGAAAACATCTCCAGGTTATCTTATCATTCAATTGTGTTGCATACCCATCACCAAAAGTCAAATTGTCCTCTGTCACCTTCTATCTGGTTTTCCCTGTGTCCCTCCCTTCCTCCCTATCCCACTCTTCCCTCCCTTCCCCCATCCCGTAACCACCACTCTCTTGTCCATGTCTCATATTCTCACTTTAATGTCCCACCTATGTAAGAAATTATCCTGTTCTCAGTTTTTCTTTTTTTCTGATTTACTTATTTCACTCCGTATAATGTTATCAAGGTACATCCATTTTGTTATGAATGATCCGATGTCATCATTTCTTATGGCTGAGTAGTATTCCATAGTATATATGTACCATTGCTTTTTAATCCACTCGTCTTCTGACGGACACTTGGGCTGTTTCCAGATCTTCGCTATTGTGAACAATGCTGCCACGAACACGGGGGCGCATTTCTTCTTTTCGAACAGTGCTATGGTGTTCTTAGGGTATATTCCTATAAGTGGGATAGCTGGGTCAAAAGGCAGTTCGATTTTTAATTTACTGAGGAATCTCCAAACTGTTTTCCATAGTGGCTGCACCAGTCTGCATTCCCACCAGCAGTGCAGAAGGGTTCCCTTTTCTCCACATCCTTGCCAGCACTTATTCTGTGCTGTTTTGCTGATGAGTGCCATTCTGACTGGTGTGAGGTGATATCTCATTGTGGTTTTAATTTGCATTTCTCTAATGATTAGTGATGTTGAGCATTTTTTCATATGCCTATTGGCCATCTGTATGTCCTCTTTGGAGAAATGTCTATTTATTTCTTTTGCCCATTTTTTGATTGGGTTGTTTGTCTTCCTGGTGTTTAGTTTTATAAGTTTTTTATAAATTTTAGTTATTAACCCCTTATCAGATGTGCTGTCGAATATGTTCTCCCATTGTGTGGTTTGTCTTTTTATTCTGTTCTTATTGTCTTTAGCTGTGCAAAAACTTTTTAGTTTGATATAGTTCCATTTGTTTATCTTGCCTTTTATTTCATTTGCCAGTGGAGATAAATCGGCAAATATATTGCTGCTACAGATGTCGGAGAGCTTGCTGCCTATGTTTTCTTCTAAGATGCTTATGGTTTCACGGCTTACATTTAAGTCTTTTATCCATTTTGAGTTTGTTTTTGTGAATGGTGTAAGTTGATGGTCTAGTTTCATTTTTTTGCAGGCTCTTTTTCCCTCATCACTCTAGTGTTGCCCAGGTAAAGTAAAGCTTACACACCAGCTCCTCAAGCCACATCTATTCCTAGTTTCCAGAAAGGTGGAGGAGGGAGAAAATACCTTCCTTAGTAAGGGCTTCATCTCAAAGTAGTACATATCACTTTAGTTCCAATCCTGTTCACTAGAATTAGGCACATGGCCATACTGCAAGGGAGGCTTGAAAATGTTTACCAATCCTGAGTATATGATTCTACCATCATCCTATTAAGAAATAGGAAGAATAAATATGGAGGGACAAGTACAAGTCTTTGCCACATCTACTTCACAAAGTTGTTGCAAAGCTTGGGAAAGCACCCAACATTATGTGCAGCTAAATCAACATTTGTTTCCTCCTATTTTGTCTTGATAGTTCCCATTTGCCTAGCAGTCTTTCACATAGCAAGCTTTCACTGTATTTTTGGTGACTGAATGCCTGGATGAATGAGCTCATTTGAAGGCTCACTATTTCTAACTATATAAAACCATTGTAATTTGATTATTTATTGCTGTTGTATGGAAGCTTGTTGCTAAAGTAGTTTAGTGATTAATGGATAAAGAGCTCTCTGTCTACATCAACAGTTTACCAAATTAATGAAATTATTCTGAGTACCTCTAAGCCTTAAAAATTCCCAAATGAAGACAACTAACATTATTGAGGATTTGTGGCTTTAGTGTGTGATTGCTAAATTCCATTTTATGTGGATCCCTGTTATTTCTCCAGAGAGCTGATAGCACAAGAAGTGATCTACACCAGCTCCTCACATTCTTCGTTTTGAGCACTCAGGCTTGGACTCTCTCCAGAGACACAGGGTAGAGAAGTGGATGGGGGGGGGGGGGATGTAGGGGTCTGGTGTCTTGGATGTCCCAGGAGAAGCTGAGCAGAAATGTGGACTGCTCCAGGTGAAGACTCTCTGGGAAAAAAAGTACATGGACAAAGGTCTGCACCAGATTGGAAGTAGGCAGCCCACTCAGCAGAAATACCCAGGGTTCTCTCCCAGCCTCAAAACCAGCTGCTGTTAGTTTGAGACTGTTATTAGAGCCTTTCATGCTGCAGCCTGATGCCTGAGTCAGTGAAGTCACAGACTCCTTTGAAGAAAAGTTCTTAAGCAGTGACTCAACAAATGACTTAAAATGTCTAGGAGTTGTCATTAAAAGCAATCTCCAGAGCTCTGGAAAACTGAGCAGATTGACCTGAATAGAAAAGCAAATTTTGGATGTCTAGAGGGAAGTAACTACTGTTTCATTAGACACATGGTTCAGAGGAAGCACTGGAAATCTGAAGACCCAGCCTGAAAAGTCCCTGTGAGGAGCCAAGGCAGCCCCCAGCGGGGCTAAATTCAGGGCAGATGTGATCATGGCCAGCCAGTCAGCACCGAGGTTCTAAGAGTCCTGATTTCCAGGGCTCCCCTGGCAACTTCCTCTACCTTATCTCCTCGCTGGGGAAACAGTCCCACTCCTCTGAGTCCTTCAAAATTGCTGTTAATTTCTTCTCTTGAAACCTCAGAATTGGTATACTAAAAAATTACCTGAAATTGGATTCTGTATAGTCATATGTATGTGTGCACAAATATGTGTATTTTTAGGGATTTCCCTAAATATTCATTTATTCAATGTTTTGGGATGCTCACTATGTAAAGGCATTGTTCCAGATACCAAGACCCAGCAGTAAATACAATGAACTATGTACCTATCTTGATGAACAAAAAGATATTACATAATGTGTGGTGTCTTTACATATATTATGTGTACAGACAGACAGACACACACACACACCACAGTGACCGTCATATAATGAGTACCCAATAATTAGGAGCCCCCCAAAAATGAGAGCTAATATTTGTTGAGTACTTATTATGTGCCAAGTGTTCCTTTAATTCTTAATAACCCTAAAAGATAAGAACTATTATCTTAATTTACAGACAGAAAACTAAGGCACACAGAGAGAACATAGATAAGAATTAATAACGTGAGGGATGGAGGAATTGAGCAAACAAGAAAAAAAGATAAAAAGCTCATAGACACGGACAACAGTGTGGTGATTGCCAGGGGTAGGGAGGCTGGAGAGAGGTGGTGGAAGGGGGCATGGGCAGATAAGTGATGATGGACAGGTACTTGGCTTGGGGTGGTGAACATATGATATAGTGTAGAAACGTGTTGTAGAATTGTGTACCTGAAGACTGTATAATATTTTCAACCATTGTCACCCCAATAAATTCAATACAAAGGAAAAAAATAAAGGTCATTTGTCTCAAAAGAAATAAAAAGAATTAGTACCATGAGATTTGAGCACCGATCCTGTCTCCAATTCCAAGTCCCTATTCTTCCTCTTGGAAATGGGCTGCCTTTATTAAAGGGCAGGCTGTAAACTACTCTAAATCTGTCTGTGCTATTCTAAGAAGAACACGTTTCAGAAAACAGTCTGAGGAAGGAGAAACAGAGCTGGGTTGGGGCAGGCCTGTGAGACTGTTGTTGGCCTACGGTGGGATTCTTCTCCTCCAGTGTGGCTTGCTTTTAGAGATAGTGCTGCTTCTGAGTGCGCTGGGACAGCCCAGGTGGGGAATGGTAAACCCAGTTCCAGAAGTCTTCCCTAGAGGCTCAGTTCAAAGGCAAGGTTTTACTATATGATCCCACTAGGTATTGGTCTGAAGTCACAAAAAACCAAGCTCATAAACTGATATTTTAGGCTATGGAATCATACCTCCATTTGCATTTATGAACTCACTAGGTTTTGTACACGGTCAGGGAGAAGTGGAACCCTAGCAATGGAAATAGTGATATATAGGGGAACCAGACGAATTGGTGAATCTGAGCCTTCAAAGCCCCTCTGAAACATTCCTCACTGCACCCACTCCCACCAACTGGAGGAAACTAACCATCCACCCTACTGGGCTTCACTGCTAGATCTGCAAGCATTTGAACTTAAGGTGGTCTTGGGTGGGAGTATGGAGAATTAATGGAGAGAAGAAGTTATAAAGGAATACTGTTAAGATGAGAGAAACTGTGTTGGTATAGACTTGGATATAGGGTGTGCTATTAGTAGCATCATTTGCTAAGTAATCCATATTCTGATGAATATCAGCTGGGATCTCAATATAACTAGAGAAGGGACAGAGACCACTTGACTATCTAGATTCAGTGAACATGGCTCCATGACATCACCTGGGATGCAGTAGCTGATGTAACTTTGAATTTGCATTTGTGGTTGCACGTGGGCATGTCAAATCATGTTGGGCAAAAGTATGTTGGACATATGGGTTGAAGTATACTCTGCGTATACGTGTGTGTTTTGTGCTAAGCAACTAAGGAGAATGTAATAAACACCACGTGCAGCATTTGCCTGAGTCACAGCAATGCCCCCTTCTAGAGGATAGCCCTAAGACTCTGGGTGGACCCATGAAACCTTTGTCTATACACACACACCTCCCACCCACCCTGCCCTCCACCCGCACCACCACCATGGCTGGATCCAGTGCAGTGCCAAAGGCTGGGCAAAGGGAGAAACGTTCCTGAGCACAGGCAATAAGGAAGTCTGTACAGAATTTAAAAGCAATAATAACTAGAAGACAATCTGCTTTTTATTACTGCCATGTGCTGGCAATTCTAAACAATGTCTGTGATAAGAAGGAAAAGAAAAACAAAACCCTTCCTGAAATAATCTTTTATTGGTCTAAGTTCTAAACAATTGCTGCATTACTGTTGTGTTTTAATAATATGTATGTAAGCTTCAAATTACCACGCTGTTTTTACATTTATAACTTGCATTCTACATGGAAATTAATCAGAAAACTCCCAGTTTTTCAGTCACACTCCTATATAGACTCAACCACACAGCATGTTTCAAGTAAATTCTTAACAGTTTGGAATTACTCAAGCCCACTTTGTGTGCCCAACCCTGTAGTGCTACAAACTCCATTATCTAGACAGCAGATTCAAAATAAGCAAAACTAGCGCAGTGATTACAAACATAAAGAAACAGAATTGAGAGTGTCAGCTTTGAAATACAGATATACCAGAAGCCTGAGCGGCTGCTTCTACAGAAAAAACAATGAAGTCGGGGCAGAGGCTTCACGTCGGGAGAGGAGCAGGCCTCCACTGCACTCTGGTGCAGATGCTAAGGGCGAAGCAGCTGCTCCACTCGCCCCTTCCTTATGAGATATGAGATAAGGAAATTGAAGCTCACAAGAATTCTGTAAGTTCATTATTTTGTGAAATATACCCAAAGTACATAGGAACAGCACACTGAGGTCCCCGGAGGTGCCAACCACCTTTACCAGGGACCGCAAGATGGCGATGGAGCAGGCGGACGTACCAACTTCCAACTCCCATAACCAAAGTGGATTATAAATTAATTTTAAGAACCATCATCTGGATAAACCAACTTTGAACTAAACTAAGTGGACTCTTCAACCAAGAAACACTGAAGAAGCCACATTGAGACTAGTAGGAAAAGCGAAAACGTGGAAAGGGCTGCCCAGCTCCCCGGAGTGAACAGCAGCCCAGAGAGACTTGTGTGGAGGGAAGAGAGTTTAGTGGAGAGGGGGGTACCTGGGTTCCAGGAACAAAGCCGCAGCCTGCAGCCCCAGAGCCTAGAAGAGGCGTTTGGACAGTATTGAGCTGTGAAACAAGTGAGGATACTGTTTGTGAGAAAGAGACAGTTTTCTCAGACCCAGGATTCTTCTTAAAGGGACAGCGCAGAAAACCCCTCTCACAACCACGCACCCAGGGCTCCAGGGGACGGGGACAGAGGAGAGAACCAGAGCAGCGGGAAGAGAGTGTGGACTGGAAGGCACAGGGAAAAACACTCTGAGGAACAGCCACCCTAACCCCTGGGTTGGGTCACTTCCCTAATTGAAAACTTATATTTCCCCTGGAACTAGCAATACCAGCAAAGGGAGAAAGGACAGCTAGCCAAACAAGCTCTCCCGTGGCACTTAGAGCAGAGCTGCTAAGACGGAGGGAGCTTCCAGCACTATAGTATGGAGTGTTAGGGTCTGAGCTGCAGTGCCCCTACCCACACTGCTGAGGGCTTGCTGGAAGGGTGGTGGTGGCAGGACGCTGAAACGCGGTTCTGTCACGGTTCTGTCGGCGGGGGCAGAGGCCCAGCCACGTGAGCTCAGTCTAGCCCAGGAGGGGTAGAGGGGATGCAAGAAAGTGGTCCAGCAGCTGTGGGCTGGCCTGCAGCCCCACCTGCAGGGGAAAAGCGGGAGGCCAGGAGTGGGCAGAGATCTGCGGCTGAGCAGGAGCCCACGGGTGCACAGCATCACCTGGCCTCCAAGGTTTGCGACCCTGCGCGAGTTGGCCCTGATAACGGGGACAGGGATAAAGCCCGGGACAGGTGGAGGCTCGCAGCTGAGTGCACGCCAACAGCCCCGCCTGGCCCAAGAAACTGCTGCAAACAGGCTCTGACCATGGGGGCTAGGCAGAAGCCCGGGAACAGGCAGGTCCGAAGCTGAGCAAAGGTGATCACCCCTACCCTTGGTGCTGAGGCTTGTGGCTTGATGCAGTGTGCAGCCCCACGTTTGGGGGTGAGACGAAGGCCCAGACAGGCTGAGGCTTGTAGAGCTGGACACAAGAATACAGCCCCTCCTGTGAAAGAGAGGTGGCAATCACAGCAACAGCCGCAGTGGCAGGCGCTGGCAACGCCCATACCCAACCGACCTAGGCAGTGGCAGAGGGGGTGGTAGGCCTGCAAACAGACCACACCTAGGGAACACAGAGGCAACACCCATTGGACTCCAGTGGCCACACCTTTCTTATACACAAACAAAATGGGCATGCAGAGAAATGTAACCCAAATGAATCAAGAGAAATCCCTAGAGAAGGACCTGAATGAACCAGATATAACCAAATTACCAGATGCAGAGTTTAAAATAATGATAGTTAGAATGTTCAAAGAGCTTAGAGCAACAATGAATAGTCATTACGAACACCTAAATAAAATGATAACAAGTATAAAAAAGAAAACTGAAATAATAAAAAAGAATCAGACAGAAAAGACAAATACAGTATCAGAACTGAAGACCACAATGGAAGGAATTAAAAGCAGGATGGATCAAATCAGCAGGTTAGAGGACAAAATAAACAAAGGCACAGAAGCAGAGCAGAAAAAAGAAAAGAGACTCAAAAAATCGGAGGAAACTCTAAGGGAGCTCTGTGACAACATGAAGAGAAATAACATAACATCCACATCATAGGGGTTCCCGAAGATGAAGAGAAAGAACAAGGAATAGAAACTTTGTTCAATCAAATCATAGCTGAAAACTTCCCTAAATTAAGGCTGGAAAAATGACACACATGTTCAAGAAGCACAGAGAACTCCATTAAAGAGAAACCCAAAGAAATCTACACTAAGACACATCATAGTTAAAATACCAAAACTAAGTGATAAAGAGAAAAATTTAAAAGCTGCTAGAGAAAACAGGCTATCACTTACAAAGGAGCCCTCATAAGGATGACATCTGACTTCTCAACAGAAACTCTTGAGGCCAGAGGGAATGGCAAGATATATTCAAAGTAATGCAGAACAAGAACCTACAACCAAGACTACTCTATCCAGCAAGGCTAACATTTAAAATTGAAGGAGAAATAAAGAGCTTCCCAGACAAAAAAAACTTCAAGGAATTCATTAAAACCAACCCAATTCTGCAAAAGATGCTAAGGGGCCTGTTGTGAACAGTTCAAAGGGGAAAAGAATATAGCAAAAGAAGAAAACAGCTTTATTTTATTTTATTTTTATTTTATTCATTTTAGAGAGGAGACACAGAGTGAGAAAGAGAGAGAGAAAGAGAGAAAGGGGGGAGGAGCTGGAAGCATCAACTCCCATATGTGCCTTGACCGGACCAGTGCAGGGTTTTGAACTGGCAACCTCAGTGTTCCCAGGTCGACGCTTTATCGACTGTGCTACGACAGGTCAGGCTTTTTTTTTTACAGGGACAGAGAAACAGAGTCAGAAAGAGGGATAGATAGGGACAGACAGACAGGAAAGGAGAGAGATGAGAAGCATCAATCATTAGTTTTTCGTTGCCGTCGCAACACCTGAGTTGTTCATTGATTGCTTTCTCACATGTGCCTTGACCGCGGGTCTTAAGCAGACCGAGCAACCTCTTGCTGGAGCCAGCGACCTTGGGTCCAAGCTGGCGAGCTTTTTGCTCAAGCTGGCGAGCTCGGGGTCTCGAACCTGGGTCTTCCGCATCCCAGTCCGACGCTCCATCCACTGCGCCACTGCCTGGTCGAAGAAAACAGCTTTAAAGCATAAAATAGCAATAAACAACTACATATCAATAATAACCTTAAATGTAAATGGATTAAATGATCCAATCAAAAGACATAGGGTAGCTGCATGGATAAAGAAACAGGACCCACACATATGCTGTCTACAAGAGACACACATTAAAACAAAAGATGCAAATAGACTGAAGGTAAAAGGATGGAAAAAAATATTTCATGCAAATAAAAATTTAAAAAAGCCAGGGTAGCAATACTTATATCTGACAAAATGAACTTTAAAACAAAGGCTGTAGTAAGAGATAAAGAAGGACACTACATAATGATAAAGTGAACAATTCAACAGGAAGATATAACCATTATAAATATCTCTGCACCAAACATAGGAGCCCCGACATATATAAAGCAGACTTTGATGGATATGAAGAGTGAGATTAACAGCAATACTACAAGAGTAGGGGATCTCAATACCATCACTGGATAGATCCTCAAGAAAGAAAATTGTTAAGAAACAGCAGACTTAAACATACACTAGATCAACTCGATTTAAAAGATATCTTCAGAACTTTTCACTCTAAAGGGGTAGAATAGACATTCTTTTCAAGCACTCATGGTACATTCTCTAGGATAGACCACATGTTAAGACACAAAAGTAGTCTCAACAAATTTAAGAAGATTGAAATCACATTAAGCATTTTCTCTGATCACAATGTCATGAAATTAGAAATTAACCACAAAAGAAATATTGAAAAATACTCAAACACTTGGAAACTAAATAGCATGTTATTAAATACTGAATGGATTAACAATGAGATCAAAGAAGAAATAAAAAAGTTCCTAGAAACAAATGATAATGAGCTTACATCAACTCAAAATTTATGGGACACAGCAAAAGTGGTACTGAGAGAGAAGTTCATAGCACTACAGGCATACCAAAAGAAGCTAGAAGAAGCTCAAATAAGCAACCTGACCCGGCATCTAGAAGAACTAGAAAAATAACAGCAAATAAAGCCCAGGACTAGTAGAGGGAAGGAAATAATAAAGATCAGAGTGGAAATAAATGACATAGAGGCTAAGGAAACAATACAGAGGATCAATGAAGCCAGGAGCAGGCTCTTTGAAAAGGTAAACAAGATCGATGAACCTTTAACTAGACTCACCAAGAAAAAATAGAGAGGACTCAAATAAATAAAATGAGAAATGAGAGTGGAGAAACAACAACTGACACAACAGAAATACAAAGTATTGTAAGAAAATACTATGAAGAACTCTATGCCAAAAAATTAGACAACCTAGGTGGAATGGACAAATTTCTAGAATCATATAATCTTCCAAAAATCAATCTGGAAGAATCAGAACACCTAAACAGACCAATTACAACAAATGAGATTAAAACAGTTATCAAAAAACTTTCAACAAAGGAAAGTCTTGGGCCTGATGGCTTCACATGTGAATTCTACCAAAAATTCAAAGAAGAACTAACTCCTATCCTCCTCAAGCTATTTCAAAAAATTCAAGAGGAAAGAAGACTTTCAAACTCCTTTTATGAGGTGAGCATAATTCTGATCCCGAAACCAGGCAAAGACAACACAAAAAAAGAAAATTATAGGCCAATATCCCTGATAAATTTACATGCTAAAATCCTCAACAAAATATTAGCCAACCGGATCTAGCAAAATATGAAAAATATCATACACCATGATCAAGTGGAATTTATTCTGGAGAGGCAAGGCTGGTTCAATATTCACAAATCAATCAATGTGATTCATCACGTAAATAAAAGGAAGGACAAAAATCACATGATAATTTCAATAGATGCAAAAAAAGTATTTGATAAAATCCAGCACCAATTATGATAAAAACTCTCAGTAAAATGGGAATACAGGGAACATTCCTTAACATGATAAAGGCCATCTATGACAAACCCACAGCTAACATCATACCAAATGGGCAAAAATTAAAAGCAATCCCCTGAGGATCAGGAATCATGCAGGGGTGCCCCCTTTCACCACTCTTATTCAACATAGTTCTGGAAGTCCTAGCTATAGCAATCAGACAAGAAGAAGAAATAAAAGGCATCCAAATTGGAAAAGAAGAAGTAACACTGTCATTATTTGCAGATGATATGATATTGTATATAGAAAACACTAAAGTCTCAGTCAAAAAACTACTGGACCTTATAAATGAATTCAGCAAGGTGGCAGGATATAGAATTAATAGTCAGAAATCAGAGACATTTTTATATACCAACAATGAACTGTCAGCAAAAGAAATTAAGGAAACAATCCCCTTCACTATTGGAACCAAAAAATAAAGTACCTAGGAGTAAATTTAACCAAGGAACTCAGAAAATTATAAAACATTGATAAAAGAAATCAAGGAAGATACAAACAAGTGGAAGCATATACCATGCTCATGGTTAGGAAGAATAAACATCATTAAAATGTCTATATTACCCAAAGCAATTTATAAATTCAATGCAATACCAATGACATACTTCAAAGATATAGAACACATATTCCAAAAATTTATATGGAACCAAAAAGGAACATGAATAGCCTCAGCAATTTTAAAAAGAATAAATAAAGCGGGAGGTATCACTCTTCCGGATATCAAGGTATACTACAAGGCCATTGTACTCAAGACAGCCTGGTACTGGCATAAGAACAGGCACATAGATCAATGGAACAGAACAGAGGACCCAGAAATAAACCCACACTTTTATGGACAACTGATATTTGACAAAGGAGGAAAGAACATACAATGGAGTAAAGACAGCCTCTTTAACAAATGGTGTTGGGAAAATTGGACATCTACCTGCAAAAAAATGACACTAGACCACCAACTTACACCATTCACAAAAACAAACTCAAAATGGATAAAAGACTTAAATGTAAGCCGTGAAACCATAAGCATCTTAGAAGAAAACATAGGCAGCAAGCTCTCTGACATTTCTCGCAGCAATATATTTGCCGATTTATCTCCACGGGCAAATGAAATAAAAGGTAGGATAAACAAATGAGACTATATCAAGCTAAAAAGTTTTTGTACAGCTAAAGACAATAAGAACAGAATAAAAAGAGAAACCACATAATGGGAGAACATATTTGACAACACATATGATAAGGGATTAATAACCAAAATTTATAAAGAACTTATAAAACTAAACACCAGGAAGACAAACAACCCAATCAAAAAAATGGGCCAAAGAAATGAGTAGAAATTTCTCCAAAGAGGACATACAGATGGCCAATAGGCATATGAAAAAATGCTCAACATCACTAATCATTAGAGAAATGCAAATTAAAACCACAATGAGATATCACCTCACACCAGTCAGAATGGTGCTCATCAGCAAAGCAACACAGAATAAGTGCTGGCGAGGATGTGAAGAAAAGGGAACCCTCCTGCACTGCTGGTGGGAACGCAGACTGGTGCAGCCACTGTGGAAAACAGTATGGAGATTCCTCTTAAAATTAAAAATTGAACTGCCTTTTGACCCAGCTATCCCACCTTTAGGAATATACCCTAAGAACACTATAGCACTGTTTGAAAAGAAGAAATGCGCCCCCATGTTCGTGGCAGCATTGTTCACAATAGCAAAGATCTGGAAACAGCCTAAGTATCCATCAGAGGACGAGTGGATTAAAAAGCTTTGGTACATATATACTATAGAATACTACTCAGCCATAAGAAATAATGACATCGGATCATTTACAACAAAATGGATGGACCTTGATAACATTATACGGGGTGAAATAAGTAAAACAGAAAAAAACTGAGAACAGCATGATTTCATACATAGGTGGGACATAAAAGCGAGACTATGAGACACGGACAGGAGTGTGGTGGTTACGGAGTGGGCGGAGGGAGGAGAGGGGGGACAGGGGGGAGGGGAGGGGCACAAAGAAACCAGATAGAAGGTGACAGAGGACAATTTGACGTTGTGTGATGGGTATTCAACATAATTGAATGATAAGGTAACCTGGAGATGTTTTCTTTGAACATATGTACCCTGATTTATTAATGTCACCCCATTAAAATTAATTTAAAAATAAGAAAACAGAACTGAAATTACTTTAGTTGTGTCATGTTGTGAATTCCAGGAATAAAGATGCTGGTCTTAGATGACAGCAGAAATCAAAAGGGCAGTGTTTGATTGTCGTGATCATTATCACCAAGAACTGGGCACTCGATATAAAGCAATGGGTCAAATCATGCTTCGGTTAAATCAGATATTCACTTTGATTTCTGTAAAATAAAACTTTGGGAGATTTAATAAAAATGATTAAGATGTTTGAGGAAATTTCTGTTGGACTAGAAAAAATTTAACTATGTCAAATTTGAAAGCACCTAGAATTAATACCTAAGACATATTTATGAATGAGATTGTAAGCCCTTGAATTCACTGTCAAATGAGATTTTTTGGAATCTTTGCTAAATTTATTCTTATGTTTAAAACTTTTCCTACTCATTTTATATGTTACTCTATGTGAAAAAATTGTCATTTATTTATTTACTCATTTATTTAATTTTTAAATTTTATTTATTGATTTTAGAGAGAGGAGAGAGAGAGAAGGGAGGCAGGAGCAGGAAGCATCAACTCAGTGGCTGGTTCTCGTATGTGCCTTAACCAGGCAAGCCCAGGGTTTCGAACTGGTGACCCCAGCATTCCAGGTTGATGCCTTGTCCACTGTGCCACTACTGGTCAGGCAAAAGAAATTTTTAAATGAAAATTAATAAAAAGTGTTATTTGGTCAACTATCAGCAAAGATAGATGGGCCCATCTTATACTACATATTAAACATGAACATGCAAATAATAATTTTTGACAAAATTACTTACAAAAGTTACAACTTAAAAACAAATACTGAAATGTTATTTATTCATTACTGGTGACAGACCAATATGCAAGTACAACTTTATTTTCCTTTTTCTCAAAAAATACAATAATATAATAAAGAGTAATATATATATATATATATATATATATATATATATATATATATATATATATATATATATATATATATATATTACTGCATATACCTGACCAGGATCCACCCGGCATGCCCACCAGGGGGCGATGTTCTGCCCATCTGGGGCATTGCTCTGTTGCAACCAGAGCCATTCTAGCACCTGAGACGGAGGCCATGGAGCCATCCTCAGTGCCCTGGTCAACTTTGCTCTAATGGAACCTTGGCTGTGGGAGAGGAAGAGAGAGAGAGAAAGGAGAGGAGGAAGGGTGGAGAAACAGATGGGCGCTTCTCCTGTGTGCTCTGACTGGGAATCTAACCTGGGACTTGCATATGCCCTGGGGATGCTCTACCACTGAGCCAACTAGCCAAGGCTAGAGAGTACTATTTTGTTACTTTTTCTTTCATTACACAATAGATGTTTTATTTTGTATCTTTAATTTACATTTTATTGATATGACCAAAAAGTTTAATAGTAAAATTGTTTCATTGTGCTTCTTTTATGCCATTAATATTATTATTATTAGCTGTATTTCATGATTATTACTGAAAATAACTCTGTTGAAGAGGATGTTAAAAAATGATCCATTCTGACTGGTCATCTAAGGCATATAACTAACAAAACTGGGACCAATGAGTTCTGGGAATGTGACCCCGGGCTGTGAAGGATAGTAGGGCTATCGTACTGAGTTGGGTCATGGCCGTCGCCAAAGGAACTGCTCTGGAGCTCACCAGCTGCCCTGCTTTGCCCTCCCCACAGCATCCATGGACCAGTGAGAGACTCCAGGACCATTACAGTCAGCCTCCTGCCTCGTTAGAACCAGCATCAGTGACTACAGCTGAGAGACTGTCTTCATTTCTACCCTTTCAGGGTGGCGACCCAAACCCTGTCCTTTAGCCCTGTGCCCTTAGCACCAATAGAATGAGACTGAGTTCCTCAAAGCTGAGCAGACACTGTGCTCTGGCCCAGGAATGGAGAAGGGTGAGCTCACACTCTAAAGGCACATTTTCCCACATTGCAGTGACTAAATTATTTTAAGCTAACGTAGCTACTCTTTCTTTTGCACTTGGCCCTTTTTGCACATGGCCTGCTTATTTGCACACGATGCCCCATCACCAGCTTGGTTTTTTGCTCGGCACTTTGGCCTTTGTACCCCACTCTCTTCCTTTTGTAGAGGGGCTTTCTTTTCCATTCCTGGAAGGAAGCATCGCTCTTGACCTAGCTTGGGTCTTGAGGAAAGATTAGATCTTTTGGATGATAGCTTGGTGACATTTTTAAAAATTTATTTTATTTTAATATTATTAATTTTAATGGGGTGACACCAATAAATCAGGGTACATATGTACAATGAAAACATCTCCAGGTTATCTTATCATTCAATTGTGTTGCATACCCTTCACCGAAAGTCAAATTGTCCTCTGTCACCTTCTATCTGGTTTTCCCTGTGTCCCTCCCCTCCTCCCTATCCCACCCTTCCCTACCTCCCCCCACCCCGTAACCACAACTCTCTTGTCCATGTCTCATATTCTCACTTTTATGTCCCACCTATGTATGAAATCATGCTGTTCTCAGTTTTTCTTTTTTTCTGATTTACTTATTTCACTCCGTATAATGTTATCAAGGTACATCCATTTTGTTATGAATGATCAGATGAAATCATTTCTTATGGCTGAGTAGTATTCCATAGTATATATGTACCATTGCTTTTTTTTTCTTTTTTTTCTTAATTCTAATGGGGTGACACCAATAAATCAGGGTACATATGTGCAATGAAAACATCTCCAGGTTATCTTATCATTCAATTGTGTTGCATACCCATCACCAAAAGTCAAATTGTCCTCTGTCACCTTCTATCTGGTTTTCCCTGTGTCCCTCCCCTCCTCCCTATCCCACTCTTCCATCCCTCCCCCCATCCCATAACCACCACTCTCTTGTCCATGTCTCATATACTCACTTTTATGTCCCACCTATGCATGTAATCATGCTGTTTTCAGTTTTCATTTTTTTCTGATTTACTTATTTCACTCCGTATAATGTTATCAAGGTACATCCATTTTGTTATAAATGATCCGATGTCATCGTTTCTTATGGCTGAGTAGTATTCCATAGTATATATGTACCATTGCTTTTTAATCCACTCATCTTCTGACGGACACTTGGGCTGGTTCCAGATCTCCGCTATTGTGAACAATGCTGCCACGAACATGGGGGCGCATTTCTTCTTTTCGCACAGTGCTATGGTGTTCTTAGGGTATATTCCTAAAAGTGGGATAGCTGGGTCAAAAGGCAGTTCGATTTTTAATTTTCTGAGGAATCTCCAAACTGTTTTCCACAGTGGCTGCACCAGTCTGCATTCCCACCGGCAGTGCAGAAGGGTTCCCTTTTCTCCACATCCTCGCCAGCACTTATTCTGTGTTGTTTTGCTGATGAGTGCCATTCTGACTGGTGTGAGGTGATATCTCATTGTGGTTTTAATTTGCATTTCTCTAATGATTAGTGATGTTGAGCATTATTTCATATGCCTATTGGCCATCTGTATGTCCTCTTTGGAGAAATTTCTATTCATTTCTTTTGCCCATTTTTTGATTGGGTTGTTTGCCTTCCTGGTGTTGAGTTTTATAAGTTCTTTATAAATTTTAGTTATTAACCCCTTATCAGATGTGCTGTCGAATATGTTCTCTTATTGTGTGTTTGTCTTTTTATTCTGTTCCTATTGTCTTTAGCTGTGCAAAAACTTTTTAGTTTGATATAGTCCCATTTGTTTATCTTGCCTTTTATTTCAGTTGCCAGTGGAGATAAATCAGCAAATATACTGTTGCTACAGATGTCGGAGAGCTTGCTGCCTATGTTTTCTTCTAAGATGCTTATGGTTTCACAGCTTACGTTTAAGTCTTTTATCCATTTTGAGTTTGTTTTTGTGAATGGTGTAAGTTGATGGTGTAGTTTCATTTTTTTGCAGGTAGATGTCCAATTTTCCCAACACCATTTGTTAAAGAGGCTGTCTTTACTCCATTGTATGTTCTTTCCTCCTTTGTCAAATATCAGTTGTCCATAAAGCTGTGGGTTTATTTCTGGGTCCTCTGTTCTGTTCCATTGATCTATATGCCTGTTCTTATGCCAGTACTAGGCTGTCTTAAGTATAATGGCCTTATAGTAAACCTTGACATCTGGAAGAGTGATACCTCCTGCTTTATTTTTTCTTTTTAAGATTGCTGAGGCTATTCATGTTCTTTTTTGGTTCCATATAAATTGTTGGAATATGTGTTCTATATCTTTGAAGTATGTCATTGGTATTTTCATTGGTATTGCATTGAATTTATAAATTGCTTTGGGTAATATAGACATTTTAATGATGTTTATTCTTCCTAGCCATGAGCACGGTATATGCTTCCACTTGTTTGTATCTTCCTTGATTTCTTTTATCAATGTTCTATAATTTTCCAAGTACAAGTCCTTAACCTCCTTGGTTAAATTTACTCCTAGGTACTTTATTTTTTTGGCTGCAATAGTGAAGGGGATTGTTTCCTTAATTTCTTTTGCTGACAGTTCATTGTTGGTATATAGAAATGCCTCTGATTTCTGCGTATTAATTTTATATCCTGCCACCTTGCTGAATTCATTTATAAGGTCCAATAGTTTTTTGACTGAGACTCTAGGGTTTTCAATATACAATATCATATCATCTGCAAATAGTGACAGTTTTACTTCTTCTTTTCCAATTTGGATGCCTTTTATTTCTTCTTCTTGTCTGATTGCTATAGCTAGGACTTCCAGAACTATGTTAAATAAGAGTGGTGAAAGGGGGCAACCCTGCCTGGTTCCTGATCTTAAGGGAATTGCTTTTAATCTTTGTCCATTTAGTATGATGTTTGCTGTCGGTTTATCGTAGATGGCCTTTATCATGTTAAGGAATGATCCCTGTATTCCCACTTTACTGAGAGTTTTGAGCATGAATGTTTGTTGGATTTTATCAAATGCCTTTTCTGCATCTATTGAAATTATCATGTGATTTTTGTCCTTCCTTTTGTTTATGTGATGAATCACATTGATTGATTTGCGAATATTGAACCAGCCTTGCCTCTCCAGAATAAATCCCACTTTATCATGGTGTATGATTTTTTTTATATAATGCTGGGTCTGGTTGGCTAATATTTTGTTGAGAATTTTAGCGTCTAAATTCATCAGGGATATAGGCCTATAATTTTCTTTCTTTGAGTTGTCTTTGCCCGGTTTTGGGATCAGAATTATGCTCGCCTCATAAAAGGAGTTTGGAAGTCTTCCTTCCTCTTGAATTTTTTGAAATAGCCTGAGAAGGATAGGAGTTAGTTCTTCTTTGAATTTTTGATAGAATTCACTTGTGAAGCCATCAGGCCCTGGACTTTTTTGGGGGGGGAGTTTTTTGATAACTGTTTCGATCTCATTTGTTGTAATTGGTCTGTTTAGGTGTTCTGATTCTTCCAGATTGATTTTTGAAAGGTTATATGATTCAAGATATTTGTCCATTTCACCAAGATTGTCTAAATTTTTGGCATATAGTTCTTCATAGTATTTTCTTACAATGCTTTGTATTTCTGTTGTGTCAGTTGTTATTTCTCCACTGTCCTTTCTAATTTTATTTATTTGAGTCCTCTCTCTTTTTTTCTTGGTGAGTCCAGTTAAAGGTTCATCAATCTTGTTTACCTTTTCAAAGAACCAGCTTCTTGTTTCATTGATCCTCTGTATTGTTTCCTTCACCTCTATGTCATTTATTTCTGCTCTGACCTTTATTATTTCCTTCCTTCTACTTGTCCTGGGTTTTATTTGTTGTTGTTTTTCTAGTTCTTTAAGATGCAGGGTCAGGTTGCTTATTTGAGCTTTTTCTAGCTTCTTATGATATGCCTGTAGTGCAATAAACTTTCCTCTCAGAACTGCTTTTACTGTGTCCCATAAATTTTGAGTTGATGTACGCTCATTATCATTTGTTTCTAGAACCCTTTTTATTTCTTCTTTGATCTCATTGTTAATCCATTCATTATTTAATAACATGCTATTTAGTTTCCAAGTGTTTGAGTATTTTTCAGTTTTTCTTTTGTGGTTAATTTCTAGTTTCATGGCATTGTGATCAGAGAAAATGCTTGATATGATTTCAATCTTCTTAAATTTATTGAGACCATTTTTGTGTCCTAACATGTGGTCTATGCTAGAAAACATACCATGAGCGCTTGAGAAGAATGTATATTCTACCGCTTTAGGGTGAAAAGTTCTGAAGATATCTATTAAATCAAGTTGATCTAGTGTCTCCTTTAAGTCTGCTGTTTCTTCATTAATTTTCTTTCTTGAGGATCTATCCAGTGTTGTTAGAGGGGTATTGAAATCCCCTACTATGATAGTATTGCTGTTAATCTCGCCCTTTATATCCATCAAAGTCTGCTTTATGTATGTCGGGGCTCCTTATTTGGTGCATAGATATTTATAATAGTTATATCTTCCTGTTCAATTGTTCCCTTTTTCATTATGTAGTGTCCTTCTTTATCTCTTACTACAGCCTTTGTTTTAAAGTCCATTTTGTCAGATAAAAGTATTGCTAGCCCTGCTTTTTTTTCATTTCCATTTGCATGAAATATTTTTTTCCATCCTTTTACCTTCAGTCTATGAGCATCTTTTGTTTTAAGGTGTGTCTCTTGTAGACAGCATATGTATGGGTCCTGTTTCTTTATCCATGCAGCTACCCTATGTCTTTTGATTGGATCATTTAATCCATTTACATTTAAGGTTATTATTGACATGTAGTTGTTTATTGCCATTTTATTCTTTAAAGCTGTATTCTTCTTTTGCTCTATTCTTTCCTCCCTTTGAACTGTTCACAAGAGGCCCCTTAGTATCTCTTGCAGAATTGGTTTGGTTTCTTTGAATTCCTTCAGGCTTTCTTTTTCTGGGAAGCTCTTTATTTCTCCTTCAATTTTAAACGTTAGCCTTGCTGGATAAAGTAGTCTTGGTTGTAGGTTCTTGTTCTGCATTACTTTGATTATATCTTGCCATTCCCTACTGGCCTCAAGTGTTTCTGTTGAGAAGTCCGATGTCATCCTTATGGGGGCTCCTTTGTAGGTGATAGCCTTTTTTTCCCTAGCAGCTTTTAAGATTTTTTTTTTATCTATTAGCTTTGGTATTTTAACTATGATGTGTCTTGGTGTAGATCTTTTTTGGTTTCTCTTTAATGGAGTTCTGTGTGCTTCTTGAATGTGTGGAGTGTTTCCCAGCCTTAATTTAGGGAAGTTTTCTGGTATGATTTGATTGAACAAAGTTTCCATTTCCTGTCCTCTCTCCTCTTCTTCAGGCACCCCTCTGATGCGAATGTTGTTTCTCTTCATGTTGTCACAAAGCTCCCTTAGAGTTTCCTCATATTTTTTGAGTCTCTTTTCCTTTTTCTTCTCTGCTTCTGTGCCTTTGTTTATTGTGTCCTCTAACTTACTTTTTCGATCCTCAGTGTGGTTCACCCTGCTTTTAATTCCTTCCATTGTGGTCTTCAGTTCTGATACTGTATTTGTCATTTCTGTCTGATTCTTTTTTATTATTTCAATTTCGTTTTTTATACTTGTTATCTCTTTATTTAGGTGTTCATAATGACTATCCATTGTTGCTCTAATTTCTTTGAACATCCTAATTATCATTATTCTAAATTCTGCTTCTGGTAATTTGGTTATATCTGGTTCATTCAGGTCCTTCTCTGGTGATTTCTCTTGATTCATTTGGTTTGCATTCCTCTGCCTGCCCATTTTTTCTGTGTATAAGCAAGTTGTGGCCACTGGAGTCCAGTAGGTGTTGCCTTTGTGTTCTCTAGGTGTGGTCTATCTGCAGGCCCCCCACCCCCTCTGCCGGTGCCTAGGGCGGTTGGGTATGGGCGTTGCCAGCGCCGGCCCACTGTGGCTTTTGCTGTGATTTCTTCCTCTCCTCCATGGGAGGGGCTGTCACTCAAGCCACAAGCCTCAGCACCAAGGGTAGAGGTGAGCACCTTTGCTCAGCTGCGTACCCAGCCTGTTTCCGGACTTCTGCCCTGAACCCGCAGTCAGAGCCTTTTCCCCACAGTTTCGCGGGTCGGGCTGGGCTTTTGACGTGCTCTCAGCTGTGAGCTTTTGCCTGTCTGGAGCTTTAGCCTCGCCCTTGAGGCCAGGGCCCTTCTGCGCAGAATCATAAACCAAAGTTTATTGGGCTGGGCGTGTTTGCTGGCTTCTGCTCAGCTGCTAGCTTTTGTTCGTCCCAGACTCTACCCCGCCCCCGTGTTCGGAGCCCGCTCGCTCACGTAGATTGGCAAACTGCGGTCTCTACGTCCGGGCGGGGCTGGTAGCGTGAGCTCAGCTGCGACCCCTCGCCCATCTTTGGTCCTAGCTCCGTCCCCGCCGTCAGGGCCAGCTTGCGCAGGGTCGCAGAGCAGATCTCTGCCCATTCCTGGCCTCCTGCTTTGTCTCCGTAGGTGGGATTACAGGCAGGCCCGCAGCCTCTGGACCGCTTTCACGCATCCCCTATGCCCCTGATGGGCTAGACCCAGCTTACACTGGCTTGGCCTCCACCCATGCCGACAGAACCGCGTTTCAGCGTCCTGCCACCACCATACCCTTCAGCAACCCTCAGCAGAGTAGGAAGGGCCCTAATACTCCACACTGTAGGCCTGGGAGCTCCCTCACTTGTTTCACAGCTCAAAACTGTCCAAACACCTCTTCTAGGCTCTGGGACTGCAGGCTGGGGCTTGGTTCCTGGAACCCAGGTCCTTCCCTCTCCGCCAAACTCTCCTCCCACCACGCGGGTCTCTCCGGGCTGCCATTTGCTCCGGGGAGCTGGGCAGCCCTCTTCGCATTTTCGCTATTCCCACCAGTCTCAATGTGGCTTCTTCTGTGTTCCTTGGTTGAAGAGTCCACTTAGTTTAGTTCTAAGTTGGTTTATCCAGATGATGGTTCTTAAAATTGAGTTATAATCCACTTTGGTTCTGGGAGTTGGAAGTTGGTACGTCCGCCTACTCCGTCGCTATCTTGCTGCCCCGCTTGGTGACATTTTTACACAAGGCAGGGCTAAAGGGAGAGGAGTAAAGGGAAGGTGGGAAAGCCACCGCTGGCAAGAATGTCTGAAATATAAATACCCACCCGGCTTCCCTATCACTCTGCTTCCAGTTTTGGGTCTCATCCTTAGAATGGGGTCCAACGAACAGACCCTGCTGCTCTCTGCTGGATTTCTGCTCTCTGTTCCTCTGCCCCTCCCCCAGGGTTTACCTGTCACAGGAGAGCAGCCCCTCAGCTTTCCTCCGGTCCAGAGGGGGGAGAAGGGAACTGAATTTCCCAGTAATAGGACGCATAGGCATTTTTATGCAGGAGGTGTTAGGGCACCTTGACAACAACCTCATGAGGCAGGTAGGGCTCGCCTCAGTTTACATGGCAATGCAACCTACTTCTCTGTCTGCAAGAGGCGCCTGGCCTCTGGCCTCTGAATCCTCTGTGCCTCCCAGCCTGACCCACCACTCTCCAGAGCCTTGTTTCCGACACCAGAAGCAGCAGAGATTGGAAACCATCTACCGATGGTCTCTGAATACATGATGCCAGGGAAAGGCTCTATTTTCATACAAACCTGGTTTCCTGGTGGGCACGCAAATTGTTGCCTGCTGAAATAGCAACTCTGGCATAAACGTTTCCAATCTGCCTGGAGATGCATCAAATGAGGAGCTAGCCTTGCAGCTAAACCAACGACTGTTTCTAATGAGCTGGAAACAAAACTCCCTTGAAAGCTACCAGCTTTTGGCCCAGAATCATCATCACAACTAGAAACATGGCGCAGGAAAGCAAAACTTCCTCCTACCTCTGGCTTATGTCAGCCTTGTCAGTGAGAGCCTTGGTTACTCTTTCCCAGCTCCTGTGGTCCAGGGCTAGTGCTTTCACACATGCGCATGCGCTCTCATGAGTAGTATAGCATTGGTCAAGCCCAGTCCTGGAGCACATGATCCCTTCCTTCAGGGAGCCCTCCCTCAAGATGAAGAGGTAGACCAGGGGTCAGGAACCTTTTTGGCTGAGAGAGGCATGAACAACACATATTTTAAAATGTAATTCCGTGAGAGCCATACAATATGTTTAATACTAAATACAAGTAAATGTGTGCATTTTATGTAAGACCAACACTTTTAAAGTACAATAAGTCTCTGAATTCTTTTTAATAATGTTGTTATGTTGTTGCTAACCAATGATAAATAAAGTACTTCTTACCATTAATGTGACTTCTGGTGCTGCATGGTTTTGCTGATGGCTTTGTAGTCTTGTTGCTACGTGGTGAGGTTAAGCTTCATGCAGGTGTTGAGATTTCCATCCGTTAAACATGATCGTAGGTTGATCTTAACGTTCTTTAGATGTGAGAATGACTGCTCACATGCATACGTAGAGCCAAACATTGTCAGTACAGCAATACTCACACACTGCAGTGTGTGGTATGTGATGGGAAGCTCCTTCCAAGTTTTGACAATCAGCTGGTCTGCAGGTTGAAATTTTTTCATTTCTCCCCACATGTACTTGCTTGCCAACTCTGCTTGCTGTTGGGCAAGTCTTTCCACATCTTCATTCAGAGACTTTAATTTATTCACCCACATGTCTGAGGCCTTCAGGTCAGCAGCTTGTAGCTCAAAATCTCTGATGGAGACACCAGGATGTAACTCAGGTCAGCGCTGTCCACTGTCCACTCGTGTGGACGGGTGATGAACTTAAAAAGATGAGTGCGCTCATGAAATTCTCCAAAGCGCTCTTTGAATGACTGCAGAAGATTAGATGTGAAGTCCGCTAGCTGCTGGAGATCAAAATGTTGAGCAGGGTCACTTGCTGTGCATGCATCTTGAAATTCTCCCAGTTTTTCAAAGTGTAGTAAACGACCTGTTTCAATGTCGGTGATGAAGAGTTCCAGCTTGTTTTCAAATGCAAACACTGCTTGTAGAAGGTATAAGACTGTATTTCCAACACCTTGCATTTTCACATTGAGCTGTTTCAGATGTTCAGTCATGTCCACGAGATAGTAGACCTTCAGGAGCCACTCAGTGTTAGCTAATTCAGGCTGCTCGACATTTTTCATTTCTAGAAAAGTTTGATTTCGCTCAGACAAGCCGCAAAACAGCTGAGCACCT
Source organism: Rhynchonycteris naso (assembly GCA_037038555.1). Taxonomy (NCBI): domain Eukaryota; kingdom Metazoa; phylum Chordata; class Mammalia; order Chiroptera; family Emballonuridae; genus Rhynchonycteris; species Rhynchonycteris naso. The sequence continues at coordinate 131,005,946 of CM072998.1, forward strand.
TCCCTCTTGACAACCAACACACATTGCTGTGCAGAAGCAGACCAGGATAATTATTCCCAGCTTCACCCAGCAGTGTTTTAAACTGGCGATCATTTAAAGCTCAGGCAACAATAAAGTTAACCACCCGAATGACCAGTGACATCACCTCACCAAGCTGCTTGCCACACACCTGAGCACAAAGCACCTTCTGATGTAGGATGCAGTGAAAACTTAGGATGGGTTTCTTTTCATGTTCACGAAGAAGTGCTACGAATCTTCTGTTTATCCCCACCATGCACGGAACACCATCAGTACACACTGAAATAAGTTTATCCATTGGTAGATATTTTTCTTTAGTGAACTCAGTGAAAGACTTGAATAAATCTTCCCCTCTTTTTGTCTCTTTCATAGGCAAAACAGCAAGACTTTCCTCACGTAGTGTGTCACTGACAGCATAGCTTGCATTAATGCTGAACTGGGATAAATGGCTTAGGTTTGTTGACTCACAAAGTGAGAGACAAGAATGGTGCTGCATTTATGTCTTTCACTTCTGTTGCCTCAATTTGATTTGCCATCATGATGGTACGATTGTGAACAGTTCTTGCCAACAGAGGCACGTCTTTTATTTGTTTGATTATCTTGTCTTTATCTGAAAAGTTGTCAAAAAGTTCATTGGCAACATCAAGCATGAATGTTTTGGCATACTGCCCATCTGTGAATGGCTTTCGATTTCTCACAATTGCTAAAGCACCGGCAAAGCTAGCCGAATTCCAGTAACCTTGTTGGGTCCAAACACAGAGTTGCTGCTGACTAGCTTGCACTCTGCACAGTAGCTCTTGACATACTTTCTTCCTGCTGTTCCCCTTCCTGCTGGATATTTCTATGCAAATGTAGTATGGTGTGTGTCAAAGTGCCACTTTATATTTGACTGTTTCATCAACGCAATTTTTTTTTTTTAACAGGGACAGAGAGAGAGTCAGAAAGAGGGATAGATAGGAACAGACAGACAGAAACGGAGAGAGGGGAGAAGCATCAATCATTAGTTTTCATTGCCATTGTGACACCTTAGTTCATTGATTGCTTTCTCACATGTGCCTTGTTCATGGGCCTTCAGCAGACCGAGCAACCCCTTGCTAGAGCCAGCAACCTTGGGTCCAAGCTGGCAAGCTTTTGCTCAAGCCAGGTGGGCCCGCGCTCAAGCTGGCGACCTCAGGGTCTCTAACCTGGATCTTCTGCATCCCAGTCCGACGCTCTATCCACTGTGTCACTGCCTGGTCAGACTTATCAATGCAATTTTATCATTGCATATTAGACACACTGCAGAACCTGCTCTCCCCACAAAGGTGGATTCCTCTGTCCATTCCTGCTGAAAAGTACGATACTCCTCATCTTTTTTCTTATCGCCATCTTTTTCATCAAAAGGGTTTCTGCAATTAGCTAGCTGACTACTTGATTAAAAGGAGGGAAGTTTACTTCCTGACCTCACAACAACCTGTGTACGTCACGCATTATCCAATAAAAATATGGTGTTGTCCCGGAGGACAGCTGTGATTGGCTCCAGCCACCCGCAACCATGAACATGAGCGGTAGGAAATGAATGGATTGTAATAGATGAGAATGTGTTATATTTTTCAAATTATTATTTTTTTAATTAAAGATTTGTCTGTGAGCCAAATGCAGCCATCAAAAGAGCCACATCTGGCTCGCGAGACATAGGTTCCCAATCCCTGAGGTAGACCCAGCCCTCAGACTATTTCCTCTGCACTCTCCAAACTATCTATCCACCACGCCCCCACCCCTTTGCCTTTTCCTAATCAGGACCAGAGTAACAGGACCAATTTTCACAGCCTCTAGGAACATAAGTGAATAACAACATCACAAACTCAAATACCTGAGGGGACCAGGCAGGTAGCTGATACTTTCTTAAACATGATAGGTTGCCTCCAAGCCTTCATGCTTGCTGTTCCATCTGCTTGCACACTCTTCTCTCAGGCTCCACGTGGCTCACTCTTCACCTCTCTGGAGACTCTTCTCTGGGGCCCTCTTTTCAGTGGGGTCTCCCTGACTGCCCTTTTCAAGTTGTACCACCAGCATTCTCCACCATCTTTCCTGATTCAGCTTCTTTCACAGTGTTTGTCATGATGTTTACTATATAATCTACTTTCTTGTTTATTTTCTCTCCCTGCTATGCCTTACTTAGGTGCCGTAAGGGTGGGTATTCATCTGTTTCGTCCCCTGATGGAACTGCAGTCCATATTACCTTCTTGCCCATAGTATATGCCCAATAAATATTCATTATATACTTAAGGTCAGGCACGGTACTAAGCTAAGGTGACCAGATTTTAAAATTGGTAAAGTGGGACACCATTGATGGGGGGGGGGGGTTCTTGATTTAAAATTTGGTCTATATGGAGCAAAAAAAAATTTCATAGAATGCAAAAATAGTATTGTAATATATATTTTTTAAATAGGAACTTTTATAAAACGCCGTGGGACGCAGGACAAATTGTTAAAAATCAGGACTGTCCCGCCAAAAGCGGGACTTCTGGTCACCTTATACTAAGCAATTGGATGTATTAATTCATTAATCCTCACAACACACCTATGAGATTTTCTGTTATTATCATTTCCATTTTTCAGATGAAGAAGTTGGGGTACAAAGAGGTTGTTGGGGTGGGTCCAGGACTCAGACCAGGTGGTGTGACTGTGCTCCCAGCTGCCATCCTGCTTCTAACACACCCTGCCCAGTGTGGAACACGACAGGAGCTGTTGGGAACGGTGACAACTGGAAAAGGCTGATTCTGCCTGCATGCATTCCATTAAAAAAGGGAAATCTTGTTCTGGACCAAAAAAGAGTCTGTTGACTTTATTTAGCCCTCAGCCCGACAGTTAGATGAGGATTACCTAACATAAAATTGCAGACAAAAGTAGGCTTTTATTGGGTGGGGAGGGAATAGAGAGTTAAAGAAATTACCCAACCAAACTGCAGCATTGAAGAATACACAGGTATGTTTTTCCTTGGCTGTTTGCCCTCTGGCAAGAGGGTGTGTGTTAGGGGACATTCGGGGGAGCTGTTTGAACAGTCATCTTCTGTGGTACTTCCTAGAGAGCTAATCTCAGGGCCACCCAAAAGACAGGCGGGTGGTTGACTGTGACAGGTGGTCTCCGAGGACAGCAGCAGCTTCACAGAGGAAGAACAGAGCCACGGACATGTTCATAGTCTTGGCATCTTCTGTGGCATTCAGGCAGACATTCGGAGATGCCCTCAGATCACCAGTTTTTTTGGCAGTGGGGCACTATGGCCAAGACACCAAGCTTGCTTCAGAACCCAGCCACCTAACACTCGGGCATCCTGTACAGGTGGACCAGGGATTGAAATGCCAAAGCCAGTCCTGCTCTCTGGTCCCACGGACCCATGACTGACCAACCCAACCCACTACCAACAAATCTGCCTGGCTCTCACGTGCACCAGGTCTGGTTCCTCCGGCATCACCACTATGAAGAAAGTGGTCAGTGGCTCTGGCTGGAGGCCAGCTCAAGTACAGGAAGGTTTCCCAGGCAGCTACAGATATGAAAGTATTCAATTTGCATGATGCGCAACATGGCTCTCTGCTGACTAGAGTATCTTCAAGTATGAATCCCTTCAGACCTCAAAAAGTCTGTTTCTTTTAGTAGTGAAATGACTCTTTGAAGGTGTTGTAAACCATTTTTCAAAAAAGATACATATACTACTTTTCATGAACCAGTGAATATTCAAAGAGCAAAATTTGATGGCTCTACAAAAAGCTTATCGCTGCAACGCACGCCATACTACACAAACTTCTGCCTCTGTCAGTCCTGAACGTCACCTCTCTGAATCTTCATGCATTTCTGTTTCACGAGGATAATTCTTTAATATGGCAGCAGCATACACTAAATATAAAAAATTAAAATAAAACAAAATGCCAAAGCCTTCAGAAATGCCTTCAAACAATAATACTCGAAGTCACAAATACTGTTGGATACCAGGTGTTACATTGACGTTATGACCCAGACTATAGGGAAAATATAAAAAACCTTTCCTTTGGTAAGGCAGCTATGGCCAGATAATAATCATCCCAATGTCTCCATGCAACTAAAAAGGGCTAGAAGGTATCAGTTCCTCTAACACTCAGTCACCATTGATTGAGCATCTAAGTGGTACAGTCACGTGCAGTAGGATGGTAGACAGACGTGAGACAGGTACATCCCCAAACAGTGAGCACAGCTACATCTCTCATGTGTGGCTGACAGCTGTCAGAATGCAGAGGCACCAGGTCCCACCTGGGATACACTGTTTATCGGTGGGATAAAGAAACAAAGAGCTGAGGTCAGTGGGGCTGTGCTGGAGGAAAGTGTTTTCTAAGGGGACTGTCAAGTCGGCAGGTTAGACAAGAGTGTTCTTCATAGACAAGAAGGACCATGGGACTGTCTCGGGGTCCAGCCCTGGGTGGCTTGCCCCATGGCACAGCGAATGCCCACAAGCCCCAAAGCAGCAGAACAGGGCCCAGTTCTCTGTCCACGTGGGCTGAGGGAGAAGGAGCAAACTCCATGTCTCCTCTGCCTCCGATGTCACCTCATTCCATGGGACAGAACTCACCTTTGGCACTCTCTTTGCATCTCACTGAGCCTCTGCATCTGTGAGTGGGTGCCACTAGCTTCTCTATGCCCAAGATCTTGCTTAGGCCCTGAAGTCAAACACACCTGGGTTCAGATTCTTGTTCTGCCACTTACTGGCTGTGTGGGCCTCACACAATTTAGTGACTCTTCCAGAGTCTCTGTCTCCTTGTCATCAAAATGGCACAATGTGTAACTCAGAGGATTACTGAAGAATTAAATGAGAATAGGCAATTATAGAACTATACATATTGTGTTAGCACAGGGCACATAATAGAATTATCTCTTAGGAAAAGTGCTTTGCAAACTATAGAGGTCAATGCAAATTAGTTGTAATGATTTTTGCTAAATGTAACCTCCACGAGAGTGGGGGGAGGGTGTCTGTTTTGTCTACAGTTATGCCTCCAGAGTCTAGCACAGTGCCTGGCACACAATAGGTGTCAGTTACACTTGTGGCATAGATGAATGACTGCAAGCCCAAAGGAGGTATACAAACTGAGAAGTCAGCAGGTGGCAGTGAGCTCCTCCTTTACTGGACCAGGACTGGAAGATGCAGCTCTACATGGGCAGCCCATACCCCGCTGCAGGTGTGCCAGCTCATGGTGTGTGAGGTGCAACCCTGGCTACAGTCCTGGAGCTCAGTCGCAACCTCCAGACCTGAACCTTCAAGGACCCTCTCTAGCTGCATGCTGGGTAGCACATGCCTGTCCTTCTGTGCTCCATCCAAGCTGGTTTCAGTAACCACCTCCAGGCAGGGGTCTATTTTGTATTTGGGGGTGTTGGGAGTACAGAAGAACCAGTCTTGGAAGTTGTGGTTGAGACATGGGCAGAGAATACTGGGTTCTCGCCCCACATCTACACTAGAGCCTGAAATAGCCGTGAAGCTGAAGAAAATCTCAGAATAGCTATCGGTTTCGCCACAATCCCAGGCTGCAGCACAGCACACACCCAAGAGGGGCCAAGTGGGCAGTTCGCGGCTTGGGAAAGTTCTTTGGGGTGAAAAATGAAAATCACAATATAAAACTCAGGCTTGTCCCAGTTTGGGAAAGAGTGACAGCATCTTCAGTGACTCTAATGGTACAGCCATTTGATGGTAACCAGTGAGGTGAGGTCATGGAGCCAGCAGTGTGGCTCTAGCTGAGGGTGTTGAGCACTGGAGAGACCTGAGGTGGGAGCTGCCAAGTGTCCAGGAGGGTTTCAAAAGTATTCCACTCATCAGAATGCAATCTGCCCAGGTAGGGACTGTGGAGGGACCAACAACCTTAAATCCAGTGCCGAGGGTGCCAGACCTTGGGCTGTGCATCTCAAAGACATTATCCTACTGAGTTCTCAACCCAAGTCTGAGCAAAAGGCACTGTGATTCCCACTGTACAGCTGAGAGCGCTGAGGCTCACAGGTATTAAGGAATTAGGCTCAGTTAGTGATTGAACCAAGATTTGAATGTTGGTCTATGGGATTCCAAAGTGCATTTTAACTGGAGCTGTACAAATGGGAAGGATTCTGACCTCTTGAGAGGGGCCACGGTAGTGGAGAGGACAGGATTCCAGCCCTTGGGTGTTTGAGAACTGTCTCCGGAAGCCCCCTGGGAACACTGGCCACTCCACTGCTGTCCTCTGCTCCCCCACAGCCATCATGGCCACATCCACTGCTGTCCTCTATTCCCTCACAGCCATCACGCCCACATCCACTGCTGTCCTCTGTTCCCTCACAGCCATCACGCCCACATCCACTGCTGTCCTCTGTTCCCTCACAGCCATCCTGCCCACATCCACTGCTGTCCTCTGTTCCCTTACCCCTCTGAGGAAGAGACCTGTCCCTTTAGAACTATGTACAAAGGTGGACACTGGGGAAGCTGTGGTGGGACACTACCACTAGGCAGATGCGTGGAGCAAAACCCCCAGTTGCTGTCTCACCAAGAGCATTTATTTACTTCCTCAAAGTCCCAGGTCCAAACAACCACCCTTGGATGTATTCTCAGGGATCTGTCTGCTTTGCATGGAGAATCTTTACTTTCATTATATTAATTTCCATGATAACTTAGAGTACACACATAAACTGAGTCACCCACAATACCTTATAACTGAGGACTGCGCTTAAAGGCTGTCCTTGACAATTGGCAGTAAATAACAGTACTTTAATTGACATAAACAAAAGAGTAAAGAGCAGAGGCTCATGCAATATGGAAATAATGTGCTTATTCTGCAAGAAGGCCGGTGATAGCATCATGCTGAGGCTCTGCAGTTCTTCCAGTAGATCCCCTGGTGTGCGAGCCAGGTGCAAAAGAGCCTGGACCATGGCTGCTACTTGGTGAGAGGCAATCGACTCCCAGCCAAACCACCACCTCCATTTCAGTCCATTAGACACTTTGGACTTTATTTGTTGTGTTCCTTTGATGATATCTAATCTGTACATTTACTTTAGATTTAGGGTTGTATGATTTATCAAGTTATATCTCTTTATGTGTGTACATATTTAAGTAATATTATAAAATATAATTTAAGTCAATACTGGTAGACTGTGAACATTTTTTCTTCTAACTTACATTATAAACACATGATCCAGCTTGTGTCTGGATGAGGCATCCACAGTACTTGGAGTGGGGGAAATGGCCTAGGAAGGCTGGGATGTGAACAGACTGCGTCCTTCTTGGAAGAGGCAGAGGCTGGGATGCCAGGGGGAGACTTTGGACTTGGAGCCAGAAGACAGAAGCTCCAAGCTGACTTGGCCATTTTGGAGTTATCACCTCACTTCTCTGGGCCACGGCTTCCTTGGCGTAGAGGCCTCTATTTTGAAGTTTGGGCTGCTCAGTGAGCTTCTTGTCCTCTAGCAGCACTCCCCCCTCAGGACTCCCCTAAGCTGGAGGGCCAGGGGCCGCTGGGCGGTGAAAACGGTTTCCGTGGGAAACGGCCTTGGGGAGCACAGACCTGCCCGCTGTGTCTGGCTGCTGCTGGCCCCACTGCCCTCATCTAGTGAAGCTGCCAGTTACTCTCCGGTGGGCCCCTTAGTTGGGGTGAGGGATGGGTGGGCACTGGCCCATGGCAGGCCCTTATGGGAAGGGGCCAGCTGGCCGACGCTTTGCACGGGCCGCCCTTGCTCTTTGGCACACCTGCCACCCACAGACCCATCAGACCAGAGATGCTGCAGACCTGGGGTAGGAAATAGGGGAGCCAACTTCAAGGGCAGAAATAAGGTCAACGCCACCTGGCAGAGGAAATTTCTAAAACCCCTGTGTCATCCTCTCTCCAGGATAAGATTCCCTCAGCTGCTGGTCAGATGGGCTGGTCCCCTTTCTTTAGGCTCAGGTTCATCATCAGCATCAATATAAGGATTTTTAGTTTATGAAAGATGTTCATATATATTATTTCATTTGGTCATTTGAATAAAGAACTCTGGGAGAAAGCACCCATATGGCACAGAAAACAATATGTGTCTGAAACCACAGTCATAAAATAGACACTGGAAACTAAAATTCAGACATTTGGACCCAGAGACCCTGTTTCCCACCACACATGCTGTTTTTACATGCACAGGGAAGTTGAGGATGCTGGCTGGTGCTGCCTTCAGAACACGCAAACATCTCAGATGTTTAGGTACTAACTTTCCAACTTAATCATAAGACACTAGGATGCATCTCAGAGTCTCCTAGAACACTCATGTATAAGTGCTTCTTAGTTTGGTTTTAACTTCAGAGGCTGAAGTTGGAGAGATCTGGCCATAGATTCTGTTGCTCCTCTTGCTTATTACTGGTGACTGTCCTTGAAGAACACAAACCCTTTTATTCCACCACACAGGTATTCTGTCCTTTTCCAGAGGGAGGGGCTGAGAGTAGGAGTACTAAGCATGAGACGGTGGGGACTAGAGAAGGGAGGAAGGAAGCAGGTGAGATATTAAACTTTATCTCCTTCACTGTTGCCTTGAGTATGTAAAATGCATATAACCTGAGAAACTGGGCATGCTGAGCTCAAACCCTTTGTTTTAAAACAGAAACCTCTTTTTAAAGTGGAATCTTACTTGGAAACCCAATACTTCAGCAAGAACAAGCAGAGATTTTCTTATTAGCGAGGAAGGGTAGAGAGGCCTGGAATAGCACCCACGGTCCCCCACGCCACCCTTCCCTCTTGGGCTCCTCATGGCACAGGTGGGCACAGTTTGAGAATCATCTGGCCAGAGAATTTGCCAGCTGGGTTCCAGGAAGACAGTGATGAATAGCAAGTGGTCAGATCACTCTGACACCAAGTGACAAGGGCTGTGACAGAGGCTGCCCAGGTGCTTTGGCAGCTCAGGAGAGCAGCCTGCCCCCAGTATGGGAGGAGGGGTTGGCACAGGGGAAGCATCTCAGGAGCAATGGCACTGGCATACTTTTCAGAAAATTTTTGCAAAACAAAAGTGAAAAATGTTTGTATCAAAACTCTTTTGATGTTCAAAGATAAAATCATATTCACAAGGTTACTATCAAAATGGTCCACATTCTGGAAGCAACCAGGACGCTTGAGGGTCAAGAAGCCATGTCATGTCATGTGCAGAGAGGCACTGGGGTGCTCGTTCTGTGTCTGGCTGCCTTGCCAACTGGCCGTGAATGTGTGTGTCTCCTTGGGGAGTTCCATCAGCTCTGGTCTCCGCAGAGACATGGCCCTTGGGAAACCCACTGCTGTGTCAAGTGTCAGTGGATGGAAGGGACATCAGAATACCCCCACACCACCCGTGACCAAGCCCACTCCTGCTCTGACCATTGCCTCACCTCTCCTAGTGGGACTCAGCTCTCTCAGACATCAGACTCTCTTCTCCCTTCTCCTCACCTACCTATCACTTCCTCTCTCTCTGTCTACCATGTCCCTATATCTCTCTCTCCCTCCTTTCCTTCCAAAACCCCTTCAAAAGCTGGACTAGTTAATGACATGGAGAAGCACCACAGTATATGGTTAATAATAATAATCATAAAAGCAGCTTACAAAATAGCATGTACTATTTGTAAAATAAAATTATTGGGAGGGAGCACCTCTTTCCTGCCTGACGTCAGAAAAGCACTGAGAAATAAAATGCAGGAGCTGCTCATGGAGTGCGACCCAGAGGAGGCTGGTGCCCGAGCACAGGGTGCCTCCCACCTTCCCAGCGAGCCCAGCTGATGGTGCCCACATTCAGCAAGCACATCAAGTCACTCTTTCCCTGGGCAGGCTCAAGCCACAGGGTGGAGGCGCCCAGGGCTGTTGCCCTCCTCCAGCTCCCTCCTCAGGATGAAGCCCTGAAGCAGCTCTCAGCATTCTTGGTTAATCTGCACTATGATCTCCTTACCTGCATGCAGATCAAAGCAGAGACCCAATGCCTGGTCCAGCAAGCCAGGTGTAAAGGCCTGTAGAACTCTATCTGTGAGGTCAGGAGAGGGGGTCAGGGGCTCCCTTCTACCCCAGGCATTCGAGTTCAGTGCCTGATTCTTACCTGTGGTCCATGGACTCCTAGGGGTTCCATAGCTGGACTCAGAAGGGGGAGACATGTGCACAGTTTTCTGGGAGAAGGATCCACAGTTTTCCTACGATTCTGGAATGGGGCCCAAAGCCTCCAGATTATTATTAAGAACCACATGCCCAAAGTTAAAGGAACTGGGGTGTTTCGTCTGGAGACTTGTCCTCTAGGCAGTCATGTTAAAGGAAGCAAACACTGCATGGCTTCCCAGAGAGAAGCTGGAACCAGCGGGAAGGGCGCAGGGAGGCCAGGGTCAGCTCACTGTAAGGTTCATCTGTTTGATTAGTGTGAAAATAGAATAGACTGCTGCCCCAAACAGTGAGTTCCTCATCACTCAAGTATTTCATCAATGTTTGTCTGTGCTGTTGGAGAGCCACAAAGACTAGACGGGTGGCCACGTGAGTCTGATCCAGCTCCACACTGGACTGGCCGAAGGGAGGCTGTGGCGTCTGAGGTGTCTTGGATGAAAACTGAGAAAAGAGAAAAAGAAGTTCTGCTGTGCCTATGAAGTGTAGGGGGAGCCTCGGTGTGTGGTGTGTGAGCTGAAGGCCAACAACCTATTTCATGCCCATCAGTGGAAAAGGACAGCTTCAAGAGTCTGGAACCTCAGAGCTCAAGTTTCCAGAGATCGGTGGGGGCTGGACATTCCTGACTTTGTCCCGCTGACAGGAAGCGACTGGATCTACGCTCTGGTACCTGGGATCCATGGAATCTGCCCTGTTCTTACTTTTAAGGCAGACTTCCTCAGCTAGGTTCTGTGTGATATTATGAGAAGTGTTTATGGACTTGCTCCAAAAATTATTATTAATATTTATTTGATTTTTTCCATTGAATTGAGGGGTGCAGGGAGAGAGAGAGAGAGAGAGAGAGAGAGAGAGAGAGAGAGAGAGAGGCATTAAGTCATTTTTTCACTTAGTTGTTCCATTTAGGTGGGTACTCATATTGCTCCTCATCTGTGCCCTGACTGGGGGTAGAACCCATTATCTCAGCACTCCAGGCTGATGCTTTATCTACTGTGCCACCTGCCAAGACCTCTCCAAAAATTATTTTTGAAACATATGCAAGAAAATCATTAATTATGGTTTTTTGTTTTTTTGTACTTTTCTGAAGTGAGAAGCAGGGAGGCAGAGACACAGACCAGGATTCACTGGGCATGCCTACCAGGTGGTGATGCTTTGACCATCTGGGACATTGCTTCATTGCAACCAGAGCCATTCTAGTGCCTGAGGTGGAGGCCATGGAGCCATCCTCAGCACCCGGACAACTTTGCTCCAATGGAGCCTTGGCTGCGGGAAGGGAAGAGAGAGAGAAAAAGGAAGGAGAGAGGGAAGGGTGGAGAAGCAGATGGGTGCTTCTCCTGTGTGCCCTGGTCAGGAATAGAACCTGGGACTTCCACATGCTGGGTCGACGCTCTACCACAGAGACAACAGGCCAGGGCCATTAATTATGTTTATTCGGTTATTTATAGGTTAAATATTTTTAAGAAAGAACTACCACAGGGAGTTCTTTCTTATAAGAAAGATGGCCATTCTTCTGGAAAAACTTATGCTGAAATTTTTGAAAACAATCATTATTGATCCAGCATTTACCACTTTGGGTCATGTTGAGAGCTGGTGTAGTAAATGATTACCACCTTCTAGTTTGAACATATGCATATTTTCTATTTAGTTAATATTCACTGCATACTTTTTTATGTCACAGACATTTGTTTCTTATGGATCTGTGGCTTATAGGAGGAAAATTTTACATGAAAAATGGAGTCCTGTGGTTGGTTCTCAGCCTGTCTGAATCATATAAGCAAATACACACAGTACTTCAAAGGGAAGGTGAGCACCATGGCCTTTGATTTCTACAAAAATGTTGGAGGAGAGCTTTTGTGGACAAAACACTATTTGGGAGCGGTCTAATCAGAATTATCAGAGAACTATCACAAACTTGTTTCAAAGGCCAAACACTGCCTCTTATCCTGGTTTTCCCTATTTGTGAAGTTGCCACACCCTCACTGGCCACCTGGAGGTAGCTGGCAATGTTCTAACCAGCAGAATCAGTCCTAAAGGGCCAGAGAGCCCGGCGGGTAGAACAGAGCACACCACAGGAACTCACAGAGCAGCCAGGGCTGGCCTTCCCTCCAAGTGACTACCACTGAGCTGAGCTTTCCTAGTAGAGAACCCAAAACCAAAAACCTGGCACGTGGCCAAATACAGCCAATAGGACTGCATTTCCTAGAGAAGGGGAGCAGAGGTCCTGCCTGCAGACCAGGCTGGAAGAGTTGTGGGTACTGCCCAGCAGGAAGGCACTGGGCTCCAGTGTGCAGGCTAGTCAGGGTTACGTGGGCCTGCAAAGGGAGCCCAGGAGGAGTTAAAGGCAGGGAGGAACTGTCAGCTTCCTTTTCTTTTCTTTTTTTTTAAAGTATCTATTTTCTTTTTTTAAAATTTCTTTTTATTTATTCATTTTAGAGAGGAGACACAGAGTGAGAGAGAGAGAGAGAAAGAGAGAAAGGGGGGAGGAGCTGGAAGCATCAACTCCCCTATGTGCCTTGACCAGACCAGTGCAGGGTTTTGAACTGGTGACCTCAGTGTTCCCAGATCGACGCTTTATCCACTGCGCCACCACAGGTCAGCTTCCTTTTCTTATCTTAGCAGGATTTTATAGCCAGAAGCTCACAATACCTCTGCTCCCTTGGAGGACTGCAGTTGCTAACGGGGAAACCTGACAAGTGTCCACCTGCCCCAGATGTCTTGATTAGACAGTGCTTCAACTTTCCTGGTTCTCTTATAATTCTTGGGTGAGGTATTCCAGGCAAGGGCTGTTATTATCCTGGTTTTGCTGTTCCTTGTCAAGGCTGTTAGAGACAGGCTCAAGGTCACATAGCTCATAAGAGGCACATTAACTTTGACATTGGATTTTCTAACTAGGAAGTCTGATCTCTTTTTAATATTCACTCCATCTTGCCTACATACCCCAGAAAGATCTGCTATGCAACCTCCATTTCTAACGGAGGTCACTGTTTACAAACCCCTTTGTAAATCCTGATGTCTTTTTTTTGTGAGATGTGTTGTCACTATATCTGTATGACAAATGAACTCATGAGGCTCAGAAAGGCTAAATGTCTGGACCAGTGTCACATAACAAAGTCAGGGTTTCATTCAAATGTGCTCACCTGCTCTCAGGAATCCTGAAGAATGTTCTCAGAAGGCAAAGGGTTTAACGAGCTTCTGCCTCTGCCTTGTTGTATGTAACCCAGCTGTCTGTGTTGGGGAAATGCATCTAATTCCTGAAGGCAGAAAAGGAAGCAAAGTCAGTGTGACATCTGGAAGGCTGAGAAAGGACCTCACGTGGTAAGGATGACCCTGACAATTTACATGCTTGGGCAGGTGTCTGTTCCCGCACGGTCTTTAGACCATGGCTCTCTGTAGATGACAAGGATGGAAATGACTGTCCAGCTCAACGTCGGGTCAAAGGCAAAAATCTTAAAATATTTCATTTTCTTAAAATATAGTATAAGTTTATTAGACCACTCAGCTTTATAAAGAAAGCAGATAAGCAGTTACTTTTATTATTATTTTCTAAAGTGCAAACAACAAAATAATCTTAATGAGGCAAAAGTTATTTACTAAGGGAACCCCAAAGGGAGGTGACTGGTAACATATCTGTGGCTGTGGGAGTGACAGTGGTCCAAAGATGTGGACTGTGTGGTCTTGGGCAAGTCAGCTAACTTCTCTGAGCTTCAGCAGCCTCCTCCATAGACACTTAACTTTTCAAGGAGTGGTGGTGATGAGCACATGACATAACGTTCCAGAGGAAAGGGTAGTGAGTCCCATCACCAGCCACCGAAACACTTTGCGCATGGCCTTATCAGAGCATCTTTCACATTGTGACATCACTTCCTGCTTGCTTGATCTCCCCGCATCAACTCCACCTGCCACATCGCAGTGCTCAATGAATGTCTTATGAAGGAATGAATTAAAGAATGAATCCACAAATCTAAAAGGCACAAGGCAGACTTCTGCATGTTTTTTTGTTTGTTTTAACACAGATATATACATGAATCACAATGCCAAGAAACTCATTTTCTAAGCTTCTGGATCATAGCAAGAAATCTAAAATTATGGAATATTTGAGGAAGAGTCACAAAGTATAAAGTATTTATATGGCATAAAGTATTTAAAACCCTTGCATTCCTGCTCTTTCGGCACAATGAGTTTTGTCCCTGAGGTCTGCTTTCTCCCAAGCATCAGCCCAATGCTCACTTCACCGAGTCCTCCTAGATGCTCTAGGCGGATACTGGAGTGCTGGCAGCTGAGACCTCAGAGCTGGCTGGGACTTAACAATCCCTACCTCTCCATCTGTCTCACAGATAAGGAAACTGAGCCAGGAAGGAGAGTGAGTTGTTCCAGGCCCTCTGACAACCTGGTCCACAAGCCACGGTGATAGCTTAGAAGCCTGACAATGCTCCCAGAACTGTCACCCCAGCTGTGTTCCTAGAGGCACAGAGGCTGGATCACCATGGAGTGTAAGTTTGCCTCCAAAATGGGGTGATTATACAAATGATCCAATAGCATGCAGAATTAACACTATTTCAGTGAACATTTCCTGCGTATCTGTCATGTATCGGGGATTGGGTTTTTAAAGTAAAATATGGGGGTTCACAACAATTTCTTGTTTGGGGCAGGCCACTTTGGGTTAGGCATCCCAAACTCCAGGGATTGTATCTACGCTCCTCTTGGTGGGAAGGACGTGCGTGGCACTGCCTTCAGCCTGCTGACTGTCGTGCCCTGTCCTCTCTCTGTCCCCAGGACTTCTGCTCTGCTCAGACCTCACTCTTGAAGAACTCCCTCCCTCCCTGAGACTGCCTCTGCTATCCTACCTCCCTTTGCTTGGTGACAACAACATCAGGACCTTTCTCCTGTCATCCTAGGGACAATGGAGGAGAACAGCTATGAAGGAGAAGGTCACACCTTGTGACCCTGGGGCACGGCCAGCCTGTGCTTTTCCTTTCTGCCTGGCAGCTACCCTGGACTTTGACACCAAGGTTCCCTTTTGCCCCATTGTTCTGTGGCCTCCCAGAGATGCTGGCCCAGAGCTGAGAGGGAGCCAGGCACCCCAGGAATTGGTGTGCTCCAGGCAGACAGATTCCAAGGGAAGATAGGAAATCTAATGCAGACCAGCCCTGTGTCCAGACAGGGAAGAAAACAGAAAGTGCCAGGGGAGGAACTGAATGTCAGAGCAGGAGGAACCAGAGGAAGTTCAGGAAACTACTCTGCTCTGAGTCCCCACAGGTGCAAGGCGGGAAGTACCCTCAGCTGGGCGAGGACCCCAGTCATCCAGTCTACCCTCTTACATCACAGATGGAGAAACGAAAGCCCAGAATAGGGAGGCAACCACACAAAGCTGCACAGCTCATTAGAGACAGGGCAGGCCTGGGAAGCACTGAGCCTGTGCTCTAACACAGTGATTTTCAACTGCCCGTCCACAGATGGGTCCACTAGAAATTTGGTGCCAGTTGGCAAAAAGTTAACCACCCTGATGTTGCATGAAGATTATAGACCCAATGGTCTTAGTCAAATTTGCTTATGCTCAGGGTGATTTCTGCCTTAGTGGTTCCTGAAATAATTTTCCTATTTTCACCAGTCTCCAAGTGTAAAGAGGTTGAAAACCCACTGCTCTAGAGTATGTGTTGGGACCTGCTGCCCAGGTTTCTGGGGACCCTGACCTTTCCCTCCTATGGCAGTCCCACTCTGCCATTGATATCACTGCAGTATTTCATGGGCATTCTAAAAGTTTGAACCCAGTTTGTCCTGATACAAAAATGTGTCCAACGATTAAAATTTCAGGGATCATTTTTATGGTTTGTTACAAAAAATGTGTCCGAACCCAGTGCTTGGTTGCTGTCAGGAGATTTAAATGGGTAATTCTGCTTCAGGAGATTCCACTGAATCCTAAGCTTAAGACTGGCTTGGGAAGGACATAGGCGAGGATGTGAGCAGCCTCTGACTTCCCAGAAGCATGCTGCCCAGTGAAGGAGAGCCATGTACAAGCAGGACACACTGAGGCCTTGTAGGACGAGACAACCTGGAGCACAGCACTGAGAAAGGCTGCTTGCTACACCTGCCCTTTCCTGAAAGGAGGGACCTTGCTCTGGATACTGATTTAGAGCCCCATTCTGCTCCTAGGCTTTAATGGGAATGGAATGAAAACAAAGGAAGAGAAGTAAAAGTCCCTGGTTTCCATCCCAGTGGTATTGTTCTTGAGCTGTGTGACCATGGGCCAGTCCCTTTACCTCTCTAGGCCTCCTTTTACTCATGTGAAATGAAAGGATCTGTGTGAACCCTCAGATCCTTCCAGCCCCAAGACCCTGACCCATACAAATTCAAGGAAGACCTGTTCACACCTGCCCAGTCTCGGACTTTCTCCTTGCGTGGCTTCCTCTGTGGCTGGCCCTCAGATTTCTAACCCCAGACACTGTCACCTCTAGTGTGGAGCTGAAGAACAACTCCACTTAAAAGAACAGGAAAACTTTCCTCTAAGGAGAAACTTCTTCCTTTTTTTTTTTACTGCCACTTGTCACATGACCTAGGGAACACGCAGGTCTTGGGGATACCAAGCTAACCAAAATTAAACCAATTTTCTCTGTGGGGTGAGAAATTAGTTTTTATTGCATACCAATGGCCCCAACAATGAAACCACTTGGTTTTTGATGCTGAGGAATTCTGTATCTAATTCTGCGTATTTGGCCTGTCATTGTTATCACTGAAACTCTTTTTGGTACCCAAGGTATTTGCCTACACTTTGTGTTGCTGAGTTTAAAAGGAGAGGAGTATATGTTCACTGTTCATATACATGCTTCCCTGCACTCGTGTACCCCTCAAGCTGTCCCTGGATGGCTCCCTATGGATGGCACAGCCTGGAAGACTTCACGTGACAGCCTGGTCCTCAGAGCAGCTCATCTTCCGCTTCCTCAAATAAAAGACTAACTTCCTTCGTGTTATGACTCTTCAGTCCTGAAAACAGAGACAGGAACCTTTAGGAGCTGGATTCCTTATAGAGTCAAGTGGTTTCACTTGGGATGGCATCCCCCTACACCTGCCCGGCTCTGACACAGGAGAGAGTGGTCTTCACAAAGCACAGCACCACACCCATGCAGCTCTTTCTGGAATGCCTGTGCCTACTTTGATCTGATTCCTCTTTCCTTACCTTCCCCTGCCTCTGTCCTGGGTACCAGGCTCGACTTAGCGTTGGTTACAAAATTGATAGGCAACAACCAACCGGAAAACCTCAGTGACATTCTCAAGGACCCTAAAGCCTGGGCTCAGTAGTAACACACTGTCACTTCAGCCTTGTGCTACAGCCAAACATGCCACATAGGGCTGGAAAATGCTGTACTTTTCAGGGAGGGACTCCAAAGTCACCTGGGAAGGGCTTAGAGAGAAGCAGGGATAGAGAATGGGACCACTGATGAAGTTAACCCACTATACCTTCAACTTTCCCACATTCCGTGCAGCCAGACCCTCCCTCCCGGATCTTAGCAGCTCCTCCTCTCCTTCATCAGACTCAGCCCAAAATATGTTTAAGTTGTTCCTATCTTGTGAAAAAGTCTCATATATTCCTGTAAGCATTTCTCTCCTTGTATTTCCCTCCATTTTTTAGGGACTTTGTCCTAAGAAAGAAAGGCTACAAAATATACAAGTGTGTGTATAATATAAAAAGACTATAATGTACATGTTAGTGTTGTTCATAACAGTGAAACTGAAGGTAATACAAACTCTAAAAGCAGAGGAAGAATTTGGCAAACTGCTACACATAGTGGGTGAATGTTTATTATACAGTCATTATAAAAGAGGGTATGGGAACTATACAATAATATTTTAAAAGCCATGTGAGATCAAGTTAATTGAAAAAATAAAATATAGACCACATCTACAAACCTATTATAATATGTTAACAAAATAATCATCACAAGTAAACTGATGAAATCTAAATAAGGTCTGTGGATTGTGCCAGTGTTAATTTCTTGTTTTGATATTACACTATATTGACGTAAGACATTATTACAATTGGCGGGGGGAGATGGTTGTAGGGAACATGAAACCTCTCTGTTCTGTTTTTTCAACCTCTTATTACTTTATAATATTTTAAAAATAAACATTTTTAAAAGCCCCAAATATTACAAAGAAAGAAAAAGCTTGAAATAAAACAAATGGCTATATTATGTGATAGAAATAGGCATGCTTTTTCTTCTTTCTCCCTAAATTTTTTTTATTTTTTAATGTCAATATATTATAATGCAATGCAAATAACCACTGTATTTTTGAGAGAGAAATCCTGAATTCCCTCAACTGGGTCTGCGTTCCCCACCAAGTTTCTCTCATGCCATGTGGCTCTTTCCAGCACATTCTTCAGCCCTCTGCCTGCCAGACAGTACACTCCCTGAGGACGTCCCCTCTCCCTATCTGTGCCCAGACCAAGACTTCATACAAACTTACTTATGTATTAAAAATATGTCTACTGGACTCTGGGGATCCAGAACTGGTTACGTCAAGGTGTGCAAGAGCACTTACCTCCAAGGGCTCACAGCCTCCAGACATGTGTGTTTAATCTGACAGAGCAAAGATCCCTACAGGGATGGACAGAGTGGGGCGGACTGGGAGGGGCGGGAGCAGCTGTATTTAGGGTTGCGGGATGGCCTAACTAAGGAGCTGACACCCAGGCTGGGCCAAGGGGCAAGGAGGATGTGGTCAGATGGCCCACTCAGAAGGGTATTTTCCAGAAAAAGAACTACCTTGGTCAAGAACATGGAGAAGCAGACAAGCAAGAAGGTGCACACAGCATTACAAACACACCATTTTCATCTTGGGGATGTTTTAAATGTAAATTATTAAATTGGTGGATGGCAAGATGACAATGGAGTAGGCGGATGTACCAACTTTCAACTCCTGGAACCAAAGTGGATTATAACTTAATTTTAAGAACCATCATTGGGATAAACCAACTGTGAACTAAACTAAGTGGACTCTTTAACCAAGGAACACTGAAGAAGCCACATTGAGACTGGTAGGAAAAGCAAAAACGTGGAAAGGGCTGCCCACTCCCTGGAGCGAATAGCAGACTCGCATGGCGGGAAGAGAGTTTAGCGGAGAGAGAGGGACCTGGGTTCCAGGAACAAAGCCCCAGCCTGCAGCCCCAGATCCTAGAAGAGGTGTTTGGACAGTTTTGAGCTGTGAAACAAGTGAGGATACTATTTGTGAGAAAGAGACAGTTTTCTCAGACCCAGGATTCTTCTTAAAGGGACAGCGCAGAAAACCTCTCTCACAACCACACACCCCGGACTCCAGGGATCGGGGACAGAGCAGAGGACCGGAGCAGCGGGAAGAGAGTGTGGACTGGAAGGCACAGGCAGAAACACTCTGAGAAAGAGTCACCCTAACCCCTGGGCTGAGTCACTTCCCAAATCGAAAATGAATATTTCCCCTGGAACTAGCAATACCAGCAAAGGGAGACAGGACACCAGCAAAATAAGCTCTCCCGCAGTACACAGAGCAGAGCTGCTTAGACGGAGGGAGCTTCCAGGACTACAGTATGGAGTGTTAGGGTCTGAGCTGCAGTGCCCCTACCCACACTGCTGAGGGCTTTCTGGAGGGACAGGAGCAGCAGAATGCGGAAACACAGTTCTGTCAGTGGGGGCGGAGGCCCAACTGGCGTGAGCTTGGTCTAGCCCAGAAGGGGTGGAGGGGACGCGTTAAAGCGGTCAGGCAGCTATGGGCCTGCCTGCAGCCCCACCTGTGGGGGGAAAGCAGGAGGCCAGGAATGGGCAGAGATCTGCTGTTGAGCAGGGGCCAGTGGGCATGCAGCATCACCTAGCTCTGAAGTTTGCAACCCTGCGCGAGCCAGCCCTGACTGCGGGGGTGGGGATAAAGCCTGGGACAGGCAGAGGCTTGCAGCCGAGTGCACGCCAGCAGCCCCGCCCGGCCAGAGAAACCATGGTTTGCGATCCTGCGTGAGCCAGCCCTGACCACAGGGCGAGGATAAAGTCCGGGACAGGTGAAGGCTCGCAGCTGAGCAAAGGTGATCACCCCTACCCTTGGTGCTGAGGCTTGTGGCTTGAGTGCGGTGCACAACCCCACCTAAGGGGGAGAGGCGAAGGCCCAGACAGGCTGAGGCTTATAGAGCTGGGCACGAGGACACAGCCCCTCCTGCATAGGAGAGGCAGAAATCACAGGAACAGCTGCAGTGGGCCGGCACTGGCAATGCCCATACCCAACTGCCCTGGGCAGTGGCAGAGGGGGGACGGGCCAGCAGAGAGACAACACCTAGGGAACACAGAGGCAACACCCATTGGACTTTAGTGGCCACACCCTTCTTATACACAGACAAAATAGGCATGCAGAGAAATGCAACCCAAATGAGTCAAGAGAAATCTCCAGAAAAGGACCTGAATGAACCAGATATAACCAAATTAACAGATGAAGAGTTTAAAATAATGAGTTAGAATATTCAAAGAGCTTTTTAACAATGGATAGTCATTACGAACACGTAAATAGATAGCAAATATAAAAAAGGAAATTGAAATAATAAAGAAACAGACAGAAATGACAAATACAGTATCAGAACTGAAGACCACAATGGAAGGAATTAAAAGCAGGATGGATGAAGCTGAGGATCGAATCAGCGAGTTAAAGGACAAAATAAACAAAGGTACAGAAGGAGAGCAGAAAAAAAAAAGAGACTCAAAAAATCTGAGGAAACTCTAAGGGAGCTCTGTGACAACATGAAGAGAAATAACATAACATCCGCATCATAGGGGTTCCTGAAGATGAAGAGAAAAAACAAGGGATAGAAACTTTGTTCAATCAAATCATAGCTGAAAACTTCCCTAAATTAAGGCTGGAAAAATGACTCACATGTTCAAGAAGCATAGAGAACTCCATTAAAGAGAAACCCAAAGAAATCTACACCAAGACACATCATAGTTAAAATACCAAAGCTAAGTGATAAAGAGAAAATTTTAAAAGCTGCTAGAGAAAAATGGCTATCACCTACAAAGGAGCCCCCATAAGAATGACATTTGACTTCTCAACAGAAACACTTGAGGCCAGAAGGGAATGGCAAGATATATTCAAAGTAATGCAGAACAAGAACCTACAACCAAGACTACTCTATCCAGCAAGGCTAACATTTAAAATTGAAGGAGAAATAAGGAGCTTCCCAGACAAAGAAAGCCTAAAGGAATTCATTAAAACCAAACCAATTCTGCAAGAGAGGCTAAGGGGCCTATTGTGAACAGTTCAAAGGGGGAAAAGAATATAGCAAAAGAAGAATGCACTTTAAAGAATAAAATGGCAATAAACAACTACATATCAATAATTACCTTATATGGAAATGGATTAAATGATCCAATCAAAAGACATAGAGTAGCTGCGTGGATAAAGAAAAGGACCCACACATTTGCTGTCTACAAGAGACACACCTTAAAACAAAAGATGCACATAGACTGAAGGTAAAACGATGAAAAAAAATATTTCATGCAAATGGAAATAAAAAAAAGCCAGGGTAGCAATACTTATATCAGACAAAATGGACTTTAAAACAAAGGCTGTAGTAAGAGATAAAGAAGGACACTAGAAAATGATAAAGGGAACAATTCAACAGGAAGATATAATCATTATAAGTATCTCCACACCAAACATAAGAGCCCCAACATACATAAAGCAGACTTTGATGGATATAAAGGGCGAGATTAACAGCAATACTATCATAGTAGGGGATTTCAATACCTCACTAACATCCCTGGATAGATCCTCAAGAAAGAAAATTAACAAAGCAACAGCAGACCTAAAGGATACACTAGATCAAATCGATTTAATAGATATCTTCAGAACTTTCCACCCTAAAGCAGTAGAATATATATTCTTTTCAAGCACTCATGGTACATTCTCTAGGATAGACCACAAGTTAGGACACAAAAGTGGTATCAACAAATTTAAGAAGATTGAAATCATATCAAGCATTTTCTCAATGGCATGAAACTAGGAATTAACCACAAAAGAAATACTGAAAAATACTCAAACACTTGGGAACTAAATAGCATGTTATTAAATAATGAATGAATTAACAATGAGATCAAAGAAGAAATAAAAAATTTCCTAGAAACGAATGATAATGAGCTTACATCAACTCAAAATTTATGGGACACAGCAAAAGCAGTACTGAGAGGGAAGTTCATAGCACTACAGGCATATCCGAAGAAGCTAGAAAAAGCTCAAATAAGCAACCTGACCCTGCATATAAAAGAACTAGAAAAACAACAGCAAATAAAGCCCAGGACTAGTTGAAGTAAGGAAATATTAAGGATCAAAGCAGAAATAAATGACATAGAGGCTAAGGAAACAATACAGAGGATCAATGAAACCAGGAGCTGGTTCTTTGAAAAGGTAAACAAGATTGATGAACCTTTAAATAGACTCACCAAGAAAAAAGAGAGAGGACTCAAATAAATAAAATTAGAAATGAGAGTGGAGAAATAACAACTGACACAACAGAAATACAAAGTATTGTAAGAAAATACTATGAAGAACTTTATGCCAAAAAATTGAACCACCTAGGTAAAATGGACAAATTTCTTGAATCATATAATCTTCCAAAAATCAGTCTGGAAGAATCAGAACACCTAAACAGACCAATTACAATAATTGAGATAGAAACAGTTATCAAAACACTCCCAAAAGAGAAAAGTCCTGGGTCTGATGGCTTCACAAGTGAATTCTACCAAAATTTCAAAGAAGAACTAACTCCTATTCTCCTCAAGCTATTTCAAAAAATTCAAGAGAAAGAAAGACTTTCAAACTCCTTTTATGAGGCAAGCATAATTCTGATCCCAAAACCAGGCAAAGAGAACACAAAGAAAGAAAATTATAGGCCAATATCCCTGATGAATTTACATGCCAAAATCCTCAACAAAATATTAGCCAACCGGATCTAGCAATATATGAAAAAATCATACACCATGATCAAGTGGGATTTATTCTGGAGAGGCAAGGCTGGTTCAATATTCGCAAATCAATCAATGTGATTCATCACATAAACAAAAGGAAGGACAGAAATCACATGATAATTTCAATAGATGCAGGAAAAGCATTTGATAAAATCCAACATGAATTCATGATCAAAACTCTCAGTAAAGTGGAAATACAGGAAACATACATTCCTTAACATGATAAAGGCCATCTATGACAAACCTACAGCTAACATCATACTAAATGGGCAAAGGTTAAAAGCAATCCCCTTAGATCAGGAACCAGGCAGGGGTGCTCCCTTTCACCACTCTTATTCAACATAGTTCTGGAAGTCTTAGCCACAGCAAACAGACAAGAGGAAGAAATAAAAGGTATCCAAATTGGAAAAGAAAAAGTAAAACTGTCATTATTTGCAGATGATATGATATTGTATATAGAAAACACTAAAGTCTCAGTCAAAAAACTACTGGACCTGATAAATGAATTCAGCAAGGTGGCAGGATATAAAATTAATTCTCAGAAATCAGAAGCATTTTTATATACCAACAATGAACTGTCAACAAAAACATTAAGGAAACAATCCCCTTCACTATTGCAACCAAAATAATAAAGTACCTAGGAGTAAATTTAACCGAGGAGGTCAAGAACTTGTACTCAGAAAATTATAAAACATTGATAAAAGAAATCAAGGAAGATACAAACAAGTGGAAGCATATACCGTACTCATGGTTAGGAAGAATAAACATCATTAAAATGTCTATATCACCCAAAGCAATTTATAAATTTAATGCAATACCAATTAAAATACCAATGACATACTTCTAAGATATAGAACACATATTCCAAAATTTTATATGGAACCAAAAAGGAACACGAATAGCCTCAGCAATCTTAAAAAGAAAAAATAAAGCAGGAGGTATCACTCCTCTGGATATCAAGGTATATTACAAGGCCATTGTACTCAAGACAGCCTGGTACTGGCATAAGAACAGGCACATAGATCAATGGAACAGAACATAGAACCCAGAAATAAACCCACACCTTTATGGACAATTGATATTTGACAAAAGAGGAAAGAACATACAATGGAGTAAAGACAGCCTCTTTTAACAAATGGCGTTGGGAAAATTGGACATCTACTTGCAAAAAAGTGAAACTAGACCATTAACTTACACCATTCACAAAAACAAACTCAAAATGGATAAAAGACTTAAATGTAAGCTGTGAAACCATAAGCATCTTAGAAGAAAACATAGGCTGCAAGCTCTCCGACATCTGTAGCAGCAATATATTTGCCGATTTATCTCCACGGGCAAATTAAATAAAATGCAGGATAAACAAATGGAACTATATCAAACTAAAAAGTTTTTGCACAGCTAAAGACAATAACAACAGAATAAAAAGACACACCAAACAGTGGGAGAACATATTTGACAATATGTCTGATAAGGGGTTAATAACCAAAATTTATAAAGACCTTATAAAACTGAACACCAGGAAGACAAAAAATGCAATCAATAAATGGACAAAAGAAATGAACAGGAATTTCTCCAAAGAGGACATACAGATGGCCAATAGGCATATGAAAAAATGCTCAACATCACTAATCATTAGAGAAATGCAAATAAAAACCACAATGAGATATCACCTCACACCAGCCAGAATGGCACTCATCAGCAAAGCAACACAGGATAGGTGCTGGCGAGGATGTGGAGAAAAGGGAACCCTCCTGCACTGCTGGTGGGAACGCAGACTGGTGCGGCCACTGTGGAAAACAGTTTGGAGATTCCTCAGAAAATTAAAAATCGAACTGCCTTTTGACCCAGCTATCCCACTTTTAGGAATATACCCTAAGAACACCATAGCACTGTTTGAAAAGAAGAAATGCGCCCCCAGGTTCGTGGCAGCATTGTTCACAATAGTGAAGATCTGGAAACAGCCCAAGTGTTCGTCAGAGGACAAGTGGATTAAAAAGCTTTGGTACATATATACTATGGAATACTACTCAGCCATAAGAAATGATGACATCAGATCATTTACAACAAAATAGATGTACGTTGATAACATTATACGGAGTGAAATAAGTAAAACAGAAAAAAAACTGAGAACAGCATGATTTCATACATAGGTGGGACATAAAAACGAGACTATGCGACATGGACAAGAGTGTGGTGGTTATGGGGTGGGAGGAGGGAGGAGAGGGTGGGAGTGGGGGGAGTGGAGGGGCACAAAGGAAACCAGATAGAAGGTGACAGAGGATAATTTGACTTTAGGTGATGGGTATGTAACATAATTGAATGACAAGATAACCTGGAGATGTTTTCTTTGAACATAGGTACCCTGATTTATTAATCTCACCCCATTGAAATTAATAAAAAATTTTTACAATATAAAATAATTTTTAATTGGAGTTATATAAACATTAATAAGTTTTTGTCAAGAAAACGTATTCTTTAGAAAATAAAATTTAATGAGGTGACATTGATCAATGAAAGCACACAGGTTTCAGGTGAACACGTTTACAGCATCTGAATTTTTGATTGCGTTGTGTGCCCCTCACCCAAAGTCACATCACTTTTTGTTACGGCATACTTGTTTCTCTTTGCTCCCCTCCTCTCTCTCTCCCTCATTTCCCCCTCCCCCTGGTAACCACATCAGTTTTATCTATGTCCATGAATCTCGGTTTTATCTCTCACCTATGAATAAAATCATATAATTCATAGCTTTTTCTGATTTACTTATTTCACTCAGTGTAATTAATGTTCTCAAGGTCCATCCATGGTGTTGTAAATGTCGCTATGTCATCATTTCTTATGGCTGAGTAGTATTCCACTGTGTATATGTTCCACCTCTTCTTTATCCAATTATCTACTGAAAGATACTTCGGTTGTTTCCATGTCTTAGAAGAAAATATTTTCCAGCATAAACTCTGTTTAGCCAATTTATTTTGTTCGTCATATTTTCTATACACTGCAGTTAAATCATTTCTTATTTTTCCTTATTTTTGTGTTACCAGAATTATTTTTGCCACCTGTTCTTTCTTATATTTTATTTTGCAGCATACAGCAAAGGTTTCATTCACTGACCTGTTTATTTAGTTCATATCAAATTGTACTAATTAAAGCTGGGCCATTATGAGGTATATATTCCTATATTTGACTTTCCTGGGTCAAATTTTATGTAACTATAGCCAGCAACCTAAGAACCCCTGACAAAGGACTGGCCTAGGAAGAGACAGTGTATCCTGTTAGCAGAATCTCCTAGGGGCTCCAAAGCAAGGTTCTACAGATGTGTGAGTTTTGTGATTACATTAAGATCACAAAATGTAAGAGCTGAAAAAAGTCTTAAAAGCATCCTCTCTACTCCCTCTTATTGCATAGGAAGGCACTAGAACTCAG
Source organism: Rhynchonycteris naso (assembly GCA_037038555.1). Classification (NCBI taxonomy): domain Eukaryota; kingdom Metazoa; phylum Chordata; class Mammalia; order Chiroptera; family Emballonuridae; genus Rhynchonycteris; species Rhynchonycteris naso. The sequence goes on from CM072998.1 coordinate 131,032,425, forward strand.
AGATGGAAAATAAATTTCCTAAGACCCCACGGACATTTCCGAGATGAACCAGTAGTGGAACCCACACCTCATAACTGTCCTATACTATGTGGCCTCCCTATGCCTTCCTTGTGCTAAAACAAGGTCTCTGATATGACTAACCATGTGTGTTCTTACAGGGGAAATCGCAACCATAGTTTCTAAGACAACACCAAAGTATTATTTCTTCTTTCCTCTCTCACGTAGAGTGAGGAGGTTTCCAGAAAGCTGTCAGAGAGTGGCAAACAGTCATCACACACTAGGCACTTAATGCCCACTTAGGTAACAGGCTTCTGAGACTAGATTGCTAGAAATGTGTTTGAAACTGTTTCGATCTTGCCCAGAAGCAACAATGAGGCTATGACTGTGGCTTTGATCCATGGTAGTTCCCAGTTAATATTATCCAGATCAAAAGAAAAATACAGTGTATCCATAAAGTCATGGTGCACTTTTGACCAGTCACACGGTCAAAAGTGCACCATGACTTTATGGACACACAATACATCCCATGATCGCAGTTAGCACTTGTGAATGAGGTGGTTGGCAACACACAGCATCAAACGAAGGATTACAGATTCTGAAGAACAATACAAGAACACAGTGGTTCTCCCAAGACCACCACAACCCCCACCCTAACCCATCCCTGGTGGCCTCAGCCCATCTGTCAGGAAGTACTTTCTGAGTACTTGATTCATTTGACAACAAAATGAGCTCCCTCCTGTAGAAGTAAGACTCTTTCTAGTCCTCAGAGCTGCTCATGCCTGGGGTCTGGGTGCCAAATGACCAGGGGGTTTGATTCAATTGGGTCTTACAACCCTTCCCTGAGGGCTCACTGCTGGCTGGGACTTGGTGTTGGTGCTCAGGGAAGGGTGCTAAGAGGACCAGAGTGACCTGGGTGGAGGTTGGCTGTGACCTCTAAGGCTCCTCCCTACTCTATAATGGAAGGAATTCTCCTACTAGTTACAAAGGGAAAGAGGTTCACCTTTACTAAGCAGCAGTCATGGGCTACGGGGTGGAATTGGTTTTATGCATATCATCTTATTTAACCCTAACCACAGCCCTGTGAAGCAGGCATCCTCATGTCCCCTGTTTTTGCTAACCAGGAGGCTCCAGAGTTAGGTATTAACAAAAGAGAAGGGAGAAAACTGGCTAAATCTAAGTCTGGAAGCTGTACAGCTGAGTCATCCTAATCCCTAAGGAAGCAGGAAGAGCCAGTTATCCAATCTCCCTGGGAGACAACTGGGCTGGAGAACCAGTAAAAGGGAAATTCCTCTGCTGAGGCATGCATAGTAGTGCCAAGACGACGACATAGAGGGGAGGAATCTGACCTGGAAAAATCTAGGGAGAGGGTCCAATAGGATAATGGAACCCTGAAAGATCCAGGAAAGGGATTGGACAGTGAGTGGGCCTAGCACAAGGGGGAGGGCTTAGCATTCAAAGAATTAGGAAGAAGGTTGGTTAGTTTGAAAGAAAACCTACTCTCTCCCAAACCCAAGGAAATATAGGGAAAGCTTAACAAAGGCCTGAGGCTCATTGTCCATCCACCTATTTTCTTTCCCTTTGGTGGCTGTGTGGGCTGGAGCACAGTGCAGGGTCATGGCCCCAGCGCCACTGAGCCTTGGGAGCAGACATGCAGATGGAGAAATGAGACACAGAAAAATTATGAATCTCTGGGTCCTGGTCCTCCTGGGCTTGGTGAGGACAAGTATGGACCTAAGGCCTCAGAGGTCAGACTTCTTCCTTAGCGAGATAGAGCTGAGCCACCTGGCTGTGGAAGAGACATTGGGTACCTGGGACAGTCCTTTGGTTTTGTTCCAATAAACCTTGCCACAATTGCTCACATCCTCCTATGCATGGGTTCCCAAAGTGCTTTTCTTGAGACTCAGTGGAAGAATCTTATTTCTACCAGCAATATAAAGATCAAGTCTAGGCCCAAGGTCATGCAGCTCAAGTCTAGATCCCTTTGACTCCAAAGGCTGAGCTCTCTAGCTGCTACATCACACTGTCTCCAGAAGTACAAGAAGAATGTGCCCTTGGGGGAGCTTTCAGGTCCTTGTGAATTTATAGTTGAGTGTATTCTTGATGTGTACCTTGTGCATACACAATGGGAAGAAGTTTGGGAAAACAAAAATGTGCAGCCTATGTGTTGTGGGATAGTCAAATCTTTACAAACCAACCACGAAGGTCAGAAACCAGGATAGTAGGTGAGGATGCGTGCACACGTGTGTGCTCGTGTGTGTTCGCTTCAGTATGGGCATGTGCATCAACCTGTGTACTGATGGGCTCTCCACACACAAGCTTCGTATGTATATGAACAGATCGGGTAAGCATGCTTTAACAGGTAAACAATAGACTTATTTCATTTCTCAAAGCACACAAAACAAAACAAAAAATTCCTACTTTTAGTTTCAAGATAGTCTTCAAAGATCTATGTGACTGGTAATGTTAACTTTTTCTGGAGTTTCAAACCATGTATTTAACCACTTAGAAGTGCATGCAGAGGCAAACTTGGAGTTTTAAGAACCAAGCAAAGGAAACATCATGAAGAGCTAAATAAGTAGTAACTCTGGCTAGTCAGGTTCTCTGGAAATTCTTATCTTGGGATTGCACGCATTGGGGCCAGGGACAAGCAGACCTGCCCAATGGGTGTAGGGTGGGGCTGAATGAGAGGAAGGCCGATTTCAAGCCAGGGGACCTTCTGCCTTCTTTATCTGTTCCTTCTGGAACTACCAGAACTTAGCAAAACCCAGGGGGCAACCAGCTTATTTTTAGAAAGTGTTTCAAGTTCTCCACCAGTGACACGGGTGACAAGAAGAGCATACTGGCCCATTGAAGCTGCCAGCATTGCCAGTGGGGACCAAATGGCCTGAAGTTCAGTGGGGAGAAGGGCCAGCTGTCAGGCTGGAGGCAAGAGTTCTGCAAGGACTGAGCAAGAAGGGCCCTGTCTGAGGATTTCCTCACCCAGCCCCTCAACAACCCTGGAAGCATGCTTGTCCCTGCAGCAGGACTCCCTGGCTCCTCTGAGCGGGGTGGCCCTGGGAACCCCTCTGCCCCAGCAGAGAGAGGCTTTATTTTGCCCTCAGCCCAGCGCACTCCACACATCCTCAGGACCTGGTGCACCGCTCAGCCCCTGGCAGGAACCCAACCCTCTACCCCGCTGCTTCCCGCTCAGTCCTGCAGTGAGATTCCTGGAGTAACTCAAAAGGTCTTGTCTGTTTTGACTCTCTGAGTCACCAAAGGAAGTGTGGGTTCCTTTGGACAGTCAAGAGGAGAGAAGTTCTAAGTGGATTAAATTTAACTCAACATGCATTTATTGAGCACCCACAACATGGCACATGGGGAGTCCAGGTGGCAGGGAAACACAACTGAGTTGTAAAGACTGTAAGTCTTTGATGCACCCATGGCAGTCATTAATAATTGGTCATAGCCTCTTGCGTGCAGGACCAGAGTTGGCCTGAGGACTGTCTCAGCAAATCTGTCCAAGCAGCCACTACCAGGGACCAGAACTGGCACTGAGGACGCAGCTTACTTGCTGCCCTGGTAGTGGTTGTGTGCCTGGCTCGGCTTCTGTACTCAGCTCGGCAAGTAAGGCACGTAGGAAAAGCTCCTGAATCTGGAAACCTGCAGCTGGGCACAAGACAACACCTGGGAGGGTGAGGGGCCCCTTCTTCCTGCTTTGTTGACCAGGGCTACCTGCTGCATGGTGTGAAGAACAGGATGCTCTTCAGCTCAGGAAACCCTAGTCTTGCCCACAGAACCACAAGAAATAGTGAGGTTCTAATCCAGCATCACACACACACACACACACACACACACACACACACACACACACGCCCCACAGTGAGATCTGACTCCTTCAAGGCAAGCCTCCCTCCTTTCCCCTCCCCTTTGGACCTCGAGTCCCTTCTCCTAGGTCCCTGTCATCTTGAAGCCCATGCGGAGTGCCTCCTCCATCCCCACTCCAGAATTAGCCTGGCTTCCTCGACTTTCCTGAAAGCTGCTGGGTGTGAGATTGTTTGGAAACTCCACACCGAGCGGCCCCAGAGACTCACTTTCAGTCCTTCTTCCCCTGGTAAAGCTCAGCTTCCCTAGAGACAGTTCCATGCTGGGAACATAGCCCTCTGCAATGCCTCCAGTTCCTGGAGTATACCTGGCAGGGCCCTGCACAGCCTGGGACACTTGCCAAAAGAATCCTTCAAGGGGTTCTTGTGTTACCAACAGGGAGCCTGGAGCCCAGAGGGCAGCAGGAAGGAGGTGGGTGGCGCATTGTCTTTGTTTATGCTGGGCTGTCACCGCCGTCCCAAACACTGTGTCTTTGTTGTCATTCCCACACAACGCAGTGAGCCCCCACCTGGGCACATGGCTTGTGTTTCGCAGCAGGGGCCATTCCATTGGAGAAAAGGGCTCTCCACATGAAGTGACAAGTCCAGCCCACCAACTCCTGTGCTCAGAGGTGAGCCAACAGCACAGATACTCCCCAGGTGACCTCAGTTCTAGGAAGCATGTTCAAAAATGAAAATTAAATTAGAATCTGAATCAAATCTCAGTTTATTTACTTATAAAGTGGGTATTTGTTATACTTTCCTCGAAAGATAACTTGAGGTCAGATTTTCAATTTTGTTTTTAAAAAGGCAGTAAAACCTTTTATATTTTATATAAAGGTTACATGACAAATGTCAAGTTTTTAAGCATCTGCCTTAACAATAACATTCCATCTATCAGAGCCTGTGACCTGGGATTTTGGGAGTGGCGTGCTGGGTGCAGCAGAGTGTGAAGCTGAAGGAGCACAGAGGGGAGGAATTGGTCCAGGTCGGCGTCTATTCACTCAGCATCGACTCCCCAGCTCACACAAAACACCAGCCACTTCCCTCCTACTCTCAGTACCAACACTGGGCCATTTGAGTCATGAAACAGGCTGGACAAACAGCCCAGTCCATCTGCGGGAAAATCAGACGTTCCTGCTGTCTAAAAGAATCCTATCCCCTTCAAAGTGCAGTTTCGCAGAGCACATGCTCTGTACAAGAGGCTCAGGAAGCCTGCTGCAGAGGATCCTGTCCCTGTGCTGATTGCGTCCTGCCCTGCGCCTGCCATCATTTGGATGATTCCCAGCTGTATTTCTGGTGTTAGCTTAAATATCACTTCTGGGAAGTCTTCCAGGGCTCCCATCATTGATCACGTTGGGACCTCAGACTCAACTGAGGGCAGGAACTTGTCTACCTGTCTCACCATGGCTCAGTACCATGCCAACTATATAGCAAGGGTTTAAGCACATTTGATGAGTGAAATGAGTGAGTGGATAAATGAACTAATGAATGAATGAATAAACGAATGAACATGCAAACAAATAGTCCTTGAGGATGAGGCACTCTCCCAACTATTCAGGCATGAGGTTCTCAGTGGCCAGACACTTGAGGGCTCTTCTCTAACACCAGCCTTCCCGCACCAACACATTTTCTCTCCCATACAGAGCAAACAAGATAAAAATCTGTTCAAACAGGCAGTCCTAGCATTTTTCTAGCACAGAGATGGGCAAACAACAGCCCACAAAATATGTTCTATGGACCCACGCTCAGCCATTATGTGGCTCTGTCCACATAATGTCAGAGTTAAGTAGTTGCAACAGTCTGGCCCCCAATGCCTTAAATATTCACCATCTGGCCCTTTACAGAAAGGGTGCGAGCCCCATTTTAGAACTTCAGAGCATGTGAGGATCAGACGATGACTCAGAGACAGACTGAGGTGGAGGAACGGGACCCTCGGGCAGGAAAGGGGCTGGTGACACGGTGAAGGTGTAGCAGAGGAGTGGGGGTGGGAAGGTCAGAAGAGGTGATCTGAGCCCAAGAGAAGCCTTTGAAACTCCCATACAGGCTGGAAAGTATGCGGGCTTTGGTGCAAGACAGATCTGGGCTGGGTCTTGCCGCACGGGTTTCATGCTGCGCGATTTTAGGCAGGTGACCCCACAGCTTTGGCTTCTTCACTTTTTAAAGAGAAATTGCCCACATCACAAGGTTCTTGTGAGGATTAGATGAAATAAGCCAGGTAAAGGGGTTCTCAGAGATAACACAGTACTTGCAGATCCAGGTTCAAATCCAGACTCTGCGTCTTACTAACGCTCGGGCCCTGGGAGACACTCAGCCCGTGGGCTCATGTCCTCACCTCTTACCAAGGGGGGACGATTCCTAGAAAGGCTCTGTTGTAAGCAGGTACGTGCCCAGCACAGGCCCTGAAACCAGGAGGCTCTCTGTGCTGTTGCTGTTAGACTGTGGAGAGCAGCCCACAATCTGTGGCAGGTGCTAGTCACCAAGCTCCTTCCGTCCCTCCTCTCACACGTGGTCGGGACCTGATACTGGGAACTCCGGTGCCTGCCCTGCTAACACCCTGCTATGTGAGGCTGACAAATGCAAGGGGCCTCCCAAAGGCACTAAAATTGGCTTTTAAAATAAAGGGCTTGATCTAGGTGGGGTGTTTCCAAATTCTCCTAGTGATGGGGCCCAGGTTGGAATCTGTCATTTAAGTAAGTACTACAGGTCATCCTTGATATCAAGATGGTCTGGGAAATAATGGGCCCCATGAGCACTAAGGTCATTTAGATTGTGGAGGTCCTGCACACTTTGGTCCCACAACCCACGGCAAATCTGGGGAGGGGGGCATGACTTCTGGTTTACAAAACTGTCAACTGGGCATTAAATTTCAAAAAGATATTAGGTTGTCAGCTTTCGAGAATTAGTCACCACATGACTATTCCAATGAGCAGGTAGCCAGCATGTGGATGTGACCTGTTTGTCTCTGTCTGCTGACTCATATTTGCTTTCCACCAGATGCTTCTGCCCCTTGTGAGGAACACAGGGACCAGGGCCTGCAGCTGGGGTGTCTCACCAGCCAGTCTCCAAAGATACTCTCTCATGATTTTCTAGAAAACTCAGCCTTTTCCCAGCCCTTCTCAACGTAGGCCAGGACTGCTGAGGGCCAGTCTGGGGGAGGAGAGCTAGAGGCAGAGGCAAGAGGCAGAGCTGATGGGAGTGGCAAAGAGAACATGGCTTTGGCTTCAGAAGGCCTGAGTCTGAGTTTGTACTTGTCCGTGAGAATTGCATGCTTCGGAGCAAGTCACTTTACATGTCTAATCTCAGTTTCCTCATCTGTAAATACCTCTGGCACAGGGTTACTGTGAAGGTTAAATGAGATGGCGAGTGAGCTGTTGTTAGTGACTAAACTGCCCCGCCCCACCCTCACCCCTTGCCAGGTGTATCTCCACTCGTCACTGTTCCCCAGTTGTCTTGAAAGTTGCACCTGCAGACACCCAAGTTTCTAGTGACTAGCTCTAGTTTTTCTTAGACCTTAGACTGTGGAAATGCAAAGATTCACACACCTGGAGAGTCATGTAAGCTATTCTGGTTTCCAAGCCCTGTTTTGACTTCAAAGAGAAGGCAGTAAGTCCCCAGGGCCTGTCCAAACAGGGAGTCCTGAGGCTCAGGTGGACAGGGTGGATGCTGCAGGCTGTGGGTTGTGTGCTGGAAGATGTCTGTGTACGTTTGTGTTTGTGACTGCGGCTCTGAGTCTGCACTTGGTGTATGTGTGTTAGCGTGCTGGTGTGCAGACTGTGTTCACGTGGCCCTGTAGAGCAGCGATTTCCAACCTTTTTCATCCAATGGCATATGTAAATTACTCAAATTCTGCAGCACTCCCAAAAATATATTTTTTGCCAATCTGACAAAAAAAAATATGTATACAGTAATTTCATTCACAGTGGGTGGCTATTGTTGTCTTTTTTTTTTTATTTGACAGTCTAAGAAAAAAGAGGTCAGTGTTGCATGTTTTAGAAATTCTTGCGGTGCACCAGTTGAAAATTGCTGCTATGAAGCATTCATTCTCCAGTGGACTTACTGCTGCTCCTACAATGGTGTCACACTTACTACCCATTGAATTGAAGCCCAGACACTGAAACTGCAAGGCCTGTCCTTTCCCAGCTCCTACCCACAGGTCACGGGTGGGACCCGTGGGTAAGTGGCCTCCCTGTGCATACTCCCTTCTTCTTCCAGCTGGCCCCAGCTTCCTCCCAGCCCCCTCAGGGCCCCACGTCTTCCCACACATACTGTCCAGCAAATCTTTGCGTGATCCTGGACAGAAACCAGAGTTCAGGGGAAAGCTTGCCAGAACTGAAAGAGGTCGAGAAGCAAACAGATTGCCTTCTTTGCAGATGAGAAAACTCTGAAACCCAGAGAGGTCAAGTGGCCAGTCTTAGGTCGCACAGCCAGTTATTGATATTTATTTTTCACTTATTCGTGGACGAACATTCACTGAGTTTGTATTGCGTCTGGAGCTAGATAATGAGAGAGGTGAGGTCAGGGGTCAGAGGAGACTTTAGGGAGTGACAATGAAGCTGAAAGGTGGATGAGGAGGAGACAGCCAGGTGACAGCCAGGTGGGGGGGCAGCGTGTCCCAAGCAGGAAAAGCTCCATGTAGACTGGCCCTGAGGTTTGCAGGAACTTCTCCCATTCCAGGGTGTGAGGATGGGGAGGGAAGCAGAAGCTGTCCCACATGGGCTCGGAGCCTTGCCCCTCGTGTGGAGGGAACATTTCTGCTGGGTGAGGAAGATTTTTCAAAGGTAATTTTGGAGCATAGGCTGTCGGGAGTAGAGGTTGTGAGCTAAGTGCCACGCTGTCACAGGCACTGCCTCATTTAAACCTCATGACAACCTTAGGAGGTGGCTGCTGTCATCCCTGTACCCCTGGGACTGTGGTATCAATGAACAAACAGGCTCAGGGAGGTGGGAGCTGCCTACAGGCCTTGCAGCTGGTGAGCTGTGGAGCTGGTGCTCCCAGGCCATGCTGCTGCCTACTAAGCCATACAGCCCTTTCTTTAAGAAAATCTCTTGCACTTGGTCTGCATCTCCAATTTACTCTTTGACCCTGGCCACGGGGCTTTGGCCCCTCTGTTCCATGAGCTGGCCTCTTCAGTCACAGCAATGTGATATGTCCATTCATCAATCTGAACTAACCTTGCATGATGCCAACCACCACCCTTGGCTCCTAGGACATCACCCTCTCTTGGTTCTCTGCCGCCCTGGCGGCTGCTCCTTCTCAGTCTTTCCTGGGGTGTCCTCCTCTGCTAGCTCTCTGTGGAGGATGCTCCTTAAGGAGTCTGTCCTGAGCAACTCTTCCCACGTGGGTGCTTTGAACACACAGGAGGCTGCAGTTGCCACCTCCTCACTCTGATTTCCAGTGGTCCATTCTTACCCCCCTCATCCTGGTCTTGAGCTCTGAAATTATACTGGCAATTATTAACATCGTCTTCTGAAAGTCATTGTAACAGAAGTCCCCGAACCTTCCACTCATGTTTCTTGTCTTGGTAAATGACACTACTGTCCTCCCAGTTTCCTGCCATAGAAATTTATTTTCTCTCCTTTGACACCATTACTCTTACATCCATTAAGGTTTCCAATATTACATTCTAAATCCTGTGCCAGGCTTTCTTTCCCATCCCCATGATCACCACCCTGATTTGAGTTCTTATCAACCTCCTTGGCAAGGTGTACAGGGTACAAGGGTAGAACTAGGTGAAAGGGTCTATGCCCCTTCATCATGGACCATATAATAGCAAGTGGCAGCCTAGCTCATAGGCATCATGCCTGTTTCTTGAGATAGGATGTCATCGTGGTATAGGGGTGGACGAGAGAAGGCCAGCCCCTCTGACATGCAGGAACTACAGTGTGTGGTACATGCAGGTCTTCCCTGAGGAGGGCTTCCTGCCCTTTCTTACCCAATGTGGTGCTTCCTTCTGCAAAGGGAACTACCCCTGCCTACTCATCTTTCACCACAAATACACACAACTTATTGTTACTTAGTGTGGTAGACAGATTCTAAAATTCCAATGACCCTACCTTATGGTATTCATGCCCTTGTTCAATCCTTTCTCCTGAGTGTGGCCATGCAAGAAATATGATTGGCTTCTAACTAACAGAACACTGCAAAGGTGACATGATGTCATTTCTATGATGAGGTTACATATAACTGAAACTTTGTTCTTGCTTGAAGGCTCCTATTACCTCTTTGACTTGTGTGCTTCTGTGAAGCAAGTGGCAACTGTGGGGCTTCCAGATCCAAGGAACTAAGGGTGGTCTTCAGCTGGCAGTTAGGCACTGAGAACCTCAGTCTAGCAACCTGCAAGGAACCGAATTTACCAGCAACCATGAATGTGAGCTTGTCAGTGGATCCTTCTCCTCAGATAAGACCCCAAGCCCCTGCTTGACTGCAGCCTTATAAGAGACCCTGAAGCACAAGACCTGCACACTATGCTCTGATTTCCATCCCTCCAGAAACTGTGAGACACTGTGTGTGTGTATTTTATTATTATTATCTAGTGAAAGGAGTGGAGGCAGAGCCAGACTCCCACATATGCCCCGACTGGGATCTATCCGGCATGCCCACTAGGGGATGATGCTCTGCCCATCTGGGGTCCTTGCTCCGTTGCAAACAGAGCCATTTTTTAGCACCTGAGGCAGAGACCATGGAACTATCCTCAGCTCTTGGGGTCAACTCACTCCAATGAGCCATGGCTACAGGAGGGGAGGAGAAAAGAGAGAGAGAGAAGTAAGAAGGGGAGGGGTGAAGAAGTAGATGGGCGCTTCTCCTGTGTGCCTTGACAGGGAATCGAACCCGGGACATCCACATGCTGGGCCTATGCTCTACCGCTGAGCCAATCAGCCAGGGCCACTATGTGTTGTTTTAAGGTGCTAAATTGCCCTGGCCGTGCAGCTCAGTTGATTAGACCATCATCCAGAAGTGTAGAGGTTGCCGGTTTGATCCCAGTCAGAGCATATACAGGAACAAATCAATGTACCTGCTCTTTCCCTTCCTCTCTCACTAAAATCAATTTTTAAAATGAGGTGCTAAATTTATGCTTATCTATTACAATGCAATAGGAAACTGGACCCTGGCTGGTAGGCTCAGTGGTAGAGTGTTGGCCTGGTGTGTGAATGTCCTGGGTTCAATTCCTGATCAGGACACACAGGAGAAGCAACCACCTGCTTCTTCATTCCTCTCTCTCTCTCTCTCTCTCTCTCTCTCTCTCTCTCTCTCTTCACCTCCCATAGTCATGACTTGATTGGTCCTACCAAGTTGGCTCCAGGCACTGAGGATGGCTCCCTGGAGCCTCCACCTCAGGTGCTAAAAATAGCTCAATTGCCAGATAACATCCATAGATAGGCAGAGCATCACCAGTAGGAGGCTTGTTGGGTGTGGATCTTGGTGGGTGTGCATGTGGGAGTGTCTGTCTTCCCTCTTCTCACTTTAAAAAAAAAGAAGAAATTTATTCTGGACTAGGTAAATGACACCTCCTCCATGAAACCCTCTGAGATTGCCCCTGATGTGGGATATCATGGCTCACTGAGTATCCGTCCACCCTGTACCAACTATAATATCCTGTGGTTGCCTGCACTTAGGCCTCACATGCCACTCAGTGACCTATATCTCATCATTTTACATTCAGAGCATATTAAGTCATAGTGATACAATAAATGTGTGCTGGATTTATGAATAGCTCAGCCTAGCATAGCTCCATCAGGAACACCACAACCAACGAGGGAGCTCGGGAACCATACTGAGTAGAGGACAAGGCCTTTCTGTCACTATGGTGGCCCTCTTGAAGAAGGTTATCATATGATATTTATGTAAGTGGGGAGAACTACCTTCACAGGAGAGCAGGTATGGGTGAATGAAAGGCCCTTTGTTGTGCTCAGAGCCAGGATGGTTTTGGATATGTAAGTTAACCTGCAATAGAGCAGGGGGTGAGGGCGGGGAACTGTAAAGAGAGCAGGGACCAGCAGGATGGTGGAGCTGAGGACCACAGGGGGCCCCAGATGGTGAGAAGTCCTCAGTGTGGGGAAAGCTAGGAACATAATGTCAAATGTTCAATTTAATGTTGTGGGATTGCTGTTAGAGTTGCTAGATTTAGGGGAAAAATTGAGGGACATACCACAAAAAAAAATGATTGTCTGAAATTAAAATTTAACTGGGTGTTCTGGGTAGTAACTGGAAATAAGTCTGCCATGATAGAAACCCTCTATACATTAAACTCAAATCTACAATTAACACTGTGTCTTGTACAATTTGGAGTGTTTTGTAGAATTGTGTCAAAGGATGAATTTGGGCTCTGGGACCATGGGGCACAGGACCAGGAATAGCATAGGAATGCAGGGTAATCTGCAAACCGAATGCATTCAGTGGAAGCAAGAGTTTAGATTTAGAGGTGACAACATAAGGTAATCTTGGGGAAATCTTAGGAAGGACTTAGAACCTTTCACAGGCAGAGAGGGAGGGCTCGGAGCAATCTTATCTAGGCAAGATGTAGAAATCAAGGGAGGGAAAGACCAGGCGACACCTGAATGAGACTTGGAACACCTGAAAAGCTCTGAATAGAGTCAGAGGAAATTTATTCTCTTCCCATCATCCCTCACTTCTATGAGGAGAGTTTTAGATTTAGGATCCATAACAAAGCAGCAAAGTTCTTCAGCTGAGTCAGGGAGCATAGACCTGTGGCAGGAAGAGGGTCCCTGGTGGCTTAGAGCAGCTGAGAAAGCCCCAGTCGGCTTTACAGACACGTACACCGGAGCAGGGCTGGGTTTTCACCAGGCTCATTAGAACCCCATATGTAAAGACAGTGTGTGAAGAGGGGGCTCACACTCCCCTCCCAGCTATCAGGTCTTGGTGGAGCTGCTGGACCGCCAGAGCCCTGGCTGGCTGCCCGTTGGGATCGGCATAAGTCAGCCTACAGAGTACCCTCCTCCACACCCCAGCACTAGCTCTGGGGCCTCTTCTGGGGCTGAATCTTATCGGGAACCAGCCTGTGCAGTGCCCTCACTACTGCCTGTGGTTAGCATGTCCAATTATGGCGCTGGGTTCCCAGAGAAGGGCACCCATTGAAAGGATTGGAACCCTCATCCCTGTGGCCCTTCAAAGCTCACTGCTTGGGGGAGAGACAAGCTACAGTCCAACCCTGCAGCCTGGACCATGAGGCCCAACCTTGGGTTCAAGCCCCATCTCCCGGTGTCCCTTACTCCACCTGTTCAACACCAATCCACCCACCCACAATGAACATCTCATTCTTGTTTGAACACAGCAGCATTATCCACACCTCATGCTTTCCTGCAGTGCAATAGTGTTAAGAGAAGGCCAAAAATTCTCTAATTTTCCTCTCTTCAAGAGCTGGACCTTGGGACCTTTCCCTTCCGTGTGGGCTGGGCTGGGACTCCCTTCTGACAGAAGGAATAATGTAGAAATGACATCATGTGACTTCAGAGACTAGTTTCTAAAATGCACTGTGGCTTCCTGCTTGTTCTCACTTATCACTCACTGTCAAAGCCACCTGACACGGCACGAAAACTGTTAAGAAGCTGATGCAGAGGCCTGTGGCTGAGGAACTGAGACCTCTAGCCCACAGCCATCTAGGTATGAAGGCTTCTGCCCACGCCCAGGTGAGTGCGGGGAAGCCGTTCTCTAACTTGAGTAAAGCTTCCATGTGACTGTAGACCAGACAGCACCTTGTTGGCCATCCCAGCAGACTCTGGGCCAGACTCATCTAGCTAAGACACTTCTGAATTCCTGTCCCACAGTCAGTGTAAGATAAGAAATGTTTTGAGCATGGCCCTGGCTGGTTAGCTCAGCGGTAGAGCGTCGGCTCGGTGTCTGTAAGTCCCGGGTTTGATTCCCAGTCATGGCACACAGGACAAGTGACCATCAGCTTCTCCACCCTTCTCCCTCTTTTCTCTCTCTGTCGCTCTCTTCCCCTCCTGCAGCCAAGGCTCCACTGGAGCAAAGTTGGCCCAGGCGCTGAGGTTGTTCCATGGCTTCCACCTCAGGCACTAGAATGATGGAGTAACACCCCAGATGGGCAGAGCATCACCCCCTGGTGGGCATGCCCGATGGATCTTGGTGGGGTGCATGCGGGAGTCTGTCTCTCTGCCACCCTGCTTCTCACTTCAGAAAAATACAAAAAAAAGAAATATTTTAAGTTATGAAGTTTAAAGCACTGTGTTAAGCAGCAAAAAACAACTAATACACACCTGCTCTTTCCAGGACTTAAATAGCCCGTCCTCTACCTGGCAAACGTTTCCTCACTCTTCAACACACCATGTAAATGCCTCCCCCTGCGTCCCCTTCCACAGTGCTCGAGGCCCAGGGAGCCGCCGTTTCTCCTGGACTCCTCTGGCAGTTGTATGCATGTCCTTTACAGCTCTTACCACACTGAATTACAACTATTTGCTTACTGTCTCTCTCATTGGAATCAGAGCTTCTTGAGGAATTATGTCCGATTCATATTTATATCCCTAATGCTTACTACAGTGGTAACAATTAATATCTAATTACTTAATTTAATCAGTTGATGCAGAGACAGGCTGCATAGCGTGGTACCTTCTTCCTTAATTTATGAAAAGATTCTACCTGAGAAATAGAGTTGACTTGTTATACTACTTACTAATTGATGGTCTTGCTGACACCTTTATATGGCTGTCATGTTTTTATGTCATTCATTAGCTTAGTCAACAGGGGTTTGTTGGTTGTCTCTTTGGTCCAAGGACCAGGAGCAGGTACACTGTGACAGGGTCATCCTTCAGGCCTGAACTGCCCAACACATTAGTCATTAGCCACATATGGCTATTTAAACTGAAATAAAAATTAGTTTATAAGTTACACTAGCTCCATGTTAAGTGCTCAGGAGCCACACCTCACCAGTGGCTACTGTAGTGGACAGTGCAAATATAGAAGTTTCCATTGTTGCTATAAGTGCTATTGAACATAACTGACTTAGTGGACTCTGGAGGTACATTACACTGGGAACAAAATTTTTGTTGCATCCACAAAAACACCTTTTCTTACCTAATCTTAGAGTGCTGATCTCAAATCTGACATTAGTTTTTCTCTGTAAGCTACAGTATTTTTGCTATTTAAGAATTTAGGTTTTCATCTTATTGTAAAATTTTCAACATTTAGTTTTACATAAGGAAGTAGAATGTCTTCTTGAGCATAATCTCTGTGAACATATAACAATTTATATAATGCAGTAAATACACTAATATACTAAAATATATGATTGCATCAGAATTTGTTTACAATTTCTAAATAGAACATATCAAAACACTTATTTTAATCATAAAATTTGTGCAAAACTTATTTAGATTCTATTTAGGCAAAAATTTGCATTTGTAGCTCTTGCGTTTGTGTACTTGTTGAGGACAATCTCGTTTGATGCTCTATCAGTGGTCTGCTCATCACTAACAGCTCCAAGATTTTCGGGAAACTTATAAAGGTGACTGTTTAGGAAGTGAATCTTAATGCTCATGTTCCATCCAATGTCATGGAAAGCCAACAGCATCCTTTGAACCAGAAGTTCATATTTTTCTGCTTTTTTGTTGCCAAGGAAGTTCTTTGTAACTGCCACAAAAGACCGCCATTCTGCTTCCTCCTCCTTATTCATCTTCCTGGAAAATTCTACGTCACATATGAGGGTTCAAATTTGACATCCATTGAATATACCTGCTTTTATCTTCTCAAAAGACAAGGCAGGAAAAGCAGAAATAATATGTTGAAAGCATTCACTTTCTCTATTCAAAGTCTGAACAAACTGTTTCATTAAGGCAAGTTTGATGTGAAGTGGGGGATAATGATCCTGTCTTGATTAACTACGGGTTCATTCACAATATTTTGCATCCCTACTTCCAGAGCTTCACATTTCAGCCACTCCTTCTGTGTCCAGTATTTCTCCCAAGCTCGGCTGTCCCACAAACACAGAAAGCAAGGATACTTTGAGAAACCTCTGTTGTCCTAGCAGGAAATTTACCATTTTAAGATCCACACAAATGATCCAGTTATGCTTCTCATACTTCAGTAAGTCGATGGACAATTTTGATGTCATTATAATCTCGCAGATGAGTTGAATAACCAATTGGAACTGCTGCATAAACATTAGCATTGTGTAGGAGAACACATTTCAGATTCCGTTTAGAGCTGTCAAGAAATAGCCACCATTCTGTTGCACTGTAAGTGGTAACATCTAGCTGGCTGAGAAGACTACTGATATCATGACAGTAAACAAAGTGTTTGTCTTCAGAAAAAAAGTCCACAAAAATTTGTTCATGCTTCCTGAAATGGGATACTTTAGCTGACTGGTGAAGTACATTCCTTTCTTGAAGCCTGGAGGCTAATAACTCAGCTGCTTTCTTTGATAGGCCCAAATCTGTTACTAAGTCATTCAATTCGGGTTGGCTAAACTGCTGAGGGGTCATGACTGTTTGGCATGAGAAGAAAACCCTTCAGATTCTACAACCATTTCCTCATGTATCTTACCAAAATACACTTGATCACCATGTTCACTTTCTTTGTCCTTAGGAGAAATAAAACCATTTGAAACTGGAACTGGGAGTGTCTCAGAGTATGGGATAGGTCATATTGCTGAAGTAATATTAGGATATGCGATCATATGCCGTTTCTTCTTGCTGATGCACTTTGTATGGATCAGACAGAAATAACAATCACTGCTGTGGTCCTTAGGTACACGCCAAACCATAGGAATACCAAAAGGCATTCCTTTGCGTTTTCCTTTTGGCCAGTCACAAAGCATTTTCTCACAATTATGACACACAATTTAAGGAGCCCCATACTTGTCTTGATCACCAAGGGGAACTTGAAATAGGCAATATATGCACGTGTCACAAATGATGAAATATTGAGCCTTTGACATTGAAGTGTGTAACAGCCACATATATAACAAAAGGTGTCAGGACTATTCTTAACATTTACGTCTACTCGAAAAAGCCATGATTCAATCTTAAAACAAAATAAGAGGGTGTTTTTATTAGATAATAATTTTTTACATTTAAAAACAACTACAATTATGTAAAAGTGATGTTTGTAAAACATTAATTGCCTTGTGGTTATGTTCAAGCCAAGAGTCATTGCCTTTAACTCCAATTTAAAAACCAATGCATGCCATTAACTGTAACAAAAAGAAATTCATTGCATAGAAACTGGAGCATGCACCAAAAAATGGATTTCAGATTTGGAAACAGTCATGCAGATATATATAGAAACAGTTCTAAAACCTCACGCAACAGAAAATGAAAATAAAAATTGTTCCCCAGTGTTATCTAAAGTACAAGTAAAGGGGGTCTAAACTGAAGCAATGACAATGAGATGGAGTGCAAAGGTCTCTCCCAGAAGCAATGTGATTCAGAGTTACAAGAGGTAGGTGCATTTAGGAGCCTTCAAGGTTTCTCCCGGTCCTGGAAGCGTAGATGGTGGAACCATGCACTAATATAGTAATATAGGAGAAGAGGAAGGATTTGGGAAGAAGAGATAAAATCAGATTTGAACCCAGTGAGTGACAGGTAAAAGTGGGACAGGCCAGTGCATGGGCGGCTGCTGGCTTTCAGAATGGGATCTGTGGGTGTGTGCAGAGAGAGCTCCAAAGACTGGGTAGCAGCCATGGGTGGGGGTTGGCACTTTCCTGGCTGAGGGCACTCAGGGAAAATTGGCAGCATGACATGGCCAGTGACAACATCAGGGTCTTGGGGTTCTGGCATTCAGGGCAAGGTTTTCACATTGTGGGTAGGTCCTAAAGAAAATAAGTCTCCACCAGCCTTCAAAAATAGTGTCAAAAATATTAATTTGCTGAGCATATAACTTCGGTAAAACTCTTTCCCAAAACTTCTGTTGTGACTGTGTCTACATGTGTGTATATAGGTATACTCGGTTGCAGGGTAAACTCTATTTCTGGGTTGTTCTCCAATTAGTTTGAATGCCACCTATTTATAAAATGAGTACTGAGACTATCACATGGGGCATGGGAACTGCGACAGTGGTCTTTTGCTCATTATCACCCAAAATTCTGGCACATAGTAAACACTCAATGAAGACATACTTTGTGCAGGAAA
Source organism: Rhynchonycteris naso (assembly GCA_037038555.1). NCBI lineage: Eukaryota > Metazoa > Chordata > Mammalia > Chiroptera > Emballonuridae > Rhynchonycteris > Rhynchonycteris naso. The sequence continues at coordinate 131,050,366 of CM072998.1, forward strand.
AGAGCTAGAGGGGAAGAGATAAGAGGGGAACAACCGAATGTCAGGTGTCAGACATTTGGCAACATGCAGAGCACATATGGCCTTATCTCCGAAATGTCTGTGCACTGGCAAAGCAGAGGCCAGACTACACAAGTAAATGGGAGTTGGGGAAGGGAGATGGGACAAGTGAGAGTGTAGATGAAAAGGCATTTGTTTTGTAGTGAAAAAAAGTGCTATATGTATGAAGAAGAGATTATATAGGAAAGGCATGTTCTAGAACTGCATTGCCCAATAACAGAAACACTAACCACATGTAGCTATTTAAATAAGTTAATTATATTAAAATGCAGCTCCTTAAGCATAGTAGCTAAGTGGCCACTGTACTATGCAGTAGTCAAGTGCCAAATGGCTACTGTATTGTACACAGAACATCCCCATCATTGAAAAATGTCCATTGGCCAGTGTTGCTCTAGAAAAGCTTAAATTCATCCTGACTGTGCTGGACTCAGTAAAACAAGCCTAGGTTAAACCAGTGCCTTGTGCCCAACCCCACCCACTACCTCCCACCCAAAACATTCTCCAAACCTAGCAGGAAAGCTTTTGGGGCATGACAGTACCATCTCTACACAACAAAATCACATTAGGTCTTAGTGAATGAGAGGTAACCCTGGGAGAGGTCACTGGGGACAATAGGGACCTCAGGATGTGGTCTAAAAGCAGTCTGGGACTTCTCTGAATTCATGATGTTTTCTTACCAAATCTAACAGAGGTACATGACCACTAGAAGCCCTCAAGATTGCCCGACTGACTACACAGGAAACGAAGCTATAGGCTGGGGAATAATGACCATAAGCATGGAGATATCATCTGAACAGGAAATATTGGGGTATTCATGTGAGGATCATGATAGCAAAATTCCAGCTCTACTAAATTCAAGTGACTGGCAGAGAGCCAATAAATGTTTATGGTTCCTGTATGTAGTTTTCATGGTTTTTATATGGCACCTTAATAACAAAAAAGAATGTGGGAGAAGACTGAAGTATTCTCCATCAAAGCTATCCATTTAGTGAAATAAGTCAGACAAAGAAAGACAAATATTATATGATCTAACATGTGTAATCTAAAAAACAAAATATGTAAACAAACAAAACAGAAACAAACTCATAGATTCATTTTATTTGCATGTACCTGTCTAATTTTTCCAACACCATTTATTGAATAGACTGTCTTTACCCCACTGCATGTTTTTGCCTCCTTTCTCAAATATTAATGGACCATAAAGGCAGGAATTTATTTTTGGGCTCTCTATTCAGTTCCATTGATCTATATGCTTGTTTTTATGCCAGTACCATGCTGTTTTGATTACTATGGCCTTGTAAGTATAGTTCAATATCAAGTAGTGTGATTTCTCCAACTTTGTTCTTCTTTCTCAAGATTCTTGAGGCTATTCAGGGTCTTTCTTTGACTCCATATAAATTTTTTGGAATATTTGTTCTAGATATGTGAAGTATGCCATTAGTATTTTAATAGGAATTGTATTGAATCTATAAATTGTTTTGGGTATTTTGGCCATTTCAGTGATGTTAATTCTATCCATCCATGAAACAGTGTATGGTTCTGTTTATTTGTATCTTCTTCAATTTCTTTCTTCAATATCCTATAATTTTCCAAGTACCAATCTTTTACCTCCTTGGTTAAATTAATTCCTAGGCACCTTACTTTGTTTTTGTTGTTGCAATAATAAATAGGATTGTTTTCTTTATTTCTCTTTTTGTTAGTTCATTATTGGTGTATAAAAATGTCACCAATTTCTAAATATTAATTTTGTATTCTACTACTTTGTTCAATTCGCTAACCATCAGAAAAATGCAAATTAAAACGACAATATCACCTCACACCGGCCAGATGGCTATCATCAATAAATCAACAAACGGGCAGAGGGCAAGTTGGTAATTGGATGTACCAACTTCCAACTCCCAGAACCAAAGTGGATTATAACTTGATTTTAAGAACCATCATCTGGATAAACCAACGTTGAACTGGACTGAGAGGACTTTTCAACCAGGGAACACTGAAGAAGCAACATTGAGACTGGTATGGAAAGCGAAAACACGGAAAGGGCTGCCAATCTCCCCGGTGCAAAAGGCAGCCTGGAGAGACTTGTGTGGTGGGAAGAGAGGCCAGTGGAAGGGTAGGGATCTGGGTCCCAGGAATAAAGGCCCAGCATACAGCCCCAGAACCTAGAAGAGGCGTATGGACAGTATTTAGCTGTGAAACAGGTTAGGATACTGTTTGTGAGAAAGAGACAGTTGTCTCAGACCCAGGATTCTTTTTAAAGGGATGGCACAGAAAACCTCTTTCAAAACCACTCACCTGGGACTCTGGGAGATAGGGAGAGAGGACAGGACTGGAGCAGCGGGTAGAGAGTGTGGTCTGAAAGGCACAGGGAGAAAAGCTTTGAGGGACAACCACCCTAAACCCTGGGCTGAGTCACTCCACAAATCTAAAACAATATTTCCCCTGGAACCAGCAAGGGGAAGCAGGACAACAGCCAAACAGGCTTCCCTGTGACAATTAGAGCACAGTCGCTTAGAAGGAAGGAGCTTTTAGGACTAAAGTATGGAGTGTTAGGGTCTGAGCTGCAGCGCCCCCACCCACACTGCTGAGGACTTGCTGTAGGGCGGGCAGCAGCAGGACGCGAAAGCGCAGTTCCATCAGCAGGGTCAGAGGCAAAGCCAGCTGGCATGAGCTCGGTCTAGCCCAGCGGGGGCAAAAGGGATGCACCAAAGTGGTCCGGTGGCTGTGGGCCCGCCTGCAACCACACCTGTGGGGGAAAAGCGGGAGCCCAGAATGGGCAGAGATCCGCTGTTGGGAAGGGGCAAGCGGCCTCTGAGGCTTGAAGCCCTGCATAAACAGACTTAGCCTGCGGAGGTGGGGCGAAAGCCCAGGCTCACAGTTGAGCTCACACCAGCAGCCCGGCTGAGGAGCCATGGTTGGCAGGGGCGGGGCAGAAGCCAAGCTCGCAGCTGAGCGCTCACCAGAAGCCCCTCCCGGCTGGAGGAATGGTGCGTGGTCCCACCCATGGGACAGGGGCGAAGACCAAGACCGGCTGGGCTTTTAGACCCTGGCACAAGAACACAGCCCCTCCCTCAGAGGTGAGGCGGAGACCGCAGCAGCAGCTGCAGTGGCTGGCTGTAGTGTGGTGGGCCTGCAGAGAGATCACACTTAGGGAACACAGAGGCAACACCCATTGGACTCCAGTAGCCAAACCCTTCTTATGCACAGGCAATATAGGCAGGCAGAGGAATGCAACACAAATGAATCAAGAGAAATCCCCAGAGAAGGACCTGAATAAACCAGATATAACCAAATTACCAGATGCAGAGTTTAAAATAATGATAGTTAGAATGTTCAAAGAGCTTAGAGCAACAATGGATAGTCATTACAAACACCTAAATAGATAGCAAATATAAAAAAGAAAATTGAAATAATAAAAAGAATCGGACAGAAATAACAAATACAGTATCAGAACTGAAGACAACAATGGAAGGAATTAAAAGCAGGATGGATGAAGCTGAGGATAGAATCAGCGAGTTAAAAAACACAATAAACGAAGGCACAGAAGCAGAGCAGAAAAAGGAAAAGAGACTCAAAAGATCTGAGGAAACTCTAAGGGAGCTCTGTGACAACATGAAGAGAAATAACATTCGCATCATAGGGGTTCCTGAAGATGAAGAGAAAGAACAAGGGATAGAAACATTGTTCAATCAAATCATAGCTGAAAACTTCCCTAAATTAAGGCTGGAAAACGTTTCAAATGTTCAAGAAGCACAGAGAACTCCATTAAAGTGAAACCCAAAGAAATATACACCAAGACACACCATAGTTAAAATACCAAAGCTAAGTGATAAAGAGAAAAATTTTAAAGCTGCTAGAGAAAAAAAGGCTATCACCTACAAAAGAGCCCCCATAAGGATGACATCCGACTTCTCACAGAAACACTTGAGGCCAGTAGGGAATGGCAAGATATATTCAAAGTAATGAAGAACAAGAACCTACAACCAAGACTACTCTATTCAGCAAGGCTAACGTTTAAAATTGAAGGAGAAATAAAGAGCTTCCCAGACAAAAAAAAACTTCAAGGAATTCATTAAAACCAAACCAATTCTGCAAGAGATACTAAGAAGCCTGTTGTGAACAGTTCAAAGGGGGAAAAGAATATAGCAAAAGAAGAATACAGCTTTAAAGAATAAAATGGCAATAAACAACTACATATCAATAATAACCTTAAATGTAAATGAATTAAATGATCCAATCAAAAGACATAGAGTAGCTGCATGGATAAAGAAACAGGACCCATACATATGCTGTCTACAAGAGACACACCTTAAAACAAAAGATGCACATAGACTGAAGGTAAAACGATGAAAAAAAATATTTCATGCAAATGGAAATGAAAAAAGAGCCGGGTTAACAATACTTATATCTGACAAAATGGACTTTAAAACAAAGGCTGTAGTAAGAGATAAAGAAGGACACTACATAATGATAAAGTGAACTATTCAACAGGAAGATATAACCATTATAAATATCTATGCACCAAACATAGGATCCGCGGCATACATAAAGCAGACTTTGATGGATACAAAGGATGAGATTAACAGCAATACTATAATAGTAGGGGATTTCAATACCCCATTAACAACACTGGATAGATCCTCAAGAAAGAAAATTAACAAAGCAACAGCAGACCTAAAGGATACACTAGATCAACTCGATTTAATAAATATCTTCAGAACTTTTCACCCTAAAGCAGTAGAATATATATTCTTTTCAAGCACTCATGGTACATTCTCTAGGATAGACCACATGTTAGGACACAAAAGTGGTCTCAACAAATTTAAGAAGATTGAAATCATATAAAGTATTTTCTCTGATCACAATGGCATGAAACTAGAAATTAACAACAAAAGAAATACTGAAAAATATTCAAACACTTAGAAACTAAATAGCATGTTATTAAATAATGAATGGATTAACAATGAGATCAAAGAAGAAATAAAAAAGTTTCTAGAAACGAATGATAATGAGCTTACATCAACTCAAAATTTATGGAACACAGCAAAAGCAGTACTGAGAGGGAAGTTCATAGCACTACAGGCATACCAAAAGAAGCTAGAAAAAGCTCAAATAAGCAACCTGACCCTGCATATAAAAGAACTAGAAAAACAACAGCAAATAAAGCCCAGGACCAGTAGAAAGAAGGAAATAATAAAGATCAGAGCAGAAATAAATGACATAGAGGCTAAGGAAACAATACAGAGGATCAATAAAACCAGGAGCTGGTTCTTTGAAAAGGTAAACAAGATTGATGAACCTTTAACTAGACTCACCAAGAAAAAAGAGAGAAGACTCAAATAAATAAAATTAAAAATGAGAGTGGAGAAATAACAACTGACACAACAGAAATACAAAGTATTGTAAGAAAATACTATGAAGAACTCTATGCCAAAAAATTAGACAACCTAGGTGGAATGGACAAATTTCTAGAATCATATAATCTTCCAAAAATCAATCTGGAAGAATCAGAACACCTAAACAGACCAATTACAACAAAATGAGATAAAAACAGTTATCAAAAAACTCCAACAAAGAAAAGTCCTGGGCCTGATGGCTTCACAAGTGAATTCTATCAAAAATACAAAGAAGAACTAACTTCTATGCTCCTCAAGCTATTTCAAAAAATTCAAGAGGAAGGAAGACTTCCAAACTCCTTTTATGAGGCGAGCATAATTCTGATCCCAAAACTAGGCAAAGACAACACAAAGAAAGAAAATTATAGGCCTATATTCCTGATGAATTTAGACACTAAAATCCTCAACAAAATATTAGCCAACCGGATCCAGCAATAAATAAAAAAAATCATACACCACGAACAAGTGGGATTTATGCTGGAGAGGAAGGCTGGTTCAATATTCGCAAATCAATCAATGTGATTCATCACATAAACAAAAGGAAGGACAAAAATCACCTGATAATTTTAATAGATGCAGAAAAAGCATTTGATAAAATCCAGCACCCATTCATGATCAAAACTCTTAGTAAAGTGGGAATACAGGGAACATTCTTTAACATGATAAAGGCCATCTATGACAAACCCACAGCTAACATCTTACTAAATGGGCAAAAATTAAAATCAGTCCCCTTAAGATCAGGAACCAGGCAGGGGTGCCCCCTTTCACCACTCTTATTCAACATAGTTCTGGAAGTCTTAGCCACAGCAATCAGACAAGAGGAAGAAATAAAAGGTATCCAAATTGGAAAAGAAAAAGTAAAACTGTTATTATTTGCAGATGATATGATATTGTATATAGAAAACACTAAAGTCTCAGTCAAAATACTACTGGACCTTATAAATGAATTCAGCAAGGTGGCAGGATATAAAATTAATTCTCAGAAATCAGAGGCATTTTTATATACCAACAATGAACTGTCAACAAAAACATTAAGGAAACAATCCCCTTCACTATTGCAACCAAAATAATAAAGTACCTAGGAGTAAATTTAACCAAGGAGGTTAAGAACTTGTACTCAGAAAATTATAAAACATTGATAAAAGAAATCAAGGAAGATACAAACAAGTGGAAGCATATACCGTACTCATGGTTAGGAAGAATAAACATCATTAAAATGTCTATATTACCCAAAGCAATTTATAAATTCAATGCAATACCAATTAAAATACCAATGACATGCTTCAAAGATTTAGAACACATATTCCAAAATTTTATATGGAACCAAAAGGGAACACGAATAGCCTCAGCAATCTTAAAAAGAAAAAATAAAGCAGGAGGTATCACTTCTCCGGATATCAAGGTATATTACAAGGCCATTGTACTCAAGACAGCCTGGTCCTGGCATAAGAACAGGCACATAGATCAATGGAACAGAACAGAGAACCCAGAAATAAACCCACACCTTTATGGACAATTGATATTTGACAAAAGAGGAAAGAGCATATAATGGAGTAAAGACAGCCTCTTTAACAAATGGTGTTGGGAAAATTGGACATCTACCTGCAAAAAAATGAAACTAGACCATCAACTTACACCATTCACAAAAACAAACTCAAAATGGATAAAAGACTTAAATGTAAGCTGTGAAACCATAAGCATCTTAGAAGAAAACATAGGCCGCCAGCTCTCCGTCATCTCTCGCAGCAATATATTTGCCGATTTATCTCCACGGGCAAATGAAATGAAAGGCAGGATAAACAAATGGGACTATATCAAACTAAAAAGTTTTTGCACAGCTAAGAACAATAAGAGCAGAATAAAAAGACAAACCACACAATGGGAGAACATATTTGACAATACGTCTGATAAGGGGTTAATAACCAAAATTTATAAAGAACTTATAAAACTCAACACCAGGAAGACAAACGATCCAATCAAAAAATGGGCAAAAAAAATGAATAGAAATTTCTCCAAAGAGGACATACAGTTGGCCAATAGGCCTATGAAAAAATGCTCAACATCACTAATCATTAGAGAAATGCAAATTAAAACCACAATGATATATCACCTTAGACCAGCCAGAATGGCGCTCATCAGCAAAACAACACAGAATAAGTGCTGGCAAGGATGTGGAGAAAAGGGAACCCTCCTGCACTGCTGGTGGAAATGCTGATTGGTGCAGCCACTGTGAAAAGCAATATGGAGTTACCTCAGAAAATTAAAAATGGAACTGCCTTATGACCCAGCAATGCCACTTCTGGGAATTTATCCAAAGAAACCCAAAATACTAATTCAAAAGAATATATTCACCCTTATGTCCATTGCAGCGTTATATACAATAGCCAAGATCTGGAAACAGCCCAAGTGCCATCAGGAGATGAGTAGGTAGAAAGGCTGTGTTACAGGTAAGTTATCTCTACTCCAATAAGGAAGGGATTTAGAGCTGGCGCTGGAACCAATTCTGAACTAGTTTCTGGTGAGACAACTGAGGCTCAAAAAAGTGAAATAACTTGCCCAAAGATATGAAAATGACATATTCAAAACCCAGTGCAAATGAAATGATTCCATTCCATAACAATTGGATCTTACAAACATGCTGTTGAATGAAAGAAGCAAGGGCTAAAAGAATAAAATTGTGAATTCGTGTCTAACGAGTTCAAAAACAGGCGAAACTAAACCACAGCACTTAGAGGTACACACACAGTGGAGAAAACCACCAAGAAAGGGGGGAAACGAGAGCACCCAATGGTCAGGAGCGCAGCACCCTTGGGAAGGGGAGAGTGGGGCAGAGCCGGGTTTGGGGTGGGGGTGGGAGGGCTGCTACAGGAAATGGTAGTCATTCTACCAATAAGGAAAAGTTAAGTACAAATCTTCTCATCCTACTGATTCCAAAATGACTTTTTAAAAAGCTCCATCCTTTGGATTTACCAATTCTGAATCAAATCAGAGGTCCTCATGAGGGACCGTGACTTTTGAGAACTGATCCTCAGGCTGTGATCTGAGGGTGCTTCTGCCACGGGGTGGGGGGGCACACAGGTTGCAGACCTCTCCTCTGCGTGCTGACTCCAGTTTCCTTCCTCTCACTTTAAAGGGATTTCAGCGTGGTCCTGGGGGCTCTGTGCAGGTGGGTCAAGGGTTTCTGAGGGAGCAGTCAGCCACTGAGCAGGACTGGTGGCCCCCCATATGGCAGCACAGCTGCTCGACTTCCAGCTGCTTCACAGAGTGGGCACCCACACAGGCTTTATTTAAACAATGGCTTTGACACTGAAACAAAAACGTAGAACATCCTTGAGGTATCAATTTACCCCAACACTAAGTAATGGACATGGTACTTAGAAATACTAGAATCACTTTTTATTTTTTTAAATCTCTATTCCAGACTCTTCGTTAAGTGTTGAGGATCAAAAAACCAACAGGGTTTTTGCAGTTTTTGTGGGGACAGAGGTTTGGGGAATTGGCTGTAAGCTGACAGTCTGCCCAACCCCCCACCTCACTTGTTTTGTGAAGATGCAAAAGGCTAAGTCCTTCCCCACACCTCCATGTTAGCTGAGATGCTCATCCTACCCCCCATGTTCCCCAGAAAGACTGGAGGCAAGTTTCTGCTTTGTGTAAAGTTAGGATGGTAAGTATGGTGAGGGTTTTCTTGGGTTGCCTTGGAAACATAATCAAAGATCTCATTGATTTGCTAATGACCCACTTTGCCCTATAAATAAAGCAAGATGCGGCTTGCAGGGCCCTCTGTTTCAGCTATCAGCTTTGCAGAGCACTCCCGAAGCCTTTCTTTTTAATTCTTTAATCCTATTTTCTTAATTCCACACGGTTCCCACTCAGGACCTGGAACTACTGGGTGCGCTGGTTCACGACAATTAAGCAATGTCCTTCAGGCTTCCCTCTGGACAATGGGCCCTGAGGTTCCGAATCTTGCTCCCTAACTCCCCATTTCCTTCCTTTCAACCACATCCTCCCCAGCTCTGGGCTGAGGGAAAAGCTGCTTCTTCGGGCACATGGACCAATTCCAGCGATGCTGGCTCACTCGGTGGTCTTCAGGGCAGAGGTGGCTTCTAGAAGGTGGAGTCCCCTAGTCCATACTGGGAAGGGCAAGCAGCTGGGCCACGAGAGAAAGGAGTTGGGGACCCATCGCAACCCGTGCAGTTCCAGGGGGCTGGGCCCTGTGCTGCCAGGTCTGATGGCCCTGCTCTCGGCTTGTCTGCCGCTGGCCTCAACGCACGCGGGGCTGCTGGTCTCTCCTGTCTGACATGCTGGCTTCCAGAGCTGCTGACACAGGAGTTCATACTGTGCGGGCCGCCTGATCCCTGCCCTACTGAGCAGGACACAGTGAGGAGCGGTCATATGACTGCTGGGAGCCAAGCGTCAGTGAGCCGAGGCCCAGGCCATCAGCACGGAAGGGGCTGTGTGCAGGACTGCCCAGCGCAATGGGAATGGGAGCTAAGAGCTTGCTGGGCGCCAGCCCCAGCCCAGCTCTCCCCCTCAGAGGACAAGCACCCTCCAGAGAAATTTGCCCTCTGTGGCTCTGAAACTAAGTTCAAAGTAGTAAACAGCATGTATTATATAACCAAAGGCAACTGTTCTTTTCGGCCTCAGCCTAAAACTTCATTATTAAAAACAGCTAAGACCATTTACTAAGTTATTACTACATTCCAGACACTGCTAAGTGCTTAATGTACATATCTGGGTCAATCCAAGTCCATTTTACATAAATGTTAAGTACTTTTCCCTTTTTATTGATGAGCAAACTAATACACACAGAGGTTTGGTAGCCGTCAGGATTACTGTGTCAATACAGGTGAAGGCGGGGACGAATGGCCCCATCCATCCCACTGAATTATCAGCAGCAATTACGCTGCCCCGCACAGGGCACACCCACCATGATGCCCACCTGCGCACCCTGATGCACAGTCCGCGCTTCCCCACAGAGACAGTTTCCAGCTTTTGTGCTCATCGCCCTCATCCATCTCCCGACCTTCATTTTTTACGGGCACTTCCATGGCTTGTCTCACATGGGGTCCTCAGCGAGTTCCTAGGATAGTTCTAACTTTGGGGGACCCCAGGATAGTTCTCAAACTTCAAGGACCATCTATACATGTCTGCATTCATGGCTACAGTCTAATATTTGATGATTATTGGTATTGTCATTTTATTACTCTTACTAAAGCAAAAAAAGTATGCAATGAATTTAGAAATAATTTACCAAGATGGTAAAATTTTGAAGTGCTGGATTCTGGTCTGTGAGAAATAGGCTGGCTCAGCTACTCTTGGCATCTGAGAGGCCGGATAACCAGAGAGGTACAGCACTGTAAGGCCACCAGAGATAAGAGATCAAGGACCAAGGAGTCATTCTATTAGCCTGATCTTTCTTGAATTTCCAAAATAAATTTCCTAATTAGCAATATCCCTCCTTCCAGGGTCTTAAAGAGATCGAGTAACAGAGGATGCTTTTAATTTGAAAAACAGCATTGATAGTATAATCTCTTTCACGAATAATTTCATTGCTCCTCCCCTCCCCCACTCCTTTGCTACACTTTCTGCAACCTTCACTGCTGAGTCTCCGTCACACGGTCCCGTTCTGGGGAGCAGTGGGCAGATGACACGGACATCTTCAGGGCTCCATCAAAGTTCAACCCGTCACAGACTGCACAGCTGTGTTCAGTAGATTTTAGTTATTTCACCACCACAAATGCTGTAGGTTCTACCTGTTCTGAACACAGCATGAATAGAGAGATTTATTTTTATTGATAATTGGTTTAATTCAAAAGAAGCCTTCAATACATGTAAGAAAACTACAAAAATCTGAACCTACACAATGGAATGAAGTGTGCTGAAAATGAAAATTACATGGCTCAATTAAGATTTTTTTCTTATTATTTAAATCTCTTCAAAATAAACTTTCAGGGGCCCTACCAAAAGGAGGTTACATTGGGATAGTTAAACAAGGCAAATGAAACACGAGCATGTATCTCTGACTTCACTTCAATCTTAATGATAATGACAGAAAAAGAATAAAGAAGGCCAATGTTCACAATGTGAGTGGGAACGGGAGAAGAAAGGACAGATGTGAGAATCACACACACACTTCTGGAAGTCAGGAAGTGGTTCGATGAAAGCAACTGAACTGGCAGTCTTCAGAGAGCTGAAATCAGGCCTGGGAAGGGGAGAAACAAACAAAAAGCGGGTTGATGTGAGCCTCAAAGCCTCAGAAAGGCTTAGGAATTAGAGACACCAGATGCCTTTGAAAGTCAGCATGTGGCTGAACAGAAAGCAAGAGGATCTGTAAAAAGTCTTCATAAAGAGTTCCTTCCCAAGCCTGGCTGTTTGGCAGCTGTGCTCGCCTCACCTGGCGGATGATGGAGGGTGAATTGACAAGCCTCTGGATTTAAGGAAACCAAACACAGCTAAGGGGGTACTGAGCCACCACTCTGAACATGGATATTAAGTGCAAATCCACACAGTTTACCATGATTCAGGCTGGTACCTCCAGACACACGTACTGCTGAAAGATTCCTTTGAGCAGCCCAAGAGAAAATACCTAAATACCTAAGAATATCCACATGGAGTGGGAAAGGAGCAGGGTGGATGGGAGGGATTCCATGAAAACATAGCTGAGTATCTGCCTAATCCCTACAGAGGAGGCTGCAAGGCTGGAGGTGAGCCTCCTGCACTTTCCAGAGCTTCTCATAAATATGTAAGTGACTTGTTGCAAAATAAGAGTGATGGCAAAGAGTCCCTTCCGAAGTTGAGTGCCTTCTAACCTCTGGAATGAAAGATGGATGAAACACGTAAACAGAGAGAGGGAACTGAAGAAAGAGAGAACAGGGAACATGAAACGTCAGCAAAATTTGTACATGATGTTCTTAGAGTGCTGGAAAAGGAAGGTAGACCATGACAGAGGGGAAAGGAAGCTCAAAAAAGGAATATTAAAAGAACTTTTAAAAGTTAAAAACTTGATAGTAAAAACTCAGTGAACAGTTTAGGAAGTGTGTTCAGGATGCCACACTGAGAGTTAAAGAAAGAGAGATGAAGGAGGTAGTAAAGAGGGGGCTAGAGCAGCGAGAGATTTTGAGATTGATTTTGAATGAAAACCAGAGAGAAACAATAACATTAGGCCATTAGCCCAGAAGGTCCAATATCTAAATAATATAAATCCAGAAAGGAAAACATCTAAAAAGAGACAATAAAGGAAAGAGCCAAAGGACGTGACTTTCAAATTAAAATGATCCATTGAGTTCCCAGCACCCTGAATGTAAACACACACACACACACACACACACACACCCAAGGTACCTTATCATGGAATTTCAGAAACCCAGAAGAGAGGACCCTAAAAGGGCAGAGAATGGGACAGGCCACAGGCAAAGGATAAGCAGTTAACGTGGCATCAGACTTCTCAATAGCGATACTAATATACAAAGAACAATGAAAAATGCCTCAAAGTTTTAAAATGACGTCCAGCCTACACGTTGATGTCCAGCTAAAGTAAACCAAACAATATAGTAGAGTAGAGCTATCTCAGACGTATATGTAGGTTGACTCTGAGTCGACCCTGACTTGAGAAGTTGGGATGGTTGGTGATGGGTCCCTGGGAGCTGGTCTTTTAAAGGATGGCAGACAAGGAAAACACCCACAGAGAGCTACTGCCCAGAAACAGACCCTTGTGTGGGGGCCCCAACAGTCATCAACCCAGTCCTGTCCCCTAGGGTGTGTTTGGCATATAGAAGGACACTTGTCATAATTACTTGGGAATAAATACTACAGCCATCTAGTTCCCCAAGGGCCAGGATGCTAAATGTCCTACAGGGCATGGGACAGCCCCTCAAGAAAGAAATGTCCTTCCTATAATCCCAAAAGCACATCCTTGAGAATACTGAGACACTTTATTTGGCTTTCACTCTGAAGCTGCTTATACTTAAAGCAGGGCTGAGAGTGTACAGAGAGCTTTGAGGTTAGGTTGGGTGCAGGAGAAAAGATAGCTGAATTGGAAAGCAGGGAGAGGAGTAAGAATATTCCAGTATGCGTACCACAGGCTCATGAGTCTACAAACAAATTCTGTAAAACTCCTTTGTAAAGGGCCTTGCAATCACTCTGTGCCCAAGTTCAGGTCTATACCCTGTCACGATGTGATGTCTGGACCACTGATGCAGCCCCCCTTTGGGTCTCCCTGATGACAGTCTCACCTCTGCCTCTCCACCCACCACACAGTGACTATGGGATCTTTCTCCAGCCCAAATCTGGTGGCGTCACTCACCTGCCCAGGAGCTTTCAATGGCTTCCCATTGAGCGCAGGCAGCTGAAGGGACGAATGCAGCTCCAAGGCCCCTGTGCTGGGGGCTGTTCCCAGCCATTCCCTCCCAGTGGGACCCTGATACTATACTACTCCTCTGTCCTGTATGAATCCACACTGTGACATTGTGTTTCTTACAGCATTTTCCAGGGGTCCAAGAGCCCCTCGTGGGCAATGACTGGCACGTGGCAAGCACTCCCCCTGTGCTTACTGAAGAGCATGGACCCATTTCTCCCTCGTATGAAGGCTGAGCTCAGGGAAAGGCTTCAGGTGCACTCCTGTTACCATTCTGAGCAAGGGTTCTACATGATGTCAGGCCTCCTTTGGGCACCCAAGTCCTTCCCAGCTTTTCTGAGTGACAAAGGTCATTGTGGCATTAGGTCCAGCTTGGATATGTGGGCTGAGACCCCGACAGATGGACTGGTCCAAAGTCTGCATTTTGCATAAAAGGAAACTCAGGCCTTGTGAGGGCTAGTGGCTTGTGTAAAGCTGCATGGTCACACATGCCGGAACAAGACATGGTCTCCTGGTCTCCAGGCTGGTGTCCCATCTGCTCTCGCTCATGTGTGAAGGGACCAGGGGGAAACTGGTGACCGTTTTACAGACAAGGCGGGTGCTTCACCACACTGCCTTCCGTTCTCCCCACTGTGGAAACTTTAGTGGAGGCTGTGAGGGTGGGAGGATGGGAGATAGTCTGGGAGGGGCTAGGGTCTGATGGTGGAGGGTCCTGACCTTGTCCACAGGCAATGAGGACTACTGAAGGACCCTGATGATAGGCTGACTTGATTGGAGCAGGGCTTCCGATGAAGAGAGGTGGGAAATGCAAGCCACCGGGACCTGTGAGGGAACAATGTTCCCATCCCCCTAAAGGATCCGCCTGGATTTATGAATGCTACAGCAATGACAAGATGTGCCACACCTGAAGAGCAAAATTCTTGCTGGGAACTTTCTAAGCAGATGTAAGAATTGTGGGGGAAGATCCTGCATAAAGATCAGCAGGAAATCTGTCTTTGAGTTCTGTGATCTGACCCCAGGAAGGGTCAAGAGGTCAATGAGGTATATCCTTGGAGTAGCGGTGACAGTAATCTTCAGTCCCACCAGCCAGGCTCTAGGAGCTGGAACCCAGAACTGTCCAGCTATGGGGGCATGGACTCAAGCCTGGAAGCCCAGGTCACCTTGGGGAGCATCCAGGACTCTGGATGTTGTCTTTTGTTTATAATTCTTGTTCTTTCTTTATTTACTTCCCTTTTATTCTCTTTAAAATGTTGTTTTTTGTTTTTTGTTTTTTAGGTGAGAGGAGAAAGAAGGGGAGATAGTGAGGCAGACTCCTACATGCCCCCTGACCAGGATCCACCAGCAACCTCATGGGGCTGATGCTTGAGTACTGAGCTATTTTTAGTGCCTGAGGCTGACCCATTCAGACCAACCGAGCTATCCTCAGCACCCAGGGCCATGTTTGAATCAACTGAGCCACTGGCTACAGCAGACAGGGGAGAGAAAGGGGAAGGGGGGAGAGAAGCAGGTGGTCACTTCTTTTGTGTGTCCTGACTGGAGATTAAACCTGGGACATTTATATGCTGGGCTGATGCTCTATCCACTGAACAACCAGCTAGGCCCATAAAAGGTCTTTTTAAAAATCCAGCTTGTTTCAACTGGCTCTGGGGAACCAAGGGTATTTAGTGGTGCCCCTGAGGGGGCAGTCTGCAAAGGAGGAGCAGCCCCTGGGCCAGTGGGGTAGCAGGGCCAGAAGAGAGAAGGCTCAGATGGGCAGGGAGAATTGCTAGGTTGCTTACTCTCCCTGCTGGAAGATTCTTTTTCTCAGTTAAACCCTCAAGACTGGGGACAGTATTATGGAAGTGAAATCTTTCACCAACACCTTCTGAGCAGACTTCATATCTTGGACTCAGTTTTGTTCTATAAACCACAAATCCCCTGAGTTTAATACTATTCAGTACACAGTTCCTCCCCAGGAACAATAATTTATTTTTTCAAAATCTGAAGTAAGCATGAAATGGTTTAACAATAGTTAAGTAAAACCACAAAAACAAAACTGTCTTCTGCACCCTGATTTAATAGCCCAAGAAAATGACAGGCAGATTGGTTTCTCATTGAATTTGTGTGGGCAATTCTTTAAAAATTCAAGACAAGTAAGTCCAAGTGTAGACATTTGGCTTATGGGTCTGATGTTTCTGGTCACATTTTTTTCTTGTTGAAAATTGTGACATGTGATCCCATTTTCAAGTATTTTCAACTATTTTGACATCCTCTGGGATGTCACCTCCTGTGACTGAGCCCCCAATTTTCCAGCTTCCAATGGCCCTCTCATGGTCCCTGCTCCTGTGGGACATCTCCTCCTTAACCCTCATGGCTGTAGTGTCCAAAGTCTGGAGAATTATTTGAGAATGAGCCCCTGATCCTACCCCAGACCTAGTGAATCAGAAGAATGTGAGGGTGAGATTTTAGGAGTCTAAATTTTTAACTAATGCTGTAGGTGATTTCAATCAGGCAATCTGAGGACCAAAATGCAAGCCACTGCTTTACCGTAAGGTCGCCCTGTGTAAACACACACACACACACACACACACACACACACACACACACACACACAAGCACTCACAGATGTGTCTACACACACACACAAAGGCGATCATTTATTAACTATTGACTTAGTACCAGTATCTTTACTAATGATATCTCTTTTAATCCTTACACCAACCAGGGCAGGCAAGCATCGCCATTTTTACAGCCAAGGAAACAGAGAGGTTAAATACCTACCAAAGGTTGCTGAGTTGGGAAACGGCAGCTCAAAGTCCATCTGTCTCCTCAGCCCTCACCATATCTCACTCTCACTGCCTCTTCCCTCAGGAAGCACAGACACCAGGAAGAAGCGCAGACAGACAGCAGGAGGAAGCTCATTGTCCCTCAGATACTCTCCACATGGCCTGAGGCTTCTTGACTAATCCTTGCCAAGGTTGAGCCTCTCTCATTATGGCCCCCTCCATCACCTTGTCCTCTGAATACCTAAATGGCCTGTAGAGTCTCACTGACTTTGTTAGCACACTTCTATCCTTCAACTCATTATGGAGAACATCCATAGTTTCCACATATGGGACTTCCACCCACCTTGAGCACCTGCATGTCAGGCTGTTATTCTTCTAAAGCTCTGACAATCTGCGTGCCTGCTGCAAAAACATGCTGAGCTCCTGGGGAGGGAGGTCCGAGCCAGGCAGGACCAACCCTGCAGGACCCAGCCTGGGGATACAGTTAGCGACTAATTCACATACAGCCCAGTACCCCTACAAGAAGTGGTAAAGGTCTCTGCGGTCTGGTAGTCAGCCCCCAGGATACCTACACAACAGACTTGCTTAGCAGAGCACCTTGGAACCCTGAGTGTCATGGGCAGAAAGGATGCATTTGACTCAACACTAAGAGGTATGACTTGAAAAGTCCCAAGCAAAGTGTCCCAAGTTTTAAGGAGTTTTAAGGAGTAGAACCAGCCTGCCTAGGAGGAGTTGTAATATTTAGTGGCTCAATGAAGAACTGAGAGAGGAAGTTCACCTTTTTTGAGAACATAGAAGAAATTGTGATGGGAAGAGGGGCTTCCCCAGCTGGGCAAGAGGTGTGCTGGAAGGCGGGCCAAGAGGACTGCATGGGGTGGGAGGGCAGTGGTGCTCATCTGGCTGGAACCTTCCGTTCCAGCTTCAGTTGTGGTGACAGCAAGTCATGCCAGCAGGTGCCATGGGGAGCCACACAAGACCCTGAGGACTCTGGGTAGAGGGAGTCAGCAGGAGGCCAGTAGCACACAGGTAGTGGGACTGGCAGTCAGTTCCACCTAGTGGAGGGCCATGTGTGGGGGGGTGTCAGAAAAGAGCAAGAGTTTTGCTGTGTAGCAGACATGTCCTGACCAGGACTGGCAGGTCTGTCCTGTGCCTGTGTACATGCTGTCGGCAAGTGACAGTGCACTTCACTCTTCAAATGGTTGGGAAAATCAAAATAATATTTTATGCTATATGAAAATTACATCAAGTTCAAATGTTAGTGTCCCTAAATAAAGTTTTTTTGGAACACAGTCATGACAATTTATGTACGTATTGTCTACAGCTCTCTTTGTGAGAACAACAAGTATCCCACCCTGTGGTAAGAGACTGTACAGCCCACAAAGCCCAAATTATTGACTCTTTGGTACTTTAAGAAAAAGATGCTAGAAGAACCCTTAAAATATTCCCAGTAAGTAATGTATTGAATCAATTTCTGCGATGGCGAATCAGAAACCCACCCAAGCTGCCCCCGCATGGCTGTGCAGTGTCTCCCTGACTTTTTCCACAGGTCCTAGCTGCTGATGCTGCTAGAAGTCACTGGATGCTCTTTGGGTGGGGAGGCACTGGTCTGGCAGAGAAAACACAGCTGTGCGGGGATGTGAACATGCCAAACCCCAGACAGGCAAAGCCCCAGCTCCAGGGACTCTGGTGAGGGACTGTGGAGGGGCTGGCCCCAGGGCTCAGGTGGGCCAGAAACATATAAAACAGTAGCTTTGGAGAGAGATGTGCCCCTTCCCTGCAAAATCCTCTTGTCTATCAATACCATTATGAGAAATGTGCATATCCCAGCAAAACCCCGCAGGTCACACACTGACAACTGAGTGTGCCACACTGGAGCAGGAGGGTTTTGGGCCTTTTCAGCCTGTAGGTTCTAATTCCTGGGGCAGGGAAGTTGTTCAATGAAAGAACAAAGTGTCTTCGTTGTACAGCAAGTGCCCTGCTGCCCCTCAGAATGGCAGCTCTCATTCTAGGTTCACCCCCATCACAGGGGTGGGGAACGTTGTCTGAAGTTCTGGGGAACAGTGTGAGTTGGCAGCACCTCAGGAATGAGGCTAATTGGTTGTTAGTTGGAATTATGATGATATTGCAACCCCTGAGCCAATGGGCCATCGGGCAGGCTGCCAGGACAGAGCACTGGCCAGAGCCGCAGGCTCCCAGCCCAGCCACTGGGCATGTTCACACCATCTTGGCTCCAGGTGTGGCATTGTTCAGGCCCGGCTATGTGGGCTGCTTAACCTTTCTGAGCCTTGCTTCCTTGTCTGTTAAGTGGGAGGTGGGGTGGGCGGAGAAACTGCTACCACTCACCTGGCAAAGTGGTCATAAGCATTAGCAATAGGATAGGTGAGGCCCTTCACTGGCCCTGTAGGTTTCAATAAGTAGTAACCAGTGTTACTATGTGTTTCCTGATGTCTGACAGAGCTGAGGAGTCTGTGGCACATATATGTTAGTGCTTGTAACACCACTTAGTTTCTCTTAGCTCCACAAGCAGATTGTAAACTCCGGGAGCACAGAGGATATCAAGGTTAGATACCATCTGTGAGCGCCTGGCATTGACTTGGGGCTTCAATAAAATACTGTGCCTCTTGAACCCTCAGCAACGTAAAGCTGCAGTGAGTACACAGGGAATAAGGGGCGCTGTGCCAGACCTCTGGCTCCAAAGTGCCTGCTGCCCTCACTGTCTCCGATACTTGGCCCCTCTGGAATCCTGTGCCCTGCTGGGTACCTGGGCACAAAACTGGTGCTCAGGCAAGAGGCTGAAAGCATCACCCATGGGTCCTTGGAACCCAGAGGTGTGGTGTCCAGCCTCTGGGTTGGCGTTTCCTGAAATAGGGGCTGCACCCAATTCAGCAGCAGCCAAAATTCAAAGGCAAAGAAAGACCCATTTCTTTTTCGGTTAGTATCTAAAGTGGGCTGGAAAATCAACCTACTGAAAAGCTGCCTTTGCTACCAGGGCTGGAGAGATGGGTTCTTCTCCTGTCCCCACGCCCATCCTGAAGGCCAAGGAAATGAACCCTCACAGTGGGGGACAAAAGGCACAGGACAGTCAGTTACATGGTGTGGACCTGAGAGGAGGGAAGAACCACAGACACTGGCTGTTCGTGGGAGCCCTGAAATAACAGGGGTGGCAGAAGAGCCAGGCTGCCAGGAGACACTCCTAGCTGCCCAAACGGGCTGCTCCCAGCCTCTGGCACACAAGGGTCAATGTAAAAATGCTTTTTAAAAAAAGCATTTGCCTAGCTGTAGTGTTTACTTAAGGATAAGATGTCCTAGCTTCCACTGTATTTAGTGCATGGAGACCTACAGGTGTTTGACTCTAGGAACTGAGTCCCCTCCATTCCAGGTTTCATTGTTCTGGAGCTGGGCAAGCCGGGCCACTGGCCCTGTGCCTCCTGACGCACTTCCTTCTCCAGCCTGCAGGTAGTGTCCCTACCTTCCACTATGCAACCTCTAGGGATGCTGTTTCCATTTCAACCCTAATTTAAATTTTCACGCCAACCTCAGTCCACAATAGGCTCCCTATGTTAGCTTAGTCAGTCGGTTTAAGTTTTGTTTTTGACTAAAACAGTTGAATTAGTTCCTTTGGCCTCCAGTTTAATACTCTGTTTACTAACCATAGATCGGGAGGTGTGTTCATTCCTCTTCAAAGGCTTCTGTCAGAAGGCGGATGTTTGTCTTGTGCCTCATCAAATGCTACCCTGAAAAGTACACGTGGAAGGCAAAGCAGCGTGTAGCAGAGGGCTAAAAGCTTGAGCTCTGAAGTCAGACACCCTACGGCCGGTACTGGTTCTGCTACCATATGGACATTTGGTTTCCTCTGGACACCTGATGGTCCCATCTTTTTGCTGTCAGGAAAGTAAAAGTTAATGGCTAGTGCAGGACCTGGCACTCACTTGGTGATATTCCCCAAACAAGTTAGTGGGCCTGCAGGAGGTCCCCCCCCATCCCCACCTGAGTCACAAAGGGAAGGTTGTCTGAGAAAAGTTGCTGGCCTGTCCAAGGAATTCCTTTCCTGTATAAAGGGAAGCAGATCTATTACCAGGCAACTCAACACCTCCTTGGCCCTTAAGAAGGGATGGCACAACAACGAATACTTATTTGCATGGGGGTTTATGGGTTATAGAGTGCTTTCAGGATTGTGCTAGTGAAGAATGGGCCTTGGAGTTCGATTGTTGTGCACAGGGCTGCCTTGCACAAGATACGTGACCTTGGGGGTCGCCAGAACACTGCTGCCCATTGTCCAGGCTTCAGAGGCCGCGAGTGGTACACACAAGACGTGCGGCTGGGAAACCCGAAAGCCTTAACCAACGTGAGTCATCGTCCCTCCATTTTCTCATGGCTTTAGCTTCCAACAGAGCCCTGAGCAAAGGCTCACACATGACCTATACTGAAGGCACTAAAATTGTTCAGGAGAGTTTGGCCAGAATCACTGTTGTGCCCTCTCTCTCTCTCTCCCTGCCTCCCTCTCTCTCTCACACACAGACATATACTCTCTCTCTCTCTCTCTCTCTCTCACACACACACACACACACACACACACACACACTCACACACACATTACAGCTCCAGGTGAGCATCTGAAAGAAGCCAGGTGACTTGCTCCTCACACCTTCTCCTAGGACCATGATGGTGAAGCTATGACACGTGTGTCAGCACTGACATGTGTAGTAGCCATTTTCGATGACATGCAGCCGCATACCAGAGAAGTATGGGGCCGCAAGCCAAGAAGGACGCTTCATCCTCAGCTCCTGCACAGCCAGGTGCAGGAGCCGAGGATAAAACAATTGCAGTAGTGTAGACACTCTGTTCCGGAGGTCTGTAGGCCAAAAGAACAGAACTCCGGCACAGAGCGTCTAGTTCTGGAACTTCCGGTTAGGCCATTTTTCTTGAAGTGACACACCACCCGAGTTATGTTCGAATTTTTTGCGAATTGTGACACACCAAGCTCAAAAGATTGCCCATCACTGTCCTAGGACCATTTTTAAGAAATTTCCTCCAGTAGAAGTCAGCCTGAGTGGTGACAGGCTTTGATGAAACATCTTGGAGTTGGTAGAGCTGTGGTAGCTGTGGCCAGACTGGGCCAGCAGGCTCGCTATGAACTGGGCAAGGACGTGGCCCCCAGGCATGCCCGGCCTCCCTGGCTTCCTGAGAGTGCTCCCAGCATCTGCTTGGACAACATGCCAGGAGAGTGGCTGAGACTTACAGCTCATCTGCCAGGGAGCACCGGCTTCTAGACAGCATCTACACCTGCAAGAGGAACACCGCCCGTGGTTCAGGAGGAAGCATGGGATCAGATGGCAGGAAGCCAACACTGTGGACCCAGCTCTGCTTTTGTCACTTAGGGCATGAAGTCACTTGACCTCACCAATGTCCCCCTCAGCTTTTGAGCAGGGGTGGAAGATGGACCAGACACTGAGCACGATGCCATCCAACATCTTACTACATATATTCCAGACTGGCTCCATCCTTACCTGCTTCCTCTTGACCTTTCTCCCGCCAGAAATTGTGTGGTAAACCCTCTGAGGTCCTGCTAATGCTCTCAGCATCTTCCAGGAGATAGCAATCTTAATTACAACCAAATATGTTACTATCCCACCAAGTCACTATTGGACAGTGAAGGGGAAAACTGCTCCCATGCTGAGGTATTGCTACTCGATGATATAGGAGAAGTTCTACTAAAACATCCGGAGAGAAAATCTTTTGGAGGTGAGTGGGTGGTTCGGAAGAACACACAGGAGTGTGAGGACTGGAGCCATAAGGACCGACCTTGTTCAAGAGGTTGTGACCAACGGTGTCAGCATCCAAGAGGTGACTGCTCATTCTGAAGAACTGATTGCCACCACTTCCCACGCACATCGATCACGTGTAAATATTGGTCTGGACAATGCCTGGACTAAAATGTTTTCTAGCACTACAATGAGGCATTACAACACACCCAGGTTAATATCCAGGATTTAGCCTCCTGGTTGCTAGTGGCCCAAGTCCAAGTCCTGTAGAGACAAAAACACCCAATTCACCTTTAGAAGCACCAAGCCTCTGCCAGTTGTGCGGGAGGGCAGGCAGGGGAAACGAAACCAACAGGTGCTCCCAGTCTAGGTGAAGAACTGATACACCCCAGCTAACACACTAATAGAAACAGTTGGCCAGAGGGTGGGGTTTTAGGTAGGCAGGTGTTTCCAGGCCCTCTGCATGGACAGGTGCCTGGAAGGAGCTGTGTGCTCTGGAATAGGAAGGCAGATTGGAACTAGCCATGCAGGACCCCTCACATTTCTCAGTGCGACATCTGCCCTTGCACAATAAGGTCTTCGGGTTTTAATGTTTGGTGGGGCAAAGGCACATCTGTTTTAGAAAGAACCTTTGAATGAATCAAGAAAAATGAGAGAGGCAAGTGACAAGACTCATGAAATAGCCCATGCAAGTGCTGAGGGCAATATCAAAAGGGCAGAATTGAGGACCGCTGCAAAGGAACACGCAGCACAAGTGAGGAGGAAAAGGAACCTGCAGTTGGCTCACAGGCAAACATAGCAGGACAGCAAAATTGTTCTTTGGTTTGGGTGCACTTCTATGATCATGGAAGGGGAAGAGAGAGTCACTTCAACTTTCCCAAGCAGTTCTACCACAGGTCAGGCACTGTTCTAGACCCAAAGTCCAGCCAATGCAAGGAGATGTGACAACAAAGGAAGTCAGCTCTAGGGTTGAAGACGCAGCAGAGATGGTGTGGGCGGGCTTCAGAGGAGAAAGGGCCACTGGACAAACGCTCGGAGGTGACTTGGAGGAGGGCCTCACACCCACAGAACTCCAGGCAGCACTCGGCCTCAGATTGAAAGGCTTGAAAAGGAGCAACAGGCAGGTTGAAGACAAGGGGTGAAGGATTTTTATACAAAGACATTTTTTGATGATAGTTACAGAAAATACTGTAGGAGGTAAAGAAATTCAACACAGAAGGAGGTCATGGAAGGGGCAGGGCAGGGGCGTAGAGGTGCTGTGAATTGAACCAGAGAAATCAGGAAGCAAGCTGGTCACCACACAAGATCCAATCTCTCTTTATACTCTACAAACATCTGTTAACTACTCAAATATCATTTGTTCATTTCCATACTTCTTTTAAAATGTGAAGAAACCATGATAGCAGTTATATATAGTAAAGTTATTTTGGCTCTCTTATTGAAAGGGGCATAGGGCCAAGGTCAAAGTCATAAAAACAGCTTTTAGCACTGAATCAAACATGGTGCCTGTGAAGGAAGATTTTAAGACTATACCACCTAACATGGGCGTTAGCGGAGAGGATGTGATCAGCAACAAAGCTCATTTTAAATTAGTCGAGAACCTTGAAGTAGAGCCCAAATATTAAGGGAATGATGCCTCCGAGGTAACCACACAACCCTCAGAGAAAGCACCATCTTTCAGAGGAGTGTCCAAGGTTATCTTTGATGACCACACACAATGATGCAACAACACCTTACCCGAAACCTAAAATAATCTCACCACTAAAGAGACAGAGAAATGAGCACAAGAAGGTTTCATAACTGACAAGATGTTTTTTTTTTAAATAAATTTTTATTTCTCAACTCAAAGCTCTATTTTATCAAGTTCTAATACATTTTGCGTTGATTTTAGCTGCTTCACATAAGAAGGTCAGTGACCATTACACTAAGGAGGAAACTTCAGGAGTCCTACGCACCAAAGTAAATTAGTATTTCAGAGGCTATGTAAATCGAGAGTAACAAGAGCTTCCAATTTGGTCTAGTGAATATCTTACTTTTTACTTATATTAATTTGGAAGTTAATGGATAAAAACTCCTAATTTTCTTAAAGCAGCTATTATTTTAACCCATTAAAAAAAATAACCCTAGATGGCTTGAGTTTTCAAACACCCACAGATCCATATTATTTAACGACTTCCTCTCTAGTGGATGGTCTTCCACCTTCCTATGCAAACACACATGACAATTTGCACCAACTCGTGCTCTTCCAGGCACAACTCCAAGCATTTCCTTTTGCTGACACTCTGTTGTTGTTGTTTTTTAAGTGATAGGTCAACAAGATTTAGAACTTGAACTCACACAGAAAAGCATTTTCTTTCTTATTCCTCACCTTGGAAGTCTCCACAAATAATCCTGAAAAGTTGCCAGGTCTTTTTAAATATACACTCCCTACCCACCCCCAACACACACACTTTCACACACACACCTCCCCTGGTTCTCTGAATATAACTACATGAATTGGAATATGTTCCAAAGTCAGCTGTCACATTCTGGTCTCTGCCAGATTAAGTGTATGAATTTAACCTTGGCAACTAGAAGTTCTTTCACCTCACGGAATCCCCCCAGAGGGTTTTCCCTAGTGTGGAGCCCCAGACACCCCAGAAGTGATGGCCCCAGTGAGCATCAGGGTCCTTGCTCATAAGTGGATAACTATCATTTATTTTCTGTAAGAGGACATTTAAGCTCAGAATCTAGCTGCACCCTAAAACAAGGCACCAAACAAGGTATTCCAAAAGATGGGAAGTTGCTTTAGAGTGGCTCCATTTCCCAAAGTTAAGAAAGCCTTATAACCCTCACCTACCATGCTAGCAGAGAGGCTGAAGGACAAGCAGTGTCAGGCTCCAGCCATTTGTGTATTATTGCACCACCACAAAAATACCCAAAACAAAACAAAGAAAAACAGGTTCACACACAGCTCACCATTAACTCAATACTCCAGGGAAAAATCAAACAGGGGGAAAAAACTTATATGCCAAACTACACTTGTCACCATATATCAAGAACATTTCTCATCCCGACTCAACCCTCTGCCAGCCCTCCTGAGTGTGGCTCAAGCCACATCCCACATGTGGTCAGCAGGAACGCTGATTTGAAGGTATTAGTGATTGGAGTTTAGTTTCAGAGTTGAAATTACTGAGTGAGGAGTAGTGTCATGCTGTCAAGGTGAGATTTAAGGGTGAGACTAAAGCTCAGGGTCAGGAATTTGGTGTGTACCCTTCTGCCAACACAAGGGGAAATAGACTGTTTTAATCTCATTGCTGCTCGACCTGATTCCAAGAAACAGGTTAGGTAACAAGCTGCACACTTGTAGAAAGCATCAGAAAACGGTTCAGAGCCCTGAAGCAAATGAGATTGCTTTATATATGATAACTTGCATTTGAACTTGAGTGCCCTTGGCCACTGCCAAGTTTTATGTTACTCAACACACAGAAAGAACCACTGGACTTGGTACAAGTCCAGAGGACGTGGTACTTGTGAACAGCATGAAAGGAAGGTTTCAGTTGGAATTTCCCTACACCTGAAATTCAAGGTTACCTGGTCTATTCTGAGGCAGGTAAAAGGCTCACAGAGTAGGTGGAGACACCATTAGCCCAGGGTGGTGTTTTTCAAAAGTGCAGCTCTGGTCAAAGTAGCTTTTTATCCTGATGGCCTGGAACACATGTCTACTCCCAAACTCTAAAACAGCTGGGCTGCCTAAAAGCTGCAGGTTAAGGGATTAGCGAACTGGCCATCATACATGGTGGCAAAAAACTGTGGGGCTGGGAATTTTTAGCATCTTCTGTGCCTCCCTTCATTCTCAAAGAAGAACCAATACCAGGTAGGGGGGCAAATGAGCAGAAAGAACTCCAAGGACAAACTGAAATTTAATTACCTGATGTGGTTCTTACCCCTCTGCATCTGGAGCCTTCTGGAAGATGTAATGCTGACTTCTGTTAGTGAGTGCTTTTGTTGGAAGCTTCATCACATTTCAAAGTTTTGGTTAAACAGGTCTGTTACTTTGGAGCAAATATGTTGCCATCTGACCACACTATAGTCTTTTAAGGTCATGGATAACCACGTCATTTTTAAAGTTGGGATTCACTCTTCATTGTACCCCCTTTAATACTGAAGCACCCTGCCCCCTTCTCTCCAATGCTGAACCGGCCTTGACTCAAAGCCAGTGAATTCAAATATGACTGGCTCACAGGAAACTGGAGCCAGTTACACTAAGAAGTGGCTTCTATTTACCTAACATAGCACACCCTGGATACCAACTAAGCCTTGGGGTTCAGTTATGCCCCATCTGCTTTTAAGAGGACTAAGATATCGCATTCTAGAAAAAACCCTGAAAATGTCATCTTCAGAAAAAGGGAAACCACTCGTTTTCTATTAAGCACTTCCATATGAAGGTGACTTTGCTGCTCAGTAAAGTGAGGAGAAAGCAAGCATTCAGAGCTTGGGGTGCTTATGGCCACAGGGGAGATTCAAAATCAGGACCATGGGTTAGATTAAGTCACTTTAGAAACCAAGCTAGCTGCCAATATGAGTTTCTTTGCCCTCAACACCCTAAAGTGATGCTTGCTAAGAGATTGCAGAAAAAGTTTCCAAACAAAATCCCTTATTTAATCTACTGGGAAAGCTAGAACTCTCTCATTTACTAAACTTGCTTTAGATTACAGATTAATACTGTTTTCCTTCTAAAGTGCAGAATATAAACAGGTATGGTCAAATCTACCAAATAAGGAAGATTATTCTTCATTCGCTCAATTCTTCCCTACTTACACCAGAATTGATCATTGCAAGGTGCCTCAGTACTGTTAATGTGCATATGGCCCAAAGGGACCTCACACACAGCACAGGGACAGCAAGTTCCATTTAAAAGCAATTTTAAGCCAAAAAACTCTGCCCACAAGAGCAGATCATTCCACAGGTTGCCCAGTTCTACTGACATTCCTGGATACACTTGCTATCAAAAAAGAAAAAAAGAAACTTGGTGGAGAAAGCTGCCACTTTTGAAAAGAAAATAACAACAAAGTCAGCCCAAGTACTTGAAAAAAAACAGCTTGTCATGCTTGGAATGTGACCAAAATGGGTTTCCACTTAAAACATGGGAAGACCCTCACATGTCAGTTACTGCAGTGACCCTAGACTCAGCACAATCCTCAGTCTTAGGAAGAGAAAAACAAAGTGATGAACTGATAAGGAAAAAAGAAGTGTTATTCCATAAGAATTCTTTAAAAAAAAAATTGAACATTCATGTTTCCTAGTTACAATCACCACCACCCACCACAATTCTATTTTAACATTGTTCCATATTCCACATTTTATTTTGTTTTCAAGTTACATTTCAAGAAGAGATCTTTTTTCTTTTTTTCCTCAGCAATATGTCACACAAGTCCTCATGATAGTATAGTATCTAAACCATAAACCACTTCAACCAGACCTCACTTCTCCAGCTACTGGCTTTGGTTTATTGATGAGAGAAATCCTCAACTCTGCAGACTGGTTAGAAAACTAAGCAATCTAGTCTGTTGAACAAAAATTAAGTCACAGGAGCACCCTCATGTTTATCATTTTCTGCCTGACTAAAATTGACACAAGAAAACACAATCTGCATGCCTTTCATGTAAATGAGAATCCTAAGTGAGGGTCGACATTGCCTACTCCAGGCTCAAGTGAGAATACCAGTAGCTTAATACTTCTCATACACTGCCCACGCGCACCCCCACTCATGCTGCACAGAGCTCAGGCTCCCTGTGCAGATGCGTGGGACGTGGCATGTTAGTGTCTATCTTGGAAAGATGTGGATAAGCCATACTTCCTATAGCATCTTCCAAAGTGGTACTGGAATAATGGGTCCCTTAGGGTTGGCTCATGATACACTGTAGACCCATCCAATGGGTACACAAAGAAAAAAAAAAAGCAGAATCAGAGCTGAGTTCCCCTTTAAATGCCAAACACCTACGGCTTGAAAGAGGCTCCCCTACCTGAGAGCCGTCACCCAATGGGGGTTCCCACTGAGGAAACCCTCAGGGCTTAAGGTTAGTTACAGGGCAGCCAGGTGGGGTAGGGCTGGCTATAGGTCACTGGAGGCTGGGCGACATAGTAGTTATTGAAGTTGCCGTCACTGACATATGGAGCGGGCTGGTAGTAACACGTGACATTGGTGGCGCTGGGGATGACGTTCTGCTCCGCCAGCACGCGCAAGGCCAGGAGAGAGATGAGGTTCAGGGTCTGCCTCCGCTCATGGCCCATGAGGCACACGGTGCTCTCGTTCACAACCCTGCGGAGGATCATGAGGTAGTCGTACTTGCTCCTCTCTTCCTCGGCGAAGTGGTTCTGCAGGTAGGTCTCTAGCTTCCTCTGCTGCTCGAGGATGTCCGGGAAATCGATGAAGAATCGGGAGCACATGTAGCGCTCCAGGGTTTTGATCTCCTCCTGGTCTGTGGGCCGGAAGTTCCGCACCAGGAGGTTGCTGTACTTGAGCAGCCCCCCGCCCCTAATCTCCTCGGGGTTCTTG
Organism: Rhynchonycteris naso; assembly: GCA_037038555.1. Lineage (NCBI taxonomy): Eukaryota > Metazoa > Chordata > Mammalia > Chiroptera > Emballonuridae > Rhynchonycteris > Rhynchonycteris naso. The sequence continues at coordinate 131,079,237 of CM072998.1, forward strand.
GTAGCAATCAATCTGTTCTGCAGGTGGTCAAAGGCTTCTTGGAAGTCCCCGTACATGCTCTCCCCAATCACCGTGGGGTGGACGTGCTCGGAGATGGGCTGGCTGGAGCAGTCATAGAAAAAGAGCAGAGAATCCAGGGTGATCTGGAAGGAGTCCACACTGAACTCAAACTGCCGGCGGATGGAGTCGACGAATTTCAGCTCCACGTTGCGCCCGTTCTTGTTGGAGAGGGAGATGAGGCTCCAGCGGTCGGTTTCCGTGCAGACCTTCACCAGCTTCTGGACGTACGCCTCCTTCAGAGTGACCGGGCTGATTCTGAGCTTGTTCACACCCTCCGGCAAGAAGTTCAGAAGGGAGCACAGAACCACGTCCCTGACCAGCTGAAATTCTACCTCGCTGGGAAGAGCCACGTGAAAGATCAGGTCCAGGTCTTTGCAACCTAAGCCATTGTCTTTGACCAAGACGTGGCCAGCAGCGGAGCCATTCAGCCGGACGTCCTGCACCTTGATGCCCGCCTCCTCCAGTCGGCTGCGGACGGTCTGGACGATGTCCTTCAGAGTTATCTTCAAGGTCGGAAAGTTGCCCCGGCCATGGATGGGCACGACCTCGGTCAGGACCTCATGCAGCCGGCTGACCTGGTCCCAGCTGAGCACGCTTAAGGACACGCCGTGCCTGCTACTGCTCTCCTCGGCCATCTTGGGTGTTCTCACCAGGGAAACTGAAAGAGGGAGAGACAGAGTTAGTTAGGGTTCACTTCTACAGGCAAAGCAGCTTGAGGGACTCAAGCAATGACGCTGATTTTCCTCTGAACATTTTCCTGTAAAATAGTAATAAATGGTACCTACTGCTAGGTGTTACTGCGAGGATTAAATCAGGTAAATATGTAAAGAACAGCGCTTTCATGAAGTACGGACAAGACACACATTTACCCTATACCAAATTGGACAAGTTCATAATTTTGTTGCAGGTGCTTGTTTCATATGTTTACTTGTTTTGTCTGCGTGAGGGTAAACGTGAGGAGTGGACAGTGGGGGTTTATGTGACAGGAGGGAGGCAGACTCTTACATCCTGTCACCTGAACACAACATTAGTCAACAGAAGGCCTGCAGGTTTGCTAAGTCTCCCTGTTGTCTATGGAGAGGACCTCTCCTGCTCTCGGCACCCTACCTGCACCTTGAACTTGTGGACACCTGCGCCACACTCAGAACACAGGCTCCGCGAGGAAAGGCTTCCTTCACTCTAGGAACGGATGCATTCTCAACTCTGGGCTGCAACCACCCCAAGAAGAGGGGGTCAGGTCAGTACTGGTAATATCAAGTACATGGATGTCACAGTAACATCAGCCCTGCAGCCTTTTTCTTCGTGGGAGTGGTCTGCCCTATGACTAACACCTTTGTTATCCAGGCTAGGACCATGGAGCTGTTTAAATGACAAAATTCCTGGGTTACAAAGGGTTAGGTCAGCTATGTAGTGGAACAACTCTGCCCAGCAAGGAGGCCCCACATAGCATGTGGGAAACTTCCTTGGGGGAGTGTCATTTTTCACCTGTACTTTGAAAAATAGTACCTAGATGCTATCCAAGGGGAAAGCTCGCACTCAGTGGAAGAAAAACGCCACCACTCACACTTCACCTGCTGGAGCCACAGTCACTAATTTTCAACTAAGTAATTATACTTTGCAGAAAATGAAATGCAACATATTCCTGGAAATCCTGATACACAGAAAAAAATATTGATATATTAGAGTCAAGGTTAGATGGATCAAACATTAGCTATAAGGATGGAAGAGCTGAAACAAAAGGTCAAGGTGTTCTCAGATTTCACAGTGAGCAGTCTTCCCACCCCCTTCACCTTTCTGACTGGCGGAACACATGCAACACCTGCCCCAGTGACCTCTGCAGTTGCACTTCTGAATGCACACCCAGCACCTGTTGTCCTGAGATGACAAGTGGAGCTTTGGTCATGCCCTGGGGCCAGGGATCCTTGCCTTACCTACAGTGCTCAAATCAACAGGGTGGCTGTCAGTGCTGGGCGCCACTGCACACAGTGAGTGGAGCTTTCCAGGAGCTGGCCATTAAGAAGGTAAGTGAGAACACAATATATCAGTACAGGCTGTGGGTGCTAAAAAGAAAATGTAATATAAAGAAAGAAGTGTTCTTTGACTGGGTGAGCAGGAAGGAGACTTATGGGGACTGAACACAGGACAACTTAAAACCAGCAGGAGCTCGTGGCTGGAATCAATAGGCAGAGGCAGCATGCAGCCAAGACCTGGCCATGTCCAGTCTGGCCACTATGCACCTCTCCTCAAGTCAATCACAGGCTCCTATTTGCATGTAGGTTAAGACACTGAATTTGCTTGGCTGGCATGGAAAGGCTGAGCTCCAGGAAGATCAGTCCAGGGATGAGTGCTCCTCTGCTTGCTACAGAAAATTACTTGCCAAGGGGAAGATAAAAGTTTCCCTTCAAACCTGTTTGGACAGTGTTAAAGCCCTAGGCTATCTGATCATTCTACCAGAGCACTCCCAAGTTCCAGAAACCACACAAAATTTGTGATGAAATATTGAATGTCTACTGTGGCTGGTATTTAGCTTCTAGTCAGGTTTGGGACAGAAGTTTTCTTTCTAATGAGCTCTGTGGACACTTGGTTCTTCATGGCCCCTTTTATGATGAACATACAGTGCAATTGTGCCTATCATACAGGGCACTACCCAGTAAGTTCCAATGCCCACAGAAAGGTATGGCTCAAGCTTTGTTTCAAGCCACTGCTAAACAATCTGTGATTTGATGACAGATTTCAGTCAAGTATGCTGATCTAACTGTAAAAATACAAATGGGTGAGCTGTAATCTAATCGTACTTGGGATAGAAAGAACAATTAATTTTAAGAAAATCTCCAGGACGAACCTGGAGAGTTATTCTCACGTTGCAGAAAATCACTGTAGGAATAGCTTTTGACTCAGGCCTTTCTTTATAAGGAATTGTTAAAAAAAAAAAAAGAAGAAGTGGAGAGTTAAAGTTGGGATTACGCCCACCTCTAAAACAATGTGGTTCTTAACATTAGAAGAGGGACATCTAACACCAGTGAGAAGCTGGTGAAGCTATCACTGCTTCTGGGAGAGAAAAGTACATATATATGAGAATTTTCATTTTAAATCTCTGAACTTGTAGTAGATTCAAAGTTAAAATCTGTTATAGACCAAAAAAAAAAAATCTGTTATAGACCAAGAATTTGTAAGGTTCATATGGGAGGAGGGGCAGTACTAGATGGAAGAGTAAGGGAAAATAGGACTGATATATATTAGCCCCATAAAAGACATTATGAAGCCACAATAATTAAAACATTGTGGTACTGGCAAAAAAGCAGACAAACTGATGGAAGAGAATTTTTTTAATCTAGGAATAAAATCTAATAATCAGGGGATTTATATATATATAACATTTCAAAATAGTAAAGGAAAACTTGAGACATCTGAATAGTTATCTAGATTTTAAAAAACTCCTTATCTTGTGCCAAAGTAAGATCTCGATGGGTGAATTAAAAACTTAAGTATAAAATATAAAACCCTAAAGTACTAGAAAAAAACATAGAATTTATATACTTACATAGAGAAGGTAGTCCTTTCTAAATTATATAAAACCTAGAAGTCACAAAACTGGTGCATTTGCCTATAAAAAAATTAAAATCTACATAGTAAAAAAACCATAAAGAAGTCCGAAGACAAAAATATTTGTAACATTAGGCAAAGCATGCATTTTTTTAATGAATAACGAGCTTCTACAGATCAGAAACATTAGAACCCTATCAGAAAAAGGGTCAAAGCACGTAAACAGTGGCTCAGACGCATAACATATTCAACCATACCTTAAAAGGATGGGCAAATTAAAACTTCAGTGTATCTTTTTTACCTATCAGATTGGCAAGATCCAGAAGCAGTCACCTTAGGTACAATGCCCCTGAGTTCTCTCTAGAGAACAATGTGGCAGTCTTAATTTTCCGTAGATAAACCCTAGGACATAGCAATTCTACTTTTAGGAAGTCTACTTTGGATTTGCCCTCTGGGTATACTTGCAAGTATGCTCAAGACTATTCATTGGAGAATTATGTATAAAGCTACAAGTGCCAATGCATACAGTTGTCCATAGAGTTGACAGCTCTGTCTGTATGAGTGTGAAATGCTCAAGATTTATTCATAGAAAAGCAAGTGTGTGAAAGTACAAGTCTATGCTTATACAATCACAGACATCTCTGGAAGGCCAGAGTGGTTCAACCTGTACCACATGTCACCTGTAGGTTGGGAGAAAGAAGACAAAGAAAAACTGATTTCAACCCCTTTTAATTTAGAACCTATACATGTGTTGGTTGAAAAAAGTTAAAATCTTATGAGCTGTGTTCTAAAATCTTTCTCCATTAGCTTTTTATTCATCTGCTACTTTAATTCCTTCAGCTCCTTTGCTATCCTTCCCAACCATGCCCATATCTATGTGCAAAAATCAAAAAAATTTAGAAGCTTCCCCTCCAAGTATTAAATGCTGATCACTAGAGGGGTGGGAAAGGGAGGAGAGACTATTTTTCTTCCATTCTGGAGGAAAGTTTCTATCAAGTTACTACTTAGGTACTGTATGAAAGATGATGTTCTGTTTACCAAAACAAACAAACAAAACCCCCAAAACTTTAAAAAATAATTGATAAGTCATCTCATCTAATACCATTCTGTTATTAAAAAATATTTTTTGGCCTGACCAGGCGGTGGTGCACTGGATAGAGCATTGGTCTGGGACGTGGAGGATCCAGGTTCAAAACCTTGAGGTCACCAGCTTAAGTGCAGGGTCGCTGGCTTGAGTGTGGGATCATAGACATGACCCCATGGTTGCTGGCTTGAGCCCAAGGTCTCTGGATTGAGCAAGGGGTCACTCGCTCTGCTGTAGCCCCAGGTCAAGGTACATATGAGAAAGCAATCAATGAGAAACTAAGGAGCTGCAATGAAGAATTGATGCTTCTCATCTCTCTGCCTTCCTGTCTGTCTGTCCTTATCTGTCCCTCTCTCTGTCTCTGTCACAAAAAATATTTTTAAATAAAATAAATAATATAAATAAATGTATTTTGTAGTTTTATAAGAATTGCTATATCTCATTTCAGACATTATGGCTGCCATCATATGAAAGTGTTATGTTAATCATTAGCTATAGCTGCAAAAATCTTAATAAATGCAATAAACATTGTTTTAATACTCTAAAATGCCTGTGGTTGGCTTCTTCCACGTCAGCTTCTGACACATATATGAATACCAATATTAACTTTTAGAAAAAATCTAGATACAGGCACAGTATGGGACACAACAAATGCCAAGGTCATGGTGTAATTTTTAATTCTCCTAATTTACCATAATCTAGGTATAGGGACTCAAGGTACTGAAGGCACACATTTAGGCTGGGTTCATATTCAGTACTTTGCTCATTAGAAGAGTCCAGAATGAGTTACTGGTGGCTACTAGAAAGCAATTCTTTGTTTTCCCTCTCACCCAAACAATTTCAAATATCAGAAGTACATTTTCTAGTTACTTAGACAAACATTGGTATTATTAATAAATCCAAGTCATAGGTCCTTAAATGCTTAGAGAACACACCAGAGCTTAGTGCGACAGTTTTAGTTAACCACTAGAAATCAATATAGATGTAATCTCCATATAAAAGAATCATACAAAACACACATTCCCAGCTCATGAAAGGCCCTGCTTAAAGGCAAATTCTAGTTCTAAATTTCATGAAATAGTGACTAGAAAAGTAATCTGAAGCCTGGTAAATTCAAACTAAAGTGTTTTATTTTCCTTTTACTGTCTGAGAAGCAGAGTCATCATATTTTGAACAGAGAAAACTGGAGAAGGTAGGAACCATGACTTCTCATTGATCTGAAAATCCAGGCACTATTACAAGTGAGGATGACCAACTTCCTACTCAGTTCAAGCTATTTAAACTTCTAAAATGTTCGACTCACAATGAACAACTATCTTGGGTGCCCTTGAATTCCTTTTCTTCTACCATCTGTCTGCAACACAAGAGTTGAATAGACACATGAAAAGAACACAGGTTTCCAGATAGCAACCAAAACAAGAGGAAAAATCAAAGGAGGCTGGAAGATTACACCAAGCTCCCTGATGACAAGTTGATGTCTAGTTTACTTTGTTTCCCTACAGCCTGGGGCAGAGCCATTCAATGCAGGATGACCTGAAAACCTATGTTTGAGCCCATTATTTTTTTTGGAGGATGGGTATTCTAGTTCTGCTTCATACTTTACCTAAAACCAAAAACAAGAGTGGCAGAGGCTAGGAGAGCATGAAGCGACTCAGGGACTCAAGGCAGGCTCATAGGACAGGCAGAGGGACAGCTGGAGATGAGAGTGCTGAGGACACTTGTAGCCCTTCCCAGTCTCATGGTCAAAGGCTTAGGTCAAATCAACACTGACTCCTGCGTGCAACTGGTCTGAGACAGCCTGTCCAAAGAGTCCTTGATGTGTGTGCAGCTGTCCCTCCACGCAGTGAAACAGGTACACATGTAAGTCAGGTCTGTGACATTTAGCATGAAAGCTGCAGAAGCTCTCGTGCAGAGGTCTCATGGAATTCCTGCAGCTCTCCTGCTACAGCAGCCCCTCCATCCAGCCCAGAGACAACTGAGAAACATCTTCTTCCTCTGACCCGTTAAGAATACAAAAAAACCGCCTGACCTGTGGTGGTGCAGTGGATAAAGTGTCGGCCTGGAACGCTGACGTCACCAGTTCGAAACCCTGGGCTTGCCTGGTCAAGGCACATATGGGAGTTGATGCTTCCTGCTCCTTCCCCAGCCCTTCTCTCCTTCTCTCGCTTCCCCTCCCACATCTCTAAAGTGAATAAATAAAATTAAAAAAAAAAAAAGAATACAAAAAAACCTCAAACATATTTCAGCATTCCGTTGACAACAAACTTCCCTTTCACTGTTATTGAATGTTACCTTGAAAGCCTGGACCTTCCTAGTAACATTTTCCTGCTCAGGGCAAGAGACCCAGCTATGGGCAATGGACCAAGTCTGGTGACAGACTCTAAGGGAGGCATGTATGCAGAGCAAAGACACCTGCTGTCCCTGGCTTCTGGATGAGACTAAATAAATACACCTGTGAAGGCATCCTCTGTACAAACTATTCTCCTCTGTCTACAACAGAGGACCCTTTAAGCAAAAAGTTTCCTTACCTATAAGAGCCCAGAGAATGTAAGCAGAAGTGGAAGCAGATGACAATATACATCATGAAATCCCTCCCACTTCTTCCTTAGCCAGCCGAGTGAATGAGAAGCCCAGTCTGGGCCTGTTGCTTTGTTTCCTGGAAAAGGAAGGTGTGCAGAGGCACATGTCAAAGCAAACGAAAGACCACTGAGCCCGAGCCACTCCACATCATTCCCATTACACTCTCACAAGCACTGCAAGGGAACTGCACTGTCCCTTTCCCACAATTTAAAAGCAAGGATCAGGAAGGATTAAGTGAATTGTCCCCAGATTCTCAGCTTCTGAGTCAGTGTTCTAAGTCCTGGAATTGGTGGCAATTTCCACCAGTTCTTGATCCTGCTAAAGAAATCTAAAACAAATTTTATTGGTCCTGTCCAAAAAAGGAGAAAGCAACCTTCTGTTGCTGACTGTTGGTGGTGCAATAGATAGAGTGTCAGCCTGGGACACTGAGGTTCCAGGTTTAATACCCTCAGGTCACCAGCTTGAGTATGGGACCATTGATATAATCCCATGGTCACTGGCTTGAGCCCAAAGGTCGCTGGTTCAGCTGGAGCCCCCAGTCAAGGCACATATGAGAAGCAAGCAATGAACAAGTGATGCAACTATGAGATGATGCTTTTCATCTCTCTCCCTTCCTGTCTTTCTCTCTAGAGAAAAAACAGAAAAGGAAGAAAGAAAGCAACCTTCTGTAAACCATATCACTATGCACATACCTCCCTACTGTCTCTTGCCCCCACCATGTAGAGACAGCAAAGTTTGAATCAATCACCCTTCAATGCCTGTTTAGTGCAGACTCCAGTTGAGGACAGTGGTCATCTTTCAGGACACTAGGGTGGCTCTGAGGGAAGAGATGCACCAGAATAGGCAACTCACTGCCCACTGCGTGCTGTGGGAAATCCCAGCTCTCAGTGGGATGCACAGCAGCTATTTCATCACTGAGCATTGCACCTTTCCCCCATAGTAATCCTACCACTTCCTCAGGCTCCTGCAGGTACTGACAGATGCAGAACCCTCCAGGGGCTCTTTGTATGGCCACAGGCATGGCCCAAGGACACCAAAGTGACCACATGTTTAGCCAGGTGTCCTAATATGAGCCACCAAACTCTACATGACAACATGCCAGAGACAGTGTTGTAGGGCTGTGTGTGGACTGCTGCAGTGATTCCTTCAGCATCCCTGGAGAGGGAGACCCTATCTTGTTCCCTTACAGATGAGAACACTGGGAACAAAGAGGATCCACAGAATAACTGGGGAGTGGCAGAAACAGAACTGAGGCTCCCTGGAGGCGGACACTGGAGTGTCTGTGTTGGGGTGTGGACAGGGTTTGAAGACAAGGGAGCTGCTCAGGGAGTTGTAGGAAGTAGTCCACAGCAAGAGGAAGGGAAGGGAAAGGAAGGAAGGCAGGAAAAGAGGAGAAGGTGTGAAGGTTTCTTACAAGATGGAGGGAGAGATGTGCAAAAGCCACCTGAGAAAGGTTAGATGGCAAGTGCTGAAAGCAAGACAGAAGCACAGAGAACCAAACTAGTGACTTTCCATACAGAAACTCTCCTCTCAGAGTCAGCCGGGACCTAGGGGGTGTTGGCAAACTGGCGAGCCGCCAGAACTGAATGTAATGAAGTCTAGAAATTCTAATAGTTGTGCCAATGTCTGTGTTAAAGAAACTGGCTGGGCGATGAGGGCCTGGGGTTCTCTCCCGTGGGAGGTCCGCAACGCTGGCTCCATGGCAAGGCAGTGGTGATTTCAGAGAAAGCAAGCCCAAAAGGGAGGACTCAGGAGTGGAAGGAGCTGGGACAGTCAGCTTGCTGGGCAAGCATTATGAAGAAAAATAACGGCACTAGTGACGGATTCTAGGAATGGGCCAATCCTTACTTATCTGGGCAACCGGGCCCCCAGCTCCACTCACTGAATAAAACAGTGATTCCAGGATTTGTTCTGATGCCTGAAAGATTGGGAGTGTCCAGCTGTTGATAAAGCAACAGAACAGGACACTCCCTGCAGACAATAAAGCAACTTGATCAGATCCATGAAACAGATAACCCAACTGGAGCTGCAGAGACAGGTGGGTCCATCTGCAAGAAGTGACCAGGACCTCATGGGCAAGCACAGGAAGGAGAACTGGAACAGAACCAAAAATAGAAGCAGCCTGGCACAGATCGACCCATGCATGCATGGTGAACCTGGGACTGGACACCTGCCACTTTCCCACCTGGGTATAGGTTGATCCCTGAGATTCCTTTATCTTGGGGAAAAGCGCCAGGCGCTTTGAATGACCATGGCTTGACATATGCAACAGCAGATAAGTGGGCAGAAAGGAGAAAAACCAGGGTCAAGGTGGATTTGGCTTTCTGAAGAGAAAGCCTCCCTCACTCCTTGAATTCCTAAAGGGGTGAAGGCCAGAAGTTATCTAGGACCGGGGCAGCCTGAGCAAGTCTTTTGTCTGCTAGCTGCAAGACCTCTCACCAGGGTCCCCGGCCCCACCACCAGGGAGGTGGGATATTCTGGTGACTTCCTCGCTGCCCCCAAACACATTAAAGAGTTATAGATAACCAAGGCACACATCTGTGTTTAATGTACATGGAATAGAATTTTATATTAGTAGACAGCTCAAAGCAACAGAACCAGATAAAACAATGCCTTCCTTATGAAAAGGACAATAAAATATATTGTGTTTACTTTTTCCAAGAAGTTATGTTTATAGTTGCCGATGCAAACACCCACAAACACATTCTACCTTGGTTCAAATAACTGCACCATGCCACAGAGCTGTGTCCAGAGAAAACATTTCTAAGTCAGTGACAAAACAGACCCACAGATGGCCTTTTCTCACTCTTGGCTCAGGTCACACTCAGGTCTCAATCTATTTTCTCAGGGTTATCAGCATCCTCCAAGCCACTCAACACTATTGCTTACCAGAGCTGAAATATTTGGTCAGATTCTCACAGTAATTGAGAAAGAGAGAGTGTTGGACCAAAGCAGAACCTGGTGCCTCCTTGCTGTGCTTTCTGAGTTTGAGGGGCCCTCACAAGTTCTTCCTCCACACTGATGTCAACACACAGCCTTGGTTATCAATGACTGGGCTCTGTCCATAGACACCCGCCCTGAGACACTCCAAACAGAAAGCTCATCTGTCTGTCAAAATACGATGCTTCAGCAAGTGTGGTGGAGAGATAATGCTACAAATAGCAGGAGCAGAATCAAAACACTGGCCCACACATGACAGAGGCACCACAGACGTTCAAGTGCTTAAAGGGATATGTTGAAATCATTGCAAATGTAGATATTAACAAGGTCAGAACATAGACATGTTTTGATGGAAGCTAAGCAGAGAAGCCTTGGTTTTTCCAAGGTGTCAGCATTATTAAGTGCTAACTACGCAATTGAACTGGAAATAATCCTCGGTGCTACTGGGTGGCCCACTCTCTCTTACCAAATGCCTCTTTCTAAATCAGAGATGTTACTGGTCTGAATTCATGAAAAGAGATTCCCAGAGCTGGTCCCACTGTTTTAGAGACTTACTAAACTGGGAAAATAAGACATTTTCTAAGAGACCATTGACTATAAGGATGCTCAAGGGGGAAGGGCTGACAGCCCTGCCCTCAGTTTTATCAAGAGCTGCTTCCACAGGCTGCTTTACCATAGACTCTCCAGCTGCGAGCTCTGTACAGCTGTCAGCTGTCCAAAAGAGATCCTCAGTCCCCTAACAGTCTAGTGACTAGCAGCATCACTGGGCCTTCTCAGGAATGGCACAAGCCACTCTCAGGTACTCAATGCAATTCACAAACATTAGACACATATACACACCCTCACTCACATAGGTCTAAGGACACTAATCATGCACACTTCATCCAGGTTTGCCTTTTGCACAGACCCTTCCCTGTGGAGTTAACAATCACGCATGGGTCCCCGACCTCTGGTCTGAGCGTGGCAGCAGGCTCAGTGGTCCCTCTGACATTATAAAGGCTGCTAAGGACAGAAATTTAAGTAAACAGGCAGAATTGGGGAAGGGCTGGGATTAAAGTGAAAGGGCAAAACCATGGGGTGGCACCTCTTTCTACAGCAACTGCATCTCAGGTGGCCAAGCAACCTTGTCTTTGGTGTTCCTGGATGTGTGTAGTCATACCAGCCATGGCCATGGTTCACTAGGATAATTACCAATAAGTCAGCATTTATAAAGTCATGTGTTGTTGTCATTACGCATCTCATAGGTACTATTTACTTGAAAGTTATTCCCTGTTGCAGTTTTAAATTTTAATTGTTGATAAATTGTTGGAGTCCTGGTCCCCTGCCACTCTCAGATTTCATCTGCAGTTCTTTGATTACCTTATGATAACTCATAAGTTTTCTCAACTATAGAAAAACAAAATAATGCATGCTGAACTAGGAATCAAACAACCTGTTCTAGGGTCAGGTCTGACTCACAGGGTGAATGATTACCAATGAATTGGCCACCATGACTGAATTCCCTTTCATTCTTTCAAATATGAGTTCCTACCGTATTTCCAGGGCTGTTCTGGAAGCTTATGAGACAAAGCAAGAGACAAAGATCTCTGCTCTGGCAGAGCTTATATCCTGGCTGGCACTCTTCTTTTATAACCTCGTGTTGGTAACTCTCGCCTCCCACACAAGCAGAATCAGAATTTGAGAGTCTAGCATTTTTGAAGATGATGGAGACCTGAACTGCCGAACACTGTATCCACAAACACACACTGGATTTCACTGAAAAAAGTAAAATCTCTCATTAATATTGTTATAAAGATTACAAATTGAAATGATAGTTGACATGATGGGTTCAATAAAATTAAAGTTCTTTTCACCTGTTTACTTTTACTTTTTAAATGTGACTACTGGAAACTTAACTGTGGCTCTCACATTTTTATTGGATAGTGCTGGTCTCTTGTCCTTATTATGATGAAGAAACTGGAGCCTGAAGAGGCATCCTCCCACTGTGGCCTCCTTACAGCTACTTCACGTGATGGACAGGACTGGCCACAACCGCATAGCCGGCTAACGGTGGAGTCCTCATGCCCGTCTCCTCACTATCAAAGGCACAGGTCAGGGATAAACAAACAGGGTGAGTTGAGGTGAGGCAGCGGGCCAGGTGATGTGGAGGACTGCCCCTTCTCCCAATCCTGAGGGCTAAGCAAGGTGAGAGCAGCTATGTCAACCCAAAGGGGGTGGGGGCAGGTCAAGAGTCATGGAAAATGTTCTTGCAGGTGTTTCCAGGGAGCTTATATGGAGACAGATATGGGATTTCTGTGTTCATCCAACTAAAGACAAGATTTGGAAAAAGCAGAAAACAAGGCATGAAGCAGCACTGTGGAGAAGTACTGAAGAGGAGAGGAATGGGAGAAGAGTAGCACAGATGGGCTAGTGCAGGGGCCTCTGAGAACGGTGTGAAGACAGATCAAAGGCAGTGGAGGAGGAGGAGCATTCATCGGATCAGATGTTTAAGTGTGCCTTCTGTGAGGCGTGGCAGGGCAGCTGGGAGGGCTCTTCTACAGGAGGTGGAGAATGAACAGAAGGTCAGAAAGGTTCAGGCCCTGACTAGATGCTCAGCCTCCTGAGGGTCGGGAAGACCCTGCGAGTCATGAAAAGTGGTGTTCCAGGAACTTGAAATGCAGAATTGGCCGGAGGCAGGGAAAGGAGCTGACTACTGCTCTCATCAAGTTACTGTCTGTAGCCCTAAACCAGGTCAGTGATGGCAGTGGAAAACAAAAAATTAAAAAGACAAAGAATCAGCAGAACTGGCCATCGGGTGCCTGTGGAAAGAGAAGGGCTGATGGCATAAGGCTGGTTTTGGGTGAATGGGCAGGATGGGAGTGAAGAAGGGAGCAGGGTTAACCGCTGAGGGTTTTCAGCTGTGAGCCAATTAGTGGTCCCTGCACCTCGGCTCCAAACCTATACCTCTGAGGCCTCCACTTAGAAAAAGGCCCAGGAACCACCCTGCATTTTAGAAGCTTTTGGTCCCAAAAGCTGTAGCCCCTTGGTCCACAAGGACGACATGTACTTAAAGTAGGCCTCCCTCTCTGAGAGGAATGGCAGTCAAATGCCCGCAGAGCACTATGTGCCCTTAGCTACTGTGTGACAGGCCCTGCTCCAGGGCTGGGGAGCAGCAGTGAGCACACAGCCCTGCCCCTTGGGGCCCTAGTGCTTGTGGCTGAGACAAAGCAGTGCAACTGAGTGCCCGAAGGACAGCGAAGCTGCCCCAGCTCCTCCTGCACCCTGAGCTCTTCCACAGGCCTTCCCACAGCCTGTTCCCTGGGATCCTCAGCACCTGGCACAAACTACTCCCTAGGCAACACTTTTAACCACTTAAGTGACTCAATCACTGTTGTCCAAGAAAAAAACACTGACAGTAGGTTAGTGATCAAAACCCCAAAAGGCTCTGAGACTAAAAACATGCTATAAGGAGAGTTACTCAACACCAGCAATTGTTTCTTCATAGTAGTTTTCTCCTGTTGTTCCAAGAAGTTCTGCAAACAGTTTTAGAACAGGCTACAGGGGATAGCTGTCTAAAAACTATTAGTTCTCAACAATTTATAAGGCTATTTCTCACATAGCTGGGTGATATAGAGATGCTTCCTCCAAACCCTTTAACCACTAATATGAGCTTCCTTATAACGCATGTGTAGTGAAAGAATAAAAAAGTCAGAAATTCCAGAAGCAGCAAAAGAGATCACCACCACTGCTGTACCTGAGTGGTTGTACACACATGAACGTTCTTTACACAGGTGTCTGTTTCACGCAGTACAGCGTATGACAATTTCACATGCTACAGTCAGAACACCGAGATGCAGAGCATGTTTTTCTATATTGCCTTGCTTAATTTGGTGACAATACCCAAAATAAGCAATGAGTCTTATCTAACCATACACAGACACACACACACACACCCCTACAAAATAACAAATACAGCCTAGAGAACAGTGTGAAACCAAGAAACCCAAGTACAAGTTTAACTCCTGAAACTAGCCTTGGGCTTCCGCAACTTCTCTAAGTAACACCTTGGCGTTCAGAACATGTTGCTTGTCTCCTTTAGTGACTGACCCCATAAGCACAACATATCAAAGATGAAGACAAGGGACTACTTACTTGACCAGTTAAAAAACAAAACATTATTTTCTAATTCAGTATCCAATGAATCTGGTCACCGGCACTGGCAGAACAAGGGCACTACAGTCCACACTAAGTTATCTTTATTGCCGGGCAGTTCCTTGAACTTTCAGAAGTGCAAGGGCTTCTCTGTTCTCTAGTGGGTAGTGCAAAACGTCCCCAGCCTACTCCGGCCTTGAACGCTGGGCATGTGGCTAAGTGGGGTGCTGCTGGAAGAGGGCTGTGGGGGGGCCTCCGCAGCTCAGGGTGGGGCTTCAGGGAGCTGGTGGCGCTCAGATAGCACAGAGGGACTAAGCAGGGGAACCGCTGGTGCTAGCCTAAATCACAGTCACTCTGACAGACAGGCCAAGGGCCAAATCCCTTCCTTCAGAGTTACCCCACTCAAGCCCTAGACAGGAGGGAGGTCTGTGGAAGAAAGTCCACACAAGCAGTGTTGCTGGTAGCTATACATTCACACACTAATGTTTCTTATAAAATTAGGGGTCTTTGTTTTGGGTAACAATTTAGAAGCCTCCTGGCAGAGAAAAAGTATTTTTTTGTTAATTTGCTGGTTTGTTTTTTAATGTTATGGAACTCTCCCCACAGCTACCTGAACAATTATATACAACATACTCAAAGCTTCTTCCTAAAAAGTACTTGAGTATAAGTGTACTCTAAAGATATGAGTATACCTGAAGACACAAGATTTCAGTTATCTCAAGTAAAAGCTTGCCTCCAGAGATATTAAGTTTTCCATCTTCACAAACAACAATGGCAAAGGACAGAATTCCTGCTGGTCCAGCTCAGACCGCTTCCCTGAAAGCGAAGAGAAAAGTCAGCATTCTGTAGGCCCCACCCCGCCCCCTTCAACAGCAGTCTCATGTGCCGGTCTTAACCCCCTTCAAAAATATCTCTGGGGATCTCAAACTCATTACAGTTCTTGGTAAGTGCTCCTACCAACCTCACCTTGCTTCCTTGCTCCCTCCTTGCCAAGTTATACATGTTGAAAGGTTAGTGCCCCTTGGAGGGCAGCTGAGCCTGGCCCAGAGTAGGCTTCAAGAGGATTTAATTATCTTAACTTCATTTCCTGGGGAAATTCAGGTTCCTAACCCACCTACCAAATATCGTGAATACCAACTGTCACAACACAAATATCGTAATTACCGATATCGGTGCACTTTAAGCCCTGCATTGTTTGCATATTGTAACTCCATTAAAAAAAAAATCAAACAAAAGTTAAAAAGCAGCAGGTCCCTACTTAAGGACTTGGGCAGCCCGGTCGAAGCCTTCCTTCCTCTGAACCAAAAAGGGTAAGGGAGCTGAGCTGATCGCTCCGCGGAGTCCAGTCCTAACAGTCGATTTTAGTGAAGATGGGTTAAGTCGGCCCTCCCCTCCCCCCCGCTTCGAGGTAACGCTGTTCTGCTGCCCGCCCGCGTTGAGTTAGGTCTACAGGCTACCCACCTGTACTCAGGTTCGCCACCTTTCTCGGACTCCCCTCCCACCTTCGTGATCTGGACTGCGGCACCTCCCGGGCCAGCGGCGCCTTTGAGCCACCCGCGGCACCGCTAGCCTAGTCAACTGACTGTCATGGCTTTTAGTCTACACATAAGCAAGTTTCATTTCTAAAAGGGACGGAACCAGGTCGCAGACACCTTATTTCCAAAACGTTCCGAGAGAAACTGCATCGCACAAGTCTCTCGCTTGGGTCACTTTGCTGCTGTCCGTGTCTACAGCCTGGTGTGAGTCCACGAAAAGTGAGCGATCTCCGCCTGGGCCCTGACACCCAGCCTAGGAAGCGCCCCTCCCCGGCCCGGTCGGATACCAACCCCTGACCGCTGCGTCTCCAACTGTGCCTCCCCAAACCGCCGCATTCGAATTCTCGGTGCGCGGGCAGGAGAGGGTGTAGGTGCCAGTGGGAGCGTAGGTGCGAGCCCGAGAGACCGCAAGCGAGGAAGGGGTGGCGGGGCGCCGGCGGACGCCGGGTAGGAACCTAAAGCCCCATCACGTACGCTTCGGCCTCCCCGCCGCGCCCAGTCGGCGCGCAGCCCGCGGGACGCACCGAGCAGGAACTCGCTGAAGTTTGCCAAGACCCGGCCGAAGTCTCTAGAAAGTTGCAGCTCTCTCTCGGAGCGTCTCGCCTGACCCACGGGGGCGGAGGGAGACTGCCACTGCGGGAGCTGCTGGGAGGCGGGGGTGGGGGTGAGTACACCGGGTCCTGGCACCTGTCCGCACCGCCCCTCCCGCCGCCGGCGCCCCCATTGGGCTCGGCGGGGACAAACCCCCGAGGGCAGAGCGCGCGGCTCCCTGGAGCCACCGCATTCTCGCCCCTTTGAAGGAGGGGGCCCTAGACTCACCTTGGCGGAGGAAGAGAAGACAGTGGCAGGTCCTTGGCGTGGGCAGCCCCCAACAGGAGCGGCGCGGTCACTACAGTCCCCGGGCAGAAGCACAGAGTGAACCGGCCGGCCGCCGCCCCCTTCGTTCTTATACGGACTGACCCCGCCCGGGTCACCGTTCCCGCCCCGGCCCCCGCCCCTAAGCCTGCCTCCCAAGGGAGAGAGAGGCAGGGCTGGGCGTAGCCAGCACCCACAGGGTCCTTCCGGCTGGACGCTGACACCGAGGGCAGGGCGAAAGGAGCCCTCTGATTGGCTCCTCGGGTGAATGGTTGCCGAGAGACAAGTAAATCTCAGCGGCAGGAGGGGTAGGGGGATGTAGGGGGGGGGGGGAGGTGGTGTGTGTGTGTGTGTGTGTGTCCCAAAGGAGGTAGCACTGCGCAGGCGCAATAGAGAGGGGCTGTGTTATACCCCTTAACTTCAGAATCTCTGGGACTCCTTTTGTTTCCACTTTCCACTTCGCTTTTTTTCTGCCGTTCCTGTCACATAACTTTCTCTAAGCTTTTCCCATCTTCATTCCGCTCCCTCTTGGACCTGTTTGTTTTCCTTCTGCTTCTCTGGAAGTTTCGTGTTGGTTCTTTCTTTCCAGGAGTGAGGAGTGAATCCCTCAGCCTACTTTTGCGGTGTGCTTTGAAGTCGGAAAAAAATTATGGTTTCTGAACTGGAGGAACCTTCCTAAATCCCCAACCAAAGTGCCTGGAGATTATTGGGGAAAGCAGTTGGTTCTCTGGCCGGAGTTAACCACCTGCGTGTAGTTAGTGGGACTAAGAGCCTCGAAGAATCCATCGCCAAGCCTGGCAACCGCCACAGCTTCCGCCCTGCGCAAAATGTCACAGGGCTCAGCCGGGTGTGTTATATAACATGCAGGCGGAGCTTGGACACTGCCCACTCATTCCACAGCAAGTGGTTGAGCTCTGGTTCTAAATTCAGATAACCTGAGTGGGACTTCCATTCCACACCTATTTGTAAGGCCTTGGGCAGCTAACTTAACCAACTCTCCATAAATTCCCATCTCCTTACCTGTACCATGGTTCTAAAAATGGAACAGCTTTGTAGGGCTATATAAGAATTAAATAAGAAAAGGGAAAGTTATTAGTGCAGTGCTTAATATAAAGTGCGTGGTAAATGTTATATCGAATAGTAACTGTTGTTTATCAATAAACATTTATTGAGCTTGTACTGATCCTCCACTGGGTAGCAGGAGAAAAGGCTGTTTCCCAGATGTGGTATTTCTGTACCCTGCCCCTTCCATTCCTGCCTGAAATAAATATGGCTCTCAGAGTCTGCCAGGATAAAAAGAGTTCTCAAATATATGCCTTCTCTGGGGAGGGAAAGGTTCCTTGAACCTCAAGGAGCTAAGAGATCAGGATGAGTACTTGTAAGGAAAGCCACAGTGACTCTTTGTTGGACATGGAATCAGGATATATGGTCTGAATTTTTTCTTTTAATTTTTGTTTTGGGGTATAAATTCATTAAAGTGTACAAAGCATATACGTACAGAATGATGAATTTCTATGTGTATGCCCATATAACTGCCATCCAGATCAAGACATTGGCAATCTCCAACTTCCTTATGCCCCTGCCCATTCAGTGTCCCACAAGGGTAACCACTGTTCTGACCTCTATCACCATAGATAAGTTTTACCAATATTTGAACTTGATATGGATGGATACATAGTGTGTGTACTTTTGTGTCTGGCTTCTTTCGCTTAATAGTGCATCTATGGAGTTCATCTGTGTTGTTGCACGAAACAATGGTTCATTCTTTTCCAATACTGTGTATTTTTTCATTATATAAATATTCAATAATTTATACATTCATTCTACTAGTGGATGTTTGAGTTGCATCAAGTTTTAGCCTGTCACGAATGAAGCTGCTTACACATAATCTTTTTTTCCAGTTTTATTGACAAATAAAAATTGTATATATTTAAAGTGTGCTACATGATGTTTTGATATACAGTGTGAAATGATCAGCACAACCAAGCTAATTAACATATCCATCACCTCACATATTTGTTACTTTTTATGTGTATGTGTAACGAGAATGCTTAAGACCAATTCACTTAGCAAATTACATGCATGTAATACAGTGCTATTAGCTATAATTACCATGCTGCATATTAGATCCCCAGAACTAATTCGTCCTATACTCAGAATTGAAATTACAGGATTATACATGATAGACTATACATGTATTAAGCTTTAAACAGACTGCCAAACAATTTTCCAAAGTGGTATAGCATATTATTTTCCAGCCAGTGATAAGAGATTTCTGGTTGCTCCATAACTTTGCCTGTATTGGTATTGTCCTCCTATTTACTTTAAAAAGGGGTTTTAAAGTGTATTTCATTGTGATTTGAATTTACATTTCTTTAAGAATCAATAATGTCAAGCAACTTTTTATATGCTTATTGGCCATTTTTATACCCTTTTAATGAAATGGCTGTTTAAGTTTTTTGCCCATTTTCAGGGAGTTGTGTGTCTTTCTGATTTATGAGTACTTTACATATTCTGCATATGAGTCCTTTGTCCAATACATGTATTACAAATATCTTCTCCCAGTCTATGGCTTTCTTTTCATTCTATAGTGTTATCTTTTGATGAACAGATATTCAATTTTTTTTTTTTTTTTTTTTTTTACAGAGACAGAGAGAGAGTCAGAGAGAGGGATAGATAGGGACAGACAGACAGGAACGGAGAGAGATGAGAAGCATCAATCATCAGTTTTTTGTTGCCGTTGTGACATCTTAGTTGTTCATTGATTGCTTTCTCATATATGCCTTGACCGCAGGCCTTCAGTAGACTGAGCAACCCCTTGCTAGAGGCAGCGACCTTGGCTCCAAGCTGGTGAGCTTTTGCTCAAACCAAATGAGCCCGCGCTCAAGTTGGCAACCTCGAGGTCTCAAACCTGGGCCCTTCTGCATCCCAGTTCGATGCTCTATCCACTGTGCCACCACCTGGTCAGGCTGATGAACAGATATTCTTGATTTTAAAGAAACCTAACTAATTAATCTTATTTTTATGAGTAGTACTTTTTATGTCCTGTTTAAGAAATTTTTGCCCAGCCTAAGGCCATAGAGGTAATCTACTTAGTTTTCTACTAGGAACTTGATTGTTTTAGCTTTCATATTTAGGTCTATGATTTATCTCAAATTAATTTTTTGTGTAGTTTGGGGTCAAATTTTATTTTTCCCATATGGAGATAAAATTAACTCAGTGCCATCAGCAAGTATTTTTGTGTATGGATGAATGAGTGACTGAATGAATTGCTGAAGAATTCAGTTTAGAGAACAAAGTGAGTGGTTAGTTAAAATCCAGATTGTCCATAAGAATCCAGTATACATAGTCACATTAAAATTCATGCAAATATTATATTACAATGGCCCTTGGACCATTTCTACTTTTTTAGTATCTCATGGATACCATTAGCACAGGTAGCCTCAGGGTAGAATACAGGTCATAAATTCTTACTTAGAATTTGGTCTGGCGTGGTTTGTTCTACCTTTGCTTAGGTAAAATTTTGTCTAGCTTCCTGACCAGTAGGCAGTTTTGTGGTAGGTATGATAAGAGAGCCAAGAGCCAGAAAAGAAATGCACTATTGATCTATATTTAAAAATGTGTATATAGTTTTCTTTGGGCCCCTTTTTATTTCTGGGGCATGACTTGACTTTTCTAGAATTTTGTTTCTCTTATTTTTTTTAAAAAAATACACAGTGTTCTTTCTACCTCATAAAGCTGTGGCACCCTAGAGATGTATAGAGTCTCAGGAAGTCGCCAGGTTCTGCCCACTGAACATGGAACCATGTATTGAAATTGTCCTTCTGAGATTATTGGAGCCTCCTTCTTGCCAAATTCCAGCCTCTGCTGGAGCACACCCAATGAAAATGGTTCAAGACCTTTGCATTCAGAGTGAGTCTCTGATCTGTATACCTCAAATTGCTGAGTTAAGAAAAGCAAAGGCAGGAAATAGTCTTTAAAATGCAGGTTGTATCTTACTTGTGCCCATGACCCTGAGAAAGTTTTATGTCTCAATAGAATCTTATTTTAAATACTTCAGGAAGCAAAGAAATTCTATCATTAATACTGGGAAACAAAATTTTTGTTGCATCCACAAAAACACTTGTTCTTACTTAATTTGAGTGTGCTGATTTCAAATCTGACATTGGTTTTTCTCTGTGAGCTACAGTTTTTCTGCAATTCAAGATTTTAGGTTTTCATCTTGTAAAATTTTCAACATTTAGTTTAACATAATGAAGTAGAATGTCTTCTTGGGCATCATCTTTGTGAAAATATAAGAATTGATATAATACAGTAAATACACTAATGCACTACAGGCTGGTGCAGCCACTGTGGAAAACAGTATGGAGATTCCTCAAAAAATTAAAAATCGAATTACCTTTTGACCCAGCTATCCCACTTTTAGGAATATACCCTAAGAACACCATAGCACTGTTTGAAAAGAAGAAATGCGCCCCCATGTTTGGGGCAGCATTGTTCACAATAGCCAAGATCTGGAAACAGCCCAAGTGTCCATCAGAGGACGAGTGGATTAAAAAGCTTTGATACATATATACTATGGAATACTACTCAGCCATAAGAAATGATGACATCGGATAATTTACAACAAAATGGATGGACCTTGATAACATTATACAGAGTGAAATAAGTAAAACAGAAAAAACTGAGAACAGCTTGATTTCATACATAGGTGGGACATAAAAGTGAGACTATGAGACATGGACAAGAGTGTGGTGGTTACGGGGTGGAGGGAGGGAGGAGAGGGTGGGAGATCGGGGAAGTAAGGGGCACAAAGAAAACCAGATAGAAGGTGACAGAGGACAATTTAACTTTGGGTGATGGGTATGCAACATAATTGAATGATAAGATAACCTGGAGATGTTTTCTTTGAACATATGTACCCTGATTTATTAGTGTTACCCCATTAAAATTAATTTTAAAAATATACTAATGCACTAAAAGATATGATTGCATCAGAATTTGTCTACAATTTCAAAATAGAACATATTAAAACACTTAATTTAATCATCAAATTTGCGCAAAACTTATTTAGATTATATTCAGGGAAAAATTTGCATTTGTAGCTGTGGTGTTTGTGTACTTGTTGAGGACAATCTCGTTTGATGCTCCAGCAGTAGTCTGCCATCATATATCTGTCCCATCGCCCCTGATAATACTCTTCCATCATCTTCAGATCTTGATGAAAGTGTTCTCCCTGCTCATCACTAACAGCTCCAAAGTTTTCGGGAAACTTATCAAGGTGACTGTACAGGAAGTAAATCTTAACACTCCTGTTACATCCAATGTTGTGGAAAGCCAACAGCATCTTTGAACCAGAAGTTCATAGTTTTCTGCCTTTTTGTTGCCAAGGAAGTTCTTTGTAACTGCCACAAAAGACTGCCATTCTGCTTTCTCCTCCTTATTCATCTTCCTGGAAAATTCTTCGTCATGTATGAGGGTTCGAATTTGAGATCCATCAAATACACCTGCTTTTATCTTCTCAAAAGACAAGGCAGGAAAAGCAGAAATAATATGTGGAAAGCATTCACTTTCTCTATTCAAAGTCTGAACAAACTGTTTCATTAAGCCAAGTTTGATGTGAAGTGGGGGAAAATGATCCTGTCTCGATTAACTACAGGTTCATTCACAACATTTTGCATTCCTACTTCCAGAGCTTCATGTATCAGCCACTCCTTCTGTGTCCAGTGTTTCTCCCAAGCTTGGCTGTCCCACAAACACAGAAAGCAAAGATACTTTGTGAAACCTCTGTTGTCCTAGCAGGAAATTTACCATTTTAAGATCCACACAAATGATCCAGTTATGCTTCTCATACTTCAGTAAGTCGAGGACAATTTTGATGTCATTATAATCTTCTCACAGATGAGTTGAATAACCAATTGGAACTGCTGCATAAACATTAGCATTGTGTAGGAGAACACATTTCAGACTCCATTTAGAGCTGTCAAGAAATAGCCGCCATTCTGTTGGACTGTAAGTGGTAATATCTAGCTGGCTGAGAAGACTACTGATATCATGACAGTAAACGAAGTGTTTGTCTTCAGAAAAAAATCCACAAAAATTTGTACATGCTTCCTAAATGGGATACTTTAGCTGACTGATGAAGTACATTCTTTTCTTGAAGCCTGGAGGCTAATAACTCAGCTGCTTTCTTTGATAGGCCCAAATCTCTTACTAAGTCATTCAATTTGGGTTGGCTGAACTGCTGAGAGGTTCAGAGGAAGACCCTTCAGATTCTACAACCATTTCCTCATGCTTCTTATCAAAATACACCTGATCACCATGTTCACTTTCTTCACCCTTAGAAGAAATAAAACCATTGAAAACTGGAACTGGGAGTTTCTCAGAGTGTGGGATAGGTCATATTGCTGAAGTAATATTAGGATATGCGATTATATGCCATTTCTTCTTGCCGATGCCCTTTGTATGGATCAGATAGAAATAAAAATCATTGCTGTGGTCCTTAGGTTCATGCGAAACCATGGAAATACCAAATGGCATTCCTTTGTGTTTTCCTTTTGTCCAGTCATGAAGCATTTCCTCACAATTATGACACACAATATGAGGAGCCCAATTTTTGTCTTGATCTCCAAGGTGAACTTGAAAATAGACAATATATGCATGTGTCACAAATGATGAAATATTGCACCTTTGACACTGAAGTGTGTATCAGCCACATATACAACAGAAGGTGTCAGGACTATTCTTACATTTACGCCTACTCGAAGAAGCCATGATTCAATCTTAAACAAAATAAGAGGGTGTTTTTATCAGATAATAATTTTTTTATATTTAAAAACAACTACAATTACATAAAAGTGATGTTTGTAAAACATTAATTGCCTTGTGGTTATGTTCAATCCAAGAATCATTGCCCTTTAACTCCAATTTAAAAACCAATGCATGCCATTAACTGTAACAAGAAGAAATTAAAATTGTATAAAAACTAGAGCATGCACCAAAAAACAGATTTCAGATTTTGAATCAGCAATGCAGAAATATATAGAAAAATTTCTAAAAACTTGTGCAACAGAAAATCTAAAAGAAAAATTGTTCTCCAGTGAATTCTTTTTATAAGGCAAGGAAAAAAGTATTCTGTTTAGTGCCCAGTTATCCTCATTGACCAGTTCCTTTAAGTAATACTTTATCTCAAGGTGGATCACCATGATAAGCGTTTATTAAAATGCCCTGTACGAACTGGCTTTAGCTCAGTGGTTCCTTCGTGTCACGTTTGCTTGCTAAAATACCCTGTTCTAAATGTCTTATCTTTCTTAAAATGATTTTAAGCCAAGGTTCTATTGCTGTATATTGACATAGAGAGCAGCGATCACAAGAGCAGAGCTGGATGAATTTTCACAAATTGAACAAACCAGTGTCACTGGCACCCAGATGAGAAGCAGAGAAGCACCAAGTACATAGGGCCTGCTTTGGTGCCACCACAGTAGTACTGTCTCCATTCTAGTGAGTCTCTGGTGAAGCCAAGTCAGACTGGCTTTCCACTTCCCATCTAGAACTTTCATCAGTAAAGCCCTGTCCCTTCTTGAGCATTTTCCAGCCACTGTTTTCTTGGGTGCTGCAGAAAGGACACTAATTTTGAGTCAAAAAGGTATGCATATAAGTTTTACTTGGAGAGAAGCACAGGAGGAGGGAACTAAGAACTGGTCAAATCTGGTGGGGCAGGGAGGGGGAAGGCTGCATCTTTGGGGATGGTCATGGCAGCAGAGACACTGGGGCACCAGGGCTTTGGGAAGGGAGGAAGATCAGGGCCCATGAAGAGGAGGGACAATAGTGGCCCTGCCAGAGGAAAGAGGATGGGTGCCAAGGATGAGTGAACTGACTTCATCAAGGATGAGTAACCCTTCCGGTCTACCTCCCTAATGGTGTCCCTGGAAGAAGGGTGGAGGGTTGGGTCAGATGGTTCTGTCCCTGCCAAATGGCTCCCCTGATCTGAGTCTTGGCTTTCTTACGCCAGCATGGGAATGATCATTCACCTCCTGCTTCATGGAGGTGCGTGCTGTCAGACAAAGTGTTGAATTCCTGTGCAGTCACTGGCCCTGCACACAAATGTCTCCCTTTGCCAACCTTGGGCCCTTTCTCACGTTACTGTCAAGACTGCTTGGCAAGCAAGTTGAAGAAGAGCAGAGGAGAGTGAATTCTCCACACTTTGCTGTGGTAACATTTTAAAATCTCCCTTCAGGGAAAAGGGATTCGGTGAAAGTATAAATTGTAAACTGTTTATTCCATACCTTGTGACCAACCCCTGCTTCCACTCTGAACTTGCCTTACATTTAGGCCCTGGGTGTCTCTCTCCAGTTGCCAAAATGTCTGAACTCCTAGCACTGGAGACCATGCCTGCTGGAAAAGAGGCTTTTCACCTCTACAGCTTGCCAGAGGACTGGGGCGCCTCCCTCTCGGAACGGCTAACTCACCTGCCAGGTGTGATTCTCAATGTTTAAACATTATCTTTCAGTACTCATATCAGTCTAGATATTTAGTTGCAATTAATCAAAAATGACTTTGGATGATTTAAACAAAAGAGAATTTCTTTAGAAGATATTGGGTAGCCCACAAAATCAGCAGGATGGCTGGAGAATTTGGACACCACCACCACTGTCACCACTGATTGATAACCTAGTCTTTAGGTCCCTGTTTATTCCCATCATTAGCTTCTGATTCAAAATCTGGGAGGAGCTCAGATTGTGAGCCCAAATCCCAGTTGCAAAGAAGGTTTAGAAACAGACTATCTGATACTTTTAGCTTTAACTTTGAAATGACAGCTCTACCTCTGAAGAAGGGATTCTCCAAACAGCAAAACATGTTCAGATACTGGATGACTAGAACACATACCTGATCCCTCCAGCTCTTATGTCCACCCTTTGTGAGCATTGCTTGAATGGATCCGTATCTTTTGATCAGTCTACCACTGGGTCACAGATGCAGATGAGTTTCTGAGGCCTACAAGTTGGAGGACCAGGAAATGGATTCTTGAGAAGCTTTGAGGATGGAGATGAGCCAGCTGGCCCATTCTGCCAATATTCTCTGCTCTTGGCCAGTTGACACTTTTCCTCCAAATTTCTTAGAATAGGCGCTAAGTGGATATTTGATGGAAAAAAAGAAATAAAATAAAAGGTCTTGGCCTGATCTGTGGTAAAACAGTGGATATATCATCGACCTGGAATGCTGAGGTCCCAGGTTCAAAACCTGGGACTTGCCTGGTCAAGGCACATAGGACAAGCAATTAACAAACAATTAAAGTGAAGCAACTATGAGTTATTGCTTCTCACTCTCTGTCAATCTCTCTCTAAAAATAAAATCTTTAAAAAAGAGAGAGAGAGAAAGAAGAAAAGAAAAGAAGAGAAGAGAAAAGAGGCCTCAGATAACATCACCACTCCCTCAACCCCCAGTCTCAGGTTTCATTCCAAGCTCTGCATTATATTAGCCACTGCTCTACGCCTCAGTGTCCCAACTGGTAAAAAACAAAATCAAAACCAGAAAATAGACCTGGCCTAGCTTATCTC
This sequence comes from Rhynchonycteris naso, assembly GCA_037038555.1. NCBI lineage: Eukaryota > Metazoa > Chordata > Mammalia > Chiroptera > Emballonuridae > Rhynchonycteris > Rhynchonycteris naso. The sequence continues at coordinate 131,105,522 of CM072998.1, forward strand.
CAACACCTATGGCTCCAGCAGTGACTTGAAGTGAGTGTGAGTGGCTGTGCTGCCCAGCACACCGTGGGGTTGACTACATATAATGACAGTGTCCCAGAGCTGGTGCTTGTGTAACAGGAGGATATACCAAGAGAGAAAGGCTGTTTGCTCAGCAGCCAAGAAGTCTATAATTAGACTGTCACAACATCAGCAAAAGTTCAGAATCAATGTAATCATAGAAGAAATGGAAAAAAGAACACAGCATCAGCGGGTCCCCGTGGTTTCCGGAGCATTAATCACCCAGGCGGGTTCAAAGTCCTGCCTGTGGCTTTCGTCCTGGTGATAACCGGCTGGGTTTGCACCTATGCTGATGCCCATCTTGGCCACCAGCTCTCCTCTGCTTCCTTTTCTGCCTTCCTTTGCTCACTGAGTCTTAGGTATGAGAGTCCAAGGGAGGTGGATTGCACCCACATTCTGTGGCAATGGCTCTTCATATGCCTCATTATGTCTATTGGAGCAGAGGAGGGCCAGTTTCTTTAAAATGCCAATCTCTGGGCCCCATCTTGGCCCTCTGGGGTAGGTACCCTGGAATCTGCATTTAGCACATCCACAGAAGATTCTGTGCATGCTGAAGCTTGAAGACCACCTAGCTGAGACATCCTCTGTGCCATGGGAGCCTTGCCCCCTTCTTTCTCCTCGGCACCTGGTATGATTAGAACACAGTCAGGGCGGCAGCAGTATTCAGGGAAGCCAAGGTTAAAGGGTGTTTCCAAAGCCCAGGAATGATCATGGGTCTCTTATTTTCCTTTTAATCAGGTTACAAATTCCAAGCTGCAGACGCGATTATCTCATTAATCCTCATGATATCTGATCTAGCGGGTAATGGCCAATGTCTTCAGTTTCCTACCACTGAAGTGGATCAGGGCCCAGATCTGCCCTTGATGAACCTGGATTTCAGGGGTTCTAGTCTCCCCTGAGCCTGATCCTCATAGATAGAAGCAAATGGATTTCACAAATCAGTGATTCCTCATTTCTTATGCAATTTTAAAACATAAACCATACATGTTGCATGGCATACAAATCAGAGAAAAGAAGGAAGAAATAAGTCATTGTTAATCCCTACAGCAATAATTCTGTCAGTGTGTGGTGTTTACCCTTCCATACCATGGACAGGTGCCTGTGCACATACACACACGTGTTCTGTTCTTCCTTCAGTCAGGATCCCTGAGCAGACATTGGCACACTAGCACAGGATGACTGAGGGGAGCTTGAGAGGGACCACTTACCTAGTTGTGGCCAGGTTAAGGGAAACTATAACAAGGGACAGTTATAGAAGGACTGACAATACCTGAGCCATTTTCACTCTACGTCTGGAGGGATGAGGGGAGGGATGAGGAGAGGGAGGTTCGCAGAACCTGGGGAGACGGCTGCCTCGTAGGAACTGTAACCTGTGGTTGGATGCTGATCTACTCCTTACGGGAGGGAGCCAGAGAAAAACACCAGCTGTTTGTCCTTGTGTCCTCTGATCCCTGCCTGTGCCTCCCTGTGACCCAGCATAACTAGAATGCAGATTGGTGCCATTTCTAGAAGTCAGCTCCCTGAAACACAAGAGAGGGCGTTAGACAGGTGGAGGGACGGTCTGGATGGGTAAATGGAGATAGTCCGGCTCACTTCACTATATGTATTTATGAATCCAACAACTGATCCTGAATTTCTAGAATTCAGCTCTAGAAACTGTAGTGTTCTGTCTTAATTCCGTCCTTGACAACAACAAATGAGTAAAGTGTTATTTTATGGTGTTGCCTTCAATGCAGTGAGTTAGGAGCACTGACTTCTAGTTCTGACCTCTGTGTTTGCTCACTGTAGGCAGAATCAGCTTTTCAGTTCTGTAGTCAGTGCGGCCTCCTCCATGGGGTGACACACTGCTGGGCACCTCAGAGACGCAGGGAAGACTGGCATCCAGGGGCACAGCCTTACAGGGCTGTGGGCACATCACTGACATCTATAAACCAGGTGGAGGGGCAAGCCCATGAGGACAGCACAAAGGTCTACATGAAAAAAAAGTGATTTATAAATAAAACCAATCTTTTAGGCCAATAGTAATTGATATTTAATAGTAGGTAATGCTTACTATATACTGTGCTATTCTAAGAACTTTGTGGTTATTTACATTGTTAATCCCCTAAAACCCCCAGAACTTAAGTCATTATTATTATTATTATCATCCCCATTCTATAGCTGAAGAAACCAGCATGAAAAAGGTAAATGGGTAAGCCAGAATTTTAACTCAGACAGTATGATTCAAACGCCCATTTTCTCAAAGTCTATGCTCTACTAAAGTGAGTCTGGGCTCAGAACTATTTTGATAATAAGACTGTCAATGTTTGCCTTCTGAGCTCTTATTCTCTCATGAGTATACAACAAAGTCTCCAGAGCCTGTGACAGGTGATGACATTACTCTGAGACTCATAAAATGTGTGTTGGGTTCTTGTGTTCTAAAACCTTCTTTCTCACTCTGAAGTTCTATTGCAGTAAATAGCCACAGAAGTGACTCACATAAATCAAAGCTCTTTGGTGTCCTGAGGGGGGTCCTGAGGGGTCATGTAAAGGGGGCTTGAGACCAAATCCTTTGAGAACCACTGTACTACTCTCTTCCTGTGGAGGGAAGGGGACCCTATTGGCTTATAGATCAAATTGATTATCGTTAGTTTTCTTGTCTAAGTCATAGGACAGTGTACAGCAGAAGCTGTACTAGAAAGTTATAGAGCCCAAAGGGATGAGGCGGGTCATCTGGCCCATTCGCTTGGCTTTGGAGAGGTTGGCTCTAGGTGCACAGTGGGCTTCCCTGACCCTGGCTGCCTCATGGGCCCACTGACGGCCAGGGTGGCCCTGCTGGTCTTGTCCAGGATCCCTGGTCCAAGTCCATGTCAGGCCAGGTTTGAAATTCTCCAGGGGAATTAAGTGTCCCGTTTAAAGGCCACACTAGTAATATCTGTGGTCTCATTTGTGAGGAAGAGTGGATGGTTAAAGCTTTGTGATTTTAGAGGAAGAGCATCCTTTTCATTATCTGGCAGGATTTGTAAAAAATGATTGCAATGTGCCTCAGTTTTTTCTGTCTATGAAGTGAGGAGTAAGTAACAGTAATTGCTTTTTTCTTTTTTTGTGTGTGTGTGACAGAGACAGAGAGAGGGACAGATAGAGACAGATAGACAGGAAGGCAGAGAGATGTGAAGCAACAATTCTTTGTTGCGGCTTCTTAGTCTTCTTAGTTGTTGTTCATTGTCTGCTTTCTCGTATGTGCCTTGACCTGGGGGCTGCAGCAGAGCAAGTGACCCCTTGCTCAAGTCAGCGACCTTGGGCTTCAAGCCAGCGACCTTTGGGTTCAAGCCAGCAACAATGGGGTTATGTCTATGATCCCACGCTTAAGCCAGCGACCGTGCTCTCAAACTGGTGAGCCCGCGCTCAAGCCGGTGACCTCAGGGTCTCAAACCTGGGTCCTCCGCAACCCAGTCCGATGCTCCATCCACTGCGCCACCGCTTGGACAAGGAGTAATTGCTTTTTAATGAATGCATCCTAGGAATTTTAGCAAATGATTTTAGTCAATCATGGGGAATACTGCAATCTAACACCAGGGATAATATCAAATAATAGATAGTCTTTACTTAAAGATGAAAATAAAATAGGGGAAAATTGTAGGTAGTGGGAACTGTAGGCTGGTGACCAACCTCCATTTCTGCTTTCCTTACTGGGGGCTGCCATGATGCTTAGACAGACTGGATGTTGATCCTGCCCCACAGAGTCCCAGTGACGGACCCCTGTCCATCAGTGTAATTCCATCCCTTTGATCTGGGATCGTTCTGGGATGAGAAGTCACCTCCTGCCCATGGTTAGTGGTTGGAGATGGGGAAGCAGTGAACACTCACCTCTGTCTGGACAGGATGGCATGTAGATGTGAGCTCTGCAACAGCTGCTGTCACCGGTTGCCAGGAGAGAAGTCTACACACTAACGGAGGCTGGCAGAGACCCTGTGTGTGGTGAAGTCTACACACTAACGGAGGCTAGCAGAGACCATGCTAGCCAAGTCAGAAGGCCACACTCTCACTGAACTCTTCTTTCCCAGGGGCCCATGACTTCCTGTGTTTGAGCCAATTTAACTGTATTTTCTGATACTGATCAACCAAGAGCAACTGAAATAATTAAACAGCTTCTTTCCGACTCCACCCCAGAGAACAGGACTGTCATGTTGACTAAATGACAGTGTCACACGTGCAGTTTAAGGATAGCCCTGATTTTACATCCTCTTCACTCAAGCTGACCTTCCAAATGACATCTCCATTGTCCCAAAGTCCCCTGTTGCACCTTACACAGAGGCATTTCCTATACTAGTTTTTTTCTCTAAATAAAACTCTTTTTTATTGTTTTATTGTGTGGTAACCAAGTCATCAGAAACTTTAGCTTCAGCATTCACAAGTGTCAAGGAAAAAGGAGGCCTAGGAGGGCAGCACCACATGTATCATGATGACCTCTTAAGCTGACTTGGGTCCAGATTTTTGTGGCAGAATAAATGTGTCCAGGTGAGGGGAATAATTTGCATAGTGGTTTAAAGTCCAGGCTCCCGGATCAAACTTGCTGGGGTCAAGTTCCAGATAGGTCTGTCCTTCTGGGAGAGTGACTTGACCTTGTTCAGCCTCACTACCTTATCTCAAGATAATAAGATGATGCTAACAGAGAACTACTCTCTGGGATAGTTCTAGACTAACTGGGGTAACCACTTCTTAAGGTGTTCACCATGTTGTATACCTGAACCTAATATAATATTGTGTGTGACTGTAATTGAAAATAAATTTGAAAAAATAAACTTCAATAGTCATTTTAAAAAGAGAGAGAAGGCCCTGGCTGGTTGGCTCAGTGATAGAGCATCGGCCAGGCATGTGGAAGTCCCGGGTTCGATTCCTGACCAGGGCACACAGGAGAGGCACCTATCTGCTTCTCCCCCCTCCCCCCTCTTTTCTCTCTCTGGCTCAATCTTCCTGTCCCGCAGCCAAGGTTCCATTGAAGCAAGTTGCCCCGGGAGCTTAGAATGGCTCTATGGCCTCTGCCTCAGGCGCTAGAATGGCTCCGGTTACAATGGAGCAACTCCCACATGGGCAGAGCATCACCTCCTGGTGGGCATGCTGGGTGGATCCCATTCAGGCGCATGCGGGAGTCTGTCTCTCTGCCTCCCCACTTCTCACTTCAGAAGAATACAAAAATTAAATAAAAAATAAAAATAAGAGAGAGATAGAGAGAACTCTCTCATCTGGATGCTGTGAGGATTAAGTAGCTAACTCACGTCCCGTGTGTGTGGCAGACAGGAAGTTTTCAAAAAATGTCAGCTAGTGACAATCCAAGAGACTTCCCCTCCTGGGATTCATCTCCTCCCTTGATAAAGGAGGGGGTGCCCCAGAGGAACGTAGGGTCCCTTCCAGCCTGACATGCTGCCTCTGGCTGAGAATGGAGCTGAGGGACCCTGTGCTCGAAGGTTTACTCATTGAGGACAAAGCTCCCAACCAAAGCTCACCAGTGCACCATGCAAGGCCACCCTGTCCTCAGAAATGTCACAGGAACTTGCACAGCTCTCTAGGAGGACAGCAGTGTTTGTTTTCTTTTGTTTCTTATTTTTGTTTTCAGTGTAGAAATAGCAGTAGAAACACACAGATCCAGCCCATGCTGCCCATCGCATACACTGGACATCAAGTGCAGGGTGCACTGCGCACCTATGGTCTATAGGTTTGAGTCTCAGGTACTGTGTCATTCTGTGGGCCCATTAACAAAGAGAGATCACCCTCCCTGCCTCTCAGAGGAACCATGAGGATTACATAAAATTGCCCACGTGACATGTTAAAGTGCCTATCACATCATGGTGTCTCATCAATATCTGTTTTCTTCCTATATCTGGAGCCACCAGCCACCACTGAAATGAGGAACAGAGGTGGGAAGAGCTCCACCTGAGGCTGCAACTAAATAAGTTCTGGGACTGGGCTTCAGCCAGGGAAGACTTCTCGGAGGTTGCTGGGGAACCGAGGACACAGGCATCTCACAGAGACTCCAGACTGGAGAGCTGACCTTATAGCACCCACAACCTGGTTTGGGAACTAAGAGGTCATGACAGATCTAGGGGCTTGTTTTTCTTATTGTCCCCTCGGCACCATATTATTGCTTTCTGATAGTTCATGAGACTCGTCTACTATCTTTTCCAACGTTTCCTCCCACCACGAATTCACCACACCTCTGTTACCTAAAATCAAACTCCCAGAGGGGAGGGTGGTGCCAGCGACTCCATGTGGCTGTGTGGCTTCTAGGTTGAGATCATAGAGCACAGGGGCTCAAGAGACAGCAGAACAAGGCCTCACAGAGGGGCAGGCGGTGTGTGGCTGAGGCAGCCGTCACCAGGAGGCTTCCTCCTCCCTCCCTTCCCAGGTAGATTCCTCCCAGGCCAAGGATTCTTTCCCATCGTGCTGCCATCACAAAGCAAGAGCAAGGACTGTGCTGTTACAGAGTCTTTCTCCCAAAGGGCTTGTTTTTATATGAAAAAGCTTAAAACAATCACAGGCCTGGTGTTTGCAGACTAAACAGAGGTCTTGTAACCACCTGGGCCCCAATCCATACAATCAGTTCAAGCAGAGGCTGGGATGCTTGTTGTTACTTGGCCTCCGATCACTGTACTGAATCAGCACATAGGACCCACACTGTGAGCAAGGCTGCCTTTGGAAGGACGTGGGGGAGCTCATCAGAGGGTCCCCTCACCTGGAGAAGAGGTAGGGGTGCCTCTCAGACTAGAAACAGCTGAGGCGCCGGGGAGCATGCCCTGCCCTGGGGTTTTGACCTGAAGTGTCAAGAGAGGACTTCCCATCTGTGGCAGCAGGTCTGTTCCTTCATTTGGGGTACTGTTCTTCGAATTTCAAGACTGTTGGAGCCACCTGTTAAAAAGGCACATTCCCATGTACCAACCCTGAGGCTCCTATTGCACAGCTCTGCAGTGAAACCCAGGCCTCTTTGGTATTGACAAGCAGCCCCGGTGGTTCTGACCTGGATGATCAAGGGCCACAACTAAAGACATCTGGTCTAAGGAAAGGTTTTGGTGTGAGGCTGGCCCGAGTCCACAGCCCAACTCTGTCTGGCACTTGCTGACTGTGTAGTCTTTGGCAAGCTCTTTAATCTCTCTGTGCCTCAATCTCCTCAAGAGAAATAGGAACAATATCAGCCTCATTATGCCATTAAGAAGAATAAATGACATGAGATGCTGTTCTCAATGCACGGGTGACAGAGTGTGACTGAAAACTCCTTCGCAGACCTTGGTCTGTCTAGAGGTCTTCTTATAAGAATGAACATTAATTCCAATGTCCTGAAGGAATGCTAGCTTAGGCTGCTCCGTTCAGAATATGTATTGATAAACAGCCCACCTCATCACACCTCCGTCCCAGCATGCTCTCACCTCCTCCTTTCTCTGCCAAGTGGACAAGCCCTCTGCCTGGAAGTGCCCTGTGCTCCATAGGCCAGTTCCTGCCCTGCCTCCCCCACATAGGGCACTATCAGCACCAAGCACGGCCCCTGTGCTGACATCACAGCTGAGCAGAGGTCTCATGCACCCACCATGAGCATTCTTAAGTCCTAAACTTCTGGGTTTTCTAGTAGTATTCCAAGAACTGGTGTCCAGCCTTTGGAGAACTATAACATCCTGTGTAGTCAAGTATCCAAGCTCACTGGGAGACGGTGCAATCAGCTGATTGGCTGGGTTCATACACACTAATATTTTAAGGTGGCTACTTATACAGAGCTCCTGGCCACTCCCAAATTCTGCTGAGCACAATTTATCTTTGAGAATTAGAAAGTTACTTTAAAAACTTATAAAGCTTTGTTGTTCTTCTTAGGAGTAATGTTTATCACTGTATCTGAGAATTCCCAAACTGGCCTTTCTACTAATTAGAATTCAGGGTAAAATTAGGTTCTACCTCATTAAGCTTCAAGTCCAAACATCCAAGTATGATGCCCATCCCACACAAACCAACTGGGGACCCGGGCGGGGAGGGCTCAGAGACCTGGGCTCCAGGTGTGGCTCTCCTGAACTTGCTGTATGACCTTGGGCAAATTGCTCCTGAGCTTCAGGGTCCCCGTCCACACAGTGAGCCACTGTCATTCAGTCCCATGCCCCGCTACTTGCAGTCTATAGGTCTGGGTGAGGGTATGGCCAGCATGTCCATAGAACGATGCTTGGTCTTGGTTCTAGTTTACAGGCCAGAGGGCAGCTAGTGCCCATTCTTGCTGCCAGTGAGCAGATACAAAATACATTTTTATTTGTTTTGCTGAACAAATTCTCCAGGGCAGCTGTTCAGGCGGAGCGGAGCTGGTGGTAATGGAGAAAGCCCAAGATGAAGACATAGTTTCCAGCGCTGAGAACATTAGCCAAGTCTTCCTGATGCCAGGACAGCAAGGGGAAGAGTGGACAGTGCCTCTGGGCACCCACTCTTTTGGCCTGACCTGTACCTTGTCACCATGCTAACAGAGTCTCCCCTTCTCTGGCATTGTGCAAGGGGACACAGCTCTGCAGGGTGGCTGACAGTCATGTGTCTTCTGGTGTGTGTCCAGGACAGCAAGGCTCGATTCTGAGTGGCCATCATTTCCAAGGTGGCACCTGGCAATGTCACCTAGAGTAGGTCTCTGTCTGGCTAGTCCCTTCATTTGACCAGCATTCTGTGGGCCTTGGTGACACTGATGTGAGGAAAGGCTCTGATGGGGATGACAGAGCTTTTTATTTTTATTTTTTGTATTTTTAAAAATTTATTGTGTTTACATAGATTCTAGTGTCCCTTCCCCGAATGCATCCCCCCTCCTCCGTGTTTCCCTCAACATCCCCCTTTCTCCCTTCCCCGCAATACCCTCCCCCTTCCCTCCAGGATTTGGTTTCTGCTCTCTATAACGCTATGTTATATGTGTATTTACATATATTCATATTATACATATATGTGTATATTCACCAATCTCTTTCCCTTCTCTGATCCCATCCTCTCATCCCCTTTCCCTCTGTCCACTTCTCCTCTGGTCTCTTTGATCTCACCTCTGCCTCTATTCTGTTCCTCAGTTCATATTGTTCATTGAATTCCTCATATGAATGAGGTCATATGATATTCTTCTTTCTCTGCCTGGCTTATTTCACTTAGCATAATAGTTTCCAGGTCCATCCATGTTGTCGCAAAAGGTAAGATTTCCTTCTTTTTCGTGGCCACATAGTATTCCATTGTGTATATGTACCACTGCTTTTTAATTCACTCGTCCACTGAAAAACAGTTGGGCTGTTTCCAGATCTTGGCTATCGTAAACAATGCTGCAATTAAACATGGGGTGCATTTCTTCTTTTCAATCATTAATGTGGTGTTCTTGGGACATATTCCCAAAAGTGGGATGGCTGGATCAAAGGGCAGTTCGATTTTTAACTTTTTGAGGAATCTCCAAACTGTTTTCCACAGTGGCTGCACCAGTCTGCATTCCCACCAGCAGTGAAGGAGCATTCCCTTTTCTCCACATCCTCGCCAGCACTTATTATGTGTTGTTTTGTTAATGAGCACCGTTTTGACTGGTGTGAGGTGATATCTCATTGTGTTTTTTGTTTGTTTGTTTGTTTTATATTTTTACAGAGACAGAGAGAGAGTCAGAGAGAGGAATATATAGGGACAGACCGACAGGAACGAAGAGAGATGAGAAGCATCAATTATCAGTTTTTCGTTGTGGCACTTTAGTTGTTCATTGATTGCTTTCTCATATGTGCCTTGACTGTGGGGCTATAGCAGACCGAGTAATACCTTGCTCAAGCCAGCAACCTTGAGTCCAAGCTGGTGAGCTTTTTGCTCAAACCAGATGAGCCCATGCTCAAGCTGTTGACCTTGGGGTCTCAAACCTGGGTCCTCCACATCCCAGTCTGACGCTCCATCCACTGTGCCACCACCTGGTTAGGCTCATTGTGGTTTTAATGTGAATTTCTCTAATGATTAGTGATGTTGAACATTTTTTCATATGCCTATTGGTCAGCTGTATATCCTCTTTGGAGAAGTGTTTATTCATTTCTTTTGCCCATTTTTTGATTGAATTGTTTATCTTCTTGGTGTTGAGTTTTACAAGTTCTTTATAAATTTTGGTTATTAACCCCTTATCAGACGTATTATCAAATGTTATCCCAGGAATGACAGAGCTTTGAAGCAAAGCTGACCTGACTTTCATGATGTTAGTCTCATCTCCACACTTGTCCCTGAGTCTGTTCCCAGCTGGGTCTGATCGTCAGCTGGAGAGAGAGAGAGAGAGAGAGAGAGAGAGAGAGAGAGAGAGAGGTTGACGAGGACAAGGAGAGGCTGCTGGAGTGAAAGGTAGCGATGGTCAGAACAGTTGCTCATGATGATTAAGTGCTCGCTGTGTACCAAGCGCTGTTTCCTGGAAATGGAGCTTTTACCTCACATAGGAAAACGGAGGCAAAGAGACTAAGGGCCTAGTCTCATGGGGCTATTGAGCTGGAAGAAAGGGCTCGAAATGGGCCATATAGCTCCAGAGCTGGCCGCTCTTGTAGAGCAATGTCTCTCCAGAATGTTTGAGGGCAGGGATCGCCCTCTAGACACCGCCTGGGCAGCTCTGGGCGCCTCCTGCCCGCTGCCTGGGTAGCTCTGGGTGCTCCCTGCCCATCTCCTTTTATGGAGCTGTGTCCTGGAGCGGATCAGGCTTCTCATTTGACAAGTTTCCACTATTTGTGCAGGGCAACCTGATGTGTCCTTTTTCCACCTGAGGGACTTAAGGATGACAGCTTGAGTGGTTCAGAGCCTCTACCCTCCTTGTCTCAGCTTCCTAAATGCTCCTCAGCTTGCCATCTGGGGAGACTGTTAAAGAGATTACTTCTTGAACTCCCCTCCCACTTCTAAACTAGAATCTGAAGCACCCAGAGCTGAAGATTCTTAGACTTGAAGCTGGCCTGGAGCACCAGCTTTGAGGTGGAGAAACCAGTTTTTGGTGCTGCTGATTCAGCTACAATAGCTCTGCGAACCCTGTTTTTTTTGTAGAATGCAGATAAGAACTGCCTTTTCCGCACCCCAGCTTTATTGTGAGGTTCAAATACAATCACAAATGTGACAGCTTTCTCAAGGATTTTAAAAACTACTAAGCATTTACCCAGCTTTCAAGTAAACACTTGACAAGCATCGTCTCCATGTTTTTAGGTGGGCAAAAGGACAGACACACAGAGAAGTTGAGGAGTGTCTGAGAGCCCACTGCAGAAGCAGTAGCGCCTAGGCTTGCTCTTGGCTCCATCTGAGTCAGAGCTCCGCAGCCTCTGTCCAGGCACTGTCATCATGCGAATGAGCAACACCGTGGTTCTGTGCCCACGGCCAGAGAACCGAGTTCCAAAAACCAGGGAGGGGCCGAGAGGCTCTGCAGGAGCATAGCACCTATCCAGGAAACTGAGGGAACGTCTCCCACTGACAGAGACTGCCACCTCGGTCCCTGGTCAGACAGGGAGCGCCAAGGTCATTAGAACCTTCAGCCAAGCCTGAGGTCACACTATGTACCATGGCTTCAACTGCTGCCTTGTCACATCTTGTCAGAAGCATCACCGAGGAGACACTGCATAGGAACAGGGGCCTGGCAACAGGGCCTTCTGCTGTCACCTCTGTCACTTTTGTCACTTCTGCCCAGCTCCTCATGGCTGAATCGAATTCAACACCAGCAGGCTTGTCGACTCTAGTTTCTCAGCCACGCTGGCCTGAGAGGTGCTCCAGCTCCCATAGAGGAGCTCAGAGATCCCAGACACAGGCCAGTGTTCCCAAGGCCGCACACACCATCCCTTGGAAATACCGTTCTATATCAGAGTGCCTGTGCCTAAGTCATCAAGCATGAGTCCCGTCCGTTCTAGGTCCCCAGTCTGTGTGGTTTGCATTATTACTACTTTATCTATAACATTTGTCACAGAGCATTTGTTTCTATGTAACCCAGGACTGACTACATGTTGGACATTGTGTGGTGCCCTCTGCCTGCATCATCTTAGGGAGTCACCGTAGGACATCATTATTCCCACAGGACAGATTAGGAAACGGAGGTGCAGAGAGATTACGTGATTAGCCAATAGATGACAGAGATGGGAAATAACCTTAGGCAGTGGGACTTCAGGCAAAGCCCACGCCACACTGCCACAGTGCCACGCAGACACGGCAAATGGCTGCCCTGTGCTCTTGGTCTGATCATCTGCCCCTGCTCCAGACCCTGCCATTCCTCTGCCCTTCAGGGTGTGGCACCCATGGAGAAACCCCAAGTCCCCATGTTCCCAGACTTGGTTCTGTCTCCACTCCACCAGCCTGCCCTGCACCGCCCCTCTCCTACCAGCTTCCTCACCCATCCATCCTCATGGCCCTGCCCAGTCCACATGCCTCCTCTGCCAGCCCTAGACTATTTCCGAAGCTCCTAACCTGTCTCCTGCCTTCCAGGTTTCTCATGCTTCAGTGTCTCTTACTGGTGGCTGCCAAAGGCCTGCCCTGAATCATTCATGCTCTTTCCTAAGCATGACATCCATCCAGTCCCAGGCTGCAGCTTACAGCGTCAGACCCAGACTTCGGCCTGGCATCCAGCCTCCCGGTCTGACCGAATCTCCCTCGGCCTGTCTACCACCACTGCACCCTTCGGTCTGGCAACACTTCCTCCTGATCTCTCCCTCCATTCATTCCACACACAGCTTGCTCACTTAATCATATGTGTTGAGCATCTCAGCACAGTGGGGACCCAAAGCCCAGGCCCTGCCATGTGGAGCTTGTACATTAGCTGAGAAGACAGAGTTTAGGTTCTTTGAAGAACTGAGAAGTCTGGGTGAGCTGGGGGAATGTGGCTTGAGAAGAGGCTGAAGAAGTCAGCAGGGACCAGGACATATAGGCACCACCAATGGGTCATACAGAGAGCTTCATGCGACTCGTGGTACAAATAAAAAGCACTAGAAGGTTTTAAACAAAAGAGTGATGTGATATGATTCACAAATACCACTGTTAGTGCTGAACGATGCCTTTCTGATCTATCCACCAGATGGGGAGCCCATCTCAGCCTGCTGTGCCTACAGAGGCTGGAGAAAAGCAGGACTATTAGTGGGGTGCCTTGTTGAGGACTGACACCCCATGTGACCCTTGCCATGTGTCATCATTGAGGAGCAGTGTGATAATGACACATGAAAAACAGTACAGAACAGGTCACATGCAAAGACTAACCCTAATGACAGGAATAATTGGCCCAAGGAAGGGAATTCGGGGAGGAACTAGAGTGGTTAAGTGGGCACTTGAGTAGCAGATACATGGAATAGGGGAAGGGGACTCTGGACAGGCACATGTGAGGACTTACCCTGTTGAAGGCATGGTGTGTGTTGAGCAGCAGTGGGAGACAGATGGGCTAGTCTTAAGTGGGGCAGATAATGGCACTCTCAGGGCTTTTGGATGGATGGAGTCTATGAGTGACCACCGTACCTACCCTGTATCTGAATAGAGCTACCACGGTGGTTTTTTAGCCACTGGTTGCTAAATTTGGCTCATGCCATCATGCACTTGGCCATAAGTAACCAGCTGGCCTAGGGCTTGGCAACTGACTCCCAGAGAAGCATTGATGAGCTGCTCATGGGGACACCAGAGACCTTCAAGATAGCCCGGCACAGAGCTCTGTCCAGCCAGGACTAGACACCAGAAATGCCCCAACTACATCTTCTAAGGGAGCTTCTAGAGCAGCCACACAGAGATGATGGCTCCTGTCAGCAGTGTTCAGCAGAGCTGAAAGTCCCACAAAGGATGGCAGTGAGCAGAGCCACAAAGCATGAGGCATTCTGAGTAAGCAGAAGCAAATGAGATGAAGAAGAGGGGAGAGATGGGGGGGGCAGTGGTCACAGCAGCAGCAACTAAGAACAGTCGAATTGCAAGGATGATGAAGACCCAGAAGCAGACCAAGGAGAGAGGTGGCGCCAGTCCTGGCCTGGCTGCTGGGCTGAATGGAAGCAACTCCTTAAGTCTTGCTGAGGTGGCTGAGCCTTGGTCCTGCCAGCAATGCCTGGGGCAGCCTGAACGTGGAGACCCAGGTCCTTGCACCCAAAGCACCAAAGACAAAGCTGCAGTGAGCTGGCGGGGGCGGGGGCAGGGGGGGGGGCGGGGGGGTGCTGCTGGGCTACAGATGCAGCTCCTCCAAGGCCTTTGTGATAATTATGCAGAGCGACCACGCTAGACCAAGATTTGCTTAGAAAGTCTTCCTTGCTGAGGGAGGCTGCGAGCACTGAGTGGTAAATTAAAGGATTGGAGGCCACAGAAAGCCACAGGAAAATTCCCGTCAGGGCCAGGAGCAGACACAAAGGAGAGGCTGTGAATGGCTCCGTGGACGGGAGGGAAGAGAGAAGCAGCCAAAGCTTAGCCTGATGGAGTGGAAAGGAAATGGAGAAATGATGGAATCTGCCTGGAATCCCGAGTCGGGTGGCTGGCAGGGAGCAAGGGAGCTGTGCGACCAGATGTTTGCTTTGCCTCCTGGATGGAGAGCACTCTGAGTGGAGAACTGTCCCAGGCCAGTGAGGTCAGAATCTATGAGCAGTCCTGCTTCCACAAAGCAAGATGGCAGAGTCCACCAGATCCTCTGTACCCACCGTGAGAACACTGAGGCCAGGGGGCAGGCAGCATGACAAAGACTCGGCCCCCTTTCTTTGTCCCCTCTGAGACACACCTCTGCAGGATAGATAGAGTACAGAAATGGGCCATTTGCTCCCTGAGTTTACAGACCCGGTGTTGGGAGAATAACTCATGGGAAGGGAACTATGTCCCAACTGGAGGCCAGGAAATGTTTCCCTTGGTCTGAGGCAGGGACTGATGTTGGCACGCCTCCTTCCGTCCACAGCAGATGGCACAAGTGAAACCAAACAAAAAAGAGGCCAACGCGAAGAGTTTCTTGGGTTTTCTGAGTAAGAACGACCCAGGAGCCAAGGCCAGGAGCCCTATAGGAGGAAGTAGGTGGAGTGAGGAGACCCTGCGGGAAAGCTAGCTAACTCCAGCGACCTGCTAAGTGGTCCAATGTCTAGTGGAAATAAAGGGCAGACTGTGTTGAGAGTTCCCTTGTGTTTCATGTGTGTGCGTGCGTGCACGCCTGTGTGTGTATGTGTTTTATTTGCGTCAACAGCCTACTTCACATCAGCTTCCAAGACTTGTCTCCTCTCCTCTTCAGCAGGTCATGGGACACCTCCTTGTGGACCCTTCCTCTTAATACTGTCTGTGTGAACAGTTTGTCTGTGGTAACAAACAACCCCAAATCTCAGTGGCTCAGTGAGAAACATTTCTTTCTCACTCACATCACACAAGTGGCTGTCAACTGTGGCCCCTGGGGCTCTGCCCCATGACTTCTCATTCCAGGCAGGGCCCAGGCTGTTGGAGCTTCCCATCTGAGTCAACCCCGTCTCACGACAGAGGACAGAAAGAAGCAAGTGCGATGCTGGAATCTCTCTCAGTGCATTTTAAGCTTTTCTGAGACCTGGACAACATCATCACATCTTCACATTCTATATCATACGGTCAAGTCCAAAGTCAATGGGGTGTATTGTGTTACTGTCAAAGGGAAGGAGGGCACAAATAAGTGCAAACAATGATAGGACCTATTTTCTTCCCACAGGTGTTCCTGCAGCCCAGCAGTCTCCTCTGCACAAGCTCCTTTTGTCCCAACAGCCTTATGGAAAAACAGCAACTGTAATTATAATTAACATGTACTGTTTCTTCCTGCCCGGTGCTGTTCTAAATGTTCTATAGGAATTATTTGAGTTAATGCTCATGACCGTAAAGGTAGAGACTACTTTTGTCCCATTTTACATAGAAGAAAACTGAGGCTGAGAGGTTAAGTGACTTGCCCAAAGTCACACAGCAGCTAAGGGTCAAGGCTAACGTCTATGGTTGAGATGCTAAAGGCTGTACTCTTAGCCCCAGTGCTACATTGTTTCTTCCCATGAAGTCAGGGTTGGGGTTGTGGTCCCATTTGGCCCAGAGATGCACATTGTAAACAGAAGTAAAACTTAAATGCCCTGCAGTCTAAGCAGAGGCCATTTTCTGACCACCTCACTGCCCTCCTGGAACCCTCTGGCTGCCCTGGCTTCTGGGGGTTCTGGCCTTCTACTGCTCAGCAGATTCTTCCCTGATCCAGGCCAAGAGGCTCTGTCATTCAGCACTTGGAACCATGACCACTCCCCCCTGGAGATAGGTGTCCATCCAACACTGCCCATTGCCTGGGCAGTGAGCCCCCTGCACCTGGGGCCGTGCAGGGTATGGGCCTCGGACTGTGTCTGTCCTAGTCTGTCAGCCTTTCCCCGGGGGCAACGTGGCATAGCACAGAAGCCCCTGAGTCCTAGCTCCACCACTGACGGCTTCAGGCATGTTCCTCCGAGCCTCACCTACTTTCTTGGTGACACAAACACCCCAGAGAGCCTGGAGGGCAGTGACCACCGCTGAGGAACTGGCCCTGCTTGCACCCCATAGCCCTGCCACTCTAGATTCCATGTTCTCTCGTCTCCTTCACTCTCTGCCTTCCCTCCAGCCCTCCTTCTGGGGTGTGGGCTACTCCCTTTGCCCATCCGACAGGCTCTTGCCAAGGTGCGCTCCCCTTGGCACTTCAACAAAGACTCGATGGGCTGGCTCTCTGCACTGTCTACCTGGACACAAATACACATGGGCACACACACGTACGCACTCACATATACATGCACATATACACAGAAGCACATAGCTGTATAGATACACATACACACATGGATACAGACACAACACAAACACATACACACACATATACATACACATGTGCGTACATGCACAAAACATACATGTAAACACACATATATACATACACACAGCCATAAGATACATATGCTCATATACACAGATATATGTACACATAGACACAGATACTCCTATACATACATACATGCATGTATATATACACACACAGAAACCCATGTATATGTGTACACGTGCACACACATATAAACACATGTACATGTACACAAACACATACAAATATGCATACTCCATGCACACATAGCCACATAGTGAGGTGTGGCATGTGGTGCACGCCATATTCTCTGTCCAGCCAGGCCCTCCCCTGGATGCAGGTACTCTTCTGGAACAGGGCCTGGTCCATGGCTGGAGAAGATCACATGAAGGTGGTCAAGTGCCACCCAACCTCACCTACAAGTGAAGAAACTGAGGCCACGGGAATAATAATAGCTAATGGCCGGTGCTCACCATCTTCCAGGCATGGCTCTTCATGTGTATCAACCAATTTAGTACTCACAATCACCCAATGAGGTAGCTGAAGCCCAGAGCGTCACAGGTGAGTGCTCGCACAATGGGTGGCACAGTTGGGTTTAGACGCACTTGCTCCAGTGTCCACATCCCTAGCCACTAAGCTGGGCTGTTTCTCTGCTACCAACTACAACAGTGTGACCCTGGGTAAAGGGACTTGTGATAGCAGCAGAATCCAGGTTAGAACCCAGAGCTCTGACCCGGCTGCCTCACGCTACTACCTGCCCCTCCTCTGACTAGCGGTGGTGTAGGTGGGTCACACCTAGACAGGTGGGGCCGATGGGAGGACACCTGGGAGCTCAATGGACGCTGCTCTCTTCCCTCCTGTTTTCCAGCACCAGTCGTGCGTGGCCCACATTTCCTGAGGAGTGAGACCAGCATCTGAGCAGGCTGGATGCCTGGTTTCTTTGGCAAGTTGCTCACATTTTCCTGGCTGTGCTTTTAGGGCTTGATTTAAGTTTAATTTCAGCCAGAAGGACTGGAAATACCAAGTATTTCACTCGGATTAATGCCTGGTTGCAAGAGCCAACTGCCTCCACCACAACCAGGTACCATGGGCCTCAGAGGATCCTTAATCCCAGGAAATCTCTGTGACTCGGGCCCTCATGACTTCTCAGCTCCAGGATAGCCAACCCAATTTACTGCTGCCCCAGCCTCTGCCTAGCCCAGCGAGGGGGGGGGGGACGGGGCAGGATGGGGAACCTCAGAGCAGCCTGGTTCTCCCACCAGGACAGTGACCCCCTCAGCCCCTTCCCTGTCAGCAAATGCTATGGCGAACATGGGGACATGGGCAGCGGGGCAGGCAGAGGGTGCAGGCACAGCTCAGTTTCCTCAGCCTTACCCTCAGGGGACGAGGTGGCACTGTGCAGTGGTCCTGGGCACAGCTCCTGGGTGCAGGTTCATGGTCCTGGCCGCGTTGTGTAACTGCCCTGTGCGTGGTTTCTCCTCTCTAAGCAGGGATGATGACAGTGTCGCCCACGCAGAGCAGGTATGAGGATTAAATGAGGCAATGTTTTCAAAACACATAGCACAGTGTCTGTCACAGGGAAAGTCCCAAATAAATATTAGGTACCAATGTGAAACAGTAGACTGGCCTCATCTGCCAAACCATCAACTCTGTGCAGAGGAAAACAATAAACACGTGGAACACCCGCTTCCCTAGCAGATTGAGCTGGTATTCTCTGCCACCTATCAGTTCCAGCCTGGAAAAGCCTCAGCCAGTTACATGAGGGGGAACATCTAGCCACAAGCTTGGCTCACCCAGACGGCATCTGGCTCCCACGTTGCACTCTGAGCCCACGTGCTGCTGCCCAGGGTAGGCATCCTTCACTGATGCCTTTGCTCCATCCACCCCTGGGCCTGGCTCCATCTTCTCGGTCCTGGTTCTGACCAGCCATCCTGCTGGCACACCAAAGGCCCTCTGAGGTGGGTCTCTGTTCTGAGCCCACTTGGTGACCAGTGATCGGTGAGTTGAGGTTATTCGTCCTATTCTATACTAGTTCTGAGCTGGAGTTTTGCCACCCACAGACAGAGCTCCAGCAGTCACCTGGGCATCAACTGCTTCCTGGGGTCCCTGTCCTCCATAAGCTGCTGGAGCAGACGAATTCCCTGCAGTGTGACTGGAGAAGCCCCAGAGTGCCTTGCACTCCGTACCAGACTATCACAGAAGGGGCAAATTCAGAGTCAGGAGAGTTTTCGGGAAAGACAAGTGAAGGTCATGGGGAGAGCCTGGCACATGCCAGGAAATGATCCTCACTGTAGTTTGAGGCTACAAAGCAGTCAGTGAAGAATCGCCTGTATTATTCTCCAAGATGAATTCCTTGCTCCCCAGCTTCTCTTGGTCAGCTCAGCAACCCAGCAAGGACTTTATGGATGGTCCTAGTTCTGTGTCCACCATGCACAGTCAGTCCTACCACGCCTGCAACAGCCCTTCCTTCTGCTGGAATGTCTGCCAACTTTCCCTACCATGTATTATGAGCAAACTCCTATTTATCCTTCAAATCCAGCATGAATGTTACCTCCTCCAGAAGGCTTTCCCTGAATACTCTCTCTCATAGTCAAGCACATCCTTGTGTGGTGTCCCACAGTGAGCTCTGCACTGTGTATCTCCATGTATTGTGGTCTGTTGGCTCTATGTCATCTTCCCTTGCTCTGCTGGGGCAGGCTGTGTGTCTTATCCACCTCCACATCCCTAGCTCCTGTCACAGAACTTGGCACTGAGTGAAGGCTCAACTAAACTTTACTGAAATGAAGATCAACAGTATGTTTTGATTAACCCTTTGCACCCTTATGTCAAAGCAAATCTAAACTCCTAGCCTGAGCCCACTAAGGAGCTAGATACTTAAGACAAACATCAAGACAAGGTCCCAAACATCACACAGCCTCAGTAAGGTATCAGGATGTACCCACCTTCAGGAGGAGTGTGTCATAAAGAAAGGTCCAGGGGGGCTCAGAAGTCACCAACTGGTTCCTGCAATGGGAAGGACATCACGCCAAGCGGAGGCCTGAAGCGCCAGCAGCATGAAGAATAAATAAAAAAGCAAAGTGTGGCCCAAGCTGAGAGTTTGACCCTTGCAGGCTGGGCACAGCAAAGAAGTGGCCCAGGAGGAGAAATGGAGTCGGGCACGACCCCTATCCCATGGGTCTGCAGGCGAAAGAACAGCTCAGTAATGTTGCTCTCAAGCTAGGACACTCACCTGGTGCCCCTCAGTCCGAGGCCTGACTCTGTTCATCCTCCTGCTGTGGGCAGCACCAGTAGGTGGGCAGTGGTTCCAATCTGCCAGGGCACTGCCTACACCCTGCCCTCCCAGATCACAACACAACCAACCGCCCACATGCTGCTGCCACCAACTGCCTGTCCTCGCCTGAGTCCTCTCCTCTTGGACCCGGTGCCCCAGGCTCAGTCTCAGCCACCATTGCCTCCAACCTAGTATTTTAGAGTTCAGCCTCTGGGGCTTTGTTCTTCCAGCCTTGTCCCTGAAATGTCCCTCCAAACTCGTGCTCACCCTTTTGTCCATATTACCACCAGTCTTTGTATGGCTCATGAGTTCCCAGGACGGATGACCAGGATTATGTTTCCAGTGGCCTGTATCTGCAGGGTTTGCCACCCCTACAATCCTAGTGTGTGTGTGACTCCTCCCTGGGCACAAACGCTGATGCGTCTGGGCTGAGAGGGGCTCTGTGATTGAATAAAGAATGCCCTCATTCCTGCACCCTCCCTTCGGTTCCCAGGCAGGTGTCTAGCAGACACGGTCCCAGGACAATGAGCTGGGGAGATGTTCCTCAAGGCCTGAAGCAACTCTATTCCCAGCC
This sequence comes from Rhynchonycteris naso, assembly GCA_037038555.1. Taxonomy (NCBI): domain Eukaryota; kingdom Metazoa; phylum Chordata; class Mammalia; order Chiroptera; family Emballonuridae; genus Rhynchonycteris; species Rhynchonycteris naso. Next base: position 131,126,162 of record CM072998.1, read on the forward strand.
TGGCTGAGATATGTCCTCCTAGCACAGGGACTGGTGGGTATTCATTCCCTCCACTGCTTCCCAAGTCCCTTATTGAAGTCATAGCACTAATCAATCTGAGACACCAGCTGCCATGGAACTCCCTGGAAGTCTCTGGCCTAGGCAAGTTCCCACCCAGGGGACTCCCATTTCTCACTTTGGGTCAGGGGCTCAGGGCTTTGCATGCACACCTGCGGGGCTCTCAGAATCAAAGTGCTCCTCCATAAAAGGCGTTTTTGAGTGTGCATCATGGAAAGTGGTGTTTGTGTTCCCTTAGTCAACAAATATTTATTGAGCTCCTTTATTGCCTTTTCCTTCGGTAAATAATTGCTTCATATGTACTTTGCAGCAGGAGCCACAGGAGACAAGCATTTCCCACCAGGACCAGCACATTCCTGAGCTTCAGCCCTTCCCCTACTGCCCCCTTTCTGGGCTGGAGGAAAGTTCCAGAGGAGAGGCCATGGCCAAACACAGAGTAGAGCAAGCTAAAGCCATAGGTCAGGAAGGGCGGGCGTGGGTCCTGGGGTCCCTTTGAGAAAGAGGCCTTGTGAGGGGGCACATAAACCTCGGGTGAACATAGTAGGCATAGCCCGGGCGAGCCTCTGAGAAGGCCTGGAAAATGACAGAGCTGTGTCCTAAGCAAAGGCAAGGGAACTCAGAAAGCTTGGCCCAGGTTTGGGCAGCCCTCGGAAACGAAGAGCTCAGGAAGCAGAGGTGGTTTCAGGAGGAACAGCGGAAGGGAAGAAGCCATGGGACAGACTATGCAGAACACCTGTGCACCGAGCCACACGACAGTCAACAGAGCCCCTTGCTGGGGACATCAGGTTGGAACAGTGCTGGGCCTCAGAGCCATGTGGAGTGGAATTGGGAGAACGCCTGGCAGAGATGAGCCTGATACAGTCTCAAACTGCAAATCACACAGGAACTAGTTAGACATGCAGAGTCTCAGGTCCCCCAGACCTACTGAATCAGAGACTCGAGGGTAGGCCCAGAAGTCTGCGTTTCAGCAAGCCCTGCAGGGGATTCTGATGCAGGCTGAGTTTAAGAACCTCTGGCCTAATGGAATCCCCGATACTTCCCCTGACATCATAAGGGAGGGCTGGGCAGGGCGGCTGGGTCTGCAGGGGTGGGCCCTTGAGGAACCAGAGTCCCCAGCCTGTGGCTTCCAGGGACAGGGAGGGGATCAAGCCCTCCTCTGAAGGGAAACAGGACAGATGAAAGAGGCAACCGCCTGGGGCCGCTTCCGTGCTGGGGCTGCGGCCTTGTCCTGTTCTACTCGCAGGTGCCGTGGCCTCAGCCCCTGCACCAACCGGCCACCTGGACCAGGCCTGGAGCCCTTACAGCCACTCATATCAGGACCTCCCGGGCCCTGAGCAGCACCCATGGGCACCAAGGTGCTGCTTGTTTAGCCTCACAGTCCCCCACCACATTGGGAGGGGGGTTCTGTGTCCTGCTCTCACAGGTACAGGGGCATACTTCCACGGGGATTAGTAAGTCTCCTGGTCTGCTTACTCTAAACCAGTCACAGGCCCACTGCTTCCCCTGTCTCAGCCCTGATTCCCCAGGTCTTCACAATTGGAGGGTGTGGGGGGAGGGTACAGACTGGTGTCTCAGTGGCCCAGAGGGAGTCCTGAGAGGCTCCCTCTCAGGGACTTCACTTGGCATGGTTCTCTGTCATAGAGATGTGACTGTGTATGTCTGTCCAGCAACTCGCAGGAATTTGCTGTGGAAGGAGTTTGTGTTTCTAAAGCCTTCCTGTCTGGCCTCCCCTGACCCACACCCACCACTGCATTGGTAGAGGTCTGCAGGCAGCATGGAGACAGGAGGAAAGCCCAGTTCCATTGGATGAATCTGCCTCATGGGGCTCGCCTCATGGGCCTGCTTTGTGCTACTCCATTGCATGCCCGTGTGAGCTCTCACAAGGGCCCCGTCCTGGGGGAACGCAGGTGGACCTGGTATGCAGACAGGAAGCCACAGGGCAGCTTTTGTGCCCAGTTGGTCTCCTGACTCAAGGCAGCCTCCTGTGCAGACAGAAGGAAGCTCCCAAGCCCCGGATCAGCCTGAGATGAAGGGTCAGAGCACCCCAGCGCAGGAAAGCTGAGCTCAAAGCTGTGCATGTGTCAGGAGAATTGGTAGAAATGCAGATTCTCGGACCTCACCCTAGACCTACTGAATCAGAAACTGTGGGTGGGCCCCTCAGTCTGTTTTAACAAGCCCTGCAGGGGATCCCAGAACAGGCACTCCTGGACAGGTCCCGACTCTCTCCAACCTCTGCTCCCACCATGAGCCCACACTCTCCACAGTCTTCACAGCCTTCCTTGGCCCAGCCATCCCCAGGGGCAGACGTGGGACTGCCCTCTGTCATCTTGTCCCCACGCTCAGCAATTCACTTCACTTCCTTCACTGATGTTTTCCTCCACATCTGACTTCCCCTTTCCCAGGCTTTATGTCTATTTTCCCAACTCCAAAAAGTGAAATCCTTCCTTCATGTTTGACAACCTCACCACACCCACCTCCAGCTAACATTTGTCAACTCTCTAACACCCGTCACAGTGCACAGCCACAGGCCTCAGCTCTCCCAGAGCCTACAGTCTGTGGAGACTCGTGGAAGATAATGGCGCTGAGACCTCTATTTAGCCCTCCATCCCCACACTCCTCTGGGCGGACAGGCACAGACACACACACACACACACACACACACACACACACACACACACACACACACACACACACACACACACACACACACCAGGCCGCCTGCACTTCCCGCACTGTGTGCGCTGTGCCTGACGCCATGCCCGGCCCAGGTCTCAGCGCTGCAGCCGGCCACTCCAGCAAACAGGAAGTGAGCGCGGGACACAGACGGGCTCATGTGCACAGGTACCGCGCTCCTTACAGCCTTGCAGAGGGGGAGGAAGAACAGAATGGGCGTCACTGGGCAGGACCCAGGAGGATTTTGGTAGCCACATAGATACCTACTCCTGTTCACTCTTGGTAGCACAGGGAAGAGGCATAAGAAGTATTGCCCTCCACTGAACACAAAGGTAAATGAATAAAAATCGTTATGCATCTTTAAGAAAAAATTTATTTGGATAATTGAGATGACATTAGTTTGCAAAACCGTACAGGTTTCAAGTGTACAACTAAATATAACACCATCTACACATTGCATTATGCACCCTCCGCCCCAAACAAAGTTCCCTTCCATCCCCATTTCCCTCCTTTGCCTGCCTCCACCTACCCGCACCCTCTTTTACCCCTGGCTGTTGCCTCCCTGTTGAGTGTGTCTATGTGTTATATATATATGATTTTGGGGTAATCCCTCACCTTCTTTCATCCTACCTCCTGCCCCCTTCCCCTCTGACTGCTGTCCGTCTGTTCCACATGTCTATGCCTCTGTTCATCAGTTTATTTTATTCATTAGATTCCACATATAAGTGAGATCATATGGTCTTTCTCTGACTGGCTTATTTCACTTAATGAACTCCAGGTCCATCTCTGCTGTCACAAAGGGTAAGATTTTCCTTTTTATGGCTATGAAGTATTCCATTGTATAAATGTACCACAGCTTTTTTACCCATTCATCCAGTGATGGGAACTTGAGCTGTTTCCAGATATTGACTATTATAAATAACACTGCAATGAATATAGGGTGCATATATTCTTTCGAATTAGTGTTTCATAATTCTTAGGAAATATTCCAAGGAGTGGAATCACTGGGTCAAAGGCAGACCCACTTTTAATCTCTTACAGGAATCTCCATACTGCTGTCCACAGTGACTGGATGAATCTGCACTCCCACCAGCAATGCAGGAGGGTTCCCTTTTCTCCACACCCTCACCAACACTAGTTTGTTGGTTTATTGATGACAGCCATTCTGAAAGTTGTAAGATGATACCTCATTGCGGTTTTAATTTTCATCTCTCTGATGATCAGTGATGTTGTGTTTTTCATCTGCCTATTGGCCATCTGTATGTCCTCTTTGGAGAAGTGTCTATTTGGGTTCTTTGCCCATTTTGTAATTGAATTTTTTTTTTGGTATTGAGTTGTATAAATTCTTTATAAATTTTAGATATTAATCCCTTATCGGGTATGTCAACAAATAGGTTCGGAGGGTTGTCTTTTCATTTTATTGATGGTTTTTTAGTTTGTTGTAGTCCCATTGGTTATTTTTTCCTCCTTCCCTTGCCCAAGGAAATATATCAGAAAAAATATTGCTATGAGAGATGTCTGAGAAGTTACTGCTTATGATTTCTTCTAGGGTTTTTATGGTTCTGTGACTTAAAGTCTTCTTTATCCATTTGAGTTTATTCTTGTGTATGGTGTAAGTTGTTGGTCTAGTTTCATTTCTTTTTTTCTTTTTTTGCAGGTACCTGTCCAATTTTCCCAATGCCATTTATTAAAGAGACTGTCTTTACTCCATTGCATGCTCTTGCCCCTTTTGTTAAATATTAATTGACCAGAAAGGTGTGGGTTTATTTCTGGGTTCTCTGTTCTGTTCTATTGATCTACATGCCTGTTCTTATGCTAGTACCTGTTTTGATTATTATGGCCTTGTATAGCTTTATATCAGGACGTGTGATACCTCCCACTTTGCTCTTTTTTCCCTCAAGATTGCTGAGGCTATTCAGGTTCATTTTTGGTTTCATATAAATTTTTGGAATATCTGTTCTAGATCTGTGAAATATTCCATTGTTAATAAGAATTGAGTTGAGTCTTTGGATTGCTTTGGGTAGTATGAACATTTTAATGATGTTAATTCTTTCAATCCATGAACACGATATATCAGGGGTAGGGAACCTATGGCTCGCAAGCCAGATGTGCCTCTTTTGATGGCTGCATCTGGCTCGCAGACAAATCTTTAATAAAAAAAATAATAATGTTAAAAATATAAAACATTCTCATGTATTACAATTCATTCATTTCCTACCACTCATGTTCATGGTTGCAGGTGGCTATAGCCAATCACAGCTATCCTCTGGAACAACACCAAATTTTTATTGGATAATGCATAATGTACATGGGCTATTGTGATGTCAGGAAGTAAACTTCTCTCCTTTTAATTATGTAGTCAGTTAGCTAATTGCAGAAACCCTTTAGACGAAGAAGATGGCTAAAAGAAAAAAGATGAGAAGTATTGTACTTTTCAGCAGGAATAGACAGAGGAATTCACATTTGTGGAGAGAGCAGGTTCTGCAGTGTGACTAATGTGCAATGATAAAATTGCATCAATGAAACGGTCAAATATAAAGTGGCATTTCAACACACACCATACCAGATTTGCATCGAAATATCCAGCAGGAAGGGGTACAGCAGGAAGAAAGCATGTCAAGAGCTACTGTGCAGAGTGCAAGCTAGTCAGCAGCAACTCCATGTTTGGACCCAACAAGGTGACTGGAATTTGGCTAGCTTTGCTGGTGCTTTAGCAATTGTGAGACACGGAAAGCCATTCACAGTTGGGGAGTATGCCAAAACATTCATGTTTGATGTTGCCAATGAACTTTTTGGATAAACACAAGATAATCAAACGAATAAAAGACATACCTCTGTCTGCAAGAACTGTTCACAATCATACCATCATGATGGCAAATCAAATTGACAACACAAGTGAAGGACATAAATGCAGCACCATTCTTCTCTCTCGCTTTGGATGAGTCAACAGACATGAGCCATTTATCCCAGTTTAGCGTGATTGCAAGGTATGCTATTGGTGACACACTATGTGAGGAAAGTCTTGCTGTTTTGCCTATGAAAGAGAAAACAAGAGGGGAGGATTTATTCCAGTCTTTCACTGAGTTCGCTAAAGAAAATATTTACCAATATTTTTTTCGGTGTGTACTGATGGTGCTCTGTACATGGTGGAGAAAAACAGAGGATTGGTAGCACTTCTTCGTGAACATGAATAGAGACCCATCCTAAATTTTCACTGCATCCTACATCAGGAGGTGCTTTGTGCTCGATGTGTGGTGAGCAGCTTGGTGAGGTAATGTCGCTGGTCATTTGGGTGGTCAACTTTATTGTTGCCCAAGCTTTAAATGATTGCCAGTTTAAAACACTGTTGGGTGAAGCTGGGACGAATTATCCTGGTCTGCTTCTGCACAGCAATGTGCGTTGGTTGTCAAGAGGGAAGGTGCTCAGCTGTTACGTGGCTTGTCTGAGAAAAATCAAACTTTTCTTGAAATGAAAAATGTCGAGCATCCTGAGTTAGCTAGCACTGAGTGGCTCCTGAAGTTCTACTATCTCGTGGACATGACTGAACATCTGAAACAGCTCAATGTGAAAATGCAAGGCATTAGAAATACAGTCTTATCTCTTCAACAAGCAGTGCTTGCATTTGAAAACAAGCTGGAACTCTTCATTACCGACATTGAAACAGGTCGTTTACTACACTTTGAAAAACTGGGAGAGTTTAAAGATGCATGCACAGCAAGTGACCCTGCTCAACATCTTGATCTCCAGCAGTTAGCAGGTTTCACATCTAATCTTCTGCAGTCATTCAAAGAGCGCTTTGGAGAATTTCATGTGTGCACTTGTCTTTTTAAGTTCATCACCCATCCACATGAGTGTGCAGTGGACAGCTCCGACCTGAGTTACATCCCCGGTGTCTCCATCAGAGATTTTGAGCTACAAGCTGCTGACCTGAAGGCCTCAGACATGTGGGTGAATAAGTTCAAGTCACTGAATGAAGATTTGGAAAGACTTGCACGACAGCAAGCAGAGTTGGTGAGCAAACACAAGTGGGGAGAAATGAAAAACTCAACCGGCAGAGCAGCTAATTGTCAAAACTTGGAACGCGCTTCCCGTCACATACCACACACTGCAGCGTGTGAGTATTGCTGTACTGACAATGTTTGGCTTTACGTATGCATGTGAGCAGTCTTTTTCACATCTAAAGAATGTTAAGACCAACCTACGATCATGTTTAACGGATGGAAGTCTCAATGCCTGCATGAAGCTTAACCTCACCACATATCAACCAGACTACAAAGCCATCAGCAAAACTATGCAGCACCAGAAGTTTCATTAATGGTAAGAAGTACTTTATTCATCATTGGTTAGCAACAGCATAACAATGTTATTAAAAAGAATTCAGAGACTTATTGTACTTTAAAAGTGTTGGTCTTACATAAAATGCACACATTTACTTGTATTTAGTGTTAGACATATTGTATGGCTCTACCGGAATTACATTTTAAAATATGTGGTGTTCATGGCTCTCTCAGCCGAAAAGGTTCCCGACCCCTGCGGTATATGCTTCCATTTATTTGCACCTATTTTTTTTATACCTTGACTCCTTTAATGGATACCAGAACCATTAGAGGCATTAGATTGAATTTTCTGTTAAGTGTTGTCCTCACAGACTTTTCTAGAAACCAGCACCAGTGAAAGGTTCTCAGGCTTCTGCACCTGTCAATTCAAGGTTGCTTGACCAAGAGTCTCTGTTGCCCACCTACCAGACAGTATAGCAGTACAGTGTCATGGGTGAGGGTGCAACCCAGGGAGTTAGACCCACTAAAATCAAGTCAACCCTCTAATCTACCACCTACTTACTGTGTGACCTCAAGTTACTTAACCTTTCTGTGACTTCGTTTCCTCATTCCACTGCCAAAATGGGCAAAGTGAGAAAGTCTACCTGTAGGATTATTATCAGGATTGGGTTAATTAATACAAATAATGTATTGAGTGAATACTCAATAAATGTTAACAATTATTATGATTGGCTGGCTTGGGGATGACAGCATTAAAGTGCCATATTTCTTACCAGGAGTGGCATTGTCACACAGCAGATGACACTTGAGACCTCAGCAGAAAGTTATGCGAATGTCCTCTGGACTAGTCACTCCTTCTTGATTTATTGTCTATCTTGACAATTAGGGTTCCGTGGGAAGGTGCCCTGGGGATTTCCACAGACCCACGTGATTGACAATCCCTAGTTACTAGTTAACCTAAGTTTTAACAAGTGTGAGGCTGGGTCAGGTCAGTTTTCAGGGGATCATCCACATGGATGGGAGAAGGAACGGAGGCCCGAGCTGGTTTCTGGTCCACCAGCACTGGCTTGGTCGGCACTGCTCGTGGGTTGTGGAGGGCTCAGCCTTCTTTTCTGGAAAGCGGCTTGGCAACACAGAGGAAGAGCAGTAGATATGTTTATACCCTCTCCTGTCGTAATTCCACTTCCCAAACCCACCTCAAATTAATAAAATGCACTAAATGAGTAAGTGTATCCATCATTGCATTGTTTTTAATTTTAAAGTAAAACAGGAACAAAATGTCAACTACTAGGGCAATAGTTAAAGTAGGTACCTGCCTATGACAGAATGTTATATAGCCTTTGACAATCTCTTCAGAGACGATTGAACAATGGGGCTGAGGTTAAACAGGGAAATCAGGCTATAAGATGGCTGGTGTGCCCCTCTTTGGTCCTCTATGAAAGGGGGTGACCAAATACCACCCAAAGTATCTCTTGAGCCTCCATGAGGCACTGAGTCTGGTGAGGCACACACGCCTGATTCACAGTCAGTGAGGGGGCAGCTGTTATTGTCTCCCACCAGCTCCCATGAGGTCAGGGCCGGCTTTCTGTTTTAACAAGGATCACCAAGCTCAGAGTGATGAGGTTGCTGGTCAGAGGCCAAAGACTGAAACAAAGATGCTATCCCAGCTTCAGAGGAAGCGGGTTTGGGTGTGACCCCCCAGACTTCTCCTCGCCCAGCGTCGCTGGCTAGCAGGATGTCCCACGTTTGCACAGCACCTTCGGGTTCTCTTGTATATATTACTGCAAATCCCTCCGCACCCCAGGGACGTGGGCTGGGCCAACATTAATCAGCGCACCCAGCCCAACTGAAACTGGTTCAAATCCAAACACCACCACTTTATAGCTGCCATGAACCCAGCCAGTCACCCTCATGGGAGCTTGGGTTTTGTTTCTGTTGTTTAGCCTGTTCCCGGAGAGGCAGAGAGGAGCAGAGGAGGGGTGTCCTTCCCACTGCACAACATGCTGCTCCAAGCTGTGTTTTCAGGTGAGGAAACAAAGGCTTGAAGATATTTTTTAAAAATATTGCCCATGGTCCTGGGGTTAGGCAAAAACAAAACTGGCAAGCTTTTTGAAAGTTCTAACCTTTTTTATTTTAAAATAGCTTTGTGAAATATAGTTCACAAGCCATAAAATTCACTCCTTTAAACTATTTAGTTCAGTGATTTCAGTATATTCACAGAGTTACACCACCAATAAAACCACAGAAAGAAACCCTGTCCCCATTTCCCCCCAACTCCCTCTGCCCCAGGCAACCACTAATGTACTTTCTGTCTTTGTAGATTTGCCTAATCTGGGCAATTCATATAAATGGAATTATAATATGTGGTCTTTTGTGACTGGCTTCTTTCATTTAACATAATGTTTTCAAGGTTTGTTTAAATTGAGCCTGAATCTATATTTCATTCCTTTCTATGACTGAATAATAGTCTGGCAATTGGATATTTTGTTTAGCCACTCATCAATTCACAGATGTGTGGGCTGTATTGTATCTGCGTCTTGGCTATTATGGATAAAGCCGCTGTGGACGTTCACATACGGGTTCTGTGCAGACATAGGCTTTTCATTTTGGGGGTCATATACCCAGGAAAGGGACTGCTGGGTCATCATACTTTACCCCAGAAATTTTCAACCTTTATTGCCAGTATGACAAAAAAGAATGGATATAGTTTTGATTCACTTCCACTAGACAGCTTTTGTTGTGTTGGCTGCTGTCATTTTTTTTATTGACAATGTAAAGAAAAAGAGGTCCATGTCACTGACTAAATAGGTATTGCATGTTTTAAAAATTCTTGCAGCACACCGGTTGAAAATCCCTGCTTTACTGTATAATTTCTTGGAACTTTTGATATATAGTAACGTGCATTTTTTGAACTTACTTGGCCAGCTAACCTTTTTTCTTCACAAAACAGGTCGGAAGATTTGGGGAAAATCTGATTTAGCCCAACTCCCTCATTTTGGGGAAACAGAAGCCTGGAGGGTTCAACAACCGTTTACACAGTGGCCTGGGCTGGGTTGACATTAGGTAAGAGGTTAAGCTATCTCATGGAACTAGAAGAAACATATGCCTATTTAAATTCTAAAGAACCTCTGAAACATAAAGAATACTGAAGAAATCATATAGGACAAAAAGTAAACATGGCTGTGTACACGAACATTTAATCTTCTGAACCTCAAGCTATGTATACACAAAATTATCAAACAAATGACCACATTAAAAGAGACCACCGTCTCTGAACCCTGGCTACATCAGAGGCACACTAAGATTATCAAGCCCAGGTCTATCCCACAAGATTGATTTAAGTTTTAAAAGCTTCCGGGTGATTCTAATCTGTATCTAGTATTAAAAATTAGAGAACCCAATGTCAATATAATGAATAAAGACTTATTAAAAGATCAGTAAGAAAGAGTCCTGTACTGCATAGAAGAGTGAGCAAAAAACATGTTATAATATTTGTTGGAGAAGAAAGACAAGAAATATAAAAGTTCAACTTCACCACTAGCCAAAGAAATGGAAATGGTACATTTATTAAGCACCTACCATGTTCTACTTGGCTTATCGTAGTAAGCTTCATAACGATTCCATGATGTATCCCCATTCTAAAGATGAAGAAACTAAGGCCAAGGAGCAGGCCCAAGGTCACATCAGTAAGCCCCCAGAGCGTGCACTTAGACTAGCACACCATGCATAGTCTCCTTAGTGGGGTGCCTTGCTTACTCACCAAATTGGAAGTAACTTAAAAACACTGATTCTCCATGCTGAAGAGGCCACAGAGAAAGAAGTGCTTGTGCCCACTGCTGGTGAAAGTGTCACTTGGGCCAATCACTCTGGAAAACCATTTGGCAACATGTAGCACCAGTCAGTCTTAAAAGCGCTGGTGCCCTTTGCTCCAGGACTTCTATATCTGATCATCTGTCCTGAGGAGTCAGTCCAGAGGGGCACATAGGACATTCCAATCAAAGTGGAATCCTCGCCTCATGTCGTATGATGAGAACACTGCAGTTAAGAGAGATCAGTAGTTTCCCATGCTACCTTGGGTCATTGAAAATGAAGCGCTGCCACACAGGTCAGAGGCCCAGAACCAGGCTTGGCGGTATGGGCAGATACCTCTCTCACTGTGGTCCGGGACTCGGGACTGTCTGGGAGCCACACTTGGTTCTTGGTGCAGACACCGTGGAGACCTCTCCACCTTTCCAGAACAGTGCTGCCAAGAGAGCCTGCAGCTGCTCGGGCCTAGCTGGGCAGTGTCTCCACACCAAAACCCCTTCTCCCGGAGGACTCTGGTCCACGAGGCCCCACTAGACTCCACCTCAACTTTCCGCTCTGCCCCCCACCCCCACTCTCCAACCTACAAGTCAGGGTAAGCCCAGCCCTCGCCCCCCAGGATGATTGATCTGGAGGCCTCTTTTCCCTCTGTGTTTATGGGAGCAGCCTTAGTGCCCACAGCAGCACCAATAACACAAAACGGGCTCTCAATAAATACTCACTGAATAAGTGACCGATGAAATTTGGATTTGCAAAAGAACTGTTTTCCTCTTAGTATAAGGTGACCAGATTTTAAAATTGGTAAAGCGGGACACCATTGAAGGGGGGGGGGTTCTTGATTAAAAATTTGGTCTATATGGAGCAAAAAAAATTTTCATAGAATGCAAAAATAGTATTGTAATATATATTTTTAAATTTCAACGTAAGTACAGTTTACAAATATAATACATTAAAAATTATGTATAGTATTATTTTATTCTTTGGCATATTTTTCTCATTTGAGTGAATTTTTTTAGTAGATTGCTGTCATTTCAAAGCTCATGAAATTTTTCACAAGAATTTGTTAAATTATATTTCACACATAAAATGGCTTTCAAAGTCTCAACACTTAATTGTGATTTTTCTGATGTCCACACTTTATTTATCGTAGAAAAAAGGCGTTCAGTCACAGCATTAGTTCCTGGTAAAGACAGCGTGTATTCCACAATTTTTAGTTCATTATTGTATGGAACATGGTTTGTTTCAAAATGATGAAATATTTCTAACCATTTGTTCTGTATTGTGATTTTTGCTGATGCCCAAGATTTAACCTTTTCCTTATCAATCTATTTTTTTAATACCTCATTAAAAAGATCATTTTCAGAAATATTACTATATGGGAAATTTTGAGTGAGTCAGAGGGATCAAGTTACACGGTCCTGAAACTGATGCCAGAGCTGCACAAGAGGGCGGGAGCAGGCAGGGCAGTGCCGCCGGCGCACTCGCACACGAGCGGTCGCACACACTCCCTGCCTGGACTTGTTCTTGCGGTGGCCGCACTCCCCGTGTCCAGCCCAACCGCCCACTGGAGACCGAGCAGCTTGCACCTTGCGGAGCCCAGAGCTGAATGCCAGTGTCCAGGATGCGGGTCTATGGATAGTTAGAGGACTTAACAACCGCCGCCCCAGCAGGTACGTCCCACCCGAAGTTCTTTGTTTTGGGGCCCCGCATGCACGGGGCAGCCAGCTCTTGTGGCAGTGCGGGCGCTTCCAGGTCGAGGCGGGGTCTCTCCACTGAAAACCGTATATTCCCTTCCAGTTCTCCCGCCGTTCCCTAGCTTTTCATGCATCCTTTCCAAAAATCGGGACTTTTTTTAAACGCCACAGGACACGAGACAAATTGTTAAAAATTGGGACTGTCCCGCCCAAAGCAGGACGTCTGGTCACCTTATTTTAGTATCCCTTGTTTTTTATAAATTAGTAGCAATGACTTTCACAACTTTTGCCTCTGAAAAGACAGACCTCTTGTGGAAATCAAAATCTGCATAATTTGTCTTGTTGTGCTCCTGTTGTAACAATCCTACCCCACCCCACCCCTTCCCTCCGGGAAGCTACGGACAACCTGGCTGAACCCAGAGAAGGCTGGTGGCAGACCTGGAAGATGTGGGGTGGGGGGGAGGGAGAGCCCGCAAATACAGTTCACCACATTTTCTCCCTATCTAACTGGCATGTGTATATGTTACTATTGTTATTAGTTACCGCAAACGCCATTGGAGATGCCATCACGGGACACTCTCCATCACCTGGCAGAGTCCACCCCCAGCTCTGAAGTCCTGGAGGCCAGTCTTGTGGTTTGCAGCCACCTTCATCCCTGGTACATAAGATCAGGGACAGAAATTTTAATATATTTAGTAATTTTTAGCTGTCATCCTTCAGGGACCCTTGCTGTCGATTCCGTGTCTGTCGCAGAACAATGTGTCAATTGGTTAGAGAAACAAGCCCCTCACTGCCGAGGCCTGAAAGACAGAGAGGCAAGCCTTACACCTGGTTTCCAAGCCATGTGACCTTTTGAAGTCACTTAACCTTTATGAGTCTCAGGATCCTTATCTATAAAATGGCTGCAATAATAGATTGTGTAGCCAAGAGGCATTCTCAGTAAGGTGATTCTCCTGGCTTCGTCCTCACTGGCATTTCATAGCCTGTGACAAGCCAGAGGGTAGGTAAGTGGCACACATAGGCCTTCCTAGTCCCCTTGAATAACATACCCTTCCCCATCTGACTGATGTATTAACCATACCGTACAGCCCCAAAATCAGGTGACATTGTGTGGTCATGAGCCACTGGGTCTGAAGCTGCCATGCTCTACCTTGTCTGCTAGCACTCCATGCAGCTCAAGGACAGCTGGGCCAGTGCCCTCACCTTCTCTTGCTGGGCCGAGCAGTGATCACCTCTCTGGGGTAACCAGGCAGGTGGCAGCTCCGCACACACACACCAGTTCTCCAGTGTCACCAAGGAGATGCTGTCAGTCTGCCGGAGTAGGAAACAGGTGCCTGGCTCAGTCAGAAGCTGCCCCACAGCCTGAAGCCTGAGGTTCAGGCCGCCACGCCAGTTGTCCTGGTTTGGTCGCCACCCCTGCTCACTCAGAAGTGTCCAGCCCACCCTGTGGGGAAATCTGGCTGGAACCCACTCCACAGCCTCTGTAGCTGCTTCCAGGGGCAGGGACATGGATCATCCCTAAACATCTCCTCCTGCCAGCCACAGGATCCAGCCTTTGTTTTTCTAATATATACAATGTTCCAGGTACTGGGCAAGACCATGGAGAGGACAGTGCAGTCTCTGCAATGGGATTCAGGCTAGGTGGTGCACGGACAAGTACAAAGGAAACTACAGATAACCATGGCCATGATAGGGATATGTGCCCATGATTTGGGAACACACCTAGGGTTGAAGCAAGGATGCTTCCTAGAGGAAGGGACACCATCTTACATTGATTGGTGGGGCTGCGTTGAGGTCTGTGAGGCTATCACCTGGCTCATGTGAACAACGTCTGGATTGATTAGTGATGTCTGTTACCTGCTACAGAGGGAGGACTTGTGCCAAATACTTACTGGCCCCATGTTAGGCCTTAGTATGAACCAGTACATCAGATTCTTTCTAAGGAACTGACAAACGGAACTCAGATTATTTTGATAATAGCAAAATTTAAAAAAACAAAAAGCACTTTCCAATTATTTCTTATATGTCAGGCAGAACACTGGATGATTTCACAACAACCCACTGAGGTAAGAACTATTTTAATCTCTATTTTCTAGATGAGGAAATCGATAACTGGAGAGGTTAAATAACTTGCCTGTGACCATAGATGTCAAATATCAGAGCTGGAAGGAACCTCAGTGATCCATGGTCTAAAACCCTACTTTTATAGATAAGGAAAAGGATACCCAAGGTCATTCAGAGCTGGAAGGTAGATGGTGAAGGGGAGGGAAAGGCCCCCAGACCCAGGAGGCTGGGGGATGGACTGTGGGCAGCCAGGGCCCGTTGAGGAAAACCAGGCGCTGTTCAGAGTGGGGCGGGAATAAGTCCAAGACCACTAGCCATCCCGCATTCATGCTCTCTTTTTCATCTGAATAATAAACCTTGCTGAGTTTAAGCGAGGCACATGGCTGCCTTATTAGAAATCACATTTCCCAGAGTCCTTTGTGGTAGGTATGGCCATGTGACAAAGTTTAGGCTGACAGATGTGAACAAAATCGCCCCTGGCTCATCTTCCTGAAGACCAGCGCACCCTCTCTTCCCTTCCTGCTGTCTTGAGAACTGGTGACATATGGGACAGTTGCCATGGACAAAGCCAGATATCGAGGCCTCCTGTGGAGACTACCAGAGCTGCCCCCTTACTGGTCCCTGGATGGCTTCAGGGCACTGAAATGCCTACTCAGGACGAGAGTCCCTGAGGGTCTCATGTAGGTGACAAAATAGGCACTTGTATATCCAGCACAGCAGGGGTCAATACACCCTGAGCTAGCTTCAAGCAAATAGCCCACCACAGGGAACAAGAAAACGCATTCTGCCTCAGGACTGCAAGGTGGAGCGCTACAGATGTACAGCAGTGATGAGTACCACCAGCTACCCTGCAGTTCTGCCTGGGGCTGGTCCTCCATGCCAGGAAGTCATATAGCCTCAGCTCACAGAGGCCCACCCGCAGGCCAATGTGGGAGCCAAAAGGCCTGTTGGTCCCCTGGCCACGGCCCCTGGCATGCTCTAGAAGCTCCAGCCAGAGTGCAGAGCATGTGCTCCCACCTTGGCCTTCCAGCACCCAACCAAAGCCTGGCCCAGGGGCTCAACCCTACGTGATGGGCCGATGGGTGAAGAGAAGGCTGAGTGGGCAATAAAGAAAGAGCTTCTCCCTGCGGTGGCCCGTCTGGGGCTTGGTCAGCTTCTCCTGAGACCAGGTGCAGCCGAATTTGCTCTTGGCTTTCTTCATCACATATCTTGGATTGTTCTCATTCGATTCCGTAGACACCAACGAATGTCTGCCAGACACCAGGCACTTTTCTAGGCTCCTAGGGTCACAGGGATGAATCAAGCGCAGCTGCTCTTTCTGGGGCTCTTGGTCTGGAAGGACTGAGAGAAAAGCACCAAGAAATGACCCCCTTGCCCCAGACAGGAAGCTAGTCTGTGTTTCGGAGCACTGAGCAGGGAGCAGTGATTCTGCGTGCCCTGCATTGAGGGCAGAGTGGAGCGAGTTGAAAGATTTTCTGAAGAGGTAACAGGTGGGCAAGGCTGGCAATTGGGAACAGCATTCCAAAAGGGTTATGGAAGGTAGAGGGACCTACCTGACTGAGCAAAAGATGAGGCAGGTGCGTGAGTGCCAGGCTTTGGGACATGTGGCAGAGCCAAGGGCAGGGACACTGTCTGCCCAACGATGACCTCTTCTTCCAGCTTAGAGAGAGCTGACCCTCCCACTGCCTTGAAACAGAAGATAAAGGTGGACCTCGCTGTTCTCTTGCTATTTACCTTGGGGAGTTATTTTTCCTTTGGGCCTCAGGTTCCTCCTCCGTGAATGAGGGGCACCAAGCCATGCTAAGCAGCCAAAGAGCCACCATAGGAGGAAGCTGTGTTGGGGGTGTGTCTGTTGTCTTTGGGGTTCAGTGCCAGGTTCTGCTCTGCCCTGTCAGGCTGGCTGGCTGGTTCACCAAGGCCCCACCCTTGCGGTGGAGGCTACCCTTCTCTCTAAAGGTGAAGTGGTGACGTCAGCCAGTCCCCTGTGGACATTTCCCATCAGCTCTTCCTTCTCTTCCCAGGCACAGGTGACAGAAATGTGCCCTGGCAGCTGCTAAGAGGAAGGGCCTTTGACTAAGGGGAGCTGGGAGGGGCTTGGTTTGATTTGTTGACTATAAAAATGTCAGCTCCTTTGGGCAGCTTCTTGAATCAATATTTGCTGTTCTGAGGCTGAGTTCAAATGCTCGGTGATCCACTGGGCCTGGTGTCTTCCACCCTTACCTGGGTGAGTTCACACACCCACAGACATCTGGCAGGGCCCCTGACTTCTGGAAGTGGGGGGAGCCTGCTTCTCCCTCCCCCTCCCCAGAGGGGTTACCCTGATCTCTCACTAGGAAGGAACTTTCTGGGAGGAAGGACTTCTCTGCATTTCATTTTGCTTATCTGAAAAATGGACAGAATTCTAATACCCACTTCCCAGGGTGTCGTAAGGTCAAACAAAAGAAAGGGTGTGCAAGGGTTTAATCAGCTGTCGGGTCATGCAGCCTGGCAACAATAATCTGACTGTGATGACGATGATGAAAGCCTTTGCCAAAGCCTTCCAGGTGTTGCCGTTGGCCTGGATTATGCTCTAGCCCAGGCTGAGGCAGTGACCTGAGAGCAAACCAATTATGGAACCCTTTTCCTTGGGAATCTCTGCACCAACAGCCAGTTCTCAGCTTCCAGCAGCGCCACCAAGTCTTTTTCTGGAAAGGCACCAGTGGGATGTTAGTGGGGAACATGGGGCTCCGAAGGAAGATGGAGCCTCGATTCCCCACTTAGTGCGGTGTGCCTTTTGGCCAGTTCCGTTACCTCTCTGAATGTCGGCTTCTACACTCCAAGACAGAACAAGGCTTACACACTTGCAGAGTTGCTGTGGGGTTTAGCGATATCACTCACAGAGAATCCATTGGGCCCACTGGAGCTTAGTGAGTGCCTCAGAAATGTTCATTCTCTTGTTTCCTAGGCACCTTTTCCGGGTCTAGCAGTTCCCTCTCTCACAGTGGGTCTGCGCATGGGATAACACCATCCCAACAAACCAGGAGGCTTCTTGACTGGCACATAAGATGCTCCCACTGTAGAGAGTGCTTTCAGGTGGCTCTGTCCCCTGCCTTGGCTTCTAACTTGGCATGGCTGCCAGGCTGGAAAGCATCCTGATTCCTACAGGGGGCAGGGCAGAGCCACCCCCTGGGTAGGTGGACGCCTGGTGTCTGGTGCTTAGAGTGACCTTGCAGTGAGAGTCTGATGCATACATCACCAGCCTGGGCTCATCAACATCACTGGGTCCCAGACCCCCCCCTCCACACACACACACTGTTGGTGGCAATACGTTCTGACAGGTCGGCCATTCTTTTCAAGAGGCATCATGGACAAAAGTCTCATGAGCCAGAGAAAATAATAAATGGTACAATCACTTGAGAACTAGAAGTTTCTTTAAAAGAGAAACAATCATTTATCATAATTTGATTTTAGGGTGAACAAGAATAAAATCACATTTTTGCCCTTTATCATAATTAGCACTTAAATATATTTTTTAATGTTTTGTTTGTTTTGTATGTGTGTGAGAGAGAGAAAGAGAGGAACAGACAGACAGGAAGGGAGAGAGATGAGAAGCATCAATTCTTCATTGTGGCTCTTGAGTTGTTCATTGATTGCTTTCTCATATGTGCCTTGACTGGGGGGGGACTTCAGCCGAGCCAGTGACCCCTTGCTCAAGCTGGTGATCCTATACTCAAGCCGGCGACCTCGGGGTTTCAAAGCTGGGTCCTCCGCATCCCAGTCCGACGCTCTATCCACTGTGCCACCGCCTGATCAGGCAATGTATCCTTTGAAAATGAAGTTGTAAATGTAAATGATTGAAGAGTTGATTAATTCAGTAAGACTTGAAAACGAAGAATTGTCTGTTCCCTTTTCCCAAGAGCGCAATCATGTTTCAACTCTATTAGTTGTTACTTTTAATTTGTTTAATTTTCAGTTTTTCAGACTGTTCTGTCTAAATGACTTTTCACTACAGAAGATGAGAATTTGGGTCTCTTTCACCCCTGCTACTTCACACACAGTGTCTCCTGCCACCATCATTCCTGTGTAGCAAGGTTTCAGTTTTTGTTGGATAATTAGTACTTAGAGATTGTGAATAAATGCTATTAATGCCTGAGCCATGTACTATACTTTGATTATTTTTCCTTTCTTGCCTACTTTTAGTTTTGTGTAAGTTTCTTGTTTATTTCTTTAGTTTTAATCTTAACCCAGAACCTCCAAAAAGCAGGGTCCAAAGTAGAGATTCAACTGCTTAAACTTTATTTGGAAGATACAATGCCAAGTTCAGAGGATGAGGAAAAGGGAAAGGAGGCAAGAGAGGATTAGAGGCAGTGCAACGCGGCGTGTCGCCACATGGCAGGTTGCTTGGTATGTTCATTTGCACCTGCGATTTCTCCAGGTGAGCTGCAAGGTTAAATAACCCATGTCTCAGCGTCCTCCATGGAAGAGAAGAAGGAGAGAGTCCCCTGTCTGCCTCCTTCCTGTCTCTAGTCTCTCACTTGGTAACATTTGTGCCATAACACTTGCTCTTCCAGGTGCATATTCAGTCTCTTCTTGCGCTCCCTATTTGGATACCAGGTCCCACACCTTGTGGCAGAGTGTTTCATCCAACACTGGAAGTGATGGGAGACACAAACTCTGGGGACTTCGGGTTGGCCTACTGCAGGAACAGCTGGAAAGGCTCCCAGAATTTGTGTCTGACACAGTTTTCCATATACAATCACTTAAGCCATCTCAGCTCTCATCTGTCCATCTAAGCCCCCTCAAGCCTTCAGAGACATCAGGCAGTCTGTCGATTTCAACTTCCTGGAGCTCTATCTCTGGATCCCTTGAACTTGCTGGACTGTTTTCTAGCTATAACTGTTGCACAGCTGTGATCCCAAAATCTCCTTTCACCATCAACTAGAAATTTTCTTTCTCCTTCCATTAAGTTGGAACTCCTGTTGCCCGAATCTCACATTTTCTTCTTTCTTGGTTTACATGTTCATTTTGGTATAAGACCACCTAAGAAATGAGGCATAGTATGCACAGGCTGTGTACTAGTTTTGGCCTTGGTATTAACCCTCAGCCTTAAGAAGGACAGAGAGCCAAATGCATGCTTCATCATTATTTCTGGCACCCATGAGTTTTTGACAGTCAAAAGTTGTGTGATCTTAAAAGTCACTATCATATCTAATCAGCACAAAAAAATGTCAGCAATATGAACATCATGGCATTCAGATTATTGTGGGTTTTTTTTTATTTTTTTAGGTGAGAGGAGGGAATATAGTGAGGCAGACTCTGCCTTGCACCCAGACTGGGATCCACCTGGCAACTGGCTCCCCACATCTAGAAATGATGCTCGAGTACTGAGCTATTTTTAGCACCTGAGGTCAATGGGCTCAGACCAACCAAGCTATCCTCAGTGCCTGGGGCAACACTATAACCAATTGAGACACTGGCTGCAGGAGGGGAAAAGGGAGAGAAGGGGGAGAGGAAGTGGAGAGAAGTAGATGGGCGCTTTTCCTGTGTGCCTGGGAATCGAACCTGGGATGTTCATACTCTGGGCTGACACTCTCTTCACTGAGCCACTGACGAGGGCTATCAATTATTTTTAATATTAGAATATTTAGCTTCAAGTATTAGTAATCATTTAGGTGTATTTTGGAGTGAGAATCTCCTTGTGTACTTTTTAATTCTATAAATAACTTGAATATAAATGTATGTCTAATGTCTCAAAATAGAAATACTACCATAATGTTATTTTACATTACAAACCAATTATGAAAAAACATTTGAATAGTTGAATATATAGAAAATAGGTTATCAGTTGATATGAAAGGTGAGATAGAGTGGTTAGTTAAATTATATAAGAACTTTTTGCACTAAAAATGTTAATATAAAGCTAAATACCACAAAGAGAATAATAGTGGTTAAATCACAGCATAATTTGAATCATTGTAGAACGTTCTGATGTACTAGCATTCACAACATTAACAAAATAAACATTAAGAGCTCTGTTTCACTTTTGGTTATTTAACTCCATTTAGGCCAAAGGTGTTTCAAGAAAATTTTCCATGGCTTTTGAAGATGTACCTTGTTCCCTAGACATTTCATAAAAGGAAAGAAACTTCAAAACCATGTACCACATCATCCATGATAAATCCTCTTAGGTCCAGACATAATAAGAAAATAATGAATGAAAATGAAAGCTTTTTGGAAAAAAAATGAGGTAAACAAAACACATTTTCTTGTCATTTGGCTAGTGGTTCTTAAAATATTGCTTCTGTCCCATCCTCTTTTCTGTCCTGTGAGATACTAATTACATCCACACTAGATCTTTTCATGTTTTTTTCTGTGTCTTCTGCTCTCTCTCTATTTCCATCTTTTTTCTGTCTCTTCACTTCAGTATGGATATTTCCTATTAACCTGTCTTCCTAATCATAAATTCTCTCTTCTGCTGTGTAAATTCCGCAGTTCAAATCATCTGTATAAAGCTTAATGCAGTTATTTTGTTTTTTCAGTCCTATAATTTCCATTTGACTCTTTTTATAGGTTTCAATTATCCAATAAAATCCTTCATCTTGTCATCTGTTTTTTTGTTTTGTTTTAATTCAGCGAGAGGAGGGGAGGCAGAGATAGACTTCCACATGTGTCCCTACTAGGCAATCCCATTAAAGGGTGATGATCTGCCCATCTGGGGTGTTGCTCCATTGCTCAGCAACCGAGCTCTTCTTAGAGCCTGAGGTGGAGGCCATGGAGCCCCAGTACCCAGGGCCAACTCACTCCAGTTGAGTCATGGCTGCGGGGAAGAAAGAGAGAGAGAATTGAGAGGGGGAAGGGTGGAGAAGTAGATGGGTGCTTCTCCTGTGTGACCTGATTGGGAATCGAACCTGGGACATTCACATGCCAGGCTGACGCTCTACCACTGAGCCAACCAACCAGGGCCTTGTCATCTGTTCTTAAAAATATTAATCAATTATTTTTAGAATCGTGTCTGATAACTTCAATACCAGGATCATCTGTGAGACTGTTGATATTGCTAGGTTTTTTATCTCTTGCTTTTCAGTTATGATGTCCTATTTGGGAAGGACAGTCTCATCAAGAGAATGGTGAAACTGATGGAAAACATTCAGAGAATAGAAAAAACTATCTTTAGGTTGACAATAGCAAAATCATAGTGAAGAAAATAAGTGATTAAGAAATCATAAACAAAATATTTATGTATCCTTAAGTTGTATGTTCAGAATGAAATTATAACAGTATAAGCTGAACAGAATTACAGGCCAAAGCAAACCTATGGACCACGGTCATCATTCTTTTTTAGCTAAAGAGGAACTACATGACTTTGGAGTTGTTTTGTCATTTACTTATATGAGATAGTCAAACAAGATGAAACAGCAGCAATCACATATTAAAAGGTAGCTTGATTTTTTTTAAATACCTGACTGGTCCCTGGCCAGGTTGGCTCAGTGGTAGAGTGTCTGTCTGGTGTATGAATGTCTCAGGTTTGATTCCAGGTCAGGGCACACAGGAGAAGCACCCATCTGCTTCTCCACTTCTCCTCCTCTCACTTCTCTCTCTCTGTCTCTTCTCCTCCTCTCCTGAAGCCATGGCTTCATTGGAGCAAATTGGCTCCAGGCACTGAGGATAGCTCCATGGCTTCTGCCTCAAGCACTAAAAAATGGCTCAAGTTGCAACAGAACAAGGGCCCCAGATGGGCAGAGCATTGCCCCCTGGTGGGCTTGCCGGGTGGATCCCAGTCGGGTGCGAGTCTGTCTCTGCCTCCCCTCCTATCACTGAAAAAAAAAAAAAAAAAAAAAGGCCTGGCTGGTGGTGGCATGGTGGATAGAGTATCCACCTGGAATGCTGGCTGAGGTCACTGGTTCGAGGCCCCAGTTTGCCCAGTCAAGGCACATAAAGAAGCAACTACCAGTCGATGCTTCCCACTCCTCCCCCTCACCTTTCTCTCTTTCTTTCCTCTCTCTAAAATCAATAAATAAAAATCTTTAAAACAAAATTACTTAATATGTATGGATGAAGTAATAACACCAAGTTAGTGGGATTTGCTTACACCTACAGGTTGGATGCAGAGAAATTAATTCATTTGCTTGAACCTGCTGTAGAAGTAACCAAAATGATGAACCCTAAAAGGACAACCTCCTCTTTTCTCCTTTCATTCTTATCTAGGAAAAATGCTGAAATCAGTGTGCCTGCAACAAAATCTTCGATACAGGTAGAAACTTATAGATTTGGTTATTCTGAAATTTAGTCTGTTACTTTATTTCCATACTTGTTTATCCAAGGTTTCAAAAAATACAAATTCGTGTGAGAACAAAAATCTGAAGTTTCATTATGAAAAGATTCCAACAGTGGGAAACTTGAATTTGTGGGCAGGCTTCAATTAAATAGCATCTTCATTAGCAATCAAATCGCTAAGTAAGTGTTGAGAACTAAATAAGCATTACCTTGGTTATGGAAAAGAAAAGATTCATTACTTGTGAGCACCATCAGAGGTACCCCACACTGGCAAGGAGACACTAAAAATAGCTTTCTCCTCCACCAATCCTCAGTAGGAAGGGAGCATCTGCTTGTATGACAAATATAATGATGCCAGGAGTGATCTAGCAGCTTGAAGGCTGACAAATTGCTGCGTTCCAATTTCAAACTTTAAAAATTGACCTCTGAAACTTTTAATAGTTAAACATATTAAGTAGTAAACTTTAAAAATAAAATTTCTGATTTAGTCATGTATCTCAGGGGTTCATTCAATGACAGTGATTTTGGGACGTCAGCCAATACCATTCTGCAGCATCTCTCATTGGGTGGCACATTTTTAAGACCTTGCTTATCTGAAAATATCCTTATTTTAGTGCTGTGCTTTACAGTTTGATGAAACGTAAAATTCTCTGTTGCAAATTATTTTCTCACAGAATCCTGAAAGCAATGGTCCACACATTCTAGCTTGTAGTCTTACTATTGAGAAATGCAAATCCGTTCTGATTCTTGATCCTTTTTATATGACCGTTAGCATCCTACCCCGATTCTTTAGAAACTTTCCAGATTGTTTTCTTTCTTATTTTTTATTAAAAATTTTTCCCATCGATTTGGGAGGAGGGAGAAGCATTAACTCGTTGTTCCACTTGTGCACTCATTGGATACTTCTCACATGCACTCTGACCATGGAATCGAACCTGCAACCTCAGAGCACCAGGATGACACTCCATCCACTGAGCCACCCATCCAAGGCCTGAGGTTGTTTTCTTTATCCACAGTGTTTAGACATGTCATAGTTCCAGCTATGTAGTCTGTTTTCACCTTCTGTGATGGGGACTCGGAGTCCCTCTAATGTGTAAATTACATTTGTCAGTAGGGAGAAATTCTCCTTATTTCTTTGGGATTTCCTCCTCTGTTTTTCTCTTTCAGTAACTCCCATTGTGAGGGTGTTGGTCTGTTTCTCAGGAACTGCCTTCGGACACTGAGCTTGAGAAATCTACTGTTAAAATCTAAATGCAAGGCTTATATTTATCTCAAAATCTTATTTGTTCTAAAAAACCAAACCTCTTCACATAAAGAAGGAAGAATGGTGGGTAGGGGTGGGTGGAAATATAGGCTGGAGTCGGCCTGTTTCCCTTCCACTGCCTGCCTCTTAACCAGAACACCTTCGCACCTGTCAGCAGGAAGGGAGCTGGCCCTACACAGGCCGACCCGCTTCCATTCGCAGCATGCCGCTTGCTGTGGAGGGATCGTGGGCAAGCCACGTCCACTTCTGGGCTGCTGTCCCCTCATCTGCAGACAGAAACGTGAAAAATATTGGCTGCCCAACCTGACCAAATGATAGGATCTCCTCGTGCAGGGAGGGGCAGGGAGGCATAAAGAGCTCTTGAGAGCAGGAGAACTGAGCCGCGCTTTGTTCAAGTGGAAGGAATTTTTATTGCAATAACTTTAGACATGGTAGTCTTTAGACAGTGTGTGTGTTTCACTCTCCCCTACAGTGTTTTTCTAGTTTCTGAGGCAAGAGAGCTTCAAATGACAATTGCAGAGACAGGATTTCAACGTGACAATTTGGCAAGCACCTCCCACAATGGCAGGATTAGAAGGTGTAGACTGCCTAGAGCATGGATGATGTCACTTGTAAGTGAAAAGAGGTCAGCTTCACGTGGTTCCAATTCCAGAGGCCTTGATGTTGGGCCCAGAATCCAGACCCGGTATTGGAACTGTGCTGTGGTTTTCTGTTTGAGATTAGAGGCCTGTGGCTGTCATTTTGGTTTTAAGAGCTTGGTCATCAGGATAATACTGAGGGGTTCTTTTCACATCCCAGCCCACCCTGGCCTGTCACTACTGTCACTGCTGCAGACTCAGCCCAGGGCCTTGTCCTTCCTGGCCTAGACTATGGTGAAGCTTGCTAAGTGCTGCACCTGTGGCCATCTTGTTCCTCCCAAGTCCACACTCCACGTACAAGCAGTGAATGCCACACGTCACAGGCCTGATCAGCCACTCTGATGTTAAACTCCTCAATGGGATATGTGAATTCTCCTTGTCCTCATCATTTGCTCTTGTCTTGCACAAATAGCATACCACTATTTTATTTTAATCTGGTGATTTCTGTCTCTTCTCATTCTTGCCTTTTCAAACAATTAATCAAATTATTTCCTGTACTTCATTTCCCTCCTCTACACAATTGAAATGTTTGCAAGCTATTTTTATTCCTTTAGTGGTTATCTTCAAAATTTACCGTACATATTTAGTCTAAAGTTTTAAAGTTGAAGTATATTTATTCATCCTCTTCTAGAATTTAGCCCCATTTCTCTCCCTCTGAACTCAGAGTGCTGTTTGGAATATTTTTTTAACTCAGCAAAAGGCATTTTTGAGTTTGTTGATATAGTTATCATTTATTTGCTTACCACCTTTTCTCGCCTATCACATTCCACTGTCAGCGTCATTTTCTTCTTTGAAGTTTATTCTTCAGAATAGTGCTCTTGGTAGCAAATGCTCTATATTTAGTTTCCTGTAAATATTTTGTCTTCATTCACACACAGTACCTTTGCTGAGTTCACAAGTCCAGGTTGGCAGCACTTTCCGCTCAGCCCTTCATGGCCCATCTTCTAGTTTCCTCTGTTCGGTTGAGAAGGTAGCTGTCCGTCTAACCGGCCTTTTTAAGCCATTTGTCTTTTCCTTCTGGCTGCTTTCAAAGTCTTCTCTCTGTCTTTGATGTTTTACCATCTTGCTACAGTGTGTCTGGGCATGGGTTTGTTTTTAAGTTACCCTCCTCTTGTTATGCTTCCCACTGTGGGCTCACCTGTCTTGCTTGCCATTTCTGGACTCTCCTTAGCGTTGCCTCTTCTCCCTATATCTTCCTTTCAGAATTCCAATCAGATACATTAGGCCTCCTCAGTCTTTCTCTGATGTCAAATTCATTTTGTCCATATTCTTACTTTTTTTTGCTGCACCCTAAATAAATTCTCTTTTTGATGTGTCTAATCTTCTGTTTCATCCATTGAATGTGATTTATTTATTTTTAACATGAGAGGAGGGGAGATAGATAGAGTCTCGCATGTGCCCCAACCAGGATCCATCTGGCAACCAAACCCTGTCTGGGTCCAATGCTCAAACGAACCGAGCCAATGCTCTATCCACTGAGCAAACCAGCCAGGGCCTGAATGTGATCTTTATTTCAGTGGTTACAGCTTTTATTCCCAGAATTTCTATTTGTTATTCAGATCTGTCATTTTTGTTTGTTTTCTGCAATAAATGTATCTTTGTAATTGCATTCTTATTTGGAATAAGACAGGAGTCAGGGTCAAAGAACGACTCAAAATAAAATATCTAAAATACTGAGAACTAAATGAGAGTAAAATTACCACATACTAAGACTCATGGGAATGCAACATATGTTATGTTTGGAAACTTTAATGTCCTGAAATACTTCCATCAGAAAAGAAGAAAACCTAAAAATTAGGTAAGACTCCATCCTAAGAGTTTAGAAAAAAGACAGAAAGCCCAAAGATAGCAGAAAATAAAGATAAGACTGGAAATGAATGACATAAAACACATAGAAACAAAGAGTTAACAAAGCCAAAGGGTGGTTCTTTTGAAACAGTAATCTATATTTATTCTCTTCACACCCACAATCTGGCTTTTACCCTCATCATACTACTGTGCTGAGGCTTCTCTGGGAAAGGAAGTTGTAAACATTTCCTGCATACCAAATCTTAGAGAAATCTGCTAGTCTTTGTCTCATCTGCCTTCTGGGTGGCTGTGGGTATTATTTCCTTGAAGTTCAGACCCAGGAGTCCCCAGTACCTGCTCAGTATCTCCACTCAGATATCTAGTGAGCATATTCAGCTCCCTGCACCCAGCAGGACTCCTCTCCTTATTTCCATCCATCAAAAAGGTCAGCTCTACTTTTTGTTTCTCAAACAGAAAATACTTTACAAGTTGTCCTTGCTTCCTGTCTTGACCTTTTAAAAGTTTGTTCTTAAACCCAGAGCCACAATCATCTCTTAAAAACACGTTATCAATAAAAATGAAACTCAGAGACACGAACTGAGGGGGTGGGAGGGGGAGGAAAGAAAAGGAGGAGAGAGGGGGAGGGGAAGGAGAGGGCACAAAGAAAATCAGATAGAGCCTGGCCTGTGGTGGGGCAGTGGATAAAGAATTGACCGGGAATGCTGAGGTTGCCGGTTCGAAACCCTGGGCTTTTCTGGTCAAGGCACATATGAAAAGCAGCTACTATGAGTTGATGCTTCCTGCTTCTCCTCTCTCTCCTTCTGTCTCTCCCTCTCTTTTCTCTCTCTAAAAATCAATAAAAGTTTAAAAAAAAAAAAAAAAAGAAAATCAGATAGAAGGTGACGGAAGACAATTAGACTTTGGGTGATGGGTATGCAACATAATCAAATGTCAAAATAACCTGGAGATGTTTTCTCTGAACATTTGAACCCTGATTTATCAATGCCACCCCATTTAAATTAATAAAAAAAATTCTCCATTTATTTAAAGAACAAAAAACCCCCGTGTTATCAGATCATCAACTCCTCCAGTGGCCTCATCACCTTTAGAATACAATCCAAGCTCCTTACTTGGCTCCTCCTGACCTGACCCCTGTTTGTCCCTCCAAGTTCTCTCACCATTCTTCTGCTCATTCACGGTACACCTGCCATCAGGCCATCAAACAGGTTACTACCTCAGGGCCTTTGTGCTTGCCGTTCCCTCTCCTGGAATGCTCTTCCCCACAAAGTGCTTAGGCTCACCCCACTGCCTCATTCAGGTCTTTGCTCACATGTCCCACCTCAGAGAAGCCTGTCTGATACCATGCTTGGAATGAAACACACCTGCCTTCCCCATCCACACGCACTACCTGTCCCCTTCACCCTGTTTGATTTTAATTTATAACAGCACCAATATTACATTTATTTATTCACTTGTTGGTACCTGTTATTCATCCCCACCCCATTGGAATGTATGCCAATTCCTGGGTTTTATCTGTGTTACCCTCCTGCACCCCCAGAACAGTACCTAGAACACTGTGGACCTTAATAAATATTTGGTGAGTGAATGAATAGATGACTAAATATACGAACAAAGTGACTTGGCAGGGAAGAGCAAAAGAGAGATGAGACAGACAGAAGGGATTGCAGCATTGAGGAGGGGTTTTGTTTTTTTTTTTCTTTTTTCTGAAGTGAGAAGCGGGCAGGCAGAGAGACAGAATTCTGCATGTGCCCAACCGGGATACACCCGGCATGCCCACCAGGGGGCAATGCTCTGCCCATCTGGGCTGTTGCTCTGTTGAAACTGGAGCCATTCTAGCACCTGAGGCAGAGGCCATGGAGCTGTCCTCAGTGCCTGGGCCAACTTTGCTCCAGTGGAGCCTTGGCTGCAGGAGGGGAAGAGAGAGATAGAGATAGAGAGAAAGGATGGAGAAGCAGATGGGCACCTCTCCTGTGTGCCTTGGCTGGGAATCGAACCCAGGACTTCCACATGCCGGGTCAATGCTCTACCACTGAGCAAACTGGCCAGGGCCGGAGAAGTTTATTTTAACTCTCCATTGCCCCCTTCCTCAGACAGCTTTCCCAATTCCCAGCCATGTGAGCTTCCCTCTCTGCCCACAGCTTGTCATGCCTTTCCCTGGCATTTTGGACACATTCAGACTGTGATCTTGAGAACAAGGACTGCATCCCTTCTCCTCTGCACCCCTGATGCCTACCAGTACTGACCACATAGCAGATGCTCAGTCAATGCTTGTGCAGCTGAACTGAACCCATACTGGCTATACTAACTCTAATTAAAAAGGTCTTTAGCTTAATTGTTAGCTGAGTCACTTCCCTCAAAGCAAACCAGGTTTAAAATTTACAGTCAGAAAGACTAGATGGGATGATTTCTCTCTGGAGTGATTTTCCTGATTCAAAGTAGAAATGACATATAGTGATAAGTCCCCAAAGATAGGGGCTAAATATAACTAATTCTGTAAACCTTCTGTAACCTGGCACTAATGATTATACCATGTGCTTTCTAAATAAACAAATGTTACATGAATAATTTTTTTAAAACCCTCTTCCAAACCCCCCTCCTTTTTTTAATTTCCTGATTTTCAAATTGTCTCTAAGGACAGTCAAGCTAGAGTTTTAAAAAATTCTCATTCCTTCAGAGGATGCTGGTGATTGTTCGGGCTGAGCTAGTGGAAGCCATGGAAGCTTTATTTTGTGGCTCCGATGTGCTGGTGGCTTCTCCCTGCATGTCCTCTACTCTCTGGATGTTGCTGTGAGACCAGGAACATGTCAACTGAGGCCTCTTCTGACATCTACTGATTCCAGGAGAACCCAGGGCCCTGCATCCCTGCTCTTGCATTTGGAGAAGCTTCGCTGGACCCTGACTGCGAGCTGATGGGTCTGAGTGGCGGCTGGGTTGCTCCCTCCAGGTCTCCCTCAGGACTCCCCACCGAGAGACAAAGGTCCCGTGAGCTGAGTGTGCCCAGCTGACCCAGGTCGTCAGCCTAAGCTGGGCGGGCAGAGGACATGGGCGGAAGCAGAAGGAAAGGACTAGAGTTAGCAAGGAGTACCACATGTCCCCTAAATCACAGATGTTTGCCAAGTGGAAAAATACCCAGTCCCCAGAGGGCTTCTTTCTGTGTTTCTTAGAAACACTTCCTATAAGGCAGGGGTAGTCAACCTTTTTATACCTACCACCCACTTTTGTATCTCTGTTAGTAGTAAAATTCTCTAACCGCCCACCGGTTCCATAGTAATGGTGATTTATAAAGTAGGGAAGTAACTTTACTTTATAAAATTTATAAAGCAGAGTACAGCAAGTTAAAGCATATAATAATAATTACTTACCAAGTACTTTATGTCGGATTTTTGCTAAGTTTGGCAGAATAAATCTTTATAAAACAACTTACTATAGTTAAATTTATCTTTTCATTTATACTTTGGTTGCTCCGCTACTTCCCACCATGAAAGCTGGAATGCCCACTAGTGGGCGGTAGGAACCAGGTTGACTACCACTGCTCTAAGGGGTAAAATGAACTACACCATATCTGCCCGGCCAGGTGTGTGCTATTTGTTCTTCTAAAAAAGGGTTACTGGGAAGCAAGATGGCGACGGAGTAGGCGGACGTACCAACTTCCAACTCCCAGAACCAAAGTGGATTATAACTCAATTTAAAGAACCATCATCTGGATAAACCAACTATGAACTAAACTAAGTGAACTCTTCAACCAAGGAACACAGAAGAAGCCACATTGAGACTGGTAGGAATAGCGAAAACGGGAAGAGGGCTGCCCAGCTCCCCGGAGCAAACGGCAGCCCAGACAGACCCGCGGGGTGGGAGGAAGGTTTGGCAGAGAGGAAGGGACCTGGGTCCCAGGAACCAAGCCCCAGCCTGCAGTCCCAGAGCCTAGAAGAGGCGTTTGGACAGTTTTGAGCTGCGAAACAAGTGAGGGAGCTCCCAGGCCCACAGTGTGGAGTATTAGGTCCCTTTCTACTCTGCTGAGGGCTGCTTAAGGGTTTGGGGCGACAGGACGCTGAAACGCGGTTCTGTCGGCGTGGGCAGAGGCCAAGCCGGTGGGAGATCGGTGTAGCCCAGAGGGTCGGAGGGGACGCGCGAAAGCGGTCTGGAAGCTGCGGGCCCGCCTTTAATCCCACTTACGGGGACAAAGCGGGAGGCCAGGAACGGGCAGGCCCTGCACAAGCCAGCCCTGACCGCGGGGACCGGGCTAGGACCAGGGACGGGCAGGGGCTCGCGGCTGAGCTGGCGCTACCAGCCCCCCCACCCCCCGGGCCGGAGAAACCGTGGTTGGCCAGTATATGTGCGCGAGCGGGCTCCAAGCGCAGGAACAGGGTAGACCCCGAGACAAGTGGAAGCTCGCAGCTGAGCCCACGCTACTATCCCCGCCAGGCTGGGGAAACTGCGGATTGCATTCATACGTGCACGCGCGGGCTCCGAACGCGGGGGCGGGGTAGAGTCCGGGACGAGCGGAAGTACGCAGCTGAGCTGAAGCCAGCAAACACGCCCACCCCAATAAACCTTGGTTTCCGACCCTGCGCAGAAGGGCCCTGGCCTAAAGGGCGGGGCTAAAGCTCCGGACGGGCAAAAGCTTACAGCTGAGAGCACGTCAAAAGCCCCGCCTAACCCGCGGAACTGTAGCGAGCAGGCTCCGACTGCTGGTTCTGGGCGGAAGTCCGGAAATAGGCTGGGTCCGCAGCTGAACAAAGGTGCTCACCTCTACCCTTGGTGCTAAGGCTTGTGGCTTCAGTGACAGCCCCTCCCACGGAGGAGAGGCAGAAATCACAGCAAAAGCCACAGTGGGCCGGCGCTGGCAACACTCATACCCAACCACCCTAGGCACCGGCAGAAGGGTGGGGGGCCTGCAGACAGACCACACCTAGAGAACACAAAGGCAACATCTACTGGACTCCAGTGGCCACAACTTGTTTATACACAGACAAAATGGGCAGGCAGAGGAATGCAAACCAAATGAATCAAGAGAAATCCCCAGAGAAGGACCTGAATGAACCAGATATAACCAAATTACCAGAAGCAGAATTTAGAATAATGATAGTTAGGATGTTCAAAGAAATTAGAGCAACAATGGATAGTCATTATGAACACCTAAATAAAGAGATAACAAGTATAAAAAACGAAATTGAAATAATAAAAAAGAATCAGACAGAAATGACAAATACAGTATCAGAACTGAAGACCACAATGGAAGGAATTAAAAGCAGGATGGATGAAGCTGAGGATCGAATCAGCGAGTTAAAGGACAAAATAAACAAAGGCACAGAAGCAGAGAAGAAAAAGGAAAAGAGACTTAAAAAATGTGAGGAAACTCTAAGGGAGCTTTGTGACAACATGAAGAGAAACAACATTCGCATCATAGGGGTACCTGAAGAAGAGGAGAGAGGACAGGAAATGGAAACTTTGTTCAATCAAATCATAGCAGAAAACTTTCCTATATTAAGGCTGGGAAACACTCCACACATTCAAGAAGCACACAGAACTCCATTAAAGAGAAACCCAAAAAGATCTACACCAAGACACATCATAGTTAAAATACCAAAGCTAATGGATAAAGAAAAAATTTTAAAAGCTGCTAGAGAAAAAAAGGCTATCACCTACAAAGGAGCCCCGATAAGGATGACATCGGACTTCTCAACAGAAACACTTGAGGCCAGAAGGGAATGGCAAGATATAATCAAAGTAATGCAGAACAAGAACCTACAACCAACACTACTTTATCCAGCAAGGCTAACGTTTAAAATTGAAGGAGAAATAAAGAGCTTCCCAGAAAAAGAAAGCCTGAAGGAATTCATAAAAACCAAACAAATTCTGCAAGAGATACTAAGGGGCCTCTTGTGAACAGTTTAAAGGGAGGAATGAATAGAGCAAAAGAAGAATACAGCTTTAAAGAATAAAATGGCAATAAACAACTACATATCAATAATAACCTTAAATGTAAATGGATTAAATGATCCAATCAAAACACATAGGGTAGCTGCATGGATAAAGAAACAGGACCCATACATATGCTGTCTACAAGAGACACACCTTAAAACAAAAGATGCTCATAGACTGAAGGTAAAAGGATGGAAAAAAATATTTCATGCAAATGAAAATGAAAAAAAAGCAGGGGTAGCAATACTTATATCAGACAAAATGGACTTTAAAACAAAGGCTGTAGTAAGAGATAAAGAAGGACACTACATAATGATAAAGGGAACAATTCAACAGGAAGATATAACTATTGTAAATATCTATGCACCAAATATAGGAGCCCCGACATACATAAAGCAGACTTTGATGGATATAAAGGGCGAGATTAACAGCAATACTATCATAGTAGGGGATTTCAATACCCCTCTAACAACACTGGATAGATCCTCAAGAAAGAAAATTAATAAAGAAACAGCAGACTTAAAGGAGACACTAGATCAACTTGATTTAATAGATATCTTCAGAACTTTTCACCCTAAAGCAGCAGAATATACATTCTTCTCAAGCACTCACGGTATGTTTTCTAGGATAGACCACATGTTAGGACACAAAAATGGTCTCAATAAATTTAAGAAGATTGAAATCATATCAAGCATTTTCTCTGATCACATTGCCATGAAACTAGAAATTAACCACAAAAGAAAAACTGAAAAATACTCAAACACTTGGAAACTAAATAGCATGTTATTCAATAATGAATGGATTAACAATGAGATCAAAGAAGAAAAAAAAAGTTTCTAGAAACAAAGGATAATGAGCATACATCAACTCAAAATTTATGGGACACAGCAAAAGCAGTTCTTAGAGGGAAGTTTATTGCACTACAGGCATATCATAAGAAGCTAGAAAAAGCTCAAATAAGCAACCTGACCCTGCATCTTAAAGAACTAGAAAAACAACAACAAATAAAACCCAAGACAAGTAGAAGGAAGGAAATAATAAGGGTCAGAGCAGAAATAAATGACATAGAGGCTAAGGAAACAATACAGAGGATCAATGAAACAAGAAGCTGGTTCTTTGAAAAGGTAAACAAGATTGATGAACCTTTAAAAAGACTCACCAAGAAAAAAAGAGAGAGGACTCAAATAATTAAAATTAGAAAGGACAGTGGAGAAATAACAACTGACACAACAGAAATACAAAGCATTGTAAGAAAATACTATGAAGAACTATATGCCAAAAAATTAGACAATCTTGGTGAAATGGACTAATTTCTTGAATCATATAACCTTTCAAAAATCAATCTGGAAGAATCAGAACACCTAAACAGACCAATTACAAGAAATGAGATCCAAACAGTTATCAAAAAACTCCCAAAAAAGAAAAGTCCTGGGCCTGATGGCTTCACAAGTGAATTCTATCAAAAATTCAAAGAAGAACTAACTCCTATCCTTCTCAAGCTATTTCAAAAAATTCAAGAGGAAGGAAGACTTCCAAACTCTTTTTATGAGGCGAGCATAATGCTGATCCCAAAACCGGGCAAAGACAACACAAAGAAGAAAATTATAGGCCTATATCCCTGATGAATTTAGACGCTAAAATTCTCAACAAAATATTAGCCAACCGGATCCAGCAATATATGAAAAAAATCATACACCACGATCAAGTGGGATTTATTCTGGAGAGGCAAGGCTGGTTCAATATTCGCAAATCAATCAATGTGATTCACCACATAAACAAAAGGAAGGACAAAAATCACATGATAATTTCAATAGATGCAGAAAAGGCATTTGATAAAATCCAGCACCCATTCATGCTCAAAACTCTCAGGAAAGTGGGAATACAGGGATCATTCCTTAACATGATAAAGGCCATCTACGATAAACCGACAGCAAACATCATACTAAATGGACAAAGATTAAAAGCAATCCCCTTAAGATCAGGAACCAGGCAGGGTTGCCCACTTTCACCACTCTTACTCAACATAGTTCTGGAAGTCCTAGCTACAGCAATCAGACAAGAAGAAGAAATAAAAGGCATCCAAATTGGAAAAGAAGAAGTAAAACTGTCACTATTTGCAGATGATATGATATTGTATATTGAAAACCCTAAAGTCTCAGTCAAAAAACTACTGAACCTTATAAATGAATTCAGCAAGGTGTCAGGATATAAAATTAATACTCAGAAATCAGAGGCATTTCTATATACAAACAATGAACAGTCAGCAAAAGAAATTAAGGAATCAATCCCCTTCACTATTGCAGCCAAAAAAATAAAGTACCTAGGAGTAAATTTAACCAAGGAGGTTAAGGACTTGTACTCGGAAAATTATAGAACATTGATAAAAGAAATCAAGGAAGATACAAACAAGTGGAAGCACATACCGTGCTCATGGCTAGGAAGAATAAACATCATTAAAATGTCTATATTACCCAAAGCAATTGATAAATTCAATGAAATACCAATTAAAATACCAATGACATACTTCAAAGATATAGAACACATATTCCAAAAATTTATATGGAACCAAAAAAGATCACGAATAGCCTCAGCAATCTTAAAAAGAAAAAATAAAGCAGGAGGTATCACTCTTCCAGATATCAAGGTTTATATAAGGCCATTATACTCAAGACAGCCTGGTACTGGCATAAGAACAGGCACATAGATCAATGGAATAGAACAGAGGACCCAGAAATAAACCCACAGCTTTATGGACAACTGATATTTGACAAAGGAGGAAAGAACATACAATGGAGTAAAGACAGCCTCTTTAACAAATGGTGTTGGGAAAATTGGACATCTACCTGCAAAAAAATGAAACTAGACCATCAACTTACACCATTCACAAAAACAAACTCAAAATGGATAAAAGACTTAAATGTAAGCTGTGAAACCATAAGCATCTTAGAAGAAAACATAGGCAGCAAGCTCTCCGACATCTGTAGCAACAGTATATTTTTTGATTTATCTCCACGGGCAACTGAAATAAAAGGCAAGATAAACAAATGGGACTATATCAAACTAAAAAGTTTTTGCACAGCTAAAGACAACAGGAACAGAATAAAAAGGCAAACCACACAATGGGAGAACATATTCGACAGCACATCTGATAAGGGGTTAATTACTAAAATTTATAAAGAACTTATAAAACTCAACACCAGGAAGACAAACAACCCAATCAAAAAATGGGCAAACGAAATGAATAGAAATTTCTCCAAAGAGGACATACAGATGGCCAATAGGCATATGAAAAAATGCTCAACATCACTAATCTATAGAGAAATGCAAATTAAAACCACAATGAGATATCACCTCACACCATTCAGAATGGCACTTATCAGCAAAACAGCACAGAATAAGTGCTGGCGAGGATGTGGAGAAAAGGGAACCCTTCTGCACTGCTCGTGGGAATGCAGACTGGTGCAGCCACTGTGGAAAACAGTTTGGAGATTCCTCAGTAAATTAAAAATCGAACTGCCTTTTGACCCAGCTATCCCACTTTTAGGAATATACCCTAAGAACACCATAGCACTGTTTGAAAAGAAGAAATGCGCCCCCATGTTCGTGGCAGCATTGTTCACAATAGCGGAGATCTGGAACCAGCCCAAGTGTCCGTCAGAAGACGAGTGGATTAAAAAGCAATGGTACATATATACTATGGAATACTACTCAGCCATAAGAAACGATGACATCGGATCATTTATAACAAAATGGATGTACCTTGATAAATTATACGGAGTGAAATAAGTAAATCAGAAAAAAAGAAAAACTGAGAACAGCATGATTTCATACATAGGTGGGACATTAAAGTGAGAATATGAGACATGGACAAGAGAGTGGTGGTTATGGGATGGGGGGAGGGAGGGAAGAGTGGGATAGGGAGGAGGGGAGGGACACAGGGAAAACCAGATTGAAGGTGACAGAAGACAATTAGACTTTGGGTGATGGGTATGCAACACAATTGAATGATAAAATAACCTGGAGATGTTTTCATTGTACATATGTCCCTGATTTATTGGTGTCACCCCATTAGAATTAATAATAATAAAATATATATATAAATAAATAAAAAGCAAAAAAAAATAAAAGGGTTACTGTGCTGAGTACCCAGAGGAATTGCCTGCAATGTGCCCTTTCAGGGCACACTGGTATCCTTTCAAGTGGATATCCTCCACAAGCCATGGAGGCTTCCAGAGGCCCAGCCCTCAATTCATTCCGAGCACGTCGAGCGCACCATGGACAGCACTGCTCCTGGCTGCTGCAGCTGGGCAGAGAGGACACTCAGAGCTGCCTGCACCACTGCCTGTGGGGCTGCTTCCTCTGCTTTCAGTTCAAAGGACCATGGGGAAGCAGGTTAGCCTCTCTGAGGTTCAGCTTGCTCATCTGCAAATGGGAGAGATCTTAATGCCCACCGCACACTTCCTTATGAAGATTACATGAGAGGGTGCTTGTCCTGTGATGAGCATGGTGCCTGGCATTTTAGAGGGCCTGGGATACAACAACATTATTGTTCAGCTGAAAGACAAGCACCGAGTGTAGCGGAGTCACAGTCTTCACATGAGGCACAGCAAACACCCGCCGCCTGTAGAGCCTGGTGGATGGCAAAGAGTCAGCAAGGCTGCATTCACACGGCTTGTCTGCGAGGGAAGCCCCGGCCCTTGGCCCAGGCCACCAGCAGGACAGTTAGGGATGCTTGTAAGGTGTTGGGCAAACAAGTTTGTAAAATTTGTGTTATTTGATTTTGCTCACTTTTATTGTTAAAAATGGCTGGCTGCTGCCCATGTGAAACAGCTCATTATATTCCTCCTTGGGAAGGGGCTTTGTTATGCTAACGTATGCTGGAGGAGGGTTTTTTGCGCCAAGAAAAGTTTGTGAAGAAGGAGAAAGGAAAGGAACAGGCCACATTTTTGCAGAGGCAGAGGAGGCAGCCAAGATGGCGGGGTGCTGAGGGAGAAGCCAGTTTGTGCAGCGTTTATGAGGAGAGAAGGAGATGGGGAACAGAGGGACTGAGCTAGTGGGAGGCCTTTGATTCTAGGAAAACCCAGATATGTCAGTAGCTTTGTGAGCGCTGAATGAGTGGGTTTTGGTGCCCATTGTGTTTTTACACGCCTGCCTGCCGGTATGAGGCTAGAATAAAGGGATGGCCCACCAGTTTTCGGCTCTCCAGTTTTTCTACCGTCTGTCCGAGTCTAATGTGAACCTGCACCTGCCTGGCTGTGATGGCAGCGACCTCTAGACTTACATAAGGCCAGTGGCTGACGCTGTCATGGTCATACAGATGCAGGTTCACGGATTTGGACAGACGGTAAAAGAACTGTGGAGCCTGTAAATGGTGGGCCATTCCATTTATTAAAGTCTCGTAAAAGTGGACCAGCAAACAGGCAGGTGACTGCTTCCCTCTTTCCGTCTGGACTCACCAGACATACAGGCCCCCACAAGCAAAACAGCACTCCCCAGCCAAACAGGCCAGGCAGAAATCTCAGTGCTCCCAACCCCTCAGCACCCTCTCCCTCTCTCTCTCTTTCTCTCTCCCTGGACTCTCCAGCAAAGCAGGCTGGGGGGAAGAACCCCCTCTCCAGCAAACAATGGCCCCTCCCAAGCAGGAAGGCAATCCGCAATTTGCAATCTGCCGCCCTGAGGGCAAGCACCCTAGCCTTCTATAGACTATACACACATGGCACTGCCCCGTGCCAATGCATAACCTAAACACACTTGTTTACCCAATAGATGATCTGAACCTCAGCTGGTCCCACCTCGTGATGCCATGTGTGGCAAGCTAATTAATCCTCCCAACCATCTTATTAGAGGTCCGTTTTTCAGATGACAACATTTAGGTTTAAGACATTAGATTAGTGGCTCACAGTCACACCGTGAATATGCACCAGACCTGGGATTTACACCTCGAGCATATTTCACTTTATTTAGGAACAGTTGTCCTTTCCATTGTTGCTATTTGCTGACTCCTAGGCAGGCTTCCAAGTTATAGGAAATCCATTGCTACCTGAGTCTTAATGCTTCCTCAACTTGTTAGCCAGTGTAAGCAGCCAAACCCCTCCTCACTGTTCACCCCAAACATAAATTCACGCCTGCAGAGCAAGGGCCCACCAAGAACAGGTCTGCCATGGTGCCACAGTGTGGGCTGTGCCTGGCAGTGGCCTCTTGCCCCAGGGCTTCTGTAGTCTGGCTTCCTGAGCCCCAGTCCTGTGCAGATAATCTGAGAGCCCATATGTCCTTCTCATAAATCCTTTTGGCTTAAGTAGCCACATCTGGTTCCTGCTCCTTGTGTTGAGGAGCACTGGTCCAAAGCCATGTTGGGCGATTCCTCAGTGACCCTGCCTACGGTGACCAGGACAAGCAGGTGGGTGCTGCTTTGGGTCCTGTGTACAGGGCAGGGGTTAGTGGTTACCCTTGACCTCATCCTTTTCTACTTGAAATGCCTTTTTGTTAAGCATAGAAGTAGAGGGGAGTCCTGCTGACCCTCAACAGCTGAGCTTGGCTGTAGTGATGGGGTGACCTCAGTGGAGAAGGTTAGGGTTTGCCCAGGTGTTCAGCCCCCCATGTGTGACCCCTCTCAGTGGTCGCAGAGTGGAACACCTACCAGACACTGCCGCACCCTCTCGCGCACGTGCAGCACTGCGGGCACACAGCCACATGGGCAGGTTCAGCCCGGTAGCTCCTTGGCTCAGCCTGGTGGCTCCTCGGTGCAGCGATCCTCCTGGCGCAGTAGCTAACAGCTAACGGAGCTGACCACGTTGGTGCAGGTGCAGTGGGAGGTGTAAGGCTCCCAACGCAGGCGCACAGGACAGAAAGCTGAGTGACTTGGGGAGAACAAAGGGCTTGTGCGCGGTGAAGGTCAGGGTCACTGTGAGCGCGCAGAGCCTCTTAATGGCGGTCACATTCCGCACCCCCAGGCGCTCCACCGTAGTGTCCCGTTAATGCCTGGACACTGACTAAGTGTGTGTGTGTGTGTGTGTGTGTCCTATTTGATGCTCCCCTCAGGCACAATTTAGGAACTCTTGCCTCAGATACTTCCTTGTCATCAATGCCCTCGGGTCAAAGGAAGTTTTAGGGCGGGGTTGACTTCTTTGGGTTCACTCCTCCTAGATTTTGGTCTGATCCAATCTCTCACTAGCTTTCAGTTCTCATATGCCTTAAAAAAAAGATTTTTCTCTTGTTTATAAAATCTCATTTGGCTTTTTAAATTGTCCTCCGTGCGCGGGGGGGATGGCAAAGTCCCTGGGCAGCACTAGTCCAAGTGGATAATAACCCGCCGCTCCCCAGGGCTTCGTGCTCCCGCTTTCCCGAGAGACGTTCCTTGTTCTGATTCCGGTCTCCTCCTTTGCCCTCAAACCCGACGCCGCCTCCCCCATGCCCACCCAGTCTTATCTACTAGGCTTCTTATTTCACCAAAAAATCAAGCGCAGTCAGAAGAGAACTCCCCCGTGCTCTTCCTCCCCAGAGTCTCACCTGCCTCTCTTCCCTGGCGCTCTGCCCTCCCTCCTGGTGAAATGAGTGGGAGCCCTGGAGGCCTCTGCGCAGGGGACCGCCCACTGCCCACGGGACTGGCTCCCGCTTCGCAGTGCTCCCCCCCCACCCCCGCACAGCGCTCTTCCTCGCCCCCCCGCCACCCCCCCCCCGCGGCCAGAGTACAAGCAGCGCAGTTTCTGCTAAGAGAATCTGTTCTTGGCTCTAGATTTTATGTTCCCCACTGCAGCACAACACCTTCAAAGACTTGCTGACACAGTACTCCACTTCCTCTCCCGTTTCTTCTTGCACCTACTCTGAGCTGGCTTTTGTCCCCACCATCCCACATAACGAGTTTTGTCAAGGTCACTGTTGGGCAAACCACTGTGTTTCAAGTGTGTTATAGTTTGCCTATTTGCCTTATTGTTGCATTGGTGTGGGGCAGCGCCATTTATGTGTAGTCAGAGGCTGATTAAGGTCGGTTGAGGCCAGAAGAAAATATTGGGCCCCTTAAAAAAGAGAGAGAGATACAAGGAAAATAAACATACATGTTAACCATATTTTTAAGTAAACAAAAAATATTATGTACTATTAATGTTAAAATTGCACATATGAAACCAAACTTGGTGTCATTAGAAAAAAGTGTCAAGTTGGGGTTTTGCGGGGCCCTTCAGAAGTTGGGGCCCAGGGCATGCTCCCTGTGCACCCCCCCACCCACCCCCCCACCCCCCCCCCCCACCCCCCCCGATAAATCCACCTCTGTGCAGTCTGTGTTAGGCAAGCAGTGCTTGCAGCAGATTGGTTTTGGAGAGGAGGGAGGCAGGAGGAGAGCGAGAGAGCGTGAGAGCATGAGCTGAGGGGTTTGGGAGCCCTGAGATTTCATCCTGGCTTGTTTGGCTGGGGAGTGCTGAGGCTGGTGGGGAATGTGAATCTGGGTGAATCTGGAATACTGACATGCTTGGGAGCCCTGCCTGCTTGCTCATCCTCCATTACAAGACTTTAATAAATGGAACGGCCCACCATTTGCTGGCTCCACAGTTCCTTTACCGACTGCCCAAATCCAATGGGAACCTGTATGGCCACAGTGGCAGCCATTGGGCCTTCTTACAGTCCCCAAGGATCTCCAGTTGCCAAATCCTCTGGTCAGTTCTCAGCAGTGGCCTCACTTGATCTCCCAGGGCAGCCTCTCACTCTCTTGTTACACCACTTCCTTTGCTAGCTTCTCACCCTGCAGACCTCTCGCCTAGCCATCTGTGTGCCTCTCCATGCAGGTTTCTTTTCTCTCCTTCTCTCCCTGAACTGACCTAACCCCTAGGCCAGTGGGTCTCAAACTTTTTGAAATTGGGGCACATTTAAAATCCTATAAATAATTGTGGGCACATTATATACAAACTTCTGAGATATATGTTATAATAATTAAGTCAAATATTAAAGAAAAAATTAAGTGCAGGTGTGCTTTGATGGTAATTAAACAAAATAAATATGACAAAATTAAATTTATTCTGACATTAAAAAACATTTTTATGTTACATTTTTTGAGTTATGCTTTTTAAAATTTGTAAAAAAGAGAAGTTAAAAAATGAATAAACAAAAATAAGTTATCTTTATATATATATACACATTCTTAGTAAGATTTAGTAAATTCGGCAGATCCCTACGCGAATGTGTTTTTCATTTTTGTGCTTATGAGAAACCTGAGCCTGATGTGTCCTAGCGATTTCTTCAATGTTTGCACATATATTTGAAAGGCAAACTCTCATTTCCTTTTCAATACATTGAAGAATTCCTCTCTTTTTACTCTTAATTGTGTTGAGGGTAGAAAATCCTAATTCACATAAATAGGATGTTGAAATTGTAGTAAAATGTTCAAAGCCTTTTAAGAGATTGCCACATATTCTTCTTTTCTAGAAATCCAAAAGGCTTCAAGAGCCAATTTCTTATGTTTAATCATCAATCACTATCAGTGGATATAGCTGCCAGTTCTTCTTCTTCTGTTAATGTTAAACCCAAATCACTTGAAACTGCCATGAATGGGTTTCTAATCCATTTGTGTTGTTCAGTGTTAAGTGATGGAAAATAAGAACCCAATTTTTCTTCTAAACTTATTAAATGTTCTACTATTATTGGAAGTGTTTCATTTATGCAAGTGTTATTTACCAATGGAAACATTTCTTAACAGCTTTTCTTTTCCAAATTGGTAGTTTTCTCTGAAACGCTTTCATTTTGTCAGTGGATGTGAGAATATTTTTTTCTTTCCTTTGCATGCTAGTATTCAAAATATTGAGCTGCTGAAATATATCGGCCAAATACTGTAACCTGGCAATCCAAAATTCGCACTGAAGGAGGTTACAAAAATGTAACTTTCATCTCTTCAAAAAACACAAGTTCTTGTCTTAGCTCATGTACCTGGGTAAGTGCTTTTCCCCTTGACAACCACCTCATCTTAGTGTGCAAAAGCAGTGGTTTGTGTTGTGAATTCATATTGATACAATGTTTTTTGAATAAACATGATTTGACAGGTCTTAGGTTCATTTC
The DNA here is from genome assembly GCA_037038555.1 of Rhynchonycteris naso. NCBI lineage: Eukaryota > Metazoa > Chordata > Mammalia > Chiroptera > Emballonuridae > Rhynchonycteris > Rhynchonycteris naso. The sequence continues at coordinate 131,168,655 of CM072998.1, forward strand.
TTTAACCCTGCCTGCATGAGTTTCGTTTCAGGGCTTGCTGCAGATGACCAACCACAAAGGAATGTCTGATGTCACAATCCTTTGTCCAGCAGGCAATCGGATAATGCCCCACAGACCTTCCTACTCTCCCTCCCCTTAAAAAAGCATGGTCCTGTCTGTGCCTGGTGCAACTCTCCCTTACGAGCCAGCCCGGCAGGTTTCCTTTCAATAAAGCCTGCACGCTGATCTTTTTGGACTCTGATGGATTCTAACATTTGGCGCCAAAACCCGGGACAGGGTACAGGACACCTGGACAATCCCCTCCACCAGCCAAACATATTACCAGGGAAGCAGTGGGCAGCGGCAGCTTGTCCTGGGCTTACTTCCTGATTCTGTTTGGCTGTATGGATGTAGGTTGATTGGCCGGCTACCCAACCCTGTCTTGAACCCCTGCCAGATCAGAAGGTAAGGAATTTCTGCTCTTTCCCAATCTCCAGTAGGCTCTTCTCCTTCCCTCACCCTCACTTTACTCTCTGAGGTTCACAGTTTGGGAGGCTTCTACTCCGAGCAGCCTGCTTCTACAGACTTCTATGAAAGTCTATGCGCCTAGCCAGGTTGCTTTCTACTTCCCTGGAACTGAGGTCTCAGGTGACGATCGGTTTTCTCACGTCCCACACACTCTACTCTACTCAGAATAATTAAAAGAGTTTGAAGATGCTCTTCTCTTTCTTTATTCTCAGCCTGACATGGGCTCCTCCCAATCTCAGGCCTCAGAGGCTACTCCTTCGCGATGTCTCTTAAAAAATAATCTCATCAAACTCAGCCTTGCAGATGGCATGGCCTCAATATAAATACTACTTTCAATTACAGGATACTCAAACATCTCAATTTCTGCCACCGAACTCGTAAGGCCTCAGAGATTCCTTACGTACAGGCTTTTTCTACCTTTACTCCTGTCCTTAATCTCTGTGCTGCCTGTTCTACACGCAGGCCATGCATGTTTGGCCAGAGAAACCTCACCTAAAACCTCTGCTCCTAACCCTTTCTTCTCCACAGACTCCCAACTCTCTCCCCCTTCCTGCCTGACCCCTGGGGACGCCTCTCTCTCAGGACCCCTCTCTGGTCCCTCTGCAGATCTCTTCCACTCCAGTCTCTCCCCTCCAAGAGGCCCCTCCCTTCACAAAATCCTGTTTCTCATTCACTTGCAAATACCAATTCTCTCCTCCCCTGCTGGCCAGGGGCCCCTCCCTTCTCCACTGTGTTCTTAAGCCCCTCCTCCCTTCTTACAGGTTCTCAGGGGAGGTGCCTTTCTCCCCCTCATCCCCTCCTCTCTCCCCACAGGCTGCAACTAGGCCTTTCTCCCCCTTGTCCCCTCCCTTCTCCTCAAAGGCTCTAATCGTTTTAACTCCTCTGACCATGTGGCGCCACAACCAGTACTTCAACCTCCTCCTCCTCCTCCTCCTGCAGATTCTGACCCTCTTTCTTTCCATACAGCTATTTATGCTGTCCATCCATCTGCTTCCTCTCTTCCTTCCCTCTATGCTGACAACTTCCTTCCATCTTGAAAACCTTAAAAAGGCAGAGTTGTCTATTAAGCTGTGTAAGTAATCTGTTTTGTCTCTTTGTTTCTCAGAAAATATCTCTAATATAATTTTAATTGAAACAAGTAAAGCGTGCTTATTTAAATTTCTTAATTTATATTTATATGTAAAATCTTTGTTTAATGTGTGTCTGTTTCTAAGGCCTTAAACTAATAATTACCCACCTCTTAAATCAAGGCTTACTCATCCCCATGAACTCTCCCTGCAATACCCCCATCCTTCCTGTTCAAAAACCTTCAGGGACTTATTGCCTCATACAAGACTTATGCCTAATCAATGAGGCAGTAATTCTCCTCCATCCAGTAGTCCCTAATCTCTTCAGGTTACTATCACACATTCCCTCAAACACCACTCACTTCATAGTCTTAGACCTCAAGAATGCCTTCTTGCCTGACCAGGTGATGGCACAGTGGATAGAGCATCGGACTGGGAGGCAGGGTACCCAGGTTTGAGACCCCAAGGTCGCCAGCTTGAGCATGAGCCCATCTGGCTTGAGCAAAAAGCTTGCCAGCTTGGACCCAAGGTCGCTCGCTCTAGCAAGGAGTTGCTCGGTCTGCTGAAGGCCCACAGTCAAGGCACATATGAGAAAGCAATCAATGAGCAACTAAGATGTCACAACAAAAAACTGATGATTGATGCTTCTTGTCTCTCTCCGTTCCTGTCTGTCTGTCCCTATCTATCCCTCTCTCTGACTCTCTCTCTGTCCCTGAAAAAAAAAAAGAATGCCTTCTTTACCATTCCTCTACACCCTGACTCTTACTTTCTGTTTGCCTTTACTTGGACTGACCCGGACACTAATGCAGCCCAGCAACTTACATAGACTGTCTTACCCCAGGAGTTCAGAAACAGCCCACAGTTGTTTGGGCAGGCACTAGTGCTGGATGTAGCAGCATGCAATCTCAAAACTAGTACTCTTTTACAATATGTAGATGACCTACTCCTCTGCAGCCCCTCCCTGCCTGTCTCAAGGAGACACACTGTCACCCTTCTTAACTTCCTCACCATAAATGAATATCATGTCTTCTCTGCTAAGGCTCAACTTTACTCTCAGTCCATACTCTATTTGGTCACCATCTTAACCCCCACCACCTGAGGTCTCACCCTAGATCAAACTCAGACCCTCTGCAGTCTCCAACCACCTACCGCCACAAATAAAATCCTTTCTTTCCCTGATCTAATAGGCTTCTTTAAACACTGTATTCCCAATTTTGCTTTCTTAGCCAAACCCCTCAACGAGATCTTCTGAGCATGGCTTTTAAGGTCTATAATAACCAAGAGGAACAGGAGAATACTCTTTTGGGAGAACAGCCCAAAAGAAATCAGGCAAAATACTAGCTCTTGGTGGCTGCTCTTAAAGTCTCCAACACTCCTAAGGGGCCTCGTAAAACTCCACCAGAGTCCTGCTTCAAGTGTGGAAAAGAAGGTCATTGGGCAAAAAGCCTGTCTGGTTCCTCAGCCCCGCCAGGGCCTTGTCCTCACTCTGGGAAGAAGGGACACTGGAAGGTAGACTTCCCCCTTGCTCCTCTAAGGGAGGGTTCAGTCTCTTCTAGTCCCACCCCAGCCACCTGTTTGCTGGCACTTGACACTAATAACTGAAGGTGCCCAAGACCATCGGCCCCATCTCACATCACCATCAAAGAGCCTAGGGTAGCCATCCAAGTAACAGGTAAGCCAATCTAATTTCTTATAGACACAGGGGCCACTTACTCTGCCTTACCAAATATTTGGGTCCTGATCATCCCTTAAAGATCTCTATTGTGGGTGTTAATTGTCTTATTTTCCTCCCTATTGGCCACAGATCCACGGCCTTGCCTAATACATGGTGTCTCTTTTGCACACTCTTTTTTCCTCCTGCCTCGATGCCCTATGCCTATTTTAGGCCAGAACCCTACTCTCCAAACTCAGAGCCTCTCTCTCCTTTCACCTTCTGTCCTCAGAGTTGGCCCTGTTACTGCTTCTTGGCCAGGCAGATTTACCCAATACTGTTATAAATTTACCTCTTCCACCCAGCATAGTGAATCTCAAGATTCTCCTCACCAACCCCATGGTGGCAAAACTCTAGGGAAGGGCCCCCTAGTTTCATGTCTCCAGGTTAAAGAAAACAGAAGCTCCATCTCCACACATGCCTATGAATGACCCTTCCAGTCAACCTGGATCATCACCTAAATATACCTGCTCCTCCTTAGGGCCCACCTAGGTCAGTCTGACTAAAATCCCAGAAGAAGAAGGACATCCTAAGCCGTGAGTAACTATGATTACCCTTTAATAACAGACAGAATGGAAATTTCAGCTTGTTCTATTCTTTCTTATCTCCTTACCCTTAAAGGCATACTCTGCCCCCTTACCCTCCCTCTTAGTATTCTCTCATCTAAAAAACTCTCTTAATCTTAATTAAAATTTCATAATCAAGACTAACTCCTCTTATACAGCCAACTGCTGCATATGTCTGTCCATGTCATCTTCAGCTTACTCAGCTCTCCCTGTTTCTCTTAATAATACTCGTCTCCTTCACATCACTCTTATATACAAGATTCAGAAAGGGGCCACCTTCTTTGAGAGAGTCAGCACTCTCATAGGAGATTACCCCACCTCAGCTACAAACTGAGCAAACAAGCTATAGTAAACCTACTATTCCCAGCTTGACAAGCTCCTTTCACAGCCCTTTCCAACCAAGGACTCACACCTATCAATCCTCCCTGGGGACAAGGTCTACAGAAGGACACAGGGAAAAAAACCTCTCCAGCCTACCTGGACAGGGCCCCATACTGTTATCCTGTCCACCCCTACCGCCATCAAAGTGGAAGGAGACTCACACTGAACTCACCTCTCCCACATTGAGACTTATACAACCAATACCCCTAAAACCTACATCTCCACTCCCACAGGTCCTCTGTCTCTCAAAATATCCACACATTCCCCTATCCAAGAAGAACCAGACCAGTCCATCTCATAATGCTCCTCCAAGAGGTCGTATCCTGCCATACCGCCCAGTCTAGCAGGCACTCACAACAGGCAACTGCCAATTACCACCTTGTCAGATTCTTCTACTTCCTTCTTCAGGCCTCCGAGGATTGCTCCTAGTTTAGGCCTCACTCCAGTGAAATTGACAAACTCCTCAATTAAATATGGGACTTGGCCTGACAAGGGTCTCTACTTAAATATTCTCCAAAGAAACAGCAGCTTTTCAATTTCTTCTTCTCTTCCTTTTAATCACCTCTAAGCCCAACCACCATGCCCCCAGTTCTTGATCTCTTAGCACCAGCTCTACTTTCCCTCTTATTGGGCGTTACATATGCTGCCCCCATCTCCTCTCTCCTAGAGGCCACATATATAGAACGCTCTCTTAACCTCACTCAAAGACTTTTAATTGGAGCTCATTCTTCCTATGCAGTTAATTGCTGGATGTGTATGTCTATGTCCTCCTCAGCCTACTCTGCCCTCCCTGTCCCAAACAACAACACCCACCTTCTATGGACATTTCTCATATACCAAACCCAAAAAGGGGCTTTCTTCTTTGAGAGAGCCGACACTCTGATAGGGAATTATTCCACTTAAGCCACCAACCGAGCAAATAAGCTATATCAAACCTATTATTCCCAGCTCGAAAAATTAAACACCCCCCTGCTTTCACCTGCCCCTTTATGCTTTACTGCTCAAGGTACTGTCCCAGTGGGTCACCTCCCTTCTAACCTCTGCAACACCACAATAACTACTCAATTTCCCAAAGACCATCAGAACCATCGAGTTAGCTAGCAAGTCTCTCCAAAGCAAATGAATTATTTTCTAACCCTGTTCAATTCACAGGACCCCCTTCCCTTACGGCTCAATCTCATAAATCCCACGAACCAACTCTATCCCTGGCTTTCCTCAACAGCTTTGACTACCTTAAATTTTTCAAAACAATCCTCTACTCATATCTCCCCACTTATTGGGGTAGCTCTTTCCTCCACCCTGACCATCTGGAGCTCAAAAACAGAAACAAAACCGAACCCTTCTTCTATTCTCTATTCACCTCTCAGCCTGCCTCACCCAATCAGGGGCTTCCTACTTGTGTGGGACCAACACCTATGTGTTTCCCTACTAATTGTTCATAGTTTTTTTTTAATTAACTTTAATGGGGTGACACCAATAAATCAGGGTACATATGTAATTTTCCCTACTAATTGAACAAAAACCTGTACCCTAATCTATCTCACCCCAAATATCAACCTAATCCCACCCTATGAGCCTCTTCCAGATCCTAGTATACTACCCATCAATCTAAGGACCAAACGAGCTATACAGGTAATCCCTCTTCTTGTTGCTTTAAGAATTTCTATAAAAATAGGTCTAGGGGTAGGGGGACTGGCCACTGCCCTGTCTTATTCCCACTCTCTCTCTCTCTCTCTCTCTGAAGCCCAGAGAATTTGTAAAAAACAAACCGAGTCATAGAATCAGTGGTTTCGCACAAACTGGGTGTCTTGACTGTTGCCTTTCACTGGTCCACTCACTCTCCTGTTCATTATTCTAACTTTTGCACCCTGCCTCTTACGTTTGCTCACTAGTTTCTTACAGAACTGCATGCAGACCTTCACCAATCAGAAAATTGGAAAAATCTACCTGACCCTACACACCAACCCTAAAATCTGCCCTCATGATACAGAAAAATCTGGAACCCTATAAATACACCCCTACCCGACAAGAAGCCATCACTGCACTCCTCTACCCCTCACTGAGAGTGATCCTTAGAGAGGCCATAACCCCTCACCGCCCCTACTCAGCAGGAAGAAGTTACAGAAAATAATGACTTTCATCCCTTTCTCCTTGAGATGTCTCTAGGAGCCACTCTCTTTCTTTTTTTTATATATCAAATAGTCGGGAATCTTAGGTTTCATTTCTTTAACCCTGCCTTCATGAGTTTTGTTTCAGGGCTTGTGGCAGATGACCAACCACAAAGGAATGTCTGATGTCACAATCCTTTGTCCAGCAGGCAATCGGATAATGTCCCACAGCCCTTCTTACTCCCCGTCCCCGACCCTTAAAAAAGCACGGTCTTGTCTGTACCTGGTGCAACTCTCCCTTACGAGCCAACCCGGCAGGTTTCCTTTCAATAAAGCTTGTACACTGATCTTTTTGGACTCTGATGGATTCTAACAGGTAGGTTTAATAAAGTTTACCAACTGAACAACTTGATCTAAAACTTCTCTTAATTTTTCTCCCAATGTTTTTGCCATCAAGGCCTCCCTATGATGAAAGCAGTGAGTTATGATAACATTATCATTTTGATTATTTTATAAAAGATGTAACACCCTAAACACAGACTACCACGGAAGGGGCGCCATCTGTACAAATGCCTACTCACGATTTCCATGTTAACTGTCATTTATCAAGATAGTTATTCAAAATGTTAAAAACGTCTTCACCTTTTGTAGACACACCTAATTCTTTGCAAAAAAGAAATGGATTTGCTATTTGATCTTCATTAAAAAACGAGTGAATGCTAAGAGTTGCGCCGTGTGGTAATGTCTGTTGACTCATCAACTTGCAATGCAAAATTTGAATACTGAAGCTTATTACTGCATACATTTTTCTCGATATCAGAGGACATTTCTTTAATACGCCTGTGAGCTGTATCGTTGGACAGAGGACTCTTGCTTATTTTCATTGCTGCTTCATTTCCTAGCACTGTCATGACCACGTTTTTGCATGCAGTCAAAATAAGTGACTCACCTAAAGTCTGAACTTTCATGGTTTTTGCTATCAGTTCTGAGACTTGATAAGAAGCAACTTGAGCTTTATCAGAAAGTCATTATACTTTTAAAAGAATTTGCCGCTTTTGTTTGCTGTTCAGACAATCTCTTGAAAAAACTTACAGATTTCTCTTGTAAATTAGAGTGTATAGTTTTAAAGTGTTTACTCAATTTACTAGGAAGCAATGATTCATTTGCCATTTCACATCCACATACTAAACATAGCAGTAAAGGATGATCTTCACTTCCAGTCCAAGTGAAACCAAGATTAAATAACTTTCACTATATTTGTGAGTAGGCTGCAATTTTGCTTTCTTACTTGCACTTAACTTTTGCTCACTTCCAGAATCAGATTCTTCAATATCACTCTTCTTTTTGAGAAATCTATCCATTTTATTTGGGTGTATTTATCTAAAAATAATATAATGATGTGTTAATAATATAATAATGATGTGTTAACAAAAAGAGCAGTATTTCCATAATGAAATTGTATAATAGAGTAACTATATTTATTTTCATATCTGGGCACTGCCACAAACTAACACAGCTAGTAATGCCAGGTCCCAAGTGGGAACAGTGTGGAATTAAGAAAACACGCAGAATTAAGAAAATACGGGGTCAGGAAGACCCTGTAATTGCTGCTGACAAGAACAAAGCACACCCAAAAACCACACTTGCTTTATTTATAGGGCAAAGTGAGGCCATTAGCAAATCTTAACTTTACACCAAACAAAGGATAGAAGAAACTTGTCTCCAGTCTTTCCGGGGAACATGGGAGGTAGTGTAAACAATCCAGCACCACAGCTTAACAGCCTTTTGGAACCTAATCAGGCAAGTGAGGTGGGGGGTTTGGGTAGACTGTCAGCTCACAGCCAATTCCCCACACACCTCTGTCCCCCAAAAATCTAAACTCCAAAAACCCTATTGTTTTTTTGGTCCCCAACAGGCACATATTTCTCTGGAATACCATAGGGCGCATCTGAAAATCTTCTAGGGTGCACCAGTTTGCCCTGACGCACACTTTGAGAACCACTGCCCTAGGTGATCTCAATAAGCCCAAATGGCTGCCTGCATGCTGGTGACCGACCATCTCTTGTCTCCTGAACTCCAGGTTCACAGGGCCAATGGTATATGCTCCACATTCATGTCGGTGTCGTACAGGAATTGCAAAATTAGTATGTTGAAAAACAAATTCCTAATTGCACCCCTTCTAAATCGTAAATATGTTTCCTTTTCCCAGAACGTCTTTACCTTGTGTGTTATAGCCAGGTTCCTACCACATCCAACCAGATTGTCGTTTCTCACGTTTCAGGCAAATGCTTCCTCTCCGAAAGCTCACATTAGGATGGTTTGGATTCCTCCTCTTCTTCATCCCCAAATCTTGTCCTTGCTTCACAGAAGGGAAAGACTTACAGCCAGGATCATGATCAGTAATTATGGTGTCTCACATCCTTCTGCCTTTCCTCCACCAGCAGTGTCTCTCTTCTAAGCTCCAGTAGCACTCAGTACACACCTTTCCTAGAAAATGTAGTTTCTGGCTTGCCGGTTTATCCTCTTCTACCCCAGACAACACACAAGTATCATAGTTGACTCTCTAGTCCCAGTGCCTCACATGACTCTTGCCACATACATGTCCAATAAATGTTTCAAAAAAATTAATAATTCTGAAAGGATTTAAGCAGCATTGTGTAAACAAGAATAACTGTGAGTGGTGACAGAAGAAGCCTTGACTTGGGGTGCTGAACACACAATATAATAGATGATGTATTATAGAATTGTACACCTGAAACCTATATAATTTTATTAATCAGTGTGTTTGGTAAACAAATGTTTTTTAAGTTTGCTTGCTTGTATTGGGCAGCGCCATGTGTGTACAGTCTACGGAAGGCTGAGGGTGCTTGCCCTCAGGGCGGCAGATTGCAAATTGTGGATTACCTTCCTGTTTGGGAGGGGCCATTGTTTGCTGGAGCGGGGTTCTTCCCCCCAGCCTCTGTTTTGCTGGAGAGTCCGGGGTGAGAGAGAGAGAGACAGAGTGCCAAGGGAGTCCACAGGGTGAGTCTGGAGAATGAGTCCGGGTTGTGGAACCAGACACCGAGTAGGGGCTGAGAGCCCTAATTTCTGCCCAGCCTGTTTGGCTGGGGAATGCTGACACTGGTGGGGTCCCAAGATGGGAGAAATGGAAGTGAACTTCTCTGCCTGTTTGCTCGCCTGCTGTTAGGAAACTAATAAACCAGAACGGCCCATCATTTTCTGGCTCCACTGTTCCTTTACCGTCTGCCGGAATCCAATGAGAACCTGCACGGCTACGGCGGCGGCCCCTGGCTTTACTTACACCAGTGTCACCCCAATAAATCCAATATAAAAGAAAAAAAGAAAATTTTAAATTAAAATTTAAAAAAGATCTGTAATTACAATTTGATTTATAAAATGTCGTTGAATACACTATGCCACAATCTATTGGACTATGTAAGCAAAAATTATTTGTAGGGTTCAAATTAAAATTTTTCTAGGTCTAGGTTATATTTTTCATCTAAAAACTTTTATCTTTTCGTTCAAAGTTCTTATGAAAGGAAGGAAGTCTTTTTAAGGCAATATTTGTCTTCTGTTTGACGAACATTTCATCACTGACTTGATTTCAATGGGGCATGAGCCCTGAGGTGGGCAGAGCCCTGTACTGAGGCTGCTGTAGGTCCCAGCAAGTCCTTAGTCACAGGCTCACCTGGGCAGTCAAGACCTGTGGTGTTCCTGTTAGTCAACATCAGGGTGTAGCTAAAACTTAAGTCAGAGGTTTCATTAAAACTAAGGGGAGACTGGAGGTGGTGGTGGGGAGTTGTTGAGATAAAGAGACATTAGCGCCCTCTGGTGGCACACACTTCTAGCTTCTTACTGCTGAACTGTTTCAAAACACTATGCCCATGCTAATTCTTTTTGGATCATCCAAAGCTTTGATGAGTATTTTTGAAAAATATTCCCAGAATAACATTCTTTTTTTTTGTATCTTATGGGCTCTGAACCCAGACTTTCAGGAGGGGGAGCCGCTGCGGGAATCATGGTGGTGCCGCGGGGCAATGGACAAGGCAGTCTCAGAGCCTGAAAAGGACCGTACAAGAGGACTGTTATACAGGTCTGAGTGAAATGGATGTCCCCTCTCAAGTTCAAGGCTAGCCTTCCTACTTGTGCTTTGGATCTCATACCCACTACTTCTTCAGGTATCTTTGCCTTATCAAATAGCTCATTTCTCTTCAAACTCCACTTCCTCTTAAAATTCAGTTCAAATGTCAGCTACTTGAAGAATTTTTCTTGATTATCCTTCCAAACTTACTCTAAGTTTAATTAGAAGTTCCTCCTAATTAGAAGTTCCCTATAATACGAAATGCATTCCTTCATCTTTTGTCACAATATTAAGCAGGTCAGCCCATTATGGGTAGAGATTTTCTATTTATTTCTGCACACTTAAAGCTTATTAGGGCATTTGGAAACATTAGATAAAAGCTCAATAACTGTGTGTGGAATATAATAACCATATTAGCTATCTCATGCATCACATTTGAATTTTCTAGTCCAGACTCCTTGTTTTATAAATAAACCAAGGTCTAGAGAAACCGGGTAACTTGTCTTAGAGTCAATCAGGTGAAGATGAAGGACTGTAGTTCTGGGTTCCTGACTAGTCAGAGATCCCTGTTCCTCTCACTAGAGCTTCCTGACATTGTTGCACCAACATCCCTGTGCAGTTCCCACAGCTGCATAAAAAGGCACAATACATGTCACATCACTGTTATAATGTTTACTTTAGACTTCTCTGTTTATGGCTTTGCTAAAGTTTTTTTTTTAATAGAAAACTCCAAATCAAGATAAATGGACTCTTATCACCCTTAAATGGGGCGGCCTGGTCTGGTGGAGAGTACTGAGGTCTGAGAACTGGGTGTTTATTCAACAGATAGTCAAGATGTTAGTGGAATAAAAAAATGACTAGTGTCCTGTCTATGTCCTTAAGCAGCTGACAATTAGGAGAGACCGTGAAGGCATGTCTGCAGTAAATGGAAGGCGAGATGTGATAAACTGCGAGAATAGAGCAGGAGCAATAGATGCAGAGATGGGGAAGAAATCACTCAAAGGTAGGGAAGTTAGAAAAGGTTCTGAAAAAGTTTGTGTGTGAGAACAGAGATGAGTAGGATTTTGATAAAAGTGTATAAAGACCTGTCAGGCAGAAAGAGTAAAGCTTTAAGAAGGCTAACATTTGTAGAGGGGTTGATAAGAAATATCAATAAATATATCGATCCATCCATTCATGTCCTGTTTATTCCCGGAATGGAAGACCCTTTCCCCCAAAAGAAAATGGACAAAAATTCCTAGAAATTGAGCAAAGGCATACAACAAATCAGAAAGCATTTACTCAAGAAAAATTATTGACCCTGGGTGAGTCAATAGGGTATCTGTCCCAGAGGACCAGCAGGGAGAGGATGACTTCATTTGGAGTACAGAAAAATTCAATTCACCTGGGTTTGTCAGAAACAGAAGCAATCTCAGTGGCAAACGAATGGGAAAAATTGATGCAGCTAGCCTGAGGTTTTGGTTCTAGCAGGAACAAGCAACATATTGGCAGACCAGCCAGAAATTTAACAGGGAGATGGACCCATGGGATAAGACAAACCATGGAATGAGACATAGTGCACCTTGCCACAGAGCCCTTGGGATTGGAAGACTGCATGCAAGAGCAAGGGCAGGGTACTCATTCAGGGGAGACCAGAGACTGAGCCCTATTTGCATTCATTCCTGGCTGAACGTGAGGCCCGTAACACAGGCAGAAAACACACAGTAGGGCCCAGGATCAGGGAAGACTTGGAAACTGCCTGAACCTTGAATGTGGTCCCCACCTACACACAGATCCACTGGCAAAGGGTGGGAGCCCTTCCTGGCTAAAGGCATTTGACGACAACCTCGGACAAATCACTGGCTGACCACCAAGCTATGCTGACACAGGGGAGTCTCCTAGGAAACAAGATTTAAAAATATGAGCAGAGACAGCAGTGACCATACACCACAGAAAAGACCATCTCCATAGATTTAGTCTGGGGATATCACTAAACCAGCGATGGGCAACCTTTTTATAAAAACCGCCCACTTCTGCAGTACTGGTCAACCTGGTCCTTTGACCAGTACTGCAGAAGTGGGCGGTTTTTATAAAAAGGTTGCCCCATCGCTGCACTAAACAAACAAATGACAGTAGCAACAACCACCACTTTCCTTGGGTAGAGGAGGTCAGATCAGAATACAGAGCTGCTACAATAAAATATCTAAAATGTCGTTTTCAATAAAAAAAATTATAAAATATGCAAAGAAATAGAAAAGTGACCTATTTTTAGGGGGAAAAACAGCAGTCAAATATCGTCTCTGTCCCTAACCTCCACCCACTAGATACCAGTAACATCTTCCCCTTCCTCCAGTCATGATAATCAAAAATGTCTTCAGACATTGCCACATATGTCCTGGGAGGTTGGGAAAATCAACCCCTTGGTTGACAACCACAGCTCTAAAGCTACAATAATCAACATAACATGGTATTTGCATAAGAAAAGACATAGATGGATGCAGCAAAAGAATCCAGAAATAAAACCTCTCATTTATGGTCAATTTGATATTTCACAAAGGCACCAATTTAATAGGAATTTAATAGGAAAATGATAGGTTTTTCAATAAATAGTACTGAGATCAATACCCCCATGCAAAAACGACTTAAGACCCTTACCATAACATGAGAGGTTAATTCAAAATGGACCATAGCCCTAAATGTAAGAGTTAAAATAATAAGAGTTTTAGAAGAAAGCATAGGTCTAAAGACTTTGTGAACTTGGTTTAGGCAAAAAAGGACAGTCCATTAAAAAAAAAAAAGATAAATTGCATGTTATCAAATTTAAAACATTTTTCATTTCAAAATGGACCACTAAAAATGAAAAGACAAGCCACACTTTTAGAGAAAATAAAGAATATATAAATTACAACTCATTTACACAAACAATACAATTTTTTCTTTAATTTTTAATTTTATTCATTTAGAGAGGAGACACAGAGTGAGAGAGAGAAAGAGGAAAGGGGGGAGGAGCTGAAAGCATCAACTCCCATATGTGCCTTGACCAGACCAGTGCAGGGTTTTGAACTGGTGACCTCAGTGTTCACAGGTTGACGCTTTATCCACTGCGTGACCACAGGTCAGGCAAACAATCCAATTTTTTAAATGGGAAAAATATTTAAAAAAATTTTAAATATTTTTAAAATTCATTTCATGGAAGACATATGCATGACTAACAGCACAGGTGCTCAACATCCTCAGGTGTTAAGGAAATGCAAATTAAAACCACATTGAGCATTGCCCCAGGCACTGAGGATAGGGCATGTCAGCCTTAGGTGCTAAAAATAGCTTGGTTTATTTGAACATTGGCCCTACACAGGTGGATCCTGTGGGAGCACATGTGGGAGGCTGTCTCACTATCTCTCCCCCTCTCACATGAAAAACAAACAAACAAAAACCCAACACAGTGATATACAATTTCACAACCATTAAAATGGTTGTAAAAAAGACAGACAATAACAAGTGCTGATGGGGATGAGAAAAAACTGATAGTTCCATCCTTGTACACTGCTGACAGGAATGTAAAAACAGTTACTTTGGAAGACAGTAGGGTAACATCTTAAAAGTCATACATAACTTTTACCATATTACCCAGCAATCCTACTCCTAAGTACGTATCCAAGAGAAATGAAAATATATCCACACAAAGACTTGTATACAAATGTTCATAATGGCATTATTCAGAATATTCAGCAAAGTGGAAACAATCCCAATGTCTACCACTGGTGAATGGATAAACAAAGTATATCCATACAATTAAATATTTTCAGCAATAAAATTTACCCACAAGTCAGCTCTTCATTTCTCTGTAAGATCAAGGAACGTGCAGAACAAAGGAAATACTCTGAATGCAGGGCACTGGAGACAACCAGCTGCTGTAAAAGACAGGTCTGTTCTGTAGTTGGGAAGACTTAACCATGTTGTCATCAGTGTGTACAAATGAAGGACAAAGACTTTTCACTTAAAGAACATCTTTATTTGACCATTAATATACAATATTACCTTTAATTTATAAAAATTACATACGAAGAACATGACGGGAAATCAGTTCAGGAGCAGCCAGCAGTAGATTGAAGAGCTTACACTTACCCCATTTACTAGTTTAAGAAAAACTGTATCAGTGAATTTGAGACCAGTGAGATTGAGCAATGGCATTTCAACTGCCAAATTAGGCAATTAAAACTGGGGATACTTTATTGAATTAATCCAACAAAAAGCTAATTTCTCAATTTTCTAAAAAATAAGTTTTTCCAAGAGCTGAGCTTATCTCCACGAAGTTTTCTGGTATGCAGTTTGCAGTAAAATTCAATAGCTGCAAGAAAGACACTTTCAATTGTTTCAGGTCCTCCATGTGTTAAGTGTACGCATGCATGCAGGCTTCTGTGTCTGTACTTTCACACTGAGCTGCAGCAGTCCGCACAGAATACTGGACCTAGGAAGGCAGCTCATAGATAATGTGTGCTACCTATCACTCTGAATACGGGCTTCCCCTCCTCTAGAATTTCCAAAAATACTTGATAAACTACTTAGCAAAACATTCTCTCTCAGGATGACTGGTGCATTGCCACGCATCTACTAGTAATGCTGTTGAGTAATTTCATGAGCTCTGCTGAGCTCAAAGTTTCAAATGGATTACCCTAAATATGATGCATACTGACATTCTGAAATAACGCTGAGCCTGTGAAGGGTTTCAGGTGAGTTGTGCAAGGAAAGAGGAGGCAGGACTGTCCTTTTGGACACATGTCTTCTCTGCACTCCTCAGATTTGGGCAGTTCTAGGAGAGGCAGTAGTCCCCTTCTGCAGTCTGAAAAGTAGCAGTGGCTGCCAAATGGCACATAACGCATTTTTTACTGCTTAAAAATTTTCAAGAGATTGGTTTCTGCCACACAAGGTCACAAATTCTGTCATATTCTTGTCAAAGGGCTCTAATAGTACCCAAGTGCAAGGATTTTTGCAGACCCAGCCATCCAGAGTCCTGGTCCAAAGGTCAATCAGCAGGCAGAATTTGGAGAGAAATACTATTCTGACACCACAGAAACACTTTTAGATGGGGACTCTGGAATTAAATGACAAAGGAAGTATACTGGCTGACAGCATACCCCAAGGACAAAAAATGTGCCTCTTTCATGATAGCTCTATCATATTGAAACCTGAACAGAGTCCAGAGGAGTGTACCTACTTTCAAGACAACAAAATATATATTTAGGTTACACAAATACATACAATCATACATAAACATATCTTTTTCCTTTAAAAATGAATTACGCAATTCACATATGGAGAAAAGATGCAGATCAAAGATCACAGGGTCTTACACAAATTAAGCTTTGGGACCAAGGTTAACAACTGTGACCCACAGGCAAAACGCAGCCCTTCATGTTTTGTAAATAATGTTTTACTGGAACATAGCTATGCCCGTTCATTTACATAATGCCTGTATATGCTTTCACATTTCAACAGCAGAACTGAGTAGCAGAGACAGAGACTGGACGGCTCACAAAGCTGGAAATATTTATCTGGACCTTTACGGAAAAGCGTGCTGAGCCATAGACCAAAGAGAACATCTCCATCATGATCTGAATGAGCTAAAGGAACAGAAAATCATCATTACCAATGTTCTTGAACCAGAACAAGTGTATTTAAATATCTCCAGACCATATTTAATTACTCAAATATTCTGCTTAGAGGTTGTGCAGCCAAAACCAGTTAACAATTATAAACACACAGTATTAAAAATCTCTGTGTATAACTATTTATGTATCCATGTAAAAAGTGGGTAAGATGTGAGCTAGCCAATTTGAGGGTAAGGAAACATAAGAAAAATAACTCAAAATACTATTACTGGGAACTATTATTTGAAACTTAGAAATATCTTAGCATATTTTTCTTTATATTTAACAGCACAGAACCATTAGTAGGACACATAGCAGAACAAAGATAATTTACAACTGTAAGTTTTACCCATGAATTAGGAGACAAAATTTTTTGAATGAAAAATAACCAGCATTTCTAGAAAACATTAATTTCTAACTATACAATTAAAGTGATACAGCAAAATAAGAATGTATTTATTTATTATTATTTTTTTTTTAAATTTATTTTTATTTATTCATTTTAGAGAGGAGACACACACACACACAGAGAGAGAGAGAGAGAGAGAGAGATAGAGAGAGAGAGAGAAAGAGAGAAAGGAGGGAGGAGCAGGAAGCATCAACTCCCATATGTGCCTTGACCAGACCAGTGCAGGGTTTTGAACTGGCGACCTCAGTGTTCCCAGGTCGACGCTTTATCCACTGCACCACCACAGGTCAGGCAGAATGTATTTATTTTTAAATCTTTTAATCAAAGTTGCATCAGGAATCAAGTATTTCTTTGACATTTTCCAAGAGACTGTAGTCATTAACTACAATTATAGCTGTTGGGATTATATAGTAGCACATTATTTAAAATGTAAACAATTTCTTTTATTCTTTAAATTTCAATGAAATAGTTAAGAATTTTGTAACAAGATTCATACTGGAAAACAGTTAAAATGGTATGAACCACTCTCA
The DNA here is from genome assembly GCA_037038555.1 of Rhynchonycteris naso. Classification (NCBI taxonomy): domain Eukaryota; kingdom Metazoa; phylum Chordata; class Mammalia; order Chiroptera; family Emballonuridae; genus Rhynchonycteris; species Rhynchonycteris naso. The sequence continues at coordinate 131,185,642 of CM072998.1, forward strand.
TAGAGGAAATGCCACTGGAATCACAAAGCGTTGGGCGTGGGAGTGCCCTGCGTGATGCCCAGCACATGTGGGTGCTGTGTGTTCGCACATGCTCTTACTCATTCATGCATTCGTTCAGAGAAGTCCAAGCTAAAGGAGAAACTACAGAATGAGAACAGCAAGCACAATTTTTTATCAACACACTTGTAGTTTTGACAAAGACTTTGGCAATGGAAAGTGGAGATGAGATGAACAAAACTTCAGAATGCTTGGTTACAATCTATCAAGCGAAGCCCTAGATGACATTGCAAAATATTCCACAAAAGGAATACATTCCTTTAACACCCCATTATATAAACATCGGCTCAAAGACAGGAATAAATTGGTGTCAGAGAGACACAAACAGCACATACCCACAGACCCTTGACTGGCAACTTATTTTTCTGAACTGAGATGTCTTCTTGGTAAGGGCCATATGTTCTTGGTCTCAACTTTATACTGGTTTTAACAAAATGATGTGTGTGATTCTAAAAGTGTAATAGATATAAATGTAGAAGGTAGAGGGGTATTTAACATATCTCTTTTTTTCCTTTTACGTACCAACTGATATATCTACTTTGCAATCTGTGCCAAAGGCACAGAGTGAGGTGCCCTTTCTTCGAGGAGACACCTGGAAAGGCCCATTTCTAAGCTCTTTGCTGCAGCTTTTATACACAGACTGAGTTACACAAACTGAGTCACAGGTCTACAGAATGCAAAGGACTGTCAAGGACAGGAAGTAATGAATACTCTTGGAAACTAAGCAGAAAATGACCTAAGGATTGACCTCCAAGAAAAAATTTTAAAAGTTCATAACAAAAATAAAACATGACACTGGCACTGGCAGGTCATTTGTAGCTAACTTTAATTGCTTTGGTATTCAAGAAGGAAAGAAATGGAAGCATTCTTAGAGGTTCTAGTCTTCTCGTCAGCACAAGGCAGGCAGGGGTGACCCTTTCCCTGTCCCTGTCCAACTCTATGCTTGAATCTACCAGGACTGGCCATGCTTGTACACTTGTCCGCCTTCTTCAAAGTTCCTGCAGTCATTTGAGACCTACACAGAGCACCTTGGAGTGAGGGTTCTGCCTTCATCCTTGAGAAGTTCTTGGGGAGCTCAGGAGGGAGGGCCCTTTCCTCTGCATGCTTTTAGACAGTGCGGGGGCTCACTGCCATCTGCACAACTGTCCTGGGTCCTTGCCGACGCACGGTTTTTGCTTTTTTTGAGAACAAAATACTTTCTTTCCCTTTCTCTTTTGAAGTTACAGTCATCTAACCTCATTTAAAATTTTAATTTTCAAGTAGTAAAGATATTACAATTTCAAAATATAAGATAAAACTGAACTCTCTTAAAGGTGTAAATAATGTAACTGGCTCCACCCCCTTGTTTTCTGTGTACTCAGAAGGTCTTGGGATGGTTATCATTACTGGTCATTCGCTGAACTGTACAGGCTGCTTGACTATTTATGGGGTAAGATGATCACCCTTAGAAAATATTTAATTTTATTAATTTATAAATCTTTGCTAAATTTAAATCGACTACATGCCCATAAAAAGTTTAAAATAAAAGCGATTAAAATAAGGAATTAAGACTTCAGAATTCCAAGGTGGGCTTCTTATGCAAACATTTTTTCTTGAAATCTTCAAAGTCAGAGTAAATACTAGACTAATTATACTACTCCCAACTTTTTATTGTTAATGGAAGCTGTCTGTACTAAATATAAAGAACAGTGTCTTGCACTGTAACATAGTTCAAGGGACAGAAAATCTATAAGCAGTAGATAATTATCTTACAATATAGTTCTTGATAAAATTTAAGCTCTTCCTCCAAATATCAAGAAATATTTATTTAAAAGGAAATATCATTGCAAAATCTATTGATGGTATGAGAAAATTCTTTAGCTATATCCCAAATTCAGTGTAATATGATTAGTTACACCACACTAAAAATTATTTGCCAGCTATTTTGATTAACTGTTTGGATTTCTATAAATAGCCTTGGAGAAAATAAAAGTTTATTACATAAAAATATTCTTGAAAAGCTCACTACTCTGATGGGATAATAAAGGACCCTATGTCCCCATTTCAGATAAACTATTTAAGAACGTTTCACTGACTGCATTTTGTTTTTAATGATCTGTTACAGGAATTTGGCTCACTGGGGTACATGCAGAGCTGCATGACAGTACAGCAAACTTGGCCAAGCCACGAAAACAAAGTTGTAAGTTAAGGGGCTCTACTAAGTTTGTAATGAGGTTAAAATGGTTAAAGCCTGCTTAGTAGATTTACTTGTTGGGAAAAATAATCTCCTACCAGCAGAACCAAGGCTTTCCCTTAGAGCAGGTTTCAGGTCAACAAACTGCAGCGTCCCCCACTTTCTGTCGCGCTGCCAACCACAGGCTCAACGACATGCACAGAATGCCAATCCCAGCTCCGAGCAGCGGCTGTGACCCAGAGCTTCCATGGCTTCATGTGCAGACAGAGGCTCACAGATTATTCTCTGTAAGATCATGCCCCAGAGAACATTTATCTTAACCAGGTAATTTCTGTGGAATAGAGTGGGATTTGAAATGGTTGCCAGTCTGGTCACCCACTGGGGAGTGTGGGAAGCAGATGGGGCAGGTACATCGGTTTCTCTTCCGAGTCTTCCTGCTGCTGATACAGTTACACGCTCTTTTCTTCTTGTGTATTCTAGTCAATTCCATTATTAAAAAAACAGAGAAAAGGGGAATAAACAAGGTGTAAATATTTGATTGGAACGCTGCTCCACTTTGGGGAGACAAATATAAACTGGAGCCAGAGGCCATCTCTAACTCTGGCAAGATGCTCCGCCCACACTCTCGGCTTATTCTTAGGAAGTCTAGCCTCCAGATTCAGGACTTTAAAAACAAACAGTATCGTAGCAACTGGTGTAATTTCTCATGTGACCATCTCATTAAGAATCAAAGCACATCAGGTCTCTGTCCTACACACGTTGGAATATGTTTTGGTCTGGTATAAAATGGAATTATTTTAAAATTGAGATATATACAAGTTGCGAAGTCTGTGGGGAATGAGTCATGTTTCACCCTGCCATGTGGGCATAAGAGGTTCAGGTTTCCAATGTCCCCTCTGCAGACCAACTCCTGTGGTGGTCCATGTAAACAACACAAAGGTAAAAATGGGCTTTCTGGAGCTGCTTTCATCGAACAGCAGGGTTTCCTGAAAGTGTGGTGTTGGCTAAACGCAACACGGGCAGAGGGTGAGCCTCTGTGTTGAACACCCAGTTGTCTAAAGGTAAAAGGTCGTCACCGGAGAATAGCAGATACAAATACCTGAAAATAAAAGGAGAGAAAATGAGCTTCAATCAGAATTCAACAAGAAGACCACGGTCCAGTTATAATAGCAGAGGACACCAGTAACCTATATTGAACAGCATTGACGAAAAACACATCAGAGGATGAACCCCAGTCATGCAAATGATCTAAAACACAAAAACAGTGTGTTCCAGAATGGCGCGTAAGAACGCCCAGGACACTGCACGGCAAGGCCTCTGAGCTAAGTGAAAGGGCAGGTTCACACACCTGTCTGAGGCACGGAAAACAACAGGCTGCAAAATGGAATGAGACAAACCATGTCATAATTTTTCAGACATTCTTTTAAAAATAATATATCAGTCATATGTTTTGGTAGCTTACATAGCATAAATAGAAATTAATGAATTGACATTTGTAAATAAATGCTGAAGGAAATAAAGTACATTATTCAGACATAGCAAGAACATTTACACACTCCTAATACATTACTAGCTTTTTTAGGTGCTGCAAACTATTAAAGGTTTCAGAAACATAGATTAATAGGCGGTTTACTAATTATTAATCTCTCTTCATGAGTCACAGCACTGTTTATATGAAGGCAAGGATTCCTGACCTCTCCACGAGAAAGGCAAGCCACAGTGCTTACTTAGGAATCACAAATGATAGATTTAACACACAGTGTGATTCTTACCTATAGCGCTGGGCAAATTCCGATCTGAATTCTATTGGGGGGAAGGGGTTATAAAAGAGAGTATAAAAACTAACTCTAACTCATAACTTTAGCAACAGCTAGCTGGGCCTTGATAGGTTTCAGTAAATAATTCCTTTACAGTATTTTAGCTAAAATTTATTTTAAAAATGGGTATCTGAATATCTCTTCTGATTACTGCTATAGCTCTGGCTGATGGAGTACAAACACATAGCACTGACATCAATGGAGACTGCACATCAACTTGACAAGCACTGAAGCTGGAGGAGAGAGGGACGGGCTTGAAGGCTTAGTCCTTGACCCTGGACCTTGCAGCCTACTCAACTGACTGATTCACTCCACAGCAGGCAGACATTAGAGCTGAAAAGACAGCCTTGGCTGGACACAGCAAGACACTCTGCTGGGTCTGCTTACTGAGTGGAGACTAGGAGCACAAACATGTCTAGGAAGGTCTGTGCCACTTTCCTGGTCTGCACAACTCCATGTCTCTCCCTGTCTGTCGGTTAAATGTGGGCTCATGGATCAGCCTCACTCTAATCTCATCACTTTCTGAAGAGCTGTGAGTGAAGGAATGAAGAGAGAAAACACAAGAGCTTCCTGAAAAGCAATTCCTTTCCATGGGAGATGCTATGGAAGTACTTCAGGTCAACAGAAATGTTATAAAAATCAATAGGATAACAAATGGGAACGTTTTAGATAAAAGGCTATTATTTTTTTAAGGATCGTAATTAAATACTTTAGTGGGCTGAATACTGCAGCCCTTCCCTCAATTCACCTAGAGACCCCAAGCGTGATTTTATTTGGAAACAGGATCTCAAAATGAAATCATTCTGGATGTAGCATGGGCTCTAAATCTAAGGGCTTGTATAGCTGGAAGAGAAACGAGGGGGATCTGGGTCCAGAGACACAGGGACGGTCATGTGAAGACAGAGGCAAAGACTGAAGTTGTGCCACCACAGGCCGAGGAGCACCTTTAGAAGGAGCTGGTTTCAGACCTCTAGATGCCAGAGCTGAGAGAGAATAAACTTCTGTCACACCACCAAGTTCGTGGTAATCTGTTACAGAAGCCCTAGTAAAACAACACAATTTCCATCCCTACCCTCTCCGATACCTGTGGCTCTTAAGCACTGCTGCTTGGTCCTGGGGTCTGGAGCAAGACTGACCCCTTCTGGCAGAATCAAACAATGCACGGAGAGCAGGGGCTGACACTAGACTTTTAAGTAATATAGTGTTCAGTTAAAATTTGTAACAAAGTCAATATTTAAAATTTAAGTAATACAGTTAAACAACTCTTTTTAACTCTGGATTATAAATTCAAAAGAGGGTGTAATGGACACAGTATAGTATTATTGATTTAAATTTAAAAATTTTAACCTGGGGTTTAAAAATAGAACAATTGAAGGAGCATGATCTTTGCTGTGAAAGTTTAGAAAATCCACAGTCTAAATTAGTTATCAGCCTACTAGATATTTTTTCTTCTAATAAAGATTTTTTAGAAACTACAGTTCAAGATTAGAGATAATACATTACAAATGACATTGACCAAAGCCTGTGGGTATATAAAAAGGTGCTACAGTATTAAGCAGTTGTTTCACTGGATGTCTTCGTTACTTTTTAGACCTATTTTTAAATGCTGTTCACATAGATCTCTTTTATCTTTCTCTACATGAAGACAAGACACTCAGAGGTGGTGGTGCTGCCAGAAGCCATCAATGCAGTGCTAGTGGAAACTGAATAGGGAGCTTTTTGAGAAGTTAGTCAACCAGTCTGATGAGAAACCTATAGAGAAATGGTAGGCCGAAGGAGCCAAACACCACCTTAATGTACTCTTATTTAGTCACTTATGTTTACTTACTAAACAAGCCTTAACGACTCAGTTATTCTTTTTCACAACTCCCAATGGCAATGTTGAGTACATTATGGACAGATTACAACTCTAAAAAAGCTTGCATTAAGGACTACAAGGAACTCCTAAGAAATAGACTGTTTGAAAAATAATTTACTTAAAAATTCCATTTCATTTATACTTCTACTGTTTAAATAGTGTCTCTGGAACTGAATGGTTAGAAATCAAATTAAAATTGAAAGCGAAAATTATATTCTGAAAGATGATGAATTAAAACACACAGTCATTAATCTCTTCAAAAGACTGGCCCCTCTCAGCCCTTCCCTACATCTTTTGTCTAATCTTAAAGTTGTTTTCTAGGGGTGAGGGGAAATAGGGAAAAAAAACATTGAAAGAAACATGGGTATATTATGAATTCAAATGCAAAATACACATGCAGTTTTTAAAGTAACACTGGGGAACAATTTTTTTTTTCATTTTCTGTTGCATGAGGTTTTAGAACTTTTTCTATATATTTCTGCATTGCTGATTCCGAATCTAAAATCCGTTTTTTGGTGCATACTCTAGCTTTTATGCAATTTAATTTCTTTTTGTTACAGTTAATGGCATGCATTGGTTTTTAAATTGGAGTTAAAGGACAACGACTCTTGAATTGAATATAACCACAAGGTAATTAATGTTTTACAAACATCACTTTTACATAATTGTAGTTGTTTTTAAATGTAAAAAATTATTATCTGATAAAAACACCCTCTTATTTTGTTTTAAGATTGAATCATGGCTTCTTCAAGTAGGCGTAAGTGAATAGTCCTGACACCTTCTGTTATATATGTGGCTGATACACACTTCAACGTCAAAGGCACAATATTTCATCATTTGTGACACGTGCATATATTGCCTATTTTCAAGTTCCCCTTGGCTATCAAGACAAATATCGGGCTCCTCATGTTGTGTGTCATAATTGTGAAGAAATGCTTTGTGACTGGACAAAAGGAAAACGCAAAAGAATGCCTTTTGGTATTTCCATTGTTTGGTGTGAACCTAAGGACCACAGCAGTGACTGTTATTTCTGTCTGATCCATACAAAGGGCATCGGCAAGAAGAAATGGCGTATGATTGCATATTCTAATATTCCTTCAGCAATACGACCTATCCCACACTGAGACACTCCCGGTTCCAGTTTTCAATGGTTTTCATTCTTCTAAGGGCGAAGAAAGTGAACATGGTGATCAAGTGTATTTTGATAAGATGCATGAGGAAATGGTTGTAGAATCTGAAGGGTCTTCTTCTGATGCCAAGCAGTCATGAACCCCTCAGCAGTTTAGCCAACCCAAATTGAATGACTTAGTAAGAGATTTGGGCCTATCAAAGAAAGCAGCTGAGTTATTAGCCTCCAGTCTTCAAGTAAAGAATGGACTTCACCAGTCAGCTAAAGTATCCCATTTCAGGAAGTGTGAACAAATTTTTGTGGACTTTTTTTCTCAAGACAAACACTTTGTTTACTGTCATGATATCAGTAGCCTTCTCAGCCAGCTAGGTGTTACCACTTATAGTCCAACAGAATGGCGGCTATTTCTTAACAGTTCTAACCGATGGCAGACTATTGCTGTAGCATCAAACGAGATTGTCCTCAATAAGCACACAAATGCAAGAGCTACCAATGCAAATTTTTGCCTGAATAGAATTTAAATAAGTTTTGTGCAAATTTTATGATTAAAATAAGTGTTTTAGTATGTTCTATTTTGAAATTGTAGACAAATTCTGATGCAATCATATCTTTTAGTGTATCAGTGTATTTACTGCATTATATAAATTATTATATTTCCACAAAGATGATGACCAAGAAGACATTTTACTTCATTATGTTAAACTAAATGCTGAAAATTGTACAATAAGATGAAAACCTAAAATCTTAAATTGCAAAAAAACTGTAGCTTACAGAGAAAAACTAATGACAGATTTGACATCAGCACACTCGAATTAGGTAAGAACAAGTATTTTGTGGATGCAACAAAAATTTTGTTCCCCAGTGTAAGCTGAAGATGGCAGACATCTCTGGTATGTGGTGATGGGTCAACACTTTGTACTGATAGGGAGCTAAGGGGAATTCATTTTCTTCTGCCCTCAAGGGTCAAGTGAGTTAGGATAATTTTGCTTACAGGAGGTGGGACACCTAAACTACACAAACAAACAATTGGAGTTATCTCGCATAACAAACAGCCCAGAGGTAGATGGTAACAAAGGTTGGTTAGGTTCACAGTAAAAATATTTTAGGGCTCCAGTTTTATAAGGTTAATGTAAAAGTATTAAATTTTCCTCTTGACAAAAGACTTTACCTCTTCTTAAATCACTGTCTTGAGAAAACCTGTAATTATCCCTTTAATATGTATGTAAATCTTTTAAAAAGCAAACCTCTTGCCAGTTTTATAATCCAGATATGTTTTTCTTAAAGGCCAGGGTGCTCTGTCCTTGAAATGTAAATATCAAGGAAGAAAGTAAGCCTACCTCCCTATCACTAGGAGAGGTTAGTTTAGGTGCCTTTCTGAAGGCTGTAATTAAAACAGAAGTATTCTTTTTCCTTTGGGTAAAGGTAATAAACTAACACAGATGGTCACCCCCATCACTGTGTGCCCTGAGAATGAACTACGTATAGAAGACGGTGCTATGGAGACAGTATTCCCACATGAGGACAAGTTATCATTTACCTTCAAAACATGTATGCAACGGTCTACCCTGGTTACACAGAAAGGTGGGATTTCCTTCCATCTTTGCAATTTGCCTGTGATGCAAACTGCAGTCTAGCTTAATGCTTACTTAGCAGTAAAAATGTTTTCTTTTTCTGCTACACTTGTGCAAAGGATCTTCTGAGTTGGCAGATTTTGTTTTTTGATTTTATTTCCCCCAGTTATCAGGATCTTAGTAATATTCTTGACTTCTTCCTCAGAATTATAAGATGCTCCCTGCCCTACATCTCAACACAAAGACATCTAAAGTCAGAAAGTAAAGGCAGACATCTCCCAGATGTGGGTCTATTTTGATAGTCTAAAAGGTGTGCAGTAATAGCTCATTATAGCTCTCATTTTTATTAGTGACATCAAGCATGTTTTCATCAGCTCATCTGTCATCCTTATAATTTTCTTTAGTGAAGTAGACACTTCAGCTCTTTCTCCTGGTTTTAAATTGGGTTGCATGTTACCCTATTATTGACATACAGTCTAGACCAGTGGTTCTTAACCTGAGTTCTATCGAACCCTAGGGGTTCGATGAGTTGGTCTCAGGGGTTCGGAGAAGCCTCTGCCGCGGAGGCCAGAATAAAGTAATACCGTAATTTGTTGTGAGTTCATGCACTTTGTTGGTTTTGTTCTTTGAGCAAGGTGATGTTCATGCATGGCTCATTTTGTGCACCAGTATAAAAACATATACCTATGTCTTGAATTTGGAAAAAAAACCCATATTTTATTTGTCACTAAAAAAGGGTTCGGTGAATGCGCATATGAAACTGGTGGGTTCGGTACCTCAAAAAAGGTTAAGAACCGCTGGTCTAGACACTTCCCATTGTTTCATTTAATTTTCTTTCATTCTTTTTGTATTTTTACAGAGAGAGTGATAGATAGGGACAGACAGACAGGAATGGATAGAGGTGAGAAGCATCAATTGTTAAGTTTTTCGTTGTCGTTGCAGCACCTTCGTTGTTCATTGATTGCTTTCTCACATGTGCCTTGACTGCGGGCCTTCAGCAGACCGAGCAACCCTTTGCTGGAGCTAGCGACCTTGGGTCCAAGCTGGCGAGTTTTCGCTCAAGCCAGATGGGCCCGCGCTCAAGCTGGCGAGCTCGGGGTCTCGAACCTGGGTCTTCCGCATCCCAGTCCGACGCTCTATCCACTGCGCCACCGCCTGGTCAGGCTAATTTTCTTTCGTTCTTTTACAAACATCTTTCAAAGCAAATATGTTTTTAATTTTCAGGCCAAGTGATCAATTTATTCCTTTATGAATTATGCTTTGGATGCAATGGTAAACAAACAAAATCCTTTTTTTCTGATTCCTTTCAAAAACATATGACTAAGGGAATTGGGGGCTGGTTGAGAAGGTGAAGAGATTAAGTACAGAAAAACTCAGACAAAGAGAACAGTGTGGTGATTACAAGAGGGAAAGGGGGTGGGGGAGGTAGAGGAGAGTCAAGTGGGGAGAAATGGTGACAGAAGGAGATTTGACTTGGGAATGGTAAATACAGACTACAATTTAGAGATGGTGTGTTATATAATTGTATACCTGAAACCTATATAATTTTATTATTCAGTGTCACCCTAATAAATTCAATTAAAAAATGAATAAACAGAATGTGGCATATCCATATAAAACACTACTACTTGCTAATAGAAAAGAACAAACTACTGATACAAGCAACACTAATTAATCTAAAAAATATTATGCTGGAAAAAAAAGTCAGGCAAAAAAATAATCACATACTGCATGATTCCAATTTTATGAAATTCTAGGACAGGCAACCTTGTTGAAAGAAAGCTGTGTGTTTGGTGGTGGAGTGGAATTTCCTGCAAGAGTAGGATAGAAATGTCCCATGTTAACTAGGGTGTCCCATGCTTATATAGTACCAAAATTACAATGAACACTTAAAATACTTCAATAAAGTTAACTTTTAATGTTGAAAAAAAAGACTAATGGAAAAGGATGGAAAAAATAACTTTATTATTTGTAATTGCTGCATAAGAACAATTTGGCCTGTAGTTCCCTCTACTGTAGCAGAAAACAATTAGCAAGGATATTTCTATGTACACAGTTTTGAAACTGAAAAAAATGCTTCTATTGAACAGTCTGATGAAATTAACTCTGTGTGTTAGATAAATCCAAATAGCCTATTATTTGGATTGCATTGTGACACTATAATTAGGTCCTAAGCCTCAGTACACCTGACACAGCAGCTAAACAAGACCTGTGCACCTGACCGCCTGGTGTACTAGCTAGCCTTCGCCATACAGCAGAAATAATTCCTTCATCTCCATGTGCTCCTATAAACGGTCACAGCTATCAGTGGCTCTCAAAGTGTGAACCTCCAGACCATCAACATCGCCTGGGAACTTGTTTCCTACTAATCAGACCCTTCAGTGATGAAGCCCAGCAATCTGTGTTTTAAGAAGCTTTCCAGGTGATTCTGATGCATGCTCAAGTTCTCAGAACCACTGCCCTAGGTTTATCAACTTTGTGTGACTTCTTACAACAGTTAGTTTGTAATGTTTCTGCTTTTCTCACATGTGGGCACCGGAACTTCTGACTCTGCTGAAAACAGATGCACTGCCCTGACTCCCCAATTTTCCACATCCTACCTTGGGCTTTTCCCATTTGCTTTATAAATTCCTTAAACCATTCATTATTACCTAGCTCCTAGCACCAACTGAACTGTGTTCAAGCCCTGAGTCCCAACCAGAAAATAAAATAGATCTATTATTCTCTTTTACTGCTCCCGTTTCTGGAAAAATTTTAGGTAATACTGTTTTTCAGCCGTCTCTCTTGGAATCAAATGACTCACTCCTTTATTTAGCAAATATTTCACACTGAAACTTGAGTATGGTGGTGTAGCCTCACCATAGACACTGGGGAAACAATAACTACTGAAAACATACAAAAATCACTGCCCTGGAAGATTTATACTCTATCTGCAGAACATCTAGGAAATTCTATGGCGATGTTAGACGAGAGGTGCTACGCAAAAAGGTAAAGTAAGAGAAAATGATAAAGAACAAGCGAGCAATTTGAAATTTTATACAGAAGGATCTAGAAATGCCTTAAAAATACAGTTAGAAATTTAAAAAGAGAAATTAAAAGCTATTACTTAAAACCCTGAAACTGTAAACTTGTAGAAGAAAACACAGTAGAAAAGCTCCTTGACATGGATCTTGCAACATTTTTTAGGATATAACATAAAAAACACAAGCAACGAGACAAATATAAGTGAGACAACATCAAACTAAAAAGCTTTGATACACAACCAAAGAAACAATCAGAAAAATGAAAAGGCAATCTACACAACAGAAGAAAATATTTGCAAATCACATATCTGATAAGGGATTAATATCCAAAATACACCAAGAATTCATACAAGTCAATAATAACAACAAAAAAATCCATTAAAAAATAATCAGAGGAACTGAATAGGCATGTTTCCAAATGGCAACACATACATGCAAAGATGCTCAACATCACTATTCACCAGGGAAATGCAAATCAAAACAACAATGCAGTATCATGGCATACCTGCTAGAATGACTATTATCAAAAAGATAAGAAATACTTATCTTTTGATAAAGGAAGCCCTTGTGCACTGTTGGTGGGAATGTAAATTGGTACAACTGCTATGAAAAACAGTATGGAGGGTCCTCAAAAAATTAAAAATAGAACTACCATATGATCCAGTAATCCCACTTCTGGGTTCATATCCAAAGGAAACAAAAACAAGGTATCAGCTATCTGTACTCTGTGTTTATGACAGTATTATTCAATATCACAATAGCCAAGATATGGAAACAACCTAAGAAAATGTGATACCCATACACAATGAGTTACTATAGAGAAAGAAATCCTGTCATTTGGGAAAACATGGATGGACCTTAAGGGCATTAAGTGAATTAAATCAGACAGAAAGACCAATACTGCATAATATCCATACGTAGAATCTAAAAAAGCCAAAAACTTACATGGCAACAGAACAGAATGGTGATTACCATGACTGGAGGATGGGGTAAGGTGCTAAGAGAGATGTTGGTCAAAGGTACAAGCTTCCAGTTAGAGATAAGGATGCTCTGAAGATCTAACACACAACACTGTGACTACGGCTAACAATGCTGTATTATACTCTTGAGTTGCTAAGACAGAAGTTCTTAAATGCTCTCACCACAAAAAAGGAATAGTCAGTGATGCTAGCTAACACTATGGTTGTAACCATATGGCAATATAGAAATGTATCCCTAATCAGCATACTGTGTACCTTAAACTTACATAATGTGAGTAATAGAGTGAATATAGAAATGAAGTCACTATAGTCAAACTGTTAAATTTCTAAACTCAAGTAGGTGGAAATATATGGAAATTAGTCAAGTCTTCTTTTAACTAGCCGAGAAAACTAAACTGTTGAATTTCCAGTCCTGCAGCAATGCCTGGATATATAGACATCAGACCTCCAGATAACCCTCTGATTACCCCTGAAGGACTAAGAAAAGAATGTCCACATATCCAGACCATCTGACATCCAACTGATAATATCCTGGACCAATCCCAGGGCTAACAGTGCAGGGCTAATTATTCACTAGTATGCATTTGTTCTGTGAAAACCCTTAACTTTTCTTTCTTTTTGGAATATTTCTGAGTTTTTGCCTAGTTGTGTTTCTATTTGAAAACCTTAAGACCCTTAAATAAATCATTATCATTTATTTCTAGCCAAAAAAACCCTACTAGAGTGATCAGAGTACAGGTACAAATAGTCAACTTTTTCTTACTGAACACAGGCTAAAGATGTATTCAACAAATTCAAAACATATTTATCGAGAGCCTCATACACTGTGCTGGGTGCTAGGGAGGTGAGAGCAAAAGGCAAAGTCCCTATAATTGTGAAACTTATTTTACTGGCAGGGAAAGATAATAAACAAACATACGTCAGGTGGTTAACATGATGTAAAGAAAAATAAAGCAGGACGGGGCAAAGAATAATGGAGTGGTACCGATGATATACATACATACATAGGGTTTATTTGTACAGGCAGCCACACAACAAATACAGCAATTATAAGTTAAGGAGAGTGTAAATGTGCCTGGTAAGTTCCCTAATATCAGGATGTATTCCTGAAACAGCAATGGCACATACGAGGCACTTAACAATAAGTACTTGTTTGATGAATTATCTCACATAGTACATTGTATCATCTCTATATTTTAAACACCATTTACTTAGAAGATTTTAAAAACAGTGTGCAGCCTGACCAGGCAGTGGCGCAGTGGATAGAGCGTCGGACTGGGATACAGAAGACCCAGGTTCGAGACCCTGAGCTCACCAGCTTGAGCGCGGACCCATTTGGCTTGAGCAAAAGCTCGCCTGCTTGGACCCAAGGTCGCTGGCTCCAGCAAGGGGTTGCGCGGTCTGCTGAAGACCCGCGGTCAAGGCACATGTGAGAAAGCAATCAGTGAACAACTAAGGTGTCCTAACGGCAACGAAAAACTAATGATTGATGCTACTCACCTCTCTTCATTCCTGTTTGCCTCTCCCTATCTCTCTCTCTCTCTGACTCTCTCTCTGTCCCTGTAAAAATAAATAAATAACAGCGTGCAGATATATAAAGAACAAAGAGGTGGAATCCCCATTAACTTTCCAAGATCCTTTGATTGTTTGACTTATCTATGTTCTTAACCTACAGAAAAAAAAAGTGATATCTTCTCTTGTCTGAGTTTATTCTTAATCACTTAAAATTCAAAATAATTTAAGATAAACTTTTTAAAAAACCTGCTCATTCAAACCTTCCTTTAGCTGTGTGATGTTTTTCTTCTTTTACTTCTTAGAACACCCTTGATTCTAACATTTCTTTCTTCTTTTTAAGATTTTATTTATTGATTTTAGGGAGAGAGAGAGAGAGAGAGAGAGAGAGAGAGAGAGAGAGAGATATCTCGTAGTTGCTTCACTCTAGTTGTTCAAAGACTGCTTCTCGAATATGCCTTGACCAGGCAAAGCCCAGGGTTTCAAACCAGCGACCATGGTGCTCCAAGTCGAAGCTCCACCCACTCTGCCTCCACAGGTCAGGCTCTAACATTTCTAATTCGTTCATTTTGAAACATATTGCTCCCATGAACTTCAAGAGTTTCATATCTGTGAGAGGTTTTGTGAAGATTTAGCTCTCTAGGCTTATTCTGTTTAATTAAAGTTATAATTCAAATGTATATGCCCTTTGACCTAGCCATTTTACTTCCAGAAATCTAACCAATATTTATATTCACACAGGAAGTGAATATATACAAAAGAGCATTCACTATTTATAACAGCAAAGAACTAAACCAACCAGATACCTAAAAATAGGGCACTGATTAATCAAATTGTGATATATTCCTCAGTGGATTTATTTATGTCCACATGGAAATCTTTTCTGAAGTAAGATGAAAAATTCAAGTTTCAGAATAGGAGGTATATATAAATGTATCTGTGTGGGGGGGGATAAAAGGCTATTAAAAGGATATATACATATATTATAAATAGTTTTATTGACTGATTTTAGCAAGAGAGGAAGGGCGGGAGACAGAGAAACTGGAACATTGATCTGTTCCTGTAAGTGCCCTGACTGAGGGTCAAACCAGCAACCTCTGCGCTTCAGGACAACGATCTAGTCAACTGAGCTATCCGGCCAGGGCATAAATGTGTTTTTATGTTCCTAAAAGGCTACATCAAGGACTATTAAGTAAGAGTTATCTTTGGAAAGTAAAACTGGATATGGGACACAAACTTATTTTTCATTTTTTATGTTCCATACTATTAAATTCATTTTGCCATATCCACATATTATTTTTATAATTTAATTAATAATAAACTAAAGCAAAAAGAAAGCACCCTGCTCAGTGTCATTTCACCTTTCTGAGTAGCTAAAACACATAGACTGCTATGCTTTCATGAATTCACAATAAATTTCAACTACTTGATAGACTATACAATTTCACTTAAGTTACTCAGTTTCTGACAAAAGTCTATTTAAATTCATTGATATTTGAGAAAATTCTATGGAGTCAGACTTACCGTCATTTCTCTATGGTTTTAAGCTCTAGCTTAATAAGAAAAATATAAACATTCAACTATATTAGTCTTCACAGAAATGTCTTGATTCAATTGCATTTTAATAGTCATCAGTTTTTATAAAGAGTAAATGATTAAAAGTGTTTTTGCATTCTCTATAACATCAATGTTTTAATATATTTATCATTATGTATTAGGTTGAACCACATGGAATTGTGAGTATTCAACTGTTTTTTACTTTAAAAAAAGCAATTTCATACCATTTACCTAATAGTTCAATATTTTTTAATAATGAACCATCAAATTAAGTTACCTTACAATTTAGCAGTATGAAAAACTTTTGTTTCATCTGTCAAAGCAGCATGTTCTCTCAGCTCAAACAGATAAAAATGCCACTGAGCAGGAAGGAAGTCCCCTTTGCTTTAGCTGCCAGGAAGCTCAGTGCTGAATGCTACACTCAATTGTTGTAATTTTCATAGCCTAGGTTTCATTATAATTATCTGCATGATTCCTTGTTTGATCTTTTCTACTTTTACTAACCCAAATGTATATATGGTTTTTCTGAAAGCATTATAGCAATTTATATAGATATGTAACAGGTTATCTGGAGTACTGCATTGAGAAGGATTCTTCCTGAACTTGGTAGGGAAAATTACCAAAGTCAACTGGTACTGTTCCCTGGATATACACTGGAAGGGACCAGGAAGCAAGGCCACACATTTGCAGCCCATCCCATGTGGTAAAGTGCTCAAGGTCTGCACTAATGAAGCAGTTAGGAATGAATTATAAAAGCCAACATGCAAGAGGTGAGATACGAACGGAATTTATTAGAAACAAGAGCGGGGTGTTAATTACAAAAAGAGTAAAGGTATTCCTGCCAGAACCAATAAAATATGAAACAGACAATGACATGTACAGGAACAACTTACATATATAGCTATGTGTACATGTTTATATAGGTGAATATGTGAATATATAGTAGCTGAGTTTAAGGATAGAATCTATAAGTAAAAGAAATGAGAGATGAAGCTAGAGAGAAATGAATGAATCGTCGCTTTTGAGGAGGAAAGTGATATGAAGAAAATGGTATATACATTTTGAAAATAAAAGTAATTTATTTTTAAGACTAAAAGGGACATCAGAATGAGCATTTTACCACTACTACAATAATATCTGATTCAGGCAAGATGCTAATAACAGTGGGTGAAAGACTGTTGAAAATAGGATATTCAGTCTGAAAGTTACCAAAGTTATTACTTATTATTTATTTAAAAAGATTCTTTACATGATCTTATAGTCAAATCTAAGCTTATGATCACACCTAAAATCACCAATTAGGTGTTAAACTGTTATCATGTGTCTCTTTAAAAAATACAATGAGAACACCATTTTTATAATATTTGCTTCAAAACTCTTTAAACTAGGCCCTGGACGGTTCACTCAGCAGTAGAGCATCGGCCCAGCATGTGGAAGTCCCGGGTTCGATTTCCGGTCAGGGCAGAGAGGAGACACCCATCTGCTTCTTCACCCTTCCCCTTCTCCTTTCTCTCTGTTTCTCTCTTCCCCTCTCTCAGCCAAGGCTCCACTGGAGCGAAGTTGGCCCCGGAGCTGAGGATGGCTTCATGGCCTTTGCCTCAGGCGCTAGAATGGCTCCGACTGCAGCAGAGCAATGCCCCAGATGGGCAGAGCATCGCCCCCTGGTGTTTTTAAAAAAACTCTTTAAACTAAATCTGATCATAAGGAGACAATCACAAATATATAATTGAGGAACATTCTTCAGTGCAATTAGCCTAAATACTTATGTCAATGTCATAACAAAAAAAAAAGCAAGGAAGCCTTGTTCAAGATTAAAAGAGACAAAAGAGACATGACAAACAAATGCAATATATGATCCTTTATGGGTTAAAAATATAAGTTTTAAAGTACATTATTAGGACAATTGAGAAATCTGGAAACGGCTACACAGGAAATAACAGTGTTATATGAACGTTAAGTTTCCCAAGTGTAATCATTAGAGAAATGCAAATTAAAACCACAATGAGATATCACCTCACACCAGTCAGAAGGCACTCCTCAGCAAAACAACACAGAATAAGTGCTGGCAAGGATGTGGAGAAAAGGGAACCCTTCTGCACTGCTGGTGGGAATGCAGACTGGTGCAGCCACTATGGAAAACAGTTTGGAGATTCCTCAGAAAATTAAAAATCGAACTGCCTTTTGACCCAGCTATCCCACTTATAGGAATATACCCTAAGAACACCATAGCACTGTTCGAAAAGAAGAAATGCGCCCCCGTGTTCGTGGCAGCATTGTTCACAATAGCGAAGATCTGGAAACAGCCCAAGTGTCCGTCAGAAGATGAGTGGATTAAAAAGCTATGGTACATATATACTATGGAATACTACTCAGCCATAAGAAATGATGATATCGGATCATTCATAACAAAATGGATGTACCTTGATAACATTATATGGAGTGAAATAAGTAAATCAGAAAAAAAGAAAAACTGAGAACAGCATGATTTCATACATAGGTGGGACATAAAAGTGAGAATATGAGACATGGACAAGAGAGTGGTGGTTACGGGATGGGGGGAGGGAGGGGAGGGTGGGATAGGGAGGAAGGGAGGGACACAGGGAAAACCAGATAGAAGGTGACAGAGGACAATTTGACTTTGGGTGACGGGTATGCAACACAATTGAATGATAAGATAACCTGGAGATGTTTTCATTGTACATATGTACCCTGATTTATTGGTGTCACCCCATTAGAATTAATAATAATAAAATATATTAAAAAAAAAAGTTTCCCAAGTGTGATAACTGTACTGTGATTATGCAGGGTTATGCCCTTTTCTTGAAAAGGCTTATATAGTATCAGAAATCTGGTAACTCTCAAATTATAAAGCAAAAAATTTAAATAAATAGTAAAACTATGCATGTGTACATACATCTATTCAGGGGTAGGAGGATGTGGCAAAAATTAATAAGAGGTAAATCAAAGTAAAAGATATACAAATACTCATTGTATTTTATTCTTACAATTTGGTTAAAAAAATAAGAGCTCATATAATTTGGATAAATTTCCACAGTTTTCAGATGTGATCACTGAAAGCAAAATTTTATTTTGTCATGGTCATTCAGTTAAGTTGTATCAAATGTGTAACTAACACCGCTGTGATTTAATCTGACAGTCCAGTGCTCTTTCAACTTTCTCAGACTCAAGCCAAATCACACAGGATACATCAAAACAGAAATGACTATTAGATGTAGGGAACTGACTACCAGGGAGGTGTTCTAAACCATCTCAGCAATAACAGATTCTCGCTTAGGGTCAACTGTAGATATGAAAAGGAGAGGTAAAATAAAGAAACAACATAACAAAACTTAGTGATATAGTAGGAGAAAAAAAGAAGCTGTCTAATGCACAAACTGAAAATGTGCAAATAAGAGTACTAGCTTTAATAAAAGAAAAATTGAGTTTGACCAGGCGGTGGCACAGTGGCTAGAGCATCGGACTGGGATGGGGAGGATCCAGGTTTGAAACCCCAAGGTCGCTGGCTTGAGTGCGGGCTCATCTGGTTTGAGCAAGGCTCACCAGCTTGAGCGTGGGGGTCTCTGGCTTGAGCAAGGGGTTACTCGCTCTGCTGTAGCCCCCCAGTCAAGGCACATATGAGAAAAGAGTCAATGAACTAAGGTGCCACAATGAAGAACTGATGCTTCTCATCTCTCTCCCTTCCTGTCTATCTGTTCCTATCTGTCTCTCTCTATCACAAAAAAAAGAAAAAGAAAAATTGAAAAAAGATGGTCATTAGGATATGAAACTTAGTTTCAAACATAAATGTACTATTTAAGCTAGAAATATAGTAGCATGAAAACTTAAGGAGAGCAGGAATATTTATCTTTTTTGTCTACTGATTTATCCTCAAGTAACCTGAGCAATGACTGAAAAATAACATTTTTTTTTAACAAATGGTATGACAGTTTGTGAGGCATTCAGGTAGAGATAGACAGGAAATAGAAGTATGAAGTTTAAGAGAAAGTATCAAGACATATTTACTTTGTAGTCTGTAGGGAAGTGGACATATTTAAGGCCTTCACCTTCGGCCTGGCAGGGTGGTTCAGTGGATAAAGCATTGTCCTGGCACACCAAGGTCATGGGTTTGATCCCCAGGCAAGGTACATATAAGAAGCAATCAACAAGTACACAATTAAATGGAACAACTAAGTAGAACAATGAGTTGATGCTTCTCTCTCTCTCAAATCAATGGAAAAAATTAAAGTCTCCACCTTCTTTCAGTCAGTATACAGAGAACTCTCCCTGAAGTTCTGAGTATAAGCCCAATTAATAACATTGTCATTTTTCTTTTCCACTGTTGCCTTTGTGTATATCTTTATGTGAATCTCTACTCAAAGAATGGGTGGCAATGGTCATATATCCTCTAGTACTATCAAAGCGCCACGATAACTCCTAACAGAATTCCTTAGCTAGTACAAGGAATTCGGGTGTGGTTCCCAGACCAGCATCATCCATATTGCTTAGGGGCTTGTCAGAAATGCAAATTCTTAGGCTAGTGGTTCTCAAACTTATTGAAGTCGAGGCGCATTTAAAATCCTACAAATAACTGTAGGCACACATGTTATAATAATTAAGCCAAATATTAAAAAAAATATAGAGTCCAAGTGTGCTTTTATGATAATTAAATGAAATAAATATGACAAAATTAAATTTATTCTGACATTAAAAAACATTTTTGTTACATGTTTTGAGTTATTCTTCTTAGAATTCGTAAAAAAGAGGGGTTAAAAATTAAAAAACGACATAAAAGTTATCTTTTTATATATATAGATACATTCTTAGAAAGATTTAGTAAATTTGGCAGGTCCCTGCACGAATGTGTTAACTTTTTCATTCTTGTGTTTATGAGAAACATGAGCCTGATGTTGTCCTAGTGATTTCTTCAAGGTTTGGGCATATATTTGAAAGGCAAACTCTCATTTCCTCGTTAATACATTGAAGAATTCCACTCTTTTTACTCTTAATTGTGTTGAGCGCAGAAAAACGCCACCATACATGTCATCTTAACTTTACACCAAACAAAGGATAGAAGAAACTTGCCTCCAGTCTTTCCAGGGAACATGGGAGGGTGGTGTAAACAATCCAGCACCACAGCTTAACAGCCTTTTGCAACCTCATCAGGCAAGTGAGGTGGGGGGTTGGAGAGATTGTCAGCTTACAGCCAATTCCCCACACCTCTGTCCCCCAAAAATCTAAACTCCAAAAACCATGTTGGTTTTTTGGTCTCCAACAGGCACATAATTCTCTAGAATACCATAAGGCGCACCTGGAAATCTTCTAGGGCGCACCACTGCACCCTGGCGCATGCTTTGAGAACCACTGTCTTAGGCTAAGAATCAAACCCTAGACATACTGAATCAGAAACTGAAGGGATGGCCCAGTTATCTTTAGTTGAAGAAGTCTTCAAGGTATTCTAATGCACACTAAAGAACTAAGGAGAAAATAAAGGCACTAAAACTCTGATTTGCCAAAATATCTACCTCATAGTCAGTCATTCTTCTTGAGATACAGCTAACAAGTTAAAAACCAATTAAATAAAAAGATATTTGTAATAATATCTAGTGTAATATATTACAATCATAATTCATCATGTAGTGATCATCGTGCAAAACCAGGCTACAATAAAAATGACTGAAATGGCTTCTACTTACTTTAATGTCTCTGCAAGAAAGAAGCTCTGCTGCACATCATCATGTGCGGGGGTGGAGGAGTACACATCCTTCACCCCGGAAAACCCACCGCTGACCCGGCAGGACTTCTCAATGGCCTGGGAGAGAGATCAGACAAAAGGATTAATTCCACAAATGTCAAGTGTTGAATGACCAGTCAAAACTTTATAGAGCTCTAAATGAGAATTTGACAATTTAAGAATAAAATTTATTACCAAATGGAAGTATTTCCCTCTGGAAAAACTAATTGAGGTATCCTGCCTCTCGTGGAATTTCTCCCTCTTCAAAACTCTTAAGTTTTTTTAGGACATCTTATACTTTCCTAACTTAAGAGTCAAAGTTAGGCTACTCACAGTGGATTCGAGACCTGTAAGGCACAATAAAGTCTCACTAATTCTGACAAATCAAGAGGGAGGTCAATCTGAATTAAAATTTTTTAAATGCAATTTTATCACTTCCAAGGATAACAATAATCCAAACATGCTAAAGAACAAACAAACAACAACAACAACAAAAAAGTATTACTTTGGACCTCTGCCTAAGATAGCAATGTGATAATATTTATTGCAAACATACTATATGACAGAGATTGTATCACCCTAATTCTACAGTTAGAAATTATGGGTGGTGCCTGCCGGCAGGAAGCGCCCACCCACACACCTATCATAATAATCCCATGTTAAGAGCCAGCAATGGTGAAGTACCAACTGTGCTGAAGACTCTTGTCAGAGCTTTACATGTGTTAACAACTAAATTCCCAACAATCCCAGGAGGTGGTCTTGGCTCTACTTCTCAGAAGGGAAAACTGAGGCAGACTAATTTGTTCCACATTATTAACTAATGACTGGGAGTGGAAAATTTTAATTTATATCTACTTTTGCATCTTTGAACATGTTTAAATGAAATATACTGAATCAAATGAAATCTGTTCAAAAGCATGTTTTTAATTCAAAGCCACCAACTATCCTACTTTTGTAGGTATATTACACTCCAGAAATCAGCCATCCACAAGAGGCTGAAAGCAGGTGTGGACTTCTTTCCTTACCGGACCCTGTGACACTGTGGAATGAAGCTATGCTCATTGTTCCTAGTCTTGCTACTTTTCTTACTCTTCTGGTCTTCCTCCTTTCAAATGAGAAGCAAATTAACTCTAATCATGTTTTAGTAAGACTGTTCTTTTTTATCTAGTTCCATTTTGATTATAGCTGGGTTTTCAAGTCTTCTTACCAAAAGGTTTGGCACTTTCCTCCATCTTATCTTTTAAATGCAAGAGTTTTTAAGCACCATGCTCTGCATAATGATCGTGTGTCTTTACCCCCACAGAACTATCAGAGCAGTTGAAGGATACTGAGAAAGTAGGAGCGATGCCTGATCATTTCTTAAAGGTCAATTTTCATACGTGATATACTTTAGTGTCTGGAAGTTTGAATACGTACATGGAAAAGCTAAAGCTACAGAGGACCTGAGATAGCACTATCCTGTCTCTGCCCATTTTCCCTTCACTTTCTTCACACCCAAAAGGGAAGGGTGTGACAAGCAAGTTCTATTTATCATGTGACTCTTCCTCTTTGGTCTCTACCCCCGCCTCCATTCTCATCACAAATTACTTTTGAAACTTAAGTTAAAGCATAACTATATTTCAGTCTCGTTCTTTATACTTTGTGTGTGTCCATCTGCTATTAGAAGCAAATTTGAACTTCTGTTAATTCAAATTTAGACAAATATAGGTTAAAATTTGAGTTTGTCAAACCTCTTTTTGATGGATAAAAAGATGCACACACACAAAAAAGACCTTAGGAACAGGATAAATTATCCTACTATTTCTTAAGGAGTAGATATTTCTGCCACCACCCTTCAGCCCCAATTCAGATCTATCCCCCTTTATCCTCTAAATAAGAACCGTTACATATTAGGGGACACTTGCGGGCAGCCAAAGAGCTTTGTTGGTTGGAGCGTGGTGCTAATAACATGTTAGGGGACACTCACGTTAGGTTCACTGCAGGACTATTTTACCTATCACTTGCCCCTATAGGAAATATTGTTTGACTTACATAAGTGTTAGTAAGCCATTGCTACCAATGGATGTGTGTCCTGTTCTTGAGCCATGTGGCAACAGCCTGTATACCTTCTCAACTGCAGCACAGTTTCACCAGCACCTCTGCTCCCAATTCTGGACCCAGGTGAAAAAGCAGCAACAACAAATGCTGCCTCTGCTTCTGTCCTATGTTAACAACCTTCCATTACTCTTCTTTTATAGTTAAACTCTATAAGGACTTTCCCAGTCTGAATGACAAATGACATGTTAAGTGTCCTCACCTTACTTCAAGTCTAAATTGCATTGTTCCCAGAGTATTGCAGCAGTCTCCAAAACCCATCAATTTGCAGATTACAGTCAGACCCTTCTGTTTTCTTACTCTCCACTAAAAAGCCTTCAAGTAGTTCCTCCCCCTTCGAAAAATCTTCAGTAACCCTATAATGAATTCTTTAAGTTAAGCACCTTTGGAGGGGAGCAGATGGTGAGGAAAAAGATCTGATGGGCTTTATATACTTGTCACAAACATTTAGGGGATATTTTATAGCTTCATATTCATTTTGAAATATCCCCTAATGTTTGTGAGCAGTATATATGGGCAAAAGACTTTTATCACCATATGATAACACCTATGCAGTAACTGAGAAGTGTGTGAGTGTGTGTGTACACGCATGCATGCACATGCTATTCCTCTGTCACTGAGATCTGTCATGTAAGGTCATCTACACAATGGTTTCAAACTGCTCTCTGGTGGCCATTGTGAAGCACTCTGCTGCCATATACTGGTCTGCATTCTGCCCTAGAACATATCTTGTACATTCTTGTCTGAGCAATTTACTGACCTTATTTATCTCATTCTAGCTACACTATAGGCTTAGGTTAAACAATTTAAAAGTGAATATTCATGCTAATTAGTACTATTTATCATAATTAGTATATCTCAGAGAATAAAACACTCCACTCCCAAGAATAAGCTATTCTTTCACAGAAAGACTAATGGTTTTCTTCCTGCCCTGACACTGAGAGCTGCAACGCTCTCTGAAAGGCGCATGTTGTAAGAGTAAACCACTTACTTGCTTACTTTACTATTAAAAATTCCTCATTTTAAACATATATATTTATCCATCAACCTAAAAATTTTTTAACAATTCATTGACCCTTCTTATTGTGATCCACTAAGGAATTACTTGGAATACAAGCTGAAATAAATTGGGGGCAATCTACCTATCCTATAAATTTGGACAGTTTTATAATATTTTCCTTCTTTTCAGAGTTTGAGCATTAGTAGGGAAGCATAGAAACTTTATAGTCATAGTGAGAAACTGCCTTTTAAGTGACTCTATAGTTATTTGATAAGAATAATGAATAAATACTAGGAAAACATGACTATAGAGAACTAAACTGCATTCTTTTTTTTGTGTGTGTGAGAGAAGGGATAGACAGATAGACTCCTGCACGCACCCTGACCTAGATCCACCTGGCGACCCCACCAGGAGCCGATGCTGGATGCTCAAGTACTGAGCTATTTTTAGCACCTGAGACCGATATGCTCCATTGGAGCTATCCTCAGTGCCCAGGGCGACGCTCGAACCAATCAAGCCACTGGCTTCAGGAGAGAAAGAGGGAGAGAAAAGAGAAAGGAAGGGGAGAGAAGCAGATGGTCACTTCTCCTGTGTGCCTGGACTGGGAATTGAATCTGGGACGTCCATACGCTGGCCGAAGCTCTATCCACCGAGCAACCAGGGTGTAAACTGGACTCTAAGGTTTACTTCTGCTGTGTAAGAAAGTTAAATTGACCAACAGAGTTTTCTGTCAGATAAAGATAAATAGCCCTATGACAGGGGTCGGGAACCTTTTTGGCTGAGAGAGCCATGAATGCCACATACAGTGTGTCCATAAAGTCATGGTGCACTTTTGTCCTGTGACCGGTCAAAAGTGAACCATGACTTTACAAACACATTGTATTTTAAAATGTAATTCTGTGACAGCCATAGAATATGTTTAACACTAAATACAAGTAAATGTGTGCATTTTATGTAAGATCAACACTTTTAAGTACAATAAGTCTCTGAATTCTTTTTAATAACATTGTTATGCTATTGCTAACCAAAGATGAATAAAGTACTTCTTACCATTAATGCAACTTCTGGTGCTGCATGGTTTTGCCGATGGCTTTGTAGTCTGGTTGATATGTGGTGAGGTTAAGCTTCATGCACGTGTTGAGACTTCCATCCGTTAAATGTGATCGTAGGTTGGTCTTAACATTCTTTAGATGTGAGAAAGACTGCTCATATGCATACGTATAGCCAAACATTGTCAGTACAGCAATATTCACATGCTGCAGTGTGTGGTAAGGGACAGGAAGCGTGTTCCAAGTTTTGACAATCAGCTGGTCCGTGGGTTGAAGTTTTTTCATTTCTCCCCACTTGTGTTTGCTCTCCAACTCTGCTTGCTGTTGTGCAAGTCTTTCCAAATCTTCATTCAGTGACTTGAACTTATTCACCCACATGTCTGAGGCCTTCAGGTCAGCAGCTTATAGCTCAAAATCTCTGATGGAGACACCAGGGATGTAACTCAGGTTGGCAATGTCCACTGCACACTCGTGTGGATGGGTGATGAACTTAAAAAGATGAGTGTGCTCAAGAAATTCTCCAAAGCGCACTTTAAATGACTGCAGGAGATTAAATGTGAAGCCTGCTAGCTGCAGGAGATCAAGATGTTGAGCAGAGTCATTTACTGTTCATTCATCTTTAAACTCTCCCAGTTTTTCAAAGTGTAGAAAACGACCTGTTTCAATGTCGGCGATGAAGAGTTCCAGCTTGTTTTCAAAGGCAAACACTGCTTGTTGAAGGGATAAGACTGTATTTCCAACGCCTTGCATTTTCATATTGAGCTGGTTCAGATGTCCAGTCATGTCCCCAAGATAGTAGAACTTCAGGAGCCACTCAGTATTAGCAAACTTAGGATGCTCGATGTTATTCATTGCAAGAAAAGTCCGAATTTCTCTCAGACAAGCTGCAAAACGGCTGAGCACCTTCCCTCTTGACAACCAATGCACATTGCTATGCAGAAGCAGACCAGGATAATTATTCCGAACTTCATCCAGCAGTGTTTTAAATTGGCGATCATTTAAAGCTCGGGTAACAATAAAGTTGACCACCCAAATGACCAGCGACATCACCTCACCAAGCTGCTCACCACACATCTGAGCATAAAGCACCTCCTGATGTAGGATGCAATGAAAATTTAGGATGGGTCTCTTTTCATGTTCACGAAGAAGCGCTAGGAATCCTGTTTTTCCCCACCATGCACAGAGCATCATCAGTACGTACTGAAATAAGTTTATCCATTGGTAGAGTTTTTTCTTTAGCAAAAGCAAACTCAGTGAAAGACTTAGAATACATCCTCCCCTCTCGTTGTCTCTTTCATAGGCAAAACAGCAAGATTTTCCTCACATAGTTGTCACCAACAGCATACCTTGCAATCGTGCTGAACTGAGATAAATGGCTTATGTCTGTTGACTCATCCAAAGCGAGAGAAAAGAATGGTGCTGGGTTTATGTCCTTCACTTGTGTTGCCTCAATTTGATCTGGCATCATGATAGTACGATTGTGAACAGTTCTTGCCGACAGAGGCATGTCTTTTATTCGTTTGATTATCTTGTGTTTATCCGAAAAGTCATCAAAAAATTCATTGGCAACATCAAGCATGAATGTTTTGGCATACTCCCCATCTGTAAATGGCTTTTTGTTTCTCACAATTGCTAAAGCATCAGCAAAGCTAGCCGAATTCCAGTCACCTTGTTGGGTCCAAACACGGAGTTGCTGCTGACTAGCTTCCACTTTGTACAGTAGCTCTTGACATGCTTTCTTCCTGCTGGATAATTCAATGCAAATGTAGTATGGTGTATGTCGATATGCCGCTTTATATTTGACCGTTTCATCGATGCAATTTTATCATTGCATATTAGATACACTGCAGAATCTGCTCTCTCCGCATAGGCGAATTCCTCTGTCCATTCCTGCCGAAAAGTACGATATTTCTCATCCTTTTTTCTTTTAGCCATCTTCTTCGTCAAAAGGGTTTCTGCAATTAGCTCGCTGACTACTTGATTAAAAGGAGGGAAGTTTACTTCCTGACCTCACAATGACCCATGTACGTTATGCATTATCCAATAAAAATTTGGTGTTGTTCCAGAGGACAGCTGTGATTGGCTCCAGCCACCCGCACCATGAACATGAGCGGTAGGAAATGAATGGATTGTAATACATGAGAATTTTTTATATATATATATTTTTAAATTATTTTTAAATTTCTTTTTATTTTATTCATTTTAGAGAGGAGACACAGAGTGAGTGAGAGAGAGAGAGAGAGAGAGAGAAAGGGGGGAGGAGCTGGAAGCATCAACTCCCATATGTGCCTTGACCAGACCAGTGCAGGGTTTTGAACTGGCGACCTCAGTGTTCCCAGGTCGACGCTTTATCCACTGCACCACCACAGGTCAGGCGCGAATTTTTTATATTTTTAACATTATTATTATTTTTATTAAAGATCTGTCTGCGAGCCAGATGTAGCCATCAAAAGAGGCACATCCGGCTCGCGAGCCATAGGTTCCCGACCCCTGTCCTGTTACTGAACAGGAGATGCATAGAGGAGAAGTGACACTAGAGAGGACTTGACATAACACATGCACATAAAATAAAAAACTGGTTTACTTACCAGAGCTGCTTCCCAGCCCCACTGCCTATATCTTGGGTCATGAGTGAATCGCCAGAGGTACCAATAGGTTTCAATGACTTCTGGTCGGAGGATGTAATACTTCTCAGCCTGCCGGACTGCCACAGCCTCGACTGCACCATCAAACTTGAAGGACTCAGGACCCAGCTTTAATGCTGTAACACGACAAAAGAAATAAATGAGATAAGAAACTATGTGTGTTTGTATGCCGAAGCTTTTTCCTCTCCTGAAGGGATGGGGGATGAAATAGTTATTGTTGTCTTTTGTTTTATTTTTATTGCTGCTGTTTTGCAAAATTGGTCACTTTATAAGATCCACACTTGGTTTTCTTATAATAGACTTACAAATATTCCTATTATTCTGACATAAAATCTCTCTCATAAATAATGTATAGCAACACACTGTTAAATCTTCATATACTGACAAAAGTCTAGTAGTCCTTTGGAAACAAATGGAAAGGCAGACAGAAGCACATTACATGTTCTGTTTTGTTCAAAAATAAAATGAGACTGTACTGTGTAGAATTATTTTTTAAAAAGTCAAGACAATTTTGCCTGACTGGTGGTGGTGCAGTGGATAGGTTGTCGACTTGGGATGCTAAGGATTTAGGTTAGAATCCTTGAGGTTGCCGGTTTGAGCATGGGGTTACTGGCTTAAGCATGAGATCAGAGACATGATCCTATGGTCGCTGGCTTGAAACCCAAGGTTGCTGGCTTGAGTAAGGGGTCACTGGCTCGGCTGGAGCCCCCTGGTCAAGGCACGTATGAGAAAGCAATCAATGAATAAAGTAACTCAACTAGAAGTTGATGCTTCTCATCTCTCTCCCTTCTTTTCTGTCTGTATCTCTCTGTCTCCATCTGGCTTAAGAAAAACAAAATCAAGACAATTTTAATGTCGTTTTAAAATAACACACACTAAGCATTCAGATCATTTTTTCATGACATTTAAAGCTCAGAGCCAGATCTTGAATTAGACTTGGTTGTTGAGTATATACTTTTTTAAAGCATACTATATAGTATATAAAAATAACAGATTTTAAAACTTAAATCAGTTTTTTAAGAGAGAGAGAGAGAGAAAGAAGAATCAGTAGGTTGTTCCATTTAGTTGTACATTCATTGGTTGTTTCTTATAATGAGCCCCCATTGGGGATCAAACCTACAACCTTGGCATATCGGGACAGTGCTCTAATCAACAGCACTATTCAGCCAGGACTAGTATGCATTTTTTTTAAAAATTCATTTATAGTCACAGCATTATGAAGAAGACAGGGTAAGTACGATTATACCAAATTTTTGCATATGGAGCAACTGAGACTTAGGAGAGTCAAATGATTTGCTTAAGGCTCATAAATAGTAAACAGTGGAACAAAGGAATTTTGAATCTCAGTTCACATGTTCTTTCCATAATCACAGTGTTTCATATCAGCAACGTCATTATGAAATATGAAAATCAGAAATACAATATAGAGAATTTTTTCATAACTTTGGTACTCTATGAATTTCACACTTTCATCTATAAGCAACCAGTATAATGCTTGACATATAATAGGTATTTCATGTTTAATGGGGTAAATGATTAATTATAATAACTATGGTCTATTTTGAATATGCCTGCTATATTATAAGATCTTCCTATTTTACATCAATTATTTGATTTGTGGTCAAAACCTGAATAATAACAAGCCTTATTATGGATACTAACACAAACACTGAATATCCATTCTGGTCCTCAATGTGTTACTAACTGGAGTTGTATTTTAAGTACATACTTAATGCTCTATATCATCAACATGATAACACAATTTAGCTTCTATTTGTAACTCAGATAATTGATTTTACATGTATTATATACCAACACTTAAACTACCCTAAAATAAGATCTCTCAGTATGTCCTTTACACTTAGTTGATTTTATTAAATGGAAGCCTTGACTTAGTTACTGAGGAAATTGAAGGGTTAATTACACCATCAGTTCAATTTCTTATTATATAAAAATAATTTGACAGTTAATTGAAACAGAATAAATTTTATGCCAGTTGTATTTGTGTCATGGTACCTGATGATAACCCTAAAACAGAAATTCAGTTGTTTAATATATGGACAATTCAACTTCTGAAATCACAAACAGGAATCATTAATTTTTATTCTTTCATATAGAAACATACATTTTTAAAGCCACAGATAACATAGGAAGGTCTAGTCCAGTTTTCCTCAATCTTATTTTAAGGCATTTTAAAAATCTAATTGCCTTCTCTCTCCATGAAATCTTAATAATACATAAAGTTTACCTATCTATAACTGTATGTATATCTATGCTTTGTACATAAAAAATATATATTCCACCCCCAAGAACCAATTATTGTCACTGCTGAGAATCATCCCATTTTCCAAGTAAGGGTAAAGCCCAGGAAATATTACATATTTGCCTAAAGCAATGCCAGAGAGAAACTGCTAATTATACAATCAATATAACCACTACTATCTTATTTTCACAAGAGAACAGGCAAGATATGTCACCTAAATCAGTTAATTTTGTGTCCTTTTTAAAGTAACTATTTTTATAGAAGCTGAATTGAATGGCTAAATAGATTCTTACTATATTAAAATAAATAGTTATCCCACATATCCCCAAATGCCCTAGCTCTTGTTTTTAAAACAACTTCTTCAAAACCTTTACTAACAGAAAGAATAGTAGAATTCAGTAATAATAATAAGAAAATGATACAGGAACACATTTCCAGAATTAAAATTCAAGTTCTTAAGAAAATAATTTATTGTATTAAACTCTTTTGAAATAAAAATGTCTATATATTTTCCTTCTAATTCCTGGACATATTCTTATCTTTTAGGTTATTTTAGACTAAGTAATTGGTGTTATTAATATTCTTACCAGTTCTGTCATAAGACTCATGACATGTATGTGCAATTTCCGCTCCTAGCTCTAAATAATGACCAGCTTTGTCCCTGGAACCATCTGCTCCAAGTGCAAACATTCCCCCAGCAAAGCAGGCCAGATGCCCCATCTTCCTCTCCAGGTGCCCGTTCTTCCACTCTCCAATGAAGGTGAGGCCTCCGCGGGACTTCTTAATGAGATGTTTTTCTATAGCCTACAAGAAAGAGTAGCTATTCAAAATTTCAGAAGCAAAATATTAAGAGTTCAAACTTAATGCATCCTTATGACTACGAAAACTTGGTAATATACTCTACAGAGCAGTAACTTTCCCAAACTGAAAGGCTTAATTTACAATAAGTAAGTTTTGGAATGAATAATCAAGTTGCATATATTTGAACAAATATCCCAATCACTACTATAACAAAACTAAGTGTAAGAGGGGAGAATAGCTTAAAGATTATCTTTCTTCTTGGGCTAAAATAATCAGTCAATTGAGATCACGATGACAAGTTAGAACCCAAAAGCTCTGTGGATTTATTTTCTATTTCATTCAACAAAAACTGAATAGAAAGAATACCTAAGATAATCAGAAAAATATAATTTTTATAATTAGTAATGATTTCTCCTCTTTTGTATAACTATACCTCTACTCAAAGTACTTTAAAAAGGCACCATTAAGTAAGATACCTTATATATTATAAAGCTTATGAAACCAGTTGTAAGTTCAAATTTAACTGCTTAATCCCTTACTTTGCAAAGCGAGGCATTATTTTGGATGCTGTGCCATGTTTAAGAGAGGCCATGTGGTAAACATGGCCCATCCTCCTGGAATGTCCATTTTACTCAAAATACATAGGAATGGCAAGAGAAATATTTTATACTAAACTTGAATATAAAAAAGTAGAGTCCAACAATTACATTTAACTTTTAAAATGACATTTGTAAGAGCTTTGTGACTTTGGACTATGTTCTCACACATCGCTGACGGAATCTATGGATTCTCTTTCTCTAGGGATAGTTTTATGGGAAAGTTTAAGAAACTGCGTTAATTCAGCTCTCTTTGGTGGACCTTATTATATAATTAGAGACTATACTTTCCTGACAATAAAAAGGAACTTGAATTAACTCACATTTTTACTGTGGGGTTTTCTCTAACAAGCTCAGTAACAATGAGCTTTGGAAAAATTTATTCTATTTTCTTTGTACTGATGTTTTACAAAATTATAAGTAGTATGCCTTATTCATCATCATCTAATATGCCACAAAGCCTGTAAGTATAATACGCACTCAATAAATGTTTAATTAATAAGTCATTTTATAAATAAATGGTAAAGAATTGTATTTCGCCTGTTAGGGGAATGAGGAGTAGTTGATAAGCATAATTAGGGACCACTGGATTATGAATGTTCATTGTTAGCTTTAACCACAGCACTCTGAAGCACAAATGAGAAGACTGGTGTGTGAGTACAGGGAGCACACCCTTCACCTATGGACCTCATGGCATCTAGGATTTGTTCCACATATGAGGCGCTCAGTAAATACCTAAAGGAGCATATTCACAGTTTGATCCCAAACCACTTTATAATACTTTTGTCATTGTTATTTTTGTTCATTATAACACAAATCTTACTATAATTAAAAGTTACCAAACATATCCATTGATCTAGTAGAATTAAAGTCAAAAGTAGATATAAAGATAGGACTTTTGACCAGTAACTCACTTGGAAGGCTCTCTTCTCTCTCTAAAAAATGACAAATGTCTAAGAGTTCAATTTGTATAAAATGCCAAACTGTTGAATTACAATTAAGAGTAATATTACTGCCCTGCTACTCAACAAATCTTCATAAATAATGCATTACTTTCTTATTCCTTACAAAGTATGTTTTTCTTATTATTTCAAAAATTAAAGACTAAATAAAAACTTGATCAGAATATAAAACCTATAACTGTACATAATTTTGAAAAGGTAAAATGTAGAACATTAAGCATATTTTAAATTAAAATTTAATTATTACTTTATAAGTATATTTAAAATATAAAAAACAATTAAAATATATGTTAAAATATTAAATATTTTATCAAATACTTACTGAATAACGTATTGTTTTAGGTGTTTCACAAGGTGCTGTGACACTGGCAAACAAATCAGTCTGCCTTCAAGGAACCTACAGTCTATTGGGAATGGCTAAGAGCTTTGTATTTTCAACATTATGATTCTAAGACCGCTACATTCTTCCTAGAGATGACTTTTCTTAATCATAAAAATTTCTAGGCCTAAAGTTTAATAACACAATAAAACTCCAACTTTCCGAAATGTAAGAATTTTAGAAGGCACATACTAAAATGAAGATTCTTGATTATGCATTAATTTAGTTCAATTTCTTAGTTAAATCAGTTCCCCAAGAAAATGTATCTAATGCCTACAATGAGCAAAGCACTACATGGCACATATTAGTTCAACTCCTCTGCATTTTTGTAAACAACTATAGAAAACCATTTCCCTAAAAGGTAAAGACATAAAATAGGTAATAAAATCCTTGGTACAATTTAAAAATAAACAACTATAACTCTAAATACTAACTGATGACTATGGTCAGAATTGTATATACATTTTAGTATATACCAAATATAGGACTTTAAAAAAGTGGTTAAAATTATTAAAAGGGTATGTTTATACTAGATCAGAAAGCAAAAAACTTACTAAGTAATTAACAAATTTCTATTTCAGTTTTTGCTTGGAAATATGTGTGTTTCCAAGAATGAAACTTCTTCCAATTTCAAACTGTCAGGGCACTGTGGCATGAGGTTACATAAATGTAGTACAGTACAGTGGTTAAGGGCACAGGCTCCAGAGCCAGACTCTTTGGTTCCAGACTCCACTACTTATTAAGTGTGTGGCCTTCATCAAGTTACTGAAGCTCTCAGTGACTTAAGGTTCTCATATGTAAGGTGGCAGTAAAGACTAAATTATTTCACATGTGAAAAGGGCTTAGAACAGTGCTAGAAAATTTACCAATAGGCTTTCAAAAATTAGGGAATGAGGAAACATGCAGATACTCCAGTACTCTCAGCCTTTTTTATAGTGCATTCTCACCAATGAAATAAAAGTTGGTTTTGTATCTCATTTGCATAATCAGACAACCTTCTCCGACTTGTTTGCTTTTCTGATGTTCTTGTTTAATAAAAAAAAAAATCAAATGCTTCTTTTTTTATTGCTTCATATTCATTCTGAAATATCCCCTAATTTTTGTGAGCAGTATATGTACGTGTATTGCCTTTCTTATTTACCAATATGTTCTCAATATGCAGGTTCAGTGGGTCGTTTGAAAAAAGAAATGTTAATGGAAGTACAAGTAAAGTCAAAAGTTTTCCCGGTCTGACCAGGTGGTGGCGCAATGGATAGAGCATTGGACTGGGATGCAGAAGACCCAAGTTCAAGACCCCAAGCTCACCAGCTTGAGCACGGGCCCACCTGGCTTGAGCAAAAGCTCGTCAGCTTGGACCCAAGGTCGCTGGCCCCAGCAAGGGGGTGGCTAGGTCTGCTGAAGGCCCGCGGTCAAGGCACATGTGAGAAAGCAATCAATGAACAACTATGGTGTCGTGACGGCAACAAAAAACTAATGATTGATGCTTCTCATATCTCTCCGTTCCCATCTGTCTGTCCCTGTCTATCCCTCTCTCTAACTCTCTCTCTCCCTGTAAAAAAAAAAAAAAAAAAAAAATTTCCCAGTCTCTGCAGACAATAACTAAAAGTAATTAAATTTTCATACATAAATATGCTACACTAAATTCTTTCCTCAATAATTTCTTTAAAATGTCACAATAAAGGAAAACTTAATATAAGACTTTTGTATTAAAATACTAACAAACTCTATAGAAAGTGCATATAATAAAATGCATATAAGATGTTCATCTGTTATATCAAATATACTAGATATTCGATACATTAAATTAGTAAATGTTCTGACTGTAATTACCTCAATAGCATCATCGTACATTTTTCTCGCCTCATGGTCTGTTTTATCTGACATCAGCCATGCTTTCAGCAAGTATTCATAAAAACTGTCTCCCAAACCACCAACTGATGTATGATCTGTAACAAGAGAAAAAACATTGCAAAAATGTTTTTCAATTATAGTGACTATATTACAGGTCAATAATTTAAAAATTATATTGACAGCTCTATTTCCAACTTATAGTTCAGTAAAAGCACACCATAATTACTCTCCCCTACTTGTGTATCCAATTTTCTTTCTTTTTTAAAGAAACAGGGAGTCAGAGAGAGGGATAGACAGGGACAGACAGGAACGGAGAGAGGTGAGGTGAGAAGCATCGATCATCAGTTTTTCGTTGCGACACCTTAATTGTTCATTGATTGTTTTCTCATATGTGCCTTCACCGTGGGCCTTCAGGAGACCGAGCAACCCCTTGCTCAAGGCAGCGACCTTGGGTCCAAGCTGGCGAGCTTTTGCTCAAGCCAGATGGGTCCGTGCTCAAGCTGGCGAGCTCGGGGTCTTGAACCTCCGTACCCCAGTTCGAAGCTCTATCCGCTGCGCCACCGCCTGATCAGGCACATGTATCCAATTTTCTAGAAAATCTTTTTCTGCTGGTTGTAGTATTTCACAGTTAGTAGTCTCTTCTTTAATCACATAGTTTGCATATTGTCACACATCCAAATGTTTCCAGAACTGAAAATAATTATCCTTCATATTTTGGTGGCTTTAACTATATAAGCTATAAGATTAAATATAAGAGATATACTTAAATCTGATATTAACCAAAAAGAGCTCATTTTTCTATAGATTGGTGAACAGTGATTTCTGTGCTGAAGACAGTAAATTAACATGAATCTAAAGGAAATAAAAACAGCCCCAGAATTCCTTTGCAATATTCCCTTACATTCTATAGAATGTTCCTAAATCAATACCCTTGATTACTATTTACATAGCTATTAGTACATATTTGTCCTAGGTATATTCTTATTCTATCCCATTTATTCTTTTAACTCGATCCAATTTAACATCACTCCCAAGGCAACCATACCTTACAATCCATGAACTTTGTTTCAAAACTCACATCCTCTCTGCATAAAAAGAAAATGACCATGTATCTAACAGCCCCTTCACTTAGAATTATCGTTGGTTTTCTCAAATTAGTGAGGGAAGGATAGATTAGTCAGTGGTTTATGGCAACAACTATCTGGGGGGAAATGCATATCAATATTTGTATCTTTAGCTCACAAAAAAGAAATTAGTGGTGAATTGATGATTTAAAAGCAAACAGAAAACTTAAGTATACCAGAAAGAAATGTAAGAAAATGTCTGTTCTTCTTAAGCAGATGATCTTAAACAAAACACAAAACAAAGGTACCATAAAGGAGATTTATTGTGTCATATAGTAGGTACAAGCTATCATAAATGAATCTATAAGACAAGAATGAGACTGGGAGAAGATATTTGTAATATATATAATAGAAATAAGGGTTTCTGTTCTACACAAAGAACTCTGAAACCTAAGGAAAACTGATACAGGGCATATAAAAATAATTAACAAAAAAAATACAAATTGATACACCGAAGAACAAAATTTTTGTTGCATCCACAAATTTGCTTACCTAATTCGAGTGTGCTAATCTCAAATCTGACATTAGTTTTTCTCTGTAAGTTACAGTTATCTTGCAATTCAAAATTTTAGGTTTTCATCTTATTGTAAAATTTTCAACATTTAGTTTAACATAATGAAGTAGAATGTCTTCTTGGGCATCATTTTTGTGAAAATATAATAATTTATATAATGCAGTAAATGCACTAATACAATAAACGATATGACTGCATCAGAATTTGTCTATAATTTCAAAACAGAACATATTAAAACACTTATTATAATCATAAAATTTGCGCAAAACTTATTTAAATCCTATTCAGGCAAAAATTTGTGTTTGTGTCTTTTGCGTTTGTGTACTTGTTGAGGACAATCTCGTTTGATGCTCTAGCAGTAGTCTGCTCATCAATAACAGCTCAAAAATTTTCAAGAAACTTATCAAGGTGACTATTCAGAAAGTGAATCTTAACGCTCATGTTATATCCAATGTCGCAGAAAGCCAAGAGCATCCTTTGAACCAGAAGTACATAGTTTTCTGCTTTTTTTGTTGTCAAGAAAGTTCTTTGTAGCTACCACAAAAGGCTGCCATGCTGCTTTCTCCTCCTTATTCATCTTCCTGGCAAATTCTTCGTCACATATGATGGTTCGAATTAGAAGTTCACCAAATACACCTGCTTTTATCTTCTCAAAAGACAAGGCAGAAAAAGCAGAAATAATATGTTGAAAGCATTCACTTTCTCTATTCAAAGCCTGAACAAACTGCTTCATTAAGCCAAGTTTGATGTGAAGTGGGGGAAAACTGATCCTGTTTCAATTAACTACAGGTTCATTCACAATATTGTGCATCCCTACTTCCATAGCTTCACGTTTCGGCCACTCCTTCTGTGTCCAGTGTTTCTCCCGAGCTCGGCTGTCCAACAAACACAGAAAGAAAGGATACTTTGTGAAACCTCTCTGTTGTCCTAGCAGGAAATTTATCATTTTAAGATCCACACAAATGATACCGTTATGCTACTCACACTTCAGAAAGTCGAGGACAATTTTTATGTGATTATACTCTTCTCGCAGATGAGTTGAATAATCAATTGGAACCGCTGCGTAAACATTAGCATTGTGTAGGACAGGGCTCGGGAACATTCTTGGCAGAGAGAGACATGAACGCTACAAAATTTAAAATGTAATTCCGTGAGAGCCATACAATATGTTTAACACTACATACAAGTAAATGTGTGCATTTTATGTAAGACCAACACTTTTAAAGTACAATAAGTCTCTGAATTCTTCTTAATAATATTGTTATGCTGTTGCTAACCAATGATGAATAAGTACTTCTTAGCATTAATGAGACTTCCAGGGCTGCATGGTTTTGCTGATGGCTTTGTAGTTTGGTTGATAGATGTGAGGTTAAGCTTCATGCAGGCGTTGAGACATCCATCCATTAAATGTGATCGTAGGTTGATCTTAACATTCTTTAGATGTGTGAAAGACTGCTCACATGCATACGTAGAGCCAAACATTGTCAGTACAGCAATACTCACATGCTGCAGTGTGTGGTATATGAGGGGAAGCGTGTTCCAAGTTTTGACAATTAGCTGGTCTGCGGTTTGAAGTTTTTTCATTTCTCCCCACTTGTGTTTGCTCTCCAACTCCGCTTGCTGTCGTGCAAGTCTTTCCAAATCTTAATTCAGTGACTTGAACTTATTCACCCACATGTCTGAGGCCTTCAGGTCAGCAGCTTGTAGCTCAAAATCTCTGATGGAGACACTGGGGATGTAACTCAGGTCTGCGCTGTCCACTGCACACTCATGTGGATGGGTGAGGAACTTAAAAAGACGAGTGCACTCATGAAATTCTCCAAAGCGCTCTTTGAATGACTGCAGGAGATTATATGTGAAGCCTGCTAACTGCTGGAGATCAAGATGTTGAGCAGGGTCACTTGCTGTGCATGCATCTTTAAACTCTCCCAGTTTTACAAAGTGTAGTAAACAGCCTGTATCAATGTCGGCGATGAAGAGTTCCCGCTTGTTTTCAAATGCAAACACTACTTGTTGAAGAAATAAGACTATATTTCCAATGCCTTTCATTTTCACATTGAGCTGGTTCAGATGTTCAGTCATGTCCACGAGATAGTAGAACTTCAGGAACCACTTAGTGTTAGCTAACTCAGGATGCTCGACGTTTTTCATTTCAAGAGAAGTCTGGATTTCACTCCGACAAGACACAAAATGGCTGAGCACCTTCCCTCTTGAGAACCAACTCACACTGCTGTGCAGAAGCAGACCAGGATAATTATTCCGAACTTCATCCAGTAGTGTTTTCAACTGGCGATCATTTAAAGCTCGGGCAACAATAAGGTTGACCACCCAAATGACCAGTGACATCACCTCACCAAGCTGCTCACCACACATCTGAGCACAAAGCGCCTCCTGAAGTAGGATGCAGTAAAAACTTAGGATGGGTCCCTTTTCATGTTCACGAAGAAGCGCTAGGAATCCTCTGTTTTTCCCCACCATGCACGGAGCACCATTAGTACACACCAAAATAAGTTCATCCATTGGTAGATTCTTTTCTTTAGCAAATTCAGTGAAAGACTGGAATAAACCCTCCTCTCTTGTTGTCTGTTTCATAGGCAAAACAGCAAGACTTGCCTCACGCAGTGGGTCACGAACAGCATACCTTGCAATCACACTGAACTGGAATAAATGGCTTATGTCTGTTGACTCATCCAAAGCGAGAGAAAAGAATGCTGCTGCATTTATGTCCTTCACTTGTGTTGCCTCAATTTGATTTGCCATCATGATGGTACGATCGGGAAGAGTTCTTGCCAACAGAGGCACGTCTTTTGTTTGATTATCTTGTCTTTATCTGAAGTCGTCAAAAAGTTCATTGGCAACTTCAAGCATGAATGTTTTGGCATACTCCCCAACTGTGAATGGCCTTCTATTTCTCACAATTCCTAAAGCACCAGCAAAGCTAGCTGAATTCCAGTCACCTTGTTGGGTCCAAACACAGAGTTGCTGCTGACTAGCTTGCACTTTGCACAGTAACTCTTGACATGCTTTCTTCCTGCTGTACCCCTTCCTGCTGGATATTTCAATGCAAATGTAGTAAGATGTATGTTGAAGTGCTGCTTTATATTTGACCATTTCATCGATGCAATTTTATCATTGCATATTAGACACTGTAGAACCTGCTGTCTCCATTAAGGCTAATTCCTTTGTCCATTCCTGCTGAAAAGTATGATATTCCTCATCTTTTTTTCTTTTAGCCATCTTCTTCATCAAAAGGGTTTCTGGCCTGACCTGTGGTGGCGCAGTGGATAAAGCGTCAACCTGGGAACACTGAGGTCGCCAGTTCAAAACCCTGCACTGGTCTGGTCAAGGCACATATGGAAGTTGATGCTTCTAGCTCCTCCCCTTTCTCTGTCTCTCTCCTTCTCTCTCTCTCACTCTGTATCTCCTCTCTAAAATGAATAAAATAAAATTTATAAAAAAAAAAAAAGATTTAAAAGGGTTTCTGCAATTAGCTCGCTGACTACTTGATTAAAAGGAGGGAAGTTTACTTCCTGACCTCACAATGACCCATGTACGTTACACATTATCCTATAACAGTTAGGTGTTGTCCCCAAGAACAGCTGTGATTGGCTCCAGCCACCCACAACCATGAACATGAGCGGTAGGAAATGAATGGATTGTAATACATTGAGAATGTTTTATATTTTTAACGTTATTATTTCTTTTTATTAAAGATTTGTCTGCGAGCCAAATGCAGCCATTAAAAGAGCCACATCTGGCTCGCGAGCCATAGGTTTCTGACCCCTGGTGTAAGAGAACACATTTCAGACTGTCTTTAGAGCTGTCAATAAATAGCCACCATTCTGTTTGGCTGTAAGTGGTAACATATAGCTGGCTGAGAAGACTACTGATATCATGACATTAAACAAAGTGTTTGTCTTCAGAAAAAAAGGCCACAAAAATTTGTTCAAACTTCCTGAAATGGGATACTTTAGCTGACCGATGAAGCACAATCTTTTCTTGA
Source organism: Rhynchonycteris naso (assembly GCA_037038555.1). Lineage (NCBI taxonomy): Eukaryota > Metazoa > Chordata > Mammalia > Chiroptera > Emballonuridae > Rhynchonycteris > Rhynchonycteris naso. Next base: position 131,226,331 of record CM072998.1, read on the forward strand.
AGCCTGGAGGCTAATAACTCAGCTGCTTTCTTTGATAGGTCCAAATCTCTTACTAAGTCATTCAATTCGAGTTGGCTAACCTGCTGAGGGTTTCATGACTGCTTGGCATCAGAAGAAGACCCTTCAGATTCTACAACCATTTCCTCATGCATCTTATCAACACTTGATCACCATGTTCACTTTCTTCATCTTTAGAAGAAATAAAATCATTGAAAACTGAAACCGGGAGTGTCTCAGAGTGTGGGATAGGTCGTATTGCTGATGGAACATTAGGATATGTGATCGTATGCCTTTTTTTCTTGCCGATGCCCTTTGTATGAATCAGACAGAAATAAGTCACTGCTGTGGTCCTTAGGTTCACGGCAAACCATGGAAATACCGAAAGGCATTCCTTTGCGTTTTCCTTTTGTCCAGTCACGAAGCATTTCCTCACAATTATGACACACAACATGAGGAGCCCAATTCTTGTCTTGATTGCCAAGGGAAACTGAAAATAGGCAATATATGCACGTGTCACAAATGATGAATTATCACGCCTTTGACGTTGAAGTGTGTATCAGCCACATATATAACAGAAGGTGTCAGGACTATTCTTACATTTACGCCTACTCAAAGAAGCCATGATTCAATCTTAAAACAAAATAAGAGGGTGTTTTAATCAGATAATATTTTTTTACATTTAAAAACTACAGTTATGTAAAAGTGATGTTTGTAAAACATTAATTGCCTTGTGTTTATATTCAATCCAAGAGTCGTTGCCCTTTAACTCCAATTTAAAAACCAATGCATGCCATTAACTGTAACAAAAAAATTAAAATTGCATAGAAAGTAGAGCATGCACCAAAAAACGAATTTGAGATTTGGAATCAGCAATGCAGAAATATATAGAAACAGTTCTAAAACCTCATGCAACAGAAAATGAAAAAAAGAATTGTTCCCCAATGAATTAACCTAAGAAAGGAAGCTCATCTCCACTAATGATCAGAGAAAAGCAAATTAAAACAATGAGATTTCATTTTTTTCTATTTAATGGGCAAACATTTTAAAAGATTGGTAACAATGTTGCTATGGTTATGGTTCACAGTTGCTGAAATTGAAGGGCAATTTTGTAGTAGCTATTAGAATTTAACCTTGGTTTTCTAGTTCTGGAATTATCGTGTAACAATACTTGTACAAATACACAGAGATTTAAATGCATCACAGCACTATTTCCAGTAGTAAAATAGTAAGATAGCTCATATATCTAGGGAAGTGGCTAAATAAATTATATAAAAACATACTCTAGCAGTGTTTTTGAATGCAGGGGTGCAAAAAAGCAAGTTTCAGAACAATAATTTAATACTACTAAAAATTTGTATGTTTAATGAATGCTATGTACACATATAAAAGGTTTGACAAGTGTCAACAGCAATTAACTCTAAGGAAGGAGCCCTTCAATTATTACTTTATGTACTTATATTTTATCAGAATACATGTAATTTGCATAATTAAGTCATCTATTGTTATAGAAAATAATAAAAGGGGAAAAAGTGTCCTTATTCACTGTAGAAAATATGTCTACTGATACTCTTAATAATTCACTTGTACCTTAAACAACTTGCATCTAAAATGCTTATTTCTTTTTTTAACATAAATATACATTTAATGAATTTTTACATATGTATATAGCCATAAAACCACCAAGATAAAAATATATAGCATTTTCAGTATCTAGCATCCCAAAATCTTCCTCATGTGGCCCTCACAATCAATGCCTAACTCCAAAGATAACTGTTTTTTCTGACCTCTATCACAATAGATTTTTTTTTGCCAAGTTCATATATAAACTTATATAAATGGCCATTAAATAAAATAGAATTAACTTTCAACTGTAATTTGTTAGCTTAACAATCTTCTCCACTGTTTTCCATCTAAATATTTAGGAGGAGGATGCCTCTACTTATTTTGACATTCTGTGTTTCTGACACTGTGTTAAGTGACTGGGTATTAGAGAAGACACTTAGAGAAACATAAGACAGTTACCATATGATCCCTTATTCTAAGCTTCAAACTGCACACATGCAAAGAAATCACAATTAAATTTTTTTTATAAATTTTTTTAAATCTCCCAATCTATTTATTGAAGCCTTCTATCAAGGATCTGAAGTAGTGATGCTAGGATAAGATTATCTGCATGACGTGGTTGGTTTGCCCCAGGAAGGGAGGGAGATGAGAAACATCAATTCTTCCTTGCGGCTCCATAGTTGTTCTTTGATTGATTTCTCATATGTGACTTGAGCAGGGGGCTACAGCAGACTGAGTGATCCCTTGCTTGAGCCAGTGACCTTGGGCTCAAGCTGGTGAGCCTTGCTCAAACCAGATGAACTCGCATTGAAGCTGGCAACCTCAGGGTCTCGAACAAGGGTCCTCCACATCCCAGTCCAATGCTCTATCCACTGCGCCACCGCCTGGTCGGGCAAATTTCTAATACCATTCAATACTTACCATACTTACATTTAAGAATTTTATAATGATAATAATATATGATGATAGGTTTAGAGGATAAATTACACTTAGATGCTAAATTAATTCTGACACTTAAACATTTTATAATTATAAAAAATCAAAAAGACAACAAACTTATAAAATATTAAACCAGTATGGAATAGAGTGGGAAAGTCCCTCATACTTAATAGACATTTGGGACAGAGCAAGGATTAGGGATGCCTTTTGGGCACAGTATTTGGCAACGAATAAAAGGCAGTGGTTTTATATTTAGAGACTGACTACTGTAAAACGGCTGTATCAGAACAACTATAACGAAATATCTCCATCAATACTTCTACTTCAGTTTTGTGGCTATGGCAACACGTCTTGACTCAACAAGGGAATGACAGCATTACTATTTGACCAGCTGCCTCGGTTTTTCTTAGACTTCATCAGCTGCTTAAAATCATGCTGTATTTTAGTTGTCTTCCTGTCTTAACCATGACTCTTTAGCACAGCTTTCAGTTTTTGCCCCAGATTTTTTTTAATTCATTTTAGAGAGGAGACACAGAGTGAGTGAGAGAGAGAGAGAGAGAGAGAGAGAGAGAGAAAGGGGGGAGGAGCTGGAAGCATCAACTCCCATATGTGCTGTGACCAGACCAGTGCAGGGTTTTGAAGTGGCGACCTCAGTGTTCCCAGGTCGACACTTTATCCACTGCGCCACCACAGGTCAGGCATTGCCCCAGATTTTTAGTTGCTTTTCTACTGTCTTTTTCTTTTATTATTTGTATTGTTTCCCAGCCTCACAATCAAGTTACTCAGACTTACATTGAGTCTCCCCCTGTCTCTTCCCCTAGAGATCTTCCTCCCAATCTTATTTTCTAAGCACATTGTACAAGCAATCGTCTTGAGACTTTTCTTGCTTTCCTGAGTTAGACTATTTCCTCAAGCTTATGTCTTAGTTTATACCTCTTTTACTGAATCATATTCTCACAATTTCCCAAGAAAGAGTATGTGGGATGTAACCATGCTGTCTGAAAATGTCTTTTTTATGCCCCCCCCCCAATTCTATTTTGTGTAGGTTTCAATTACCCCTCTTCTCACTCAACTGGTCTTCCTGAGCTTTAAAATCTTCATTTTGCCTGATCAGGCGGTGGCGCAGTGGATAGAGCGTCAGACTGGGGTGCGGAAGACCCAGGTTCGAGACCCCGAGCTCGCCAGCTTGAGCACGGGCCCATTTGGCTTGAGCAAAAGCTCGACAGCTTGGACCCAAGGTTGCTGGCTCCAGCAAGGGGTTGCTCAGTCTGCTGAAGGCCCACGGTCAAGGGACATGTGAGAAAGCAATCAATGAACAACTAAGGTGTTGCGATGGCAATGAAAAACTAATGATTGATTCTTCTCACCTCTCTCTGTTCCTGTCTGTTTGTCCCTGTCTATCCCTCTCTCTGACTCTCTCTCTGTCCCTGTAAAAAAAAAAAAAAAAATCTTTATTTTGACATTGGTTAATTTTTTCCCCTACACTCACTGTGCTGAGCACTTTTCACATATATTTCAGCTTGGAGAAAATGCTCTTACATTATTTATTTTCTCCACATCTCTGCTCTGAAACTCAAACTAGCTGGAAATTGTACCTCTTGGACTGATTCTAGTATTCTTTTCTCTCAATTTTTAGTCTCTTGGTCTTCTTTCTCTTTATTCTGGGAACTTTTTAAAAATCAATTTTATCTTTTAGTCCTTATACTGAAGCTTTAATGTCAGCAATCATAGTTTTAATTTCTGTGTTCTTTTCAGTTCTCTAATTGCTTCTTTTTCATAGTGCCCTGTTCCTATTTTAGGAATATATTTTTAGAGTTCTTTGAATGAAAGAGAGAATTAAAAATGTTTATTTATAAAATTGCCTTAATCTCCTTTGGGATCCCCTTTCTGAATTTCAATATTTTTTTGCTGTGAAATTTGATATTCATACAAAAAAGCATGTAAAACATAAATATTATGCTCATTATAGAGAACATTTGTATAACCTCTGCTCAGAATAATGTCAGTACCCTCAAAGCCTATCCCTTCTCAATCACAATTCCCACCTCCTAGAGGTAACCAATATCTTGAATTTGGGATAATCACTTTGATTTTTCCATATGGTTATCATTCAGTACCCTCTTCTAACCACTACTGCTTTGTTTTGTCCTTTGGTATACATAGTAAGTGGCATTATTTATTCTTTTACGTCTAGTTTCCGTATTTCAACATTGTGAGACTCAATCATGTTGGTGTATATAGCTCTGTTGCACTGAAGTTCTGGGTAGCTAGTGTGGGCTTCCTCCACTGAGCAGATGGATCTGTCACCACATCTCCCAAGTGGGAGTTCTGACTGGATGCTTTCTGTGTCGGCTAAGGAGGACAGGCGGGCTAACTGGCAGGCTCTGCATTAGAGACAGGAAACATACACATTCTGCTCCGTGGGTCTGCTTGAATTGTAGAATGAAAGGAGGCGTTATTCTGAGGTACCAACATCCATATAGTCTTACCATTCTTTAATAAACTCATTCATTTTTTTAAAAGAGCTGCATGATAATGCCTACTAGTAAATGCGAAGAATAAGGTGGTGGAGAAGAATTTCAAGTAAAGCCCATATACCCTATAATGACCTTGAACCAAGCTACTTTTCACACATGTGTTCATCTACTTGAGGGCCCTGGCCAGTTGGCTCAGCGGTAGAATGTCAGCCCGGTGTGCGAAAGTCCTGGGTTTGACTCCCAGTCAGGGCACACAGGAGAAGTCCCCATCTGCTTCTCCACCCTTCCCCCGCTCCTCTCTCTCTGTCTCTCTCTTCCCCTCCCATAGCCAAGGCTCGATTGGAGCAAAGTTGGCCCAGGCACTGAGGATGGCTCCATGGCCTCCACCTCAGGCGCTAGAATGGCTCCAATTGCAGCAGAGCAACGCCCCAGAGGGGCCAAGCATTGCCCTCTGGTGGGCATGCCAGGTGGATACCGGTCAGGCGCATGCGAGAGTCTGTCTGCCTCCCTTTCCACCCTCACCCCCACTTCCACCCCCATCCCTGCTTCTTACTTCGGAAAAATACAAAAAAAAATAAGTATATTTTAAAAGTGTACTAAGAAAAAAAGTAAAAAGATAATACTACCCAAACTATAATTCCACCGAAAAATTGGCAAATACAGAAGATTTTATTACATCTACTTGAAAAACAATGGATCAATCAGAAAAAAATTAGACTCAATCTGAAAACAGTCCTGTTTAATATTCTGAGAAGAATTACCTGAAAGGAAATCAGACTCTCTGCCCAGCTATGTGCAACTTTACAACAGACACTTACATTATAGCCTTAAAAACTTCTTTACAGCACCTGGTGCAATTTCTACAGTAACATGTACTCAGTAAGCATGCATTAAAGGAATAGCTAAATTTCCATTTTCAAGTATAAATAGCATTTCACAATTATAACCTGTCTTTAAGGTACTTTTACTTTAATAAATTAAACCATTAAAAAAAATGAATCCATTTGTATAACCTCTCATGCCTTTCAGTTTAGGGAAACAAGTAATTATGACATAAGTAGTAATACCTAGCACAATAATTACAAGTTCAACAAAAAAATGTTTGCAGAATGAATACATTAAATACCTGAAGTACTCATTCTTTCAAGTTTTAATAAAATTTCCATGTGTATATTTTAGACACTTATTCCCCCAATATTAAGGTGTCCATTACTGTAATACATAAAATTGTTTACATTGAAAAGATAGTTTAAAAAATACTCTAATAATGTGAATTATTAGAAAAATGAACAAAAATCTTGATACTAAGGCTTTCCTTTTGGAGTTTTATAATCTTCTGTAAACATACCATTGCACCTACAGCTTTTTAACCATCTCACAGCTCAATGTCCAGATAAAATACTTCAGACTACTCAGGTGACTACAGTAGAAATGTATTTTGTAAAAACATACAATTCCACTTCTTTCTTAAAAGAGTTTGAATTGACAGCTGCTTCCTTCTCATCTACTCACTCCTTAATCTCCTACATTCTGGCTTTAGCTGATAACCACATAGCCAAACCAAATGATGCTCTACAATTTAAGAGTCATTTTTCTCAGTCCCCACTCATCAAGGAAATTGGTTATATCATGTAAAGGGCACTGTGGAGGATGAAACCAGTAAGGGGTGATACTGGACTGTGGGAGAGAACTGAGGCCTAAATTAACCAAAGGGAAGAAGAGATGAAGGAGATTTTAGCATTACTAAGAAGGTAAAAACAATAGGATGTGAGTCTGTTCAGACTGCCAAGTTTCTGGCGCAGGCTACGGACTATGTAGAGCAGTGGTTCTTAACCTGAGTTCTATCGAACCCTAGGGGTTTGATGAGTCGGTCTCAGGGGTTCGAAGAAGCTTCTGTCGCGGAGGCCAGAATAAAGTAATACCGTAATTTGTTGTGAGTTCATGCACTTTGTTGGTTTTGTTCTTTGAGCAAGGTAATGTTCATGCACGGCTCATTTTGTGCACCAGTAAAAAAACATATACCTATGTCTTGAACTTGGAAAAAAAAAGCATATTTTATTGATCACTAAAGAAGGGTTTGGTGAATGCGCATATGAAACTGGTGGATTTGGTACCTCAAAAAAGGTTAAAAACCACTGATGTAGAGTGTGGGTGAGACAAGAAATCACAGGAGTAAACTTTAAGGGAGAGACAAGAAGCTTAATTCTGTAAATACTGAGTTTAAGATACCTAAAAAATAACCAGAAACACATACCCTGGACATGAAGAGAAGTTTAAAGTTCAAGAAAAATAAATAATACACAGTTTGTTTTACTGTGTTTGCTTTATTGTGCTTTGCAAATACTGTGCTCTTTAAAAATTGAAAGTTTGTGGTGACCCTGTGTCAAGCAAGTCTATTAGCATCATTTTACCAACACCCTTTGCTCACTTCACATTTTGCTCACTTCACATTTGCTACTGTGTCACATTCTGGTAATTCTCACAATATTTCAAACTTTTTCATTATTATACTTGTCAGGATTATCTATGATAGGTTTGTATTACATCTGGTTTGTATTACAAACCAGATGTAATACAAACCATCAACTATGCCCAGATAAAACGGCAAACTTGACTGCTCTAGCAACTACCTGTTTCCCTGTCTCTGTCTCCTCAGGCCTCCCTATTACCTGAGACAAAACAATAATGAAATTTGGTAATCAATAACCCTATAAACTTCTTAATGTTCAAGTGGAAGAAGAGCTACACTTCTCACTTTTCATCAAAAGTAATGATTAAGCTTAGCGAGAAAAGCATGGCCAAAAGCTAGGCTTCTTGAACCAAACAGTCAAGTTGTGAATGCAAAGGAAAAGTTCTAGAAAGAAATTAAAAGTGCTACTCTAGTGAACACACAAATGATAAGAAAGTGAATCGGCCTTATTGCTGACATGGAGAAAGCTTTAGTGGTCTAGACAGAAGATCAAACCAGCCACAACAGTCCCTTAACCAAAGCGATTTAATCCAAACAAGGCCTCAACTCTTCAATTTGATGAGGACTGAGAGGCTGCAGAAAAAAGTCTGAGGCTAGCAGACGTTGGTTTGTGAAGTTTAAGGAAAGAAGCCAGCTTTATAACATAAAAAAGGCAGGTGAAATAGCAACAGCTGACGTAGAGGCTGCAGCGAGATATCCAGAAGATCTAGCTAGGAAAATTAATGAAGGTGGTAACACTACACAACACATTTTAAATGTAGACTAAACAGCCTTCTAGTGGGAGAAGATGCCATCTAGGACTTCCACTGCTAGAGAGAAGTCAATGCCAGGCTTCAAAGTTTCCAAGGACAGGCTGACTCTTGTTAGGGGCTAACTAACGCAGCTGGTGACTTTAAGTTGAAGCCAATGCTCATGTGCCATTCTGAAAATCCTAGGACCCTCAAGAATTATGCTAAATCTACTCTTTGCTCTAGAAATGGAATAACCTGCCTGATGACAGACAGCACATCTGTTTACATGGTTTAATGAATATTTTAAGCCTACTGTTGAGACCTACTGCTCAGGAAACAAGATTCCTTTCAAAATATTACTAATTGAATATGCGCCTGGTCACCTTAATGGAGCTCTAATGGAGATATACTACAAGATTAATGTTGTTTTCATGCCTGTTAACACAATATCCAATTTGCAGCTCATGGATCAAGGAATAATTTCAAGTCTTATTATTTAAAAAATACGTTTTTGTAAGGCTAAGGCTACCGTAATTCCTCTGCTGGATCTTGGCAAAGTATACAGCTCACAAAAATTAGGGGATATTTTAAAATGAATATGAAGCAATAAAAAAAAAGCATTTGGGTTTTTGTTTTTGTGTGTGTGGCAGACAGAGAGAGTCAGAGAGAGGAACAGATAGGGACAGATAGACAGAAAGGGAGAGATGAGAAACATCAATTGTTTGTTGTGGCTCCTTAGTTGTTCATTGATTGATTTCTCATATGTGCCCTGACTCCTTGCTCAAGCCAGTGACCTTGGGCTCAAGCTGGCAACCTCAGGGTCTCAAACCTGGGTCCTCCACATCCCAGTCTGATGCTCTATCCACTGCGCCACTGCCTCCTGGTCAGGCTGGTTTTTTTAAAAAAATTAAACAAGAACATCAGAAAAGCAAATGGCAAGTTAAAGAAAGTTGTTCAATTATGCAAAACTAACTTATTTCATTGGTGAAAATGCACTATATATACAAAAGACTGAAAGTACTGGAGTATCTGCATGTTTCCTCTAATTTTTGTGAGCAGTTTATATTGAAAATCTTCTGGAAAGAATTCACCATTCTAGATTCTTTTAAGAACATTTGTAATTCGTGAGAAGAAGTCAAAATACCAACATTAACAGGAATCTGGATACCTTTGAGGACTTCAGGACTTCAGTAGAAGTGCAGATGTGGTAGAAATAGCACGAGAGCTAATATTACAAATGGAGCCTAAAAATGTGACTGAATTGCTACAATCTCATCATAAAACTTTAATTGATGAGTTATTTTTTTTAATGTTTATTTTATTTTATTCATTTTAGAGAGGAGACACAGAGTGAGAGAGAGAGAGAGAAAGAAAGAGAGAAAGGGGGGAGGAGCTGGAAGCATCAACTCCCATATGTGCCTTGACCGAACCAGTGCAGGGTTTTGAACTGGCAACCTCAGTGTTCCCAGGTCGATGGCTTTATCCACTGCGCCACCACAGGTCAGGAGATGAGTTACTTTTTATGGATGAACAAAGACAGTGATTTTTGAGATGGAATCTCCTTCTCCTGGAGAAATGCTGTCAAGACTGCTGAAATAACAAAAAGGGATCTAGAATCTTACATAAAGCGATTAGTTGATAAAGCAGCAGTAGGGTGTGGAAAGAAGTCCTAAGATGCTCTCAAACAGCACCGCAGGTTCTGTGAAAAGAAGAATCAATTGATGCTGCAAACTTCATTATTTTCTTATTTTAAGACATTACTGTGCTGCCCTGGCCAAAGAGTTCGGACAGTTGGAGTATCATCACAGAGCATGGAGGTTGCTGGATCAAATCCCCACTCAGGGCACAAACAGGAGCAGCTCGATGTTCCTATCTCTCTCCCTGCCTCTCTCTCTCAAAAGCAAAAAGGAGGAAAAAGAAATTGCCATAGGCATCCCAACTTTCAGCAACCACCACCCTGATCAGTCAGCAGCCATCAACATGGAGGCTACTGTGAAGGATGTATTGGTAAGGGGTAATACCAAACTGTGAGAGAGAACTGAAGGCTTAAATTAAGCAAGGGGAAGAAGAGATGAAGCCAGACCCTTAAAGGAGTTTGAATTTTAGGCATGTTGACTTTGAAGTGCCAGATGAGATGGCTATCTAAATTACTATGATAAATAGGCAATCAGATATGGAGAAATCCAGAGGAAGAGCTAAGGTGGGAGTTATCAATACATAAAATGGATCTAAGCCGTAAGAGTTTATCCAGAGAGAATGCACAAAGTGATTAAAGGACACAAATAGTACCATATTTCCCCATTTATAAGACGTACCCTTTTCTAAAAAATGTGGGGTCTATAAACTGGGTGCATCTTTTACAGTGGTTGCAGATTTTTTTTACTTGCATTTCCCACTTTTTCACACTTGTTTTTGTGCTCATTGTTGAAGATTTTTTTCTTTGCATTTCCACTTTTTCGCGCTTGTTGTCTTTGTGCTCACTGTTTTGCACTTGTTACTGGTATATTACGGTAGGTTACATTTTGCCACATTCTGCCCAGAAAGGCTCAGAAAATATTTTCATACAGTGTTGAATTCAAGTTAAAAGTGATCCAGTTTGCAAAAGTGAATGGAAATTGTGCTGCTAAACATAAGTTTGGTCATCCTCCCATTGAGAAATCAATCTGAAACTGGCCCAGGAAGAAGAAGGCCATGAGAGGCAAGTCAGCAAAATGGCCTGATTTAAAGAGGGAATTGAAGATATGGATTGAAGAGTAAAGGGTAACTGGAATTCCTGTGTCCACAAAGATGGTTCAGCATGAGACAAGAAGAATTGCTGATGAAAAAGAAGCTACTGGTTTCAAAAGGAGGACACAACTGGTGCTTCAGGTTCATGAAACAGAGTGGACTAAGCATGTGTACACGCACCAGACTTGCTCAAAAGATGCCTGAAAGCTATAAGCAGAAGGTCCTTGAATTTCATCATTTCGTCATTCAGTGTCGGAAGACAGATCAGTTTGAGTTGGGACAGATTGCAAATATGGATGAAGTCCTTCTTCAATTTGATGTCCCAAGTAACAGAACTGATGATAAGAAAGGGGTAAAAACTGTAACTGTGAAGACAGGTGGACATGAAAAGAGCCATTATACAGTTGTTCTAGCTTGTTGTGCCGACGGAACCAAGCTGCCTCCTATGCTGATTTTCAAATGCAAAACAATGCCAAAAGAAGACAGTGCTTGCGAGTGATTGTCCACGTTCATGACAAGGGTTGGATGGATCAGGATGGGATGAAGATCTGGTTTGAGAAAGTCTGGAGAAGGAGACCAGGTGGACTTTTACGCAAACCTGCCCTATTGGTGCTTAATCAGTTCAGGGCACACATAACAAAAACCACAAAGAAGATTGCTGCAGAGCAAAAAACAAAACTTGCTGTCATACGTGAAGGCTTGACATCCCAGCTGCAACCATTTGATGTCAGCATTAATAAACCCTTCAAAGCTGCCATGATAGATGAATGGAACCAATGGATGAAGTCTTCTGGGGACAATTTGACACCAGCAGGAAAAGTGAAGAAACCATCTATAGGAAAAGTTTGTATCTGGGTGAAAAGATCCTGGGATAATATCAAGATTGGGATCATTGTCAAGTCATTTAAGAAGTGTGGCATTTCAAATGTGGTGGAACTGAGGATGAGGCAATATATGAATACAGTGATTCGTCATCAGACACAGATGAGGACAAGCTAATGGATGGAAGTTTTGATACGGATGAGGAGTTGTATGAATTTTATGATGAATAAAACTTGAGTTCAGTAACTTTATGCAATACATTCTTTTTCAAAATTCAGGCCCCCAAATTAAGGTGCATCTCTTATACATGGAAATGTCTTATACACGGGGAAATATGGTACTTTGGAGCATAAGACTTTTCAAAGAACAATTAAAATAACTTAATATACAGGACTTTATAAAATTCTGTTCTTTGGCCTCATATATATATATATATATATATATATATATATATATATATATATATATATATATATATATATATATATATATATATATACTTGAATATGTTGTAGATCTAAGGAAAGAACAAATAAGCAGGAAAGAAAATGAGGTTAAAAATTTAACAGAATTATGCCTGACCTGTGGTGGTGCAGTGGATAAAGCCTCGACCTGGGAACACTGAGGTCGCCAGTTCAAAACCCTGCACTGGTCTGGTCAAGGCACATATGAAAGTTGATGCTTCTAGCTCCTCCCCCCTTGCTCTCTCTCTCTCTCTCTCTCTCTCACACACACACACACACACACACACACACACACACTCTGTGTCTCCTCTATAAAATAAATAAATAAAAAGAAAAGAAAAGAATGTATATAAAAAAATTTAACAGAATTAAAGGAGGTAAAATAGAGGGGAAAGCAGGGAAAGAAAGACAAAAGCCTTTGGCATCATGGTTTAGGAGAAATGTGTTTTGGATCTGTGAGTTATTGTAGTTTACAGATTTAGTTGTGTGTTACTTAGGTTGTAAGATGCAGGCACAGTTCTGCTGACAGGTTCTCTGCAGCTCCTATAGGCTGTCGCTCCAGTGGAAGATTATACATTTAATAAATAAATATACAGCAGAAACCTGAGATCATTACAACTATGAAATTTATCACCCAGTAGTCTGACTTTCTTACTTGAACCACTGAATCATGCCTGCTAGGTGTCAAATTCAATGGACCATGTCCCTCAAAGGTCCTTCTGATATTCAGAAATTGATAACATATTATAAGCAATACTAAATATCAATGATTCATATAATCTATGTCAGCATGTCATGAAGTTAATGGCAGGTTTATAACAGAAGCTTTTTATTAAAGTGTTTTATAGAAAATTCTAGAATAAAAACTAATATTTATGTGTTATAGTTTATGAAGCATTTTCAAATATATTATCTCAAAAATATGACCCAAATGATCATCCTATGAAATAAGTACAATCAGAACAGATGAAGAAACAAAGGCATAGAGAAGTTAAATAAATAAATTATTAAGTGGAAAAGCCAGGATTAGTCTTCTAACTCAAATATTATACCCATTCTGGTTTTATTCACAATTTTTATTTTAGTAGTATAAAATTTAATGAATCACTAATGACCTATTACTTATATTTTCTCCACTTCAGTCATTAAATGGCATAGATTAAAGATTGTACTTAGAATACTAGTAAAAAAATAAAGAAAAAAATACTAATGATGAGCCTTTAAAGTTTAGGTTTCTTACTATATTCTTTTATATCTGTTGGCAAGAACTTTTCCTGAAGGTAATTGCCAGTAATTACTCTCTGTGATTGCTATGTGCATGTCACAAACACTATCATTACCCTAATTACAATATAGTTAGCCGAAGCTGAATTGTTAAATTTCAATTCAATTCACTTCACTGTTTTGCAGACTATTTATAGACACGACAGATGTACACTGCTCAAAGATAATAATGAAATTTGCTATACTTTTCAGAAGCCGATATAAAATACACAAAACATAAAAAGGAATAAATTGTACAATTTAGTAAGGGCTACAGCTGTGAAAGGACACCCGGGCAACCCCCCTAGTATTTTCAAGACCCTTGCCAAAATAAACATTGAACAGCTATGGACAGCACTCTCAAAATTAGTAACTGCTGAGAGTGAATGCATTCACCTTTATTTTGCAGGGAAAAAACAAGAGGAATGGAAGGATTATTTTTATTGCCTTTCTTTATCGTGGTGAAATATATATAACATAAAAGTTCCCATTTTAGCCTGACCAGGCCGTGGCGCAGTGGATAGAGCATCATCGGACTGGGATGTGGAAGACCCTGGTTCGAGACCCCCGAGCTCGCCAGCTTGAGCGCGGGCCCATCTGGCTTGAGCAAAAGCTCGCCAGCTTGGACCTGAGGTTGCAGGCTCCAGCAAGGGGTTGCTCGGCCTGCTGAAGGCCCAAAGTCAAGGCACATGTGAGAAAGCAATCAATGAACAACTATGGTGTAGCAACGGCAATGAAAAACTAATGATTGATGCTTTTCACCTCTCTCCGTTCCTGTCTGTCCCTATCTATCCCTCTCTTACTCTGTCCCTGTAAAAAAAAAACAACAAAAGTTCCCATTTTAACCATTTTTTAAGTACCATTTAGTGGCAATAATTACTTCATAATGTGGTACAATCATCACCACTATTTCCAAATTTTGCATCACCTCAAATGGAAACAGTATCTATTGAGCAATAACTTTCCATTCACCTCATCCAAGCTCCTAGTAACCCCTAATCCACTTTCTGGTTCCATTAATTTGACTACTCTAGATATTTGATATAAGTGGAATCATATTTGTCCTTTTAATGACTGCATTTTTCATTCAGCATAATGTTTTCAAAGTTCATCTATGTTGTAACACAGGGGTGCTCAATACGTTGATTGCGATCTACTGGTCGATCGCGAAGGAAGTGTGGGTAGATCGCATGGCATTAAAAAGACATTTGTCTTTTGATTGGCATACAGGGTAGCCAATCTGACGTCTGAACTTTTGACACCCTACGCATGCGCGTTAAACCGCGCTAACTTGTTCAGTTACATTGCTGCATAGTTAGCCTTCAATTTACTTAAACTAAATACAACAAAGGGTATAAAAATGAGTGCTGTAGCTGGTCCGAGTAAGAAGCCTAAAACCTACCACTTTCATACAGAATGGGAGGGAATTTTTTTCACTATGTCATATTCTAAGTGCGTTTGCCTCATCTGTCTGTGTGCCATTGCTATTCCAAAGAAGGGAAATGTGGAGCGGCTTTTTCGGACTGTTCATAAAAACTATGACATTGACTTTCCTCCTAAAAGAGAGCTGAGAAGGAGAAAGGTGAAAGAAGAATACACAATATTAAATAGTAATAATAATAACTTAAATAATGATAATATAGAAGAAATAAATTTATGTTTTGCATTTTTATTGTAGGTAGATCATTTTGACTTGGTCATCTTATAAGTAGCTCGCAAGCTGAAAAGGTGTGGGCACCCCTGTTGTAGCATGTATTAAAACTTCATTCCTTTTTATGGTTGAAAAATATTCCATTGTATGAATATACCAGTTTTGTTTATCTATTCATCTGTTGGACACACGGCTCTTCTACTTTTGGCTATTGTAAATAATGCTGCAATGAATATTAGAATACAAGAATCTGAGTCCTTTTTCAGATCTTTGGTTACATACATATGCGTTGAATTGCTGAATCATACAGAATTCTAAGTTTAACAAATACACTTAGATGCTAAGTTTAACAAATAAATTTTGATGCTTCCTTTTTGAGGAAGCATCAAACTGTTTTTCACTGTGGCTGTACCATTTTACATTCCCACCAGCAATGTAGGGGGTTCCAAATTCCCCACTACTTGCCAAGACTTACTTTCTGTCTTTTCGAATACAAGAATACAACCATCCTGGTAGGAGTGAAGTGGGATCTCACTATGCTTTTGATTTGCATTTCCCTAATGACTAATGATGTTGAGCATCTTCTGCATGTGTTTTTCCATTTGTGTATCTTCTTCGAAAAAAATGTTCAAGTCCTTTGCCCATTTTTAAACTGTTTGTCTTTCTGTTGTTGAGTTGTAGAAGTTCTTTATACAGTCTGGATATTAAATCTTTATCAGATGTGGTATTTGCAAATAGTATTTTCTCTCATTCTGTGGGTTGTCTTTCACTCTCCCAAGTCCCTAGATGTACAGTATTTTTTCATTTAATGAAATTCAATTTACCTAATTTTTCTATTGCTGCCTCTGCTTTTAAAGAAATCATTGCCAAATCGAAGGTCCTACAGATCTGTCCATTTTCTTTCAAGAGTTTTATAATTTTAAGTTTTAAATGTAGGGTCTTTGATACATTCCAGGTTAAATTTTGTATATGATAGAAGGGCCCAATTTCATTCTCTTACTTACGGCTATCCAGTTTTACAACACCATGTGCTGAAGAGAATGAGTTATATTTTTAATAATTAAGATTTTATCAATGCTATACTGTGGGTTATTTCAAAGGTTGACAACTCTCAAACACTGATTTATTTTTTTCAGTATTCTAAGATTTGGGGCTGGAAGACAGCATCTTCTTTTTTATTCAAAAATGTTTTAATCTTATTTTAAAAGTAATAGATGTTCATTATCAAACTTAGGTTATTAAAGGTAAGCAAAGAAAAAATAAACATTCAGAAAAAAACACAGATAAGATTCTATTCTTCTAGTGTTTATCTTCTTTCTCTAAATGTCATATTTATCTATGCCAAATATCATACAACCTTACATTTATTTTTTCATTTTTTCCAAGTGAGATAGACTTCCACATGCACCCTGACTGTATCTACTCAGCAACCCCCATCTAGGGCTGATGCTCGAATCAACTGAGCTATTTTTACCACCTAAGGCTGACTTAACCAATGGAGCTATCCTCAGCATCTGGGACAACCCTCAAACTAATCAAGCCACTGGCTCTGGAAGGGGAAAAGATAAAGAAAGGGGAGAAATAGAGGGAAAGAGGCAGACGGTCATTTCTCTTGTGTGCTCTGACAGGGGATTGAACCCAGGACATCCATACCCTGGGTTGATGCTCTATCCACTGAGCCAACTGGCCAAGGCCTCAACATAACTTTCAATGGTTGCATATATCACATCTGGAGGCACTATAATTTATTTCACCAAATCTCTTTTATAGGATGTTTTAAAATTGTACTCTCTGGCACAGTAGGCAATAGTCACAAGCAGTTATTTAAATCTAAGTTAATTAAAAGTAAATAAAACTTAAAATGCAGTTCCACATTATACTAGTCACATTTTCAGTGCTCAATAACCATATGTACCTACTGTATTAGCACAGATTTAGAACATTGTCCTCATCATAAAAAGTTTTACTAAACTGGTTAGCTCGAAAATGCTTCCAAATTATCCCTAGAATAAATAACTAAAAAGTTACTGCAATAAACTTTTTATATATATAATCTGCAAATTTCTTTGGAATAAGCTCCTAGAAATGAGTTGCTGGTTCAAAGGGCATACAATTTCCACTGTCTGAACCACTACATCCAGAGACATGTTTATTTCCTCTATCAATTTAGTAAATAAAGGTCCTAGTGTCTTCTGAAACCCAAAACACTGATTCCAAAGAATATATGCATATTGTAGCACTATTTACAATAGCAAAATATGGAAGCAACCCAAGTGCCCATCAATAGACAAGTGGTACATATATACAATGGAATATTACTTGGCCATAAAAAGAATGAAATCTTACCATTTGTGATAGCAATGATGGACCTAGAGGTATTATGGCAAGTGAAATAAGTCAGTTATGAAAAGACAAATGCCATATGATTTCACTTATATGTGAAATCTAAAGAACAAAATCAACAAACAAAATTGAAACAGACTCATAGATACAGAGAACAGATTGTTGGTAGCCAGAGAGGAGAGGGTTTAGGAGACTGGGTGAAAAAGGTGAAGAGATTAAAAAGTACAAATTGGTAGTTAGAAAACAGTCATGGGGATATAAAATACAGTATAGGGAATATAGTCATTAATACTGTAATAACCACGTATGGTGCCAGGTGGGTACTGGAAATATTAGGGGGGACATTTTGTAAAGGACCATATTTTTCACTCAATAAGACGTACCTGACCATAAGACACACCCAGGAAATAAGAAAAAAATAAGAAAAAAAATATTCTGAAACCAAATGGTGTGTTAAAATATTTAATAAAATATCATATTTTTTACTCCATAAGACACATGGGCATTTTCCCCTCCACTTTTTGGGGGAAAAAGTGCATCCTATAGAGTGAAAAATATGGTATATGATTGTCTAAACACTATGCTGTACACCTGAAACTAATGCAAAATAACAGTGATTATATGCTGTAACTAACAAATAAATTTAAATTTAAAAAAATAATAATAAATAAAAAATACTGCCAACAATATTGGAAAAAAAGAATACTGTCTTCTGTTTAAAAGCTGCATGAATTTGATTAGGGAGGTGGTGAAGTGGGAAGAGAAACAAAGGTCTCTGGCTGTAGAGATGCTACAAATACGGCACCAAAGGTCATCTTTATAAATCTCACTAGAGCACAGACATTACACTGTCTCCAGGCACCACTTTTTTTTTTTTTATATATATATATATATTTTATTATTATTAATTCTAATGGGGTGACACCAATAAATCAGGGTACATATGCACAATGAAAACATCTCCAGGTTATCCTATCATTCAATTGTGTTGCATACCCATCACCAAAAGTCAAATTGTCCTCTGTCACCTTCAATCTGGTTTTCCCTGCGTCCCTCCCCTCCTCCCTATCCCACTCTTCCCTCCCTCCCCCATCCCATAACCACCACTCTCTTGTCCATGTCTCATACCCTCACTTTCATGTCCCACCTATGTATGTAATCGCGCTGTTCTCAGTTTTTCTTTTTTTCTGATTTACTTATTTCGCTCCGTATAATGTTATCAAGGTACATCCATTTTGTTATAAATGATCCGATGTCATCGTTTCTTATGGCTGAGTAGTATTCCACAGTATATATGTACCATAGCTTTTTAATCCACTTGTCTTCTGACGGACACTTGGGCTGGTTCCAGATCTTCGCTATTGTGAACAATGCTGCCACGAACATGGGGGCGCATTTCTTCTTTTCGAACAGTGCTATGGTGTTCTTAGGGTATATTCCTAAAAGTGGGATAGCTGGGTCAAAAGGCAGTTCGATTTTTAATTTTCTGAGGAATCTCCAAACTGTTTTCCACAGTGGCTGCACCAGTCTGCATTCCCACCAGCAGTGCAGAAGGGTTCCCTTTTCTCCACATCCTCGCCAGCACTTATTCTGTGTTGTTTTGCTGATAAGTGTCCAGGCACCACTTTTAAGGTTAAGTATGAACACGTGTTTACTGGTCGGTCATTTGTGTTGATTTTTTCATGAACTGTTCTTAATCTATTTTTATGTTGGGGTGATCATCTTTTTCTTATATTATTATAA
Source organism: Rhynchonycteris naso (assembly GCA_037038555.1). Taxonomy (NCBI): domain Eukaryota; kingdom Metazoa; phylum Chordata; class Mammalia; order Chiroptera; family Emballonuridae; genus Rhynchonycteris; species Rhynchonycteris naso. The sequence continues at coordinate 131,245,524 of CM072998.1, forward strand.
GAGTTCTTGATGTAGAGAGGATATAAAAATTTTGTTTTCCAAATATGTTCAAATATATTTGCTTAATTTGTTACTTGCCTATTGTTATGAACTGTAGATTAACATTTAAATGTAGTAAAAACTGACACCTTCTTTATGGTTTCTGCTTTACGTAACATGTTTAGAAAAGGCTTTCCTGATTATAACCAACCTTTTATTTAGTACTTTTATGATTTCATATTTTACAATTAGTTATACCATATAGAACATATATAAGCATATAAGGAAAAAAATGAACATAATTTCCCCCCCGTGTTAGAATATTCCCAAATCTTAATAAAACTCTAAGGATAAAAAATTCCCCAATTACTGAGCTGACATCCAAACCAGTCATCCTTATGTAAAATAAGAAAAGTACATTTTTATGTTTTAGAAATGCTGCTTACAGTTTGTTTTTTTCAGACAGTATCATTTCCACTTAGTCTAGGAATTAGATCTAGAAGATGAGCTACGTGTAAAGACTTTCAGGAAAGGAAAAACACGTATGAGCCAAAAGACTGGTTTGTTCCCAGAGCCATGAAAGACGGAACTCTACTGGCCGATCTGCTTTCCTTTCATAAAACAGAGGACAATTCCTTTGAGTGGAGTCCAAAAGACAAGTCTGTGGCAAACGTTTTCCTATTCTCAGTAGCATGAGCCCACATAACTTCTTACTGCCAGACTCAGTAGTGATCCTCATAAATAAAATTAAGTAACTGATACTTCTACCTCTTTTTTACTACTTCATTATAATGTTATTAGTCTCAAAAAATGTCCAAACGTGTTACACTAGAGGCAAAGTCACAAGTTCTACTATTTGTTTCAGTTTTCTGATCTTTTAATAGAGAATTATTGATAAACCCACAACTTATTAAAATTCTGCAAGTTCCAGGACTGACCTGTGGTGGTGCACTGAATAAAGTCTCGACCTGGAATGCTGAGTTCACCGGTTTGAAACCCTGGGCTTGCCTGGTCAAGGCACACATGGGAGTAGATGCTTCCTGCTCCCCCCAATTTTCTCTCTCTCTCTCACCTCTCTTAAATAAAGTCTTCGAAAATAATTATTTAAAAAAAAAAAGCCTGACCAGGCAGTAGCGCAGTGGATAAAGCATCAGACTGGGATTCAGAGGACCCAGGTTTGAAACCCCAAGGTCGCCAGCCTGAGAGTGAACTCACCCAGCTAGAGCATGGGCTCATTAGCTTGAGCATGGGGTCACTGGCTTGAGCATGGAATCATAGACATGACTCGATGTTTGCCGGCTTGAGCCCAAAGGTCACTGGCTTGAGCCCAGGGTTGCTGGCATGAGCCCAAGGTCGCTGGCTTGAGCAAGGGGTTATTGCTCTGCTGTAGCCCCTGGTCAAGGCACATATGAAAAAGCAATCAATGAACAACTAAGGAGACGTAATGAAAAATTGATGCTTCTCATCTCTCTCCCCTCCTATCTGTCCCTCTCTCTGTCTCTGTCACAAAAGAGAAAAAAAATTCTGTAAATTCCACATTTCCACATAAATATTTATTATTTTTAAAAAGTCAATTCCTTCAAAGAGCAATTCTAAAGCTCTAATGAGAAAATCACCGTTCTCCAAACAAAATACTTTGTCCTCAGACAGAGGGAATCACTTCTACCACAGGCTCACATAACAATTGGAACACTGTTCTGCTACCACTAATATCACATTATATTCCGGCTACTTCTAAGTGTGTTTGCCTGCCTACCCTGCTATCCTGGGAGCTCCCTGAATTCAGAATAACTCTTAATGTACTTTTTTCCTATCTCCAGTTTCATCCAAGACAGTGGTTCTTAACCTTTTTTGAGGTACTGAACCCACCAGTTTCATATGCGCATTCACTAAACCCTTCTTTAGTGATAAATAAAATACGATTTTTTTCCCCAAATTCAAGACATAGGTATATGTTTTTTTACTGGTGCACAAAATGAGCCGTGCATGAACATCACCTTGCTCAAAGAACAAAACCAACAAAGTACATGAACTCACAACAAATTACGGTATTACTTTATTCTGGCCTCTGCGGCCGAGGCTTCTCCGAACCCGAGACCGACTCATCGAACCCGATAGAACCTAGGTTAAGAACCACTGATCCAAGAACTTGGTACACAGCCTGGTAAATAACAGACATTCATACCTTCTTTTAAAACAAATGATGGGACATACCTTGTCCAAGAGGAATAATCCCCATTTCTAATCACTTAAGATACTCATTTGTTCTTCATATTGCTTTAGTAAATACCTATTTACAAGAAGATAGGCCTTATAAATAGGGGTTTAAAGTACAACCCATGGTGAATGCCCTACCATATTTTAACAAAGTACTTACACAAACATAAAATAAAATACTCTGTGAGATAGGTTAATGTTTCCATTTTACAAGTAGAAAAATTGAAGCTAAAGAGATGAGAAAGTTGCCAAAGGTTAACATTCTTGTAAACCACAAGGTTAGACACTAACTGGGGCTTCTCACTCTACATGTGTTGTACGTTTTAGGACATCAAGCAAAGTTTTCACACAAATGATCCTTTAACAAAGCATCAAGTTGTACTAGAAATACTTACATTGACCCCAGCGACCTGTTCTTGGGTTCAAATAATTTGGATAAAGACCATTTGGACGGTCCATTTTCTGAAGTAGTTTCCGAATGTGCATGACCTAAACAAAATAAAAAATGCATTTAACAAAAATAAATGTCATCGTGGCTTTATATTAATTTAAGGTTTGTGTTTTTTCCTCACTCAGAAACTTCACCACCTCCCTGCCTGTTTTTGTTTTTATTATTGATATGGTGGTCAAGAATGCTTCATTTTTATGATGACATATGATCATTATTTTAAAATCAAGAAACAATAAAAATACAAAGCAAAAAGCCACTGGATTTTCGACTAGCATTGAACTGATACTACAGATCAATTTGGAGGTGACTGAAATTCTTATGATATTGTTTTAACTATACATGAACATAATATATCTCTCCATTAAGGTCCTCTTCAATGGTATTCAATAGTTTTAAACTTTGTTTACCTTTTGGTAGATTTATCTGTAGAAAATTTACACTTTAATTCCTACCGCATAATGTATGTTTTCTTGACTGTTGTAGCTGGTGTAAATAAATGCTACTGATTTTTAATATCTCTACTCAAAAAAATATATTAAACTCTTATTTCTAACAATTTCAATGTATATTATTTTAATATTTCAGGTAGATAAACATGTAATTTATGATTAATCATTGTTTTCTTTCTTCCGTGTCAATTCAATTATTGAACTTTTTGTTCACTTTGTTTTTCTTGCCTTCCCATGCTGGCTAGGAATTTCAGCACAATGTTGAATAGAGATGGCAATGAATTTTTAAAAAGCCTAATAGTGGTTAAAACTTCTCAAGTAACAGTAAATATTTTAAATATGTTCTAAACAGAAAGGATATTTCTATAGATAATTTAAAAAGGAAAAGAAGGCCAGAGTCCTGATACCCATTTCCTAGAAAGGCAATAATTTCCTAAGCATTCATCAAGTTTTTGGTAAATCTTAAAGGGTTCTTTTATAACAAAGAAAAGAAGGCAAGAAAACTAACCTTTTTGTAGTAAACTGGGTCCCCTGTCAAGTAGCTGAGGTGGACAAACTCCATGTGCAGTGTCCCAAATTCAGCGAGAATGCTGCTACCTGCAGAGGCCCAGCCCCAGTTCCGCCCAATTCCACTGAGTGAAAGCAAAGGGAGAAGGAGACAGAATTGGATAAAGATCAAACATTTTTTTAATGAAAACATAAACTTTAAGTAAATCTCTTAGAAATTATTATATCTAACAAAATATTTTTAATATCTAAAATTTTATTATCTTTTGAATAGGTACTACCATCCACATATTAAAAATTAAAACAGAAAAGTACTATATTTCACCCTAGAAATCTCACCTCTTTATAACGCCAAGCCCCACAGGTAATCACTTTCATTAACTTATGTGTTAGTGCAGAATTTTTATGCCTATATATGCAATCTAAATATATATTCTTATTTTCCTCTTTCGATATACCTCAGTGGTCTTTTCATTTTAATTCATAAACAATATCCTCATTTATTTTTTTACAGCTGCACAAAATCGCATGATAGCAATGATTTGCAACTAGAAATGCCCCACCCCAGAGGCCTATGAAAATGTGTGAAAGCATTCTGAGTTGTCTCAAACCTTGAAGGTATAACTTACACTTACTGTGCTTGGGCCAAAGATGTAACATGTCGTATAAGGTCAGGACAGTATCATACAATAAAGAACTTGTCTAGCCCCAAATACTAGTGCCAGTGTAAAACTACATTATATAAATAGATATAATTTAATTAATCCTCTATAGGTGGTCTGTTAGTATATTTCTGATATTTTGTTAGTATGAAAACCTGTACAGTGAATCATCTTATGTACATTTCTTTTGTGAAGATGTATTGCTAGAATATATTACTTCCTTTTTCTTAGTATGCCTTATAATTTTTTATTGGAAGCCAGGCAAGTTAAATGAAAATGTGTTGAGGCTTTGGACATTCTCTTCTTTCTAGGAAGGTTAAGCTTCTTCTGAAACACAGGTTAAATACAGGCAGATTACCTTGGTTTTAGGCTTTGTTAAGGGCAGTTGATTTCAGTTTTACCTCTACTCCTATGGAGTGGCCATCTGAGATTCAGCTGAAACCAGGGATATTTACCAACAGACCTTTACCTTGGCAGCATTAAACACTAACTTCTATCTCCCTAGTGCCATGTGACTGTTAGCTTTTCTCCTTTGCCCTTTAGACTCCAAATGCTGTTTTCTATTGGGTTTCCTTGAGTCTTGCCCTATGAATGTGCAGTCAAAAGAATCAGCCAAAAACCTGAGGAAAATTTGTACATAAAATTTTGAGCTTTTTCCTCTGCAACTCCTTTCTGCCTAGAGATTTTGTGACTCATATCTTAGTCATTTACCTGATAATACCTGATCACAGCCTCTTCTACTCCAAATGACTAGCATGTTAGGCTTGACTTTTATTAACCTATACTATGACTTGGAAAATGCCCTCAGAAAAAAAGCTAGCCTGACCAGGTGGTGGCACAGTGGATAGAGCATTGGACTGGGACATGGAAGACCCAGGTTTGAAACCCTGAAGTCACCAGCTTGAGCACGGGCTCATCCGGCTTGACTGTGAGCTCATTAGCTTGAGCGCGGGTGGGGTCACTGGCTTGAAGGAAGTCCAAGGTCACTGGCTTGAGCAAGAGGTCACTTGCTCTGCTACAGCCCCCCACCCCAGTCAAGGCACATATGACAAAGCAATCAATGAACAACAAAGGTGCTGCAACAAAGAATAGATGCTTCTCATCTCTCTTCCTTTCTGTCTGTCTGCCCCTATCAGTCTCTCTCTCTGTCAAAAAGATTGAAAATTAAAAAAAGAAAAAAGAAAAAGCCAATGTTTATATGGAGATGACCTTCGCTTAGGAAGTCCTACCTGAGTCAGCTGCCTTCCAATGCCCCCAAACCATTTTGCCAACCTTTTATGATTGTTTTTGGCAACAGGGGTAAACTGACATAGGCTATTCCATGATTGGAAATGGAAGTCTAGTTTAATTATTCAGAGGCACAGTTACTGAGTTATTCCTCCTAGAACTGTAAACCATTTTCAAGAATCTTTACTTTGTGGACAAAGTAAAAATATATGTCTTTTACTCGTTGTACATCCACTTGTATATTGCCAATTCAATATGACATATTTTATTTATCTGTGTTGAGAAAACATTAAAATAGATGTCAAGATATTATCACTGCTTCACTTAAAGTTCTTTAATTATTTGGTGCAGTTTTTACACTGTCTTAGAAAATATGGTACCAGTAACAGATTTTTTTTTGTAGCTAGAAGTGAGAATCAAGGAAGAAATATGGATACATATCAGTAAGTAACTTACGTAGAACAGTCATTCATTTCCAAAGAGTAAGTGCCTACTATGCTCCAGGAGATAGAGGAGTGAACCTAACATATAATATTCCTGCTCCCCTAAATGAAAATTAAATAGAGATATAGAAAATGGATACTAGTGAAGAAGATGAGTTAGAAGAGATTTTTTATGTATAATGTTCAGAGAGAATGTTTCTGAAAATACAATTTGGAACTGAGACCTGAATGATATGAGGAAGGAGCAAGTGATGACTAGATCTGGACTTCCCAGCAAAGAAACAGCAAATGCAACAACACTGAGGAAAAAAGAAGGTGGCTGGTGTGGCTAGAGCCCAGGAAGGTGAAATAAATGTTAGAGAGCGTAATCTAGACTACATAAGAATTCTGTAAGGTCAGAGTAAAATTTTAAAGTCATGGAGGACTTTAAGAAATGTAACATAAGATTTAAGGAATAAAGCATATCATTTAGAAAGATTACCTAGGCACCAGCATGGAGAATGAACGATAGTGTGATCAAGTATAAATACAAAGTCCCTAGGAAGTCCAACAGCTTCCCCTTCCCCTTCCCTGTAAACACCTTCTGGCCAAAAATCCCAAATGAAAGTTTCATCCCAAAGTGCATTTAAACACTTCCTAGAATACTAAACTTCTTTTCTTTTTTTCCAAGTGAGAGGAGGGGAGACAGAGAGACAGACTCCTGAATGTGCCCCGACTGGGATTCACCCAGCAACCCCTGTCTGCGGCCAATGCTCTGCCAATCTGGAGCAATGCTTGCAACTGAGCTATTTTTAACGCCTGAGGTAGAAGCTCCACGGAGCCATCCTCAGCAGCTGGGGCCGATATGCTAGAACCAATTGAGCCATGGCTGCAGGAGGCGAAGAGAGAGAGGGGAGTGGGAGAGGTGGAGAAGCAGATGGTCTCTTTTCCTGCGTGCCCTAACCGGAAATTGAACCCAGGTCATCCACACACTGGGCCAACGGTCTACCACTGAACCAAGTTGCCGGGGCCAGATGCCCTCTACTTTATAACATTACTTGGGTACCATCCATGTTCACTCCACTGAATATCAATCACATAGTCCTGGCTGGTACTTTGACAGGAGAGCTGTGTATTATCCACCCAAAATATCTACAGTCTCTTGCTTAGGAGTGTACAGAAAACAATTAAATGCTACTCCTTACTGAGTGTATGATATTAGTATAAAAATGAAAATATTCAACATATAATACTGAGAGTAAATAATACAAGGATATAATTACTATATTATGCCAGATGGCCAGAGTCCTAGAAAAGTATAACTTATTAAAATTGACTTAAAATAAATAAAAAACTAATTATCTATTTTATCTTATTTATTTAAGTAATAAATAATATTACATCAGCAATGTAAAACTTTCTCAAAATTCCAGACCCAAATGACTTTACCAGGAACTTTTACCAGCATAAGCATAAAAATGAAAAGTGTTATACAACCTCTTCCAGAGAAGGATAAAAAAACACTACTCAACATATTTTCTAAGAGAAGCACAACCTTGATACTACACAAGAATATTAAGAGGAAAAGTACAAACCAATATCTTACACACAAAAAAGATGCAAAGACCCTAAACAAAATATTAAAAAAGCAATTCAAGTTCTGACATCAGAAACAATGAAAATCAGATTAGAACCATCTTTAAAGCATAGTAAGAAAAAAAACCATTAATCAAAAATTATACATACACTGAAAATATATTTTAAGAATGAAGGCTGGCCTTGGCCAACTGGTTCAGTGGACAGAGCATCAGCCCAGAGTATGGACATCCCAGGTTTGATTCCCAATCAGGGCATATAAGAGAAGCAACCATCAGCTTCTACCCTCTGCCTTCTGTCCCTCTTCCCATCCCATAGCCAGTGACTAGATTGGTCTTGGTCCTGGGCACTGAGGATAGCTTGGATGGTCTGAGCAGGTCAGCCTGAGGCACTAAAAATAGTTCAGTTGATTCAACATTGACCCAAGACAGGAGTTACTGAGTGGATCCCAGTCAGGGCATATGCGGGAGTCTGTTTATCTCTTTCTCCCCTTCTCTCATGAAAGAAAGAAGAAAAGAAGAAAGGAAGGAAGGAGGGAACAAAGGAAGAGAGAAAGGGAGGGTGAATAAATGCAAAGACTTTAGTTTTCTTTTTTGAGTGAGAGACACAGAGAGAGTGAGTCATATAGACAGGAGAGGAGAGAGATGAGAAGTATCAACTCATAGTTGTGGCACTTATGTTCATTGATTGCTTCTCATGTGTGCCTTGACTGGGGAGCTCCAGCCGAGCCAGTGACCCCTTGCTAAAGCCAGCGACCTTGGGCTCAAGTCATGGTAAAGACTTTATCAAACAAAGAAAATAAGAATTCACCCCAACAGATTAGCACAAGAAATGCTAAATAAAATTCTTCAGGCCAATGTGAGGTAATTCCAGATTAAAACTCAGATCTTTAAAGTCGAATGAAGAATACTGGATAATACATATTAGACTATTACTCCCCACAATTCTATAAAATAAATAGATCTGTTTAATATTTTAACAATATATTCTGAGATTAATAGTGTATTAGATGTAATATACTTGCCAACTATAGCACATAATAGAGAGGAAGGAGAGTATAAAGGAACAGGTGTGGTTGGAATGTGTCCACCCTTTACATGAGGTGTTACAATATTAACTGTTAAATGTATTAATTATGTACAGTGTGATTCCTAAAGCAACCACTAAAAAATAGTTAATAAATTAAAATAAAATCCTAATAGATAAGTTAAAATAGAATTCTAAAACAAGAATAACCACATAAAAATAGAATCTACCTTTTCAGATTCACCATTGCCCAGGGAATCCCAGTGGGTGTATTAAAGGCAGGAAGGAGTTTCTCAGCCAGCTGGACTGCTTTAATCTTGAATATCTGAGATAAAAACATGAATATTCATAAATTATAGCCATCACTATTTGCTGGTCTCTCCTACGATGCATATGTAAGATACTAGATACATGGAAGAAGTTCAGGGCAAAAATGCCATCTCTTCGGTACCATGTGGCAGACAGCAATCAGGGAAAATATAAACTGGATACTGAAGAAAGCTACCAAATGTACAGTGTGTCCGTAAAGTCATGGTGCACTTTTGACCAGTCACACGGTCAAAAGTGCACCATGACTTTACGGACACAGTGTATAATGGGCTGAAATTACAATTAATTGAAAGGGAAGGACATGGTTTTGGTGTTGCTAGTATCTGTATTTTAAGCTGGGAAAAGATCTAAGAGAAAATGTTATTAGGCTTTGAAATGTTCATCCATGATATACAAGACTAGAACAAAAGAGAAGCAATACAATCTGGATAAATACCCTTGAAGTACTATAAGCACATTTATGTCTCAACATTTGCAATCAAGGTTTATTCAAATTATTAAAGGAAAACAAAACATCTGTTCACATTTCAAGTTTAATTTTGAGAGTTATAAATGCTTTATCTCTTGGTCCTAGTTGTTGCTTTTTTTGGTACCTGAAACAATCAATTACCTAAATATCAGTGGTTTCCAGACTTTTAAAATCATATACCATTACCAAGATATAATATTTTTAGCACATTAAAATAGGTTTGTGCACCCTATCTTGGAGAATACTGACTCAGAGGCTCCAAACTAAGATTGGATCAAACATCTTATCAGGAAAAGTGGCTCATTCTCATATCTCTCAAGCCTATCCTCTCTCAAATTGATTTCAAATTAATTGGTTATTTAAGGTTCCATCTTTTCACTGTAGTCAAATGTTTTTCATAAAATATTCAAGTAAGTAACCAGGTGAAGATCTGGAACAGATCAAAGTTCTAAGCTAAGATTGTATTAAACAAAGCACATGAACATTACTGTGGGTAGAAAACATGGGAGAGAAAATGTTCAAGCAAAGAACCGTAATGCTAAGATAAAGGCAGGAGGCTAAGTTAAAGTAGCAAGGCTACTTAAATATGGCAAAACCTATTAGCAGAACTTTTAATTAGATATACTCACAGATTAACAATTTACCATGTCCTTGAAGATCTACTATAATACAAAAATCCCCCCAAAAATATAACAATTTATGATAAAAGTTTTAATAGAGACAGGGAATACGGTGACGGACTAGGCGGACGTACCAACTTCCAACTCCCAGAACCAAAGTGGATTATAACTCAATTTTAAGAACCATCATCGGGATAAACCAACTTTGAACTAAACTAAGTGGACTCTTCAACCAAGGAACACAGAAGAAGCCACATTGAGATTGGTAGGAATAGTAAAAATGCGAAGAGGGCTGCCCAGCTCCCCGGAGCAAATGGCAGCCCGGAGAGACCCGCGTGGCGGGAGGAGAGTTTGGCGGAGAGGGAAGGACCTGGGTTCCAAGAACCAAGACCCAGCCTATAGTCCCAGAGCCTAGAAGAGGCGTTTGGACAGTTTTGAGCTGTGAAACAAGTGAGGGAGCTCCCAGGCCTACAGTGTGGAGACTTAGGGCCCTTCCTACTCTGCCAAGGGTTGCTGAACCGTATGGTGGCGGCAGGACGCTGAAACGCGGTTCTGTCGGCGTGGGCGGAGGCCAAGCCGGTGTGAGCTCGATCTAGCCCAGCAGGGGCGGAGGGGACGTGCGAAAGCGGTCTGGCAGTTGCGGGCCCACCTGTAATCCCACCTGCGGGGACAAAGCGGGAGGCCAGGAACGGGCAGAGATCTGCTCTGCGACCATACAGAGGCCTGCCCTGACCACGGGGACGGGGCTAGGACCAGGGATGGGCGGGAACTCACGGCTGAGCTCACGCTACCAACCCGCCCAGCCAGAGAAACCACGGTTTGCCATCCTAGGTGCGCAAGCTGGCTAGAAACGTGGGGTGGGGCAGACCTCAAGACGAGCGGAAGCTCCAGCTGAGCGGGATCAGCAAACACGCCCAGCCCAATAAACATTGGTTTGCGACCCTGCGTAGAAGGGCCGTGGCCTAGAGGGCAGGGCTAAAGCTCCAAACGGGCAAAGGCTCACAGCTGAGAGCACATCAAAAGCCACGACCAACCCACGAAACTATGGTGAGCAGGCTCTGACTGCGGGGGGTGGGCGGAAGTCAGGAAACAGGCTGGGTCCGCAGCTGAGCAAAGGTGCTCACCTCTACCCTTGGTGCTGAGGCTTCTGGCTTGAGTGACAGCCCCTCCCGCGGAGGAGAGGCGGAAATCACAGCAAAAGCCTCAGCGGGCCAGTGCTGGCAACACCCATACCAAACCGCCCGAGGCAGCGACAGAGGGGGTGGCGGGCCTGCAGACAGACCACACTTAGAGAACACAAAGGCAACACCTACTGGATTCCAGTGGCCACAACTTGCTTATACAAAGACAAAATGCGTACGCAGAGGAATGCAAACCAAATGAATCAAGAGAAATCCCCAGAGAAGGACCTGAATGAACCAGATATAACCAAATTACCAGAAGCAGAATTTAGAATAATGATAGTTAGGATGTTCAAAGAAATAAGAGCAACAATGGATAGTTATTATGAACACCTAAATAAAGAGATAACAAGTATAAAAAACAAAATTGAAATAATAAAAAAGAATCAGACAGAAATGACAAATACAGTATCAGAACTGAAGACCACAATGGAAGGAATTAAAAGCAGGATGAATCACGCTGAAGATCGAGTAAGCGAGTTAGAGGATACAATAAACAAAGGCACAGAAGCAGAGAAGAAAAAGGAAAAGAGACTCAAAAAATGTGAAGAAACTCTAACAGAGCTCTGTGACAACCTGAAGAGAAACAATATTCGCATCATAGAGGTGCCAGAGGAAGAGGAGAGAGGACAGAAAATGGAAACTTTGTTCAATCAAATCATAGCAGAAAACTTTCCTAAATTAAGGCTGGGAAACACTCCACACGTTCAAGAAGCACACAGAACTCCATTAAAGAGAAACCCAAAAAGATCTACACCAAGACACATCATAGTTAAAATACCACAGCTAATGGATAAAGAAAAAACTTTAAAAGCTTCTAGGGAAAAAAAGGCTATCACCTACAAAGGAGCCCCCATAAGGATGACATCGGACTTCTCAACAGAAACACTTGAGGCCAGAAGGGAATGACAAGATATAATCAAAGTAATGCAGAACAAAAACCTACAACCAAGACTACTCTATCCAGCAAGGCTAACATTTAAAATTGAAGGAAAAATAAAGAGCTTCCCAGACAAAGAAAGCCTCAAGGAATTCACTAAAACCAAACCAATTCTGCAAGAGATACTAAGGGGCCTGTTGTGAACAGTTTAAAGGACGGAAAGAATATAGGAAAAGAAGAATACAGCTTTAAAGAATAAAATGGCAATAAACAACTACATATCAATAATAACCTTAAATGTAAATGGATTAAATGATCCAATCAAAAGACATAGGGTAGCTGCATGGATAAAGAAACAGGACCCATACATATGCTGTCTACAAGAGACACACCTTAAAACAAAAGACGCACATAGACTGAGCGTAAAAGGATGGAAAAAAATATTTCATGCAAATGGAAATGAAAAAAAAGCAGGGGTAGCAATACTTATATCAGACAAAATGGACTTTAAAACAAAGGCTGTAGTAAGAGATAGAGAAGGACACTACATAATGATAAAGGGAACAATTCAACAGGGAGATATAACTATTATAAATATCTATGCACCAAATATAGGAGCCCCGACATACATAAAGCAGACTTTGATGGATATAAAGGGCGAGATTAACAGCAATACTATCATAGTAGGGGATTTCAATACCCCTCTAACAACACTGGATAGATCCTCAAGAAAGAAAATTAATAAAGAAACAGCAGACTTAAAGGAGACACTAGATCAACTTGATTTAATAGATATCTTCAAACCTTTTCACCCTAAAGCAGTAGAATATACATTCTTCTCAAGCGCTCATGGTACGTTTTCTAGGATAGACCACATGTTAGGACACAAAAATGGTCTCAATAAATTTAAGAAGATTGAAATCATATCAACCATTTTCCCTGATCAAAATGCCATGAAACTAGAAATTAACCACAAAAGAAAAACTGAAAAATACTCAAACGCGTGGAAACTAAATAGCATGATATTAAATAATGAATGGATGAATGGATTAACAATGAGATCAAAGAAGAAATAAAAACGTTTCTAGAAACCAATGATAATGAGCATACATCAACTCCAAATTTATGGGGCACAGCAAAAGCAGTTCTGAGAGGGAAGTTCATTGCACTATAGGCATATCATAAGAAGCTAGAAAAAGCTCAAATAAGCAACCTGACCCTGCATCTAAAAGAACTAGAAAAACTACAGCAAAAAAAACCCAAGAAAAGTAGAAGGAAGGAAATAATAAAGATCAGAGCAGAAATAAATGACATAGAGGCTAAGGAAACAATACAGAGGATCAATGAAACCAGAAGCTGGTTCTTTGAAAAGGTAAATAAGATTGATGAACCTTTAGCTAGACTTACCAAGAAAAAAGAGAGAGGACTCAAATAAATAAAATTAGAAATGACAGTGGAGAAATAACAACTGACACAGCAGAAATACAAAGCATTGGAAGAAAATACTATGAAGAACTATATGCCAAAAAATTAGACAATCTCGGTGAAATGGACAAATTTCTTGAATCATATAATCTTCCAAAAATCAATCTAAAAGAATAAGAACACCTAAACGGACCAATTACAACAAATGAGATCGAAACAGTTATCAAAAAAATCCCAAAAAAGAAAAGTCCTGGGCCTGATGGCTTCACAAGTGATTTCTATCAAAAGTTCAAAGAAGAACTAACTCCTATCCTACTCAAGCTATTTCAAAAAATTCAAGAGGAAGGAAGACTTCCAAACTCCTTTTATGAGGCGAGCATAATTCTGACCCCAAAACCGGGCGAAGACAACACAAAGAAAGAAAATTATAGGCCTTTATCCCTGATGAATTTAGACGCTAAAATTCTCAACAAAGTATTAGCCAACCGGATCCAGCAATATATGAAAAAAATCATAAACCATGATCAAGTGGGAATTATTCTGGAGAGGCAAAGCTGGTTCAATATTCGCAAATCAATCAATGTGATTCATCACATAAACAAATGGAAGGTCAAAAATCACATGATAATTTCAGTAGATGCAGAAAAGGCATTTGATAAAATCCAGCACCTATTCATGCTCAAAACTCTCAGTAAAGTGGAAATACAGTGAACATTCCTTAACATGATAAAAGGCCATCTAAGACAAACCCACAGCAAACATCATACTAAATGGACAAAAATTAAAAGCAATCCCCTTAAGATCAGGAACCAGGCAGGGGTGCCCCCTTTCACCAGTCTTATTCAACATAGTTCTGGAAGTCCTAGCTATAGCAATCAGACAAGAAGAAGAAATATAAGGCATCCAAATTGGAAAAGAAGAAGTAAAACTGTTATTATTCGCAGATGATATGATATTGTATATTGAAAACCCTAAAATCTCAGTCAAAAAACTACTGGACCTTATAAATGAATTCAGCAAGGTGGCAGGATATAAAATTAATACTCAGAAATCAGAGGCATTCTATATACCAACAATGAACTGTCAGCAAAAGAAATTAAGGAAACAATCCCCTTCACTATTGCAGCCAAAAAAATAAAGTACCTAGGAGTAAATTTAACCAAGGAGGTTAAGGACTTGTACTCAGGCAATTATAAAACATTGATAAAAGAATTCAAGGAAGATACAAACAAGTGGAAGCATATACCGTGCTCATGGCTAGGAAGAATAAACATTATTAAAATGTCTATATATTGCCTGACCTGTGGTGGCGCAGTGGATAAAGCGTCGACCTGGGAACACTGAGGTCGCCAGTTCAAAACCCTGCACTGCTCTGGTCAAGGCACATATGGGAGTTGATGCTTCCAGCTCCTCCCCCCCTTTCTCTCTTTCTCTCTCTCACTCTGTGTCTCCTCTCTAAAATGAATAAAATAAAATAAATTAAAAAAAAAATGTCTATATTACCAAAAGCAATTTATAAATTCAATGCAATACCAATTAAAATACCAATGACATACTTCAAAGATATAGAAAACATATTCCAAAAATTTATATGGAACCAAAAAAGAACACGAATAGCCTCAGCAATCTTAAAAAGAAAAAATAAAGCAGGAGGTATCACTCTTCCAGATATCAAGGTTTACTACAAGGCCATTATACTCAAGACAGCCTGGTACTGGCATAAGAACAGGCACATAGATCAATGGAACAGAACAAAGGACCCAGAAATAAACCCACAGCTTTATGGACAACTGATATTTGACAAAGGAGGAAAGAACATACAATGGAGTAAAGACAGCCTCTTTAACAAATGGTGTTGGGAAAATTGGACATCTACCTGCAATAAATGAAAGTAGACCATCAACTTACACCATTCACAAAAACAAACTCAAAATGGATAAAAGACATAAACGTAAGCCGTGAAACCATAAGCATCTTAGAAGAAAACATAGGCAGCAAGCTCTCTGACATCTGTAGCAGCAATATATTTGCCGATTTATCTCCACGGGCAAATGAAATAAAAGGCAAGATAAACAAATCAAACTAAAAAATTTTTGCACAGCTAAAGACAATAAGAACAGAATAAATGACAAACCACATAATGGGAGAACATATTCGACAGCACATATGATAATGGGTTAATAACTAAAATTTATAAAGAACTTATAAAACTCAACACTAGAAGACAAACAATCCAATCAAAAAATGGGCAAACGAAATGAATAGAAATTTCTCCAAAGAGGACATACAGATGGCCAATAGGCATGTGAAAAAATGCTCAACATCACTAATCATTAGAGAAATGCAAATTAAAACCACAATGAGATATCACGCCACAGCAGTCAGAATTGCACTCATCAGCAAAACAACACAGAATAAGTGTTGGTGAGGATGTGGAGAAAAGGGAACCCTTCTGCACTGCTGGTGGGAATGCAGACTGGTGCAACCCCTGTGGAAAACAGTTTGGAGATTCCTCAGAAAATTAAAAATCAAACTGCCTTTTGACCCAGCTATCCCACTTTTAGGAATATACCCTAAGAACACCTTAGCACTGTTCGAAAAGAAGAAATGCGCCCCCATGTTCGTGGCAGCATTGTTCACCATAACGAAGATCTGGAAACAGCCCAAGTGTCCGCCAGAGGACGAGTGGATTAAAAAGCTTTGGTGCATATATACTATGGAATATTACTCAGCCATAAGAAATGATGACATCGTATCATTTATAACAAAATGGATGTACCTTGATAACATTATACGGAGTGAAATAAGTAAATCAGTAAAAAAGAAAAACTGAGAACAGCATGATTTCATACATAGGTGGGACATAAAAGTGAGACTATGAGACATGGACAAGAGAGTGGTGGTTACGGGGTGGGAGGAGGGAGGGAAGGTTGGGTTAGGGAGGAGGGGAGGGACACAGGGAAAACCAGATTGAAGGTGACAGAGGACAATTTGACTTTGGGTGACGGGTATGCAACACAATTGAATGATAAGACAACCTGGAGATGTTTTCATTGTACATATGTACCCTGATTTATTGGTGTCACCCCATTAAAATTAATAAAATAAAATTTAAAAGAAGTTTTAATAATTTTCTTATATTCATCTCATTAATTAGCAAATGTAAATTTAGTTCTCTTTGTACCAACATTTATATGTTAGTAAAGACATGTGACATTATATAATAAATAGTATTGCTTCTGTTTACCATAAGGACAAAGGGAGTAAATTCTTATCTAAAAACTAATATTATTGTCATGTATCTGTTAATCACATTTCTGTATCATATCTTTTCTACATAGAAAACTAATATTCAAAATGGTAAACTGTCTTACAAACATAAACTTTTCCTAAATAGAAAGTATTCTCTATTTACTTCCAGAAGTAATCAATGACGTATTTTCTACTTTCCAATTACCTGTGCCATTAACAGTTAACATATGTAATAGAGTTACACAGCCTCTAAAAAACAACTTTTTAATATCATTGAGAAAATTGTCCTTCTATACTATGCTTATCTTAATTTATTCACAAATATACAAACTCTTTAAAAAAGAAATACAACATAGTCTTATATTCCCTATATTCAAAACCATATTTTAGTAGACAATAGCAAGAATTAAAACAAATTAGATTTTAGTATGCAATGCAGACAAATAATACAAAATCCAAAGAGTATGAATTCTTTTCCAGTCCTATTCCTTAACTACAGAGTTCCTTCTACAATGCAAACAACAATCTGTTTCTTAAATATCTAGTAAATATTTTGTGCTAAATCAGTTCCATGTTATGCATGGTTCCTAGCTGTGTCACATCAGATCCTCATTTTTCTGGCTGCCCCAGAAACAAATTCTGTTATCATTTACACACACACACACACACACACACACACACACACACACACAGCCTTTGTGTTTGTCTTTCTCTCCCACACACAGAGTATTATACACTCTATTCTGAGCTTGCTTCTTTTACTTATTGTTCCCTGAGCTCTTTCCTTATCAGTCCACAAAAGTCTATCATCTCCTTATCTTTAGTAGCTGCAGAGTTTCCTCCTCTGTGGATATAGTATAATTTATTTAGTCAGTCCTCTATTAATACACATTTGTTTCCAAACTATGAGACTATGTAAGATAAATCCCAGAATTATTAAATCAATGGGTACATTCATTTGTAATTTGGAGAGTTAATGCCAATTTGTCCTCCACACGTTTTACTAATTTATATTCCTAACAGAATTTCAGTGGCTGTTTCCCTGTATTTTTGTTAACACCAAAGTTATTAAAATTTATATAACCAATCTGATATGAAAAAGAATATCCCATTGTCATTTTATTTTCATTTCTTTTATGATAAATGTGGCAGATATTAAACACTCATTCAGTCCTTTCAAGCATACCTTCATACACTGCAGAGGATAGAAAACTATACAACATTTCTCAGACTCCACTCCAGCTAAGGTTCTAGATAATGGCATAAGCATTGTCAAGTATACATACATATGCAATATTGGGAAATAAGAAGCAAATGATCTGAGGCAGTGGTCTTGCAAGCACAGTAGCAAAGGTGTCTGTTTCTTCTGTGGTAGCTCTAACAGAAGTTCTAGCAATTGGTCTTCATCTACATGGATACCTTGTAGACAATGAAGGCAATGGAGCTGGTGCTTGATCACCTGCACAGCATGCTTGGGAATTTCTCCTGGCTGCCTGGTTCCAAGCTATGTAACAAAAAGCATCTGATTTCATGTCCCTCCCAAAGATTCTGTTAGCTAGTCATTGGCCTTTAATAAGTCACCAGGTAAAACAGATTCTGTTTTCTGCAACTAGGACCTTTGACCAATAAGATCATGAAAGTAAATCAATTACTTGCCTGTTTAAGATTAAATGTTAAAAAACATTTATTTACAGAACAAAAACCTTTATGTATTCAATGTCCATTATATAAAATCTCTCAGTTCTCTTTATACTAAAACTGGTTCTAAATTTGAAAGAATTAGGACTGAAAAAATTATTCCTAGATCTGAAGAATGGGGCCAAACAGAAACAATGTGGCAAGATTACAAAGACCTTTAAAATATAAGCAATAAAACAAAGCAAGACAATAGATAACAAGAACCATGATAGATTCTTGAGAAGGAAAGTGATATTAGAATCCATGTGTGCTTCTGTTTTCTTTACTGGATTATTTAAATTACTAAGGTAATATACTCTTCAGCCTATTTTCAACCTAGCAGAATGAGAATGTTAACTAGAAGTCAAGTTTGGAATGCTGAAATGGCACCCCATCTCATTCAGAGTAAAAATCACAATCCTTTAAAAGGATATAAATCTTTAAGTGAGTGTTTCTATAGCCTCACTCCCTCCTTTGTTCCCCCTACAGGAACCTGCTTCTACCTTACTAACTTCTTTTGTTGATCTCTGAGAATGCTAGTGATGCTTTTGCTCCACTGTCTCTTCCTTTGCTATTCCTTTCAATTCAGTGCTCTTGTAACAGGACATCCACACAGTTCTCTCATCTCCTTAGGCCTTTACACAAATTTTACCTTGGCACATACTCACCTGACCATCCTATTTGAAATTAAAAGCCCTGTATTCCCTGTCATGCTTTATTTTTCTCCTTAGCACTTACCCTTTTTAGTGGATGTAGCTGTACGTGTCTATGTGTAAACACACACCCTCCCACATATCTATCTTGTTTATTGCCTGTTACCCCTACAGTAAAGGGCAGAAAATATTTTTGTTTTATTCACTGTTTTATACTTGGTACCTAGCATATAAGAGGTGCTCAACAAATGTCAAATAAATAAATTTAGGACGCCAAAGGGCACAGAGATTTATAATAAACAAGTAAATCACCTCTTTCTTTCATACCAACCCCTATCTTCTTGAAATAGCCAATGTTAATATACAAAGGTCTTAAGCACTTTTTAAGACAGTCTACAAAAACGTTAGAAAGATGACTATGACGCTAATGACAAACAGATATATTAACCCATTTAATGCTCACAACAACCCAATGAAATAAGTATCATTGTGACCATCATTCTACAGAGTAGAAAACTGAGGTATCAAACAGACAAGTTAACTTGCCCACAGTCGTGCGGCTAGTAAGCAGTAAGCCTAAACTTAAATCCAGGTAGTCAGATCTAGAGTCTGTGTTCCTGCTTGACTATTTCACTGTACAGCTTACCCTTGAACAACACTTAAACGATGAGCCCACATAGGCCAAACCTCTATTGTTTAAGGGTCAAGTACATTAAATACAGATATTGACATTTAAATATCAATATTTACTTATAGACATAGATATTTTAAGTTACATGTGAGCAAGTAGACTCCAACTCCTGTCAACTCTATGAATGAGTGGCGTCCACAATGTCCTGTCCTCACCAGCCCTGCTCAGCTCCTGTAGACTCATGCCATGGCTTCTTTCACAGAGTCAAACCACCTCATATTTGGTCTTTCTCTTTTCCTGCTTTCTATTTTTCCCAGCATTATTGTCTTTTCCATAGAACCTTGCCTTTACATGATGTCCCCAGAGTAAGCTTCTGCTCTGTCATTTTTGACTGCAGTGATATTTCAGGCTTAATTTGTCAAGGACCCACTTTCTCTTATCAGGGTATCTTCAGAGCTCTCTCTAACACCATATTTCAAATGAATCAATTTGTTCTCCATTAGCCTTCTTCCCTGTCCAATTTTTGAACCCATACACAGTAAGTAGGAACATGAGGGTGTATATGATCTTAGCCTTGGTCTGTAATGACACATCTTTGCTCTTGGTGCTTTCTCCTAATTCTTTCACAGATGCCCTTCAAATTTCAGCCTTTTCTTGATTGAATGGCCACAGTATCCATCTGAATTAATGACTGACCCACGGAAAACAAAACCTTCAGCAATTTAAATATTTTCATTGTCTATGTTGAAGTTATGCATTTCTTCTGTAATCATGATTTTTGTCTTCTTGTTCAAATGAAATCCTACTTTGGCACTTTCTTCATTCACTTTTGTCAGAAGTCAGTAACATCAGCTTGGTCCCACCCACCAGCCAGGTCAAGGAGAAAGAGATCCAAGATGGCAGCAGAGTAGGTGGAAGCTACACTCACCACCTCCCAGAACGAAAATGAAATTACAGCGAAATTATATAACAATCACCCTGAATACCCAGCGGAAAAATTGCTGAAGAGAAGTCTCATAACTAAGGATTTACAGAAGCCACATTAGACTGGTAGGAAGGGTGGAGATATGAAATGGCTGGCCCAGCACACATGGGCAGTGGCTCAGGTTCTGGAGTAAGAACCTGCTGCAGGGGGCTCACCCTGAGATGGATGGGATCTAAACCCAAGCAGGGCATAGCAGGGCACCCTGCCCCAGAGCATGAGAGCTGGGAAGAGTTAGCTAAATAACGAACATCTGGCTGTGTAAAGTACAGCAGTTTGCCAGAGTCTGGCAAAAAGAGACAGGAGTCTGCTAGAGACACAGGTGGCTGCTTAATTGGCCCATGCACAACATTTCATTTGCAACCACTCACTCTGAGCTCCAGTGAAGGGAAAGTGGAGCTGTATAGAGCTGTGTGAGAAGAGTCTGGGGCTTGTTCCTCTGGGGAGAGAGCTGAAGGGAAAGCCAGCAGGATCCCTGTGCCAAGTTATTCTCCCATATAGCAGAAACCATCTTTCTCGGGTGGAGCACTCCCTGCCATGAGGGTTCAGTCTGGGAGAAAGCAAAAGCCCCACCCTTTGGATTCCCTCTAACCCCATCCTGTGGAGCTTACAGCTACTGAGGAGTGGAGCCTAAAGGTAGCTGGAAGGTAGAGGCAGATCTTGGGGTGTTTTGCTGACCTGTCCCGGGCCCAGTGAGGGTAAAAAAAGAGCCTAGGCACACAGCTTGGTCTTTGCTGCATGCACCTAGGCCTAACAAAGGAAGCCACAAATGATGGATTGCTTGCAGCTCCAAACATGTTGTCATGGGCCAGTCACAGGCAGCATCCTACATTGGCCTGCACCAGAGAACCTCCTAAGAGGCCCAGAACAAACACACCCAGTGGCCAGCTTCGAATAACATCAGACAGAATCTAATAAGCTTCACAGGCAGCATGTACAAAGGGAGATCTCAGCATGCACCAAACCCTGCTGAGGTGAATTCTGCTCCAGGTGGTCAGCACCTGCACAGCAGCTTGCATGCCTTCATCAGGGTTGAGCCTCACAGTCAGCTAGCCTACGGGCTGATCCCACGCATAAACAAGCCAGTAGCCATCAAGATTCAATTACAGCAGGAGAGCCCACATTACCCATACCAGGTACATCGCTGGAGCTCCCAGCTCAGGTGGTCAAGAGGACTGTATAGGGTCGGTGGCTAAGGGGGGTGGTCACGTGGGGAACTCAGAGCCCAGCTTTTGTCTGGGATCGCCCACATGGCCAGGCACGCCAGAACTACACTTCCCAGAAATCTTTGGGAGAAAAGCGACCGTCAGCCAGTGAGATTTCACTACATCATATTAGCTGGACGACCCTGGAAGGGCCCCTTTTTAAATCTGGGGCCATGCGGTCCCCACACACGAGATTCCTGGCATTCATCTTCCATGCTAGTGAGTCTCATCCAAGAAGTGCTCTGTACCAAATAAAGCCTTAATAATCAACACTTAGTGCAGTGGTTCTTAACCTGTTTTGAGGTACCGAACCCACCAGTTTCATATGCGCATTCACCAAACCCTTCTTTAGTGACAAATAAAATATGATTTTTTTTCCATATTCAAGACATAGGTATATGTTTTTTTACTGGTACACAAAATGAGCCGCGCATGAACATCACCTTGCTCAAAGAACAAAACCAACAATGTGCATGAACTCACAACAAATTACGGTATTACTTTATTCTGGCTTCCGCGGCAGAGGCTTCTCCGAACCCCTGAGACTGACTCATCGAACCCCTAGGGTTCGATAGAACCCAGGTTAAGAACCACTGACTTAGTGACTATGCTGATTTTTCTCCTTCCTCGGTGGGGAAAATACGTTACATTTTGGTGCAGAAAACCCGGGAGGAGTTTGAAGTCTTCAACTCTTTCTCCGTCCCCTCTGAGAAAGAACCAGGACCCAGGATATCCGACCAACCTTCCACCTCAATGCACGGTGCGGTAAGCTCCCTGCCTCCAAACACCCCTCAGGTTCTTTCCACTGAGGCTCCCTGTCCGAAAACCATAGCTACATCAGGGAAGCCTTTTCCATACGAGTGCATGTGTGGCCTGGAGACATCCAAGCACATATCCACTTTCTCTATCCGTTCTGTGGCCAGAGTCTGAGTTTTGGTACACGAATACTCACCTCTTGACCATTCTCCGAGAACTGAGGGTGACCATGGGAGCAAAGGGATCCAAGCCTGACTCTAAAACACCCCTGGGGTGCGTTATCCGAAACATCCCAAACATTGATCCCTCCCTAAAAAAGAAGAAACTAATTTTCTTCTGCAGCATAGCCTGGCCACAATACCCACTGGATAACCAGACCAGGTGGCCTCAGGAAGGAAGTTTCGATTTTAACATCCTTATTGGTTTACAGAACTATTGCCAAGAAGTTGGAAAATGGACAGAGATTCCTTACATACAGGGGTTTCTTCATTTGCGTTCTTGTCCTAATCTCTGCTCTGGCTGCTCTACATGCAGGTCTTTCTGGCCAGAGAAATCTCAGCTAAACTCTCCACTCCAGATCTTTCCTCCTTTGCTGACTCCCCTGAGGAACTTTGTTCCCCTCCTGCACTACTCCCTCAGTTCCATCTCATCTCTTCACTGAATCCTGTTTCTCTTCGCCTGCAAACGCTGATCCCTCTCTCTCCTGACCCCTGTTAGCACTCACACCGGATCCCACTCCAGGCCACAAGAGGGAGCCGACATCCTATGCCCTCCCACGAGGAGGACGGAAGGGGTCGTTAGGGTCCATGTTAGGGCCTTTCTCCCTCTCTGGTCTGTCTGCAATCAAAAAGCGTTTGGGCTCCTATTCTTCTAATCCTACCAACTATACCAAGGAATTCCAATATCTCACTCAGGCATATGACCTTACTTGGCATGATCTCTATATTATTATGTCTTCTACCCTCACCCCTGACGAATGAGACCGGATCCAGACAACAGCGTGAGCTCATGCAGATAAGGTCCACATCTCTAACATTCAAATGCCGGTGGGCCCAGAGGCAAGCCCTGACACAGACCCCAACTGGGATTACCAGAAGGAACAATCAGGTAGGAGATGACGCTATCAGATGGTTGAATGTCTTATAGCTGGCATGCAGGATGCAGCACAAAAGGTAGTTAACTATGACAAATTAATAGAAATTACTCAAGGACCTGAGGAAAATCCGGCTCTCTTCTTAAATCGCCTCCCTGATGCTATGGTCCTGCATACTCATTTAGACCCTACTTCCAGTGCCGGGGACACTGTATTAGCTACTCACTTTATTTCCCAATCGGCCCCAGACATTTGGAAGAAACTTAAGAAGGCAGAGGAGGGCCTGCAAACCCCTATCGGAGACGGAGACCCGATGAACATGGCATTTAAGGTTTTTAATGGTCAAGAGGAACAGGCTGAGGTTTTTCGCCAGGTCCCCATGCTGCAGAAGGTAGCACTCCAAACCCAGGCTATTGTGGCAGCTCTTAGG
The DNA here is from genome assembly GCA_037038555.1 of Rhynchonycteris naso. Classification (NCBI taxonomy): domain Eukaryota; kingdom Metazoa; phylum Chordata; class Mammalia; order Chiroptera; family Emballonuridae; genus Rhynchonycteris; species Rhynchonycteris naso. The sequence continues at coordinate 131,269,644 of CM072998.1, forward strand.
CCAGAGCAACAAGGGCAAAGCACAGGAAGTGCTCGACCTAAGTCTGGGCCACAAACAGGATCCCCACCAGGAGCTTGCTTTAAGTGTGGCAAGGAGGGTCATTGGTTTTGGCAATGCCCCTGCCCGAGACTACCCAACAAGCCTTGTCCTAAGTGTAAGCAGCCTGGTCACTGGTGGAGTAATTGCCCCCTCTGGACAGCAGGCACATCCTCGGCGTCTCAACGTGTAGGACAGGCCGCTCAGATGGGAGGTCCAACTGGCCAAGACTCATTGTTCGAACTCCTAGGCCTCGTGGACAACTGATGCAACCCAGACTCGGAGACCCCCCTCACTCTCTCTGATCCACGGGTGAAGCTACAGGTAGCGAGTAAATCCATTTCATTTCTTGTGGACACGGGGGCTACCTTTTCTGTTTTGCCATCACACTCTGAACCTCTAGTTCCCTCACAGGTCTTGGTTATGAGGGTTGATGGGACCCCTTCTTCTCCTCTTCGTATACTAACCTTGACATGCAGTCTGGATGGAATCCCCATTTCACACTCATTGTTAGTCATACCATCGTGCCCTGTACCCCTTCTGGGTCGAGACATTCTACACAGCTGACAGCATCTACTCACCTAATCCTGCCACTCCTGACTGAAGGCTCTCCTGCTACTGTAGATCACCCTAACCCAATCATGCCTCCTATTCCACCAGATGTTGTCAACCCTCAGGTCTGGGACACTTCTACCCCTGTGGTAGCAACCCACCACCCACCTGTATGCATCCACTTAAAGAATCCCTCCCTATTTCAGCAAGTCACCGACAGGGCCTTAAACCAATAATTACCCATCTCTTGAACCAAGGCTTTACTCATCCCCACAAATTCTCCCTGCAACACCCCCATCCTTCCTGTTCGAAAACCTTCAGGAGCTTATAGCCTCGTACAAGACTTACGCCTAATCAATGAGGCAGTAGTTCCCCTCCATCCAGTGGTCCCTAACGCTTACACCTTACTGTCACACATTCCCTCACACACCACTCACTTCACGGTCTTAGATCTCAAGGATGCCTTCTTTACCATTCCTCTACAGTATAGAGTCTACACCCTGACTCTTACTTTTTGTCTGCTGTTACATGGACTGACCCGAACACTAATGAAGCCCAGCAGCTTACGTGGACTGTCTTACCCCAGGGGTTCAGAGACAGCCCACACCTGTTTGGACAGGCGCTGGCTTGGGATTTAGCTGCATGTGATCTCGCGACAAGTACTCTCTTACAATATGTAGATGATCTACTTCTCTGCAGCCCTTCCCTGTCTGCCTCAAGAAGACACACTGCCACCTTTCTCAACTTCCTTGCCATGAAGGGATATTGTGTCTCCCTACTAAGGCTCAACTTCACTCTCAGTCTGTAGTCTATTTAGGCATCACCTTAACCGCTACTACTCGAGGTCTCACCCTAGATCGAACTCGGACCCTCCGCAGTCTTCAACCACCTACCACTGCTGATCAGTCTTTCTCTCCTCAGTCTAATAGGCCTCTTTAGACAATGGAATCCCAATTTTGCTCTCTTAGCCAAACCCCTCTACAAGGCTGCAAAAGAGACTCCCACGGGACCTCTCACATCCTCCAACACCGTCAAAAGGACTTTCTCTACCCTTCGAGATGCCCTTATTTCTCTCCCCCCCCCCTTGCTTTACCTGACTCCAGACGCCCCTTCTATCTTTTCACTGATGAAAAGCACGGTAATGCTGTTGGCGTGTTAACTCAACCTGTGGGACTTACATACCGCCCTGTGGCATACCTCTCTAAACAACTGGACACCACCGTCAAAGGCTGGCAGCCCTGCCTCCGGGCACTGGGCGCAGCAGCTGAACTCACCAAGGAGGCTGCTAAGCTCACCCTTTCCCAACCAATCACTGTCTTTTCCTCCCACAGGCTCATTGACCTCCTTTCACACAAGTCTCTTTCTCCGTTAAGGCCTTCCCGCTTACAAGAATTTCACCTCCTATTCATCGAAAACCCTTCCATCACTCTTTTACCCTCTCCCCAACTCAACCCAGCCACTCTACTGCCAGCTCCGACGACACTTCCGGAACCCATCTTGTACGGAACTAATAGATTTTTCTCAACAGACCCCAAGATGGATTATCAAATTCTCCTTTAAAAGATCCAGATCTAATACTCTTTGTGGATGAAGTTCTGTACAGGGACCTGACGGACGACGACGGGCGGCCTACGCGGTGGTCACCACCTCCTTCACCCTAGAAGCTCAACAGCTGCCAGAGGACACCACCTCCCAGAAAGGAGAGCTGATTGCCCTTACGCGGGCACTCACCCTGGCCCAAGGAAAACGTGTAACTATATATATTGACTCTAAATATGCTTTTCTTATCACCCACAGCCACTCCGCCCTCTGGAAGAAAAGAGGCTTCCTCACTACCAAGGGATCCCCCATAATCAATGCTACCCTCATTTCTAAACTTTTACAGGCATTACAGCTTCCCACTGAGGTGGCTGTGGTACATTGTAGGGGCCATGAAACCTCTCAAGACCCTTAGGAAATGCCCAGGCCGATGCGACGGCTCGAAACCTCACCCTGGAAGCCTTCCCCACACCTCTCATGTTTCTCCCCACCTCCTTGAAACCTTCCTACACTCCTGAGGAAGAACAGACCGTCCTCAAAAAAGGTGGAGACGTGTGCAACCAGGGGGTGAATATTTCTCGGAGATAGAATTGCCTTACCAAAAGGACAGGCTGAAACTCTCCTTTCTGATATCCACTGTTCCTTACACATAGGGCCAAAAGCTCTCTATCGGTTCTTGCAACCACTCTCTTTCTTCCCAGGCCTCCAGCAGACTATTGAAAAGGTAAATGCAGCATGCACGGTCTGTTCCAAAGCCTCTACACAAGGGGGACTCTGCCCCCGCTTCCCTACTCATCAACTGAGGGGGCACATGCCAGGCCAGGATTGGCAAATTGACTTCACTCACATGCCCCCTCACAAAAAAAACTCCGTTATCTCTTAACCTTTGTGGATACCTTTTCAGAGTGGATAGAAGCCTTTCCCACCTCTCAAGAGACAGCAGACACTGTTGCCTCCATTCTCATTGAACACATCATCCTGCAGTTTGGACTGCCAACTACTATCCAGTCAGACAATGGCCCGGCTTCACTGCCCAAATAGCCCAACAGGTTGCCGCCTGTCTAAACATTACCTGGAAACTCCACATACCCTATCGCCCTCAATTGTCGGGTAAGGTGGAAAGGGGCCATTGCATCCTGAAAGGTCAGCTAACTAAACTTTCCATCGAGACCAGACTCTCCTGGCCAACCTCCTCCCCCTGGCACTCACCAGAATCAGGGCAACCCCACGAAACCCCATTGGACTCAGTCCCTTTGAGGTGTTTTATGGTAGACCATTCCTAATTAACCGTAACTTACCTATCAACCACCCTCCTCTTGCCGCATACCTCCCCTTTCTGTCTTTACTGTGCCATCTTCTCAGGGAGTATGTGGACCGGACCATTCCTCCCATAGGGGACCCAGATGAAGCACACCCAACAGTCCCCCTCCAACCAGGAGACAGGGTTCTTCTTAGGGAGCTCCAGCCTGGCTCCCTACAGCCCAGATGGACAGGACTCCATACGGTAATATTGACTATTCCTACCGCAGCTAAACTCCTAGGGCAAACATGTTGGTATCATGTCTCTCGTCTCAAGCTTGCTCCCATGCAGGACTGCTGGCAGTCAGAACTATTGGGCCCTACTCGTCGGCGGCTCACAAAAAGGATGGGGCCTGCAGATCCTGGTGGTCTTGTCTCTCCTACTAGGAACCTGTCACTAGAGTGAGCTAAAATGGGGAGCAATGCTGCCACAGTAGGACTGGCCTGACGAAAGAAGCTTTAATCTCCTTAACTGTCTGCGAGGAAAATGAAGCAAGAATCTCTCCTCCTACAACCTGCTTAACTCCTACTGGCAGCCACCCATTCTCACCTAGGCTACCCCTATCCTAAATCCTCTTCTAATTATCAGTGTATAACTCATATGTGTTTCTTTTTTAAATTCTTACAGAAGCGCATCCACGAAGTTTCTCAACTCCCGGCCAAACTGATGTTCCTCCTGACTCCCCTCAAAGCCACCACCAGCCAACCTCCCCCTCCCCACGATGCCCCTAATCAGCAGGAAATAGTCAGACGGATAAATGGCACCCCTTTCCTATTTAACCAAAAAGGCTGGAATATAGGATCGGTGGCTAAGGGTGGTGGTCACATGCGAACCCAGAGCCCCAGTCTTTGTCTGAGATTGCCCACATGGCCAGGCACACCAGAACTACACTTCCCAGAATCCTTTGGGAGAAAAGCGACTGTCCGTCAGTCAGTGAGATTTCACTACGTCATATTAGCTGGACGACCCTGGGAAGGCCCCTTTATAAATCTGGGGTCATGCGGTCCTGCACAAGATTCTTGGCATTCATCTTCTGTGCTAGTGAGTCCCATCCGAGAAGCACTCTGTACCAAATAAAGCCTTAATAATCAACACTTAGTGGCTATGCTGATTTTCCTCCATCCTCGGTGGGGAAAATACCTTACAGACTGCACCATGGACTTCACAGGAAACCTGCTATAGAAAGCCACCCCACAAAAATAAGGAATCATAGCAGATCTATCTAATATATAGAAACAGACACAAAGAGGAGCCAAAATGGAGACACAAAGAAAAAACTCCAAATGAAAGAACAGGAGAAATCTTTAGAAAAAGAGCTAAATGAAATGGAAGCAAGAAATTTATCACATATAGAGTTCAAAGTAATTGTGATAAAGATGCTCAACAGCATGTAAGAGGACACAGAAACCATAAAAAATGACAAGTCAGAAATGAAAAATACAATTATCTGAAATAAAACATACAATGGAAGAAATAAACAGTAGGTTGATGAAACAGAGGATCAAATGAGTGATTTGGAAGACAAGGTAAGAAAAAACACCCAATCAGAGCAACAAAAAGAAAAAGGTATTTTAAAATGAGGACAGATTAGGAGATACACCTCCCCCTACTGAAGCTGAGAAAGCACCCCACCCCTGTAGAGCAGCTGGCAGAAACTGCCTTCAGATTCTCAGAGGTCACACCCACGGCATTCCTGGATACAGTTTTATAATAAGCCCCCTGCTGAGATCAGTAAACAAGCCTACCACTGAGTTAAGTAAACTGAAAACATACAAATCAAGACTTCAAAGTGGCTCTACTAGGTAAGGAGACCACAACTGGAACAAGCTTGCAAGCCTCACACAGAAACAATGAGAAGACAGAGAAACATAAGTCATATGCTTCAACAAGACAAATCCTCCGAAAAAGATCTGGATGAAACGAAAATAATCAAATTACTGGATACAGAGTATAAAATAATGGTTGTTAGGATACTTAAGGATCTCAAAGCTACAATGGATGGACTTAATGAACACCTCAATAAAGAAATTGTAAGCATCAAAAAGAACACGTAAATCATAAAGAAGAACCAGACAGAAACACAATATCAGAAATGAAGACTAAACTAGAAGGAATTAAAAGAAGGTTGGATGAAGCAGAGGATCAAATCAGCGACTTAAGAGGACAAGATAAGCGAAAACACGGAAGCAGAACAGCAAAAAGAAAAGAGGATCAAAAAGTCTGAGGAAACTCTAAGAGAGCTCTGTGACAACATGAAGAAAAAAAATATCCACACAATAGGGACTGAACTCTCATGGCAATTGAAGAAGAGAAAGAACAAGGAATAGAGAACCTATATGAAGAAATTATAGCTGAAAATTTCCCTAAATTGATGCAGGAAAGAGTCACACAGGTTTAAGAAGCAGAGAGAACCCCATTAAAAAAGAACCCAAACAGACCTACACCAACACACATCATAATCAAAATACCAATGCTAAGAGATAAAGAATACTAACAGCTGTAAGAGAAAAACGGTCAATCACCTACAAAGGAACCCTAATAAGGATGACATCCGACTTTTCAACAGAAACACTTGAGGTCAGAAGGGAATGGCAAGACATATTCAAAGTAATGAAGAACAAGAACCTACAGTAACCAAGACTTCTTTATCCAGCAAGACTATCGTTTAAAATGAGGACAGTTTAAAGGGCTTTTTGGGACAACATGAAGTGTTAACAACATCCACATCATAGGGGTACCAGAATAAGGGAGAGAGCAAGAGATTGAAAACTTATTTGAAGAAATAATGACTTAAAATTTCCCTAACCTGGTGAAGGAAAAAGACACACAGGTCCAGGAAACAGAGTCCCAAAGAAGATGTACTCAAAGAGGTCCATACCAAGACATATCATAATCAAAATAACAAAGATGAATGACAAAGAAAAAATCTTAAAAGCAGCAAGAGAAAAAAAAGAACATACAATGGGGGTAAAGATAGTCTACTCAACGCATGGCATTGGGAATACTGGACAGATAAGTACAAAAAAGTAAAACTATACCACCTTTTTACACCATACACATTCGAATAAACTCAAAATGAATTAAAGACTTAAATGTAAGACTCAAAACCATAGGCAGTAAAATTTTACACATTTCTTGTAGCAATATTTTTTCTGATATATCTCCTCAGCAAGGGAAACAAAAGAGAAAATAACAATGGGACTACCCACACCAAATTAAAAAGTCTTTGCACAGCAAAGGAAAAAGATCAACAAAATGGAAAGGCAACCCACTGAATGGGAGAACATAATTCACCAATACAGCTGATAAGGTGTTAATATCCAAAATTTATAAAGAACGTATAAAACTCAACCAAAAAGCAAACAATCCAATTAAAAAATGGGCAAAGGACCTAAATAGACACTTCTCCAAAGAAATGTCCGGCCAACAGGCATATGAAAACATGCTCAATGTCACTAATCATCAGAGAAATGCAAATTAAAGCCACAATGAGGTTACCTTATACCTGTCAGAATGGCTATCATCAATAAATTAACAAACAAGTGTTGGTGAAGATGTGGAGAAAAGGGAACCTTCTGCATTGTTGGTGGGAATGCAAATTGGTGCAACCACTGTGGAAAGCAGCACAGTTTGCTCTAAAAAATAATAAAATAAAAATGGAACTGCTTTAAAACTCAGAAATTCCACTTCTGGGAATTTATCCAAAGAAACCTGAAACATTAATTTGCAAGAATATATGCACCCTATATTGACTGCAGAGTTATCTGCAATAGCCAAGATTTGGAAGCAGCCCAAATGCCCAACAGTAGGTGAGTGGATAAAAAGCTATGTTACGTGGCCCTGGCCAACTGGCTCAGTGGTAGGGTGCATGCCCAGCGTGTGCAATGCCCAGGTTCGATTACTGGTCAAGGCACACAGGAGAAGCGCCCATCTGCTTCTCCACCCTTCCCCCTCTCCTTTCTCTCTATCTCTCTCTTCCAATCCCGCAGCCAAGGCTCCATTGGAGCAAAGTTTGCCCGGGTGCTGAGGATGGCTCCATGGCCTCTGCTTCAGGCATTAGAATGGCTCCAGTTGCAACAGAGCAACGTCCTAAATGGGCAGAGCACCCCCCACCCTCAGTGGGCTTGCCGGGTGGATCCCAGTCAGGCACATGTGGGAGTCTGTCTGTCTCTTTGCTTCTCATTTCAGAAAAAATACAAAAAAATTAAAATAAAGCTATGGTACATTTACACAATGGAATAGTTCTTGGCTGTAGAAATAAAAAAATTAAAAGAAGGAAATCTTACCCTCTTTGGCAGCATAATTGACCTTAGCATTATGCTAAGTGAAATAAGCCAGTCAGAGAAAAAGTACCATATGATTTCACTCATATGTGGAATCTAATGAACAAAATGAACTAATAAGCAAAATAGAGACAGCCCCTTTAGAAGGCAAGCTGAGAGCTGTTGGGGGTGGTGCTAAGTGGGGGCAGGGGTGGAGATATTTAACAAGAGAAAAAACTCATGTACACAGACAACAGCTTGGCGGGGAGAAATGGAGGAGGATATGGGGGGAAAAGTGGTAATGGACAGACTTGACTTGGGGAAGTGAATACACAATACAGTATACAGATGATGTGTTGTAGAATTGCGCACCTGATACTTGTATAATTTTGTTAACTAGTGTAACTCCAATACATCAATAAAAAAGAAAAAAAATAGTTACAAAAATAAATCCATCAGGAATGTTATATTATATTTTGGCACTATTATTCTTTTTTTTTTTTTTTATAGTTATATTTTGTTTGTTTTTGTTTTTTTTTTTAAGTTTTTTTTTTTTAATACAATTTTTTAATTTTATTCATTTTAGAGAGGAGACACAGAGTGAGAGAGAGAAAGGGGGGAGGAGCTGGAAGCTCAACTCCCATATGTGCCTTGACCAGACCAGTGCAGGGTTTTGAACTGGCGACCTCAGTGTTCCCAGGTCGACACTTTATCCACTGCGCCACCACAGGTCAGGCCTGGCACTATTATTCTTTTAATGATCGTCTTCCAGTTTAACTCTAATAATGATTGATGTTAACAGTTTATGGTCAGTACAATCTGTTCCTCATTTTGTTTTGGCAGAGAAAGTACAGCTTCTCCATCTCCTGCTTCTAGTTACACAGTCTGTTTGATTTCTGTATTGGCCATCTGGTGATGTCCATGTATATAGTTGTCTGAGCATGTGTTTGTAATGAACAACCTGTTCCATGGACCAATCTCATTCATTTCTGACTTGTAGTCCAAATTTTCTGATGACATTTGATTCTGCTATATTCCTACTTCTGCCATCCAGTCTCCTATAATTATCATCCTGGCTTGTTATGGTTTGTGATCAATTTTTTCTTGGATACTTGTGTAAAAGCAGTTGGAGCATAGACTTGAATGATGGTTATGTAAACAGGTTTTCCTAAAAGTCTGATTGACCCACACACGCTACACCTTGCCTAAATATTAAAGCCATTCCATTTCTTTGTTGTATGTGTCATTTCCAGAATAAAACACTGCAGTTGCGTGACTGGAAATGTCCCATGCCAGTCCATTTTAGCTCATCAAGCAACGTAATGTTAAGATGGTCCCTTTTTTGCTCTACAATTTCCAGTTTACCTTGGTCCATGCTTATTGTGTACCATGTTCTGATTGCACATGCTGTGCAAGCAGTGACCTTTCCTTTCACCTTGGCACACAGCAGCCACTAGACCTCCTTCAGCTCTGGTCTAGCTGCATCCCTGCAAGCATAGCTGCAAGGACCTGGGTAAGGAATAGTCAGGGCCTTGTATTCTTCATATTCCCAGCAAAAGTGAGCAAGGACATTCAAGCACTATGATTGACTGCTTTCCTAACCCTTCACATCAGCAGTTGTAACACCTCCTTCCTGTAGCAACAGATGAATCCACTTTGCAGTTTTTCAACACCTGCAGAATCAGTTTCATCACCCTAAACCCTCATTCCAGGGACAGCAGCAGGCACATCACCTGCAGCACACAGTCATGACAGGTCTGTTTCAGCTCTGCATAGCTCTTCCTCTTAAAGTTTCTAAGATTGAGTAATGAAACCTTACCCCTTATTCCCTCAGTTCTGGTTGCTTCCTGTAGGAGCCACTTCCGTGATACTTTATTCTTTTTTTAAATTAAAATATAGTTCATGTACAATATTGTATTTATTTTATGTATATTCTATATTTTATATAGATTCTATACTTTACATGCCTTATAATGAGTTGTCTAATTACCATCTGTCAGCATAAAGTTATTACAGTATTATTGACTATACTTCCTGTGATGTACATATTATTCCCATAATGTATTTATTTCATAACTGGAAGTTTGTGCCTTTCCCTCCCCCTCACCTAGCCCCTCTCCCTTTATGCCCTCCCCCTCCAATAATCATCAGCTTGTTCTCTGTATCTCTGAGTCTGTTTCTGTTTTGTTTTTATTCCACATAAGTGAAATCATATAGTATTTGTCTTTCTCTGACTTAATTCACTTTGCATAATACCCTTTAGGTATTGTTTTTAATCTAGCACTTATCAAGTTAACTTTATGCCTAGTTATTATTAATTCTTTATATTAAATTCTGTTCAAATAACTGGCATAGTTTCTACCTCCTAACTGGACCCTGAATGATAAATAAATAAGCCATATTTTTATTATGTATGCTTATTTTAAAAACCAGAAAAATAGGCCTGACCTGTGGTGGTGCAGTGGATAAAGCATTGACCTGGAATGCTGAGGTTGCCGGTTCAAAACCCTGGGCTTGCCCGGTCAAGGCACATACGGGAGTTGAAGCTTCCTGCTCCTCCCCCCTTCTCTCTCTCTCTCTCCCTTTCCTCTAAAATGAATAAATAAATAAAAATAATTTAAAAACCAGAAAAATAAAAAATATAAAAGAAAAATGTTTTAAATCTTGCATGGTTCCTGCATATTTTGATAAATTTATATCCTCTTTTTTTCTATATATACTTATAATTTTTAAGTAGCTGGATTTTTATTCCTATCTTTTCCTGCTACTAACATTACACAAGTACCTTTCCAATTTTTAAAAAATTGTCTACTTTACTGTATCCATTTCCTCTCCTCCTACTCACTCCTCGACCTATCCCAACATGGCTTCTGCCCCATCATTTCACTGAAATGAATCTTGCAAAGAATTAGCCACACATCTAAGTAAAAAGCATTTTTAGTCATTACTGGGCAGTTCTTCACTTCTGTTCAGTAGTCCTAAAATACCCCTGCCTCCTTCACTGACTTATCCTTCTCATATCTAACCTTTAATGTTGTGTTTCTCTTCCTAGCCCCTACACTGCACATGTGAGCAATTTCACATGTGATTTTTTTCCATTATCAGCTACACAGCAACTGACTCCCAAATTTATAAATCGAGTCAAGACTTCTCCAAAGAGCACCAAATCTACTGCTGTCTACTACCTATTTCCACTTAGATACAGCAAAACCCCTCAAACTCAAAATACTTAAAATGAACAATGATCTTCCTCCCCCAATCCAGTATTCTTTAAGTATTCTATATATAATAACTGTCAGATCATCAGTCTAGTTCAAAACCCAGAAATCTGGAGATAAGACCAATTCCTCCTTCTGCCTCATTTTCCCTCCAAATTATCACTAATCCTTTTGAATTTACCTCCCAAATCCCTTAAAGTCATTAATATCTTTCATCTCTACAACCCATCTTAGTTCAAGTTACCTTTATGTATTACCCAAAATACTGCAGTGACTAACTGACTAGATGAATGGAACACACACACACACACACACACAGAGCAAGCATACTTTCTAGTTAAAATATAACAAACTTATGTTCATAGTTCTATAGCATTCTATAGTAAGAGATATAGTAATTACTCAACCATTCCCCCCTAGGTCTTTTCAAATATTGACTACTATAAACACAATAAAATCTCCTTCCTAAGTATACCTCATGTATCCACATTTTTACTCTTAGGAAGTATATTCCTAGAAGTGAATTACTGTGTCAAAGAGAATTTTAAATTTTAAATGTTTACTTGACACTTTCAAATAATTTTCCAGAAGCTGTATCTTTTGTACGCTTTCCAACAGCTTACCATACATTTGTTAAAATTAAAACTACACATTTCCATACATTGAAAGTGGGTGCATTTTATTGTGTGTAAATTAACCTCAACAGAGTTGCTTGAAGTTCTTTCCTAGATGGAAAGTAAAAGGATGAGAGTTTATTTCTGTCAGAAAATTATGGAATAGCTCTACAAAAATACAAAGAAGAACAATGTGGTCTAAATACATAGTCTCGTGTATGCAGAATTTGAGGTTTTCTTCTCTGCTCCCTCATTCCTGGGTTTCACTCCTAAATTTTGAACTCCTATGGTAGAAGACTCCAAACATTGTCTTCTGATTTGTCCAACCAGTAATTATAACCATAATCATCAACTATGAATTGGTATTAGTTCTGTGACTTCAAACATGTATACATGTATGATTGTGTACAAACTTGTATACGAACTCACACATTTAAGAGAAGAATGTTGAGAAGTGTATTTTAAAATGTTATTTGGGTCAGCAAAGAAGAGTAAAATGTTTTGTCTAATTACCAACACTTCCATAGAAAATGAAGATGATGAATGTTCAATGAAAATTGCAGCAATTTTTGGAGCAAAATCAGGTTTTCCAAAAATAAATTGAGAATTAGTGAAGTAAGACATTAATGACCAATATTTAAACCAGGGAAAATTAATACTCTACATTTTCTTTAATTCAAAACTTTTATTAAAGGACTTTCGGTCAAAAAAAGATATTCCATTTGTCTAAGAAAATATCCCTGAACTTACTCAGAAATGATCTTATCCTATAAGCAATATAAGTACCATTTGGGTTTTGGTAAAGAAAGAGTTTGGTGGCAGTGTTTCTTTTATTTTGTTTTTATTATCCGTGAAATACTTGTTAAACTCCACATAATCATTTCTCTACTCCACCTGACAGATTTCAGATATGGTTATCCACATAAATTACATTATTACCTTATTCAGGAAAGGATGCCACTTTGATAACTATTAAAAAAATGAGAAGAGACAATCTTATAAAAGAAATGCCATATATCTGAGGCTAGCAGCAAGTAAACAATAATAAATCATCAAGATTTTTAAACTTGTGAATATTTAATATAAATAGGCTTGTTCTAAGAAAAGAAAATGATAAAGTTTCACATTTATGATATTAATAAATCAATGGTAGAGGAACACTTTGTTAGGATGACATATAACCCTCATGTGGTTCCCTATCCCAGAACACAAGAACACATGTAAAATGTTCCAGAAGAGAGGCACTTTGCCATAAGTTATAGGTAATTATCTGGCTTAGATGAGATGTATAAGTTTACTGTCTATCCAGTATTAGAATAATATCATATTTAAATTATTTTTCTATGTTTTAACTTCTTTTTAGCCAACTTAAGGGACTCACTATTGGTTTCCTGGGACATACGGATTAGAGCTTTTAATGTAAAATGATCAAAGAGAAAAGTAAAATAGTAATATTCTATTGTATGAGAAAGTCACAAAAGTAAAACACGTTCTTTTTATTTTTTGAATAGACTATATCCTAAGAAGTTAATATCTGATGGCTATTTAAAAATAAATAAAAGGGTTCCCCACCCATTAGAAACAGACTATTCACCACACAAAAAAAAAGTGAGAAGAGGAAGAAAAATAAAGTAGAATCTACGGAGTCAGGTATTACTTTAGGCACTGTCATGTAACTTAACCTCACAGCTTTCAAGTGAACTCTCACATTTTCACAGATGAAGGAACCGAAGGTAAGTGTAAGTGCCTTGCCAAATACCATTAAGAAAGGGAGGCAGAGTAGAAACTCAAACCTCTAACTTCAAAACATATATACTTTCTTCCATCTCAAAGTGTTTCTTCTTGAAATTTGGGGTATAAAACTGGCAAAGAGAAATGCTGGTAAGATCATATACTTTTTTGTCATTTTAGTGTTTTCCTATGACAGCAGCAACCAAAATGTCAACATTCTGCTTCAACCTTCAGATAGGGAGCCCAACGTAAAACTGCCAAAGCTGACACTTCTCTTTCATGAGCTATTCATAACGAATTATGAATCATATGCCTTTGAGAGGGAAATTAATCAAGTATGCCAATTACACACAGAATATTTAGTATTTCTTCTACATAATCAGATAAGCATAAAAGTAAGAAGAAAAATTTTCTCCTTTCTCAAGGACATGTGGGCAGGGGACTCTGAAATTGAAGGCATCAAATAGTTCCATTTTCTTCCTCCCTTGTTTCATATTTCACTCTAGAAGCTCCTGAGGTCCAGGGTCGGAGCACAGAAGGTATGACTGAAGTGGGCACAACTTCCTGGAGGGGGTGGGACCAACACGAGGAAAGTAAAGCTGACGAAGCAAAGGAGTCCATGTGAAGATGATACACCCAACCAGGCAGCAGCCTGGTGAGGTCAGGAAGTGGTTTCATCCAGCAAGGCTAAGCCAACAGGTAAATATAAGGAATGTTAGAAGGCAGGTTTCTCACTATTAGAGAAGTAGAAATATGAAAAGGCAGAAAGCTAGAATGAACCTTACTGTGTTAGCTGAAATTAGAGCTATTGGCATGAATTCATGGCTTCCACTATATGTGTGTGTGTGTGTGTGTATATAATCTATAAATATATATTACCTATATATAGATAATATATATAAAGACAAAAAAGAGTATGGGCATAAAGGAGAGGAAGCATGGAGTAACAGGAGTTCATGGCTTGGGGAGAGGCAAGGTACGTATAGAAAGAGACGCTCTCTGAGTCACAGGCATTTCTGTGGTATAGCAAGAAAAGTAAGAAAAACTGGTCTGCAAACCAGGTCCACACTAATTACAAAGTAATGATAGAGGAATTTAAACCTAGTGGTATACTACAGGTAATTTGAGCAATAAAAAACCCACACCTGGTTCAACTCCAGATTCAACTGACAACTAACCATACAGGCACACTAATCCAGGCAGAAATATTATTAACCTCAGACTTTATTGCCCATACACAGTTATTTGGCATTCAATCGAAAATTATAAAGTACCCAAGAAAGGAAGAAAAAAACAATCCACTCTCTAGAGAAAAAGCAAGAGACAAAGCAGACTCTGAGACTGAAACATAATGTAAAATGACTATGATTACTACCTTAAAAGATCTAGCTAGTGGATAAGGTGGGAAATGTGCATGAAGACAACAAGAATTGTAACAGATATTGAAACTGTAATTGTCAAATGAAATACTACAATAATAATTAAAAGTCAAAGTCAGAAAGATGCCAAATGTCTTCAACAGCCTTAAAAGCAGAATGAATAGAACTGAGAAAAAAAGTCAGTGAACTTAGAAGTAGATCAATAAAAATTACCCAAACTGAAACACAAGGAATAAAAAAGTCGTGAATAGGAGAAAAAGGAATATCAAATGCAAGAGCCATGAGACAATTTCAAACAGATTAATGTATGTGTAAGTGGAATTCAGGAGGAGGAGGAGAGAAAGAAAACAGAAGAAAATAATTAAAAAGTAATTATTAAGAATTTTTCAAAATAAAAATATGAAACTATATATCTAAGAAGCTCACAGAACCTCAAACAAGATAAATAAATTCCACTTGTCCCTCCCCCCCCCAAAAAAAAAAAAAAGGAAAACCTCTCAGACTCTTCATATAAAACTAAATATGAACAGATAATCTTAAAGGCAGCCAAAAGAGGAATGGGCTGGGTAGGAACATTTTACATACAGAGGGACAAAGAATTACAGAGACTTCACATCATCAACTATATGATAATGTAGTGACATTTTTAAATTGTTGAAAAGAAAAAACTCAACCTAAATTTAACACACAGGAAAACTATTCATAAAAAATTTATTCTCAAAGAAATTCATATAGACTTTCAAACTAAAAGAAACTGAGAGAATTTATAGCCACTTAAAAGAAGCACTTCACAGCTTCTTTTTGGCATATCCTAATTGTTAGTATCACTACTCTTGTGTTTTGAGATCATTATTAGGTAAGATAAGGGTTACTTACACAAATACTTGTGATGTACCACGATAATCAAGCTGATAAAAGAGACAGCAACGTGACTAATAGGCAGGCAGGAGGCAGTAGGACGTAGGGTGACTATAAAGAGAAAAGGGATTTTCTGGGAAGAATTCTTCTCTACCAGATTACGATGGTGGTTACGAGACTGTATTCGCTGCCAAAACTCACAGGAGTATACACAAAAATGGGTAAATTTTACTCAATGTAGTAATATCTCAATAAATTTGACCTTAAAAATACTATCACTTAATTTACAATAAGTTTATTCAAATAAGCTAGGTCAGAATTTCTCAAAGTATAAAAGCACCATTTCCAAAATCATATTTAACAAGAAGCCTCCATAAAAAAACATAAAATAATGGTCTCCACACTACACCACCTGAATCCCAGTCCTGGAAGGAGGGTTTAGAATCTTAATTTTTAAAAGGCACTCCACGGGCGGAGCAAGATGGCGACGGACTAGGCGGACGTACCAACATCCAACTTCCAGAACCAAAGTGGATTATAACTCAATTTTAAGAACCATCACCTGGATAAACCAACTTTGAACAAAACTAAGTGGACTCTTCAACCAAAAAACACTGCAGAAGCCACATTGAGACTGGTAGGAATAGCGAAAACGCGAAGAGGGCTGCCCAGCTCCCCGGGGCAAACGGCAGCCCGGAGAGACCCATGTGGCGGGAGGAGAGTTTGGTGGAGAGGGAGGGACCTAGGTCCCAGGAACCAAGCCCCAGCCTGCAGTCCCAGAGCCTAGAAGAGGCGTTTGGACAGTATTTGAGCTGTGAAACAAGTGGGGGAGCTCCCAGCCTACAGTGTGGAGTATTAGGTCCCATCCTACTCTGCTGAAGGTTGCTGAAGGGTATGGTGGGTGGCAGGACGCTGAAACGCGGTTCTGTCAGCGTGGGCGGAGGCCAAGCCAGTGTGAGCTCGGTCTAGCCCAGCAGGGTCGGAGGGGACGCGCAAAAGCGGTCCGGAAGCTGCGGGCCGCCTGTAGTCCGACCTGTGGGGACAAAGCGGGAGGCCAGGAACCAGCAGAAATGTGCTCTGCGATCCTGCGCAAGCCGGCCCTGACCGCGGGGACCAGGCTAGGACCAGGGACAAGCAGGGGGGCTTGCGGCTGATCTCACGCTACCAGCCCCGCCCGGCCAGAGAAACGGAGGTTTCCCATTCTGCGTGCACAAGCAGGCTCTGAGCGCGGGGACGGGATAGACCCCGAGACAAGTGGAAGCCCACAGCTGAGCCCACGCTAATATCCGCACCCAGCCAGAGAAACTGCGATTTGCCATCCCACGTGCAAGAGCGGGCTCCGAACGCGGGGGGCGGGGTAGAGTCCCTGACGAGCGGAAGTCCGCAGCTGAGTGGAAGCCAGCAAACGTGCACGCCCCAATAAACCTTCGTTTCCGACCCTGCGCAGAAGGGCCCTGACCTCGGGGGCAGGGCTAAAGCTCCGGACGGGCAAAGGCTTACAGCTGAGAGCACGTCAAAAGCCCCGCCCACCCGCAAAACTGTAGCGAGCAGGCTCCGACTGCTGGTTCTGGGCGGAAGTCCGGAAATAGGCTGGTCCGCAGCTGAGTAAAGGTGCTCACCTCTATCCTTCGTCCTGAGGCTTGTGGCTTGAGTGACAGCCCCTCCTGTGAAGGAGAGGTGGAAATAACAGCAAAAGCCAGAGTGGGCCGGCTCTGGCAACGCCCATAACCAACCACCCCAGGCAGTGGCAAAGGGGGTGGGGGACCTGCAGACAGACCACACCTAGAGAACACAAAGGCAACACCTACTGGACTTCAGTGGCCACAACTTGCTTATACACTGACAAAATGGGCAGGCAGAGGAATGCAAACCAAATGAATCAAGAGAAATCCCCAGAGAAGGACCTGAATGAACCAGATATAACCAAATTACCAGATGCAGAATTTAGAATAATGATAGTTAGGATGCTCAAAGAAATTAGAGGAACAATGGATAGTCATTATGAACACCTAAATAAAGAGTTAACAGTATAAAAAACAAAATTGAAATAATAAAAAAGAATCAGACAGAAATGACAAATACAGTATCAGAACTGAAGACCACAATGGAAGGAATTAAAAGCAGGATGAATCACGCTGAAGATCGAATAAGCGAGTTAGAGGACACAATAAACAAAGGCACAGAAGCAGAGAAGAAAAAGGAAAAGAGACTCAAAAAATATGAGGAAACTCTAACGGAGCTCTGTGACAACCTGAAGAGAAACAACATTCGCATCATAGGGGTACCTGAAGAAGAGGAAAAAGGACAGGAAATGGAAACTGTGTTCAATCAAATCATAGCAGAAAACATTCCTAAATTAAGGCTGGGAAACACTCCACACGTTCAAGAAGCACACAAAACTCCATTAAAGAGAAACCCAAAAATATCTACACCAAGACACATCATAGTTAAAATACCAAAGCTAATGGATAAAGTAAAAATTTTTAAAACTGCTAGGGAAAAAAAGGCTATCTCCTACAAAGGAGCCCCCATAAGGATGACATCGGACTTCTCAACAGAAACACCTGAGGCCAGAAGGGAATGGCAAGAAATAATCAAAGTAATGCAGAAAAAAAACCTACAGCCAAGATTACTTTATCCAGCAAGGCTAACATTAAAAATTGAAGGAGAAATAAAGAGCTTCCCAGACAAAGAAGGCCTCAAGGAATTCATAAAAACCAAACCAATTCTGCAAGAGATACTAAGGGGCCTGTTGTGAACAGTTTAAACGGAGAAAAGAATATAGCCAAAGAAGAATACAACTTTAAAGAATAAAATGGCAATAAACAACTACATATCAATAATAACCTTAAATGTAAATGGATTAAATGATCCAATCAAAAGACATAGGGTAGCTGCATGGATAAAGAAACAGGACCCATACATATGCTGTCTACAAGAGACACACCTTAAAACAAAAGACGCACACAGACTGAGCGTAAAAGGATGGAAAAAAATATTTCATGCAAATGGAAATGAAAAAAAAGCAGGGGTAGCAATACTTATATCAGACAAAATGGACTTTAAAACAAAGGCTGTAGTAAGAGATAAAGGAGGACACTACATAATGATAAAGGGAACAATTCAACAGGAAGATATAACTATTATAAATATCTATGCACCAAATATAGGAGCCCCGACATACATAAAGCAGACTTTGATGGATATAAAGGGCGAGATTAACAGCAATACTATCATAGTAGGGGATTTCAATACCCCTCTAACAACACTGGATAGATCCTCAAGAAAGAAAATTAATAAACAGCAGACTTAAAGGAGACACTAGATCAACTTGATTTAATAGATATCTTCAAACTTTTTCACCCTAAAGCAGTAGAATATACATTCTTCTCAAGCGCTCATGGTACGTTTTCTACGATAGACCACATGTTAGGACACAAAAATGGTCTCAATAAATTTAGGAAGATTGAAATCATATGAAACATTTTCTCTGATCACAATGCCATGAAACTAGAAATTAACCACAAAAGAAAAACTGAAAAATACTCAAACACGTGGAAACTAAATAGCATGATATAAAAAAATGAATGGATTAACAATGAGATCAAAGAAGAAATAAAAAAGTTTCTAGAAACAAATGATAATGAGCATACATCAACTCAAAATTTATGGGGCACAGCAAAAGCAGTTCTGAGAGGGAAGTTTATTGCACTATAGGCATATCATAAGAAGCTAGAAAAAGCTCAAATAAGCAACCTGACCCTGCATCTAAAAGAACTAGAAAAACAACAGCAAATAAAACCCAAGAAAAGTAGAAGGAAGGAAATAATAAAGATCAGAGCAGAAATAAATGACATAGAGGCGAAGGAAACAATACAGAGGATCAATGAAACCAGAAGCTGGTTCTTTGAAAAGGTAAATAAGATTGATGAACCTTTAGCTAGACTCAGCAAGAAAAAAAGAGAGAGGACCCAAATAAATAAAATTAGAAAGGACAGTGGAGAAATAACAACTGACACAACAGAAATACAAAGCATTGTAAGAAAATACTATGAAGAACTATATGCCAAAAAATTAGACAATCTTGGTGGAATGGACAAATTTCTTGAATCATATAACCTTTCAAAAATCAATCTGGAAGAATCAGAACACCTAAACAGACCAATTACAACAAATGAGATCGAAACAGTTATCAAAATACTCCCAAAAAAGAAAAGTCCTGGGCCTGATGGCTTCACAAGTGAATTCTATCAAAAATTCAAAGAAGAACTAACTCCTGCCCTCCTCAAGTAATTTCAAAAAATTCAAGAGGAAGGAAGACTTCCAAACTCCTTTTATGAGGCGAGCATAATTCTGATCCCAAAACCGGGCAAAGACAACACAAAGAAAGAAAATTATAGGCCAATATCCCTGATGAATTTAGACGCTAAAATTCTCAACAAAATATTAGCCAACCGGATCCAGCAATATATGAAAAAAATCATACACCATGATCAAGTGGGATTTATTCTGGAGAGGCAAGGCTGGTTCAATATTCGCAAATCAATCAATGTGATTCATCACATAAACAAAAAGAAGAACAAAAATCACATGATAATTTCAATAGATGCAGAAAAGGCATTTGATAAAATCCAGCACCCATTCATGCTCAAAACTCTCAGTAAAGTGGGAATACAGGGATCATTCCTTAACATGATAAAGGCCATCTACGACAAACGCACAGCAAACACCATACTAAATGGACAAAAATTAAAAGCAACCCCCTTAAGATCAGGAACCAGGCAGGGATGCCCCCTTTCAGCACTCTTATTCAACATAGTTCTGGAAGTCCTAGCTACAGTAATCAGACAAGAAATAAAAGGCATCCAAATTGGAAAAGAAGAAGTAAAACTGTCACTATTTGCAGATGATATGATATTGTATATTGAAAACCATAAAGTCTCAGTCAAAAAACTACTGGACCTTATAAATGAATTCAGCAAGGTGGCAGGATATAGAATTCATACTCAGAAATCAGAGGCATTTCTATACAACAACAATGAACTGTCAGAAAAAAAAATTAAGGAAACAATCCCCTTCACTATTGCAGCCAAAAAAATAAAGTACCTAGGAGTAAATTTAACCAAGGAGGTTAAGGACTTGGACTCGGAATATTATAAAACATTGGTAAAAGAAATCAAGGAAGATACAAACAAGTGGAAGCATATACCGTGCTCATGGCTAGGAAGAATAAACATCATTAAAATGTCTATATTACCCAAAGCAATTTACAAATTCAATGCAATACCAATTAAAATACCAATGACATACTTCAAAGATATAGAACACATATTACCAAAATTTATATGGAACCAAAAAAGAACACGAATAGCCTCAGCAATCTTAAAAAGAAAAAATAAAGCAGGAGGTATCACTCTTCCAGATATCAAGGTTTACTATAAGGCCATTATACTCAAGACAGCCTGGTACTGGCACAAGAACAGGCACATAGATCAATAGAACAGAACAGAGGACCCAGAAATAAACCCACAGCTTTATGGACAACTGATATTTGACAAAGGAGGAAAGAACATACAATGGAGTAAAGACAGCCTCTTTAACAAATGGTGTTGGGAAAATTGGACATCTACCTGCAATAAAATGAAACTAGACCATCAACTTACACCATTCACAAAAACAAACTCAAAATGGATAAAAGACTTAAATGTAAGTCGTGAAACCATAAGCATCTTAGAAGAAAACATAGGCAGCAAGCTCTCCAACATCTGTAGCAGCAATATATTTGCCGATTTATCTGCACGGGCAAATGAAATAAAAGGCAAGATAAACAAATGGGACTATATCAAACTAAAAAGTTTTTGCACAGCTAAAGACAATAAGAACAGAATAAAAAGACAAACCACACAATGGGAGAACATATTCGACAGCACATCTGATAAGGGGTTAATAACTAGAATTTATAAAGAACTTATAAAACTCAACACCAGGAAGACAAACAATCCAATCAAAAAATGGGCAAAAGAAATGAATAGAAATTTCTCCAAAGAGGACATACAGATGGCCAATAGGCATATGAAAAAATGCTCTACATCACTAATCATTAGAGAAATGCAAATTAAAACCACAATGAGATATCACCTCACAACAGTCAGGATGGCACTCATCAGCAAAACAACACAGAATAAGTGCTGGCGAGGATGTGGAGAAAAGGGAACCCTTCTGCACTGCTGGTGGGAATGCAGACTGGTGCAGCCACTATGGAAAAACAGTTTGGAGATTCCTCAAAAAAATAAAAATTGAACTGCCTTTTGACCCAGCTATCCCACTTACAGGAATATACCCTAAGAACACCATAGCACTGTTCGAAATGAAGAAATGCGCCCCCATGTTCCTGGCAGCATTGTTCACAATAGCGAAGATCTGGAACCAGCCCAAGTGTCCGTCAGAAGACGAGTGGATTAAAAAGCTATGGTACATATATACTATGGAATACTACTCAGCCATAAGAAATGATGACATCGGATCATTTATAACAAAATGGATGGTCCTTGATAACATTATATGGAGTGAAATAAGTAAATCAGAAAAAAAGAAAAACTGAGAACAGCATGATTTCATACATAAGTGGGACATAAAAGTGAGACTATGAGACATGGACAAGAGAGTGGTGGTTATGGGGTGGGGGGAGGGAGGGAAGGGTGGGATAGGGAGGAAGGGAGGGACACAGGGAAAACCAGATAGAAGGTAACAGAGGACATTTTGACTTTTGGTGACGGGTATGCAACACAATTGAATGTGAAGATAAACTGGAGATGTTTTCATTAAAAAAAATAAATAAATTTTTTAAAAAAAAATTAAAAAAAAAAAAAAGGTACTCTACGTGATTCTGGTACACACTGAAGTCTGAACACCTGTTTGTTGGTCAGAGTACAACTGAGTTCTGTGAAAATTGTATTAAATGTGAACTGAAGTATTCTGGCTATAGCCAAATGGGTTGAAGGTATTAACGAAGTTACATAATAAAGTTTGACAGTACAATTACAAATTAAACAAATATTACATATCTAATATTTATATTAAATACCAGCATCTTTAGAAGTAAATACTAGAACATATTACTTCTAAAAATATTATACCACAGGAATATCTCACTCTTTGCACACATACAAGCACACAACATAGATGAAATATTTAAATATAAGCATATAAGATCATTAAAATCCAGAAGAAAAATGGGAATTTTTGTTGTATAATATACAGACATGGGGATGGCTTTCTAATAAACAAAATCTATAAGTCATAAAGGTTAAAAAAATTATAAATCATGAATATAAGGTTAACGAACAAACATAAAAACTAAAGACAACATAGAAATCCATCTTTACAACACATACAACAAAAGATGAATTTTCTTAAAATTACAAAAAGCTCTTGCAATTATTTAGACCAACAAACAAATTAAATATTTAGGGGAAGTAGTGTCTCAGCAAACGGAACAGAAAAAACTTATAACCTCCTTCCCTTAGTCTCTCTTTCTCCTCCTATTCAGCCCCATTCTTTACCCCATCTGAGTGCTGAAAAGGAAATTTTCCACGCCCACTTCCCCAACATGGTAGGTCTCCAGTGTGTCTGTAGTAATACCAAGACTGCTCGAAAGGAGAATTCATAGTTGTTTTGCTTTTTTAACTTATAGCAAAAAAAAAAAAAACACAACTGTATTCAATTTCAGACATTTTTAATAATTAATTTTTGGTCTTAAGAGGATCCATATTCAATATTCCTGATTCATTCTTTAATTATGATCTTATTGATTTCCCCCCTTTGTTTGACCATGTAATTAATTGCAGCAGCTACAGCTTGGAGAAGGGTGGCTCTTGCAGAGGAGACATGCTATATATAAAGTTACTATCTGTGATGAATTTATGTTTTATTGAGATTCTCAAAATGAAAAACTTACTATTTCCAAAGAACAGTCCCACCTGCAGCCTCCAGTTCTTCCAGCAAACCTTAAAATCAGTTCAATATTCAACAATTAAGAAACAACATGCTGTGCTAGGGGATCTTTCACTTTATTGAAGTCCATTCGGAACCCCTTCCCCAGCACAAACAATGTGTTATTTGACCTTGCTCACCTCCTCTCCTGAAAGGTAGTGCGCTGCTAGTAGGCCTCCAATGAATCGAATGTTGACTTCAAACACAGACACCTCTGAGTTCTGTGAAAACACAGAAAACAGTCACATCTACTTAAGTCTTGAGTTTCCCATACTTCATATACTCCTTGCAAACATCCCGTGGGGAAGGTTTTTCCACTTTCTACATCTTCATTTCCCATGCAACCGCAGTCTCCCCTCCCATTTGCTAACGTTACTGCTGCTCCTCCATTACTGTCCCTGCTGCTTCCTAACTGCCAAAATAATAGGCCATTTTCATGTCCTTTACATATTATCGGGAAATTATCAAGATATTTGATACTGTTGACTATTCTCTCCTCATGAAAGCATCTACTTCCTGAACTCTGGAATCAGCACTCTACTGGTCCTTTTCCTTGTTCTAATCACTACAGCATAATGCCCATTTTCACTTCTCTCTCTCCTCATGAGAGCAACCAAAAAAATAATGGGACAATGAGAAATTTGTCAATTAATAATGTTGAGAAAATGGCTCCTAGGTAAGAAATTAATTTGGATAACCAATTGACAAATATAGAAAAAAAATCACAACAGAAGACAATTAGGCCCTGGTTAGGTAGCTTAGTTCGTTGAAGCATCATCTTGGGAAGGTTGTGGGCTAATAAAAAGTATTTTTAAAATAATAGAAGAAAAGGTGACAATATGTATAAACTCCTTGAGAAAGATAGTACTTTGTAAGCATAAAATCAATAGTATTGATAACAAATGATGACAGAAAGATGCAAATTACCTATAAGAAAAACTTATGGGCCCTGGCCAACTGACTCAGGGGATAAAGCGTCATCTTGGTGCACCCAGGTCACAGGTTCAATCCGCAGTCAGGGCACATAAGAGAAGCAATCAAAGAGTACATAACTAGGTAGTGTTAACTAGCATTAACAACGAGTTAATGCTTCTCTCCTCCCTCCCCTTCCTTTCTCTCCCACCCTCTTTCTCTCAAATCAATGGAAAAGAGGTTTTTTTTTTAAAAAAAAAGAAAATAATTATGTACAAAATTAAAAAGCAAGCAAACAGAAGATGTGGCACAAATATAACAGTATTAATAGTCTTACTACACTGAGTCTATATATTGCATTTAGATATGAATATAGGTACTACTGATAAAAATTCTAACCCAAGAAAAGAAAAGCAGAAGTGGCAGAGAACCAAAGAATTCACAGGATATACACAACCAACCAATATAAAGATAACATTTACCATTAATTTATTAATAAAAATTAAAAGGCAATATATATTCCCTTGAAATCTTTCCAACATTCATACAGAATACATCATTTGATAACACAAGTATATTTCTCCAATATAGAATTTTCACAATACAATTTAACTTCTAAAATAACATT
This sequence comes from Rhynchonycteris naso, assembly GCA_037038555.1. Lineage (NCBI taxonomy): Eukaryota > Metazoa > Chordata > Mammalia > Chiroptera > Emballonuridae > Rhynchonycteris > Rhynchonycteris naso. Next base: position 131,294,665 of record CM072998.1, read on the forward strand.
AACTGTCATCACACCCCACCCTCAAAAGCACAGTGCTTTATTATTCCATATATTCCCAATATATAATGTACTATAACAGATATTCACAAATATAGACAGCAAGGGAAAGAGGGAGGGAGGGCCTCTATCACCTTAATAATCTTCTAGCCAGTTTCCCTGATTTCACCTTACCCTACTGCTTACACTCTATCTACACAGCATCCTATAGCTCAGAGAACCTTTTAAATCTTAAGTCAGTTTAGGCTATGAGTCTGCGCAAATCCTTACAATGACTTCTGGCTACATTCAGTGTAAAATGATTGATAAGACCCAACATAATCAGATTACTCACAACCTCTCTGGTGTCACTTCCTAACAGTATTTCTTGGACTCACTTTTTTATTATCAAATGGCTCTACTTGCTGTTCCAGAATTGCCAAACTCCTGTGTCAATATTCACACTATACTTTACCTGAATGTCTTTCTGACAACACAATGTAAAATAGTGAAATAATCCCTCATCACTAATGTCCCTTATTCTGCATTATTCCGATTAACGGTTATCATCTGATTACTATATAATTAGTTATTTTTAAAACTCATACCTTCCCTCACAAGAGAAGTTCTAGAGGGAGAGCAGGGAGAGAATAGGAGACAGGCATTATTCAAACAAGTAGGAACTTAGAAATTTCCAAAATGGATATAAACATAAATCCTCAGGCTGATAACACCCTGAGTCCTTCAAAGGATAATAGACACATGATAATGGAATTACATTACAACAAAGCAAAACATAAAATATTAAAAAGAGAGGAAAAAAGACATTATCTTTGAAAAATTAGACACAATTCAACAGCATAACAGAAACTAAAAGACAATGGAACTGTATCTATAAAAGGTTAAGAGAAAATAATAATCAATCTCTAATTCTACATCCAGCTATAATACTTATTAGAAGGAAGCCTTATAGCCACATAATTTCCCTGGGGTCTCCTCTCAAAAGTCATCATAACAGTCCTTCAAAACTACCTCCTGTAAAATAGCAGTCCTCAGCACCACTTACTCCAATCCTACTTACTCTATTGCTCTACACAGCCCTTATTACCAACTGATAGACTACTTATAACTTAGAATATTTGTTTACTATGTGAAAATGTTATAAATGGAGCCATTTCAAAATGAAATCAGAGCTGCCATTCCAGAGGAGCCTGGCTATCTTACTCCTCTAACATTCGGTATATTTGAACTGGGCAACAATATCTCTGAACTGGGCAACACCAACAACGGTATATTGCAAGCAGCTGTTTGTAAAGCTAACAGGAAGCAGAAATCCTACCAACAAAAACTGAAAATTAAGGACTTTCTTTAGAATTAGCAATACCAACTGTGTAGATAGGGGATAACTCAGCTCATTAGCACCAACAGAAATTCCTTCCTTTCAATCACATAATTATTTTTCTTTCCTTTCTCATAAAAAAAACCCTTGCCTTCCCTCCTACCTGGAACCTAAGTTGGGGTTCTGCTGAATTTATATCCTTATATTTCAATTCTTTTTGATCCCAAATAAATGCTTGTTACCTCTCACTTCTGCTTTTTCTTTTTAGATTAACAACTGTTTTTCTCCCCAAAACTGGAGTATAACCTAAAGAAAGAGATATGACTGATTTGTTCTTTACTTTTTTCACAAAATCTAAAAGTATCTTTTACAGAGGAAGCATTCTATATATTTATTTATTCATTACTTTATTTGGAAGTTTCAAATACAAATTGGGACCAACTAGATAAGAATTATAAGACAAGAGGGGAATGAACTAAATTAAAGTATTCTAAGATCCTTATGTTCTCTAGAAGCAGAACAAAGAAACTGGATTTTAAACTTTTATAAGAATACATATAAAATTTTAAGGGTAACCCCAAAATGAATGGGAATGGAAAGTATAAATGTCAAACTAGTAGAGGGAAAAAGAAACATGAAGTAATTTAATCCAAAAAAAAGACGAAATAAAAGCAAATGAAAAGTACAATAATAAAGGCAGCTGAACAAAGATGGAAGCTCCAACTCTAAATATGTTATAATAAATGTAATTACTTCAAACTTAACACTTAAAAGCCTCCAAGATTGAAAAAAAAAATAACAAAAGCAAAATACCACCATATGTATAATGTACAGTTAAACATATGACACAGGTTAAAAGTAAATGGATGGTAAATGACCGTGCCAATCATTAAGTTATCTTTACTCAGGTTCAAACCCACCCTCTGTATTCTACTTCCATATACCAGAATTGGAACTCTGCAAATGCAGCTCTCATTTGCCAGCTGGCTGCCTTCCAGGCTGTGCCAATAGGAAATTTACAAAGATAATACAAGGATAGAGGAAGGAGAAAGAACTTATTCCATCCAATTTACCTTTAGTTTCACCCTGGCAGTGGCAGTTGGTTCCAGATTACGGTTCCCGTGCCACACATACACAATCTCCAAATCAGCTTCATTACGGCGGTTAGCAATACCAAGCACTAGCTAGGTACCTGCTACTCAGAAATCTGAGGCCCAGCTCTGAGATAGCCCTTCTAACAGCTCCTGAGGTACCAGAAGCAGAGTCCCTAGCTACTAAATTTTCATTATCCCAATCTCTTCATGTTGTTCTCAAAGTCCCAGGGTGGTAGATGTTTACTAGAGTTACCTCTTGTGATACCACAGTGTCCTCTTTTTGCCTTTTCAGTTCCTCATTATTTGGTTAACAATTCTTAAAAGCAAATCTTCTAATTAAAATAAATGGTTTATTTCTGATTCCTGATAGAACCAATAGATAAAATAACACACGAGCAAATTATTAGGCATAATAAAGCTGCCATGTTAATGAACAGGAGTATTTTAGATTGTACTGATGTTAATTCTGTTCAAATAAATCTATAAATTTAATGTAATCCTCATCAAAACTTCAATAATATTCCAGAGCTTAAAAGAACAAAGATCTGCCTTTTGACCTGGAATGCTGAGGTCACCGGTTCGAAACCCTGGGCTTCCTTGGTCAAGGCACATACAACAAGCAATCAATGAAGAAGTAAAGTGAAGTAACTATGAGTTGATACTTCTCACTCCCCATACCCCTTCTCTCCTCTCTCTGTAAAATCAATAAATAAAATATTTTTAAAAAAGAATGAAGAGCTGCAAATTAAGATAAACAAGATCAGAATATCAAGATTCAAATATAGATATCAAGTTTCTTATAAAAATATTGTATTTAAGACAGTTTAATAATAATGAAGGGGTGAAGAAAAAAGGCAATAGAAAATAATAGACTAATATGACTAATGTGACATACAAATAGTGAGGAAATAAATAGTGCTATTATTAACTGATAGTAGCCTATCTCATCCTACATAAAAAATCAATTCCATATGAATTAAAGACCTAAATGCAAAAACAAACATTAAATATTTAAAATTAAATATAGCAATATATCTTCATGAATCTGGAGCAGGGCTTTCTTAAACCATATACAAAAAGTACAATCTATAAGGACTACATAGCCAAATGGGGGTTGGGCAGAGACTACATTTCTCAGCCTTCCTTTACAGTAAGGTAGAGCCATATGAGTAAGAGGTCCTCAACAGTACTAAAAGAAAAAGTGGGCTGATCAACTCCCAAGAAGTGTTCTTAAAGAACAGTAGCATATTCCTCTATCCCTTCCTCTTCTGTAACTGGAAGGTTTCTCTACCTTATCTTGAGAAGCTACCTTGTACCAGGAGTTCTAAGCTGTATGCTGACGTTGGTGAAACAAAAAAACTATAGGACCTTGATGATCAGGAGCTATCCAAATCAGCCCTACACAGCTTATCTCTGTACTTAATTTGAATGAAAGAGAAATAAACATCTATATAATCTAAGCTATTTCATATTACATTTCCTGCCACTCACAGCCAAGCCTAAACCTACCTGATAATAGAAATTGTTCTAATTGAGATGTCCAAACTGCTAGAATAATATAAAAGAAAATAATCAGTTTTGTCTAGTTAGCATCAGGAAAGACATCAGAGAAAAAAGTAATTATAAATTTAAATCACAATTAGAATAATACAGAGTTTGCCAAAAAGAAAAACGCATAGAGGAGTGTGAGCGACTCTCACAGAGGATCTAGAGGACAGCAAGCACAAATACCATGAAAGATGATAATGAAGACGACAAAACAGTCCACACATCTTTTAGATAAAGACTGATAATAATGAAAATAATTGCTTCCATTTACTGAGCACTTTTCTATGTACCAGATTATCTCAAATAATTCTCACAATATTGCAATGGGAGAGTACTTCTATGATAGGTTTACAAAGAATAAGAAAGTTTCCCAAGTCACACAGCTGGACTGTATGTAGATGGGCTGGGCTTCAAGCCTAAGCAGTACCATTTAACAACTGTGCCAAAATGCTAGACGGATGGGCACAGGCCTAAGTAGGAAGGTTCATCAAAGCTGCACCAAATCATTAAATCTTCAAAAAAAATAAATAAGAAAGCACTATTTACAGTTCATGCTTTCCTCATATTTCTAGTTCAGTGTATCCTTTCCCCCTCCAACTAATGCCTTAACACACTTAACATACTGCCTCAAATGATAAGAGCAAGAAAACTACGAAGATGGTGAGAGTATTTTATGCAAAAATTAAATAACAACTAATAATCCCCCCCCCCCAAAAAAGGGACTTAGGATTTCCTTCAACTGCAAGCATAATGCTCAAAACTACTACGGTTCAACACTGTTTTTCTCATAGTCAGTCAAAGAAATCATTAATCATATACTCACCACGCTGAAATCAAGGTTGTCTTCAATCCATTTTTGCCCATCTCGGAATTCATCATGGAGTCCCATGACATAAAGGGTATCCAAAGCATCTACTATGGTAGCACCCATTTGTGAACTTCCTATATTTGGAAAGGAAAAACTGTCATTAGAAAGATGCCCTTCACATAAGGTTTATTATAATGTTTTATATATAAAAATAAAACTACTATCTGATCTCATGGTGAGCATCAGAGAAAAATTTAGGAGTAGAATTGCTGCACTGTATGGTAAGTTTACGTTTAACTTTATGAGACACTAACAAACTGCCTTCCAGAGTGCGCAATTTTATACTTCTGGCAGCAATATTGAGTTCTGGTTGCCCTATCATCCTTGTCAACATTTGGTATTGTTTACTTCTAATTTCAGTCATTCCAATGGCTGTGTAGGGTGTTGAACTGTGGCTTGAATTTTAATTTCCCTGGTGGCTGATGTGCTTTCCTGGCTATTCATATACCTTCTTCAGTATCTGAATTAATTACATATTCTGAATACATCTTTATACATCTCCAAGTCTTGTGGCTTGTCTTTTAATCTTCTTAATGTCTTTTGGAGAGCAGATATTTTTAATTCTTTAAAGACTAATTATCCATTTTTTTCATTAGTGGTTTATGCTTTTGTATTCTAAAAACTCTTTACTTACCTCAAGGTCACAAAGATTTTCTCAAATGCTTTCTATTAGAAGTTTAAATTTTTAGCTTTATGTTTAGATCTATGATCCATTTCAACTTAATGTTTGTGCACAACATTGAAGAGTCAAGGTTCATTATTTTCCTACATGAATATGTAGTGAACCCAGCACAATTTATGGAAAGACTATCCTTTTACCTACTGAATTACCTAAGCACCACTGATGAAAATCAATTAATCATGTATGTGCAGTACTCTATCTATTCTTTTCCATGGATCTCTATTTGTCCTTATGCTAGCTAAGATCATACTGCCCTTGTTACTACAGCTGTACGGTAAATCTTAAAATCAGGTAATGGAAATCCTTCAATTTTGTTCTTCTTTTTAAAAAAATGTACTATTTCACATGCTTTGCATTTTCATACAGATTTCAGAATCAGCCTGTAATTTATACATTAAAGTCATTTTGGAGGGATTGCTTTAACTCTAAATCTAAATTTCGAGAGAACTGACATTACGCCTCCTTATCCACAAGAGATACATTCCAAGACCCCCAGTGGATTCCTGAAACGCAGACAGTACCAAACTCTATACAGACTATGTTTCTTCTTGTATGTACATACCTATGATAAAGTTTAATTTATAAATAGGTATAGTGAGAAATTAACAATAACAACTAACCATGAAATAGAACAATTATAACAATATACCATAATAAAAGTTATATGAATGACTTTGGGGTCAATTTTAAGTAAAAGGGTTACTTGAATACAAGCACTGCAACAGTCTATCTGATAACCAAGACAACTATTAAGTGACTAAAGGGAAGGTAGCATACACAGATTCTAATCTCTATTGGAAAAATTAGTATCAATGCTAATTTATAACCAGCAACACTTCCCTCTCCCTACCCACAAGCTCCAGCAGTGAGTCCTAACTGGGCAAAACCAACCAAATAAATCCCATCCTTCTGGGTACAGCATTTGGTTCAAGGATGGGCACAAAACCCAGTTAAAAGACAAGAAACAATAAGTCTTTCAATGAAGTTTCTAAACAACCAAGTGTTCTCTTCTCTACAGTGTTTTTTCTATAGATGTGGTAGTATGAAAATAGGCAGCTTCGAGCTGCTGCAGCCATCCTGCTAAAAAGCCAGTCTGAATATACCAGCCCATAGAGGAAAACAGAGAAAAAAAAATAGAGAAAAAAATGCTTAGCTGGAATCCAATATACTCCAGGACTTCATTTAACTGATTAAATTTCTTTTTTAGTTTAAGCCATTTTGAAATGGATTTTCTGTTATCTGCACATGAAGAATCTTCTGATGCCTAGGACTAACTGGATAGAACTAAAAGGAATACTGGTTTTTGTTCTTATAGGAACTTTTGAATGATCAAAGCTAAAAAAAAAAGTAAAAAGAACACATTTTAAGCTGTTTTATATATAATCTAGAATATTGCAACTAAAGGTTCCAATACTCACCTGTATGTACCTATAGTAATAGAGAGGTTAAACTTTTAAAGTTCCTTTGAACTCTAAGATTCTGATTTTGTAAAGGCACACTGAATTTGGGATGTCAAGTGAGACACTCAGAACTACTACTCCTCTTTCAGACTTCTATTTAAACAAAGAAAACGTAAAAGAACAGATTTTTAAAAAAATACAAACTCCAAAATTATACTCACTACCAAGAATATTAGATACAGAAAAGAAACAGAGTACATAGAAAATAAAGTCTTAAACCTTGTTTATTAATCCTTTAATAAATTAACTGCAGATCTAAAACATAAGATTTAAAAAAAACAATAAAGGATCCATCCCTAAACTCTTATTTGGCTGGGAAAATAATTGTAACCAACTCAAAAATATTAGTAATAATATAGGCATCTCATTTTGACTATTGAAAATTCTGCAGATTGTATTTTCCCTTTGTCTACCATTTCACTATAATTCCCTTCTCACATGAATTTTTTCTGTGCTGATAATAACTGGTTTTTTTGTTTGTTTGTTTCTATCTTGAAGGATTCCTGAATCAGTTTAGAATAGTGCTTACAAACATGGATCTTGGCACTAGAATGTTTGGATTCAAATCCTGGTCCCATTAGTTCCTATGTGGCCTTGTGAAAGTCAGTTGATTCAAACTGTGCTTTGGTTTTCTCATCTATGCAATGGAAACAAGTACAGTACCTATCTCATAAAGTTGCTGCTGGTGCTGCATAAGTACAGTTCACATAAATCTCTGAAACGAGTCCTTGGCACATACTGCATTTATTAGACAGCTTGAGCTGCCATGAAAAAATACCATAGTCTAGGAGGCTTAAGCAAGGAAATTAATTTCCTCACAGTTCTAGAAGCCTAAGATCACGGCTCCAAGTTTTGGTAAAGGCTTTCTCCTTGGCTTGTAGACATCCACCTTCTCACTACATCCTCACATAGCCTTTTCTTGGAACATATGCAAAGGGAGAGAGAGCTCTGTTGTCTCTTCCTCTTCTTTTAAGAGGCCTCCCACTTATGACCTCATTTAACCTTAAGATTAGGGTCCTACACTTACAACCTCATTTAAACTTAACTACTTCCTAAATGCTCTATCTCCAAATACACACTGGAGGTTAGAGCTTCAACATGTGAATTTGTGAGGAACACAATTCACTTCAAAGACTATAAACTATATAAATACTGTGGATGTTATTACTATTAATGTGTATATGACTACTGCTCTAAAGGAAAATAGCCTTATTCACAAACCAAATTATAAAATCTAAAGCAAATAACTGACCTCAGGTCAGACTGGCAAAAGACAATGTAAAACTTTTTTTTAATGATTGATTTTAGAGATAGAGGAAGAAAGAAAGGAAGGGAAAAAGGGAGAAAGAAAAGGGGAGAGCTAGCAAGAGAGAGAGAGAGAGAGATAAACATTCATTTGTTGTTCCACTTAGTTATGCATTCACTGGATGCTTACGGTATGTGCCCTGACCAGGGATTGAACCCACAACCTTGTTGTGTTGCGACGATGCTCTAGTGCAGTGGTAGTCAACCTGGTCCCTACTGCCCACTAGTGGGCATTCCAGCTTCAATGGTGGGTGGTCGCAGAGCAACCAAACACTATAGTAAGTTGTTTCATAAAGATTTATTCTGCCAAACTTAGCAAAAAATCCGACATAAAGTACTTGGTAAGTAATTATTATTATATGTTTTAACTTGCTGTAACTCTGCTTTATAAATTTTATAAAGTAAAGTTACTTTCCTACTTTATAAATCACCATTACTGTGGAACCGGTGGGCGGTTAGAAAATTTTACTACTAACAGAGATACAAAAGTGGGCGGTAGGTATAAAAAGGTTGGTTACCCCTGCTCTAGTGGACTAACTGGCCAGGACAAAAGTAAAATATTTTATTGGAATATATATTAATTACTATTCACTTATATAATGATTCCTCTGAAAAATATTGCTCTATACCCAGTTAACCCATAATGAAAGGGTTTATTTTGTAAAGTCTTCATTTCCAGCTTTAACTTTCTTTAACTTATATGATCTCATAAATAACTCTTAGTGTACCCAGTAAATCAACTTAAGTGTTCCTAATGACCAACTAGTAAGAATTCACCTAATATAATCTGAACCTGAGGCCCCACTCATCATTTACCAACCTAACCAAATAGTAATCTACAAAGTTTACATTTGAACAAGTCTGACAAAATTACCAAAACCAGAATTGCTTTTCAGTTTTTAAAAGTTCTATTACTTTTAAAAAGAAAAACTTTTAACAAAATTACATTCAGTTAAGAAAAAAACATCCCTTTGCACACTAAAAGATTTGTATTGACTTTTAAGAAATGAAAATTTTAAGGTTAAATGAAAGCTCATTAATCTTCTGAATGTAAATTCAGCAAACAATCTTTCCTAACACAGTTATTGCAATGATTAAATAAAATTATGTATGTTATTTACCTACTACATTGCCTAGAACCAGTATCTATTTGATATGTGTTAATACATTAACTATTTTGAAAATAATGTTAAAAAAACAAGTAAAAGATTAATATCCAACTCTTATTTTCCATACACTTTTATACTCCAATCCTTTAAAAGGGCTCACTATCTACTATTGAGTTTAACATAAAGGGATATTTACTTGAAAAGAGGATCTAATTTTAATTAACCATTTAATAAACGTGTATGTTCTGATGGTTCCACTGACCAACTGTTACCCGTCTCTCTCCCTCTCCTCAGGCCTCCCTATTCTCTGAGCCATAACAATTTAAAATCCGGCTAATTAATAACCTTACAATGGCCTCTAACTATTCAAGTAAAAGAAAGAGTTGGATGTTTCACTTTAAACAAAAGCTATAAATAATGAAGCTTAGAGAGGAAGGCATGTAGAAGCCAAGTCAGGCCAAAAGCCAAGCCTCTTGCACCTGTTGGCCAAGTTGTGAGTGCAAAGGAAATTTTCTTGAAGGAAATTAAAAGTGCTACTCCAGTGAATATACAAATACAAAAGCAAAACAGCCTTATTGCTGACATGGAGAAAGTGTTAGTGGTCCAGACAGAAGATTAAACCAGCCACAACAGTCACTTAAACCAAAGCTTAACCCAGACAAGGCCCTAACTCTCTTCAATTCAATGAAGACTGAGAGAAGTGAGGAGGCTGCAGAAAAAAGTCTGAAGTTAGCAGATGTTGGTTCGTGAGGTTTAAGGAAAGAAGCAGTCTCCATAACATAAGTCTCCATAACATAAAAATGGCAGATGAAATAGCAACAGCTGATGTAGAGGCTGCAGTGAGTTATCCAGAAGATCTAGCTAGGAGAATTAATGAAGGTATTGACATTACGTAACAGATTTTCTTTTTTTAAGATTTTACTTATTGATTTTTAGAGAGAGGGGAAAGGAGAGAAAGGCAGGGAGGAAGAGTAGGGAAGCATCAACTCAATAGTGGTTGCTTCTCACATGTGCCATGTCGGCAAGCCTAGGGCTTTGAACCAGTGACCTCAGTATTCCAGGTTGACACTTTATTCACTGTGCCACTACAGGTCAGGCATAACACATTTTCAATGTAGACAAAATAGCCTTCTATTGGAAGAGGATGCCATCTAGAACTTTAATAGCTAGAGAGAAGTCAATGCCTGGCTTCAAGGCTTCAAAGCTTTAAAAGGACAGGCTGAATCTCTTGTTAGGGGCTAATGCAGCTGGTGACTTTAAATTGAAGTCAGTGCTCTTATGTGCCGTTCTGTAAATCCTAGGACCCTTGACAGTTATCCTAAATCTATCCTGCCTGCACCCTATAAAAGGAAAAACAAAGCTTTGATGACAGCACATCTGCTGACAGCATGGTTTACTGAATATGTTAATATTTGAGACCTATTGTTCAGAAAAAATAATTACTTTCAAAATACTACTTATTGACAACACACCTGGTCACTCAAAAGCTCTAATAGAGACTATGAGATTAATTTTGTTTTCATGCCTGCTAACACAACATACAATCTGCAAGAATAGTTTTTGACTTTCAAATCTTATTATTTAAGAAATACATTTAATAAGGCTATAACTGACATAGGCAGTGATTCCTCTGATGAGTCTGGGCAAAATAAACTGAAAATCTTATGGAAAGGATTCATCATTCTAGATGTCTTTAAGAACATTCATAATTCACAGCCAAAAAAATATCAACATTAACAAGAGTTTGGAAGAAATTGATTCCAACTCTCATTGATAACTTTAAAGAGTTCTGGATTCCAGTGAAAATAATAACTACAGATGTAGAAATAGCAAGAGAACTAGAATTAGAAGTGGATCCTGAAGAGGTGACTTAACTGCTGCAATCACATAATAAAACTTGAACAGGTGAGGATATGCTTCTTATGGAAGAGCAAAGAAAATGATTTCTTGAAATGGAATCTATTCCTGATGAATATGCTATGAAGACTGTTGAAATGACAACAAAAAGTTTAGAACATTACATAAACTTAGTTAATAAAACAGCAGCAGGGTTTGAGAGGATTGACTCCAATTCTGAAGTAAGTTCCATTATGGGTAAAATGCTACCAAATAGCATCTCATGCTACCAAATAGCATCTCATGCTACAGAGAAATCACTGGTGAAAGGAAGAGTCAATTGATGCAGCAAACTTCATTGTTGTCTCATTTTAAGAAATTGCCAGTTACCCAACCTTCAGCAACTCCCACCCTAATCAGTCAGCCAGACCCTCTACCTGCAAAAAGACTGAGACTCAATGAAGGCTCAAATGATAATTAGTAATTTTAGCAATAAAATACTTTTTAATTAAGGTATGTACATTGTTTTTTAGACATACTATTGCACTCTTAATAGACTATAATACAGTATAAACGTAACTTTTATATGTACTGGGAAACAAAAAAATTTGTATGTTGTGCCTTATTGCAGTATTCACTTCATTGTGGTGGTTTGGAACCAAATCTGCAACATCTCCAAATTATGCCTGTACACAGCACTACTGACATTTCCTTTCCTTCCCACTGTGCTCTATAATATGTGAATATCAGAACTGGTGCTGTGTTGAAGAAAAGGAATTACAAATAGGTACCTAATTTCTCAGTATTAAAAATGACACAAAATAGCTTCAAAATACTCATATCAATGACTAAAGCACATATATGTACACTGAAAAACACAACATATATATCTTTGTATTCCAAAGCAATCATAACCAATCTTGGTTGAAACTTGAGAAAAAAATACAAGTTGCTCCAAATTATAATTCCATAGAAATACTCAGGTTTTAGAAAGTTAGAAATTGTTTTAAAAATGAAGATAGAAAATGGAAACTGTAATTAAAAAACATAAACTTACCAAATATATTAGTGGAGTGCCCTTTCTTTGCAATAGGTCTGAGTTCATTATGTCCCCATCCATATATCCTATAATTATCCCAGGCATGTTTCATCATCTGAGGAAAGAAAAATTATAATCCATCAATTCCCATCATTCACACTGTTATCTCTTCATTTCATGTAATTTATAGATTCTATCGCTACATCCTTACACATTCTCCTATATCTCTTACATTAATATGTTATTCTGTTAACATTTATATCAGTGTGAAACACACATAAATAATGTTTAATCTCAGGGTTTATACAACACTAGAAGAAATTGGATGTAATAGACAAGTTCTATTTATTAAGAAGGAAGGTGTCTGGCATTCTTTTCTTTTAGGAACTGCCAGTTCTTTTGGGAACTAATCTCCTTCCCTCACTGTGATTTCGATAGAACTGTCAATCAAGAGGCTCTGATTCCACAACCAATTAACATAGCCTAGCTAAAAAAAACCTTATTCTTAGACCAAAGATCAAACTCTTCCTTAGAGTAAATATTTTAGGCTTTGCAGTCCATACAGTTTCTATACCAACTACTTAAGTCTGCTATTGTAGCATAAAAGCAACGCTAGACAATACATAAACAAATGGGCACGCCTGTTCCAATTAAACTTTATTTTTAAAAAGGCAGAATTTGGCCCACAGGATGTAGTGTTCCAACTCCTGGCCTAGACAAAATGATTTAAGCACTGACAATCAAGTCCTTTTACACATATTATTACAGACAGTAGGAGACAGAGGAACTCTCTCATTTTGCAACCTCAAAGTCTAAGTAACATAGAACCTGAAGTTGAAGGGGGCTGGCTAACTCTCCTCCAACATAGAGAAGTTAATAATGAAAGAAAGAGAGAGAGACAGCTACATATTATTGACAATAACATCTACAGACCTGGATTCAGCTAACCTTGAAGCCCTCAGAGCCATTAAGCTAATAATTATTTTTGTATCAATCTATTTGAACTGAGTTCCTTACAACCTAAGGAGTCTAAGCAAGACAACAGCAAAGTGTTTAATTATACACCAGTTTAATTATTTATACTTAATAGTAGACTTTAGTGTATCTAAAATCTGTTCATTTAATAATAGTACACTATTAATTGAAACATTTCTCAACTTGTTTTTTTACTGCCAGCCTTACTCAGACACCAAAACCAGGCAAAGACATTACAAGGAAACTAAAAACCAATGTAAAACACAAATGCAAAACTACTGAACAAAAATTAGAAATAAATGAGGACACAATGACCAAATGCAGTTTAACCCAGGAATATAAGACTAATTTAACATTAAAAAGCCAATCAATATAATTCACCATGTTAACTGAATAAAAGAAAAACATCATCCAATAATTTTATAGATACAAAGCATTTGACAAAATCCAATACCCATTCATGATAAAAACTGTGAGTGAACTACAGCTATCAGGATATGTCTTCAACCTAATAAGGGGCATCTTCAAAAAAGCTAACTTCTAACAACATACATTTAATGGTAAAAGACTCAATGCTGAACCCTTAAAGTTGAGAACAAATCAAGTAAGTCAATTCCCACCACTTCTTTTCTATAATGTAACAGAGTCATAGAGAGTGTAATGAGAGGAAAAAAAGACATAAAAATCAAAAGAAAAAAGGTGAAAGTTTCCCTAGTCACAGAAGACTTGATTCTGTACAAGGAAAATTCTAAGCAATCTAAAACAAGAAGCCACTAGGATAAATTATTTCAGTAAAATAATAGGATACAAATTTAGCAAACTAACATCAAATATATTTCCATATGCTAGTAGTGAACAAAAATGGAAATTTAAGTATCCATTTATAATAGCATCAAGAAACATGACCTACTTAGAAATAAATATAACAATATGTGCAAGAACTATATACTAGGAACTACAAAGCAGTGCTGAGAAAAGGAAAGAAAACCTAAAAAGTAGAAAGATAAAACGTGCATCAAATGAAGACTACTGTTAAGATGACAATTTTTCCAAATTCATCTACAAAATCAGTAAAATCCCAATTGAAATCCAATAACCTTTTATTTTCACAGAAAATAATAGCACCTTGAATGGCTAAGACAATTTATACAAAGAACAAAATTGGAGGACTTATCTGATTTAAAAAACTTACTATAAACTAATCAACACAGTGTCATATTGGCATTAAGGAGAAGCATATAGATTAAGAAAACAGATATGAGTCCAGAAAGAGACTTGACACCTATAGATTTTGTCAATTGATTGTGAACAAAAGTGCCAAGATAATTCAATCAGGAGAGGATAATCCTTTCAACAACTGGAACAACTAGAAAGAGCCATGTAAAAGAAACAAAGCAAGACCTTTACTTCTCACAATAAAAATTAATTCACAATAGATCACAGACTGAAATGTTAAAAAACTAAAACATGTGCCCACACAAATGTTCACAGCAACTTTATTCATAATCACCAAAACTGGAACAAATGTTGAGCAAATGTTCAACAAGTGAATGAAGAGAACCATGATAGATCCATAAAATGGAATACTAAGAAAAATGACTTTTATGTGCATTTGCACAGGTAAATCTCAAAAACTTTTATGCTGAGCAAAAGCCCAGCAACAAAATATTACAGACCTTATTATTACATATGACTGAAACTCTAGAAAAGACATCTATCTACAATGACTAAAAGCTGATCAGTGGTGGCCTGGGACCAATGAATCAGGTAGACTGACCAGAGAGGGACACAAAAAATCTATTTTGAGATTATGGATATAGTCACTTTTTTTTTTTTTTTTTTTTTGCAAGGGGTGTTGGGGAAGAGGAGAGAGACGTACAGACAGGAAGGGAGATGAGAAGCATCAACTCATAGTTGTGGCACCTTAGTTGTTCATTGATTGCATTCTTGTATGTGCTTTGACCAGGGGGCTACAGCCAAGCCAGTGACCCCTTGCTCAAGCCAGTGACCATGGGTCACATCATTGATCTCATGCTCAAATCTATGACCCCGTATTCAAGCTGGTGGGCCTGCGCTCAAGCTGGTGACCTCAGGGTCCTAAGCATCCCAGGCTGACACTCGATCCACTGTGCCACCACCTGGTCAGGAGACACAGTCACATTTTGATTATATTGCTGTTACACTGGTGTATACATCTGTCAAAACCCACCAAGCTGTACTCTTAAAACAGGTACAATTTTGATGCATATAAATTGTTTCAATAAGTTGAATTTAAAAAAATTAATAACCTTCCATATCTTCCCCACTCATAATTTTTACTCTCCTGGGGCAATCACTTAAAATTTCACCTGTTTTTCTATTTATATTTCTAAATATAGGTTATACTGTTATTTCTTGCATGTTTTTTGTTTTAGTCATTAAGATAATTTAGCTCTTTAATGTCTCTATCACCTCACCTCCACATATACTTCCAGATGTGTATTTCCCTGACCCTCATCCTCCTGATATACAGTAGTTAATATGTTTTCTTCTAATTATTATACACCTTTATTCAATTTTTGTTTTCCCTGCTGTTAGCTACTTGTCTGAAGGTTTGTTGGGGTTGTTTGTTTGCTTCCTTTTTAATGTAACAATTATTAATTTACGACCAAACTATGAGTTTCACAACTTGTCACAATATAATCAAACACATTAGATAAACTATCAATTCCACTTTATCCTGTGATACATTCTTCCTGAAGCTCTCTCACCTCCTCTCTAATTTGGAGTTCAGTTCTCTCCAGCTGACATGCAGCTACCATCCTGCTGATTGCCCTAGTCACAGTCCTAGGAATGCCCTTCTTTACTCTCTCTAATGACAGATACCATTTCCAAATCCCTTTTCTTCCTATTTTTGAGCTAAAACATATTTTATAGTAGCAACCTGAGCAAAATGCCTAAAAATATCTTTACCTTCGGATTTGACTCATAATTTTGATTGAACATATAACTCTTTCTAGTTTCCAATATTATTGTTGAGGAATCTGATGTGCCATTATGTACAATCCCAATCTTTTGGGCAGAATCTGTTTTCTCCTCTGTAAACTTTTAGGATCTTTATTTTTTTCTTTAATACCTATTTTTCTAAAGTTTCAGGAGTCTTTATGTTGTTGTTCATTGTGGTGGATACCTGGCAGGTCCTTTCAATCTGGCAACTTACTTCCTTTAGATTTGGCAAATTTTCTTAAAAATTGTTTCTTTAACTTCTTCCCCTCCATTATCCCTATTCTCTTTTCTGACCATACCTATCTAATCACTTGTCAGATGTCCTAGACCAGCAATTTTCAACCTTTTTTTTCTTCATGGCACACATAAACTAATTACTAAAAAAAAAAAGAATTATACAGGCCTCTTCTCCATTAGTAACTAATTTATTTGTGCCGTGAGATAAAAACAATTGTCTTCAGTCAGGGGCACCGACTTCTTCTCCCTTAGTAATTTAATTCGTTTGTGTATGCCACGAGGAAAAAAAGGTTGAAAATCACTGTTCTAGATTAATCTTAACATTTTGTTATTTTCTCAATCCTTTCTTCCTCCTAAGAGATTTGCTCAATTTTATCTTCCAACTCCTTTACTGAATTTTTAAATTTTATCATATTTTTAATTTCTAAGAGCTCTTCTTACTTAAAAATATTCTTTCTTATAACTTACTGTTCTCATTTCATGATTTCAATTATTTTTGCCACTCCAGTGATATTAATTTCTTTACATATTTTTTCCTGCTCCTTGTATTATTTCTGTATTCTCTGAATTTCTTTCTTCCATCTGTTTTCTCCTGTGACAAACTTTCCTTAAATGTCTGGTGATCTTTGCTTTGCTCTCCACATAAGAGTGAAGTACTTACAAGACAAATACTGTCAGTAAATGAGCAAGACTAGCTGATTGAGCCGCATCTTAGAGAGATCAGGTGAAACCCAGGGGTGCTTGAGAAACAGTCTTTTCTCTTGGACCAGTCTCCTCAGAGAGAAATCCTCCATTCCCCAGCTTATTGAACAGAAACCTGGCTTCCAGAACTCTGAGAACTGAGCAGCAGAAAGTGATCTTAATATTCAGAATGCACTTTTCACTTAATTCCTTCTACTCCACCACTCCTTTCATTTTTTAGAATGGCCTCTGGGCTTTTCATTCAGCCATGCCTGGTATTTCTAATGTCCAGATCTCCTCGAATTCATCCCTCCAAAAGGTTAACTTCGGTCCTCTGCTGGGAAGGGAAAGACAGCAGGTAGGATGCATAGCTAGAAAATTAGGTATCTAGGGGTTAAGACATCTTTTAAAACTTTCAAATAATCCTCTTCCAGCTCTATTTTGAACCCATGCCTTCAAAGGTAAATGGTATATAATTCTTAAAATAGTCTAATTCTTGAAACTTCCAGATATTCTGTAGTTCACATCACCTTGCTTATTTTTTACATATATATTTTCTAATTGTTATTCATTATTATTATTTTATTTAACTCAGTGGTTCTTAACCTTTTTTTTAGGTACCGAACCCACCAGTTTCATATGCGCATTCACCGAACCCTTCTTTACTGATAAATAAAATATGATTTTTTTTTTCCAAATTCAAGACATAGGTATATGTTTTTTTACTGGTGCACAAAATGAGCCATGCATGAACATCACCTTGCTCAAAGAACAAAACCAACAAAGTGCATGAACTCACAACAAATTATGGTATTACTTTATTCTGGCCTCCACGGCAGAGGCTTCTCCAAACCCCTGAGACTGACTCATCGAAACCCTAGGGTTCAATAGAACCCAGGTTAAGAACCACTGATTTAATTTTTTTGCAACAGAGAGACAGAGAGGTGCACAGACTGGGACAGACAGACAGGAAGGGAGAGAGATAGAAGCATCAATTCTTTGTTGCAACACCTTAGTTGTTCAATGATTACTATCTTATACGTGCTTTGACTGGGGGGCTACAGCAGAGCAAGTGACCCCTTGCTCAAGCCAGCGACCTTGGGCTCAAGCCAGTGACCCCAGGGTTTCAAACGTGGGTCCTTTGCATCCCAGTCTGACGCTCTATCCACTGTGCCACCGACTGGTCAGGTTAATTTTTATTTATTGATTTTAGAGAGAGTAAGAAGAAAGCCTGAGTCCAAGGTTGCTAGCTTCAGTAAGGGGTCACTTGGTCTGCTGTAGCCCCTGGTCAAGGCACATATGAGAAAGCAATCAATGAACAACTAAGGTGCTACAACAAAAAACTGATGCTTCTCATCTCTTTCCCTTCCTGTCTGTCTGTCCCTATCTGTCCCTCTGTCTGTCACACACAGAAGAGAGAGAAACATCAATTTGTGGTTCCACTAATTTACGAATTAACTGGTTGAATCTTACATGTGCCTGACAGGGAATCAAACCTGCAACCTTGGCATACTGGGACAATGCTCCAACCAACTGACCTACCCAGCCACCTTGCACCTTGTTGGCTCTTCCCCTGCAAGCTTAGGTAATCAAATTTCTCTGCTAAGTCAATAACTGCAATGTTTAACAGGAACCTACACAGGGGTTGTTGTTAATATGTTTTATGTTGATTTACAAGAACACTGGATAATATGTTGTGCTCTTCTTCATACATTAGGGTAGTTATGGTCTTTCATGACTGGCACAAAATTTCTGGCAGATCTGCAGCTGAAAACCACTGCTCTAAAGGATTAATTCAGCAGGTCTGGATTGTCCAAACCCTGCACAGAGCTAAGAAAGGTTTTAGCCAATGCTAGGCTCCTAAAAAATAACCTATAACCCTTTATTACCCTACCTATTAAAAGTAGCTTTGTTCACCTAAAGCCTTCGACTGTGGCAGATAGTTTATGTGAACAATGTGATTTACGGTAGGGGCCTTTGGCCATATGGTTTCAGCCTGGCCCCTGTAGAAGTTGGAGAACTAAGCTCAGCCAAGTTTACACATAACAAACCAATAAAAACCCTGGACACCAAGGCTCAGGTGAACTTTCCTGGCTGGCAACACTTCACACACACTGCTACACATTACTGCTGGGAGAATTAAGCACTGTCCATATCACTCCACGAGAAAAGGAAAACTAGAAGTTTGTACCTGGTTTCTTCTGGACTCTGTCCTACGTACTTTTTCTATTACTAATTTTAATTTTGCTGAATAAACTGAAACCACAAATATAATAGCCTTGCTGAGTCCTATGAGAACTTCTAGCATATCACTGAACCTTTGGGTGGTGTTGGGGTCCCCTAAACACACAGTTACCTATCTAAATTATTAGGTACATGAGAAAGTATTTCAGTAAACCCTAATGGCATCTAAAAATGCAGGTCAGGTATCTGATAATAAAAAACTATTAACATCTCCCCAACACTATCTAAACAAAGTGCCTAAGTAGTCTATGAATAAACAACACACCAGGGGTAAGATAAATTCAGAGTACAGTTCTATTTTTATTCCATCAAGGTCAAGGTCTTATAATAATTTATAAGGCCAAGCTTAAAGTACCTGCTAAATGGTTCATATCCATTACTAGAATATATCCATAGAGATATTTCACTAATTGAAATATTGATGATGCTATTACACTCAGATAAAATCTTCTTTTACATGGGTAGTACAACTGCAAATTACACCCAGAATTAGCTGGAGTTCTAATTAATAAAGTTCTACTGAAATATTCAATAAATACCCTCCCCCCAGTATTTTCTTTATCTCTAAGTCATTCCCAAAATAACAAACTGAAAGACTTCTGTGACTAAACAAATTTTAAAAATTCTGAGATCAATCCCTCCCCATTCTTCAATCCATTGAGACTCTCTGGAAGGAATATGTTCTTAATCAGCTGTATAGTTATGGGGTTTTATGACATGTCCCTTAAAAGATGGCAAATATATTGCTAACTCTTCAGAAGCATATTTATAAGGAGATATGCATAGTATCTAACAGAATCTTTTATAACTTAACACTTAGGAAATTTCTCATTAAAAGATAAATTATTTATAAAGCTATTCTATATTATTTATAAAATGCTGAACACTAACAAATCTCTGAACACGGGGTGAGTAATGTAACCATCCAAACAACATTACAAAATTTTAAGTGTCCAGTAATTATATTATAATCCATATTAGGAGAGAGTTCTAACCCTTACTGCCAACTTTAAAGCCAAACTACAACTATGACCCAAAAACAAACAAGATCAAAAATGACAATATAAATTGTGTGTGTGTGAATCTCCAGTCAAATATATATCCATAACCACTCTGTATCATAAATTTCAGCTTATTATTACCTCCTTAATTTTGTCCCTTTTCTTTCTTACGTCATTATCTTCTGGGTCTCCACCATTTATTCCTAAAAGATTTGGTATAGGGACTGGTGGTAGTGGCTTTTTCTCTTTCGTCTTCATTTCTTGGAATACCTTATTTTTCTCTGTCTGAATTTCTGCTTGAATTTCCTCTCTTGATTTTTTTAATTTTTCTTTTGCTTCTTCCAGGGCTTTCTCGTGATCAGCTCGGATTTTATATCTCAAACGTTCCTCTTCTTCCCTATAAGAAGAGGAGGAAAAAAAGATTGGTTAGCATGACCCTTAAGAACTTCAAGCTTAAATGTAAAACTTAAAGTTTCCTCCACCAAACTCTGATAGTTTCCTTCTTCTGCCATTAAAAGGTAAGATGGTCTGTAGTGATTCTGATCTATCTGCTAAAGAACAGGACAAATATAACTTGGTATGGGCCCTGCATGCTGTCGAGCTAACACTTTACAGAATGCAAGAAGAGAAAACCTAGAAAGTAAGTTGCAATTTCAGGGCCAATGAAAACAGAGAAAACAGCAATCAGTAACCTATCAGTAGACACATGATAAAGAAAGGGGGGTAGGGGAGGAGGAAGAAAGGAATGAAGGGAGACATACCAGTGAGAAATTAGATGGGAGGGAGAAAATTAAAAGTAGAATTAAGGGCCCTAGCTGGTGGCTCAATAGATAGAGTGTTGGCCCGGTCTATACACATTCTGGGTTTGATTCCCAGTCAGGGCACACAGGAAAAGCAGCCATCTGCTTCTCTTTCCCTCCCTCTCCCTCTGCTCTCCTCCTTCCCCTCCCGCATTCAGTGACTTGACTGGTTCAAGCGTCGGCCCTAATGCTGAGGATAGCTTGGTTGATCCAAGTGTCAGCCTCAGGCACTAAAAATAGTTTAGTTGTGAACAATGGCCCTAAATGAGGGGCAGGGGGTGTTGCTGGGTGGATCCCGGTAGGGGGCACATATGGGAGGTCGATCTCACTAGCTCTCCTCCTCTCACCTAAAAAAGAAAATTGCCTGACCTGTTGTGGCACAGTGGATGAAGCCTCAACTTGGAATGCTGAGGTTGCAGGTTAAAACCCTGGGCTTGCTGGGTCAAGGCACATACAAGAAGCAATTGCTACAAGTTGATGCTTCCTGTTCCACCCTTCCCCCCATTTTCTTTCTTTCCTCTATCTAAAATTAATAAATAAAATTTAAAAAAACAGAATTAAAAACTAATTATCGCTTGACCAGGCGGTGGCACAGTGGATAGAGCATCGGATTGGGATGCAGAAGACCCCGGTTCGAGACCCCGAGGTCGCCAGCTTGAGCGCGGGCTCATCTGGCTTGAGCAAAAGCTCGCCAGCTTGGACCCAAGGTCGCTGGCTCCAGCAAGGAGTTGCTCAGTCTGCTGAAGGCCCGAGTCAAAACACATGTGAGAAAGCAATCAATGAACAACTAAGGTGTTGCGACGGCAACGAAAAACTAATGATTGATGCTTCTCATCTCTCTCCGCTCCTGTCTTTCCTTATCTGTCCCTCTCTCTGACTCTCTGTCCCTGTAAAAAAAAAAAAAGAACTAATTATCAAGATAGACAAAATATATATATAGGGTCAAGGAAGGAAATAAGCCAAAAAATAAGAGGATGGGAAATCTTTCATTTATTATATATATAGTACATCATACTCTTCTAAAACTTTTGCATACTGGAAATACTATAGAGCTTATAGCACAACAATTCCCAACTGATGTGGGCATAATGACTTAAAAATCTCTTGAACTATTGCTAACAATACAGATTCCAGACAGCAGGTCTTAAATGAATTTATATTAAGAGCTCCCCTGATTCTGGTATACACAAATATTTGGAAACCACTACTGCAGTAGAACTGGGTTTTCTACCCAGACCTATTTTGTGAGAGCTCAGTGTTCTCTCCACGTCTGCCTCAATCCACATGAATGAATACAGGAATGGTAACTATCTTAAAATCAGTCAATGATGGTTACTCTAAGAGTAAACATCTAACCCAACACCTTCCAAATACCTCTGGTCCTTGAAAAGCATAGGCAAATGACAACAAAACTAAAAACTGTTGTGCCTTAGATATCTGAGGCACTCATTTGGCTTAGATTATCTTATTTAATTCTAACATCAATTTGTGAAGTACCCGTTATTAAACATTGTTCTGCATCTTATTATGAAATAGTAAGGCACAAAGAGAAAAATTAACCTTTTGAGTAGTGAGTGTTTTCATGCTCACTGACCCCCGGGAGTGAGTTTTTTTCAAAAAATAAAACTAGTTTCAGTTACAGTTCTATTAACTTAAAATCATGTTTGTTTGATAACCAATTTATGGAAACAAGAAAAACATACATTTACTTTTTTAATGTTGCCTTACACATTTTTAAAATAAAAATTTTTGTACAATAATACTCTGGATAGTCAGGAGGCACAAAGACATACATGAATGTTCATACTACTCAAAGCAGTACGAATTATGTGTTCAGGGTCATAGAATTATTGTAGAAAGTAGAAAACCTAGATAAAAGCACATGCATTTGGACTTTTTAAACACTATGTAAGTAGTATGCCTTTCAGTAGGAATAAATTTTAAGAGTTTATCTCTTACTGTATTCAGCAGTCCACAAACCATGGCTTGGGCACCACATGCGTCTCTTTGGCTTCTTGAGTGTGGCTCTTCCACAAAATACCACGTGCGGGCGTTACCTTGATAAGGAATGTACCTACCTATATAGTTTAAGTTTAAAAAAATTAGCTCTCAAAAGAAATTTCAATCGTTGTACTGTTGATATTTGGCTCTGTTGACTAATGAGTTTGCCAACCACTAGAGATACTAACACCTGTCTCTCAATATCTTTTCTTCCTTATTCCTTAGTCTTAGAGCCCTCGATTTTTCGTTAAGCACCTGATCCTGCTATATCAAAAGTTTATTTCTCAGCCCCCCCGCTTACTGACAATGCTCCCACAGAATTCATGTGATCAAAAATAAACTTCTATCTGTTTAAGCCACTGTTATTTTGTGATTTTTATGGCTGGTAAATAACCTAATCATAACTGAGCCACTCTACATCCAGATGTTCTCTTTCCCTGGAGCTCTCTTTAGTATCTGAGGGATGATTTGCCAGAAATAAATTAACCAAGTGATAGATTTCCTTCTCCAATTAGAATCTTTAAATAAATCATACTTGGAAACTTTGTGAAGGACAAATACAATCCTCGATTACATAAGGATATATAAAATTACACTGAAATCTTGTTTGGCAAAGATTTAGGCAAACATACAAATACTTCCCCTTTATAGTCACTCTCTTTCTTTAGTAGACCTTCACTCTTCACCTATAAACACAAAGTCTCAGTCATCCTTTAAAGACAAGTAAATAGATAAACACTTCCCTCAAAACTTCCTCCTTCTCCACCTTGGTTGGTATTCCCTTTCCTCCTTTTATCCCTATATCTTTCCAAGGAATACTACATCTGCTGTCTCCTTTCCTCAGCCTCACATCAGTCTTCTATGCACCACAGTTAAAAACTGGTAGCTAAGTTCATCCTTCCTTTGAAATTTCCTCTTCCTCAGACCTACCTTTCCAACAAGTTGCTTATCATTGGCTTCACCATCATCAATGCCCCCCAAAATGTTTTAATTCCATCCTCACTTCTGTTTGTACTCTATATACTCTTCCCATTCAACACCATTCAACTGTATTTTCTCAACTGTTATAATAAAATACACATGGTCAGCCATTACCAGGTTACTAAGTACTCCAGAACCAAATTTCTAACACTGACAATTTGTTTCTGTGGTCTGCCTACATTCATCTGGTTTCTCAATAAGATATTACCTCTAGGCTGAATGTTTGTATCCCTAAAAATTCATATGTTGAAATTTTAACCCTAACCATGACGATATATGGAGATGAGGCTTTTGCAAAGGAAGTTTATTAGTGTTAGATTAGGTCAATAGTTTTCAAAGTATGCGCCAGGGCACACTGGTGCACCCTACAAGACTTCCAGGTGCACCCTATGGTATTCCATAGAGAAACATGTGCCTGTTGGGGACCAAAAAACCAACAGGGTTTTTGGAGTTTAGATTTTTGGGGGACAGAGGTGTGGGGAATTGGCTGTAAGCTGACAGCCTGCCCAACCACCCACCCTACTTGCTTGATTAGGTTGCAAAAGCTAATTAAAAGCTGTTAAGCTGTGGTGCTGGATTGTTTACACTACCCCCCATGTTCCCTGGAAAGACTGGAGGCAAAAAAAACTGAAAACTTCATGACCTTGATTGGCAGTGGAAGGTTCCTAAATATGATGTCAAATGCATAAGCCACAAAAGAAAATAAAACGTTTTATACCAACAGACATTATAAAGAAAGTAAAAACCTACAGAAAAGAAGAAAAATATTTACAAACCATATACTGATAAGGGTCTTGTATTCAAAAGATATAAAAAACTCCTACAACTTAACAACAAAATTACATGCCACCCAATTTTAAAACTGGACAAAAGAACTTGGAGGGACATTTACCCAACACAGATATAACAAATGGCCAACAGCACAAAAAATGTTCAACTTCATTAGTCACTAGGGAAATGCAAATCAAAACTGTAAGATATTACTTCACATACACTAGAATAGAATTTTTTTAAGTGTTGACAATGACATAGAAATTAGAACCTTTAGATATTGTTGATGAAAATGTGAAATGATTCAGCTACTGAAGAGAACTGACAACAGGAACTCAAACACATTCACTTTTTGCTGCTGTAACATAACACTATACATACCCTGAGTAGCTTATAAACAGTAAAAATTTATTTCTCACAGTTCTGGATGCTGCAAGTCTGAGATCAGGGTGTCAATACAGTCAGGTTCTGGTAAGAACCCTCTCCTGGGTTGCAGACATGAAGGAAAGAGTCGAAGGCGAGAGAAAGCAAACTCTCCCATGACGTTTTATAAGAGCACTAATCCAATTCCTAATTATAGGAATATTACCTCCCAAAAGCCATGACATTGGGGAACAGGATTTTAACACATAAATTCTAGGACATAAATATTCAATCTATACATTATCTAAAGCTATAATTATTACTACACTCATTATTATTATTAAAACAACATGCCACACTAATCCAACAAAAATATACAAAAGGTCATAGAGAACCTAGAAACAAACCTATGAAAGTACGAAAAATTGTTATATGGCAGAAGTGGCATTACAGATCCATGGGAAAGGACAGACACTTCAATAAGTAACACAGGGACAACTGAACACCCATATGGAAAAATACAAATTCAATCCCAACCTCAACATATACAAATACAAAAACCAAGCTGATTAAATTTCTGGATAGAAAAAACGAAACTTTAAAACTACCAAAAAACTGAAAATAAGGAGACTATAACTACAAGGTAGAAAAGCATTCCCTAAGCAAAATCCAAAAAGTTATACCATAAAGGGAAATATTAACAATTTAAATTACATTAAAATTTATCACTTCTGTAAAACAAAAGATACCATAAACAAAGTATAAAAATAAGAGATCCATTGCAACAAGATACATGTGATGTGTCTACCTAAGAATTTATCAGGATATATAAATAATTCCTACAAATGAATAAGAGAAAGAAAAACCCATAAGAAAAATTGGTAAAAAAATGTGAGTGAGCAACTCAAAGGCTAGGAGACACAAACAACCAATAAATGTTTTTAAAATATTCCACCTCATTAGTAATGATAAATATGAAAAGTAAAATTAACATCAGATTGGTAAAGATTTTTTAAATACACAATACCATGGTTTGCAAAGATGCAGGTATGAGTGTAAATTGGTACAACCACTGAAGAGGCTAATTGAGCAACAAAATTTAGAGTCAATAACACACATACTTTACAACTTAACAGTTCTATTACTAAGATTTTACCTTGGAGAAAAAATACAGATGGCCAAGAATACATGCACAAGAATATTTTGCAGCAAAAATATGGACTCAACTTAACAATTTATAATAGGGGAATGTATAATTTGAGATTTAATCGTGTGTGTGTGTGTGTGTGTGTGTGTGTGTGTGTGTATAAAATAACTGAACCACAGCTCAATATATCAACATATATAAATCATTTAAAAATGTCGAGTAAGCCCTCCTGGCTGGTTAGCTCAGTCGGTCAAGAGTGTCATCCCGAAACAACAACGTTGTGGGTTCTATCCCCAGCCAGGGCACACAGGGAAGCAATCAAAGAATGCACAACTGAGTGGAACAACACATGAACGCTTCCCTTCCCCCTGCCCTCTCTCTCTCTTCCTCTCTCTGTTTCTCTAAAAAGAAAAAAATCAATAGAAATTAAGCCTGGCCAGATAGCTCGGTTGGTCAGAGCATCATCCAGCTATATTTATTCTATATATATATTATAAGTATAAAACCATATACTGAGAAAGATAACATCAAACTCAGAGACTTACCTCAAGAAAAGTAATCTTCAGTTAAAATGTTAAGATTTGAAATAGTGGATACAGTGACAATATTATGTTAATATTTTTATATATGCTTATAACTTAAAAACTAAGAATTATAGTGAGAATATATACCAGATATCTAAACATACTATTATAAAACGATGCAATTAAAATATGGTGCTGCCTGACCTGTGGTGGCACAGTGGATCAAACATCGACCAGGAATGCTGAGGTCGCTGGTTCAAAACCCTGGGCTTGCCTGGTCAAGGCACATATGGGAGTTGATGCTTCCTGCTCCTCCCCCCCTTCTCTCTCTCTCTCTGTCTTTATTCACTAAAATGAATAAACAGAAAATAAAAAAATAATAGTATCATGGTGCTTTTAGGAATAACCAGAAAAGTCTGTGGCAGAAGGAGGTTAAAAAAGAAAAGAATTCTGTACATATACTGATATATTACCATTTATGTAACTCATCCCCTGTTGACAAGACATTTAAATCATTTACAATATGTCATGTTTTAGCATTAGGGGACATTCTTGAACATTACTTTACACACTGATGTGAAAACTTACCAAAAATAACTTCTTAGAAGAACTGCTGGATCAAAGAATATGTACTCTAAATTAGTTATTTCTAAATTGTTCTTCACAAAAATTCTATTAATTTAGATTTAGCACCAACAGTGTAGACACAAGAGGAACTAGCTGCACAATACTCAGCACACCGTAGGTATTACCAATCCTTTTAATACGGGAAACTATCTAGGTCATGAAAAAGGAAATGCTTTATGATGGCATCACAAATTAACAAAAAAGTAATTCACGTTTATTATTATACACATAACAGATATACAGCAAACAGATAAAAACTTCATTTCAGATGCTACCATACTGCCAAGTAACTGAAGAGGTCATGCAGGCACATATAACTTTTTAAATAAACTTAACAAGTGCAACCATGTAGCTACATATAAATAGCTTTAGGTGCATCAACACATACAATTGTGCCAGACCTCAATTTAGCACAATGATTAGCTTTTTGTCAGATGCTAGGGTCTAGTTCCGTGATGGCGAACCAATGACACACATGTCAGTACTGACATGCGTAGCCATTTTCGATGACACACGGCATGCAACCGCATTCCAGAGAAGTATGGGGCCTCATGCCGAGAAGGACGTTTCATCCTCGGCTCCTGCTCGGCCAGGTGGATAAAACATTTGCTGTAGTGTAGACACTGTGGGCCGGAGGTCTGTAAGCCAAAACAACAGAACTCCAGCACAGAGTGTCTAGTTCTGGGACTTCCAGTTAGGCCATTTTTCTTGAAATGACACACCACCTGAGTTATGCTCGGTTTTTTGGCGAATTTTGACACACCAAGCTCAAAAGATTGCCCATCACTGCTCTAGTTCCTTATTGAAAAAAGCTTCAAGCCTGACCAGGCGGTGGTGCAGTGGATAGAGTGTCGGACTGGGATGCAGAAGACCCAGGTTCGAGACCCTGAGGTCGCCAGCTTGAGCGTGGACCCATCTGGCTTGAGCAAAAGCTCACCAGCTTGGACTCAAGGTTGCTGGCTCCAGCAAGGGGTGGCTAGGTCTGCTGAAGGCCTGTGGTCAAGGCACATGTGAGAAAGCAATCAATGAACAACTATGGTGTCGCAACGGCAACAAAAAACTAATGATTGATGCTTCTCATCTCTCTCCGTTCTTGTCTGTCTGTCCCTATCTATCCCTCTCTCTGAGTCTCTCTCTGTCCCTGTAAAAACAAAAAAAGAAGAAAGCTTCAAGAACATTGCTACTTATATCCAAATAACCAGTCCATATGCCAGAAATGCATAAGTTAATGCATATTAGGAAAAAAAAAGAGGAAAGATAAAGCAGTAACTTACCTAAACTTTCAAAAAAAATGCCAATGATCTAAATACATGCATCAGAGCCTCACCTAGTAAAAGATATTGTTAAGAACCCCTAGAATCTGACTCCAAAGATGATAATATATGCTTTAAGAATTATGTTAACCTAAGATTTAAACTTTTCAGTAGTATTTGTGTTAAAATTAGTCGTCTACATTAGTGGTTTTCAACCTTCTTACACTTGGGAACCAGTGAAAATAGAATTATTTTGGGACCACTAAAGCAGAATTCACCCTCAGCATAAGTGAATTCGACTAAGATCACTGGGTTTATAGTCTTCACAAAACATCAGGGTGCTTAACTCTTTTGTGAAACAGTACGAAATTTCTGGCAGACTGGCACCTGAAAAACATTGGTCTATAATCCCCAGTACTTAGTATAATGCTTAGCACATAACTACTCAAAAACATTTGCTGAATAAATGTGACCAATATTTTTTTTAAGTGAGAGGAGATAGTGAGACAGACTCCCGCATGCTCCCCGCCCAGGATCCACCAGCGACCCTCCATCTGAGGCTCATGATGCTGGAATCAATTGAGCTATCCTTAGTGCCTGAAGCCAATGCATGAACCAATCAAGCTACTGGCTGCGAGAGGGGAAGAGAGAGAGAAGGGGGAGACAGAGAGGAAGAGAAGCAGATGGCCACTTCTCATGTGTGCCCTGACTGGGGATCAAACCTGGGATGTCCACATACTGGACTGACACTCTATCCACTGAGCCAACCAGCCAGGGCCAAAATGTGACCAATATTTTTTAAGTGGCAATGGCAATATCACTAAGGGAACATCAAGAAATCTGCTTAAGTAACAGAGATTAACTTTATAAATATGTAAATGTCAAGAATATAAAAAGAAAACAACACACATTGTTCTTTGTATTCTCCAGGTTACTTCATAGCCTTTGGTTTTGTTTTTTTAACTATATAACTTGTCCCTAAAGTTCTTGTTAAGATAAGGAGAATAAAAGAGAACACTTTCAAGAGTGTTTCTCAATATTAAGGTCAGAAAATTAGTCTTATTTTTAAGATTTTTTTTTTATTGATTTTACAGAGAGAGGAAAGGGTAGCGGGGAGTAGGGATGCAAGAAGTATACTTGTTTCTGTTTAGTTGTTCATTGCTTGCTTGATGTTTGTCATATGTGCCTTGACAGGGCAAGTCCAGGGTTTTGAACTGGCAACATCAGCATTCCGGGTTGACACTCTATCCACTGTGCCACCATAGGCCAGGCAGAAAATTACAATCTTAAATACAGAAAATTTCACAAGGTCTGAGGCTAGGACTATCATTTTCCACAAAAGTTATCCTAAAGTCTTAGATAAATTAAAAGATGTAATTGTTAACCGGACTAAAAAATGAGACCTGTAAATACTTTTGTAAATATACCTATTACCTTCATGCTGGTATATAAAATGTTCAATAAATTTTACTTTTAAACTTATGAAAAACAAGAATGTATGAAACAGCATTTCACTCATTTACTTTTTAAATTGGTATAGATTTCACTTTATAAGTAATCATATACAGTAGGACCCCCCGCTTATCCACAGGGGACACATTCCCATATGTTTTTTTCTACATACACACACTTTTTCACTTAAAGCACGTTATGGCCTCTCTTCGGCATATGAGAGTTGTCAGCATCACTACATTTTTGCTTTGGGGCTACAATTATGAAAAACAAGGGTGACAAACACAAACACTGCAATACCAGCATGGCTGATCTGATAACTGAGGGAACTAAGTGACTAACAGGCCAGTGGTTCTTAACCTGGGTTCTATCGAACCCTAGGGGTTCGATGAGTCGGTCTCAGGGGCTCGGAGAAGCCTCTGCCGCGGAGGCCAGAATAATGTAATACCGTAATTTGTTGTGAGTTTATGCACTTTGTTGGTTTTGTTCTTTGAGCAAGGTGACGTTCATGCACGGCTCATTTTGTGCACCAGTAAAAAAACATATACCTATGTCTTGAATTTGGGGAAAAAATCATATTTTATTTATCACTAAAGGGTTCGGTGAATGCGCATATGAAATTGGTGGGTTCGGTACCTCAAAAAAAGGTTAAGAACCACTGAGATAGGCAGTGTACAGTGCATGGATACGCTTGACAAGGGATGATTTACATCCCAGGAGAGACAGAATGGGATAGAGTGAGATTTCACCACACTACTCACAATGACACACAATTAAAACTTATTAATTGTTTATTTCTGGAATTTCCCATTTAATATTTTCTGACCACGGTTGACCACAGGTAACTGAACCTCTAAAAGCAAAACCATGGACAAGAGGGGACTACTGTAATATATAAATGAATTGTAGTCATTTATAAAATATTTTAAATCTCAATTTTTATATATAAAAATGGCACTGCTAATTCTATTTAGAATACATTTTTATTTTCACATTTCCCTGCTTCATAAAATTACTCGTACTTCATATGTATGAGCTGGAAAAACTCTTTAAAGATTAAATCAATTTCCTCATTTCATAAATAAGACACAGAGACGTTAATAGCTTATCTAAATACACTCCAGCAAATAAGGACAATGCTAAAACCAGAGCTTCTATTTTTTAACACTGAGCCCAATGTTCTTCTAAATATACAACAGTGATTTCCTTCTGGACTACATAAAATTCCAAAATAAATCATTGGAATGAATGCCCTTTGAAGATTTCTCTTTATCTTAAATTCTAAAACCCAATCTGCAGATAAATCTCCAGTGCATTCATGACAGACATGTTCTAAAAGGAAAAAGGTTCCAGCAAAAATTCAATGGCAATCATGCCTGACCAGACAGTGGCGCAGTGGATAGAGCGTCAGACTGGGATGCAGAAAACCCAGGTTCAAGATCCCGAGGTCACCAGCTTGAGCGCGGGCTCATCTGGCTTGAGCAAAAGCTCACCAGCTTTGACCCAAGGTTGCTGGCTCCAGCAAGGGGTTGCTTGGTCTGCTGAAGGCCCGCAGTCAAGGCACATATGAAAAAGCAATCAATGAACAACTAAGGTGTTGCAAAGGCAATGAAAAATTGATGACTGATGCTTCTCATCTCTCTCCGTTCCTGTCTGTCTGTCCCTATCTATCCCTCTCTCTGACTCTCTCTCTCTGTCCCTGTAAAAAAAAAAAAAAAATTCAGTGGTAATCAAAATAAACTTTTATGACTGAATTTACACAATTATGGAAAATGAAAAAACCAAAATGATTTCCCTAGCCAATGAATTTGGAGAGTAAGCCCAAATATTTTTATAATTGCCACACAATAGGAACCATAATATTTGCCCACTGAGCAATCATATTAATGTTTCATGTACCACTGAAATGATGTTTGGCTTCTACGGTGACAATCTTCCAACTTTCAGTATGATCTAAGTTTTACAGTACCCATATTTTGTAAAATTGAGATTAGTAACACTTAACTCATAGATCAAATGTGAAAACTAAAGGTTAAATCCTGACTAGGTGGTGGCACAGCAGATAGAGCATTGGACTGGGCCGTGGAGGACCCTGGTTTGAAACCCCGAGGTCGCTGGCTTGACCACAGGCTCATCTGGCTTGAACATGGGCTTATCAGCTTGAACACGGGGTCACTGGCTTGAGTGTGGGATCATAGCCATGACCCCATGGTCGCTAGCTTGAGCCCAAGGTCGCCGGTTTGAGCAAGGGGTCGCTTGCTCTGCTATAGCCCTTCCACATCTCCCCCTCCCCACCGCCTCCCTGGTCAAGGCACATATGAGAAAGCAATCAATGAACAACTATGGAGACTAAGGAGCCAAAACGAAGAATTGATGCTTCATCTCTCTCCCTTCCTGCCTGTCTGCCCCTACCTGTTCCTCTCTCTGTCACAAAAGTTAAAAACAAAAATTTTTTTAAAGAAAACTAAAGGTTAAATATGTGAAAATACTCATTACATACTCTTCATTGTTTTCTTGCATTTTTCCCCTTAAATAATGAGAAATCAATAGGGGGGGTATGTAAAATGCCTTCGACACATTTTCAGGAATAAGTATGCTCTAGAAAGGGTCAATACAAATTATTCCCTAATTTTTAAAATTATTTTTTATAAAGCGCCTTTATTAAAACTGTATTCTTCTCACTTTAAGATATTATTCCTCCTACTCTAGTGTCTTCTCTCTCAATTCTTCCTTGCATTCTCCTTATACTTTCTCTTGTGGAATTCGTCACCTTGCCATGGAAATCATTTTACACAGGGGGCAAGTTCACTGTCCCTCAGACCGCTGGAGGGTCGGACTATAAAAAAAATATTAACAAATCCCTATGCACAGTGCACATATCTTATTTTAAAGTAAAATAACAAAACAGGAACAAATACAATATTTAAAATAAAGAACAAGTAAATGTAAATCAACAAACTGACCAGTATTTCAATGGGAACTATGGGTGCGGATGCATCCTGTGCTCCTCTCACTGACCACCAACGAAAGAGGTGCCCCTTCTGGAAGTGCAGCGGGCCGGATAAACGGCCTCAGGGCGCCGCATGCAGCCCGCAGGCCGTAGTTTAGGGACCCCTGATTTAATCAATAGGTATACAATTTTACTAAGGACATTTCAAGCATTGGAGATATAAAGATAAAAGATAGTCATCTGTCTTCAAGGAGCCCATATTAAATTGGAAGAGACAGATAAGCAAGTGACAGGTAAGCAATCAGAAACAATCCATGAGAAAGATAAAAGTATGTAGGAAAAATACTACCTAGAGGCAGGAGAGCTAAGAGAATAAATCTATGCATGACTTTGGGCGATCTCAGCTGTTAATAGATAAATTAATATTAACAAGAACCACTAGATGAGAGAATGCTAATAGGAAATAAGATTAAATGCATATCACTCAAAGTAATTTCAAGCACAGTTTTACAATAAATGATAAAAACAATTAATTTTAAACTACATGTTATAGAGGCTTACATAATCTACATAAGTCTATGTTAAAAATATAGAAGGAATATTCTAAGTTTGTATGTTGTAAGATTGTGTGTTTGATTCTTTAACAAGTACAGCCTTGCCTGACTAGTGGTGGATGCTGAGAACCCAGATTCCAAACCCCGAGGTTACTAGCTTGAGTGATGGCTCATCTGGTTTGAGTGCAGGCTCACCAGATTGAGTGTGGGGTCGCTGGCTTGAATGTGGGATCATCATGATCCCATGGTCACTGGCTTGAGCCCAAAGGTTGCTGGCTTGAGCCCAAGTTCGCTAGCTTGAGCAAGGGGTCACTGGCTCAACTGGAGCACTCCCCACCCTGTTAAGACACATATGAGAACCAATCAATGAACAACACAAGTGACACAACTATGAGCTGATGCTTCTCCTCTCTCTCCTTGCTTAAAAAAAAAAGGGTCCAACCTGGCCTGTGGTGGATCAGTAGATAAAGTGTCAACCTGGAATGCTGAGGTTCCTGGTTCGAAGCCCTGGGCTTGAGTGGTCAAGGCACATATGAGAAGCAACTACAATGTGTTGACGCTTCCCGCTCCTCCTCCCCACCCCCACTTTTATATTTCTCTTTCTAAGACCAATAAAAATAATAAAATCTTTAAAAACAAAAGTCCAAGAGAAATATTAATAAATACGAGTCAATAAACATTTCATAGCCTTAGAACACTTATTTTTGAGAGACACAGGAAAAGGGGGGAAAGGAGGGAGGAGAGGGCAGAGAAAGAGAGAAGCATCAACTTGTTCCACTTAGTTGTAACCCGTTGATTGCTTCTCATACGAACCGGCAACCTCAAGGTCAAGCCAGGGCCCTCAGGATCTAGCAGGCAACCTTGGTGCTCCAGGGCAATGCTCTATTCTCTGCCCCACCAGCCAAGGCCCTAGAACACTTCTTATAAGACCAAGAGAAATTAGAAAAAGGCAAATATAGCTTTTAAAGCAAATAAATTAATGCTTGAACAAATTTTATTTCCTTAAAACATTTAACTTCATCCAATAAATACTGTTCACCTATTAACATGCAACTTGTGTGGCATTGTATAGTATGACATTTTTTGGAACTTCCAACACTTACTGATCAACATGAAAATCAGGATTGCTACCTTAGCATTCTGCCTTTTAACCATACTATACTAATACTTTATTCATTTCTAAGATTGAAAAACATACTGGTATGTTCAGTGATTTTAAACTGATGAACTAAAAAAAAAGCAAAGTCACTATCACTTTACTTAGCCCGCAAATACAGCCTCTTCCAAATCAATATTAATAATTCATAAAAATGCAGAAAATGGTAAAAACTCAAGACTATCAAAGAAATAGGAGCCATCATAACAGAATCTGGAAGAACTGTTTATTAACTAATAACCATAGCTAGAATATACAGAACACCAAGACCAAACTAATGAAACAAAAAATGTCAAACTACCACCCTACCCCAAGTGTAACTTATCTCAGCAACCAGTCTGTTCCAATGAAAAAATGGGACAGAGATTTCCATGCAGTCAGAATACTGTTCAACTTGCCTTTCCCCACAGTCCCTTCTTAATTCTCACCTTATTATCTAACTAGCTAGGTTCTTATGAGAGCAATTCCTGGAGGACTGGGGAAATTATGCACACGAAAAGTATAAAATGAAAAACTGCATTCTAGGTGGCAAGGGACAAGACAAAAGAAATCTCAGCAGCTGTCCACACTGCCAATTGTCTCTGAATTTGGGAAAGACATAAAATATACTCTCATCAAAACCGATCAGAGGACAAAAGTCTCTACCATCACAGTAGAATAAAGAAAAATAGCCTGAGAGCTGTACAGATTAACTGATGAACTACATAGCTGAAAAGAGGCATTTATTCAATACACGTGACAAAGTCATCTATATTACAGGCTATTGATAAATATCAAGTATAACAGACCTTACCTTATTCACATCTGAGTGATAGGGGGAAAAAGAATGGATAAGATGATGAAAGAAAGAAAATTTAAATTATAATAGTGAGATTTTAAATCTCTACTTTTGTAATAAAAAACAAAACTGAGTCAAGCAAAAAATATAAATCATGACATGAAAAACCTGAGAACTTCTTCCTAGAGCACAGTGCAATTTGAACCAGCAACATTTCAAGTTCAGGAGCCACATATCACTTAAGGACCATATTGGCCAACACAGGTTTAGAGTGATTGTCTAGTTCAGTGTCACAAAGCTAGTTAGTAGAACAAAGAGGCAACATTAGGCTCTTCTAAATCCTACTAAGCCTATGTTCCTTCTGTTTGAGAAAACAATCAAAAGTTAACATACACCTGACCCTCAAGTATTCAATTCAAACTAACAAAATCGTGACTGGTAGATGAAACTTACTGGCAACTCAAAAAAGTATTTAAGAAACAAAACAAAACCACAAAGTCCATTATATAATGCCATTTTATAAAAATTAGAAAGGAAATTTTTAATTAGGTCTATTATATACACAAATTACAAACACAATACTTCATGTATACCTATATACATTTATAACAAACATTCATGTATATTAAAGCCAACACTTGCTTTGTTACTTTAAAATCACAGATGCTAAAAATTACTATCATCCACATCAAACTATACATTTCATGTTATCTTCTGGAAGGTATATATTGTCTGTAAACTCCAAATTATTTATGAGCCACTTAATGAAAGGGAACACAGGTTTTCTGGTGAAAATATTTTCTCTTAAATTCATGTAATATCAATTACATAAACTTAAATATAATATATATTTCTTAGTAATTCACAACCATTTCACCCAGAAACTGGGAGTTATCCTGGACTCCCACCAAGTTCTGTGAAACTTAACGGTTAAACGTCTCTGGAATCAACCACTTTTCTCCACTTATTTTTGTTCTCCACTATCACCACTGTGGTCTAAGCCAATATCCTCTGGGACCTAGAATCTCCTAACTGATTTCACTACATCTCCTCCTGTTCTTTCCCAATCCAGTGTTTACATTGCAACCAAACTGATTCTTTTTTTTTTTTTCAATAATTATGTCATTCCCTTGCTTTAATGCAAACCCTTCAATGACTTCCCACAGAAACACAACTACAAACTCTTCAGGATGCTGCCTAGAAATTCTGAACTCAAAATAACCGTGTTAGATTTACTTATGTGGCAACTTGATTGAGTGGCACAAAGAGAGTAGCTGCTTCCCAGATCCAGCTGAGTGCTGCTCTTTGAAAACACAGACTTGGGTGCCACCATATCCTCTAATTTTTCAAGAGAAATCAGGTCAATACTTTTATATGAAATCTCCTGGTATTTTTGTGAATGCTGGCAGCTAACTCAAACTTTCTGAACAATAAGGAGGCTGAATCTGATCTCCCTCCTAATCTCACCTAGCCCCACACTGCAATCTCTGTAGCAGCCATACTGAACATTTCTCAGATCATCAGTGATGCCAAGCTTTTGACCTAAGGACTGACCCAAATCATGTCCTCTCCTCTGCTTTGACCATGTTTTTCCCACATCTCTACTTCCCTCAGAAATCTCAAATCTTGTTTCAAGTTTCTGAGCCATTGCTTTCTCAGGGAGGTCTTCCCTATTCTGCTGCCACACACAGCGCCCCCTGGGGTCTCCACAGGCTAAAATCACACTGTGTGTGCTCTGATAGCACTGAGAACTTCCTAACACTCATTACACCTCAAAAATAAATTTATTCATTTAATGTCTATAACCTCCCTCCAAGATGGTCCATAAAAGCAGGGCCTGAACACATATAATACACATTTGTTGCTAACTAATTTGGTTATAAAATGTTCCGTTAGACCAGGGGTCCTCAAACTTTTTACACAGGGAGCCAGTTCTCTGTCACTCATACCGTTGGAGGGCCGCCACATACAGTACTCCATACACTGACCACCAATAAAAGAGGTGCCCGTTCCGGAAGTGCGGCAGGGGCCAGATAAATGGCCTCAGGTGGCCGCAATTTGGCCCACGGGCCGTAGTTTGGGGACCTCTGCTTTAGACAATAAGGTTCTAATATACTTTTTTTTTTTTAACAGAGACAGAGAGAGTCAGAGAGAGGGACATACAGAAGGGGAGAGAGATGAGAAGCATCAATTCTTCATTGCAGCACCTTGGTTGCTCATTGACTGCTTTCTCATACATGCCTTGGGGAAGGGGGCTACAGCAGAGCAAGTGACCCCTTGCTCAAGCCAGCAACCCTGGGCTTCAAGCCAGCAACCTTTGGGTTCAAGCCAGCAACCATGGGGTCATGTCCATGATCCCACGCTCAAGCCAGCAACCCTGTACTCAAGCTGGTGAGCCTATGCTCCAGCCGGCTGAGCCCTTGCTCAAGCCAGTGATGTCAGGGCCTTGAACCTGGGTCCACAGCATCCCAGTCCAACACTCTATCCACTGTGCCACTACCTGATCAGGCAAGGTTCTCATATACTTTTAAAATATTAATCTGTACCCAACTTTTCAGAAGCATGTATAGTATTTAAATGTAAGTAGACTCAGAATTAAAATATTCAATTAAAACTGTAATTATTGATAATAATAGATTATATGTATATATATATATATATATATATATATATATATATATATATATGTTTTTGTGACAGAGAGAGGGACAGACAGACAGGAAGGGAGAGAGATGAGAAGCATCAATTCTTCGTTGCAGCACCTTAGTTGTTCATTGATTGCTTTTTTATATGTGCCTTGGCCAGGGGGCCACAGAATACCAAGTGACCCCTTGCTCAAGCCAGCAACCCCAGGCTCAAGCTGGTGAGCCTTGCTCAAACCAGATGAGCCCAAGCTCAAACTGGTGACCTTGGGGCCTCAAACCTGGATCCTATGCTTCCAAATCCCATGCTCTATCCACTGCACCACCAACTGGTCAGGCAATAATAGCTAATATTTATTGAGTGGTTACTAAATGCTAGGAACTATGTTAAGAAATTTGCATGTACTATCACATTTAATATAACTATCTGTAAAGAAGATGCCATTGTCATCCAGAGGAAGCAACTTAGGTACAAACTTTAAAATTTTGCTCCTGTGTACATCTAATCAGTAAAAACGAGGGTATGAATCCATGCAGTCTAAGTCTAACTTCAGAGCTTAAGTACTTAAACTACTATAATAAACTAACTCATTAATAAAGGAACCAATTCAAAAAGTATCTCTTAAATACTGGGAACAAGAAATAACAGACATAATTTATTTTCCATTCCTCTAGCCTCTTCTCCATACACACAAAATTAAGATAAATTATCAATTTCTTTTTTCCAAATTAAGAAAGATGTTTTTCTGACCCACACTCAAATTAGGTATGATCTTAGTACCAACTAATTCTGCTAAAATGCCATCTTTCTGAATTATTTTTCAGTAAGTTAATGTTTAAAAATGACTTGATGTTTTATGACTCACATTTTGAACTTATTATTTGAATGATCTCTAATCTGAAATGTACTTCATTGCTCAAATTAGAAGACTTCTTATACCACTGTATGTGTTTTCAGATATGGTTAAGTAACAACTGATAACACACCAAGCAAATATAAAAATAACTGATAAAACCCAGAAATTTACGCACAGGGATATCTTGCTACCTAATCTCTATGTGAATTCTTGCTTTCCAAAACTCAGGAAACAGATACATTTGAATAAATTCTCACATATAACACTTGCTACCCAGAGTCTCAGGATTTGGCTCACTTACTATCCCTTGCTATCAAAATTCAATAACGATCTGTCACTCCAAACTCAGGAACCCAGCAGTTCTACACAGCAATACACAAGCATATATATGTTCACAGGCTATATAAATTTCAGAATTCTTATTTAAAAGATTTAAGTAGTCATTTAAAAATGTGAATAAAATATACACGTGTGTTTTCATTCAAATTTTAATTCTTAACTGAGAATTTTTCTATGTGAATGTTTTTAAACTAGAAGGTTGCCATATGCATTTTTTAACCTTTATATCACACTTAAAATATAAGGGAAACTACTTAGTATAGAAGAGGTAGAGTTAAATAATGTTTATGCATGGCTGTCAAAAAGCTCAAAAATGTTTTCTCAAATATTTATCACAGCTTGTATAAATACCATTGAAAATAAAGTTTTCAAGGAAAATAGTAATCTCAGTGTTAATTTTCCAGTAACATAGGTATTTCACAGACCACATCAGTTTTTCTCGAAGACACAAAGAACAAAAGGCAAATTAAAAGATATATGAGTAAAGAAGTTGAAAATGATGGCAAAAATTCCAAACTGATTTAGTTACTAAAATACGGCATGAAACAATTGAGAACTAATCCATAAGATTCAGTAAAAAGTCAAAGAACCTGCAAGCAAAAAAAATTAAGATTGAGAAAAAGGAAAAACCAGCTCTCGTTACAACAGTGCATTTTTCCAAGTATTTAACTTAGACTCACATTTGAACCCAAGTTTTCTCAAAACCATCATGTTTGATAAAAACGTTAAAACTGTCAGTTGAAAACAATTCAAGCATATAACTTTTATCACATACTCAAAAATTATTTTGAAAAACAGAGAAAAGACAGCAGGTAAAAAAAATAATAAAAATGTAGGTTTGTGAAAAGTAAACTAGTTTCCCACTCTTCTTTTGACACAAATTATATAAATGATTTAAAGAGATTTTTAACTAGAGCTCCCATTTTATCCCAATTTGGCCAAACTCTCCCAAGAGCTCACTTCAGATTTGGCAATTTGAAAGAACGTGGACCCTTTAATCAACCATCTCTTCTAATAGTTACTCCACACACTCCATCTCCCAATTAAAATATCTATTCTATATCATGGTTAAATTTAAAAATATAACCAAATCTTGTCTACAAGACTCACAAAGTGAAATGACAAGGTTCAATGACATCTTTAACTTAACTGACTCCATACAGAGCACACAAAAACACCCCCTGAAAATAACAAGAGTATTTTTGCATGTTAAGAAATGACATGCAAGATATTCTGCTATTTGTCTCCCTAAAAAACGAAGGTCTAGCCTGACCTGTGGTGGCGCAGTGGATAAAGCGTCCACCTGGGAACACTGAGGTCGCCAGTTCAAAACCCTGCACTGGTCCAGTCAAGGCACATATGGGAGTTGATGCTTCCAGCTCCTCCCCCTTTCTCTCTCTCTCTCTCTCTTTCTCTCTCACTCTGTGTCTCCTCTCTAAAATGAATAAAATAAAAAAAAACTTTAAAAAAAGTTTAAAAAAAAAACACGAAGGTTTACTACCAAGCTTTAATTATTCAGTCACAGAATGAAAACCCTTTGGGTGAAGACAAACCTGCAGAAGTTGTCAGGATTCCATGTCTATTTCACTGGGTAGCACAATGACTGAATGCAACATATTCTTAATAAATGAAGGCACAGAGTATGTCACTATTTTTTTAGGTTATCTCTGGACACTAATGTTTCTCCTACATAAGATGAAGGAGCTGGACTATATATTGGGCTCTAGGAGACCCTTCAATCTATAGTTCTACTCAACCAGTTTCGAAATAACAAGTCTCACAACTCAGGGAAAATTACATTTTACTGAAAAAAAAAAAAAAAAAAGACAGATCTGATGCAAGAAACCCTACCTTGTTCTGCCAAATGTTAATATCAGAAGTTCTGAAATAAACAAACCTGTGTCTGTGTTCATCGGGTCCATGAATCAGGAAGATTCCATGGTTCTTAGCCCCTTTGCCGGCATCTACATGAGGAATTAACACATCTTCCAAACCCAGATCAAAGCGTTTGTGTTTTGAAGAGTCTGGCAGGAAGAAGAATGCCCCAAAACACAGGGTGATGAAGGCACTTAGAATAAGGAGAAGGATGAACTTCTCAGAAAGTCTCAAGGTAGCCCTGTGATGTGGGAAGGAAGGCGGCCCCAAGTTCAGAGGTGGTATCCTTCGTCCAGACAGGGGCAGCAGGGCTGGGGTAGTCATCGTTTACGCTCTTGGGCAGAATATTTTGTCAAGTTCTCATCTTATATCAAATGTACAATACATTAAACAGTCTTCAAAATCTTGTCAATAAATGGGAAAATTCCATTTTTCTCCTCGTAAAGGATTGCTGTGCTTTTTTAATAGGACACCTCTTCCACGCTCATTTAGTCACATTCAGAAACGCGTGTGGCCCCCAAACGATCTCTAGTTTCTGTCCTGTGACATTTGCCTTTCAGGGCCTCATCTGGGTTCTTGCAAGCGCCGTCCTCATTCCAAAGGGTGGCTCCGGCAAGTAGCACCGCCAAGAGGATGCCAGGTGGGCTCTTCCATTCCCGCACCCCCGCGGATGCTCCAGTGTGGTTCCCCCGCCCCCGAGAGCAGCCTGCCCAGATGCGCGGAGTTGCGGGAGGCTCACTTCTCTGATGCTTCGACTCCAGAATCTCTCAACCTGAGTGGTGGACAAATCAGGGTCTCCTCGAAGTCGGCCGACTGGGAGGGAGGACGTTCTCCTGCCGCGCCTGGAAGCCGGAGAAGCGGCGTCGGGCGAGGCAGCAGGCGGTCTCAGAGCCCCGCGCCTCCCGACGCGGCCCCGGGCTCCGGGGAGAGCTCCGACACTGCCCCTCGACGGCGGGCACGAAGGGCATCGGCGCCCCGGGGACCCGCGGCCGGGCCGCCCGACCGCCGCGCTGTTGTTAACGCCCCGCTCTGTCAGCGAGCGGAACTTCCTCCTCCGGCGGCCACTGAGCAGCCCCGGCTGCGCGCGGGGAGGGAACGCGGGGCCGCCCCACCGGCTCCTCCTCCTCTTCTTCCTCCTTCTCCGCCTACTTCTCCGAGCGAGGCCGCCGCTACCCCTGCCGCGCCCGCTCGCGGTGACCGAGCCCGCGCGGCTCTGCGGCAAGAGGAGAAGCCGAGCCGCGGCCCCTCAGTCCAAGAGCCCGGGGCTGGCGTCCGCTCATTCCTTGCTCAGCCCTGGGGAGGCGGCGGCCCCGGGCGCGGAGGAGCGGCCACGCCTCGGGCGGGCAGAGGTCGGCCCAGCCGCCGCGCGAGCCTCCTCCGTGCTGCCTCGGGTCGCTGGCGGCGGCTGCGGGAGAGCGGCGCGTCCACACGGTGCGGGGCTGCGACCCAGGCCTCCCCCCGGCCTCCTCAGGCCCGAAGCGCCGCACAGCTGGCCGCCGACACCCGCTGGACACACGCCGGAGAAGGAGCCGGGCGGTGAGGGGCGGCCGGGCTGGGGCTGCCCTGACGGCCAGGACTGGCGAGTGGGCGTCCCCAGGCGGCGGAGTGTGAGGTGCGCGCGCACGCTCCCGGCCCCGCCGCCGCCCCGCCCCGCCGCCGCCCTGCCGGGCCGCGCTCCTCCGCCGCTCGGGACTCCAGCGCTTGCCCGCCGCCCGCGCGCCCCAGGAAGCGCCCCCATCCGCGGTCCGGACGCGAGAGGGCACGGCGCGTTTCTGCGCCTCGCTGACAACTTCAGCGGTGCCAGGCGCCGTGCCATCGCCAGTTGTGGGGGGAGGGGTTGGACAGGCGTTTGGGCCAGAAGGAGGAGGCTCGGGTCGCTGAGGTTTCCCTGCAATTAAGGAAAACTGGAATTAAGGGTTCTGACGTAAGGCTAACCTTTAGACTTGTTCTGTGGAAGTCTTGTCTGCAATTACAGACCTGTGATCCCGAGGGCCCGACAGGGCTCAGACTTATATGCAGCCCATGTGCACGCAGTTGGGCTCCCGAGGCTCGAGTCATCCATACGGAGCACCAACTATGTGCCAGGCTGTGTTAAAAAGAAAATGGCGACCTTGGCTTTCCATTAGTTTTCCTTTCTGATGAGTCTATGACACAGCCTTCTCCTGGCTCAGTGTCTGG
The DNA here is from genome assembly GCA_037038555.1 of Rhynchonycteris naso. Lineage (NCBI taxonomy): Eukaryota > Metazoa > Chordata > Mammalia > Chiroptera > Emballonuridae > Rhynchonycteris > Rhynchonycteris naso. The sequence continues at coordinate 131,338,292 of CM072998.1, forward strand.
CGGACGTCCCCCTCTCATCTCTTGTGTGGATTCTGTTAATCAGAGTATTGAGAAGAACCAGGTTGTGATTGTTTTTAAAAATTCTTTGTAATTATAGATATTTTCACTTCCAGACCCCTCTACATAACCTTACTGTTGACTGGGAATTGGACCGGAGGCCCTTAACTAGACGGGGGTGGGAGTCAGCCTTAGGTTTAAAAAAAAAGCAAATAGCCTGTCCTATGGTGGCGCAGTGGATAAAGTGTAGACCTGGAATGCCAAGGTTGCCGGTTCAAAACCCTGGGCTTGCTGGTCAAGGCACATATGGGAATTAAAGCTTCCTGCCCCTCCCCCCTTCTCTCTCTCTCTCTCTTTCTCTCTTTCTCTCTCCCTTTCCTCTAAAATAAATAAATAAAAATAATTTTAAAAAATAAAGTTTATAAAAAAGCAAATATCCTCACGCTCATTGGCATAATTCAAAGTACATTCCAGTCTGCACTATTTCCAGAAGCTCTGCATATCTAACTACATACCATATGACAAAAGAAGTCATTGTCATGGACCGCGCTTCACCGAATCAAACAAAGACTTACAATAATAAGTCCAGCTCTCAGGCATTCACCCAGTCAGGGTGGCAGAAAAGAGTGCCCCAAAAAGAGAGTTCTGTTGGCATTCGTGATGAGTAGATGTAAAAAAAGTCACTGCCTTCCCAATGTGTCTTTATAAAGTGTCAATTTTATGAGGAGGTTTCTAATGATGAGCCTCTGAAAGGAAAATACTTTGGTTTCTTACCTTTGAGGTCATTATTCTCCATGAAAAGAAGAGGGAAAATAAATATTGACTTCTAAATGAAATAAGTTATATGAAAAGTAAATATCTCGGTTGACACCAAATCATTAACCACAGAGATATATGAAACCTGCCATTACCTAGTTGACAAGTGTGATATAAGCAGGCTCAGCCTATTAGCCAGAGGAAACTTATATGTGCCCCTGCCATTTTTTCTTGCCCTTTCCTGTTTTATGAAATTATTTTTCCTTCAGGAGAGTAAAAACATCATTATTTAAATTAGGGGTTATTGCAAGATGTTCAAGTGCAGTCTGCAATTCTAAGGCCAGTGATGATGCTATCTGTTACTTTATTTTGATCCTACACCAGCATCAAAAAATGCAATATGTGTATTTTCTACCAGAGATTAACTAGGTCTGTCTTAAATGAGGTTTTTTAAAATTATTTTTATTTATTGATTTTAGCAAGAGAGGAAGAGACAAAGAAACATAGAGCTGTTCCTGTGTGTGCCCTGGCTGGATTGAACCAGCAACCTCTCTACTTTGCAGCATTGCTCTAACCATCTGAGCTATCCAGCCAGGGCTTTCAAATGAGTTCTTAAAAAAATCAGTACTGCTTTGTTTTTTAAGGAAGCTGCAAATTTATTCATAAATTAGGATTTACAAGTATAAAATATAAAATGATGAAAAGGGAATATTTGAAAATATAGCTGTTGTATTAGAATGTTGATGTTACATATGATTTTCCCCCATGGGTTTGTGTTACTTTCATAGTTAAATAAGTAAATAATTTTAGAGAAACTGGTACTTGAGAAAGTTAAGGTCAGATTTCAAATAGATGGACACAGGAATAGGTTCATCTGAAAGTAATCAACAGAAAGTTGATAGTACATGAGACAGATAAATAAATATGCAACAAGAAAAGATGTCATTCTAGAGGGTCTAAAGACAATATGTCATCTTCCAAAAATAGTTATGCTTTGATCAAAGGCATAGACAAGATAACAAAGTGGCCATGAAGTGATGATTTTCCTTTTACAAATCTATATAAATTAAATACTATTTTAGGAAATTAAAATTATTAAATTCCTAACAAAATAAAATGTACCCCTATATATTTCAGATTTATAGGACCATTTCTGAGATCCACTTATGTACTACAATATAAAATTAACTTGTATTTGCTCAATCACGTTTTGTTTTACATTAGTAAGACAATTTTAACACCTATTAAACATGCACACTGCTTCTAGCTCTGTGTTAATGAAACTGATATTATATGCTAGAGGGGGGAAATACCATTGATATGCAAAAAGAGGCTTTTGATTTACTTATATAACCTCTTTCTTCTTACTTTCAACTAATTTCCAAAGTATCCAAGGAAGATGCTAGAGAAGAAATTATCAGACAAGCCATGTGTAGAGAAAAGTAGGACATGTAAAAAATATATAGGGTGAAAAAATGACCAAAAGACCAGGCTTTAACTTGGCTCTTTCCTCTCTTGTATTCTATGCACTGATTTTCAACAGGTGTGCCTCAAGAATTTTTAAAACATGAAATACATGACTTTAGTCAGGGACACTGACCTCTTTTTCCTTAGATTGTCAAATTCGAAAATGACAACCAACAAAACAATAACTGTCCTTTACTGTATACAAATAATAATTTGAATCAATCAAAATGATACCTATTTTTTTGATAGGTGAACAAAAAATATCTATTTTTGGTGTGGCACAGAATTATAATACTTAGTTTGTGTTTCATGGGATGGAAAAAGGTTGAAAATCGCTATTCTATGAAGCTTTGTTTCTCCGAGGTCAAAGGTAGGCTGAAATTCAATTGATGAAACTCAAAGCTAAAAAAGTTTCAGCTGTCTCTCTGAGCTAAAGCCTTTGAGGCTCATTTGCTTATTTGCTTATAACAGTTCTTTGTTGGACTACTGTGTGACAAACCCTCTACTGAGTGTTCAAAATTGGAGAAATAAGTCAGAATCCCTATCCAATGAGCTCACAGTCTGACGTGGGGAGACAGGTGAGCACTGGCAATTACAAGACAGGAAGGAGAGAACAATTAGAATAAAGCCTCAGGGGTTCATGGGAACACTGAAGGAGCACCAGAATGAGGGGATGGGGATTGGGAATGTGTCAGGAAGGTTCCTAGACCAAATGCCACCTACGCTGAGCCTTTAATTAACCAGGAGGAGAGAAGGATGATGTTCCAACCTAGGTAGCAGAACATGCACAGGCACACATAGCTACTTTTTCCTGCCACTTATTCTCACCCCTCCCTTGCTTCACTCTTCCAATATATAGCTTTCCTGGCCCTAATCCCCCAACATTCTTGAACTGGGGAAGTGAAATTTACAACTTTAGAAAAACATATGACTGTGTAAATACGTTGCTAGGGCTTCTCCCAGTGCCTAAGACAGAGCTAAAAAATGAGGAACCAAGAAGGTTAAACTTCACTGGGTTCATCATAAATCTATTTCTATTTTGCATCCAGCCATATTTAAGGATAGTTCATTCTATAACCTCATTTACACAAGCCTATAAATTTCTTTTTAGTTAAATTAGTTTCTGTGGCTTGCAGTGCAGAGTCTTGGCTAATACACAGCGTGTCTTTGCAACCAGGGGCTGTGGCTGCCAGGAGGATGTAAAGCATTTGTCGTTCCACAAGAACAAAGCATCAGAAACCAAAGGTACCCACATTTTAAGGGTCAACAGGCTTGGGCCAGGGACAATGGTAGGGTAGAACAAAGAGAGAGCAACTGTCTTTTTGGGACACCAGGGGGAGAAAACCTAAAATTGAAAGGGCTAGACAGAGATAACAGCAGAACTGTATGGAACTTAGCAGCTCCCACATACATTCAAAATTGAATGCCCACGTCCACCTTAATAAAGAGCAACCTGAGCCTGAACAGTGGTTGCACAGTGGATGGAGCATTGGCCTGGGACACTATGGTTGACACTATCCCAGGTTCAAAATCCCATGGTTGCCAGCTCGAGTGCAGGCTCACCAGCTTGAGCATGGGATCACTGGCTTGAGCCAAGAGGTTGTTGGCTTGAAGCCCAAGGTTGCTGGCTTGAGCAAAGGGTTACTGGCTCAGCAGGAGCCCCCTGTCAATGCATGAATGAGAAGCAATCAATGAAAACAAAAGTGCCACAACTATGAGTGACGCTTCTCATTTCTATCCCTTTCTGTCTTTCTTTCACTCTAAATAAATAAATAAATAAAGAAAGAACAATCTGATGCCAAAGGAGGTTAAGCATTCTTTATCAATTCATATATTAAATTGTTTTTAATCCACTCAAGGCAGTTAGTTTGAGAATGTCTCACTGATTTATGTATTCATTCATTAAATATTACTGAGCAGCATGTCCAAAGAGGAATAAAATATGGGAGACAGCTGAATATAATGAAAAGAATATAAGCTCTGAAACTAGAGAACCGTGGGCCTAATCCTACCTCGCCATTTACTTGTGTAATCTTGGGAACAATGGAAACCTTCCTTATGCTTAATTTCTTCACCCCTAAGATTAAAATAAAAATCCATACCTCATAGGGTTGTTATGAGGATTAAATGAGGTAATTATGTGATACTACTCCTCCATTGTTGGCATTCAGTAAATACTATTATTTTTATTATAGGCATCAGGATGAGTTAGCAGAGAAAGAGGTGGGAAGAACCTGGGAAAAGACTTGGATGATGAAGAAAGTGCATGGCATATGTTAGGAGTTCCTCCCTTCCCCTGATCCCATTTTTCATGGGGTTAGGGGACTGTGTTGGAAAGGTATTCTATTAGAATAAAACTTTTCGCTCCTATACCACTAACCTTCACACTCAGAAATGAATTACTTGATCAGAGAGTACCGTTACCTTCAATGGCTCATAGTTTTTGACTGGATGGAACTAAACTATTAAAAAGACTGCCAATTACTGAGGATTCATTTTCTCGTTCCCTTTCTGCCCCAGACCAGTGCAGATGGTGATCCTGGGTAAACATGTCTGCTCTACAGAACCTGCCTTACCCTTTGATGGTTGAAAGCTGCAGAATGTTAGCAAGCTCTTTTGGGTTACAGACCTAGAACTTTGTTCTTTATTAACTTATCTGTAAGAAAGCTGACATTTAAAAAAACTATCCACTTGATTATCCACTTTGTCTTATTTCATCCAAACTTTTTGTGGGAGGAAGAAGGGAAAGGGCATGCAATTTATTGATCTTCTAAAGAAATTAACTTTGGCTAGAACACAGATTGTAGAGGAATGGATGGTAAGATAAAGCTGGAAAGTTAAACACAGGAAAATTTCTGCTTGAGTTGGTGCAGTAAGGTCATGTTTTGATCTACTCCCTTTACTGTATACAAATAATAATGCTAGCTAAAATATATGAGAAAACTAAAAAGACATAACCAGGCCCAAAAACAAACCTTTCATAGACCAGAAATGGAACTGAAGGAGCATTTAGCAAGTCTGAAGCCACAGGATCCCCACCCCATGGACCTATTTCAAAAGCCAAGATTTTTGTTTCCTGCAGGGAGACAGGAACTGAAGCTGCTCCAAACAAGGTGGAGGAGAGGAGTCATGCTTAGTTCTTGAGGTCAAGAGTTGGTGAAATGGGGCTGGAAATAAATAGTTGCCAACCCACTACCTGGGGAAGCAGCAAAGATCCAGTCTTAGAGTCAGGAACCAGGCCAAGCACCTGGCCATGTGATTGGTTCTGCAGTATCCCCAACATCACTGTGAGGTAGGAGCACAGAAATGCCAGTGTTAGACTGATTCTAGAATGGAGTTCCGGGAAAGCAAGTGGAGGCAAAATTCACTAGACATGTAGGGACAAACACAGAAGAGTAATACTAAACCAACCGAAACAGAAAAGTAAAGGAAAACTTCCCATTCAACATGAGCATGATCAGCAAGTTGTGAACATGCACAGCACAAATATCTAATACTAAGAAAAGAGCCAACCAAATGAGCAATCAAAACATGAATTTACTCCACATAAAATTAACTCCATGGGACTGGCTGACAAAGATTATTTCTAATTAGTATTTTTTGTATTCTCAGAGTAACAAGTGAAGGCATCACACTCATTTTAAAAGGATAAGAAATTAGGTAACAGATTCAAGCTGAACTGGGAATAGGTAAATATGAAAAAGAATTAGTAGAAATATAGAAAATAAAAATAAGATCATTGAAATGAAAAATATCAATAGATGAGATTACTGGGGAGCTGGCCAAAGTTGAAGAGAAAAAGTAATGGATTAAAGGAATGTATTACAGAATTCACCCAGAACACAGCAGAGAATAATAAAGGAATTTAAAAATGTGATTTTTTACAAGTTAAGATTCATGGGGTTCTATTGAATGGCACCAAGATATGTCTTACAAGAGTTCCAGAAGGAAAAACTGAAGAGTAGAAAAGCTATGTTTTATAAAAAGGAAGATATAACAAAGGTTTTCTAATCAAAAACATCAGAACACCGTGTGTAATGATCAAGAAAATAAAAGTAAACTAACACATTTGTCACATTATAGTGAAACCACAGAGCAATAAAAAAAAAAAAAGATAAAATCTCAAATTACCAAAGGGAAAACATTGATTATCTACAAGAGGACTAAAGAGTGCTGAAAAGCAAGAACAGAAACAAGGCAACTGAGTTATCTTAGAAGTATTGAATGGAACGCTCTCAACCAAGAATTTGATTTCCAGATAAATTGTCATTTCAGGGAGAGAGAGAGCAAAACAAAGACATTTCAATCATAAAAGACTAAGAGAGTGCAACATTCACAGACCTACATGAAAAGAACTACTGAAGAATGTACTTCCCCAGTAAGAAAAATAAGCCCAAAGAGACAGCATAGGCTACAAGGGATCCTGGGGAGGAAAAATATTAATAAATGTGATGGTAGAATAAAAAATAACTACTCTAGTGTTAAAATACAATAACAAGAAGAAAGGGAATGCACAATGGGTAGGTAAATCATGCTAAGGCCTTTGTCAGATTTGAGAGAGGTGTAAAGTAATGACATTGAATATTTTATAAGAAAGTTTATATTAATAAAAAACTGATCTGGAGCTTCTAAACCTGCAACAAGAAAAATGTGGCCAAGGGTTGGGGAGATTTGATATAGAAAAGTGATCATTCAATAGAAGGCAGAAAAGGAGCAAAAAAGAAGAAAAGAAAGGCATGTCAAACAACACACACAAAAGAGAATTAAGTCCAAATATATCAGTAAACACAAAACTGAACAGATTTAAATTCCTTATTGAAAGACAGATTATCAGGTTGGTATAAAATAATATTCAGGTATAAAATGCTAGCAAGTGACACACAAAACTAAACCATAGAAATACTGGACATAAAGGGATAAAGAAATTATTAAAATATTATCAAAAAGAAAGCTGATGAAGCATTATTAATATCAGACAAAAAAATTCTTTTAAACCAAATGTATTAATAGAAATAAAGAAGGTCATTACCAAGAAGTTAAATGTTTCTAAAAATATTGCCTTCAATTACAGAAAGCAAAACCACCAGAATTACAAAGAGAAATTGACAAGCCCAACCTCTGAGTGGGAGATTTTAACAATCAATCAAACACAGCTAGATCAGGCAGACAAAAACAGAGCTAATAGAGATGGAATCATGAAGGACCTCTAAGGAGGCCACATTAAGGAGTTGGGTTTTTTTTCTGAGAGCAATAGGAAGCCATTAAAGGGTTTTAAGTAGAGGAATGATTAGATCAGACATACATTTTTAGAAGGGTCACTCTGGCTACAAGGTGGAGAATGGACTTCAGGGTGGTCACACTACATAAAGGCAGGGACATCAGTTTTTAAAAAAACTCCTCCTAGCCCTAGCTGGGTAGCTCAATTGGTTAGAGCATCGCCCCTATATGCCAAGGTTGTTGGTTCAATCCCCAGTCAGGGCACATACAAGAATTAATCAATGAATGCATAAATAAGTAGAGTAACAAACTGATGTTTCTCTCTCTCTCTGTCTCTCTCTCTCTCTTTCCCTTTCTCTTTAAAAATCAATTCAAAGAAACAAAAACAAAAAACTCTTTCTACCATCTAGGCAAGAGATACAAATGACCTGAACTATAGTAGTATCATTGGTGAATAAGAACAGTAGGCATTTCAAGAAGCATTCTGATGGTATAGTAGACTGGATGGTGGAGGAGAGGATCTGAGACAGTATCCATATTCCTGCCCTAGAAAACTTGATGCATGGCAATAAAGAATAAGAGCGGGACTTTGGGGAGAAAGATGATATTATTTCCTTGTTTCTGATAGTGTCACTTAACTCTTAGCCCCTCAATTGTGGCATTCAAACTGGTTCATTAAAATGTTAAATTATATTCAATATACAATATAAATTAATTTGAAAAGAGGTCTATCAAAAAGTTCAACAGAAAAATTCCATTTTAAACTTTTGGTGCATAGAAGATGTTTCAATAATCTGGGGGGAAATTATACTTTAATAATATCCAAAAAAATGCATCTATTCTAAATAACCGTTTCCAAAAAATAATAGTCCTTTAAGATTATTTATATTATATTGCATATTTTCATGTTTTTATATGTATATATATATAATGGATTTTCAAACACACCCGTATGCCTAACTACTGAAGAAATAAAGTAGTCATGACTTTCCTTAGGGCACAGCTTGTATTAAGAACAAGTAAATCCTGTCTGATGACCTGTGAATTCTTACCAAGTCATAGATTTTATAGCATATGACTGTTTTTCTTTTCCTGCTTGTTATTATATACCTTAAACTACTGTTTGAATTTATAACGTGTGTTATCCTTCTAAAAACAATGATTTTTCATTGACTGATGTTGCGTACAGTGAACAGACGAACTCAGGTCACTCATAAGTGCTGAAAACTAAGGAGCTATTTTTCCAAATGTGCTTTATTTAGTAGCTTTAAGCATGAAAAAGGTGGAAAGGACTTACACATTTCATATTTATTTTACAGTCATTCCAAAATGCAAATGAGATTTAGTTTTAAAGTTCCTGCTTAAAACCCTTTAAAGTACAACAACTTCAGCCAACATTCTATCGCACTACTAAGGTTTGAGCGTGGAATCCAGAACAGGATTGCTCCAACAACTGAGAAGTCCTTTGGAACCTAAGAGGGAATCCGACTGGGAGTCTGCAGACTGGAAGTTTCCGGATTGTAAAAAAACCATAATGAAATGTGTGACTATAGTATTGTCTCTTAAATGATGGCAAGGATGTGTTTTGAAAAGACAAAACCTTACTTCGTGTCAAATTTATGTGTGTGTGTGTGAGAGAGAAACAGGAAGAGAGAGAGAGAGATGAGAAGCATCAACTCCTAGTTGCATCACTTTTAGTTGTTCATTGATTGCTTCTCATATGTGCCTTGAATGGGGGACTCAAGGCAGGCCATTGACCCCTTGTTCAAGCCAGCGACCTTGGGCTCAAGCCAGTGACCTTGGGTTTCAAGACAGCAACCTTTGGGCTCAAGTGAGCGACAATGGGGTCATGATGATGATCCCTTTTTCATGCCAGTGATTTTTGTGTCTGATTTTTAAAGTTAAAACTTTTTTGAGGGCTAAGATTGCACTAAATTTTACACGTGGAGGCTGTTGTTTATTACAAGCCATTATTGTATAATTTCACTTCAGACCATCCATATTGCTTCTTCATTTGCAGCCCACTGCATCCAGGTAGCTGTAGTGAAAGCAAAATAGTGAATGGGCTTCTCCTTTAGGGTCTGTTGCTCTGTCCCTCAACCTAAAGCATGATTTGGATGCCATAATGCAAAATAGACACCTCTCCGTTAACTGGAGAAATGCTGAAATCACAGAGGGTCTGCTATCAGGGTGTGGTAGGCGGCATCTTCCTATAATGCAAGGTGAGGGATCTGACACACTTTACTTTTCTGATATTTTTCAAAATTACAACGTGTTAGTTTTAAACAGCATGGACAAAATTAGGTCATGGCAATAAAATTATAGTTCTTTATTTTCCCAGTTGATCGACATATGTATTAAAGTTGAGGACTTTTGGTTTTGGTTTTTGTGTTTGGTGGTAAATATTTTTTTCAAATCTTTGTACTTCCCCCAAAATAATTTATATGGTAGGAAGGAAGGAAGGAAGGAGGGAAGGAAGGAAGGAAGGAAGGAAGGAAGGAAGGAAGGAAGGAAGGAAGGAAGGAAAGAAGGAAAGAAAGAAAGAAAGAAAGAAAGAAAGAAAGAAAGAAAGAAAGAAAGAAAGAAAGAAAGAAAGAAAGAAGAAAGAAGGAGGGAGGGAGGGAGGGAAGAAGGAACTAATACACTAGCAGATGTGAATAATGCTCAAGATTTATACACACTACACAGAACTATTCATCAAGATTTGAAGATAGAATCAGCACCCATCAGGAAAAAAAGTTAATTGTTGTCATTTCCACAGTAGCAATGTTAATCATCATAATAACATAATAAGGAACCTGAAAAGTCTTTAGTGCTGTCTTGATTTTTCAGCAAAATAGCCACAATGTCCCCACAAGACACAGACTATCTTATTTTTATGAATTCAGAGAAAATGACTCCTCAGTTGTCTGTCTTTCTATTTCATACAAAGTTGTTTCTTACCTCTAAACTGAACTTTCCTTCTCTACCAGTGATTCTGAGAGGCAGTGAGGAAAATGATAGTCAGTGTCTCCTGGGCATCAGGTTCACTCAAGCTAATGTAACAAGAGAAGCAGAAATTCCTATACAGAGAAGAGCAGAGCTGGGAAGTAACCACTAACCTCAAGGTACACAAACTAACCTCTGCTAAATATAGAAAAAGAACACCAAGGAGCAATCAGAATAAAACCTTGAGGGAAGATGAAGCAAGAGGCACAGGGCTGCAAGTAGATTATGGGAAAGGGACGCAGAAGTCCCATCTTATAACTTTCCATATTTAGATGGGTCTCTTGATGAGACTGCAGTATGGCAACGGCACGGAACTCCTGTCTATTTCCAATGAAATAGCCAAATAGTCTGGTAGCATGTAAATTTTTATCATCATCACATCATTGTCACTGGTTCCAGGTATCTTCACCTTTCTCTCTGAACCAGACATATTAACGACGCATCTGATCAACCAGTTTCAGTGGTTCTCCGTTTCAGCAGTTTATCATTATTACTATAAAGTTTTGTTTTGTTTTTTAATCTGCATACTCCAGCCCCTTCCCTGAGCCACTAAATAAGAATCTCCTGGAGTGGGACATGATTATGTAATGAACCCTAAGGTGCTTCCCTGGGAACAAAAGGCTGCCACAGTGTTACCACCACCCACCTTGGGTTCAGCCTTTCAGGAGCAATCAGAGGAGGAGCCAGGGCTCACGCCTCAGTGAAGACAACACACACCTGCAGGCAGTCACTCCACTTCTGCGCAACCAAGGTCAGAGCGCGATGCCTTTGCTTACCACTCCATTGAAAGTTACTACAGGTTTTACAACACCTGGTTGTTGGTGAAGGTGCAGAGGTACTGAGTCGAAAGCACTGGGGCGAGTGTGGGTGGTGATAGATTTATCCACGAGATTGCCTATGGGTGGTTTTAATTCATATACTGCCAGAGAATGGAACTATGGCTCATCTTTCATAATTTACATAGATGATTCCATGAACTTTCAGCAATTTGAACATACTTCTGACAGTTGGAGGAAAGAGAGGATAGAGGACCATGAATAAGAGCAGACTCTAGAACCATGATGACCTGGGTTTCAATATTGGTTCTGGCACTTACATGGGCATCTTATTTAGTTAAGCTCTGTGCCTCAGTTTCTCATCTGAAGCATTAGGAGTAAGTGTTCCGACCTCCTGGGGTTATTGTGAAGACTCAATGAGTTGGTGCCCATGCAGCTGGAGAACACAGCCTGGCACATAGTGTTAGGTGGTCACGGTCAAGTGATGCTGTGAGGAGAGGTGTGTCACCACTCTGGGGCACCAGGGTCTCACGTTGTGGTTTGGTGACTCCTCTAGTGTGTCTGCTGTGCTGTGACCAAGTCAGGGCTGCCCTCCTTCTGCGGAGGCATAGGGACACAGAGCAACTCTGGAGAAAACTTGAGTCCCGTTCTTTTCTCAGATAATTATAATCCGAGAAATAACACATAATCATCCTCAGAGCCTATTATTACTGCTTTGGAAAACATCAGAGTCAGACAGCACAATTTGTCAAATAAACTCAAAGTCAGCCTAAATCTCCATGAGCAGAGATAGTGGTCCCCTTCCTGAGAGCCCACAGCCCTGGCCTGTTCCTTTATTTCAGTGGTTCTTAACCTGGGTTCTATCAAACCCTAGGGGTTCGATGAGTCGGTCTCAGGGGTTCGGAGAAGCCTCTGCCACAGAGGCCAGAATAAAGTAATACCATAATTTGTTGTGAGTTCATGCACTTTGTTGGTTTTGTTCTTTGAGCAAGGTGATGTTCATGCACAGCTCATTTTGTGCACCAGTAAAAAAACATATACCTATGTCTTGAATTTGGAAAAAAAATCATATTTTATTTATCACTAAAGAAGGGTTCGGTGAATGTGCATATGAAACTGGTGGGTTCAGTACCTCAAAAAAGGCTAAGAACCACTGCTTTATTTATTATATAACATTTAACACCTCAGTGAATTCCTTGCAGTTCCCCTAAAGTGTCTTGTTCATTTTTGCCCCTAGGCCTTAGCAGAGGCTGTTTTTCCTGCCTGGAATGACTTTCCCACCCCACACTCTCTGCATTATAACAAATTACAATTGTCTATTTATTTGTCCACTGTCCTCAGTAGGCTAGAAGCCCCTGGACCAGGATTGGGTCTCTCTGGCTCCCCATTTTGTTCCCAGCAGGTACTCCAAAAATATTTAAGGAGTGTAACTTAGAGCAGGTTAGTTGACTTCTCTGATCCTCATTAAAGCTGAGCTAAAATTACTTCCATGTAGGTTCCTGCAGTGACCAAAGGACAGAGTGTGAGGAAAGCGGCTGGCACAGTGCCCAGAACAAAGTTAGTGTTAACAGTTAATACGCGTTTAAAAAGCAGCACAACAAATTGCACCCAAACCTTTCATTTTCCTAGTCTCTTTCCTTATTTAATAAAAATTGATGTTACAACTATGATTGTCACTCTCAAAACCCCAGCAAACAGGGGAGACCTGATGAAAGGTCAGAGGTTTCCACTCTGCAATTCTCTCAGGTAGACATTTATTAAAACTGATTCATTAATATTCATTAGATGGCTTGTAGAGACCAGGTAAAGCAGAAAGGGAAAATGGTTAACTGAGAGCTCCAGCCTACTTTCATGCCAGCTCCTCTGGCAAATGAATCCAACACAAAACCAAAATTTGCAGAACTGAAGTTAATGACATAATTTAAAGCCTGGTTAAATGTGCCCCTGTACTTGCCTATCTGAGAACCTGAGCTCAGGCACAAAAGGACCATCAGTCACACATCAAATGCCATTTGAAAAATATGTGTCTGTTTACTCTTTTATTAAAATAGTGTGTTGTTATTTTTGTTTATTTTATTCAATGTTTCCAGTTTTATTGCACTATAATTGACATACATCACTGTATAGGCTTCAGATATATAGCATGACTTATAATTATTGTGAGTCTGTATATATAATATTTATTGAGTGCTTACTACATGTCAGACACTTTGTATGTGCTATCTCTTTTTTAAATTGTTTTATTTTCAGACTTTTGAAAGAGAGAAAGGGAGAAAGAAAGAGAGAGAAACATCTATTTACCATTTCACTCATTCACGTACCCATTGGTTGATGTTTGTAATGTGCCCCAACCAGGGGTCAAACCCACAATCTTGGTACCTCGGGACAACGCTTCAATCACCTGAGCCAACCAGCCAGGGCTTTATAATGATCAGAACATAGTTTTTCCATTTTTGAAATAAGGAAACTCAGTGCTGCCATTGAAACTGCATAGGTTTAGAAATGAGCCTAACTAAGATCAGGTGGTTAGTAGGAACCAGCCTGTCTGATCCAGTAGCCTGAAATCATAGTCACTGCACTGACCTGCCTCCTAAGGCACCAGTCTCTCTCCCACTGGCCAGGCGGATGCAGTCCCACCCTGACTTCCATCTCACTTTGAAGTCTGATTCTCTCTGCAGCTGAGCTTCTCTCTATGTGTGATGAAGGGGAGGAGAACTGTGGATTCACGTGACATCTGAACTGTAGGAAGCCCAGCCCTTGCCTATCCCACAGTGAAGAGAACAATGTAATTTCATGGCAGGATCACACCGGGGAACTCCTGTCTCTGCTCATTTAGGCATGCCGGCCCCAGTGAGCTCCCGCAATGAGGGGACACAGCCATTCGGGAGAATGCAAGAAATTATTAACCGACAGCAGGAGCTTGGGGAGAAAAAGAGAGTCAGGAATAAGCCAAGTGATTAGAGATGTGTATTCACTATGTCAGAGGAAGATAATCCTCTTCCTCATGAGGATTATCATTGGTGGCAAACTGTCACTTCCATTCCATTGTGCCTGGTGTCTTTCTTGCTTTGAAACCAGCCCCTTCTAATCTTTCTCCCTAAGAGCAAAGGGGCTCTGGGTTTTATACAGCAAATGAAGAACATACTATAGTGCAGAAGATTCTAGTAGTCTTAATTTTGATACCTCAAAACATCGTAACAACCACATTCACTTATATTTCACCCAGAATATGCTTAAAAGACACTTCTCTCTGTAATGACAAAATTATCTGTAAAGCTTATATACATTTGAAGGCTATTTTAAAAAACAAGAATAAAGAGGCCTCTTTTCTAAATGTCAATCATTCACGAACCACCCCTCTCTGCTCCTCACTGAAAGGAAGATGAAGAATGACCTGAGACTTTATTTCAGAATACTCTATATACCACATTTTGTACTGATCTGCATATGGAATGTTTACTTGCTAAGAATAACCTTGTTTCATTCCAATCCTATGTTGCCTTGGTTCTATTTTCTAGAATGAGCAGAAAACTGAATAAAATATCACTGTGTTTCCCATTTTCCTTTTTCCTGCATGAGGTTAAGGTGACTTGAGAAGCCGCAGGGCCCCAGCTGGACTCAAGGTGGTCACCAAAGCAGTGAGCTGTGGTCAAGACATTTTCCTAATTTTGCTGTCATTTCACAGAGAAAACTTCCACAAGAAAGGATCAGAGCAAAGGCACTGGCAACAGATAGTTTTGAGGGAAGAGGATAGTGGGAGTGGGGCAAGGGATGTAGAGATTGAGAATTTTAATTGAAGATTTTTTTTCTCAAGAATTTCACAGAGGCAAAATGGGCTGGAAGCTGGGTTGATATTGCTGTCACTAAATCTAAGAGTTAAGAGGGCCCCACACCCTCTCCTACGCTCATACACCATCCCTCCAACACCCAGCTATTTCTGTCCACATTTTGCCTTCACTTTGGGAGTAATATTTCCTCACGTCAGGTGTGTAAATGCAATTATGAGACACTGCCTGCATCTCGGGTCCCACTGGGAGCTGCCTTCATGCCGAAACAAAAAAAAACCTGGTTGTTGTTTTTGTTTTCTCTGCAGGTAGATGAAAATTAGTTGCTGAATTTACTATTCTCCAAATTGTTTAATGGTGGTGTTTTGCAGAACCTTCATAAAAACAAACCACGTTGAGCCAGAATGCAGCCTCTAATTGAAGTAAATCCTAAATTGACTAAAGTGATTAAAATGAGTTCATAGTTTGACTTACCCTATTTGACATTCTTCTCTGTCCACAAAGTACATATAAATCTGTATGGAATGACCTATTAACTGCCTGCCGCTGGGACCAGGCTTTGGGCTCTGTTTCAGCTATAAAATAAGGTCACTCTGCTTTTGGTAAAAACTGATGTAGCTGCTTTGGTAATTAAAATCTACAGGGTCCTAAAGAGATTATGTGTTTAAACCTCTAAAAAATAATGTGGAAACTATAAAATTACAAAAGAAGAAGGGATTTGGGTCCCCTATTACTGCTCATCAAATTATATGTCAGCAATGGGGTATTTGTGTCACTGTTAAAAAACAAAGAATCTCAAAAAGTTTTTTGGAACCGTTAAATCCAAATCCCAAACCACTTCTTGTCTGGCAGGACGGCCCCACCAGGAAAGGGCAGCTCCAGAGAGGGCTGCAATGCCTTCCACTAGGAGTGAAGCACTCTACTAAACAAATTCACTGATGCCACCAGTCATGGGGCTGAGACTCAAAGGGAGTCATCTTGGCCCTGCCAGGGGGGTTAGCCATAGACAGATCGGCTCCTGTCAAGCTTGTATGCCCTAACTCACTGTGTGAGAAATCACCTCACCCCCTTTTTTATGGCTATAATTCAAAACAAGTTACTTCCAGCTCAAGTGTGAGAATACCATATTAGGAGGCAGTACCTAGAAATGAGGTCAAACAAATGCTTTCTTCCTCATGAGGTTCCAGTGTTCTCAGGGCTAGGATTAAAAAAAACCAAAAAATGTTATTCTTTGAGTCGAAAAACTTTTAAGCTAAGTCCAAGATTTTTATAACAAAGTACCCTAAGACCACCTTGGGCAAGATGCTCAGCCTTGTTCAGCCTTGTGTTAGTCATTTATAGAACGAATACAATCATAATTTATTTTATGAGTCATGAGATTGTTATAAGTATTAAAAACAATGGTGCCTATGGAGAGAGCAGTGCATAGTGCAGGTATCTGGCAAATGCTTCAAAATATTAGATAATATAAGAAAGGTAGAGAAAATAGTTTCAGTCCCATTTTATAGATGGGAAAACTGAGACTCAAGGAGTTTAAGTGATGATGTGCTTGAGTTAGAAAATAAACGGTGAGGCCTGAACCTCAAGTCAAAGGTCTGATGAGACAGTACAGTCACTTCTAAGTGGTATTGGTTAGAATTTTCTTCTTGTAATAGAATGTTGTACAAATCCCCCAAATGGTAGATTAGCCCAGTCACAAGTGGGCAGAAGTTGTGCACACACACTAGCCCTGCAGTGCCTGCCTGGCTCTCCCCTCCTTCATCTCACCTCTGCCCCCAGGAGAATAAATAGCCTTGCTCCCTGGGTAGCACAAACTAGATAGGGACCTGCCATTGGCTCCTGATTGAGTTACTGTGAGAGCGTCTTCAAAGTGTGGAGCCTTACTTCAATTAGAGGCTATGTTCTAGCCTTGACTCTCCTTCCCCTCTGCCTCTGCCCCTTCCTTGTTCCTTTCTCTCTAGATTGATCCCATCCCTCCCCCCCTTTCTTCTCTTTGTCCTACTTCTGTTCCCCTTTACCCCCCTCACTTTCTCCTTCCTCATTCCTCCCCCTCCTCTCCTCCCTCTTCTTCCTCCCCCACCATCACCATCATCCCATATAATCACTATTCATTCCCTCCAAGAAGGTCCAAGTGCCTTGAAAGCAGAGAGACCAAGTTTGAATCCTCTCTCATACTCCTTGTGTGACCTTGGGCAAGTTAATCTCTTTGTGTCTCAATTTCCTCCTTTCTAGAATAGGACAGATAATGATAAGTACTGGTAATAAGGCAATTGATAATAATAATAATGGGCATATTGTGTCAATACGTGTCATTTTCTCCTTTCCAGCATCTGTTTCCTCATGCCATCACTCTTCGTGATTGTGATGTGTCACCCATGTACCTCTGCCCATAGGGAGAGGGCGCAGCAGTGTGCCAGCAACAGCATTCCCTCCACTTCCCATGGTAGTAATATTTCTCACGGTACAGAAACCAGTGCCAACCTCGGTCCTTTATGGGTTTGGTTAGGGTGCTTCAGTTGACTTTGAAAGCAAAGTTCTGGGACACTGACAAGCGAAGGACAGATCTTACACCTGGCGACTCAATGGAGTAAGGCCACCTGTGAAGTCCCCAAATGGACAGCCAGCCTCTCCTCCCTGGCCACCCCTCAGCTTCAGCGCATGCTCACTTGGAGTACCAGCTTCATTTCTCTGCTGTGTGGGCTTCAGTAATTTACTCTTGTTGAGTTGGTTAACTCCTCTTTAAAGTTTACCTGCTTCAAGGTTCATGATGAAGAGCAGCAGATGTTATATATGGGGAAATACTCCATAGGTTGCAATGCACTATATAAATGTAAGCCATTATTTTTGAAAATTTTACATTAAAATCTAGGACATTTTTTATTCTGCTTCATTCTATCAAATGTGAAGACAAACCAAAATTAAAAGAAACTTTAAAATTCAGAGAATCCCATTTGGAACAGTACTCGAGATCCATTTTGAAACTTAAAATACAAATTTACATATTTTTACATTATGTACATATGAAGTATATTATTACATGTTTATGTTTATTATGTTGAGTCACTGTTATAACCCAGATGGTGGAATTTTTAAAGCAACAAAACACAGTTTTATGTCACTTAGTGTATGTGTAGCTTCTGATGTGCTCTACACGTAGCTTTTACCTTGAGCTTTATTGACCTTTTATTTATTTATTTACCCTACCCCAATCATTAGAAATTATTTTCTGAGGTATAAATGGGAAATCTAGGAGCCCCAAGTGACCCATTTCTGCTTGCTGTAAACTAGATTAGATAGCAGACAGAATAGCTAAAGGTACTGAATACCAATGCTTTTGTTTGGAATTTTATCACTCTCACGGGCCACTGAACCTACTAGTTATAAATCACCTTTTATCTCTATCTAGAAAACAAACTAAGTAATGAGAAAAACAGCTGTCTGAGATGTAAAACTCAACTGGACAAATACTCATTTTCCCCCTGTGCTGGAGTGGGGCAGGGGACAGAGAGGGAGAACATGCTTGTTTTAGAGTAGCTAGAATACCTGACTCAGCTACAGGTCCTGTCACTTTGGCCAGCTGGTATAATCATGTGATGACCTACCAGCAGGCAATCAGAGGGCTCTGCCCGCCATCTCTTGGCCACCTTCCCACCTCCAATGCCCCTCGATGAATAAGGGTTGCTATGGCCTACCGTTTGCCACGTGCTCGTTTGGATAACTTTCTGCATTTCTGCTCATGCTGATGATCTTGATTGGAAGTGTCACTTCATAGCCACCTTCAGTCTTTAAAGAGCTTTGCTTCTTCCTTGGTTTACATTCAAACATAAGTTCATACTGTTAGCTGCTTTTATATTTTGCTCCTGCTCTGTTTTTGTTTCATAATTTTTCTAATCTGCTTTTTAGATTTTTTTTTTTTAAGTGAGAGGAAGGGAGACAGAGAGACAGACTCCCGCATGCTCCCTAATCAGGATCCACCTGGCAACCCCATCTGGGGCAGATGCTCAAATCAACCAGCTATCCTCAGTGCCCAGGGCTACATGCAAACCAATTGAGCTGTGGGAGGGAAGAGGGAGAGAAGGGAGAGAGGAAGAGGGAGAAAAGCAGATGGTTGCTTCTCCTATGTGCTCTGATTGGGAATCGAACCTAGGACAGCTACGTGCAAGGTCAACACTCTATCCATTGAGCCAACTGACCAAAGCCTAAACTTTTTTTTTTTTTTGTATTTTTCTGAAGTGAGAAGTGGGGAGGAGGAGAGACAGACTCCTGCATGCACCCAACTGGGATCCACCCAGCATGCCCACTAGGGGGCGATGCTCTACCCATCTGGAGCATTGCTTTGTTGCAACTGGAGCCATTTTAGCGCCTGAGGTGGAAGCCATGGAGCCGTCCTCAGCACCCAGCCAACTTTGCTCCAGTGGAGCTCTGGCTGTGGGAGGGGAAGAGAAAGAGAAAGGAGAGGAGGAAGGGTGTAGAAACAGATGGGTGCTTCTCCTGTGTGCCCTGACCGGGAATTGAACCTGGGACATCCACATGCCGGGCCAACGCTCTGAGCCAACCTGCCAGGGCCTTTTTTTAATGCCATCTTTCCCCATCTTATTTCTACTCCATTCAGGATGCATGAGGTTTACACCATGTACAATGGTCAGAAACTGTGTTTCCCAAAGTATACAGCATGCAAACTGTGACTGAGCATAAGTGGGACTGGATACGTTTATTACCCATTGTGCCCAGACACTGACACTAAACAGCACTGAATCACTTAGTGAGAGAGTTATTCACTTTCCAGTTCTCTCTCGGTCCTGCTGATTACTTCAAGGAAGAAGTTTCCATTTGGTCTATTACTTGCTAATCTCCCCTTTTAAAAGAGAGCTGGCCTCAGGCTGAAAGACTTTGGCATGTAATAGTATCTAGCTAGTGTTTTATAACATTTTGGTTTTTATTACACAAATACTTGTTTTTATTGTTACCTCCTATTTATGCCAAGTGATATGGGTTTGTTTTTTAGAGTCATGATATAAAGTTTTCTTCTCTGAAAGGGTGTAAGTATAAAGTGTATATTAGTTTAAAGAAAAACACTAAGGACAAAGAAATGGCCAAAATGTTGAAGGTGGTGGCGTGGGAATGACCGAAATTAAGAGAAATACTAGCCTAGACTCATGCTCTCAATCTTTGTTATTTTCTTTCTTTTTCTTTTTGCTTTTTTCTTATTTTTTTATGTTAGTATCATTAGTTTAATGAGACATGGAAAGTATTTACATGATGAAGGATTTCAGAACTTCAGTGTCCTTTAGAACTACTTTGGTGCCTCCATATTCTGCAAGAACTTTATCTCCAACTTCCAGCTAACTGGCTGAATCTCTCCACCCTCCCTTTGGAACTTGATCTGACTGCTAGCTACTACTGCGGCTTGCAATACTTTCCCTTGATATTTTTCTGGAAGCATAATAGTTTCTGCAGCATTCCTTTCAACTAATATTCAGTCACATTGAAGAAACTTTCTAAATGCTTGTCCTGCCTCGACTCTGGCCATTGCAGTTCACGCTCTGCCCTGGCTCCAGGTGCATCCGCAGGACACATGGACTTGGGAAAAAGCTGACCAGCAAGCAGGCCTCGCAGGCGCACTGACCCCAGGGCCCGCCTCCTGCCCCACCCCATGGAGAGAGCGGCCCCAGCAGCACAGGCCCCTCCCTTTGTTATTTTCTTATTGCTTTACAGCAGCATATGTTAGTTTTCAAAGTATATTTGTTAATAACATCTAGGCCTAGACACAAGTCATTCTGCTTCCAAATTCTCCAACTGCAATTTTACACAGATTATGTCACGGTCATATTTTTCTTTTCCTGGAAATCTTTTATTCCTTTCTTCTATTTTCTTATTTATTTATTTATTTTAATTTTAATGGGGTGACATTAATAAATCAGGGCACATATGTTCAAAGAAAACATCTCCAGGTTATCTTATCATTCAATTATGTTGCATACCCATCACCCAAAGTCAAATTGTCCTCTGTCACCTTCTATCTGGTTTTCTTTGTGTCCCTCTTCTGCCCCCTCTCCCACCCTCTCCTCCCTCCCCCCACCCCATTGTATTTTATTCCTTTCAATCATGGAGTTTTGACAACTGTAAAGCCAGTAGCCAGGGCCACCATCACAGCAGCCTGACCTGTGCTGGTTCGCATTAGATTCGAACAGTCGGTAATGAAACAATGGAGCCAAGAACTGGTGAGCCATCAGCTTTAATTCTAGCTTGCACCCGGCAGGCAAGCTAAAACACACACTGGGCTCCAAAACCCACTCATTCAGTGCTCACAAAGCTACTGACTTATCCGAGTTTCCTAGAATCAAAGCTTTCTAGCTCACCAGACTTATTCACCTCTGTTTCCCATCTCCTTCTCTCTACACAAACTCTGCACAAACTGGCTTCTTCCTCAGCACTCCACCATATTGACTGCTTCTCCTGGCCTCCATCTGTCCTTCATCTGCTCTCCTCTCAGATACTTCAGGAACCAAGAGATCAAGCTACTGGTCTGCCCCACTTTATAGTGTAGAAATCCAAACCCTTAATCCAATCTACAGACAAGGAAGTCTCTGATACAAAGTCACCCATCTGAGGCATAATGGGTTTCCTCAGGAGTGCACCACCTTACATCATCCAATCAGTCAAGGGTGTGGAGAAGAGCTTACTCTTAAAACTAAGCCTTAGACCATAACGACCTGGCCTGTTTACATTACAGCCTTTCCCCCACACCCATCCCAAGCATAAGGGCAAATAATATCACCTGGGTGACAGGCTTCCATGTGGGCAGCTCCATCTTTAACAAAGTGAGCATAATATATTTTATCTTCCCAACAACAACCTTCCCCTCAAATACTGAAAATCACTGATGTTCCAGCAGGGAGTCTGGGGCAAGCACTGTGGACAGTGGTTTGCTTTAATTAATCTATTCAGAATGCTAAAATCTACACCTTTTATTAAACCCATTTTCCCGCCTCTTCCATGAGGAAGCATAGAGGCCATAGAATCTCAACACGTTTACAGGTATCAGGAATTCCTCAAGGTAATCTCGTTAATCCCAAGCAACGCAATTTTTGAAAACTTCCCCGGAGGGAAAAGGTTCATGCCACTCTCTTCTTCTATGCTGTTTTCCCTGAAGACCCCTGTAAGGCCAGGAGCCGTCATTGTGGCCATTCACATGCAGGTTCCCATTGGATTCGGACAGTCGGTAATGAAACAACAAAGTCAAGAACTGGTGAGCCATCAGCTTTAATTCTAGCTTGCACCCAGCAGGCAAACAAAACACACACTGGGCTCCAAAACCCACTCATTCAGTGCTCACAAAGCTACTGACTTATCCGAGTTTCCTAGCATCAAAGCTTTCTAGTTCACCAGACTTATTCACCTCTGTTCCCCATCTCCTTCTCTCTGCACAAACTCTGCACAAACTGGCTTCTTCCTCAGCACTCCGCCATCTTGGCTGCTTCTCCTGGCCTCCATGAGGCCTTAATCTGCTCTCCTCTCTAATACCTCAGGAACCAAGAGAGAGCAATATCCCTGTCTGCCCCACTTTATAGTGTAGATTCAAAACCCTTAATCCAATCTACAAACAAGGAAGACTCTGATACAAAGTCACTTATCTGAGACATACTGGGAGGATTCCATATGAGAGTGCACCACCCTACATCATCCAATCAGTCAAGGGTGTGAGGAAAAGCTTACTCTTAAAACTAAACCTTAGGCTATAACGACCCACCGGCCTGCTTACAACCTGTCCCCCACACCCATCCCAAGCATAAGGGCAAATAATATCACCTGGGTGACAGGTTTCCATATGGGCAGCACCATCTTTAACAAAGTGAGCATGTTGGGCAGATAAAATATATTATGCTTGAAAGATTGCCGGGTGCCGCCAATGAACGAACGAAGAGCCGAAACAGCCAAATGAGCAAAAGTCAGGCTTTATTGGGAGGACTCCGGGCGAGTTTACTGACCCTCAGATGTGAGTCTGTGAAGGCGCGACCGGGGAGGGTTTTTGGGTTTTTTATATCTGCAGAGGGGAAGGATGGTAACGGTCGACCGGTTTGGTGGGGCGTGCAGTTCATAGAACAGCCTTAGGGACAGACAGTTTCGAGAATTTGGGTGTGTGCGGTTTGAGCAAGATTAACAATATCAGAAAGCTCAGGGCCAGGGAGGGTTTCACTACCCAACCCAGAGGCAACTACCGGACAATGCTCACTTTGTTAAAGATGGCGCTGCCCACATGGAAGTTTGTTGATATTAATGTGTGTTCTGGAACAGGCTGTGGGCAGGCCGGGTTGTTATAGCCTAAGGCTTAGTTTAAGAGTAAGGTCTTCCCCACACCCTTGACTGATTCGATAATGTAGGGTGGTGCACTCTCCTGAGGAATCCCATTATGCCTCAGATGGGTGGCTTTGTATCAGAGACTTCCTTGTTTGTAGATTAGATTAAAGGTTTGGATTTTCTATGCTATAAACGGGGGCAGACCAGGAGCTTGCTCTCTCTCTCTTGGTTCCTGAGTTCCTGAGGTTGGTATTAGAGAGGAGAGCAGAGTAAGGCCATGTGGAGGAGAAGTAGCCAAGATGGCAGAGTGCTGAGGAAGAAGCCAGTTTGTTAAGAGTTTGTGCAGGAGGAGATGGGAAACAGAAGTGAATAAGTCTGGTGAGCTGGAAAGCTTTGATGCTAGGAAACTCGGATAAGTCAGTAGCTTTGTGAGCACTGAATGTGTGGGTTTTGGAGCCCAGTGTGTGTTTTTGCTTGCCCGCCGGGTGCAAGCTAGAATTAAAGCTGATGGCTCACCAGTTTTTGGCCTCTGTGTTTTGTTACTGACTGTTCGAATCCAATGCGAACCTGCATGGGCCAGGCAGCTGTGATGGCGGCCTCGACTACTGGCTTCACAGAGCATAATACATTTTATCTGCCCAACAACCCCTGAGGCCCGTTTGCAGAGAGGGGAAATATGGTTCCAGAGAATTACCTTCTCCTCTACCTTTCTTTCCACGCAGCAGTGGCAATCTCTATGGTTTTCAAGTTTATTCTTGGGGATGCAGTTGAAACAACCTCAGGAGTAGAAGCCTTTGGCTGCTTCCTACACCTGTGTTCTAGACTTCAACCTGCACAGTTGGAGGCTAGGGGCGATTCCTGAGCTCCTTCCAGCCTGCAGCCCACATACATGTGAACCCTCTGAGTAAATGAGGGTTCTTCCTGCGGCAGCTTCCCCGTTCCTGCCTTTTTGTTTCAGGCACACAGCCGCTGCTGCCCACATCCACCTCTTCCTTTCCTCCAGAGAAACTCCAGCCTTGTGCCCACAGTTGCAGAATGGGGAGGGGTAAAATCTTTACGCTAAACCGGAATAATCCGCTCCACCCTTGTAAAAGGAGGCAGGTCAGGTGAAGGTCACAGAGTGATTGGAAAGTAAACTTTGCATGTGACCCGCTCTTCTGCAGCGCTTGAACACCAAATCCCTCCTGTTCTTTTTGGCTCCCCTCTGATGTTCTCAAATCTCTGCACGCCTCATGACTGCTACTGTGAGGGACAGAGCTAAATCATGTCTTGGGCCACTTTGCCATGTCTGACTCTCCCTGATGTGCTTTACCTCGGGAATGTTAAGCATGGCTTTTCCTCTTGGTCATGGTCTTTCTGCAGGCAGCCTTGATAGCCCCCTGCAGGACAGCTCTGCTGCCCAGTTCTCTGGGCACCATTTCCCACATTGTTTCTTGGAAGACAACCTTGGGACTGGAAAGAGGCCACTGTAGGTTTTCTCAGAAACCCTAGATCCGAGGTGAGACCCTTGCCTTCCTAGCAGTTCAGTGGCTGCCCCAGTGGTCTGAGTGACTCCTAGCTTCCTGTCCCTAGTCTCAGCAGCTAGAAGGAATTAGGAGCCTGTTCTTAGACTGGCAGCTGGAGTTTTAATTGAAATATTCCACTCAAGGCAGCCCCAAAATTGCCTGTACACAGAGTGCCTGATCCAGATTTTCTTCTCTACCATCAGAGGGTCTCCAGTTTTAATAAATAAGCTTCTTGTTTTATTTTTTAGCCCACTGATGATTTGGCAACTTTGCTTGTGCAGCTCTACAGTTGGTAACATTCCCAAATACCTGCTCAAGAGTTCTCGAACGTTTAGCCACTGTTCCTGAAGTGCCACATGACTTAGGGCAGGGGTGCTCAATACATCGATCGCGATCTACTGGTCGATCGCGAAGGAAGTGTGGGTAGATTGCATGACATTAGAAAGACATTTGTCTTTTGATTGGCATACAGGGTAGCCAATATGACGTCTGAACTTTTGACACCCTACGCATGCGCGTTAAACCGCGCTAACTTGTTCAGTTACATTGCTGTGTAGTTAGCCTTCAATTTATTTAAACTAAATACAACAAAGGGTATAAAAATGAGTGCCGTAGCTGGTCCGAGTAAGAAGCCTAAAACCTACCACTTTCATACAGAATGGGAGGGGATTTTTTTCACTATGTCATATTCTAAGTGCGTTTGCCTCATCTGTCTGTGTGCCATTGCTATTCCAAAGAAGGGAAATGTGGAGCGGCTTTTTCGGACTGTTCATAAAAACTATGACATTGACTTTCCTCCTAAAAGAGAGCTGAGAAGGAGAAAGGTGAAAGAAGAATACAATATTAAACAGTAATAATAGTAACTTAAATAATGATAATATAGAAGAAATAAATTTATGTTTTGCATTTTTATTGTAGGTAGATCATTTTGACTTGGTCATCTTATAAGTAGCTCGCAAGCTGAAAAAGTGTGGGCACCCCTGACTTAGGGTATTTATAACTTCAAATGTCAAGCCTCTCAGGCTCTGCATTCTCCCTTTCAATTTCCTGAATGAGATGATGCTTGTGAAGGGCTTTGCACAATGCCTGGTGCCTCGTAAGCAATCAGTAAATGTGAGCTATGGTCACAGTTGTGTTTGGTGCTGTTATTATTCTACTTCTGATGCCTGCCATTTTTGCAGTGTTTGCGTGGTTTTCCTTTGCCAGGGTGTGTGTGTGTCTTCCCCTGAGTTGTGAGGAGCATACCAGCTTTTGCCTCTGACCACATGGCTTCCACCACTCTGTCCCAGAAAATGAGCTGCTGTACCTATGGCAGGTGGCCTGCATGGGTTTAAATCTATTGGGTGATCGTTGACCCAAGGACTCTGGTCATGTCTGACATTCATTGCCTGTTGTGATCTAAGAAGAGGTTCAGTCTTTATGGAAATTCATTATTTAAGGGGAGGAGGGAGAGCAGGGCTGAAAAACAACTTTCCAGATGCTTGTCTCCCCAGGAGATACAAAGTAATTAAGTTCTAGTAAGGCTGCATTTGCTTTTTCTTCCTTTCTGAAAAACTTGCCATGTCCTTACCTTTCCGAGGTCTTTAAAGAAGGCTATTGGGTGTTTTTAATTTCAGGTTCTTCACTATTCCCTGGCACTCACAGATGAATGAGAACCCACATTTACTTCCATGCATATTACTCCTATAATATCACTGCCATTTCCAAATAACAAATAACTGTAACTCTTAGGGGGAATAACAGTCCTTGGGACATATCTATGTATTTCCAGGATTCATAAAAATCCTGGAAGGAACCCTGAAATGTAACAATATTCAGACTTGACCACCCTGCGAGGTCTCACAGGCATTTATACCCAAATTGGAGTGGTTCTGAGCATAGTTCCTTTCCTCACCCCTCTCCTGGAGGATGTGCCTTGAAATCCAATCTTTCTTGGGTTCCACTGTTTCCATGAGTTCCTATGAATGTTTGCACACATCCTCTCCAGCCTGCTAATGACTCTAGCACTCTGAAACTGCCCATCTTGGTAATGCGTGCTTGGGGCTTTCTCACCCTTGCCCTTTATTCAAGGATCTAGGTGTGATGATTCGCCTTGATCTCACTGTCACCTCCTGGTTTCATGGTTCATTCTCAGGGTTCTATGACAGCTCAGTAGTCTTTTTGAAGGAGATCTTCTCAGCCATCTTTCCAGGGTTATAGCAAGGCTGTTGGGGCCCCAAAGTGCTATAGCTTTTTGTGTGTGCTGCTCTTTACACACACACACACACACCAAACACTGAGGCTCCATTACAAAACAAAAATAACTAGACTGGGGCAGGTCACTGGCTTTCCTAAATACCATCTTCCTATTGTAAAACTTCAGCGTTATTAAAAAAGTCTCATTAGAAAATAATTTAAGTGACTATGGAAAATTAAAGCACAACTATACAAAAAGAAAAGACTCTATTGCTCATTCCCAGTAAGCTCAGATTTGTCATGTCTAACAAATTACTTAATAGAAGATTTGAACTTTGCAAATGTAAATGTAACACAAATACACAGAGAGTTCCTCACAGACCTCTAATCCAGTTTCTAACATGTTCTAAATTAATACATTCCATACTTTTTCTAAGAGAAGTCACATAAATTCAATCATAGCTTCCCTTCAACTAAATTTCTTTTAAAAAATAGCAAAATGGTACCATGCACAGAAAATCCAGTTCCGACAGCAATCAAATAGAGTTCACCTGCTTCTTCGCTCTTGCTTTTCTTTCTTCTTCTATGACTGAGACTCAGCTTCCAAGAGTAACAAGGATTCTGGGGAATCTAATCACCCAGATCCACCAAATCAGCCCTGACTGTGAAACAGACCACGTTTCAGTTTCACATCTATTCCTTCCATCCTAAAGCCTCAAAAATTACATCACATATTTCCCTACATTAAGGTCCCCAACTAGTAAATTGGAAATTACAGTTGAGTGTAATTCAGATTTTTTTTTCAATTGACCCATGCAGTTCAAACTCCTGTTGTTCAAGGATCAGTGGTAGTTATATTTGAGACTAGGAAGAAACAAATTGTCTAGGATATAGAGTATGAACCCCAAACCTGGTTTTGATTGGCTGCCTACTAACACTTGAAGCTGTCAGGCAAAATTGCATGCAGATCATGCAGTCCTGCATTACAGGCAGAGATTTAGCTCCAAACCCCAGTGCAGTCCTATGGTGAGATCTACTTTTATCTTTTATTTTTAAGAGATTTTTAAGAGTTTTGCTATATAAAACTCTAACTTTTATGTAATCAACTTTATCAATCTTTTCCTTTAGGACTTCTGGATTTTCTATGTCTTTTCCATTCTAGGATTATAAAAATATGCATCCACATGTTCTTCTAGGATGTCTGTGATTTCATGAATTATATGTACATCTTTACCTATCTGGAACTTATTTTGGCATCAGAAGTGATATCTGAAACCAATTTTACTTGTCTTTTCCCCCCAAAATGTCAATACAGTAAGTCCAATTACCACTTATTGAATAATCTACCTTTTATAGGGGTCCTTTAAATATCAACTTCCCCATGTACATTTTAAACATGATTTGATTTACATAAGCTCTACATATGCATTGATAAAGTTTTATTTAAAATGTAATACGAAAAATAGCTAGGTGATTGTGGAAGTTGTTTATCCCAGCCCCCACCTGAGTCT
Source organism: Rhynchonycteris naso (assembly GCA_037038555.1). NCBI lineage: Eukaryota > Metazoa > Chordata > Mammalia > Chiroptera > Emballonuridae > Rhynchonycteris > Rhynchonycteris naso. The sequence goes on from CM072998.1 coordinate 131,366,767, forward strand.
GTTTCTCACTTATAAAAATGGAGTCAATAAGCCCTGGTCAGGTAGCTCAGTTGGTCAGAGTGTTGTCCTGATATACTATGGTTGAAGGGGAGGGGAGTGGAGGGGAGAGGACAGGAGGGGAGGGGAGAGGAGGGGAGGGGAGGGGAGGGAAAAGAAGGGAAGGGAAGGGAAGAGAAAGAGGAGACCTTTCTGTTCTTTGTTAATGTAGCAGCATCAGTGGGGTCCACCTTTGTAGTATGGGTTCTCTAAGGTAGCTTATAGCACTATAGTACGAACTGGCATAGTCCAGGCAGTCTAACCAGGCCTTCATGATGTTGTTGTTTTTTTAGAACATATATATATATATATATATATATATATATATATATATAGCCTGACCAGGCGGTGGCACACTGGATAGAGCGCCGGACTGGGATGCGGAAGACCCAGGTTTGAGACCCGGAGCTCGCCAGCTTGAGCACGGGCCCATCTGGCTTGAGCAAAAAGCTCGTCAGCTTGGACCCAAGGTCGCTGGCTCCAGCAAGTGGTGGCTCGATCTGCTGAAGGCCTGTGGTCAAGGCACGTGTGAGAAAGCAATCAATGAACAACTATGGTGTCACAACAGCAACGAAAAACTAATGATTGATGCTTCTCATTTCTCTCTGTTCCTGTCTGTCTGTCCCTGTAAAAAAAAAAAAAAATAAATAAAACATTAAAAAAAAAAGAACATGTATCTAAGTGACCTTTTTTCAATGGGTCACTACCTTGATGATGGATCTAATTATTAGTGTGCTGCCCATTTGTCTAAAACAGAAAATAAATACTCCAAATTGCCAAAATCTACCATTACATACTAATTTGACTCTGTTCCATTCAACTACGATTCATCAAGCATTTTCTGTACTGAATGCATTGTGGGGAAAAATAAAGTATTTCCCAGAGCATCACTGACATCCAGGAGTTTATAATCTCACTGGGGATATTAAACACAGAGACCTAAAGCAGGTAAATAACACAAATCAAAAATAAGCAGCTCAATACAATATTGGCACAAGTTGGTGTCAGATCTTTGATTCTCATTGGGCCAAGTGGATGAAGACGTGATTTCTGCAATCCTGGCTCATCTGGGGCTTGGCGCTGGCAGCCTCAGAGGGCAGGTTGAAGACTCATCCTTTGTAAAAGGAAGATACTCTGTGAGGGCAAGGGTTCTTCCCAAAGACATTTTATCATAATTGTTTCTTCCCCTCAGCTAAATTGCTACTGTCCCACATAATATAAAAGAATATTCAAGAAAGGCATAATAATCCTCTGTAAAACCTAATAGACCATTTCCCCATTCCCAAACAGAGCAGGACCTAGGGTCCTAGGCTCTCTACCACTCAGACTGCAAATGAGACCCTTTTAGGAAACAAGAGCATGGGGGCTCTAATAACCTTCTCTTTCATTTTGTTACTTAAGTAATACAAACTCTCTCTCTCTCTCTTTTTTAAAGAAATTACACACAGGCAAAAGCACAAACATCACCCCATACTCTTTTAGAACAAAAACTTTTGGAACAGATACTATCAGAAATGTCTTTCTGTGCATTTATACGACCTCAGGTAAGTTAATTAATTGTTGAGCATAAGTTGTCTTGTTTGTGAAATGAAGATAATAATAGAGGGAGCAAGATGGCGACGGAGTAGGCGGACGTACCAACTTCCAACTCCCAGAACCAAAGTGGATTACAACTCAATTTTAAGAACCATCACCTGGATAAACCAACTTTGAACAAAACTAAGTGGACTCTTCAACCAAGGAACACAGAAGAAGCCACATTGAGACTGGTAGGAATAGCGAAAACGCGAAGAGGGCTGCCCAGCTCCCCGGAGCAAACGGCAGCCCGGAGAGACCCGTGTGGCGGGAGGAGATTTTGGCGGAGAGGGAGGGACCTGGGTCCCAGGAACCAAGCCCCAGCCTGCAGTCCCAGAACCAAGAGGAGACGTTTGGACAGTTTTGAGCTGTGAAACAAGTGAGGGAGCTCCCAGGCCTACAGTGTGGAGTATTAGGTCCCTTCCTACTCTGCTGAGGGCTGCTTAAGGTTTTGGGGCGGCAGGACGCTGAAAGGCGGTTCTGTCGGCGTGGGCAGAGGCCAGGCCGGTCGGAGATCGGTCTAGCCCAGAGGGTCGGAGGGTAAGCGCGAGAGCGGTCCGGAAGCTGCGGGCCCGCCTTTAATCCCACTTACGGGGACAAAGCGGGAGGCCAGGAACAGGCAGGCCCTGCGCAAGCCGGCCCTGACCGCGGGGACCGGGCTAGGACCAGGGACGGGCAGGGGCTCGTGGCTGAGCTGACGCTAGCAGTCCGCCCCCCCCCCCCCCCCCCGGCGCCCGCCGGAGAAACCGCGGTTGGCCAGTATACGTGCGCGAGCGGGCTCCGAGCGCGGGAACGGGGTGGACCCAGAGACAGGCGGAGGCTCGCAGCTGAGCCCACGCTATTATCCCCATCCGGCCGGAGAAACCCCGGATAGCGTTAATACGTGCGCGAGCGGGCTCCGAACGCGGGGGCGGGGTAGAGTCCGGGACGAGCGGAAGTACGCAGCTCGGCGGAAGCCAGCAAACACGCCCGCCCCAATAAATCTTGGTTTCCGACCCTGCGCAAAGGGCCCTGGCCTCGAGGGCGGGGCTAAAGCTCCTGACGGGCAAAAGCTTACAGCTGAGAGCACGTCAAAAGCCCCGCCTAACCCGCGGAACTGTAGCGAGCAGGCTCCGACTGCTGGTTCTGGGCGGAAGTCCGGAAATAGGCTGGGTCCGCAGCTGAGGAAAGGTGCTCGCCTCTACCCTTGGTGCTAATCTTGTGGCTTCAGTGACAGCCCCTCCCACGGAGGAGAGGCAGAAATCACAGCAAAAGCCACAGTGGGCCGGCGCTGGCAATGCTCATACCCAACCACCCTAGGCGCCGGCAGAGGGGGTGGGGGGCCTGCAGATAGACCACACCTAGAGAACACAAAGGCAACACCTACTGGACTCCAGTGGCCACAACTTGCTTATACACAGAAAAAATGGGCAGGCAGAGGAATGCAAACCAAATGAATCAAGAGAAATCCCCAGAGAAGGACCTGAATGAACCAGATATAACCAAATTACCAGAAGCAGAATTTAGAATAATGATAGTTAGGATGTTCAAAGAAATTAGAGCAACAATGGATAGTCATTATGAACACCTAAATAAAGAGATAACAAGTATAAAAAATGAAATTGAAATAATAAAAAAGAATCAGACAGAAATGACAAATACAGTATCAGAACTGAAGACCACAATGGAAGGAATTAAAAGCAGGATGGATGACGCTGAGGATCGAATAAGCGAGTTAGAGGACACAATAAACAAAGACACAGAAGCAGAGAAGAAAAAGGAAAAGAGACTTAAAAAATGTGAGGAAACTCTAAGGGAGCTTTGTGACAACATGAAGAGAAACAACATTCGCATCATAGGGGTGCCTGAAGAAGAGGAGAGAGGACAGGAAATGGAAACTTTGTTCAATCAAATTATAGCAGAAAACTTTCCTAAATTAAGGCTGGGAAACACCCCACACATTCAAGAAGCACACAGAACTCCATTAAGGAGAAACCCAAAAAAATCTACACCAAGACACATCATAGTTAAAATACCAAAGCTAATGGATAAAGAAAAAATTTTAAAAGCTGCTAGAGAAAAAAAGACTATCACCTACAAAGGAGCCCCCATAAGGATGACATCGGACTTCTCAACAGAAACACTTGAGGCCAGAAGGGAATGGCAAGAAATAATCAAAGTAATGCAGAACAAGAACCTACAACCAAGACTACTTTATCCAGCAAGGCTAACGTTTAAAATTGAAGGAGAAATAAAGAGCTTCCCAGAAAAAGAAAGCCTCAAGGAATTCATGAAAACCAAACCAATTCTGCAAGAGATACTAAGGGGCCTCTTGTGAACAGTTTAAAGGGAGGAAAGAATAGAGCAAAAGAAGAATACAGCTTTAAAGAATAAAATGGCAATAAACAACTACATATCAATAATAACCTTAAATGTAAATGGATTAAATGATCCAATCAAAAGACATAGGGTAGCTGCATGGATAAAGAAACAGGACCCATACATATGCTGTCTACAAGAGACACATCTTAAAATAAAAGATGTTCATAGACTGAAGGTAAAAGGATGGAAAAAAATATTTCATGCAAATGGAAATGAAAAAAAAGCAGGGGTAGCAATACTTATATCAGACAAAATGGACTTTAAAACAAAGGCTGTAGTAAGAGATAAAAGAGGACACTACATAATGATAAAGGGAACAATTCAACAGGAAGATATAACTATTGTAAATATCTATGCACCAAATATAGGAGCCCCGACATACATAAAGCAGACTTTGATGGATATAAAGGGCGAGATTAACAGCAATACTATCATAGTAGGGGATTTCAATACCCCTCTAACAACACTGGATAGATCCTCAAGAAAGAAAATTAATAAAGAAACAGCAGACTTAAAGGAGACACTAGATCAACTTGATTTAATAGATATCTTCAGAACTTTTCACCCTAAAGCAGTAGAATATACATTCTTCTCAAGCGCTCATGGTACGTTTTCTAGGATAGACCACATGTTAGGACACAAAAATGGTCTCAATAAATTTAAGAAGATTGAAATCATATCAAGCATTTTCTCTGATCACAATGCCATGAAACTAGAAATTAACCACAAAAGAAAAACTGAAAAATACTCAAACACTTGGAAACTAAATAGCTTGTTATTAAATAATGAATGGATTAACAATGAGATCAAAGAAGAAATAAAAAAGTTTCTAGAAACAAATGATAATGAGCATACATCAACTCAAAATTTATGGGACACAGCAAAAGCAGTTCTGAGAGGGAAGTTTATTGCACTACAGGCATATCATAAGAAGCTAGAAAAAGCTCAAATAAGCAACTTGACCCTGCATCTAAAAGAACTAGAAAAACAACAACAAATAAAACCCAAGACAAGTAGAAGAAAGGAAATAATAAAGGTCAGAGCAGAAATAAATGACATAGAGGCTAAGGAAACAATACAGAGGATCAATGAAACAAGAAGCTGGTTCTTTGAAAAGGTAAACAAGATTGATGAACCTTTAACTAGACTCACCAAGAAAAAAAGAGAGAGGACTCAAATAAATAAAATTAGAAAGGACAGTGGAGAAATAACAACTGACACAACAGAAATACAAAGCATTGTAAGAAAATACTATGAAGAACTCTATGCCAAAAAATTAGACAATCTTGGTGAAATGGACAAATTTCTTGAATCATATAACCTTCCAAAAATCAATCTGGAAGAATCAGAACACCTAAACAGACCAATTACAGCAAATGAGATCGAAACAGTTATCAAAAAACTCCCAAAAAAGAAAAGTCCTGGGCCTGATGGCTTCACAAGTGAATTCTATCAAAAATTCAAAGAAGAACTAACTCCTATTCTCCTGAAGCTATTTCAAAAAATTCAAGAGGAAGGAAGAATTCCAAACTCCTTTTATGAGGCGAGCATAATTCTGATCCCAAAACCGGGCAAAGACAACACAAAGAAAGAAAATTATAGGCCTATATCCCTGATGAATTTAGACGCTAAAATTCTCAACAAAATATTAGCCAACCGGATCCAGCAATATATGAAAAAAATCATACACCACGATCAAGTGGGATTTATTCTGGAGAGGCAAGGCTGGTTCAATATTCGCAAATCAATCAATGTGATTCACCACATAAACAAAAGGAAGGACAAAAATCACATGATAATCTCAATAGATGCAGAAAAGGCATTTGATAAAATCCAGCACCCATTCATGCTCAAAACTCTCAGTAAAGTGGGAATACAGGGATCATTCCTTAACATGATAAAGGCCATCTATGATAAACCGACAGCAAACATCATACTAAATGGACAAAGATTAAAAGCAATCCCCTTAAGATCAGGAACCAGGCAGGGTTGCCCACTTTCACCACTCTTATTCAACATAGTTCTGGAAGTCCTAGCTACAGCAATCAGACAAGAAGAAGAAATAAAAGGCATACAAATTGGAAAAGAAGAAGTAAAACTGTCATTATTTGCAGATGATATGATATTGTATATTGAAAACCCTAAAGTCTCAGTCAAAAAACTACTGGACCTGATAAATGAATTCAGCAAGGTGGCAGGATATAAAATTAATACTCAGAAATCAGAGGCATTTCTATACACCAACAATGAAATATCAGCAAAAGAAATTAAGGAAACAATCCCCTTCACTATTGCAGCCAAAAAAATAAAGTACCTAGGAGTAAATTTAACCAAGGAGGTTAAGGACTTGTACTCAGAAAATTATAGAACATTGATAAAAGAAATCAAGGAAGATACAAACAAGTGGAAGCACATACCGTGCTCATGGCTAGGAAGAATAAACATCATTAAAATGTCTATATTACCCAAAGCAATTTATAAATTCAATGCAATACCAATTAAAATACCAATGACATACTTCAAAGATATAGAACACATATTCCAAAAATTTATATGGAACCAAAAAAGAACACGAATAGCCTCAGCAATCTTAAAACGAAAAAATAAAGCAGGAGGTATCACTCTTCCTGATATCAAGGTTTACTACAAGGCCATTATACTCAAGACAGCCTGGTACTGGCATAAGAACAGGCACATAGATCAATGGAACAGAACAGAGAACCCAGAAATAAACCCACAGCTTTATGGACAACTGATATTTGACAAAGGAGGAAAGAACATACAATGGAGTAAAGACAGCCTCTTTAACAAATGGTGTTGGGAAAATTGGACATCTACCTGCAAAAAAATGAAACTAGACCATCAACTTACACCATTCACAAAAACAAACTCAAAATGGATAAAAAACTTAAATGTAAGCCGTGAAACCATAAACATCTTAGAAGAAAACATAGGCAGCAAGCTCTCCGACATCTGTAGCAGCGGTATATTTGCCGATTTATCTTCATGGGCAACTGAAATAAAAGGCAAGATAAACAAATGGGACTATATCAAACTAAAAAGTTTTTGCACAGCTAAAGACAATAGGAACAGAATAAAAAGACAAACCACACAATGGGAGAACATATTTGACAGCACATCTGATAAGGGGTTAATAACTAAAATTTATAAAGAACTTATAAAAAGCAACACCAGGAAGACAAACAACCCAATCAAAAAATGGGCAAAAGAAATGAATAGAAATTTCTCCAAAGAGGACATACAGATGGCCAATAGGCATATGAAAAAATGCTCAACATCACTAATCATTAGAGAAATGCAAATTAAAACCACAATGAGATATCACCTCACACCAGTCAGAATGGCACTTATCAGCAAAACAACACAGAATAAGTGCTGGCGAGGATGTGGAGAAAAGGGAACCCTTCTGCACTGCTGGTGGGAATGCAGACTGGTGCAGCCACTGTGGAAAACAGTTTGGAGATTCCTCAGAAAATTAAAAATCGAACTGCCTTTTGACCCAGCTATCCCACTTTTAGGAATATACCCTAAGAACACCATAGCACTGTTCGAAAAGAAGAAATGCGCCCCCATGTTCGTGGCAGCATTGTTCACAATAGCGAAGATCTGGAACCAGCCCAAGTGTCCGTCAGAAGACGAGTGGATTAAAAAGCTATGGTACATATATACTATGGAATACTACTCAGCCATAAGAAACGATGACATCGGATCATTTATAATAAAATGGATGTACCTTGATAACATTATACGGAGTGAAATAAGTAAATCAGAAAAAAAGAAAAACTGAGAACAGCACGATTACATACATAGGTGGGACATGAAAGTGAGGGTATGAGACATGGACAAGAGAGTGGTGGTTATGGGATGGGGGGAGGGAGGGAAGAATGGGATAGGGAGGAGGGGAGGGACGCAGGGAAAACCAGATTGAAGGTGACAGAGGACAATTTGACTTTTGGTGATGGGTATGCAACACAATTGAATGATAAGATAACCTGGAGATGTTTTCATTGTACATATGTACCCTGATTTATGGATGTCACCCCATTAGAATTAATAATAATAAAATATATATATATATAAAAAAAAAAAAAGATAATAATATTACCTAAGTCATAGAGTTTTGGGGGCATAAGCTAATTTACACAAAATTCTTCAAATAGTAATGGTACATAGTCAGATCTATAAAAGTAATATTATCTATATCTATCTAGCATTTATCTATCTAGATCCAGCTATATATTTTTATAAAATGGGGCATTATTCATATTTCTTTACAACCTGTTTTATTTTAATGTGTTAATATGGCGTGAACTTCTTTCCTCAGGTGACAGTTTTAAAAGTGCAAAGAAACCATTAGATTTTTAGAGTGATTTTCAAAAGTGAAGAGTAGTGTAACAAATGGGCCTTGGTCCTTCTAGGGGATTAGTTCAAGGTGATGAGCTAGGTTAGGGCAAGGCCTGACTGAATACTTCTGGAACAAGACTCTTGGGAATGCTGTTTGTATACAATCTCAGAGTCTGAGCACCGAGCACAACCTTACAGCTCCTCTAGCTCAACAATTTTCAAACTTTTTATTATTGTTGTTGGAGCAGTAAAACCATGTTCCTCCCAACAAAACCTTATACGAAGCTCTACCCAAAAGTATAACAATTTTTAAAACATCAGAGTAAATTTATTTTATCAGTTCAAATGTATAATATTTGCATGCTATACAACTTATCTACATGATGAGTAAGGCTATTTGATTAAGAAAAACTGGACCTCCAAGGATATGGATGATAAACACACTCTTATGTCAACAGCAGCTTCCCTGAAATGGGAAAAAATGTTTGTGAAACCCTGTGGTCCCAACACCATAGAATGAAGTATTAGAACCAGCATCCAAACAGCTTTATTGCACAGATGAGAAAATAAAGGTCCAAAGATGTTGCATACTGCTTGGCCTTTTAATATCAAAAGTTTTAATAACAATAATAATAAAATAATAAGATGAAAATAAATATATATGTTACCAAAGAAAATCTCTGGTATGGTTAAATGTATTATCCAGAAAATACAGTTCTTTCCAAGTTAAGTGATTGCTGTATAGTTCTCCAATTAATAAAAATGGAAACTGTTAATTAACTTAGCTGTTGTTCTTGTTTTGCATTATCCTCATAGCTTGTATGCCCTGAATTGTGCTGACTGTGTAATTTATATTTTATTCCATTAGTAGATATAAAGATTTACTGATTACCTCTAATAAATTAGATTATGTGTTTCACATTATGAATCAGCCTTCCATTTTCGACATATCAGCTCTTCTTGTCTATTAAATATTCATCCCATCGTCTCTAATTTCAGTTGTTTTCTCATCGTGAGGCTTGCCTGTAAAACTCAGGAAATCGCTATTGACAAACAATCTCCTTATTTAATTAAATGAGGCCCAACTTCACAGACAGAAAGTTACAAACCTAATTCCGTATTTTATCCTGCCGCTTCCTGCTACACCCTGGCCATTTGACGCACAGTGACACCACTCTGTGTACACAAGGACTAAGAGCTCCCGACCTCCTTCATGCAGAACTTTATGTATGCTTTCTCTTTTCAAAAGCTACAAACAGAATAAAGCTATCCTTGCAAATAATCCAAAGTTTTCAAAAATCATATCTCTGACATCAGATGTTGTGAAAAGATTGCTACTTCTTTAGGAATACTCCTTACTCTATTCTAGTCTGTATATAAATGAGTTATACAGGCGGTCCTCAGGTTACAACAGTCTCGACAGAACATTTTGAGTTTATTATGCTCACTCACATAAAAACTTTAAAATATTGAAACATGTTTCAGCTTATCCCGTTAGCATCATACTTTTTTTTACACTTGTTTTTTTTGTCATTTTTTCTGTCACTACAGTACAGTATATTTATGTCCTTTTCCTTTTTTGATGGCTTACTTGTGTTTTTATGTTCTAGATTATGATTTCACAACTGTGTTAAGATGGGTAAGTGACTTAGGCTAGGGTGTGTTTCGACTTACACCAAAATTCGGGTTACATCACTGTCATAGGAACAGAAGTATGTCATAACCCAAGGACCCCCTGTATATTAAAGTTCCTGGAAAATATTGTTATAGGTTATGTCAATAACACTTGGGAATTCTGACTCCTATTCTTGGTTGGTTTACTAGCTTTGGTTCCTGTAAATATAAATGTTTCTTTTGGGCTGAGCTGTGTTAACACGATCATAAATATGCAAACCAAATAAACTGAGATTTTATGGATGTCAGGATTAATGGGAAAACTTAGAGCAAGTGAAGAAGAGATGAGGAAGGGCAGAAGAAGTAGGAAGGTAACAAAGAGATGTAGAACTTGAAATTAGAAAGAGAAAAAATTAAGTGAGTAGTTGGGAATTGTGCCAAAGGCAACAGAAAGGTCAGGATAAAGTAAATCAAAGAAACCTCATTAGATTTGGCCAGAAAGTGAGCATCATTTACTTTTGAGCAATCTATGTGGAGAAATGAGGATAGAAGACAGAGGGATTTTACCAACTAAATTAACATTGCATAAAGCCTGAACCTCCTATTTTGCCCCAAGTTTACTATGCTGGTTAAAGTAAAATAATAAATGCAATCATATCCATTTTCTCATTCTGCATGTCTTTATTTAACTATCCTATATGAGCACTGTGCCAGGGCAGGGGAGCATAAAAGTGAATAAGACAGACATGGTTCCAGCTCTGATTAAGCTTAAACTCTAGTAGAAAGATACAGTCAGTTAAATAAGAAAATAAATTATTAGGAGGTCTAAGAAGGCCGTGGCACAGGAGGATGCTGACCTCGCCCTTTCTGTGAACAAACTCAAATATACATGCATACAGAGAGCAGTTACTCCTGCCAGATAATTGAGGGCTGAATGAAGGCTGCTGAACAACAAGCGAGATAAAGAGAAGCCGAGAGCCCTCTGGGAGCTATGGGAACTCTGGGCCGGAGGAGCCAGTGATGGCCATTGTTTACACCTCCTCCGCTTCAGTAGGACTGCCGGAGCTCTATTCTTCTGCTCTGGAAACCCGCAAGATCACAGTAGTGCATTCACAACTACATCGCCTGAGCTTTTTGTCTTTGCATAAAGGAAGCAGGAACAACAGGATGTCGCCACTGCACCTGACCTCCCTGCCAGAGCCACTCCAGTCAGGCCAGTGCCCCAGGCACCACAAGCACCTGCCTGGCTCCAAATAGCTTCCCCAAACTACCCAGCACATAAAGCCACACAGAGGTTGTAGGGCTCTACCCAGGCATGCTTTACTGGGAAGGTTGCTGCAGTGCATCCCCAGACACGTCGTCTGAGCCTGGCTCTGAACAGAGGAAGCAGGCAAGATCAAAAGGGCATTACTACACACACCTGACCTCTCCACCTGGAGCATGTCCAGATTGGTAGGCCCATGCACCAGATACCTTGGGCAATTGTTCAACTCATACTGGTCTGCCAAAACCACCCAGCACACACAGCCTACACAGAGCCTCTTTTACATAAGGCCACTTTATCAAGACTGGGATAGCTATTTTGCCTAATTCATACAAACAAACATAGGAAGTCAAACAAGATTAAAAAAATAGAAAAATACCTCTCAAATAAAGGAACAAGAAAAAAATCCTAAAGAAATAGATAAATAATTTGCATTATAATGAATTCAAAGAGCCTGACTAGTAGTGGCACAGTGGATAGTGTATCTACCTGGGATGCTGAGGACCCATGTTTAAAACCCTGAGGTCATGAGCTAGAGTGCCAGCTCATCTGGCTTGAGCAAAGACTCGCCAACTTGAGCACAGGGCTACCAGCTTGAGTGCAAAATCATTGACATGCTCTCTTTGGGCTTGAGTCCCAAAGTTGCTGGCTTGAAGCTCAAGGTTGCAGGATTGAGCCCAAGGTGACTGGCTTGCCTTGAGTCCCCCATTCAAGGCATATTTGAAAAGAAATCAATGAACAACTAAAGTGATGCAACTATGAATTGATGCTTCTCATCTCTCTCCTTCTTCTCTCTCTGTCTCCCTTTCTTTCTATCTCTCTCCCTCACCAAAATATAAATAAATAATTCAAAGAAATTATCATAAGAATGCTCACCAAGCTTGACAGAGGAGCTTAGGGAGAACTTCAACAAAAAGAATGTACAATAAAGAACCAAGCAGACGTGAAGGATATAGTAACTGAAATAAAAATACATTAGAAGGAATCAATAGCAGTTTGAGATAAAAGAAAAGAATGGCTCAGTGATCTGAAGACAGACTAGTGGAAATGATCCAAGCAGTACAGAAAAAAGGCAAAAGAATTTTAAGAATCCTATGGAATAAAATCAAGTGCTCAAACATTCACATTATAGGATGCAAGAAGAAGAAAGAAAGGGACAGAAATTTTATTTAAAGAAATAATGGCTGAGCCTGACAGGTGATGGTGTAGTGGATAGGGTGTCGGACTGGGATGCGGAGGACCCAGGTTTGAAACCCCAAGGTTGCCATCTTGCGCACTGGCTCATCAGGTTTGAGCAAGGCTCACCAGTTTGAGCCCAAGGTCGCTGGCTTGAGCAAGGGGTCGCTAGGTCTGCTGTAACCCCCTGATCAAGGCACATATGAGAAAGCAATCAATGAACAACTAAGGTGCCGCAACGAAGAATTGATGTCTCTCATCTCTCTCCCTTCTTGTCTGTCTGCCCTATCTGTCCCTCTCTCTGACTCTCTGTCTCTGTCAAGAAAAAGAAAAAAAGAAATAATGGCTGAAAACTTTCCTAATTTGGCAAAGGAAACAGACATCTAGGTCCAGGAAACACAAAGAGTTTCAGATAAGATGAACTCAAAGAGACTCACACCAAGATATATTGTAATTAAAATGACAAAAAAATATAAAGAGACAATCTTGAAGGAAGCAAGAGAAAAACAATGAGCTACATACAAAGAAACATAGGAAGTTGATAGCCCATAAGGTTATCAACTGATTTCTCAGCAGCAAGTTGATGGACCAGAGGGAACAGCAGGGCATCTTCAAAGTGCTGAGTGAAAGGAATCTACAACTTGGAATTTACCCAGCAAGGTTATCATTTAGAATTGAGGGAGAGAGAGTTTCTTAGACAAACAAAAATAAAAGGAGTTCATCATTATTCAGTTAGCTTTATAAAAAATTTAAAAAATATTTTTTATTCAGAAAAGGAAATTCTATAACCAGAAATAAGAAAATGAGACAGGAAAAATTTTCACAGGTAAAGCCAAATATTTAATAAATGCAGCTAATTAGACATTTAAACAGCTACTATGAAGGTCAAAAGAAAAAAGTATCAAACTCAACTCAAACTACAATAAGTAGTTAGAAGATGTACAACACAAAAAGACCCAAAATATGACATTAATAACATAAAGAGTGGCAAAGGGAGTAAACATATAGTCCTCATAAAATATATTTAACCTTAAAGGCTAATTGGCTTAAATAGACTATTACAGATGCAGAGTGATAATCACAAACCAAAAACCTACAAAAGATATACAAAGAATGAAGAGAAAGAAACCTAAACAAAAAACAAAAGAAAAATAGCAAATCACAAGCAAAGAGATCAAGGGAAGAAGAAAGAAAAAGAGAACTATAAAAACAACCAGGAGGAGTAAGATGGCCACGGAGTAGGCGGACGTACCAACTTCCAACTCCCAGAACCAAAGTGGATTATAACTCAATTTTAAGAACCATCATCTGGATAAACCAACTTTGAACTAAACTAAGTGGACTCTTCAACCGAGAAACACAGAAGAAGCCACATTGAGACTGGTAGGAATAGAGAAAACGCGAAGAGGGCTGCCCAGCTCCCAGCAGCAAACGGCAGCCCGGAGAGACCCGATGGCAGGAGGAGAGTTTGGCGGAGAGGGAGGGACCTGGGTCCCAGAAACCAAGCCCCAGCCTACAGTCCCAGAGCCTAGAAGAGGCGTTTGGACAGTTTTGAGCTGTGAAACAAGTAAGGGAGCTCCCAGGCCTACAGTGTGGAGTATTAGGTTCCTTCCTACTCTGCTGAGGGTTGCTGAAGGGTATGGTGGCGGCAGGATGCTAAAACGCAGTTCTGTCGGCGTGGGCGGAGGCCAAGCCGGTGTGAGCTCGGTCTAGTCCAACAGGGGCGGAGAGGACGCGCGAAAGCGGTCCAGAAGCTGCGGGCCCGCCTGTAATCCCACCTGCGGAAACAAAGCGGGAGGCCAGGAACGGGCAGAAATCTGCTCTGCGACCCTGCGCAAGCCGGCCCTGACCGCGGAGACGGGCCTAGGACCAGAGACGGGCGGGGCTCGCGGCTGAGCTCACGCTACCAGCCCTGCCCGGCCGGAGAAATCACGGTTTGCCATTCTACAGGCACGAGCGGGCTCCGAACGCGGGGGCGGGGTAGATTCCGGAACAAGCGGAAGTCCACAGCTGAGCGGAAGCCAACAAACACACCTGGCCCAATAAACCTTGGTTTGCGACCCTGTGCAGAAGGGCCCTGGCCTAGAGGGCGGGGCTAAAGCTCCAGATGGGCAAAGGCTCACAGCTGAGAGCACGTCAAAAGCCCCGCCCAACCCGCAAAACTGTGGTGAGCAGGCTCTGACTGCGGGTTCTGGGTGGAAGTCCGGAAACAGGCTGGGTCCGCAGCTGAGCAAAGGTGCTCACCTCTACCCAATGTGCTGAGGCTTGTGGCTTGAGTGACAGCCCCTCCAGCAGAGGAGAGGCGGAAATCACAGCAAAAGGCACAGTGGGCCAGTGCTGGCAATGCCCATACCCAACCGCCCTAGGCAGCAGCAGAGGGGGTGGCAGGCCTGAAGACAGACCACACCTAGAGAACACAAAGGCAACACCTACTGGACTCCAGTGACCACATCTTGCTTATACACAGACAAAATGGGCAGGCAGAGGAATGCAAACCAAATGAATCAAGAGAAATCCCCAGAGAAGGACCTGAATGAACCAGATATAACCAAATTACCAGAAGCAGAATTTAGAATAATGATAGTTAGGATGTTCAAAGAAATTAGAGCAACAATGGATAGTCATTATGAACACCTAAATAAAGAGATAACAAGTATAAAAAACAAAATTGAAATAATAAAAAAGAATCAGACAGAAATGACAAATACAGTATCAGAACTGAAGACCACAATGGAAGGAGTTAAAAGTAGGATGAATCACGCTGAGGATCGAATAAGCGAGTTAGAGGACACAATAACCAAAGGCACAGAAGCAGAGAAGAAAAAGGAAAAGAGACTCAAAAAATGTGAGGAAACTCTAACGGAGCTCTGTGACAACCTGAAGAGAAACAACATTCGCATCATAGGGGTGCCAGAGGAAGAGGAGAGAGGAAATGGAAACTTTGTTCAATCAAATCATAGCAGAAAACTTTCCTAAATTAAGGCTGGGAAACACTCCACGCGTTCAAGAAGCACACAGAACTCCATTAAAGAGAAGCCCAAAAAGATCTACACCAAGACACATCATAGTTAAAATACCAAAGCTAATGGATAAAGAAAAAATTTTAAAAGCTGCTAGAGAAAAAAAGGCTATCACCTAAAAAGGAGCCCCCATAAAGATGACATCGGACTTCTCAACAGAAAAACTTGAGGCCAGAAGGGAATGACAAGATATAATCAAAGTAATGCAGAACAAGAACCTACAACCAAGACTACTTTATCCAGCAAGGCTAAAGTTTAAAATTGAAGGAGAAATAAAGAGCTTCCCAGAAAAAGAAAGCCTCAAGGAATGCATAAAAACCAAATCAATTCTGCAAGAGATACTACAGGCCTGTTGTGAACAGTTTAAAGGACGGAAAGAATATAGCAAAAGAAGAATACAGCTTTAAAGAATAAAATGGCAATAAACAACTACATATCAATAATAACCTTAAATGTAAATGGATTAAATGATCCAATTAAAAGACATAGGGTAGCTTCGTGGATAAAGAAACAGAACCCATACATATGCTGTCTACAAGAGACACACCTTAAAACAAAAGATGCACATAGACTGAAGGTAAAAGGATGGAAAAAAATATTTCATGCAAATGGAAATGAAAAAAAAGCCGGGATAGCAGTACTTATATCTGACAAAATGGACTTTAAAACAGGCTGTAGTAAGAGATAAAGAAGGACACTACATAATGATAAAGGGAACAATTCAACAGGAAGATATAACTATTATAAATATCTATGCACCAAATATAGGAGCCCCAACATACATAAAGCAGACTTTGATGGATATAAAGGGCGAGATTAACAGCAATACTATCATAGTAGGGGATTTCAATACCCCTCTAACAACACTGGATAGATCCTCAAGAAAGAAAATTAATAAAGAAACAGCAGACTTAAAGGATACACTAGATCAACTTGATTTAATAGATATCTTCAGAACTTTTCACCCTAAAGCAGTAAAATATACATTCTTTTCTAGCGCTCATGGTACGTTTTTTAGGATAGACCACAAGTTAGGACACAAAAATGGTCTCAATAAATTTAAGAAGATTGAAATCATATCAAGCATTTTCTCTGATCACAATGCCATGAAACTAGAAATTAACCACAAAAAAAAAACTGAAAAATACTCAAACACTTGGAAATAAATAGCATGATATTAAATAATGAATGGATTAACAATGAGATTAAAAAAAATAAAAAAGTTTCTAGAAACATGATAATGAGCATACATCAACTCAAAATTTATGGGACATAGCAAAAGCAGTTCTGAGAGGGAAGTTTATTGCACTACAGGCATATCATAAGAAGCTAGAAAAAGCTCAAATAAGCAACCTAACGCTGCATCTAAAAGAACTAGGAAAAAAACAGCAAATAAAACCCAAGACAAGTAGAAGGAAGGAAATAATAAAGATCAGAGCAGAAATAAATGATATAGAGGCTAAGGAAACAATACAGAGGATCAATGAAACCAGGAGCTGGTTCTTTGAAAAGGTAAACAAGATTGATGAACCTTTAACTAGACTCACCAAGAAAAAAAGAGAGAGGACTCAAATAAATAAAATTAGAGAGGACAGTGGAGAGATAACAACTGACACAGCAGAAATACAAAGCATTGTAAGAAAATACTATGAAGAACTATATGCCAAAAAATTAGACAATCTTGGTGAAATGGACAAATTTCTTGATTCATATAACCTTCCAAAAATCAATCTGGAAGAATCAGAACACCTAAACAGACCAATTACAACAAATGAGATAGAAACAGTTATCAAAAAACTCCCCAAAAAGAAAAGCCCTGGTCGTGATGGCTTCACAAGTGAATTCTATCAAAAATTCAAAGAAGAAGTAACTCCTATCCTCCTCAAGCTATTTCAAAAAATTCAAGAGGAAGGAAGACTTCCAAACTCCTTTTATGAGGCGAGCATAATTCTGATCCCAAAACCGGGCAAAGACAACACAAAGCAAGAAAATTATAGGCCAATATCCCTGATGAATTTAGACGCTAAAATTCTCAACAAAATATTAGCCAACTGGATCCAGCAATATATGAATAAAATCATACACCATGATCAAGTGGGATTTATTCTGGAGAGGCAAGGCTGGTTCAATATTTGCAAATCAATCAATGTGATTCATGACATAAACAAAAGAAAGGTCAAAAATCACATGATAATTTCAATAGATGCAGAAAAGGCATTTGATAAAATCCAGCACCCATTCATGCTCAAAACTCTCAGTAAAGTGGGAATACAGGGTGTAAGGCCAGGAGCCGCCATCGTGGCTGTAAAGCCAGTAGTCGCGGCCACTATCACAGCCGCCCGGCCAGTGCAGGTTCACATTAGATTCGAACAGTCGGTAATGAAACACAGGAGCCAAGAACTGGTGAGCCATCAGCTTTAATTCTAGCTTGCACCCGGCGGGCAAGCAAAAACAAACTCTGGGCTCCAAAACCCACACATTCAGTGCTCACAAAGCTACTGACTTATCCGAGTTTCCTAGCATCAAAGCTTTCTAGCTCACCAGACTTATTCACCTATGTTTCCCATCTCCTCCTGCACAAACTCTTAACAAACTGGCTTCTTCCTCAGCACTCTGCCATCTCGGCTGCTTCTCCTGGCCTTCATGTGGCCTTACTCTGCTCTCCTCTCTAATACTAACCTCAGGAACTCAGGAACTAAGAGGGAGAGAGCAAGCTCCCGGACTGCCCCAGTTTATAGCATAGATAATCCAAACCCTTAATCCAATTATACATAAAGAAAGTCTCTGATACAAAGCCACCCATCTGAGACATAATGGGATTCCTCAAGAGAGTGCACCACCCTACATCATCCAATCAGTCAAGGGTTTGGGGAAGAGCTTATTCTTAAACTAAGCCTTAGGCTATGACGACCCGGCCTGCCCACAGCCTGTTCCAGAACACACATTAATATCAACGAACTTCCATGTGGGCAGGGCCATCTTTACCAAAGTGAGCATAATATATTTTATCTGCCCAACACAGGGAACATTCCTTAACATGATAAAGGCCATCTACGACAAACCCACAGCAAACATCATACTAAATGGACACAAATTAAAAGCAATTCCCTTAAGATCAGGAACCAGGCAGGGGTGCCCCCTTTCACCACTTTTATTCAACATAGTTCTGGAAGTCCTAGCTACAGCAATCAGACAAGAAGAAGAAATAAAAGGCATCCAAATTGGAAAAGAAGAAGTAAAACTGTCACTATTTGCAGATGATATGATATTGTGTTCGGCAGATAAAATATATTATGCTCACTTTGTTAAAGATGGCGCTGCCCACATGGAAGTCCTTTACCCAGGTGATATTATTTGCCCTTATGCTTGGGATGGGTGTGGGGGAAAGTCTGTAATGTAAGCAGGCCAGGTTGTTTTGGCCTAAGGCTTAGTTTTAAGAGTAAGCTCTTCTCCACACCCTTAACTGATTGGATGATGTAGGGTGGTGATGTAGGGAGGAATCCCATTATGCCTCAAATGGGTGACTTTGTATCAGAGACTTTCTTGTATGTATAATTGGATTAAGGGTTTGGATTATCTATGCTATAAACTGGGGCAGTTCGGGAGCTTGATCTCTCTCTTGGTTCCTGGGTTCCTGAGATTAGTATTAGAGAGGAGAGCAGAGTAAGGCCACGTGAAGGCCAGGAGAAGCAGCCGAGATGGCAGAGTGCTGAGGAAGAAGCCAGTTTGTTACGAGTTTGTGCAGGAGGAGATGGGAAACAGAGGTGAATAAGTCTGGTGAGCTGGAAAGCTTTGATGCTAGGAAACTCGGATAAGTCAGTAGCTTTGTGAGCACTGAATGTATGGGTTTTGGAGCCCAGTGTGTGATTTTGCTTGCCCGCCCGGTGCAAGCTAGAATTAAAGCTGATGGCTCACCAGTTTTTGTCTCCGGTGTTTCATTGCCATCTGTCCGAATCCAATGTGAACCTGCGTGGGTCAGGCTGCTGTGATGGTGGCCTCGACTACTGGCTTTACATTTGGCGTAGTCTGTGGCAGGATTTGATACAGATCGGCATGGAGCCACCACCACCTTTGAGTGGTGGAATAGAGGAGTGGTTGCTGTTTTGGTTTCCCATAGCTGTTTTTTGGGGGACTGTAGGCTGGCTGACTTTTACAGTCATGCATGAGGAAACTGAGAGCTCTATGGAAGAGGCTGCCCAGGATCTGCAGGCCAGCAGCAGAAGGAGCTGGAGGAAACGTGGGAGAAACAGATGCTGACCCTGGAGCTGAAGGAAGCTCTGGAGGAGGAGACTGACCAGGTTTGCAAGATTCACCTGGAAATGGAGCAGACGCTGGAGAAGAAATCACAAGTTCGTGAGTTGGAGATTTCCCTGGATGTTGTGGAGAGCCAGCAGCGGCATGAGGCCGGGCCTGAGGCCGGGGCCGGAGCTGAGGCCAGGACCGGGGCTGAGGCCGGAGATGGAGCTGCAAGACCTGCTGAGCAGAAGGCGATGGCCGCCCGGTACTCGAGCCCAGCAGCAGGAGCTGATGTTTGCAGTTCCTCTTTGGAGGATGAGGAGAATTGGTCTGGAGTTGCAATCCGCAGTCTCCAGAAGGTGAGAGCCCAGCTGAAACGGCAGGAAGTGCCTGCCAAGCTCCTGGTAGGTCTGCGATTTGGGGACATAGGGGTGGATGCCATCATGCTCCCCAGAGCAAAGATGGAAATGCTGACTGCCATTGCCACATGCTTCCTTTTAGGACAATGTGAGACCTGCCATGATGGCAGGAATGAGGGGGGAGGCTAACACCCCATGTGTGTGGACTGATTTCCTGGACTATGACTGAATGGGCACAAGGCTCCTTTGTTGAATGGACTTATAGTTTTTGGACAATGTGAAATACCCTGATGGGGGTGAGGGGTGGCTTTGATGGAGGCTGTCCCCCTGCCCCGGGAAGCCTTTCAAATGGCAAGAGGGAAGGCCGAGGACATTTTGTACTTTTGGCAAAGTGCTTAGAAACTGGTTAAATGTACCTTTGTAATTGTTGAAACTGTATGATTTGTCATGTTGTAATTTGTGTAATGTGCCTAATTTCCTTGTACAGGAATGCCAGTGGTGTAAATTGTAGGTAGTAAAGTGAGCATAGGGGTGGATTGTTCGGCAGATAAAATATATTATGCTCACTTTGTTAAAGATGGTGCTGCCCACATGGAAACCCGTCACCCAGGTGATATTATTTGCCCTTATGCTTGGGATGGGTGTGGGGGAAAGTCTGTAATGTAAGCAGGCCAGGTTGTTATGGCCTAAGGCTTAGTTTTAAGAGTAAGCTCTTCTCCACACCCTTAACTGATTGGATGATGTAGGGTGGTGATGTAGGGAGGAATCCCATTATGCCTCAAATGGGTGACTTCGTATCAGAGACTTCCTTGTTTGTATAATTGGATTAAAGGTTTTGAGTCTGCTATAAAGTGGGAGAGAACAGTAGCTTGATCTCTCTCTTGGTGCTTGGTTCCTGAGTTCCTGAGGTTAGTATTAGAGAGGAGAGCAGAGTAAGGCCACGTGAAGGCCAGGAGAAGCAGTCAAGATGGCTGAATGCTGAGGGAGAAGCCAGTTTGTTAAGAGTTTGTGCTGGAGGAGATGGGAAACATAGGTGAATAAGTCTGGTGAGCTAGAAAGCTTTGATGCTAGGAAACTCGGATAAGTCAGTAGCTTTGTGAGCACTGAATGTGTGGGTTTTGGAGCCCAGTGTGTGTTTTTGCTTGCCCGCCGGGTGCAAGCTAGAATTAAAGCTGATGGCTCACCAGTTTGTGGCTCCTGTGTTTCATTACCGACTGTTCGAATCCAATGTGAACCTGCACGGGTCAGTCAGCTGTGATCCTGACCCCAGCTACTGGCTTTACATATTGTATATTGAAAACCCTAAAGTCTCAGTCAAAAAACTACTGGACCTTATTAATGAATTCAGCAAGGTGCCAGGATATAGAATTAATAATCGGAAATCAGAGGCATTTCTATATACCAACAATGAACTGTCAGCAAAAGAAATTAAGGAAACAATCCCCTTCACTATTGCAGCCAAAAAAATAAAGTACCTAGGAGTAAATTTAACCAAGGAGGTTAAGGACTTGGACTCGGAAAATTATAGAACATTGATAAAAGAAATCAAGGAAGATACAAACAAGTGGAAGCATATACCGTGCTCATGGCTAGGAAGAATAAACATCATTAAAATGTCTATATTACCCAAAGCAATTTATAAATTCAATGCAATACCAATTAAAATACCAATGACATACTTCAAAGATATAGAAAACATATTCCAAAAATTTATATGGAACCAAAAAAGAACACGAATAGCCTCAGCAATCTTAAAAAGAAAAAATAAAGCAGGAGGTATCACTCTTCCGGATATCAAGGTTTACTACAAGGCCATTATACTCAAGACAGCCTGGTACTGGCATAAGAACAGGCACATAGATCAATGGAACAGAACAGAGAACCCAGAAATAAACCCACACCTTTATGGACAACTGATATTTAACAAAGGAGGAAAGAACATACAATGGAGTAAAGACAGCCTCTTTAACAAATGGTGTTGGGAAAATTGGACATCTACCTGCAAAAAAATGAAACTAGACCATCAACTTACACCATTCACAAAAAGAAACTCAAAATGGATAAAAGACTTAAATGTAAGCCGTGAAACCATAAGCATCTTAGAAGAAAGCATAGGCAGCAAGCTCTCCGACATCTGTAGCAGCAGTATATTTGCCGATTTATCTCCACGGGCTAATGAAATAAAAGGCAAGGTAAACAAATGGGACTATATCAAACTAAAAAGTTTTTGCACAGCTAAAGACAATAAGAACAGAATTAAAAGACAAACCACACAATGGGAGAAAATATTCGACAGCACATCTGATAAGGGGTTAATAACTAAAATTTATAAAGAACTTATAAAACTCAAAACCAGGAAGACAAACAATCCAATCAAAAAATGGGCAAAAGAAAAGAATAGAAATTTTTCTGAAGAGGACATACAGATGGCCAATAGGCATATGAAAAAATGCTCTACATCACTAATCATTAGAGAAATGCAAATTAAAACCACAATGAGATATCACCTCACACCAGTCAGAATGGCACTCATCAGCAAAACAGCACAGAATAAGTGCTGGCAAGGATGTGGAGAAAAGGGAACCCTTCTGCACTGCTGGTGGGAATGCAGACTGGTGCAGCCACTGTGGGAAACAGTTTGGAGGTTCCTCAAAAAATTAAAAGTCGAACTGCCTTTTGACCCAGCTATCCCACTTATAGGAATTTACCCTAAGAACACCATAGCACTGTTCGAAAGAAGAAATGCGCCCCAATGTTTGTGGCAGCATTGTTCACAATAGCGAAGATCTGGAACCAGCTCAAGTGTCCGTCAAAAGACGAGTGGATTAAAAAGCTATGGTACATATATACTATGGAATACTACTCAGCCATAAGAAATGATGACATCAGATCATTTATAACAAAATGGATGGTCCTTGATAACATTATACGGAGTGAAATAAGTAAATCAGAAAAAAAAAACTGAGAACAGCATGATTTCATACATAGGTGGGACATAAAAGTGAGACTATGAGACATGGACAAGAGAGTGGTGGTTATGGGATGGAGGGAGGGAGAAAAGGGTGGGATAGGGAGGAGGGGAGGGGCACAGGGAAAACCAGATAGAAGGTGACAGAGGATAATTTGACTTTGGATGACGGGTATGCAACACAATTGAATGATAAGATAACCTGGAGATGTTTTCATTATACATATGTACCCTGATTTATTGGTGTCACCCCATTAAAATTAATAATAATAAAATATTAAAAAAAAAATAGGACAATGAAAGAAACAAAGGGGAAAGAGAAAGACAAACACAAAGGGGAAAACCTCCACCTCCCTTGGACCTGGAATAGCCCAGAACCTTTCTAGTCTGTGGTCTTAAAAGAAACCCAATCAATCATTCACAGTTATTCAATAACCTGACATATCTTACTACTCTGAACATATATCTTAAATAAATTTCACTGAACTTTTATAGCTTGATATACACCTTACATGTTCTGCCTAAACCTAAACGGAAATAAAGAAAAAATATATACCTTAAAAAAAATAAAAATAAAAATAAACAACCAAACCTGACCAGGCGGTGGCGCAATGGATAGAGCATCAGACTGGGATGCGGAGGACCCAGGCTCGAGACCCCGAGGTCGCCAGCTTGAGCATGGGCCCTTCTGGTTTGAGCAAAAGCTCGCCAGCTTGGACCCAAGGTCGCTGGCTCCAGCAAGGTGTTCCTCGGTCTCCTGAAGTCCTGCGGTCAACGCACATATGAGAAAGCAATCAATGAACAACAAAGGCATCACAACAAAAAACTGATGATTGATGCTTCTCATCTCTCTCTGTTCCTGTCTGTCTTTCCCTATCTATCCCTCTCTCTGTCCCTGAAAAAATAAAAATAAAAATAAAACAATCAAAAACAATGAACAAAATGGCAATAAGTACACACTAATCCAGTGGTTCTTAACCTTTTTTGAGGTACCGAACCCACCGGTTTCATATGCGCATTCACGGAACCATTCTTTAGTGATAAATAAAATATGATTTTTTTTCCCAAATTCAAGACATAGGTATATGTTTTTTCACTGGTGCACAAAATGAGCCGTGCATGAATATCACCTTGCTCAAAGAACAAAACCAACAAAGTACATGAACTCACAACAAATTACGGTATTACTTTATTCTGGCCTCCGTGGCAGAGGCTTCTCCAAACCTCTGAGACCGACTCATTGAACACCTAGGTTTCGATAGAACCCAGTTTAAGAACCACTGATATATATGTGTGTGTGTGTGTGTGTGTGTGTGTGTGTGTGTGTGTGTGTGTGTGTAAATATTATTCAGCAGTAAAAAATAATAAAATCTTGCCATTTGCAACAACACAACAAGGATGGACCTAGAGGGCATAATACTAAGTGAATTAAGTCAGACAGATAAAGAAAAATACTGTATGATTTCTGTTGGGCAGATAAAATATATTATGCTCACTTTGTTAAAGATGGCGCTGCCCACATGGAAGTTCATTGATATTAATGTGTAATGGGGAACAGGCTGTGGGCAGGCCAGGTCATTATAGCCTAAGGCTTAGTTTTAAGAGTAAGCTTTTCCCCACACCCTTGACTGATTGGGTGATGTAGGGTGGTGCACTCTCCTGAGGAATCCCATTATGCCTCAGATGGGTGACTTTGTATCAGAGACTTCCTTGTTTGTATAATTGGATTAAAGGTTTTGATTGTACACTATAAAGTGGGTCAGGCCAGGAGCTTGCGCTCTCTCTTGGTTCCTAAGGTATTAGAGAAGAGAGCAGATTAAGGCCATGTGGAGGCCAGGAGAAGCAGCCAAGATGGCAGAGTGCTGAGGGAGAAGCCAGTTTGAGCAGAGTTTGTGCAGGAGGAGATGGGGAACAGAGATGAATAAGTCTGGTGAGCTAGAAAGCTTTGATGCTAGGAAACTCGGATAAGTCAGTAGCTTTGTGAGCACTGAATGAGTGGGTTTTGGAGCCCAGTGTGTGTTTTTGCTTGCCCACCGGGTGCAAGCTAGAATTAAAGCTGATAAATTACCAGTTCTTGGCTCCGGTGTTTCATTACCGACTGTCTGAATCTAATGTGAACCTGCACGGCTCAGACGGCAGGTGATTGTGGCCGCGACTACTGGCTTTACACTTTCACTTATATGTGGAATCTAAAAATACAAAACAAATAAATAAACAAAGCAAAACAGAAACAGACCCACAGATGTAGAGAGCAAGCTGAAGGTTTGCCAAAGGAGAAGGGTGTAGAGGGATGGGAATAAAAATAAATAAATAAAAAGGTGAATGTGAGTGACTGTCCTAGTCCCCGGGGAGGTCAGTGTCACTGGGGAAGAGAGATGTGTCAACATATGGATAGAGGTTAAAAATGAGCTAAGAAGACTTCAGAGGGCTTTGAGAATTTCACCCATTCCAGACACATTTATTGAGCACTGTGTTAACTGAAAATAATATTCACAGATATAGGGGATATCTTTTGGCTTGGTCCATTTAACTTAATGGGTCTCTTTCCCATTTCTTCTGGTACCCACTTCACCTACTCCAAACCAGGTGGGTCAACCAAACAGAACCTCGCTCTCCCTGGCCTCAGGAGTATGCTCATCCCCTGGGTAAGCAGTCAGAGTATCCCATAAGTGGAACTATGACCTAAGCCAGAGCTTTCACAGTTGTTCCAGGGATAGAGTTGGACACTGGGAGAGAGAGGCAGTCTCTTTCCTCTGGAGTCACCAAGGTGGAAAGATAAAGTTTGACAATATGTGTGGTCATTTCCTCCCTTTCCCATTCTAGATTCACTTACTCCCACCTCCTCTGCATAGAAACCATCTGTGCAATTGGGCAGAATAAAGCAAACACCTGGAATAAAGTTGAAATATAAAGAGGAAGAAAAAGATACAGAGTTGGCAACTGACAGCACTTTCTGACTCTCAGGGAACTCTGCTGCCCACTCTTTTCTGAACTTCCTTTTTAAACAAATGCCCCTTTTTGCTCAAGGGAATTTGAGTTTGGTTTTAGTCACTCACAAACCAAAACCCAAAGAAGTCTACTGCAGCATGTTAACGAGGGAAAAGGCAATTAATGTTGATACACCACAATCTTTACACAGAACTCTCTTTCATCACTAGAAACAGAGGTGTGTGAATGGATGGGTTTCATCGCTGAGACTTCAGACTTCCCCAGCCACTACAAAGTTTATTACATGTAAATGCTTCATTGACCATCCACACTCTTCCATGCCTTTCCCCCAGAGGTGTACTGGTACACTGGCTTTTTGGGGGGTGGGGATTGCTGATCTGTAACATTCAGCACCTTCTGCTCTATAAATTCTTTCACCATGGCAGATCGGGCTACCAGTGGTCTGACAGCCAGCTAGAAAACTCCTGAATCTGGGACTGGGTAAGGGAAGCCTTCAGCACACCACTGCTGCCCTCTTTCTCCAAAGAACCTCACTCCTCACTCCTGTTTTTCTCAGGGACCCCCCCTCCCTCCCTGCCACTATTACCCACAACTCCTCCCAGGGGTTCCAGCCCATGACCCTTTCTCCTTCCCTCTGAATCTCAACGTTGGACCCTCCTGACCAATGCCAACAACACAAGGACACTGGAAAAAACAGAGGCTTTGCAGTCAGATTTAGATTCAGTCATTTGTGACCTTGAGTCATTTACTTATGATGAGCCCTGATTTCCTAATCTATAAAGTGATAAAAATAATACCTCCCTCCTACCATATGAGACAAAGGGCATAAAAAATGCCAAGTGAAAGCTTTTGTCTTTCCAATGGCCCTCAGAGGGTGGCAGTTCCTTGTTCGGTGCTCCCAGGACATCCCTCCAGGCAATTCCTGCCACAGCTTTCCCATCACTCCTCCGCCAGGGGCTCTTGTCTTGTTTATCTTCACACCCAGATTCTAGCGCGGTTGCAACAGCCCCATACGTATTAAAATAATGCTGTCTTTCTTGTCCATTTTCTATTTGATCACAGGCTGCGACAGACAGGATTGGGCTGTAGTAGAAAATGGGAGGAAGGCGTCTGGGGCCCGGAGACTGGCTGGTACGGATGTGGGCCGCCAGCGCAGCAGTTGGTCAAGAGTGGGAATATTGCGTGCGAAGCTGATTTGTTAGCAAATGGATCATTGAGTTCTCCCACTGGCCCAGCTCATTACTTTACTTGGTATACAGAGCTAAACAGAGCCATGGGGAAAGATAATTCGCTCCACAACATTCACTCCTTTTTTTTTCTCTTGTTTATCTTAGTTGCTGGTACTCATGTCATATCTTGAAGTTTCTTTCACTGAATGCCTTTTTGGTTTAAATCTTTTATTTTTTTCCTTCCTGTCCTGAAGACATATGCACAGGAACCTATAAAATAAGAGGTCTCTTTTTCCTTCACGGCACTGAATGCTTTGCATAAATGTTTCCTCACTTCTATTTTATGTCCAGGACCAGATGCAAAAGTGCTAAAATATTTTGATAAGTGTTGTTCTTGCTTTTACAGCTATCCAGAGAGAGAGAATTAGCTAGAAAACCAGCCCACAGTGAGGAGAGATAGAGCTATGAAATCTTTCCACTGATTGAGATTCTCAGTTAGTTCTCAAATGGGTTGGATGGGGAGAAAAAGAAAATGTTTAGGCCAT
Source organism: Rhynchonycteris naso (assembly GCA_037038555.1). Classification (NCBI taxonomy): domain Eukaryota; kingdom Metazoa; phylum Chordata; class Mammalia; order Chiroptera; family Emballonuridae; genus Rhynchonycteris; species Rhynchonycteris naso. The sequence continues at coordinate 131,394,404 of CM072998.1, forward strand.
AGCACTCTAAATGAAATCACAAAATAAATTTGAAGCCCATTTAATAATTCCTAATATTTATAGGGGCAGTGCTTTATTTAACATACAAACTGATATCCTAAGACCTCGAGTTAAACACCTACTACGTTGTATCTATTAGAGTCCTCATGGAACATTTGAAACTAAAGGCCCAGACAGGTTAAGTGACTTACCCAAGGTTACACAGCTGGTCAGTGCTTATGCTGGTTCTTACACAGTACACTCTTCCGCCTTCCTTCTGTTATGCAGGGAAGGAGTTAGAGGTGTCAGGGGATGTAAGGGTCACCTAGAAAAGGAAGCAGAAGGACATCAGTCCTCCTTTCCCACTCTACAATTAGGTCATTCTCTCACTCTGAGCCAGGTATTTGCCTCATGTTCTTTTCCATTTTCTATGTTTCCCTTTATGTTTTCTTGTTTTACTCCATCCCATCTCATTTATCCTCTTGTGTCCTTTGGGGGCTCTGTGTTGATCCCTCTGGGTTCTGTACTCCTGGCTGTGTTTCAGCTGAGTTCTGGAGTCCTTCCCATATGCCAGGTACCAGTCCACACACATGCAAATATTAACTCTCTTTCATTCCCCACAACAAACTTATTTGACAGACACTATAATGATCCTTTACAAATGAGGAAACCAAGTCGCTGTTTTAGCCCAAGATCCCAGAGTTAGTGGGGGGAAGAGCCAAGATCCAAGGCTGAGCAATCTGAATTGAAAGCCACATCCTAAATCCTTTAGTGACAGCTACCTCTCATTTGGGCCTTGAATGTACCCACATCTGTCCTCTGGGATACCTTCCTACCTAGGTTTTTGTGGACATAGATGCTCTGTGGATGTCATCGTTTTCTACTCCTTTGAATCTACCTGTCATGTAAATGTAGGCTGTGAGCTGGGAAGTGGCTTTGGGAAAGGAATTTCTAAGGTCTAAAATTCTCCAAGCTGAGATGAAATTAAAACTCAGGTTTTCTGTGACTCAGTCTAGGATACTATTTATTGGCTAGTTTGTTCATTTGTCAGTCTGTTTTTCTCTGCTACCTGCTTAAAAAGTAGCAGGAAAAAGAAAACCAACTCTAAACAATGAGACTCCTTAAAGGTTTGGTTCATAATGATGAAATAGACTATTTGTGGAATGGGCCATGATACAGAGGCAACTATAGGAAACATTATTTTCTGAAGGGAGAGAGAAATTTAGCCCAACAGAGGGAGGATAACCAACATGGGAATAATAATGAAATAAAAATTCTAAATCTAATTTCCTTTGCTGAGATGTATTAGATTTTAATTATCTGAACCAAATGGCTGAAATCCATTTAAAACCCAATCAGCTAAATTTTGCTGTGCATTTGCTTATGTAACATCTTCCTTAATTTGCCTTGTATGAAAAGGTTGCTTATCTTGGTCTCCTTCACATGCCTGGCATGGTGCCTGGCACACAGCAAATGCTCAATAGTTGTTTGCTGAATCGAACCAAATAAAAAACATTCACGACTTATTAATTCTACCCTTATCGTAGGTGAGAAAAGCTCTGGTAAGTGTGACAATGAAGACGAATGCCATCTCAAGGCTGGTAATTGAAGAATATGGGGCCCCTGGAGTAAAGCCTTTCCACAATGGGGAATTGCTGGCAAGGCACGTTGTAGACCAGGGTTTATTCTGACAATACCACAGACTAGCCCAAAGCCTTTCTATTTTAATTCTAACATCTCCAAGATCAAAGAAGATGAAACTCTGAAAAACACAAATAGTTACTCATGATATTTTATCTCAACTTAAAGTTCGTTTTTTAACTTATATTTGAGGTAGAAGAACTTGAGAATTAAAAGCCGGCTTGTTAAGTCTTGTGGTTCTGTTCAGGGTCTTTTTGTGTGTAGGGGAGGGGGAGAGTGTGGGGACAGGTGATATATCATATTCCTGTCCTTTCTACTGACAGAACCAATTATGATTCTGTCAAAATTATGTGAGGCACACAAGGGTCAGGCCGAAGTAAAGTGAAAATATAATCTTTATTACTCATGAAGGAGGTGTTTGAAGAAGGTGGTTTAGATCTGTTAGCAAATGTGCTTGCTAGTAGCCTAGCCCAGACTATGTTCACCCCGTCCCATCCCACTACAGCAGCCGTAGTCAGAGCTGAGCAGCCTCAGACCACTGATACAGGGGCCTGACCCTGAATTTGATGGCATGGCAGTGGGGACTGAGTACATGCTCCCTATGGCATGTAGATCCCAAGGCAAGAGTGAAACAGGCTGACATAAGATTACCCAATTTGGTTTTCCAGATAGAAAGTCAGTCTTTTCTTGGAAGTGGGAAAGAAAGGGTTTTGGAATGTTATTCTAAAGGGTAGTCCCTCCACACAAAACAATAGAGAGCAGGGACTACTTGTTCCCATCAACATACGACATATTTTATAGCAGATGTTCTCTGTTGCCAGTTCTGTGTAAGTAATTTGAATTTTATCTTTGGGAAATGATGTTATTAAGTCCCTTGTGCCAGGCATTAGACTAACAGCTCATTTGTTCCTGAAAAATAACCTGATGAGGGAAAACCATTTGGCATTCCCTTGATAAGTTAAACTTGGAATTACCATATGACCCAGCAATTCCACTCCCAGGTATATGCCCAAAAGAATTGGAAACAGGTGTTGAAACAAAATTTATATATCAATGTTCATAGCAACACTATTAACAAGAGCTAAACGATGGAAAAGACTCAAATGTACACCAACAGATGAACAGGTAAACAAAACATGGTATATTACCTTGTAATATTACTCAGCTACAAGAGGAAAAAGTGCTGGTACATGCTGCAGCAAGGATAAACCTTGAAAACATTGTGCTAAGTAAAAGAAGCCAGACACAAAGGCCAGATTGTATAATTCCATTTTCATGAAATACCCAAAACAGGCAAATTCATAGAGACAGAAAGCTGATTCATGGTTGTCAGAGGCTAGGAGAGGAGAGAATGGTGACAATTGCTTAATGGGTGCAGAATTCTCTTTTGGAGTGATGAAGAAGTCCTGGAATAAGATAGTGGTGATAGTTGTACAATGTTGTGTACGTAACACCCTGAATTGTACACTTAAAAATGATTAAAATGGTAAATTTTGTCATGTGTAATTTATCACCATAAAATATCCTAGAAGGTAGGTATTATGATCCCAACTTTACAGATAAGAAAACTGAGGCTCTAGAGAGATCAAGAACATTACTATCAAATAGGGCAGGGGTTGGAAACCTCTTTGGCTGAGAGAGTCGCCATGAATGCAACATATTTTAAAGTGTTATTCTGGAGAGCCAGACAATATGTATACCACTAAATATAAGTAAATGTGTGCATTTTATATAAGACCAACACTTTTAAAGTACAATAAGTCTCTGAAGTCTTTTTAATAACGTTGTTATGCTGTTGCTAACCAATGATGAATAAAGTACTTCTTACCATTAATGCGACCTCTGGTGCTGCATGGTTTTTCTGATTGATGGCTTTGTAGTCTGGTTGATACGTGGTGAGGTCAAGCTTCATGCAGGCATTGAGACTTCCATCCATTAAACGTGATCGTAGATTGGTCTTAACGTTCTTTAGATGTGAGAAAGACTGCTCACATGCATACGTAGAGCCAAACATTGTCAGTTCAGCAATACTCACACGCTGCAGTGTGTGGTATGTGACAGGAAGTGCATTCCAAGTTTTGACAATCAGCTGGTCTGTGGGTTGAAGTTTTTTCATTTCTCCCCATTCGTGTTTGCTCGCCAAATCTGCTTGCTGTCATGCAAATCTTTCCAAATCTTCATTCAGTGACTTGAACTTATTCACCCACATGTCTGAGGCCTTCAGGTCAGCAGCTTGTAGCTCAAAATCTCTGACGAAGACACCGGGGATGTAACTCAGGTCGGAGCTGTCCACTGCACACTCATGTGGATGGGTGATGAAGGACAGGTGCGCTCACGAAATTCTCCAAAGCGCTCTTTGAATGACTTCAGGAGATTAGATGTGAAGTCTGCTAGCTGCTGGAGATCAAGACATTGAGCAGGGTCACTTGCTGTGCATGCATTTTTAAACTCTCCCAGTTTTTCAAAGTGTAATAAATGACCTGTTTCAATGTCGGCGATGAAGAGTTCCAGCTTGTTTTCAAATGCAAGCACTGCTTGTTGAAGGGATAAGACTGTATTTCCAATACCTTTCATTTTCACATTGAGCTGTTTCAGATGTTCAGTCATGTCCACAAGATAGTAGAACTTCAGGAACCACTCAGTGTTAGCTAACTCAGGATGCTCGTCGTTTTTCATTTCAAGAAAAGTCCGGATTTTGCTCAGACAAGTTACGAAATGGCTGAGCATCTTCCCTCTTGACAACCAATGTACATTGCTGTGCAGAAGCAGACCAGGATAATTATTCCCAACTTCATCCAGCAGTGTTTTAAACTGGTGATCATTTAAAGCTCGGGCAACAATAAGGTTGACCACCTGAATGACCAGTGACATCACCTCACCAAGCTGCTCACCACACATCTGAGCACTCAGCGCCTCCTGATGCAGTGAAAACTTAGGATGGATCTTTTTTCATGTTCACGAAGAAGCATTAGGAATCCTGTTTTTCCCCACCAGGCACGGAGCACCATCAGTACACACCGAAATAAATTTATCCATTGGTAGATTCTTTGTTTTAGTGAACTCAGTGAAAGACTTGAATAAATCCTCCCCTCTTGTTGTCTCTTTCACAGGCAAAACAGCAAGACTTTCCTCACATAGTGTGTCCCTGACAGCATACCTTGCAATCACGCTGAACTGGGATAAGTGGCTTATGTCTGTTGACTCATCCAAAGCAAGAGACAAAAATGGTGCTGCATTTATGTCCTTCACTTGTGTTGCCTCAATTTGATTTGCCATCATGATGGTATGATCGTGAACAGTTCTTGCGGACAGAGGCATGTCTTTTATTCGTTTGATTATCTTGTGTTTATCCGAAAAGTAATCAAAAAGTTCATTGGCAACATCAAGCATGAATGTTTTGGCATACTCCCCATCTGTGAATGGCTTTCCGTTTCTCACAATTGCTAAAGCACCAGAAAAGCTAGCTGAATTCCAGTCACCGTGTTGGGTGCAAACACGTAGTTGCTGCTGACTAGCTTGCACTCTGCACAGTAGCTCTAGACATGGTTTCTTCCTACTGTCCCCCTTCCTGCTGGATATTTCTGTACAAATGTAGTATGGCGTGTGTCGAAGTGCCGCTTTATATTTGACCATTTAATTGATGCAATTTTATCATTGCATATTAGACACACTGCAGAACCTGCTTTCTCCACAAGGGCGAATTCCTCTGTCCATTCCTGCTGGAAAGTACGATACTCCTCATCTTTTTTTTTTTTAGCCATCTTCTTCATCAAAAGGGTTTCTGCAATTAGCTAACTGACTACTTGATTAAAAGGAGGGAAGTTTACTTCCTTACCTCACAATGACCAGTGTACATTATGCATTATCCAATAAAAATTTGGTGTTGTCCTGGAGGACAGCTGTGATTGACTTCCTGCCACCTGCAACCATGAACATGAGCGGAAGGAAATGAACAGATTGTAATACATGAGAATGTTTTATATTTTTAACATTTTTATTTTTTTATTAAAGATTTGTCTGCGAGCCTAAGGCAGGCATCAAAAGAGCCACATCTGGCTGGTGAGCCATAGATTTTCGACCCCTAAAATAGGGGATAGATCTAAATTTTGTGTTATAATTTTTTTACAACTTAGGGAGCCTTATTTAAGAAAAATGATAAAAATGTATGACTACAAAACTGCTAGGGTATCTCCAAATATCTAAAGATCTAGCAAAGAGTCTTTGCAAAGGAGGACTCTGAAGCTTAGGCCTTACTAACTCTATGTAAATTTACATTTGTTGTTAATAGCTAGAATTAGGAAATAAAATTAATTTCAAAACTATAACTCTATTTTTTGTGTGTGATAGAGTAACAGAGATGGTTAAATAGGGACAGACAGACAGGAAGGGAGAAAGATGAGAAGCATCAATTCTTTGTTGCGGCCCCTTAAATATTCATTGATTCCTTTTATATGTGCCTTGACCAGAGGGCTACAGCCGAGCAAGTGACCCTTTGCTCAAGCCAGTGAGCATGGGTTCATGTCTATGATCCCACACTCAAACCGGCAAACCCATACTCAATCTGGTGAGCCTACGCTCAAGCCAGATTAGCCCACGTTCAAGCTGGCGACCTCGGGGTTTCGAACCTGGGCCCTCTGCATCCCAGTATGATGCTCTATCCATTGTGCCACCGCCTGGTCAGGCTATAACTCCATTCTTAATAACAGCAAAAACATGCAGTACTCAGGAGTAAATTTAACAGAATATGTGCAAGGTCTCAACACTGGAAAACATTCCTAGGGAAGATTGAAAATCCTGAATAAATGGATAGATATACCATGATTACAAATTGGAAGACTAATTACTGTTAAGATGTAAATTCTCCTCACATTGATCTATAGATTCAAAGCAATTCCAGTTATAATCTTCCCAGAGCTTTTGTAGAAATTCTAAAACTAAATCTCATATTTATATGCAAAGAACATAAACTGTGCAAAGATATGTTGAAAAAGAACAGAGTTGGAGGACTTAAATTGGCTTCAAGACTTACTACAAAGCTCCACGCTCAAGACAGTGTGGTGCAGGGAGAGACAAGTGAATAAGTCAGTGAAACTGAGTAGAGCACCCACAGAGGCAGGTTTAATGGCGGGCACACAGGGCGCGTCCTGGGCCCGGACTTCTGAAGGGCCCCGCAAAACCCCAACTTTACACTTTTTTCTAATGTAAGAAGCCCAATATTCTTTTTTGCACCTGGGACCTCAACTGACCTTAATCCACCTATGATTGCCCAAGAATTGACCATTTATATATACAGGCAACTGTTCTTCAACAGAGGCACTAAGACTGTCCAATGGGGAAAGAAAAGTGTTTCCAACAAATGGCGCTAGAGGTACTGGGCATCTATATGGAAGAGGGAGTAGATAGGACTAGACTTGACCCTAGGCCTGTCTGCTCTTTCTACTTCCCTCCACTACCTCTCTGTTCTCACCCTTGCCTGTCCTTGCCCTACTTACCCTCTCTGGCTACAATCTTCAGAAAATTAATCTGAAGCTTGAGACAATGGAGCAGCCAAATCAATCACAGTGTCAGCTGTTGAAAGAAAGATTGAGGGAATGGAGCCATGACCCTGAACGAGTTTACCTGCCTTGGGTCTTAAGGTGTCTGGGACCTATTGAGATGCCTTGGTCTTGGGCTGTCTGGGACCCTACTGTCTATTGTCAGAAAGGGAAAGGAGAAGTCTGTCAGAGTGCTAAACTAGAAAATCATAGTACCTCTCACCATCAGCAGAATGACCAAAGAATGCTATCAGAGGTCTCGTGGTAGAGAAGGAAGATTGCTATACTTGCCCTCAGAATTCTTGGGTTCTGTTCAATCTCTGCCTCTGTATGACTTCCGGTGTGTCACTTTAATCTCTCTAATCCCTAGTTGCCTCATCTGAAAAACAGGAATAATAAACAGAGATAATGTCATCAATGCTCTATGGGACCTGTTTACAACATACTGCACCGGGGGTGGAGCTTCTGAGCCTGTGAGGATCAGAGCAGACTTCACAGAGCTGGTGATGCTCTCAGTTGGGACATAAAGGAGAAAAAGGACTTCACCAAGACAGTCTAAAGTAGGTGGTAAGGGCATCACAGTCCAGGGAAACAGTACCAAGACAGGTTGGAGAGTTGCAAGAGAGTATGACATGCGTAGAGTTTAACGTTAGAATCAATGAGGCCAGAGAAGAGGCTGGAGCAGCTGGCCAGAAGTAGGCCATGGACAGCCTCAAAGCCACACAGAGGAGTCTGGTCTCTATCCTGTCGATGTCAGACTCATTGAAGGTTCCCAAGGAGTAGAATAATAAAATCAGCCACACTGGTCTTCTGAATTATGGAGACTTTGCTCTCACAGGTACTCCTGCTGGACACTGAAAACATTTGGGTTTCGGGAGCAGCATGCTCTCTGTAACACAGCTCCAGAGTTTTCATGATAAAGCAACTTTCGGGCTGGGTGGATCACATTTGGGGTTTGTGCAGCCATTCTTGTTCTTAAGCTCCCTGAGGAAGAAAGGAAGAGTTCCTGGTGAGGTTTGGAAGTTTCCAAATGAGGTCTGACAGTATGAACCATGCTCTTTGGGCCTGACCTTTTAGTTGACAATGTCCTCTCTCTAAACCTCTGATACAAGCCAATGCAGGCTGGAATCCCATGGCTCTCCTGGGAGCCAACAGGTATCTGTGCTCATTCTACTTCAGACAATTGAAGGATTCTAGAATTTTCCTTTAATCCCCTACATAAGGTTTTGTTGCTTGCCATTTAGAGACCCAAATATTTTCTCATTTTCCTACCATGATAGAGGTCACCTGGGCCTTACACATGACTTTAGGAAATACTATTCCAATCCTCCCTTTTTCCTGGCTGATTTGAAGTGGAAAAAATCTGCAATGTTTCCTTCTGGTGTCCTGGGATGACCAGGTGGCCTTGGAGAGAGACAGGCTGCACCGTGACATGTCTCTGAGAAGGTGAAAAGCCAATGCTGGAAAAAGTGAGTCGGCACAAAAGCTCCATCTGCAGGGACACTGACCAAAAGACCAGTGATCATCAGTGGCTAAAATAATTAAGAATTTAAGAGCTTTGTTCCATTAAATGTTCCCTTTATTTCTGACTGGCATTTTTGGTGTTATTGCTGAAAAGGAGGTATTTGTGGCTAACACATGATATTCTTTTTTCTTTTACATCTCTGTTCATTTATTCGATATTTACTGAGAACCAGCTCTTTTATCATTATAAAAAGTCCGTCTTTATTTCTAGTGACATTTTTTGTTTTAAAGTCTATGTTGTCTGATGTTAATATAGCTCTTTCATGGTTATTGTTTGCACAATCCGTCTTTTTCCATCCTTTTACTTTCCATCTGCTTTTATCTTTGAACTTAAAGTTGGTCTCCTTTAGACAGCCTATAGTTAGATCATGTTATTTTGTTCAGTCCAATCTGACAGCCTTTGATTTTTTTTTCCTTTTATTAATTTTAATGACATTAATAAATCAGGGTACATATGTTCAAAGAAAACATCTGCAGGTTATCTTATCATTCAATTATGTTGCATACACATCACCCAAAGTTAAATTGTCCTCTGTCACCTTCTATCTGGTTTTCCTTGTGCCCTTCCCTTAACCCCTCTCCCACCCTGTCCTCCCTCCCCCCACCCCGTAACCCCCACACTCTTGTTCATGTCTCAGTCTCACTTTTATGTCCCACCTATGTATAAAATCATGCTGTTCTCATGATTTCTGTTTTTTTCTGTTTTACTTATTTCACTCCATATAATGTTATCAAGGTCCATCCTTTTTGTTGTAAATTATCCGATGTCATCATTTCTTATGGCTGAGTAGTATTCCATAGTATATATGTACCAAGGTTTTATAATCCACTTGTCCTCTGACGGACACTTGGGCTGTTTCAGATCTTCGCTATTATGAACAATGCTCCCACGAACATGGGTGTGCATTTCTTCTTTGTGAACAGTGCTATGGTAAATTATCCGATGTCATCATTTCTTATGGCTGAGTAGTATTCCATAGTATATATGTACCAAGACTTTATAATCCACTTGTCCTCTGACGGACACTTGGGCTGTTTCAGATCTTCGCTATTATGAACAATGCTCCAACGAACATGGGTGTGCATTTCTTCTTTGTGAACAGTGCTATGGTGTTCTTAGGGTATATTCCTAAAAGTAGGATAGCTGGGTCAAAAAGCAGTTCGATTTTTAATTTTTTGAGGAATCTCCATACTGTTTTCCACAGTGGCTGTACAAGTCTGCATTCCCACCCGCAGTGCAGGAGGGTTCCCATTTCTCCACATCCTTGCCAGCACTTGTTCTGTGTTGTTTTGCTGATGAGTGCCATTCTGACTGGTGTGAGGTGATATCTCACTGTGGTTTTCATTTGCATTTCTCTAATGATTAGTGATGTTGAGCATTTTTTCATATGCCTATTGGCCATCTGTATGTCCTCTTTGGAGAAATTTCTATTCATTTCTTTTGCCCATTTTCTGATTGGACTGTTTGTCTTCCTGGTGTTGAGTTTTATAAGTTCTTTATAAATTTTGGTTATTAACCCTTTATCAGATGTGTTGTCAAATATAATCTCCCATAGTGTGGTTTGTCTTTTCATTCTGTTCTTATTGTCTTTAGCTGTGCAAAAACATTTTAATTTGGTATAGTCCCATTTGTTTATCTTGCCTTTTATTTCATTTGCCTGTGGAGATACATCGGCAAACATATTGCTGCTACAGATGTCAGAGAGCTTGCTGCCTATGTTTTCTTCTAAGATGCTTATGGTTTCACAGCTTACATTTAAGTCTTATATCCATTTTGAGTTTCTTTTTGTGAATGGTGTAAGTTGATGGTCTAGTTTCATTTTTTGGCAGATAGATGTCCAATTTTCCCAACACCATTTGTTAAAGAGGCTGTCTTTACTCCATTGTATGCTCTTTCCTCCTTTGTCAAATATCAGTTGTCCATAAAGGTGTGGGTATATTTCTGGGTTCTCTGTTCTGTTCCATTGATCTATGTGCCTGTTCTTATGCCAGTACCAGACTATCTTGAGTACAATGGCCTTGTAGTAAAACTTGATATCTGGAAGATTGATACCTCCTGCTTTATTTTTTCTTTTTAAGATTGCAGAGGCTATTCGTGTTCATTTTGGTTCCATATAAATTTTTGGAATATGTGCTCTATATCTTTGAAGTATGTCACTGGAATTTTAATTGGTATTGCACTGAATTTATAAATTGCTTTGGGTAATATAGACATTTTAATGATGTTTATTCTTCCTAGCCATGAGCACGGTATATGCTTCCACTTGTTTGTATCTTCCTTGATTTCTTTTATCAATGTTTTATAATTTTCCGAGTACAAGTCCTTAACCTTCCTGGTTAAATTTACTCCTAGGTACTTTATTTTTTGGGCTGTAATAGTGAAGGGGATTGTTTCCTTAATTTCTTTTGCTGACAGTTCATTGTTGGTATATAGAAATGCCTCTGGTTTCTGATTATTAATTCTATATCCTGCCACCTTGCTGAATTCATTAATAAGGTCCAGTAGTTTTTTGACTGAGACTTTAGGGTTTTCTATACACAATATCATATCATCTGCAAATAATGATGGTTTTACTTCTTCTTTTCCAATTTGGATGCCTTCTATTTCTTCTTGTCTGATTGCTGTAGCTAGGACTTCCAGAACTATGTTGAATAAAAGTGGTGAAAGGGGGCACCCCTGCCTGGTTCCTGATCTTAAGGGGATTGCTTTTAATTTGTGTCCATTTAGTATGATGTTTGCTGTGGGTTTGTCGTAGATGGCCTTTATCATGTTAAGGAATGTTCCCTGTGTTCCCATTTTACTGAGAGTTTTGAGCATGAATGGGTGCTGGATTTTATCAAATGCCTTTTCTGCATCTATTGAAATTATCATGTGATTTTTGTCCTTCCTTTTGTTTATGTGATGAATCACATTGATTGTTTTGCAAATATTGAACCATCCTTGCCTCTCCAGAATAAATCCCACTTGATCATGGTGTATAATTTTTTTCATATATTGCTGGATCCAGTTGGCTAATATTTTGTTGAGAATTTTAGCGTCTAAATTCATCAGGGATATAGGCCTATAATTTCTTTCTTTGTGTTGTCTTTGCCCGGTTTTGGGATCAGAATTATGCTCGCCTCATAAAAGGAGTTTGGAAGTCTTCCTTCCTCTTGAATTTTTTGAAATAGCTTGAGGAGGATAGGAGTTAGTTCTTCTTTGAATATTTGGTAGAATTCACTTATGAAGCCATCAGGCCCAGGTCTTCCTTTGTTGGGAGTTTTTTGATAACTGTTTCCATCACATTTGTTGTAATTGATCTTTTAGGTGTTCTGATCCTTCCAGATTGATTTTTGGAAGATTATACGAATCAAGAAATTTGTCCATTTCACCTAGGTTGCCTAATATTTTGGCATAGAGTTCTTCATAGTATTTTCTTACAATGCTTTGTATTTCTGTTGTGTCAGTTATTATTTCTCCACTGTCATTTCTAATTTTATTTATTTGGGTCCTCTTTCTTTTTCCCTTGGTGAGTCTAGTTAAAGGTTCATCAATCTTGTTTACCTTTTCAAAGAACCAGCTCCTGGTTTCATTGATCCTCTGTATTGTTTCCTTCGCCTCTATGTCATTTATTATTGCTCTGACCTTTATTATTTCCTTCCTTCTACTGGTCCTGGGCTTTATTTGCTGTTGTTTTTCTAGTTCTTTTATATGCAGGGTCAGGTTGCTTATTTGAGCTTTTTCTAGCTTCTTTTGGTATGCCTGTAGTGCAATGAACTTCCCTCTCAGTACTGTTTTTGCTGTTTCCCATAAATTTTGAGTTGATGTATGCTCATTATCATTTGTTTCTAGAAACTTTTTTATTTCTTCTTTGATCTTATTGTTAATCCATTCATTATTTAATAGCATGCTATTTAGTTTCCAAGTGTTTGAGTAGTTTTCAGTTTTTCTTTTGTGGTTAATTTCTAGTCTCATGGCACTGTGATCAGAGAAAATGCTTGATATGATTTCAACCTTCTTAAATTTATTGAGACCATTTTTGTGTTGTATCATGTGGTCTATTTTAGAAAACGTACCATGAGCGCTTGAGAAGAATGTATATTCTACTGCTTTAGGGTGAAAAGTTCTGAAGATATCTATTAAATTGCGTTGATCTAGTGTATTCCTTAAGTCTGCTGTTTCTTTATTAATTTTCTTTCTTGAGGATCTATCCAGTGTTGTTAATGGGGTATTGAAATTTCCTACTATAATAGTATTGCTGTTAATCTCGCCCTTTATATCCATTAATGTCTGCTTTATGTATGTCGGGGCTCTTATATTTGGTGCGTAGATATTTATAATAGTTATATCTTCCTGTTAAATTGTTCCCTTTATCATTATGTAGTGTCGTTCTTTATCTCTTACTACAGCCTTTGTTATAAAGTCCATTTAGTCAGATATAATTACTGCTACCCCGGCTTATTTTTCATTTCCATTTGCATGAATTATTTTTTTCCATCCTTTTACCTTCAGTCTATGTGCATCTTTTGTTTTAAGGTGTGTCTCTTGTAGACAGCATATGTATGGGTACTGTTTCTTTATCCACGAAGCTACCCTATGTCTTTTGATTGGATCATTTAATCCATTTACATTTAAGGTTATTATTGATATGTAGTTGTTTATTGCCATATTATTCTTTAAAGCTGTATTCTTCTTTTGCTATATTCTTTCCTCCCTTTGAACTGTTCACAACAGGCCCCTTAGTATCTCTTGCAGAATTGGTTTGGTTTTAATGAATTCCTTGAGGGTTTCTTTGTCTGGAAGCTTTTTATTTCTCCTTCAATTTTAAATGTTAGCCTTTCTGGATAGAATAGTCTTTGTTTTAGGTTCTTGGTCTGCATTACTTTGAATATATCCTGCCATTCCCTTCTGGCCTCAAGTGTTTCTGTTGAGAAGTCCGATGTCATCCTTATGGGGGCTCCTTTGTAGGTGATAGCCTTTTTTTCTCTAGGAGCTTTAAAATTTTTCTTTATTCCTTAGCTTTTGTATTTTAACTATGATGTGTCTTGGTGTAGTTTCTTTGGGTTTCTCTTTAAAGGAGTCCTGTGTGCTTCTTGAACATGTGGAATGTTTCCCAGTCTTAATTTTGGGAAGTTAACTGCTATGATTTGATTGAACAAAGTTTCTATTTCTTATTCTCTCTCCTCTTCTTCAGGAACCCCTATGATGCGAATGTTGTTTCTTTTCATGTTGTCACAGAGCTCCGTTAGAGTTTCCTCACATTTTTTGAGTCTCTTTTCCTTTTTCTTCTCTGCTTCTGTGCCTTTGGTTATTGTGTCCTCTAAGTCGCTTATTTGATCCTCAGCGTGATTCATCCTGCTTTTAATTCTTTCCATTGTGGTCTTCAGTTCTGATACTGTATTTGTCATTTCTGTCTGATTCTTTTTTATTATTTCAATTTCATTTTTTATACTTGTTATCTCTATTTAGGTGTTCATAGTGACTATCCATTGTTGTTCTAATTTTTTTGAACATCCTAACTGTCATTATTCTAAATTCTGCTTCTGGTAATTAGGTTATATCTGGTTCATTCAGGTCCTTCTCTGGGGATTTCTCTTGATTCATTTGGTTTGCATTCCTCTGCCTGCCCATTTTGTCTGTGTATAAGTAAGTTGTGGCCACTGGAGTCCAGTAGGTGTTGCCTTTGTGTTCTCTAGGTGTGGTCTGTCTGCAGGCTCTCCACCCCCTCGTCTGCTGCCTAGGGCTGTTGGGTATGGGCATTGCCAGCGCTGGATCACTGCGGCTGTTGCTGTGATTTCCGCCTCTCCTCCGCGGGAGGGCTGTCACTCAAGCCACAAGCCTCAGCACATTGGGTAGAGGTGAGCACCTTTGCTCAGTTGTGGACCCTGCCTGTTTTCGTGTTTCCACCTAGCACCCATGGTCAGAGCCTGCTCGCCACAGTTTCACGGGTTGGATGGGGCTTTTGACGTGGTCTCAGCTGTGAGCCTTTTCCCGTCCAGAGCTTTAGCCCTGACCTCGAGGTCAGGGCCCTTCTGCGCAGGGTCACAAACAAAGTTTTATTGGGCCTGGTGCGGCTGCTAGCATGCACTGAGCTGCAAAGCTCCGCTCGTCCCTGGCTCTACCCCGCCCCCGAGTTCAGAGACAACTCGCACACGCAGGATGGCAAACTGCGGTGTTTCCGGCCAGTTGGGCCTGCTGGCGTGAGCTTAGCCATGAGCCTCCACCCGTCCCTGGTCCTTTTTTTGTTCCTGCAGTAAGGGTCTGCTTGCACAGGGTCGCAGAACAGATCTCTGCCCATTATTGGCTTCCCGCTTTTCCCCTGCAGGTGGGGTTACAGGCGGGCCCGCAGCTGCCTGACCGCTTTCGCACGTCCCCTCCGCCCCTGCTGGGCTAGACTGAGTTCACACCGGCTGGGCCTCCACCTCAGCTGTCAGAACCACGTTTCAGTGTCCCGCTGCCACCATCCCTCCAGCAACCCTCAGCAGAGTAGGAAGGGCCCTAACACTCCATACTGTAGACCTGGGAGCTCCCTCCCTCTAAGCAGCTCTGCTCTAATTGCCACGGGAGAGCTTGTTTGGCTGGTGTCCTACCTCCCTTTGCTGGTATTGCTAGTTCCAGGGGAAATATTCGTTTTTGATTAGGGAAGTGACTTAGTCCAGGGGTTAGAGTGGCTGTCTCTCAGAGTGTTTGTCCCTGTGCCTTCAGTCTACACTCTCTTCCCGCTGCTCTGGTCCTCTCCTCTGTCCCTGTTTCCCGGAGCCCCGGGTGCGTGGTTATGAGAGAGGTTTTTTGCCCTGTCCCTTTAAAAAGAATCTTGGGTCTGATAAAACTGTCTCTTTCTCACAAACAGTATCCTCACTTGTTTCACAGCTCAATACTGTCTGTTGGGCAGAAAAAATATATTATGCTATCTTTGTTAAAGATAACGCTGCCCACATGGAAGTTTGTTGATATTAATGTGTAATGGGGAACAGGCTGTGGGCAGGCCGGGTTGTTATAGCCTAAGGATTGGTTTTAAGAATAAGCTTTTCCCCACGCTCTTGACTGATTGGATGATGTAGGGTGGTGCGCTCTCCTAAGGAATCCCATTATTCTTCAGATGGGTGACTTTGTATCAGAGACTTTCTTTGTGGATTGAGGGTCTGGATTTCTACATTATAAAGTGGGACAGACCAGGAGCTTACTCTCTTTGGGTTCCTGAGGTATTAGAGTGGAGAGCAGATTAAGGCCACATGGAGGCCAGGAGAAGCAGCCAAGATGGTGGAATGCTGAGGAAGAAGCCAATTTGTGCAGAGTTTGTGGAGAGAGAAGAAGATGGGAAACAGAGGTGATTAAGTCTGGTGAGCTAGAAACCTTTGATTCTAGGAAACACGGATAAGTTAGTAGCTTTGTGAGCACTGAATGTGTGGGTTTTGGAGCCCAGTGTGTGTTTTTGCTTGTCCGCCGGGTGCAGGCTGGAATTAAAGCTGATGGCTCACCAGTTCTTGATTCCATTGTTTCATTACCGACTGTTTGAATCTAATGTGAACCTGCACGGGTCAGGCGGCTGTGATTGTGGCCCTGGCTACTGGCTTTACACTGTCCAAACACCTCTTCTAGGCTCTGCGACTGCAGGCTGGGGCTTTGTTCTTGGGACCCAGGTCCCTCCCTCTCCGCCAAACTCTCCTCCCACCATGCAGGTCTCTCCGGGCTGCCGTTTGCTCCAAAGAGCTTGGCAGCCCTCTTCGTGTTTTCGCTATTCCTACCAGTCTCAATGTGTCTTCTTCTGTGTTCCTTGGTTGAAGAGTCCACTTAGTTTAGTTCAAAGTTGGTTTATTCAGATGATGTTTTTTATAATTGAGTTATAATCCACTTTGGTTCTGGGAGTTGGAAGTTGGTACGTCAGCCTACTCCCTGGCCATCTTGCTCCTTCTGGGTCCTCCTTTTGGACCATGGACTCCTAGAGACTTGGCCACCTGATATTTACATCCCATACTCCCTTTCTGCAAAACTTAGGCATATCCATGGCTTCAATCACTTTCCCAAATTCTAGTGATTCTCAGTTCTATGTCCTCTACCCTAACCTCTCTCTTAAGGTCTAGACCTACATTTCTAATTATTTACACTATGGGGACAAGATCACCTCATTAGAAGGCAGCAATCAGGGATGGTCTGGCAGACTCCAATCCGCTGATTCCCTTTGCTGGGTGCCCTCCTGTAAAGCCAGTATCCAGGGCCACCATCATAGCAGCCTGGCCCATGCAAGTTCACATTAGATTCGTACAGTCGGTAATGAAACACAGGAGCCACGAACTGGTGAGCCATCAGCTTTAATTCTAGCTTGCACCCGGCGGGCAAGCAAAAACACACACTGGGCTCCAAAACCCACACATTCAGTGCTCACAAAGCTACTGACTTATCCGAGTTTCCTAGAATCAAAGGTTTCTAGCTCACCAGACTTATTCACCTCTGTTCTCCATCTCCTCCAGCACAAACTCTTAACAAACTGGCTTCTTCATCAGCACTCTGCCATCTTGGCTGCTTCTCTCCTCCACGTGGCCTTAATCTGCTCTCCTCTCTTCTAATACTAACCTCAGAAACTCAGGAACCAAGAGAGAGATCAAGCTACTAGTCTCTCCCACTTTTATAGCATAGACTCACAACCTTTAATCCAATTATACAAACAAGGAGGTCTCTGTATAATGGGATTCCTCAGGAGAGTGCACCACCCTACATCATCCAATCAGTCAAGGGTGTGGGGAAGAGCTTACTCTTAAACTAAGCCTTAAGCTATAACGACCTGGCCTGCCCACAGCCTGTTCCAGAACACACATTAATATCAACAAACTTCCATGTGGGCAGGGCCATCTTTAACAAAGTGAGCATAATATATTTTATCTGCCCAACACCTCCCCATCTCTCTTTAATGCAGCAGGAATGACACAAATGAGAGGCTGAGTTTAGACTCCTCCCCAATAAAGGCACATAAACCAAACAGTAGACACTTATAAGGCCAAAAGGAAAAATAAAACAGAAATAAAAGTACCCAGATAACTGAGGAACACCACTGCTAATAATAAAAAAAGGTAATAAACTGAATTACCTATACTATGCAGAATATACAGATAAAAAACTTGAACAAGTATAATAATATCAAAGAGTGATACAGAGAATATTGTTAACACAAAGTGAATATAATAATTTTTAAAAAGATCAAATAAAAATTCCAGCTAGGAAATATATAGCAGTTTAATTAAGGAATACAATTGAAGAGATCACAAAGTAGATATATACACATTTCAATTAGCAAACGAAAGATTAGGTTGAGGAATATCTCACAAGGCTTTAGGAAGAAATAAAGTGAAAAAAATGTAGTGGAAAAGGTAGAAGTAATGAAAGCCAGAAACAGAAATTTAACATCTGTGTAACAGGAGTCCCAGAAGGAAAGAAAACATGTTAAGAGAGGGACATGTTAAGAGGTGGGTTGTAACAAGCTGGTGCCCCATGAATCCCATTTCTCACTACATGTAGTCAGTCCCCTCTTGCATGGATGCTGAGCTTGGTCACATGCCTTACTTTGACCAATGGGACATCAATAAACAGGAAGCAAGCAGAGATGTGTTAAGTTCATGTGACTTTGAGGAAGGGAGTGCACAGGTAATCATGTGACTCATTTTGACTAATGTAACATCAGTAAATTTGAAGAAGACTTAATAAGCACTTGGGCACACTTTTCTGACCTCGTGAGGGAATGCAGTTTAGCCTTCTTGAGGATGAAAGCCCTCATGGAGACAGAGGCCTAGTCATCTCACTTCTGTCCTCAGCTCTGGTTTTTTAGGGGTATTACTTCCTTGGCAGGAAGTAGGAAGAAGAGCCACTATAACCTTTGCTTTTTGGCTATCCATTTCACACCTCCTCGCAAGAGGTTTCTAGACTGACATAACACCAACACGCTAACCCTCTGCTGGCCTGGGTCTTTCTCCTCTTCTCTCAATGATGTCGAGGCAGGCAGTGATCCACCCAGGGCACTTCTCTTTTTAAGTCCTTTAAAGACTTTTCTCCACTTTTGACTCTCCCTCTGGGGGGGAACTGGCCACAGGCCACCATTTGGAGCCTGAGTAGACCCCTCACATTTTCAGCTTCAACACCTTTGTGAAGTTCCCTCCTTTTGAAGGCAAATAGTTATTAATAATTAAATTATCTGACTATTAGAACTGTCAAATGTTCTTTGTCTTCCCTCTGTAGCCTTCTAGTCTGGTGGCTTCCTTCTTGTTGGCTTGTTTTGGTATGTTAGTTGTCTATTTTTGTTGGGTGACATCTAGGAGATTAAAAATCACACCATCTTAGCCATTATTTTGTCTCTATTCTCCTTCTAGCTCCATTAAAAAAAAAATCTTATGGCTGAGTAGTATTCCATAGTATATATATGTACCAAAACTTTTTAATCCACTTGTCCTCTGACGGACACTTGGGCTGCTTCCAGATCTTCGCTATTATGAACAATGCTCCCACGAACATGGGGGCACATTTCTTCTTTTCTAAGAGTGCTATGGTGTTCTTAGGGTATATTCCTGAAAGTGGGGTAGCTGGGTCAAAAGGTAGTTCGATTTTTAATTTTTTGAGGAATCTCCATACTGTTTTCCACAGTGGTGGCACCAGTCTGCATTCCCACCAGCAGTGCAGGAGGGTTCTCTTTTCTCCACATCCTCGCCAACACTTGTTCTGTGTTGTTTTGCTGATGAGCGCCATTCTGACTGGTGTGAGGTGATATCTCATTGTGGTTTTAATTTGCATTTATCTAATGATTAGTGATGTTGAGCATTTTTTCATATACCTATTGGCCATCTATCTGTATGTCCTCTTTGGAGAAATTCCTATTCATTTCTTTTGCCCATTTTTTGATTGGACTGTTTGTCTTCCTGGTGTTGAGTTTTATAAGTTCTTTATAAATTTTGGTTATTAACCCCTTATCAGACGTGTTGTCAAATATGTTCTCCCATTGTGCGGTTTGTCTTTTTATTCTGTTCTTATTGTCTTTAGCTGTGCAAAAACTTTTTAGTTTGATATAGTCCCATTTGTTTACCTTGCCTTTTATTTCATTTGCCCGTGGAGATAAATCGGCAAATATATTGCTGCTACAGATGTCGGAGAGCTTGCTGTCTATGTTTTCTTCTAAGATCCTTATGGTTTCACGGCTTACGCTTAAGTCTTTTATCCATTTTTAGTTTGTTTTTGTGAATGGTGTAAGTTGATGGTCTAGTTTCATTTTTTTGCAGATAGATGTCCAATTTTCCCAACACCATTTGTTAAAGAGGCTGTCTTTACTCCATTGTATGTTCTTTCCTCCTTTGTCAAATATCAGTTGTCCATAAAGGTGTGGCTATATTTCTGGGTTCTATGTTCTGTTCCATTGATCTATGTGCCTGTTCTTATGCCAGTACCAGGCTGTCTTGAGTACAATGGCCTTGTAGTGTGCCTTGATATCTGGAAGAGTGATACCTCCCGCTTTATTTTTTCTTTTTAAGATTGCTGAGGCTATTCGTGTTCTTTTTTGGTTCCATATAAATTTTTGGAATATGGAATATGTGTTCTATATCTTTGAAGTATGTCATTGGTATTTTAATTGGTATTGCATTGAATTTATAAATTGCTTTGGGTAATATAGACATTTTAATGATGTTTATTCTTCCTAACCATGAGCACGGTATATGCTTTCACTTGTTTGTATCTTCCTTGATTTCTTTTATCAATATTTTATAATTTTCCGAGTACAAGTCCTTAATCTCCTTGGTTAAATTACTCCTAGGTACTTTATTTTTTCAGTTGCAATAGTGAAGGGAATTGTTTCCTTAATTTTTTTTTGCTGACAGTTAGTTCATTGTTGATATATAAAAATGGAATACTACTCAGCCATAAGAAATGATGAGATCAGATCATTTACAACAAAATGAATGGACCTTGATAACATTATACGGAGTGAAATAAGTAAAACAGAAAAAAAACTGAGAACAGCATGATTTCATATATAGGTGGGACATAAAAGCGAGACTATGAGACATGGACAAGAATGTGGTGGTTACGGGGTGGGGTAAGGGGAGGGGCACAAAGAAAACCAGATAGAAGGTGACAGAGGACAATTTGACTTTGGGTGATAGGTATGCAACATAATTGAATGATAAGATAACCTGGAGATGTTTTCTTTGAACATATGTACCCTGATTTATTAATGTCACACAATTAAAATTAATTTAAAAAATAATAAAAGAGTATAATGAAACTAAAAAAAAAAAGAAGAAAGAAAAAGTCTTATCTACAGGACAATTTTTTTAGCACACTCAACTGATAAGAATCTTTCCCACTCAAATACAACCCAGAGCTTTCTTTTCTCTGAGACTCTCTATTTCAGGGCCCCTCCTTACGCAACCTTGTTTCTCATTCCACACACAGCCTTCTCTATCTTAAAGAATAGATGAACCTCTTTCTTGCTTCTGCCTCTGCTCAGAATAACTAAGCCTCCCCTTCTAGATAACTAAGTTTTCACCATTCTCTGGGGACCAGTTCAAGTCTTGCCTTTTCCAAGACCTCCCCTCCCATCCTCTCTCTTTTCCACATCTCATCAGTATGAACAGTTAGATTTTTTGAGCACTTATATTTAAATGCCATGAATTGCAAGATACTCTGCATACATTATCCCACTTAATCTTGGCAAGAACGCTATGAGATGGTACAGTTACTATCTCACTTTAAGAAAACTGAAACTTAGAGATGTTAAATATAACAAGGACAAGGTAACATAGTGCTAGAATTGGGGTTTAAGCCTACTTTGTTTCTTCAGACTACACTCTAGGTCATTTTGCTACAAGGGTCTGAGAGATGGCAACAATTAACTTTTTTGGTGAACATTCTTCCAGACATTTCTACCTTTCTCTTTTTAGATATATAAATACATCCTTTCCCTCTCTCTCTCTCTTTCTCTCTCAGATAAAGGTAAAAAGGTTTTGTATATATTTTATATAAAATTTGCATAAATCGTTCCCTTGATTCTAAAGTTATTAGTTATAGAACCAAGAGGAATCCGGTCTAGTTTGCCTTCCAATTAGATTTTAAATTCCTTGGTGGCCTCTTTCTTCTGAATGTCTCCCTTCATTGCAATTAACTCTATACTGAGCACTGAGCAGGTGCATTATAAATGCTTGTTGATGAATGAAAGCACAAAGGATGTAACTGAAAGAGGCCAATTTTCGGATAGAATTACCAATAGACTGTCACAAAGGCCTAAGGAAGGGTCAGGAACCTATGGCTCGCGAGCCAGATGTGGCTTTTTTGATGGCTGTATCTGGTTCACAGACAAATCTTTAATAAAAACAATAATAACGTTAAAAATATAAAACATTCTCAAGACATTTTTTCTACAGATGGCGATGGAGTAGGCGGATGTACCAACTTCCAACTCCCAGAACCAAAATGGATTATAACTCAATTTTAAGAACCATCATCTGGATAAACCAACTTTGAACTAAACTAAGTGGACTCTTCAACCAAGGAACACAGAAGAAGCCACATTGAGACTGGTAGGAATAGCGAAAATGCGAAGAGGGCTGCCCAGCTCCCTGGAGCAAATGGCAGCCCGGAGAGACCCACGTGGCAGGAAGAGAGTTTGGCGGAGAGGGAGGGACCTAGGTCCCAGGAACAAAGCCCCAGCCTGCAGTCCCAGAGCCTGGAAGAAGCATTTGGACAGTATTGAGCTGTGAAACAAGTGAGGATACTGTTTGTGAGAAAGAGAGTTTTCTCAGACCCAAAATTCTTTTTGAAGGTACAGCGCAGAAAACCTCTCTCACACCACGCACCTGGGGCTCCGGGGAACGGGTACAGAGGAGAGGACCAGAGCAGCGGGAAGAGAGTGTGGACTAAAGGCACAGGGAGAAACACTCTGAGGGACAGCCACCCTAACTCCTGGGCTAAGTCAATTCCCTAATCAAAAACGAATATTTCCCCTGGAACTAGCAATACCAGCAAAGGGAGACAGGACACTAGCCAAGCAAGCTCTCCCGTGGCACTTAGAGAGGAGCTGCTTAGAGGGAGGGAGCTCCCAGGCCTACAGTATGGAGACTTAGGGCACTTCCTACTCTGCTGAGAGTTGCTGAAGGGTATGGTGGCGGCAGGACGCTGAAACGCGGTTCTGTCGGCATGGGTGGAAGCCCAACCGGTGTGAGCTCGGTCTATCCCAGCAGGGGCGGAGAGGACGTGCGAAAGCGGTCCTGCAGCTGCGGGCCCGCCTGTAATCCCACCTGGGGGGACAAAGCAGGAGGCCAGGAACGGGCAGAGATCTGCTCTGCGACCCTGTGCAAGCTAGCCCTGACTGCGGAGACAGGGATAGGACCAGAAACGGGCGGGGGCTCACGGCTTAGCTCAAACTACCAGCTGGAGACACCATGGTTAGCCATCCTGCCTGCGCGAGCTGGCTCCAAACGCGG
Organism: Rhynchonycteris naso; assembly: GCA_037038555.1. Lineage (NCBI taxonomy): Eukaryota > Metazoa > Chordata > Mammalia > Chiroptera > Emballonuridae > Rhynchonycteris > Rhynchonycteris naso. Next base: position 131,417,515 of record CM072998.1, read on the forward strand.
GGGCAGGGTAGAGCCTGGGTTAGCGGAAGCTCGCAGCTGAACGCAAGTCAGCAAACACGCCCGGCCCTATAAACCGTGGTTTGCAACCTTGCGCAAGAGGGCCCTGGTCTCGAGGGTGGGGCTAAAGCACTGGAAGGGCAAAGTCTCACAGCTGAGAGCATGTCAATAGCCCCACCCAACCCGCAAAACTGTGGCGAGCAGGCTCTGACTGCAGGTGCTGGGCGGAAGCCCAGAAACAGGCTGGGTCCACAGCTGAGAAAAGTTGCTCACCTCTACCCAATGTGCTGAGGCTTGTGGCTTGAGTGACAGCCCCTCCAGTGGAGGAGAGTAGAAAATCACAGCAACAGCCGCAGTGATCCGCCACTGGCAATGACGATACCCAACTGCCCTATCAGCGGACGAGGGGGTGGAAAGCCTGCAGACAGACCACACCTAAAGAACACAAAGGCAACACCTACTGGACTCCAGTGACCACATCTTGCTTATACACAGACAAAATGGGTAGGCAGAGGAATGCAAACCAAATGAATCAAGAGAAATCCCCAGAGAAGGACCTGAATGAACCAGATATAACCTAATTACCAGAAGCAGAATTTAAAATAATAATAGATGTTCAAAGAAATTAGAGCAACAATGGATAGTCAATATGAACACTTAAATAAAGAGATAACAAGTACAAAAAACGAAATTGAAATGATAAAAAAGAATCAGAGAGAAATGACAAATACAGTATCAGAACTGAAGACCACAATGGAAAGAATTAAAAGCAGGATGAATCACGCTGAGGATCGAATAAGCGAGTTAGAAGACACAATAACCAAAGGCACAGAAGCAGAGAAAAAAAAGGAAAAGAGACTCAAAAAATGTGAGGAAACTCTAACGGAGCTCTGTGACAACCTGAAGAGAAACAACATTCGCATCATAGGGGTGCTTGAAGAAGAGGAAAGAGAACAGGAAATAGAAACTTTGTTCAATCAAATCATAGCAGTTAACTTCGCTAAATTAAGACTGGGAAACATTCCACATGTTCAAGAAGCAACAGAACTCCATTAAAGAGAAACCCCAAAAGATCTACACCAAGACACATCATAGTTAAAATACCAAAGCTAATGGATAAAGAAAAAATTTTAAAATCTGCTAGAGAAAAAAAGGCTATCACGTACAAAGGAGCCCCCATAAGGATGACATCTGACTTCTCAACAGAAACACTAGAGGCCAGAAGGGAATGGCAAGATATAATCAAAGTAATGCAGAACAAGAACCTCCAACCAAGACTACTCTATCCAGCAAGGCTAATGTTTAAAATTGGAGGAGAAATAAAGAGCTTCCCAGAAAAAGAAAGCCTCAAGGAATTCATTAAATCAAAACCAATTCTGCAAGAGATACTAAGGGGCTTGTAGTGAACAGTTCAAAGGGAGGAAAGAATATAGCAAAAGAAGAAAACAGTTTTAAAGAATAAAATGGCAATAAACAACTACATATCAATAATAACCATAAATGTAAATGAATTAAATGATCCAATCAAAAGACATAGGGTAGCTGCATGGATAAAGAAACAGGACCCATACATATGCTGTCTACAAGAGACACACCTTAAAACAAAAGATGCACATAGACTGAAGGTAAAAGGATGGAAAAAAATATTTCATGCAAATGGAAATGAAAAAACAGCTGAGGTAGCAGTACTTATATCTGAGAAAATGGCCTTTAAAACAAAGGCTGTAGTAAGAGATAAAGGACACTACATAATGATAAAGGGAACAATTCAACAGGAAGATATAACTATTATAAATATCTATGCACCAAATATAGGAGCCCCAACGTACATAAAGCAGACATTAATGGATATAAAGGGCGAGATTAACAGCAATACTATCATAGTAGGGGATTTCAATACCCCTCTAACAACACTGGATAGATCCTCAAGAAAGAAAATTAATAAAAAAACAGCAGACTTAAAGGAGACACTAGATCAACTTGATTTAATAGATACCTTCAGAACTTTTCACCCTAAAGCAGTAGAATATACATTCCTCTCAAGCGCACATGGTACATTTTCTAGGATAGACCACATGTTAGGACACAAAAATGGTCTCAATAAATTTAAGAAGATTGAAATCATATCAAGCATTTTCTCTGATCACATTGCCATGAAACTAGAAATTAACCACAAAAGAAAAACTGAAAAATACTCAAACACTTGGAAACTAAATAGCATGATATAAATAAATGAATGGATTAATAAAGACATCAAAGAAGAAATAAAAAAGTTTCTAGAAACAAATAATAATGAGCATACATCCACTCAAAATTTATGGGACACAGCAAAAGCAGTTCTGAGAGAAAAGTTCATTGCACTACAGGCATATCATAAGAAGCTAGAAAAAGCTCAAATAATCAACCTGACACTGCATCTAAAAGAACTAGAAAAACAACAGCAAATAAAACCCAGGTCAAGTAGAAGACAGGAAATATAAAGATCAGAGCAGAAATAAATGACATAGAGGCTAAGGAAACAATACAGAGGATCAATGAAACCAGGAGCTGGTTCTTTGATAAGGTAAACAAAATTGATGAACCTTTAACTAGACTGACCAAGAAAAAAAGAGAGAGGATTCAAATAAATAAAATTAGAAAGGACAGTGGAGAGATATCAACTGACACAGCAGAAATACAAAGCATTGTAAGAAAATACTATGAAAAACTCTATGCCAAAAAATTAGACAATCTAGGTGAAATGGACAAATTTCTAGAATCATATAACCTTCCAAATATCCATTTGGAAGAATCAGAATACCTAAACAGACCAATTACGACAAATGAGATCGAAACAGTTATCAAAAAACTCCCAAGAAAGAAAAGTCCTGGGCCTGATGGCTTCACAAGTGAATTCTATCAAAAGTTCAAAGAAGAACTAACTCCTATCCTCCTCAAGCTATTTCAAAAAATTCAAGAGGAAGGAAGACTTCCAAACTCCTTTTATGAGGCGAGCATAATTCTGATCCCAAAACCGGGCAAAGACAACACAAAGAAAGAAAATTATAGGCCTATATCCCTGATGAATTTAGATGCTAAAATTCTCAACAAAATATTAGCCAACTGGATCCAGCAATATATGAAAATAATCATATACCATGATCAAATGGGATTTATTCTGGAGAGGCAAGGCTAGTTCAATATTCGCAAATCAATCAATGTGATTCATCACATAAACAAAAGGAAGGACAAAAATCACATGATAATTTCAATAGATGCAGAAAAGGCATTTGATAAAATCCAGCACCCATTCATGTCAAAACTCTCAGTAAAGTGGGAATACAGGGAACATTTCTTAACATGATAAAGGCTATCTATGACAAACCCACAGCAAACATCATACTAAATGGACAAAAATGAAAAGCCATCCCCTTAAGATCAGGAACCAGGCAGGGGTGCCCCCTTTCACCACTTTTATTCAACATAGTTCTGGAAGTCCTAGCTATAGTAATCAGACAAGAAGAAGAAATAAAAGGCATCCAAATTGGAAAAGAAGAAGTAAAACTGTCATTATTTCAGATGAAATGATATTGTATATAGAAAACCATAAAGTCTCAATTAAAAAACTACTGGACCTTATAAATGAATTCAGCAAGGTGGCAGGATATAGAATTAATACTCAGAAATCAGAGGCATTTCTATATACCAACAATGAACTGTCAGCAAAAGAAATTAAGGAAACAATCCCCTTTACTATTGCAGCCAAAAAAATAAAGTACCTAGGAGTAAATTTAACCAAGGAGGTTAAGGACTTGACCTCGGAAAATTATAAAACATTGATAAAAGAAATCAAGGAAGATACAAACAAGTGGAAGCATATACCGTGCTCATGGCTAGGAAGAATAAACATCATTAAAATGTCTATATTACCCAAAGCAATTTATAAATTCAGTGCAATATCAATTAAAATACCAATGATATACTTCAAAGATATAGAAAACATATTCCAAAAATTTATATGGAACCAAAAAAGAACACGATTAGCCTCAGCAATCTTAAAACGAAAAAATAAAGCAGGAGGTATCACTCTTCCGGATATCAAGGTTTACTACAAGGCCATGATACTCAAGACAGCCTGGTACTGGCATAAGAACAGGCACATAGATCAATGGAACAGAACATAGAACCCAGAAATAAACCCACACCTTTATGGACAACTGGTATTTGACAAAGGAGGAAAGAACATACAATGGAGTAAAGACAGCCTCTTTAACAAATGGTGTTGGGAAAATTGGATATCTACCTGCAAAAAAATGAAACTAGACCATCAACTTACACTATTCACAAAAAGAAACTCAAAATGGATAAAAGACTTAAATGTAAGCCGCGAAACCATAAGCATCTTAGAAGAAAACATTGGCAGCAAGCTCTCCGACATCTGTAGCAGCAATATATTTGCCGATTTATCTCCACGGGCAAATGAAATAAAAGGCAAGGTAAACAAATGGGACTATATCAAACTAAAAAGTTTTTGCACAGCTAAAGACAATAAGAACAGAATTAAAAGACAAACAGCACAATGGGAGAACATATTTGACAACACGTCTGATAGGGGGTTAATAACCAAAATTTATAAAGAACTTATAAAACTCAACACCAGGAAGACAAACAACCCAATCAAAACATGGGCAAAAGAAATGAATAGAAATTTCTCCAAAGAGGACATACAGATAGATGGCCAATAGGCATATGAAAAAATGCTCAACATCACTAATCATTAGAGAAATGCAAATGAAAACCACAATGAGATATCACCTCACACCAGTCAGAATGGCGCTCATCAGCAAAACAACACAGAACAAGTATGGTGAGGATGTGTAGAAAAGGGAACCCTTCTGCACTGCTGGTGGGAATGTAGACTGGTGCACCCACTGTAGAAAACAGTTTGGAGATTCCTCAAAAAATTAAAATTCGAACTGCCTTTTGACCCAGCTATTCCACTTATAGAATATACCCTAAGAACACCATAGCACTGTTTGAAAAGAAGTAATGCGCCCCCATATTCATGGCAGCATTGTTCACAATAGCAAAGATCTGGAAACAGCCCAAGTGTCCATCAGAAGAGGAGTGGATTAAAAAGCCATGGTACATATATACTATGGAATACTACTCAGCCATAAGAAATGATGACATCAGAATATTTTCAACAAAATGGATGGACCTTGATAACATTATACGAAGTGAAATAAGTAAGTCAGAAAAAAAAAACTGAGAACAGCATGATTTCATACATAGCTGGATCATAAAAGTGAGACTATAAGACATCGACAAGAGAGTGGTGGTTATGGGGTGGGGGAGAGGAGAGGAGGGTGGGGTAGGAAGGAGGGGAGGGGCACAGGGAAAACCAGATGGAAGGTGACAGAGGACAATTTGACTTTGGGTTACGGGTATGCAACACAATTGAATGATGGGATAATCTGGAAATGATTTCATTGTACATATGTACCCTGATTTATTGTTGTCACCCCATTAAAATTAATAATAATATTAAAAATATATATATATAAAACATTCTCATGTATTACAATCCGTTCATTTTCTACCACTCATGTTCATGGTTGCAGGTGGCTTGAGCCAATCACAGCTGTCTTCCAGAACAAATTTTTATTGGATAATCCATAACGTACACTGGTCATTGTGAGGTCAGGAAGGAAACTTCCCTCCATTTAATCAAGTAGTCAGTTAGCTAATTGCAAAAACCCTTTTGATGAAGAAGATAGCTAAAAGAAAAAAAGATGAGGAGTATCATACTTTCCAGCAGGAATGGACAGAGTAATTCTCCTTTGTGGAGAAAGCAGGTTCTGCAGTGTGTCTAATATGAAATGATAAAATTGCATCAATTAAATGGTCAAATATAAAGCAGCACTTTTACACAGGCCATACTACATTTGCATAGAAATGTCCAGCAGGAAGGGGGACAGCAGGAAGAAACCATGTCTAGAGCTACTGTGTAGAGTGCAAGCTAGTCAGCAGCAACTACGTGTTTGGACCCAACAAGGTGACTGGAATTCAGCTAGCTTTGCTCGTACTTTAGCAATTGTGAGAAATGGAAAGCCATTCACAGATGGGGAATATGCCAATACATTCATGCTTGATGTTGCCAATGAACTTTTTGATTACTTTTCGGATAAACACAAGATAATCAAACGAATAAAAGACATGCCTCTGTCCGCAAGAACTGTTCACGATCATACCATCATGATGGCAAATCAAATTGAGGCAACACAAGTGAAGGACATAAACGCAGCACCATTCTTTTCTCTCGCTTTGGATGAGTCAACAGACATAAGCCATTTATCCCAGTTCAGCGTGATTGCAAGGTATGCTGTCAGTGACACACTATGTAAGGAAAGTCTTGCTGTTTTGCCTGTGAAAGAGACAACAAGAGGGGAGGATTTATTCAAGTCTTTCACTGAGTTTGCTAAAGAAAAGAATCTACCAATGGATGAACTTATTTCGGTGTGTACTGATGGTGCTCCGTGCCTGGTGGGGAAAAGCAGAGGATTCCTAACGCTTCTTCCTGAACACAAAAAGAGACCCATCCTTAGTTTTCACTGCATCCTACACCAGGAGGCACTGTGTGCTCAGATGTGTGGTGAGCAGCTTGGTGAGGTGATGTCACTGGTCATTCGGGTGGTCAACCTTATTGTTGCCCGAGCTTTAAATGATCACCAGTTTAAAACACTGCTGGATGAAGTTGGGAATAATTATCCTGGTCTGCTTCTGCACAGCATTGTGCATTGGTTGTCAAGAGCAAAATCCGGACTTTTCTTGAAATGAAAAACGTCGGGCATCCTGAGTTAGCTAACACTGAGTGGTTCCTGAAGTTCTACTATCTTGTGGACATGACTGGACATCTGAAACAGCTCAATGTGATAATGCAAGGCATTGGAAATACAGTCTTATCCCTTCAACAAGCAGTGCTTGCATTTGAAAACAAGCTGGAACTCTTCATCGCCGACATTGAAACAGGTCATTTACTACACTTTGAAAACTGGGATAGTTTAAAGATGCATGCACAGCAACTGACCCTGCTCAACATCTTGATCTCCAGCAGCTAATGGGCTTCACATCTAATCTGCTACAGTCATTCAAAGAGCACTTTGGAGAATTTCGTTAGCGCAGTCGTCTTTTTAAGTTCATCACCCATCCACATGAGTGTGCAGTGGACAGCGCCAACTTGAGTTACATCCAGTGTCTCCATCAGAGATTTTGAGCTATAAGCTGCTGACCTGAAGGCCTCAGACATGTGGGTGAATAAGTTCAAGTCACTGAATGAAGATTTGGAAAGACTTGCATGACAGCAAGCAGAGTTGGCGAGCATACACAAATGGAGAGAAATGAAAAAACTTCAACCCATGGACCAGCTGATTGTCAAAACTGGAATGCACTTCCTGTCACATACCACACACTGCAGCATGTGAGTGTTGCTGTACTGACGATGTTTGGCTCTACGTATGCGTGTAAGCAGTCTTTCTCACATTTAAAGAATGTTAAGACCAACCTACAATCACATTTAACGGATGGAAGTCTCAACGCCTACATGAAGCTTGACCTCAGCATGTATCAACCAGACTAAAAAGCCATCAGCAAAACCATGCAGCACCAGAGGTCGCATTAATGGTAAGAAGTACTTTATTCATCATTGGTTAGCAACAGCATAACAATGTTATTAAAAAGAATTCGGAGACTTATTGTACTTTAAAAGTGTTGGTCTTATATAAAATGCACACATTTACTTGTATTTAGTGTTAAACATATTGTATGGCCAGGAGAAATGTCTGCTACTTCCCTCCAGTAACACTATTTTAGGTGAGCTTAGGCAGATACTTAGAGGTGTGTGTGTGTTGTGGGGGGTGGGTAAGAAATGAAGCTCTTATCTCTGCCACTGTCAAGGAAGGCCAACCATATTCATCATGGTCATCAGCCACTCTCCTCTAAGAGGGAGGTTCAGAGGAGAAGGGAGGTAACATCTATCAAGTACTCAGAATTCCTGCAGGAGCCTGACCACGCAGGTACTGAGGATAATTGCTGAGAGAAAGAGGAAGCAGGAACAGGAGAGCCGGTCCTTGTGCTCATCCAGCAGGATGGGGAAAATTCAGCTGGATTATTTTTATAGTTTCAACCATCCCTGGTAATGAAGATTCTGCAATTAGAACTCAGTTGGCAGTTGTGTTGGGATGTGCGAGGCAGAACAGAATCCTGAGTCTGCAGGAGGGCAGGCCTGTTTTCAGGAAGTCTTGAAAGCACTGCTGGGAATGAGTGAGGTGATGTAAGGACGAGAGCTATTTTTATGGGCCATTTTCTAGCCATAATCACTCCATAAGTAAGTGTCACTTAGGCATTATGGCTCTCACATTTTATGTTGACTACTTCAGTCTCGGTTATCTGCACTGCATTGATTTAAGGCACCACCCATTTGGAATTGATGATCATTTCACCTAGGCTTGAGTGGAGTTTTCTTGTATATATTCTAGGAAGAAAGGATTGGTTGAAAAATATTCAAGGTGGATTATTAATTAGCCTACTTGAAAGGACATACTATTTTCAAATACTTAAGCATAATGATAAGGAAGTTTTATTGAGCACTTACTCTGGGCTAGGCATTGTGCCAAACCCTTTACATGTAATCTCTTAGTTGCCTTACTAGGTCGGCACTGTTATCAACTCCATTTTAGAGGTAGGGACATGGGACTGTTGTCCAAGGTTGCACTATCGGGAGATGGCAGATGCTGGCTTGAAACCCAGCCAAACCTGCCTCTGCCTCTCTTTCTCTCATGTGTGAGCCAGTAACCTGGTCACCAGCCAGGATTCTTTCATCACAAAACGACTTAAGTGGCCTCTGTATGGCGTCGCTGTGAGCACTGGAGCTATCATCAGTGCTTTTTCAAAATCTTCACAGTATGCCTGACCTGTTGTGGCACAGTGGATAAAGCATCAACCTGGAATGCTGAAGTCACTGGTTTGAAACCCTGAGCTTGCCTGGTCAAGGCACATAAGAGAAGCAAATATAAGTTGATGCTTCCTGTTCTCTTCCCCCACCTTTCTCTCTCTTCTCTCTAAGATCAATAAATAAAATTTAAAAAATAAATAAATTTTTTCAGCAAAGGATGAGGGGGCAGTTTCTCATTAAATTATGAAATGCTTTTCTCATTCCTTGCTTATGTATGCACCTTCTGGTTTCTTTGTTGAATTTAAAACTCTCACTAAAATTCCTACACTATGACAACTGTTCTGCTTTTCTAAACTGTATTATAAAAACAAAAAACACATCTGCTCAAATTGACATTTTCAACCTGACAAACTTATCTGGTGAGTGAAGCCGATTCTTTCTGTCCCTTCCTCTGATATGATCTCTGGGGGGCCCTTGTAGTAAGTACACAGACCTCCAGGCATGGGGCAAGGGAGGAGCCATGAAAATAAGGAAAAGAGGAAGAAAGAAACGTACTGCCTTTCATTGGCCCAGTAGTAGGAAACAATGATCGGCTGTATGCTTTTTAGAGGAAGGGTCAGTCACATGGATAGGCCTATTCATGAATATGAGAATTCAATATTGCTCTGTGGATATATGTTACTGTGGTAAAATGTGCCAATATTCTAAGTCAGGCACAACAACCATCACAAAAGATTAGTAAACACACACACAGACACACACACACACACACACACACGGCTAGTGCACAAAATTAATATCTTGGAAAACCCCATTCTGGTAGGTGCCCAAATCCTAAAAATCAATAATCAGAATGTAAAATTCTATTTATGTTTGTAGCAATGACAATGCAGTAAGCCTTTCTAAATGGCATTTAGTACCAAACCCTAGAAATTCATAAATTAATGATGCTTCCCTCTGAAGAGGAGACCAGAGAAAGTGGGTTGAAGCTGACTTCAAGATTCAAGTGGTTATAATAGATGAAGACTACAAGTCATTTTAATTTGAGCAAATCTATGGTGGAAAAAAGATCTATATTTTAAAAAAATTACCAATTACATTCCAAGAGCAACTATCCAAAACCCTTGCTTTGTGATCATCTGCTATTTTGAGTGACTTGTGCCAATATTCGCTGCCATTTGTATGACCAATCGAGACTGGGCTGTCCACACATTGCTCCTGATAAATATTGGCGCGCACATATGCAGAAGTTGGGAAAATATGACTGTGTCCCTGATTTTGCTTCAGGTAAGTCACATGGGTGGTCTGAGTTCAGACATGGGCTGGTTATGGTGGTGAATGGGTCTGGAGTTTGACTGAGTCCCAGACTGGGGTGGGGGCCAGGATGTGGAGGATGGTCTGAAGAGGCAGTTTAAAGAGGAAGGTGAGGAGCAAAAACCAAATCCATCCACTCTGGAAGTGAAGGGCTGCTAGCAGGGTGAGGTGAAACGACAGCTGTGTAGGGCCAGTGACCCCTGGTGGCGGGGTGGGAATTAGTGGGCTCTTGGGCGTGTGCTGCGGTTGCCTGTGCCACAGCCAGGCCAGGACTCCCCAGGTCTGTGTCAGTGCCCACCTGCCCCAGGCTGGCTGCTTGTGTCCAAGGTGCAGCCTGCACAACTGGGAAAGGTTGCTCTAGTGTCTAGAGGCAGAGCCTGGAAAGATCTTTAGAGGGAGGGGCTTGGAAACTGTGGGGAAATATTATAAAAATAAAATTAGGAGCCAAGTACATGTATATAGAAGAGCATGACTAGGCCATGGTGCAGTGGGTAGAGTGTCAGCCTGAGACACTGAGGACCCAGGTTTGAAAACCCGAGGTCATGGGGTTGAATGTGGGCTCACCAGCTTGAGCGTGAGATCACAGATGTGACCCCAAGGTCCCTGGCTTGAGCCCAAAGTCGCTGGCTTGAACAAGCAATCACTGGCTGGGCTAGAGCCTCCAGTCAAGGCACATATGAGAAAACAATTGATGAACAACTAAGGTGCCGCAAGTATGAGTTGATGCTTTTCATCTCTCTCCCTTCCTGTCTGTTTCTCTCTAAAAAGATATATATATATATGTATATATATATATATATATATATATGAAATAAAATTAAAAATTTCTACCCCAAAAGCAACCACTTTTGATACTTTCTTGAACAGTCTAAAAAAATTAATGAATGTACTTATATATAGTTGTACAAATATTCATATATTTTGAATTTACACAAGGTGTCCTATTAGACATACTTTCTGCACCCTGTTTTTTTCACTTAATGTATTTTGAAGTAATTTCATATCTGTGTATGTTAACCAACTCCTTTCTTTTTACTGACTACATGGTCCCCATTACACAATGTGCTGTAGTTTAGCCAGTCTTTCGTTATTGGGTGTTTAGAGTTTTCCTGAACTCCTACTATTTTGGTATCTCAGTACATGTGTTTTCTGTCTCTCTCTGCACATTGGTTGGGTGAGGAGAATGAAATGGGAGTCACAGTGCCATGCCCACCTCATGGTACTGTGACCTAGCAGTCACACTGAGGAAGCTGGCCTGGCAAATCTCTTGCCTTCCACAAACTCGACTTACCTACCGGTAGTGGCTGACGCTCAGGGCCAGGCGGGCTTTGAGAAGAGAATCACACGGATAGTGCAGTGGAAACGCACGTTGCTTCTTGTGGGTCTACCTCAGACTGCAGCTCCTTTTTATTTTTAAATTTCTTTTTTTTTTAATTTTATTCATTTTAGAGAGGAGAGAGAGAGAGAGAGAGAGAGAGAGAGAGAGAGAGAGGAAGGGGGGAGGAGCTGGAAGCGTCAACTCCCATATGTGCGTTGACCAAACCAGTGCAGGGCTTTGAACTGGTGACCTCAGTGTTCCCAGGTCGACACTTTATCCACTGCGCCACCACAGGTCAGGCGACTGCAGCTCCTTTTCTAAAGAGATCTGTAAGGCGGCACGGAGCTCAGCCCCGCAGCGCCCACCCTCGCACCAGTCCTGAGGTGGAAAAAGCCCTCCCTGCGTGACACCGTGGGAAGGGTGACAAAGCAGGCAAAGCTGCCAGAACGGCACTCTGAGGGACGCGGGTCTTGAGGAGCAGCTGTGGACGCGGCTCCCCTCAGCGGTCTTATTTCTATGAGGTGGGTCTTCAGAGAGTTCCCCTTACTCTACGGTTATAGCCTGTTTCAGAACCCCCTACACTTTCTGTGAAAGGTGGCTCTGCGGCTGAGTTATGACCGGCTCTGCTGCCAGCTTTCCTAAATTGAGAAGTTGGGGGAGAGGTTCCATTAATGACCTCGTCTCGTTCCTGAAGGTTCAATCAAATGATAGGGAGGCAATCTGCATAGTAATTACATCACCCGCCCCCGCAAGTGAATCCCTGTGCCTCCGCAGAGGAGGGGAGCGTAGAAATTATATCTATAATGAAATTCAGACCCACCAGCTTCTAAATCACAGGGAGGTCAATGCAAGCTGCACCACTACAGTCGGAGGCAACATATAACAGGCGGGTCACTGGGAGAGCTCACGCTGTTCTCAACAGCAGAGGGTAACAGGACTTATGTAAGCCGTCACCTGGATGAGGATTGTGCTGACAGGGACCTTCATTTGGAACTGCTTTATGATGGTACCACTGACTATTCTCAAATTTGAATGGAAGTCTTGACTTTTCCAATGTCTGAGCTGAAAATATAACAGCCAGAGTCCTTGCTCTAAATCCTCAAAGCAAAGGACCACAAGACTAATGAATATAATGGTGATAGTGGGTTATACTTTAGGGGAGTTAGAAGTGTTTGTGGGGAAAACACGTATTTGTTACCTGTGAGAGTGTCTACCCACACAGCTCATTGGTACCTCCATCAGCCTGTGATGCTGAGAGGACTCATTCATTCTCATGACCTAGCTTAGCATTTCTCATGTTACCGATAACGCCAACAAAATTAAATGAGGTATTTCCTTTCTGAGATGAAATAACTCCACTTAAAGATGAAATAAATCACCACTATCCTCAGGGCTCTGGTGGTAACTGAAGAACTGTATCCTGGAGCCTCCAACCTGCCAGTATTCTCTAGGATTCCTCAGCCCCCAGGTCTCTTCTATGGAGCCCACTCGCCTCTCCACTGCTAGGCCACCGCTGACTCTGTTCAAGTCCAGCATATCAGTGAGATTCTGGACATTGGCTCTGCACGTTGTCCAGCTGGGCTTTTCAAGCAAGAAGTCAGTTGCATTCCTTTTCTATTCGCTCCCGACAAGCTCCCCAGCCCCAACATTTCTGAGAATGACATCCTCCCAGAGCCCCAACACAACCCTTGCCTTTGTTGAGCTTAAGGTTCTGCTTGGTCCCTGTGCCAGGCCTCATCACTACAAGTGATGCCATGTGTGAGGTGAGCCTAAGAAAGTGCTGAGTGAGAGGTGTCAGATGACCATTAATGATTCTACACAAACAAAGCCATCCATACTATGAGATGCTGCCGCTGGATGACACGCACTTTGACACTAAATTTCACCCTGTTGCCCTGTATTGTTTTATTTGTGTTTGTGTGGAAGTCAGTACAACACCATTCTCATCTTTTTACCAGAGAGTTGGACTATTTGCAAACTGTTATACACTATATTAGTTTTTTGTGGCTGCTGTAACAAAGTACTACAGACTTGGTGACTTAAAGCAACAGCAGTTTATTCACCAAGAGTTCTAGAGTCAGAAGTCTGAAATCAGTACCACTGGGCCAAAATCAAGGAATAAGTAGTGCTATATATATTCTTGTGAGGCTCTAGGGAAGAGTCTGTTTCTTACCTCCTTCAGCTTTTGGTGGCTGCCAGCATTCCTTGGCTTGTGGCTGCAGGCTGCATCACTCCAGTTTTCAAGGCCAACATCTTCAAATAATCTGTGCTATGTCATCACAGTGCTTTCTTGTGTGTGTATATGTGTGTGTGTGTATGTAATCTTCCTCATCCTCCCTGTATAAGGATGTACATGCATAAGGACACATGTGATTGCATTTAGGGCCCACTCAGATAATCCAGAAAAATCTCTTCCTTTCAAGATCCTTTATTTAACCGCATCTGCAAAGATGTTTTTTCCAAATAAGGTAATATTACAGGCTCTAGGGATTAGGACTAGCTCTCTTTGAGGGACATTATTCAGGCTACTACACATGTATCTTTTTATAGTTTTCATGTTGTATATACTCAGTGGGTGCTTTATAAATGCTTCTTTAACTGAATCAAACCTTATTGAATTGGGCCACAGAAATCCAAGAGATAAGCTTGTGTGAACTCATTAGACAGGACCTCACACCAGATTTTCCGTTTGGGGAGGAGGAAACCACCATGTATTGCAAGTTAGATACTGCCCTAGGCTTTTCCAATGCTCTGACTCACTTAATTCTTACTCTAGCTTGTGCCACCTACTGGAATGAACCCCGAAAGAATTAGTGGAAAGCAATTGAGGTAACCAAGTAAAAGAGGAACTAGAAAGGTGATTGGGGTTATTTTTCTCTTGCTCAGAAAGAAGGTGATGAAATTAAAGCAAGAATTAGAATATTGATTCATATTCCTTCTGGACACCCACCCATCAAGTCCTATTCAGATGAAAAAATAAGTCTCATGAACACCGGAACCTCTGAGCATGATGGTCATAGACATACAATGCATGCCTAGAATTGGGCCCTGGAGAGTCAGGTCTCCTCTCAATGACCAACTGAGAATATCAGTTCTCCCGTGAATCTGGAACAGACTTCTCTAATAGTAGCTGTGTAATTGCTATGATCGTAAAAACAATAGAACACACCTTAGTCCCTCCCAACAGAGATAATCTGGTTTTAGCTTTAGGAAGATAACAAAAACAACAAAATCCAAGAGGGATCAGAAGTTTGGGGCTTAATAAAGAAAATGCTTAGACTGAGAAAATATTTGGGAATAAGAAGAAGAATAAAAGGATTGGACAACCAGGAACAGAGAAAATTGTCATACAGCAGGGAGAGGAATCTGTTACCAAAGGACACAAGGACAATTGTGTATCCAAGACAACCATTCAGGCTGCAAGAGGTGAAGCTTAGGCATCCACGTAGAGAGAACTGTTGTCTGTTCTTCAGTTTCAAGCAGTTACTTTCATGATAAAAAGACTCTCTCTCAACCATTTCAAAGACAATTTCTTCCACTTCCTAATTTGATATGAAGCCCAACTCTTCCCTGACATACACTTTGACTCTATAGCTTCCTAAACAGAGGCTGAGAATTGTTCTTAGTCCCATATACCAAAGAGCAAGGAGGTGGTGGTCAGTACTTTCTTCCCCAGAGCTCCATGCTACTTCCAGACCAGTGCTATTCAACATTCATGCCATATGGCTAGTTTGTGCCCTGTACTTCATCATCACTACCCCCACCAAAATCTTGATGACTACCTCAGATGCACTGAATACTTTGGACCCTAGCTTAATATAATTCTTTCTCTCTTCTCCGAACTTTGCCACCTTCCTAGACACCACCCTGCTGCTGGCCCTGGGGAGGGTGTGCAGGGTATGGGAGGAGTCCATGGACCAGACATCACAGGGAAGATGTGGGGAGCATGTTCAGGACAGGAACTTTTTTCTTCCTAGTCAGAGTCAAACCAACTCAGAATCCCCACACCCCCACAGTGAGAGAGCTGTGGGGAGACAGGATGCAGAAGGGCAGTATAACAAGGGTGTGGAAGGTGACGGTGCAGGGCAGAAATGACTATGGTTCCTGTTGGTAATCTGCAGCTGGGGAGCAAGTCAGCTGCCCAGGGGCCATAAAGAGGGGCATGCTAGGAATAGAGAGAATCCCAGAAGCAGGGACTCTGACAGCTAGCACACTCCAGCCATCATGAGGCTTCCCTTTCACTAAGGGTAAATTTGTGGAGCTACACATTCACTCCAAGGTGGGCATTCTGGGAGACTTTAGCCTTGCTGCTTTGTAACCTATGGATTTAATGTTTACTTTAATTTTCTCTGGAACAACCACTTCCTGCGAGTTATACTAATAAAACATGGAATGTGGTGGAACTGGACACCACATTCCTTGCCCCATTTAGCAGCTATTCATATCAATGCTTGCTCTAGGTTGGTGATTATCCTGAAACTAGTAACCTTCAGTACACGCTTGGATAGCTGTAACTTTGAACTTGAGAACAATGCTATTCCTTATCCCACTGTATTAATTTCTACCTCTGTCCAATATGTCTGCAGTATATTCAGTTGTGTGTGTATAATATAACAAACCTACAGAAAGTTCTTTAAATAAAGATATGATTGAACAATTTGTAAAACAAACCCCTCTGTAACATACTTGTGTCAAGACATAGAACTTTACTGGCACCCTAAAAACCTTTTCTAATTTGTAACCCCTCTCTTCCCTCGAGGTAAATACTCTCTTGGTTTTTATATTTAATTCCCTACTTCTATTCATGCTTTAAGTCCTAAAAATTGTTTAATTTTGCCTTTTAAAAATGTTAGTGTAAATTACATCATACAGTATACGTCTTGTACAGTTTGGCTTTTTTCATTCAATACTGTATCTTCAAGATTCATCTTCTATGTGTCATTTAGCTATACTTTTTCTATTTCTCACAGTACAGCGTTTCAGAGTCTGAATATGCAAAACTTCGTTACTTATGCTACTCCTAATGGACATTTAGGTTGTTTCTGATTTTTAGCTATTATTCAGTACTGCTATGAACATTTTAAAATATTTATTCTGGTACACATAAGCATATGTTTTAAGGGAATTAAAGGGGAATTGCTGGGTCATAAATTATGGATTTCT
The DNA here is from genome assembly GCA_037038555.1 of Rhynchonycteris naso. Lineage (NCBI taxonomy): Eukaryota > Metazoa > Chordata > Mammalia > Chiroptera > Emballonuridae > Rhynchonycteris > Rhynchonycteris naso. The sequence continues at coordinate 131,434,239 of CM072998.1, forward strand.
TGTAATTTGTTACGATATCAGTCTGGTTTCCATAGCATTTATGCCAATTTACACTTCCAACAGGAGAGTATCAGAATTCTTGATGTTTAATATCCTTGCAACACTTGGTGTTGGCTCTTCAGTAAGTGTCTGTCAGTGTGATCTTAGTGTACATTTCTCACTAGCTAATGAGGCTGAACGCCTTCCTGTGTTTATTTTGTGGGGTGCCTGTTCAAATTTTCTGCCCTTTATTTTTATTGTGTTGGTTGTTTCGTTTTCTTTTCTTTTGATTTGTAGATTTGTAGGACTTCTTTATGTATTTTGCATAAATACCCTTTGTTGTTTAGACTCATTGCAAAAAAGTGTTCCCACACTTCTCTCTTTTGGTGTTAAACTTTATGAAAATACGTCCTTAATTTGACATAGTCACCTTTTCAAAAATTTTTAATTTTTATTAATTCTAATTGGGTGACATTAATAAATCAGGGTACATATGTTCAAAGAAAACATCTACAGGTTATCTTATCATTCAATTATGTTGCATACCCATCACTCAAAGTCAAATTGTCCTCTGTCACCTATCTGGTTTTCTCTGTACCCCTCCCCACCCCTCTCCCTCCCTCTCTTCCATCCTCTCCCTCCCCCTGCCTCGTAACCACCACACTCTTGTCCATGTCTCATAGTCTTGCTTTTATGACCCACCTATGTATGAAATCATGCTGTTCTCAGTTTTTTTCTGTTTTACTTATATCACTCCGTATAATGTTATCAAGGTACATCCATTTTGTTGTAAATGATCCGATGTCATCATTTCTTATGGCTGAGTAGTATTCCATAGTATATATGTACCATAGCTTTTTAATCCACTCGTCTTCTGACGGACACTTGGGCTGGTTCCAGATCTTCGCTATTGTGAACAATGCTGCCACGAACATGGGGGCGCATTTCTTCTTTTCGAACAGTGCTATGGTGTTCTTAGGGTATATTCCTAAAAGTGAAATAGCTGAGTCAAAAGGCAGTACGATTTTTAATTTTCTGAGGAATCTCCAAACTGTTTCCCACAGTGGCTGCACCAGTCTGCATTCCCACCAGCAGTGCAGAAGGGTTCCCTTTTCTCCACATCCTCGCCAGCACTTATTCTGTGTTGTTTTGCTGATAAGTGCCATTCTGACTGGTGTGAGGTGATATCTCATTGTGGTTTTAATTTGCATTTCTCTAATGATTAGTGATGTTGAGCATTTTTTCATATGCCTATTGGCCATCTGTATGTCCTCTTTGGAGAAATTTCTATTCATTTCTTTTGCCCATTTTTTGATTGGGTTGTTTGTCTTCCTGGTGTTGAGTTTTATAAGTTCTTTATACATTTTAGTTATTAACCCCTTATCAGATGTGCTGTCGAATATTTTCTCCCATTGTGTGGTTTGTCTTTTAATTCTGTTCTTATTGTCTTTAGCTGTGCAAAAACTTTTTAGTTTGATATAGTCCCATTTGTTTATCTTGCCTTTTATTTCATTAGCCCGTGGAGATAAATCGGCAAATATATTGCTGCTACAGATGTCGGAGAGCTTGCTGCCTATGTTTTCTTCTAAGATGCTTATGGTTTCGCAGCTTACGTTTAAGTCTTTTATCCATTTTGAGTTTGTTTTTGTGAATGGTGTAAGTTGATGGTCTAGTTTCATTTTTTTGCAGGTAGATGTCCAATTTTCCCAACACCATTTGTTAAAGAGGCTGTCTTTACTCCATTGTATGTTCTTTCCTTCTTTGTCAAATATCAGTTGTCCATAAAGCTGTGGGTTTATTTCTGGGTTCTCTGTTATGTTCCATTGATCTATGTGCCTGTTCTTATGCCAGTACCAGGCTGTCTTGAGTACAATGGCCTTGTAGTAAACCTTGATATCCGGAAGAGTGATACCTCCCGTTTTATATTTTCTTTTTAAGATTGCTGAGGCTATTCGTGTTCTTTTTTTGGTTCCATATAAAATTTTGGAGTATGTGTTCTATATCTTTGAAGTATGTCATTGGTATTTTATTTTATTATTATTATTTTTTAACAGGGACAGAGAGAGAGTCAGAGAGGGGATAAGATAGGGACAGACAGACAGGAATGGAGAGAGGTGAGGAGCATCAATCATTAGTTTTCTGTTGCCATTGCAACACCTTAGTTGTTCATTGATTGCTTTTTCACATGTGCTTGAACCGTGGGCCTTCAGTGGACCAAAGCAATCCCTTGCTGGAGCCAGCGACCTTGGGTCCAAACTGGTGAGGCTTCGCTCAAGCCAGATGGGTCCGCGCTCAAACTGGCAAGCTTGGGGTCTCGAACTGGGGTCCTCCGCATCCAAGTCCGACGCTCCATCCACTGCGCCACCGCCTGGTCAGGCTGTGATTGGTATTTTAATTGATATTGCATTGAATTTATAAATTGCTTTGGGTAATATAGATATTTTAATGATGTTTATTTTTCCTAACCATGAGCACGGTATATGCTTCCACTTGTTTGTAAGTTCCTTGATTTCTTTTACCAATGTTTTATAATTTTCCGAGTACAAGTCTTTAACCTCCTTGGTTAAATTTACTCCTAGGTACTTTATTATTTTGGTTGCAATAGTGAAGGGAATTATTTCCTTAATTTCTTTTGCTGATAGTTCATTATTGGTATATAAAAATGCTTCTGATTTCTGAGTATTAATTCTATATCCTGCCACCTTGCTGAATTTATTTATAAGGTCCAGTAGTTTTTTGACTGAGACTTTAGGGTTTACTATATACAATATCATATCATCTGCAAATAATGATAGTTTTACATCTTCTTTTCCAATTTGGATGCCTTTGATTATTTCTTCTTGTCCGATTGCTGTAACTAGGACTTCCAGAACTATGTTGAATAAAAGTGGTGAAAGGTGGCACCCATGCCTGTTTCCTGATCTTAAGGGGATTGCTTTTAATTTTTGTCCATTTAGTATGATGTTTGCTGTGGGTTTGTCATAGATAGCCTTTATCATGTTAAGGAATGTTCCCTGTATTCCCACTTTACTGAGAGTTTTGAACATAATTGGATGCTGGATTTTATCAAATGCTTTTTCTGCATCTATTGAAATTATCATGTGATTTTTTTCCTTCCTTTTGTTTATGTGATGAATCACATTAATTGATTTGTGAATATTAAACCAGCCTTGCCTCTCCAGAATAAATCCCACTTGATCTTGGCGTATGATTTTTTTATATATATTCCTGTATCCGGTTGGCTAATAATTTGTTGAGAATTTTAGCATCTGAATTCATCAGAGATATTGGCCTATAATTCTCTTTCTTTGTGTTGTCTTTGCCTGGCTTTGGAATCAGAATTATGCTCGCCTCATAAAAGGAGTTTGGAAGTCTTCCTTCCTCTTGAAATTTTTGAAGTAGCTTGAGGAGGAGAGAAGTTAGTTCTTCTTAGAATTTTTGGTAGAATTCACTTGTGAAGCCATCAGGCCCAGGACTTTTCTTTCTTGGGAGTTTTTTGATAACTGTTTCGATCTTATTTGTTGTAATTGGTCTGTGTAGGTGTTCTGATTCTTCAAGATTGATTTTTGAAAGATTATATGATTCTAGAAATTTGTCCATTTCACCTAGGTTTTTTAATTTTTTGGCATAGAGTTCTTCATAGTATTTTCTTACAATACTTTGTATTTCTGTGTTGTCAGTTGTTATTTCTCCACTCCCATTTCTAATTTTATTTATTTGAGTCTTCTCTCTTTTTTTCTTGGTGAGTCTAGCTAAAGGTTCATCAATCTTGTTTACCTTTTCAAAGAACCAGCTCCTGGTTTCATTGATCCTCTGTATTGTTTCCTTAGCCTCTATGTCATTTATTTCTGCTTTAATCTTTATTATTTCCTTCCTTCTACTGGTCCTGGGCTTTATTTGCTGTTGTTTTTCTAGTTCTTTTAGATGCAGGGTCAAGTTGCTTATTTGAGCTTTTTCTAGCTTCTTTTGGTATGCCTGTAGTGCAATGAACTTCCCTCTCAGTACTGTTTTTGCTGTGTCCCATAAATTTTGAGTTGATGTATGCTCATTATCATTTGTTTCTAGAAACTTTTTTATTTCTTCTTTGATCTCATTGTTAATACATTGATTATTTAATAACATGCTATTTATTTTCCAAGTGTTTGAGTATTTTTCAGTTTTTCTTTTGTGGTTAATTTCTAGTCTCATGGCACTGTGATCAGAGAATGCTTGATATGATTTCAATCTTCTTAAATTTGCTGAGACTATTTTTGTTTTCTAACATGTGGTCTATCCTAGAAAATGTGCCATGAGCGCTTGAGAAGAATGTATATTCTACTACTTTAGGGTGAAAAGTTCTGAAGATATCTAATAAATTGAGTTGATCTAGTGTATCCTTTAAGTCTGCTGTTTCTTTGTTAATTTTATTTCTTGAGGATCTATCCAGTGATGTTAGTGGGGTATTGAAATCTCCTATTATTATAGTATTGCTGTTAATCTTGCTTCTTACATCCATCAAAGTCTGCTTTATGTACGTTGGGGCTATTATATTTGGTGAGTGAATATTTATAATAGTTATATCTCCCTGTTGAATTGTTTCCATTAACATTATGTAATGTCCTTCTTTATCTCTTACCACAGCCTTTGTTTTAAAGTTCATTTTGTCAGATATAAGTATTGCTACCCCTGCTTTTTTTCATTTCCATTTGCATGAAATATTTTTTTCCATCCTTTTACCTTCAGTCTATATGCATCTTTTGTTTTAAGGTGTGTCTCTTGTAAACAGCATATGTATGGGTCCTGTTTCTTTATCCATGGAGCTACCCTTTGCCTTTTGATTGGATCATTTAATCCATTTACATTTAAGGTTATTATTTATATTTAGTTGTTTATTGCCATTTTATTCTTTAAAGTGTATTCTTCTTTTGCTATATTCTTTTCCCCTTTTGACTGTTCACAACAGGCCCCTTAGCATCTCTTGCAGAATTGGTTTGGTTTTAATGAATTCCTTGACGCTTTCTTTGTCTGGAAGCTCTTTATTTCTATTTCAATTTTAAACATTAGCCTTGCTGGATAGAGTAGTCTTGGTTGTAGGTTCTTGTTCTGCATTACTTAGAATATATCATGCCATTCCCTTCTGGCGTCAAGTGTTTCTGTTGAGAAGTCCGATGTCATCCTTATCGGGGCTCCTTTGTAGATGATAGCCATTTTTCTCTAGCAGCTTTTAAAATTTTCTCTTTATCACTTAGCTTTGGTATTTTAACTATGATGTGTCTTGGTGTAGATTTTTTTGGGTTTCTCTTTAATGGAGTTCTCTGTGCTTCTTGAACGTGTGAAATGTTTTCCAACCTTAATTTAGAAAAGTTTTCAGCTATGATTTGATTGAAGAAAGTTTCTATTTCTTGTTCTTTCTCCTATTCTTCAGGAACCCCTATGATGCGATGTTATTTCTCTTCATGTTGTCACAGAGCTCCCTTAGAGTTTGCTCACATTTTTTGAGTCTCTTTTTTTTTTTTTCTGCTCTACCTCTGTGTCTTTGTTCATTTTGTCCTCTAACTCGCTGATTGGATCCTCAGCTTCAACCATCCTGCTTTTAATTTCTTCCATTGTGATCTTCAGTGCTGATACTGTATTTGTCATTTCTGTCTGATTATTTCAGTTTTTTTTATACTTGTTATCTTTTTATTTAGGTGTTTGTAATGACTATTCATTGTTTCTCTAATCTCTTTGAATATCCTAACTATCATTATTTTAAACTCTGCACCTGGCAATTTGGTTATATCTGGTTCATTCAGGTCCTTCTCTGGGGATTTCTCTTGAATCATTGGGTTGCATTTCCCTGCCTGCCCATTTTGTCTGTGTATGAGAAGGCTGTGGCCACTTGAGTCCAATGGGTGTTGCCTTTGTGTTCCCGAGGTGTGGTCTGTCTGCAGGCCTGCCACCCCCTCTGCTGTCTACGGCAGTTGGGTATGGGCGTTGCCAGCACCAGCCCACTGGGGCTGTTGTGATGATTTCTACCTCTCCTCCGTATGAGTGGCTGTGTTCTGTTGCCCGGCTATACAAGCCTCAGCCTGCCTGGGCTTTCGCCTCTCCCCCACAGGTGGGGTTACACACTGCACTCAGGCCACAAGCCTCAGCACCAAGGGTAGAGGTGAGCATCTTTGCTCAGCTGTGGACCCAGCCTGTTCCCGGGCTTCCACCCAGCCCCCATGGTCAGAGCCTGCTCGCCACAGTTTCTCAGGGCAGGCGGGACTGCTGGTATGCTCAACCACGAGCCTCCACCTGTCCCTGGCCCTAGCCCCACCCCAGCGGTCAGGGCCTGCTCGCACAGGGTCGCAGAGCAGATCTCTGTCTGTTCCTGGCCTCCTGCTTTTCCCCTGCAGGTGGGGCTGCATGCAGGCCGCAGCTGCTGGACTGCTTTTGCGCGTCCCCTTCACCCCTGCTGGGCTAGACCAAGCTCACACCGGCTGGGCGTCCGCCCCCACTGACAGAACCGCGTTTCAGCGTCCCACCAGCACCATCCCTCCAGCAAGCCCCCAGTAGTGTGGGTAGGGGCACTGCAGCTCAGACCCTAACACTCCATACTATAGTCCTGGAAGCTCCCTCCATCTAAGCAGCTCTGCTCTAAGTGCGTGGGAGAGCTTGTTTGGCTGGTGTCCTGTCTCCCTTTGCTGGTATTGCTAGTTCCAGGGGAAATATTTGTTTTCGATTAGGGAAGTGACTTAGCGCAGGGGTTAGGGTGGCTGTCCCTCAGAGTGTTGTCCCTGTGCCTTCCAGTCCACACTCTCTTCCCGCTTCTCTGGTCCTCTCCTCTGTCCCCGTTCCTTGAAACCCCGGGTGAGTGGTTGTGAAAGAGGTTTTCTGTGCTGTCCCTTTAAGAAGAATCCTGGGTCCGCGAAAACTGTCTCTTTCTCACAAACAGTATCCTCACTTGTTTCACAGCTCAATACTGTCCAAATGCCTCTTCTAGGCTCTGGGGCTGCAGTCTGGGGCTTTGTTCCTGGGACCCAGGTCCCTCCTTCTCTGCCAAACTCTCCTCCCACCATGTGAGTCTCTCCGGGCTGCTGTTCGCTACAGGGAGCTGGGCAGCCCTCTCCGCGTTTTTGCTTTTCCTACCAGTCTCAATGTGGCTTCTTCAGTGTTCCTTGGTTGAAGAGTCCACTTAGTTTAGTTCAAAGTTGGTTTATTCAGATGATGGTTCTTAAAATTAAGGTATAATCCACTTTGGTTCTGGGAGTTGGAAGTTGGTATGTCCGCCTACTCCATCACCATCTTGCTGTCCCCTCAATTTTTTTTATGGCAAGTGTTTTGGTATCTTGTTTGAGAGATCTTCCTGATCCAGAATTCATAAAGATATTCTTCTATAGTATATGCTAGAATTTTTATTGATTTGCTTTTTCCATTGGTTCACCTGGAAATGATTTCTGTATATATTGCACTATAAAAATTTATTGATCAATTTTTAAAGGATTTTTCTATTTTTTATGAAGCTGAGCTTCTGCACCCTTGGTTTCACATATCCTAAATTTGAGGTTGGTTAAGGTGGCAAGTCTACCAAATACCTAGATAGAGCAGTGATCTACCAGGTCTTTAAAGTGTCAAGAGAATTTAAATGCATAATACAATTTATACAAGCAATATTCACATACATACAAAAACAAGTGATAATCATTTTTCAATAATAGAAAAAGGTGTCATTTTATAAGGAGATAGAAAGACATGATAGTGAAAGTGAGAATGCTTTAGGAGAAGACAGAAGACAGGAAATATGAAGGACTGCTTACTGACAGAGAAGTCAGGGTCTGGCATTTGCTAGGTGCAGTGGACACCCATGGCTTTTCCTGAGCAGAACAAGAAGCCTCTCTTAAAAGCCTCACCGGAATGTTTGCCTCCTGAGATCAGGGCCTCATTGGTCCCATTCACTGCTCTGTATTCTCCACATTTGGCACAGTGCCTCGCATCACACAAACACTCAATCAATAGCTTTTGAATGAATGAATGAATGAATGAATGAAATGCTTCCTCTAATATCATGGTTCAATTAGAGCTATCATTTTTTTGTAGACCACCAACACAGCCTTAATAATAATAATAATAGCTTTCGTAGTAAATTTACTACATGGTAGAAAAGATGTTAAATGACTGACATTTATCATATCATTTATTCCCTGAAACCACTTCACAAGGTTTTCAAGGTTCCAAGCTGAACCAGTAATGATAACAGCTAATGATTATTGATTGTTTACCTTATTGCGGGTACCACATAAAATTATTTACATGGTATATATCCCATTTAATCTTCATATAAAACTGAAGTAGATATCATTATTATCCTCACTTTAAAGATAAGGAAAATGAGTTAAAGGAACTTAAGTAACCTGTCCAAGGTCATACAGCTCGTAGGCAGGGGAGTCAGTGTTTGAACCTCTCACCCCCTGTGCTATCTGCCTTTTCTAAGATCCTCGATCCCTTGTTTCAGAAAAATATAACCTCAATACGCGAGGCCAGTTAGAGCCCTTCTCTGGAACTTTTGAACTTAAGACTATTCCTTTCTGGTTGGGGACATTGTGAGTCTGTGAACCAATGACAGCCATATCCTTCACAGGATGGCAGATCCCATCTGCAGTAGAAGAGAGTGAAGCAGGCTGGCAGAGGAAAGCAGACAGACAGAAAGAGTGAGAGTCCTGGTGGCTCTCTCTCCCTCCAGCTCTTCCTTTTGTTATGAGACCTTTCCAATAAATCATGCCCTTCCACTCCTTTGTAGTCTACCTAAACTAGTTCAATCCATGTTCTTGTACTGGCCACCAGAATTATCTTAGCTAATACAGAAGGCTGCAGTGCTCTCCCAAAGCCCCCAAGCCCTTTGGAGTTTATCACAAACTGTATGTCCTGACTTCACATTTGGTGTATAAATGAAGATGGTGACCTTTATGAAAGTACCCTTTGGGTTTATAAATAAGTAAGTCTGATTTTGTTTTGTCAGATGCTGCAACATCGTGTGCACCTCTTTCCAGTGAAGGGGTTGGCCTGATACATACACTTCTAAAGTAAGTATTTTTTTTCTATCTACTGATCTAATATGTCAACATGTATACTCCTTGCAATAGCTCTTCTGGGCAAAATTATCATGAGTCCTGGACTCCCACAAATAGATATATGGTTATCTTTCTTCACTGAGTTTTGAGACTTCTTTACTTGCATTATAGCTCTCTGAGTCTCCGTCACCTTATCTACAAAATGAAGGAATGAACTTTAGGACCATTAGTGTCCTTTCCAACTCTGAGCTTAGTCATTGAAACCACATCTAATAGTAACTGAGAGGTATTGGCGGTCACTTGCTTCATTGGTCTTAGTGTTGACTTGGATGAGATAACACCTGTCATTTTATGGTGTGAAACTGTCTTTCTTAATTCACCCCTTCAATATCTATTATCTCATTACCCCACCCCTTGCTTACCATCACCAGTGTTCTGCAGGATAAAACACTGGCCTTTCGAATGCTCCTCAATAAAGGATTCATTGATCTAAAATTATATGTTCTATCCTATTCGGGGATTCACGATGCACACTAGTAATTGAAAGGCTATGGAGCCTGACCAGGCAGTGGTGCAGTGGATAGATCATCAGACTGGGATGTGGAGGACCCAGGTTCGAGACCCTGAGGTTGCCAGCTTGAGCGCGGGCTCATCTGGCTTGAGCAAGGGGTTACTCGGTCTGCTGGAGGCCCGCGGTCAAGGCACATATGAGAAAGCAATCAATGAACAACTAAGGTGTCACAATGAAAAACTGATGATTGATGCTTCTCATCTTTCTCCGTTCTTGTCTGTCTGTCCCTATCTATCCCTCTCTCTGACTTTCTCTCTGTCCTTGTAAAAGAAAGAAAGAGAAAGAAAGAAAGAAAGAAAGAAAGAAAGAAAGAAAGAAAGAAAGAAAGAAAGAAAGAAGGAAAAAAAGAAAGAAGGAAAGAAAAGAAGGGCTATGGAAAGTTTTCTAAAGAAATCTATGTAACTTTAAGATTTTCTAATCTTAGTTGGTCACAAAACTCTCTTTTTATAAAAATGCACATTGAGATCCCATTTGGGAACTGTTGATTAAAACCTTCCCTCTAGATCTTTACAGTAGAGTAGATGTCATGACTTAGTGTAGGTGTATTTGAAATATAATTGTTCAGCAGATAAAATATAATATGCTCACTTTGTTAAAGATGGTGCTGCCCACATGGAAGCCCGTCACCCAGGTGATATTATTTGCCCTTATGCTTGTGATGGCTGTGGGGGAAAAGTTGTAATGTAAGCAGGCCGGGTCGTTATAGCTTAAGGCTTTGTTTTAAGAGTAAGTCTTCTCCGCACCCTTGACTGATTGGATGATGTAGGGTGGTGATGTAGGGAGGAATCCCATTATGCCTCAGATGGGTGACTTTGTATCAGAGACTTCCTTGTTTGTATAATTGGATTAAAGGTTTTGAGTCTGCTATAAAGTGGGAGAGAACAGTAGCTTGATCTCTCTCTCGGTTCCTGGGTTCCTGAGATTAGTATCAGAGAGGAGAGCAGAGTAAGGCCACGTGGAGGAGGGGAAGAATCCAAGATGGTGGAGTGCTGAGTGAGAAGCCAGTTTGTTAAGAGTTTGTGCAGGAGGAGATGGGAAACATAGGTGAATAAGTCTGGTGAGCTAGAAACCTTTGATTCTAGGAAACTCGGATAAGTCAGTAGCTTTGTGAGCACTGAATGTGTGGGTTTTGGAGCCCAGTGTGTGTTTTTGCTTGCCCGCCGGGTGCAAGCTAGAACTAAAGCTGATGGCTCACCAGTTCTTGACTCCATTGTTTCATTACCGACTGTTCGAATCTAATGTGAACCTGCACGGGTCAGGCGACTGTGATGGCGGCCTCGGCTACTGGCTTTACATTTGGCATAGTCTGTGGCAGGATTCGATACAGATCAGTATGGAGCCACCACCACCTTTGAGTGGTGGAGTAGAGGACCGGTTGCTGTTTTGGTTTCCCATAGCTTTCATCTGGGGAACTGTAGGATGGCTAACTTTTACAGCCATATGTGAGGAAACTGAGAGCTCTATAAAAGAGGCTGCCCAGGACCTGCAAACCAAGCAGTGGAAGGAGCTGGAGGAAACGTGGGAGAAAGAGATGCCGACCCTGAAGTTGGAGAAAGCGCTGGAGGAGGAGGCTGACCAGGTTTGCGAGATTCGCTTGGAAATGGAGGAGCCACTGGAGAAGGAATCACAGGTTCGTGAGTTGCAGATTGCCCTAGATGTTGTGGAAAGCCAGCAGCGGCAGGAGGCCGGGGCTGAAGCAAAGGCTGGGGCTGAGGCTGAGGCTGGGGCTGTAAGGCCCATGGAGCAGAAGGCAGCGGCAGCCCGGGGCTCGAGCCCGGTGTTGGAAGCTGATGTTTCCAGTTCCTTTTTGGAGGATGAGGAGAATCCAGCTGGAGTTGCAATCCGCAGTCTCCAGAAGATGAGAGCCCAGCTGAAACGGCAGGGAGTGCCTGCCAAGCTGCTGGTAGGTCTGCGATTTTGGGACATAGGGGTGGATGCCATCATGCTCCCCAGAGCAGAGATGGAAATGCTGACTGCCATTGCCACATGCTTTTCTTTAGGACAGTGTGAGACTTGCCATGATGGCAGGAATGAGGGGGGAGGCTAAAGCCCTATGTGGGTGGACTGATTTCCTGGACTATGACCGGATGGGCACAAACTCCTTTGTTGAATGGATTTACAAATTTTGGACAATGTGAAATACCCTGATGGGGGTGGGGATGGCTTTGCTGGAGGCCCTCCTGCCCCGGGAAGCTTTTCCCATGGCTCGAGAAAAGGCCAAGGACATTTTGCGCTTTCGGCAAAGTGCTCAGAGACTGGTGAAATGTATCTTTGTAATTGTTGAAACTGTATGATTTGTGCTGTTGCTGTAATTTGTGTAATGTGCCTAATTTTCTTGTACAGGGATGCCAGTGGTGTAAATTGTGGGTAGTAAAGTGAGCATAGGGGTGGATTGTTCGGCAGATAAAATATAATATGCTCACTTTGTTAAAGATGGTGCTGCCCACATGGAAACCCGTCACCCAGGTGATATTATTTGTCCTTATGCTTGTGATGGCTGTGGGGGAAAAGTTGTAATGTAAGCAGGCCGGGTCATTATAGCTTAAGGCTTTGTTTTAAGAGTAAGTCTTCTCTACACCCTTGACTGATTGGATGATGTAGGGTGGTGATGTAGGGAGGAATCCCATTATGCCTCAGATGGGTGACTTTGTATCAGAGACTTCCTTGTTTGTATAATTGGATTAAAGGTTTTGAGTCTGCTATAAAGTGGGAGAGAACAGTAGCTTGATCTCTCTCTCGGTTCCTGGGTTCCTGAGATTAGTATCAGAGAGGAGAGCAGCGTAAGGCCACGTGGAGGAGGGGAAGAATCCAAGATGGTGGAGTGCTGAGTGAGAAGCCAGTTTGTTAAGAGTTTGTGCAGGAGGAGATGGGAAACATAGGTGAATAAGTCTGGTGAGCTAGAAACCTTTGATTCTAGGAAACTCGGATAAGTCAGTAGCTTTGTGAGCACTGAATGTGTGGGTTTTGGAGCCCAGTGTGTGTTTTTGCTTGCCCGCCGGGTGCAAGCTAGAACTAAAGCTGATGGCTCACCAGTTCTTGGCTCCATTGTTTCATTACCAACTGTTCGAATCTAATGTGAACCTGCACGGGTCAGGCGGCTGTGATTGTGGCTGCGACTACTGGCTTTACAATAATGATATTATCTTTATTGTCCTGCTTCCTGGGTGTAGCTTTTTGTGAACTGAAAAGTGATTGCTTGGAGATTATGATTTGGTTTTATTTCTAGATGGCATCATATTACTCCTTTTTCTGAACTCTCAATGACTATTAAGATTCTCTTTAGCTGACCAGAAGAGGGAAGCAGAGGACCTGGGATGGCACCTGAGGCCCCTGTCTCCACTTGGGAACAAACCTGAGTGAGATATGCAGCAACAGCCTGGGAACTTGCCTCGGCTGCTGTTCATTCCCATTCAGAGTGAGTCATTCACATTTCAACAACACCGTCCGCAGAAAGTGAGGGTCCATTGCTGGAGACCATCTCACACCACTGTGTGTTTACCAGCTTCCAGAGGAAACAGGCTTCCTTCAAGTTGGGGAACATCAGGAGATCTAGTGGGAAACTGATGGAGACAGCAGAAAACCAAGAGGCACAGCCAGTAAAGGAGCAGACCCTGAAGTCACAGCAACAGGTCTCAAGAGCGGAGGCCTCTTCACAGTTGTATTTGCTCCCTGTGATACCTGAGCAGCCGCTGTTCAGCTGGGCTTGGAGCAGAGCCGTCACCTACCAAGGCATTAGCCACAGTGCTCATAAAATGGCAGGTCTATAATCACCTATGTTGCTTGGTTTGTGTAAGGCCAGGAGCCGCCATCGTGGCCATTCACATGCAGGTTCCCATTGGATTCAGGCTGACGGTGAAGAAATGGCAGAGTCGGAGGATGGTAGTGAAAGATTGCCGGGTGCCGCCGATGAACGAACGAAGAGCCGAAACAGCCAAATGAGCAAAAGTCAGGCTTTATTGGGAGAACTCCGGGTGAGTTCACTGACCCTCGGATGTGAGTCTGTGAAGGCGCGCCTGGGGAGGGTTTCTGGGTTTTTTATATCTGCAGAGGGGGGAGGATGGTAACGGTTGACCCGTTTGGTGGGGCGTGCAGTTCATGGAACAGCCTTGGGGACAGACAGTTTCGAGAATTTGGGCGTGTGTGGTTTGAGCAAGATTAACAACTGCCAGACGGTTTGAGTAAGATTAACAACTGCCGGACAGCTCAGGGCAAGGGAGGGTTTCACTACCCAACCCAGAGGCAACTACTGGACAGTAGGCCATTCTGTTTATTGGTGTCTCACCAATACAGGCAAGCCACAAGAGAAGACAAGGGAGAAGCAGAAAACCAGCTTTTCCCATGGAGGTCAAGGGATCAGGGAGGCCCCTGCAATGGCAATAGCAGGAACCGAGAGAGCTCAAGCTACTGGTCTCTCCCATTTTATAGCATAGATAATCCAAACCTTTACTCCAATTATACAAACAAGGAAATCTCTGTATAATGGGATTCCTCAGGAGAGTGCACCACCCTACATTATCCAATCAGTCAAGGGTGTGGGGAAAAGCTTACTCTTAAAGCCAAGCCTTAGGTCATAACAACCTGGCCTGCTTACATTATAGCCTTTCCCCCACACCCATCCCAAGCACAAGGGCAAATAATATCACCTGGGTGACGGGCTTCCATGTGGGCATGGGCAGCGCCATCTTTAACAAAGTGAGCATATTATATTTTATCTGCCCAACAGTTTGCGTGACATGATATTCTTTTGGGGTAGTATCAGGCTTGGGCCTAAGGTTCTGAACACCAGATACACACTCTTGCCAGAGCTATGTCATTGCTCATGGAGTTTACAAGAGAGACATCATGCTCAGAGGCTAGGGCCAAACAACTGCACGCATTTTATTTTGTATGATATTTTGCCCTCAAACACTATCCTAACTCATTAAGAGGCTAGGAGTAACCACTGAAGGATTCTTTTTCTTACTCTAACGGCAAAACTCAGCATTATAGGTAGAGCAGGTAACCTCCTTGACACCTTTTCTCCTAAGTTATACCTCTTTCTTGGGCTTCTATTGTCCGGTAGTTGCCTCTGGGTTGGGTAGTGAAACCCTCCCTGGCCCTGAGCTTTCTGATAACTGTTAATCTTGCTCAAACCGCACACGCCCAAATTCTTGGAACTGTCTGTCCCCAAGGCCGTTCCAAGAACTGCACGGCTCACCAAACCGGTCGATCGCCTCACCAAACCGGTCGATCGTTACCATCCTCCCCCCTCTGCAGATATAAAAATCCCAAAAACCCTCCCTGGGCGCGCCTTCACAGACTCACATCCGAGGGTCAGTGAACTCTCCTGGAGCTCCCAATAAAGCCTGATTTCGCTTATTCGGCTGTTTGGTTCTTCGCTTATTCGTTCATTGGCGGCACGTTAGGGTTTTCCATCTTTCATTTGTTGCCGATACCCAGGAGAGGGGTTTTTGTGACCCACCTCAGCCTTCTGGCTGGGGCAGGAGTCTCCCCTCTCTCCCCCTTGCCTCGTGCCGCCCGTCGTTTCGGATTCTGGGTTCCCTATGACCTTGATCGCCAATTGTGAGTAAACTGGTTTCTCTTTCGCTTTCTCTGGTCCTGCGTCTCCACCGGGGTTTCTCGTCCTAGACTCGGCCGAGCCGAGAACCCCTCCATCCGCCGACTCCTGGAGTCTTTATAGGGGTTCAATCGGAAGGGACGCCTTTCGGCTGCTCTCCTATCTCTGTCCTGAGACCTCTCATTTAGGTCTCCTGTCGGGAGACGGGTATCTGGAAGGGACGCCTCTCTTATACTCTCTCTCTCCTCCAACGCCTAGGACCAAAAGGCCGGCCAAATTATGGGGAACTCTGAATCCAAAATAGACCCAAAAACACCTCTAGGGTGTCTCCTATGAAATTTTTCCAAATTGGGGTACACTCAAACCCTCCGTCGGAAGAAACTCATTTTTCTGTCACGGGTCGCATGGCCTCAATATAACCTGGACAATAGGTCCCACTGGCCTCCAATGGGCACTTTTGATTTTAACGTCCTCCAAGACCTGGACAATTTCTGCCGCCGGACAGGAAAAGATTCTGAGGTCCCTTATGTTCAGGCTTTCTGGTACCTTCGTTCCCGCCCCAACCTTTGCTCCCAATATTCTACCCACCAAATTTTTCTAGCCCTGACTTCTCCTCCTCCCAAAACTTCCTCCCAGGAACCCCCTCCTTACTCTCAACCTGATGACCTTCCCGACCACCTATCTCCCCCTCCGGCTCTCCCCCGCGAAAACCTCCCAGACCCAGGCCAGGTTCTGGCTCCTTCCGCCCCTCTGGTTCCTTCTGCCCCACCTCCTGCAGACTCCCTAACCTCTCCCGTCGCAGCCCATACCAGGTCACACAGTTCCCAGTCGTCATCCGCTGTCCTTGCCCCGCTCCGCGAGGTAGCTGGGGCGGAGGGGCTGGTCCGGGTACATGTTCCCTTTTCTCTCCACGACCTCTCACAGATCAAGAAATGGCTAGGATCCTTCTCAGCCGACCCCTCCACCTACATTAAGGAATTCCGTTACCTGACTCAGACGTATGACCTGATCTGGCATGACATTAAGGTCATTTGTACCTTCACCCTCACCCCCGAGGAGCATGAACGCATCCTCACTGCCGCTCGGCAGCAGGCAGACAGAGACCACTTAGTAAACAACCAAACTCCTCTCGGCACAGAGGCAGTCCCTGGGGAAGACCCTAACTGGAATTATCAACCTGGCCAAGGGTCTAACATCCCCCGCAGGAACCTTATGCTTCAATACTTAATCAGGGGCATGGATGCAGTTTCCAACAAGGTTGTTAACTATGACAAACTAAGGGAAATTACTTAACTCCCCGAAGAAAACCCTGCCCTTTTCCTTAACCGCCTCCAGGAAGCTTTAGTACGATATACCCGCCTAGACCCAGGGTCACGCAACGGGGCCACAGTTCTAGCCTCCCACTTCATCTCTTAGTCAGCCCCAGATATCAGAAAAAAACTAAAAAGAGCTGAAGAGGGCCCTGAGACCCCCATCCAAGACCTGGTAAAAATGGCCTTTAAGGTCTTCAACGCCCCGGAGGAAATGGCTGAAGCCGCCCGCCTTGAACCGCTACAGCAAAAGGTAAACCTCCAAACCCAAGCCCTGGTAGCGGCCCTTCAGCCGGTAGGGGAACTGGCAAAAAAGCCAACCTCCAAAGGAGGGCAGCGCACACCACCGGGTGCCTGCTTTAAATGCGGCAAAGAGGGCCACTGGGCCAAGGCCTGCCCGCAACCGAGGCCCCCTACCAAGCCTTGCCCACAATGCAAACTCATGGGCCACTGGAAGTCGGACTGCCCGATCCTGGCTCAGCCTCCGGCACCTCAATGCCGGGGAACTGAGAACCAGGCATTTCCAGTCTTAGAACTGCTGGGCTTAATGGACGATTGAGGAGGCCCTGGCTCTTCGACTCCAGTTACCCTCACCAAGCCCAGGGCTATGCTCCAGGTAGCGGGCAAGTCTGTTTCCTTTTTAATAAACATGGGGGCTACCTACTCTGTCCTTCCCTCTCATTCGGGCCTTACAGTTCCTTCCCAGGTCTCAGTCATGGGAATCGACGGATCACCCTCGACCCCACGGCAGATGACCCTCCTTAATTGCCTATTTGAGGGTCACCCATTCTCACACTCCTTCCTAGTTATACCCTCCTGCCCAGTTCCCCTCCTGGGGAGAGACATTTTGTCCAAACTCTGGGCAAGTATTTCTTTTTCCCCCAAGCAGTTCTTTTTACTAGCATTAGTGCCAGGTCCCGATCCTGAGCCGGACTCGGACCGCAGGGTCCAGCTTTTACCCGGGGTAAACCCTGAGGTCTGGGATACGGGCACCCCCACTGTAGCCTCACACCACACTCCTGTCTTAATCAAACTTAAGGTCCCATCTTCTTTTCCCAACCGCCCACAGTTTCCTATCTCACACGCCCATAGGATGGGACTCTTGCCCATCATCACCAAACTTAAGACACAAGGCTTACTAATTCCCACCAACTCGCCTTGTAACACTCCAATCCTTCCTGTTAAAAAGACTTAAGGATATACCGCCTTGTACAAGATCTCCGCATCATCAATTCAGCGGTTGTCCCCATATCCCCAATAGTCCCTAACCCATACACCCTTCTCTCACACATTCCCCCTAATACCACCCACTTCTCAGTCCTTGACCTCAAGGATGCTTTCTTCGCCATACCTCTCCACCCGGATTCCTACTTTCTCTTTGCTTTCACCTGGGAGGACCCGGTCTCCAATACCTCCCAACAACTGACCTGGACGGTCCTCCCCCAGGGATTCCGGGTCAGCCCTCATCTATTCGGGCAGGCACTGGCAACAGACCTACTTGCCTGCAATATAACTCCCTCCACCCTTCTACAATACGTAGATGACCTCTTAGTCTGCTTCCCAAGCAAGGCCAAATGCCTCAAAGCTACCACCCTCTTATTGAATTTCCTTTACAATAGGGGGTATCGGGTATCTGCCAAGAAGGCACAAATAGCCACCCCATCTGTCACTTACCTTGGCCTCTTGGTCACCCCGACCCACTGAGCCATCACTATCGACAGGTTGCAGGCTCTTCGGGGCCTACATCCCCCCCCACCTCGGCAGCTGAAATCCAGTCATTCCTAGGGCTAGTAGGTTTCTTTCGCACTGGGTCCCAAATTTTGCCCTTTTAGCCAAACCTCTCTACCTAGCAGCCAAGGAGGCGCCCGAGGGACCTCTGACCTCCCCCGAGACTGTCCGCAGGGCCTTCTCAGCTCTTCTAGGGGCCCTCTGCTCGGTCTCGGCCCTGGCTTTACCTAACCCCTCACACCCTTTTGTCCTCTATACTGAAGAAAGACAACACTTAGCTCTAGGAGTTCTGGCCCAGCCGGCGGGTCCAACTCTAGTCCCAGTAGCCTATCTCTCCAGACAGATCCCACCACCCGTGGATAGCAACCCTGCCTATGAGCTCTCGCAGCCGCCGCTGATCTCACCACCGAGGCTCTGAAAATTAATCTCCAACAGCCACTACAGGTTTTTTCCCCCCATCGCCTCACAGACCTCCTCTCACATCAGACTTTGACTCACCTTGGGCCTTCTCGACTCCAGCTGTACCACCTCCTCTTCATAGAAAACCCCTCCATCACTCTCTCTAATTGCAACTCTCTTAACCCAGCCACCCTCCTTCCCGTCTCTGACGCACCTCCCTCTACCCACTCTTGCATCGAAGTTTTAGAACATTCTAAATCTCCCCACTCTGACCTTGCGGCTCATCCGTTGCCTAAGGCCCAACATACCCTTTACATTGATGGCAGTTCAATCTCTGAACCTCCCGGGCCCCGGCGAGCTGCCTATACCATCGTTTCTGACACCCAGGTCATCGAGGCAAACAGCCTTTCCCTGGGAACTACCTCCCAACAGGCTGAACTGGTTGCCCTAACCCGGGCCCTCATCTGGGCAAAGGATAAGGCAGTTAACATATACACTAATTCTAAATATGCCTTTCTTATTGCCCACTCTTACTGTATGATCTGGAAGGAACGAGGCTTCCTCACGACTAAGGGAACACCTGTTCTAAATGGCAAGCTCATTTCCAAACTTATACAGGCCATCCAACTCCCTTCACAAATAGCCATCATACATTATAAGGGCCACCAGACCTCCAATTCCCCCATAGCTAAGGGAAATGCCTTTGCTGATAAAACAGCACGTTCCACGGCACGCACACACCCAACCTCTACTATCTGCTTTCTCTCAAAAACATACAACCCCCAATACTCCTCCACAGAGCAAAATCTTTTTCAATCTTCCCCTGAGGTCCAGATCAAGGATGGATGGGCTTTCAAAAATGACCTCCTCATCCTCCCACAGTCTCAGAGATACCAAATAATCGCTGACATTCACAAATCCTTACACATTGGACCTAAAGCCCTTTATCATTTTCTATCTCCTCTATTCCACCACGACCATCTCCAGCAAACCATCCAAGATGTTCATTCCTCTTGCTCCACCTGTTCCAGGACAAACAGCCAAGGGGCCTGCCACGTCCGTCGCCCACTCCACCAAATGTGGGGCCACCTGCCTGGGCAGGATTGGCAGGTCGACTTTACCCACATACCCAGACAAAAAAACCTTAAATACCTTCTAACTATGGTGGATACTTTTTCAGGATGGATCAAGGCTTTCCCTATGATCTCTGAAACCGCGGGGACGGTAGCTGACCACCTAATCCGAGACATCATCCCTTGCTTCGGTTTGCCCTTTTCCATCCAGTCGGACAACGGACCTGCCTTCATCTCCAAAATCACTGAGGCTGTCTCCACTTCCCTTGGTATACAGTAGAAGCTGCACACAGCCTACCATCCTCAATCATCTGGTAAGGTAGAAAGAGCCAATAGGCTCATCAAAGACCATCTGACCAAACTCAGTCTGGAGCTCCGTCAGTCTTAGCCTACCCTTCTCCCCCTGGCTCTGACCCGTCTAAGAGCCACCCCCAGGGGGCCTTCCCAACTTAGCCCCTTTGAACTCCTCTACGGCTGACCTTTCCTCCTGTCAACTCCGTCTTCTCCACACCCACCCCATCTAGCTTCATACCTGCCCTACCTCTCTCTCCTCCGTTCTCTTCTTAGGGAACACGCCAACTCAGCCCTTCCTAAACCTAGCCCTGGGGCTGGGCCAACAGAGCGGGTCACCTCAGGGGACCGGGTCTTTATAAAGACCCTTTCCCAAAACCTCTCACCCCCAAGTGAGAAGGACCCTACACGGTAGTCCTGACTACCCAGTCCGCAGTTAAAGTTCTAGGAATCTCTGCATGGGTCCACCTTTCCAGAGTAAAAAGGGATCCAGCACAAATGTACTCTTGCACACCTTTAGATCCCACTAAACTTAAAATTCACAAACACTGACTCTGTATTCAGCAATATGGTCCTCTGTCTCCTTTTCCTCATTCTACAAACCTCCTTCTCTCCAGTCTCAGTTACTTTTACACCCTCACTTTTAGAATCCTCTGCAGAACCGGCTAAGGACCCTCACGAGCCAGATGGTGCATGAGATACTACTGCTACACCAATACCAACCCCTTGGAACCCGAGACCCTGACTATAACAACACAATCCCTTACCCCTAACGATGCCCCCGTACAGCAGGAAATAGTCAGACAAGACCACGTCACCCCACTCCCTATACCAAAGAGTCAGGAATGTCCGGTAGTTGCCTCTGGGTTGGGTAGTGAAACCCTCCCTGGCCCTGAGCTTTCTGATAACTGTTAATCTTGCTCAAACTGCACACGCCCAAATTCTTGGAACTGTCTGTCCCCAAGGCCGTTCCAGGAACTGCACACCTCACCAAACCAGTTGACCGTTACCATCCTCCCCGCTCTGCAGATATAAAAATCCCAAAAACCCTCCCTGGGCGCGCCTTCACAGACTCACATCCGAGGGTCAGTGAACTCGCCCGGAGCTCCCAATAAAGCCTGATTTCGCTTATTCGGCTGTTCGGTTCTTCGCTTATTCGTTCATTGGCGGCACGTTAGGGTCTTCCATCTTTCAGTTATACCTCTTTCTTGGGCTTCTATATTTTAACTTTCTGATAACAAGAAAAGATGGATGCAAGTATACTAAGAAAGGAGGGAGGAATGAGTTTCTCCTAAAGATCTGGAACAGATATGGTGTAAGCCACTGACTGCAGTCCTGCTTAGCACAGCAGAGGTACAAAAGGGAGATTCCCAAGACATGTACACTCAAGAGAATGATGTGACCAATACAATCCCTATGAGCTTGACTCATCTTCCCTTACTCTTCTTCTGCTCTCTTTCTTAGATGTGTAGGTGGGGAATGGCAGGGGACAAGGGAAGGAAAATGGAGTGGGGAACATACAGGTGGCCATTTTCTTACTCCTCTTTTTTCCTCTCTCACCTTACCCCTCTTCTCCTTCTATCCTACTTTAACGTGTCGGAGCCCCTAATAATAAGCCTGAGGGTCACTGTGCTGAAATGTCACCAGCAACGCTGTGTTCTCTTCCACTTTCTGCCTCTTGGTGGTTCTGTAACAATGAGAGAGGGGTCTGTTACTAGATGGCGTTACCTCTCTTCTTCCCGCACCTAGGGAACCCAGGAACATTGAACTCTGCCCTTTCCAGTGTTCCTTCTTGCCGTTAGCTTTCCAAGGGGATTCTGTGCAAGGCAAGCAGCAACAGCAAAGGAGAATCAATAGCTGAGCAGATGCCTATTAATTCTCAGTGCAGGGTTTTAGGAATTGAAATGTGTCTGCCCCAAAATCATATATTGAAGCCCTAAACCCAAGGTGGCTGTATTGAAAGACAGGACCTATAGGGAGGTAATTAAGGTTAAATGAGGTCATAAGAGTGGCACTCTAATCTGATAGTACTGGTGTCCTTATGAGTAAGAGACATGAGTGATCTGTGCACATGCACATGCATACACACAAGCATACACAGAAGAAAGGCTATGTGAATGGCCCAGTGGCTGGCTGTCCATGAGCCAGGAAGAGGTGCCAATCCTGATGGCACTTTGATCTTGGACTTTCTAGTCTTGGAACTGTGAGAAAATAAATTTCTGTTTTTAGGTCACCTGGCCGGTGGTATTTGCTATGGCAGCCTTAGCAAATACCACAATTACTCACTTGCTTTATCTCAATTGCACACACAATAATACCATTGCTACCCACAAATAATATGATTACTATAGTTAGTTATGTAATGTATTTTGTCTTTAGAGTGTATATACTACCAGAGATATGCAGTCAGATAGATTCCTATGTCTTAAGGTCATTTTGACTAGTTAGGGTTCTTTCCTTTTACTTTTTATTTTTAGGAGTTGCTGGTGATATATTTTTAAATTTTGGGTTTTTTTTTCATGATTATGTAAAATAGTACATGATTTTAAAGTCAAATCTAGAACACATGCTTCATTTATAGAATTCTAGCATTAGCATTCATATGCCCAATTTCAACTCTGTTTTTTCAGAAGATTTGGAATAAATTTGGGTGGACATATAGCAACCTTTGCCACAGTGGTAATTTGTGTTTTCTCTCCACTTACTTTTAATTTTTCTCTTTTTTGTGTCTGTTTTATAATTTACCATAATGTGTATAGTCATAGATTTAATTTTTATTCCACTGAGGACTTGGTGTGCTTTTTTTTTTTTTAAGTGAGAGGGGTGGAGGCAGAGAGAAAGACTCCCACATGTGCCCTGACCGAGGTCCACCTGGCAAGTCCCATCTGGGGCCGACACTCAGACCAGCAGAGCCACTAGCTGCAAGAGGGGAAGGGGGGAGGGAGAGGAAGAGAAGCAGATGGTCATTTTTCATGTGTTCCCTGACTGGGAGTCAAACCTGGGACTCTATCCATTGAGCCAACCGGCCAGGGCTGTGTGTTTTTTAATCTAAGAATTTACATTATTATCAATTCTGAAAATACCACAAGAATTTTCATATATTTTAGCTGTCATTTTCTTTCATCTTTTCTTTGAAATTATAACTAATTTCTCCTTCTCAGTCTATCTTTCCTGACTCTTAATTTCTTTGTCATTTATTCTAACCCTTTACACTTGGTATTACATTCTAGTTTTCTCGGATTTAATTTCTTGAATTGTGTTTAAATCTGCAATTTAATTTTTTCTCTGAATTTTAGTTTCAGTCTTTTTACCATCCTACCTCCTTTTATCACTTAATCATTTAAAAACACTTAATTTCATAGTTGTTTTTTAGATTGTGGATCCTAAGTTGGAGATGGTTTTGTCATACAGTAATTATTTTCTTGTAAGGTTATCTTTAGTGTGGGATCGTTTCCTCCTTTTGGCTTTGTTTGTGCTCTTGATCAGTGTTGGCAAGCTTCTCTTTCTCAAAAAAGCAAGATAGTAATTAGTTTAGTCTTTGCAGCCACATCCAGTCATCCAGTCTCTATCTCTTCTTATCAGAGGTGGACTTAACAGTGGGCACACCAGGTGCACACCCAGGTTCCGACTTCTGAAGGGCCCCACAAAACGCCAACTTGACACATTTTTCTAATGACACCAAGTTTGGTTTCCTATGTGCAAATTTAACATTAATAGTACATAATATTTTTTATTTATTTAAAAATATGGTTAACATGTATTTTTATTTTCCCTGTCTCTCTCTCTCTTTTTTCTAAGGGGCCCAATATTTTCTTCAGTGCCCAGGACCTCAACTGACCTTAATCCGCCTCTGCTTCTTATCCTTTTCCTCTCTTTCTCCTTCTCCTATCACCCTTTGAAAACACAAAAATTATTCTCAACACAAATCATACAGAAGCAAGTCATGGGTGAGAGTCCCAGGGGTTTTCTAGCCCCAAACCAGTTTTACATTTATTGTTTTCCCTGGGGATGCCTATTCCACCTGGGTAGTGAATATCTGGGCTTATGCAAAGTACAGCTCAAGGTTTTGGTTTCTGAAGGAAGGGTTTTTCTTTTTAGTCTAATCAGAGTGTTAAGCAAATTCAAATTTTCTTATCTCTTTTCTGGCCCAGGGAATGGACTATCTCTTGTTCCTAGCACACTGAGTGAAATTGTTCCTAGTCCATTCCTTGAGGTCCCAATTTTATATAAAAATCTTAGTCACAGCCTCCCACCTCATGCAGGCTCCAAACCATATATCCTAGATCTTAATGGACAAAAAATAAAAACAAAAAAATGTTTAAATGCTGAATTTTAGCCATTAGAGCGAATATTGGGATTTGATACCCCCACCCATATTCCACATGTTGTCACTACGTCAGCTTTTAATTCTGGCTCTAAGTTCCTTCACTGTTTATGTACCTAATTTTTTTTCTTGCTTAGGAGCCCAGCTATTATTTAAATTGTATGCATTATATATCATCTAACATTTCTCCATGATGAGTAGAGCAAGGGGTCCAAGTTAGCTCATTCTTCTAAGGTGCCAGAGTATCACTTAATCAGAATAAGTGTTGAATTTTATCAAAAGCCTTTATTCATCCATTGTGATTATAAAATAGGTCTTACTAACTGAAAAATACTCTATCATGTTATATTTCTTTTCTTGGATTTTAAGTTATTCCTGCACTTCTGAAATGAAGCTTTCTTGGTTGTGAAGCATGAGTCTTCTAATATACTGTGAATTCAATTCAGCAGGTGTACAATTCCAGATGCAGAAAGAAGATTGGTTTAAAGTTTAACATGCTTTTCTTTTTTCTTTCTCTTTCTCTCTCTCTCTCTCTCTCTTTTTTTTTTTTGTCAGATTTGGTAGCAGAATTATTTGAGTTCTATTTAAAAATTGGATTGCCTTCTATATTTATTTTGTATCTCATTTTTAAAAAAATCTTGATTAGATGCTTATACTTTTCCTCTAAAACAAGTAAACCTGGATTTTCAGATCAATTCTGCTCTCTTTTTATCTTTGCATTAGTTTATTTTGGTTGTTTATTGTTCTTTTCTTCTTTTTAAAGACCTTTTTATCCTTATTCTAAGTTCTTTTTTTTTTTTCTTTTTTACAGAGACAGAGAGAGAGTCAGAGAGAGGGATAGACAGGGATAGACAGACAGGAACAGAGAGAGATGAGAAGCATCAATCATCAGTTTTTTGTTTTTGATACCTTAGTTGTTCATTGATTGCTTTCTCATATGTGCCTTGACCACAGGCCTTCACCCTTTGCTCGTGCCAGTTACCTTGGGTCCAAGCTGGTGAGCTTTTGCTCAAACCAGATGAGCCCACGCTCAAGCTGGTGACCTTGGGGTCTCAAACCTGGGCCCTTCCACATCCCAGTCCGACACTCTATCCACTGTGCCACCACCTGGTCAGGCCTTATTCTAACTTCTTGAATTAACTCAACAATTCAATTAATTTCATTCTTTCTTCAATAATGAGGAATTCAGAGTTATTATTTTTGCATTCACCACCTCCAGTTCTCTGACTGTAAAGTGTAGGCTGTGTCCTTGCCAGAGTGTGCATTTCCTGGGTCTTTATATGGTCCAGTCTTCAGAGGGTCCGTCCAGTCTTCCTAACATTCGGAGCTCAGTTTAAGTGCCATCTGAGAGGCCTTCTCAACCACAAGTAGCACCATCCCCACACCGCTCACTCTCAGTCTCATCATTCTCTCTTATCACTCCCTGGTATTTTCAGTTTTATTCATGTACTTGCTTATTAGCTGTCTTCTTCCAATGTAGGGGTAGAAATATAAGCCCAACGAGAATAGACTTTATCTTTTCAGTGCTGTCTACCTTGCTCCTCAAACAATGTTGAGTACCTAGTAGTGATCAACAAATGTTTATTACATGAAAGCATGGAAAGTGTTCTCCATTGCATTATTTTTTTTTAATTCTTGATTGTAAGGTACTATTATTTTATTTATTTTTATTTTTTATTCATTTTACAGAGAAGACACAGAGTGAGAGAGAGAGAGAGAGAAAGAGAGAAAGGGAGGAGGAGCTGGAAGCATCAACTCCCATATGTGCCTTGACTGAACCAGTGCAGGGTTTTGAACTGGCGACCTCAGTGTTCCCAGGTCGACGCTTTATCCACTGCACCACCACAGGTCAGGCCATTGCATTATTTTTAAAATAACCTATATCGATACTTTTTATTTCATGTTGTCAGAATAGCTATGCAGAAGTTTGCCCTTCACTTCAAGTGGATGGTTTATTTGTTTGTTTAATTTTCAATTTTATTACTCTGTGATACAATAAAACAGCTCATATAAATTTTATGCTTGAAAACTTAGCATTCATCCTGGCTGCTTATCATAAGATTGCTTTTTGTAAATGTTCCACAGAAGCTGCAAGAGACAGCATTTTTGACTCTTTGTAAAAGAGGAATTCTATTTACAGTTGAGATTGTCTATGGTTTTGTCAATTCTTGTTTATTTTAGCTCTCAGAGTTTGAGATGTATGTTTAAGTCTCTCACAAATATTGTATTTCAAGCATTCTTTCTCTTATATTACTAACATACTTGTTACTGTCACAGAAAGGTTCCAGCTGTTAGATCCTTATTGTGGATTGTACCTTTATTTGGTATAAAATGTTTTTCTTTTACCTATTTCACCTTTTTGACATAAATTCTATTTGTCTGGACTAAGCCACCCCTTGTCCTCCAGCCCAGCTCTTTTCTGGTTTGTGTTTGTCTGAAGAAAGAAATCTGAGAACCTCTGATGAGTCCGTGAGCCCCTTTCAACTAAAGGGTAAAATGATACCCTGAAGACAAGTGAATTTAAAGGGGGTTATAATGCATCATATATTTCAAATGCTTCCCTTATAAGAAAAAGAAAAAGAAAGGGTATATTGGTGAATTATTCAGGAGTGCTGAAATGACAACTTTACTAAACCCAGAAATTGCATACTTGTCACCAAGCTTAGAAATGTCCCACAGTGCCCATCAAGATAATCTACAAAGTGTCTGCAGTTGGAATTCACCCTGGACCATGTAATTGACCTCTTTTGAAGATGTACCTGGCATTAACCAGGGATGTGAGATAGCCAGACAGGTTCCTAAGCACCGCTACAGGAGCCAGGGCAATGGGCAAGGCACATGGAGGCCCGGGGGTTGGGCAGGGTGCCACTTCCCCCAGACGCTCTGGCTTAGCTTGGTTTGTAGTGGTTCAGGACACCCCTATCTGCTCCCACCCAGCCCTAGCCCTGGTCCTGAGGTGTGGGAGTGGAGGATGTTGGAGAAAGTTCATGATGCTCTTCTAATGGGGTTCAGCCTTGAGTAGTCTTGCTCCATGAAACAACCAAACATAATGTGCAGGCTGGACTTCGCTCACCTGGATGTAGCAGCAGATTAAGAAGTAAGCAATATTGTTGCAGCAGAACCTTGGTTGAATGGCAGAAAAGCTGTGTGTGATTCCTTGTCACTGTCACTCACTTGCCATATGTTACGTTGCACTGTGTGAAAAAATGGTCGTGAGCAGGCCGGGGAGTACCTCCCTTCTTAAGAGCCTTCTGCAAGTGGAAGAGAAAAATGTGCTAGTTTGTGTAGTGTTGGAAGCTGTTTGGAAGAAACATGTAGCTTTTTTATTTTTAAAAGACAAAACAGTATAAGCTGTAGTAAAAACTGTGATCTGCCACCAGCTGCGCCATCCCTTTCAGTGAGGGGCTGGCTGTCCCAGCTGCAGAAGCTGTTGGCAGAAGACCCTCGCCACAGGGAGCCTCCCCACCTAGCTGGGCTCCTGCTGTGGGGTGGCCCACACTCAGGAACTGATCCATAGAAGATATAAAGGTCTTGTCATTCTGTTCCAACTCAGGAAACCCTGAAGGTCAGTTAGGTCCACAAGTGTCAGAGGAGTCCTCTGAGAGTGTCCCTGAGACAGCTGAGCTGCCCTGCAGGTGAGCCTGACTGCACCATGAACTGCTAGGATAGAAGGAATTACCTATTTCTTCAACGTTCTTTCTCCAGGAACTCAGGCACATAGACCTCACTTAAACAAACCACTGTTTTTGAAAATGTGAATTCTTTTCATCTTTATTTTTAAGTGAGAGGAGGGGAGATAGAGAGACAGACTCCCACATGTACCCCAACGGGTCACCTGGGAACCTCTTATCTTGGCCAATGATCGAATCAACTGAGTTATCTTCAGCACCTGAGGCCAACGCTCAGACCAACCAAGCCACTGGCTGTGAGATGGGAAGAGAGAGAAAAGAAGGAGAGTGAGGAGAAGAGAAGCAGATGGTTGCTTCTCATATGTGCCCTGACTGGGGATCAAACCCGGGATGTCTGCACACCAGGTTGACACTCTAGCCATTGAGCCAACCAGCCAGGCAGAAAACTGAATTTTTAAAAAGAATTAAAATTGAAGGGAAGTTTTAACAATAGTTACCATTAAGTTAGCACTTAATATAAGTGCTTTATATCCGTAACTCATTTGATTCTCAGAATTATCTTCTGAGGTATATAGATACTAATTTAGTTTTACTCTATAGCTGTGGGAAACTAAGGTTAGAAAAGTTAAGTATTTGCCCAAATTTACATCTAGGAAGTGGTAGGGTAAGATTTGAAATTCAATTCTGTCTGACTGCAAAAAAAAAAAAAAGCTAATTAACAACAACACAATACCACCTCTTAAAACTGTGCTACAGCATGCTTCCTTATAATTCCTATAAACAACTGAGTCATCTATAGCACTGAGAAGGGATTTGTATTTTCCCCCTTAAAAGGGGGTGGAGGAATATGCTATATTTTTTAGAAATAAAAAGGGACACCAGGCATTGCATAAATATTAAACCCTTCCTTGTGGTCTGCTGTCTTCCATGCCCATGAAAAGAACTGGAAATAGAATAAGAAGCTTTTCTCAATATTCAAATACATCTAGATTTTACCAGTATAAAATATTTGAGACAGTAGGGTCCATGAAAATAAGGCTTATCTGTTGCCCAAAAGGTAAGGGGCTATTTGGAAGTTCAATGGCCTTGTTTGTTTGAAGACAATGTTAAGCAAAATAACTTTTAGAGCATCTTTAAAAAAACGAAAAAACAAAACTTCAAACAAGAGGTAATTTTATTAAAGCCATTTTCAATGTTTCAGTCCCTCTTCCTGAGCCCTGCACGTGTTTATCGTGCCCACCAAGGGCTATGCCCTTTGAAGCCCCGCTTGCTCCAGCAGCTGTTCTATCTGCTAAAGAAACCCACCTCTGACACTCCATGAGTTGAAGCAAACTGGCCTGCGTTTTTCCACAAGAGCACTACGACCCCTCACCCCAAGCACCATGGTCAGTTTAGCTTCTCCCCTTCTCAATTCATTCCAGTCCTTGCTGGGAATTCAAGTAACACCTAAAGCACTAGTTGGGCAGCATTCCAAAGAGTTTTCAGCCACATTTTAACACTCATGTCTCCCCCTCAGCACCGCAGGCCAGATCCCAATCTCAGCACATCATTCATCTATGCCTGACTTGGCTAAGAAAGAACAGAACAAAACTCTTGGGTCACAGGCCACATTCTTGTATCAGATCCTCTGAGCTATTCCTGGCACCCAGGGCCTAGTGACTGAAACCGCACCTGCCTCTGCACGTGCTCCGAACCCCTGGCCATGCCTGGCACCCTCCAATACCTGCCAGAGTCGTTTGAACAGCCTGTCATGTTTGCTCTTTCCATCTGTGCAGCCCCACAGGGACAGGCCACGGGGAACTACATGCCCGAGTGTGGGCTCTATGCTGACACGGAATGCTCACAAGGGTTGGGAAGCCACAGAGGACACTGCTCCAGAAGCTGGCTTTGAGGGTGGTGAGTGCTGGGTCTGCTTTAGCAAGCTCTCTGGGTAGAGCTCTAGGACTGTTAAGTCTTCTTATTCAGTGTTATAATGATGGCAGTGCTTTTATTGAGTATTGATTATGTGCCTGGCAGCAGTTTAAATGCTTCACCTACATTGTCACTTAATCATCCCAAGAATGTTATGAAATAGGACTGATAAAATCCTCATTTTATGGATGAGGAAACTGAAGGTTAGAGAGTTGCATTGCTCAAGGTTGCAGAGTGGGGCCGAAGCAAGATTTACATCTGAGCCAACGCCATGCTTTGGAGGCTGCACGGACCGCCTGGGGGTTGGACTGTGCTTAGTCTTCCAGTGTTTTTAAAGACATTTTAAAATGTGAGCCAATATTTAAAATGTAAGAGGTTTCACTTATAAACACATACAAAATTTTAGCACGTCTTAAAAAATGGATATGTCAGCCTGACCTGTGGTGGCGCAGTGGATAAAGCATCAACCTGGGAACACTGAGGTCGCCAGTTCAAAACCCTGCACTGGTCTGGTCAAGGCACATATGGGAGTTGATACTTCCAGCTCCTCCCCCCTTTCTCTCTCTCTCTCTTTCTCTCTCTCTCTCTCTCTCTCTCTCTCTGTGTCTCCTCTCTAAAATGAATAAAATAAAAAGAAATTTTAAAAAAATGGATATGTCTGCCATCACTGGGTCTTTAATCCTGAAGGCTTCTATCTACTGGAGGTATTGGCCACCTCAGTAGATGGAGCACGTGCTCCCCAGTTTCCAATGAGCCTAGTCGGCAGGCGGATTCTGTTCACATTCTTGCATGACTCCTATGGGCTCCTGAATTGCAGTCCTACTTCACAAGCCCCAGTCCATGATTTTCTGGGTGTGAGGCCTATCTCTGGCCTTGTACTGCCCTGGAAACAGAATTTTGGGCTAACACTCACATGTCTGGTTGGCTAGAGACAGAGAACACAAGTGCAAGCTGGTGATGGTTTGGAGCAACATGGCAGGTCGTTATTAGTTCATGGTTGATTCCAAGGTCAGTTCATCTCCAAGAGGAATGGCAGGATGAAGGAATGACATGAGAAGAGCTGGCAAGTGACCGTGGATCTGGAATTTTCTTCTGGTTCTGTCACAAGCTAGTTGTGTGAGCCAAGTCAGTTCCTTTTCCTCTATAAAAAGTCTCTTTTCAACTATCAAAAGGGAGAGACTGAAGCAGATAAAGAGATTGAGGCAGATATCAGCTCTGAAACTCTATGCTGCTGCCTGTAAGACAGTTTTCACATGAGAAGGGACTGCCTTTACAGGCACATCTTCCAGAGCTGAACGAATCTTGGTAAACTCCCTTCAGTGTGTCCCAACGAATAGGTAAGGAGCCAACAACTTTGGCGGGCACAAGTTCAGAGCAGCAGTGAGGCCACAACCCAGCCCGGTGAAGAGAGGTGTGGCCTGAGTCACCACGCAGCCGTTTCCAGTGCCAAGACTTTCCTTCACCTTGGTTCACGTTGGCTGGGCTGGGTTCTTTATTTAGAATATTATAATAATAACCACTGAAAATACTTCTTGCCAGAGCAAACATCTCACCCCAAACAATATCACTGGGAACCATACGAGAGAGATTTTCACAGTCTCTCAGGGCATTCAGAGGAACTCATAGGAACTGTATTGTTTTCTACGCTCTCTTTAAAGCATAAACCTTATCATAACAAAGTGAACCTATTTCTCAAATAAGAGTAACCATGAAAATAAATAGTTATGCAAAAGATTACCTTAAAAGAAATCAAATAAGGCAAGAGATCAAGCATAGGTCCATGACAAAATCCTCATAATACATTTTTTTTATATGTTCTTTCATACATCTTTGGCTCTCCTAATTTCTCTGGCCTATTGTGACCTGTGAGTTCAAGTGTAACTGGCTTTTTAGAGTAAGACCTATTTTCTCTTTGGCAAAGGGGGTGATTGCAACCTTAACTTCAGTTACTTGTATGAAAACCTGACCTCAGGTATGACTTCCCAGTGTCCCCCAAGCTTGGACAGCTATGAGGGTGGATGTGGGGACCTCCAGGAGAGATGTGGCATTTCTGATAGCCAGATACCAACTAAGGCTCTTAGAGGCCTCTCTGAGGAGGTCAATTAGATCTGGACGGAGCCTACTGGCTTGATGTTACAGAACCTTATCTCTGCATCTGGAGCTAGCTGACCTTCCAGCTTGTGCTGGAGGAGTAGGTTTCCTAGCGCAGAGTTTTTAAACTTTAATATGGATACACATCACCAGCTAAGGAAGATTTTGATTTAGTGGGTCTGGGGTATGGGCTAAAAGAGAGTCTGCATTTCTTACAGAGTTCCTGGTGATTCTGATGCCGCTGGTCTGTGGGCTGCATTCTGAGTCGCAAGCAAGGTCCCACACTAGTGGTTCTTAAAGTATTCCACCAATGCCAGCAGCTATAGTACCTCCTGGGAACTTAATAGAAATGCAAATCTTAGGCCCACCCTAGCCCTACTGAATCAGACACTCTGGCTATGTGGCCCAGCAATCTGTATTCTAACAAATCTAAGAGATTCTGTACCTGCTAGAGTTTGAAAACCTGCTGACATACATCATTGTTATGAGTTGAATTGTGACCCTCCCCAAAAGATATACTGAAGTCCTAATCTCCAATGCCTGTGGGTGTGACCTTATTTGGAAATAGTCTCTGTGGATTTAATCACATTTAAGATGAAGTCATTAGGGTATGCCCTAGTGCAGTATGACACATGTCCTTATAAGATGACGATCATGTGAAGACAGAGATACACAGGGGGAAGATGGCATGTGGGGGTTGTTGCAGAGATTGGAGTGATGCATCTGTAAGCCCAGGAATGCCAATGATGGCCAGAAAAAAAATAGTTTGTAAGAGGCAAAGCAAGATTATATTCTATGTGGTTTATAGGCAGTGTGGCACCGCCAACACCTTGATTTTGAACTTTTATCCTCCAGAACTATGAGTCAATAAATTTTTGTGATTTGAAGCTGCTCAGTTTGTGGTACTTTGTTTTGGCAACTAGGAGGGACATGTAACTAAATTCCTGCTATTGGGATGTGAACAGAAGTAATTTGAACATCAGTACCACAATGCTCACAGTGGAAAAGGTGTGTGCCCCACTTTCTGTTTTGTACCATGTGGGAAATGGCAGCACCTGTGGCAGCCACCTTAGAGCAATGGTGGGAGCTGCCCTGAGAAGGAAGAGCTGCCCCAGGGCCCGCATCTTGGGTGACCCTAAAGAACAGTCTGCATGTCTGCTCTGGACCTCCAACCAACCCTTACCAGAGGAAAGATTAAACTTTGGTCTTGAGCCACTATATCTTTTGGCCTCTGCAGGACAGTTAAACCTATCACATAACTCACATATCTAGAGTCCACCTTTTGGCCCGTCTCTGGCTTAGCTCAGGACCACAAAGGCATTTGCCCAATCTGTCATAATCTGTGTGTAGTGACAGTGTAAGGATTCTCTTGAGTGATTTTCTAGGATAAATAGATCACGATTCCCACCTGGCTGTCATTTCTTTTAACTCTTCCTCTTCTCTGTCTCTGCTCACTTGCTCCTTCTTTTGTGGTTCAAGTGCTCTAAATACATGGAGAATGGAAGTTATGGAGTTATGGGGTTTTTGCCAGGTTACGATGCCTTGGGGAGATAGACTAGGAGAGAGGGGACGCGGGTGAGATTCTGAGTTGGAGCCTTAATTACCTGGAACTTTGTACATCTCAACTCATAATGCAGACATTTCTTCCACGCCTTTAGGAGGAAACTGCAGGCAAGCTGCTTCAGCCCACCGACTCCTCTCCGCAGCCTGGTATGACACAACAGACATCTGTCCTAATGGCTGTGAGGCTGTTTTTCCAATCCTGTTATTCCTACCTGTCAAAGTGAACATGTGCCCACTATGGAATGTCCATTTTAAGAAAACAATGCTAAAATGCGATGGACTGTCCACTTTAAAAAACAATGTCCATTTTAAGGAACTTATGCTTAAATATATTCTACAAATGCTCAAAGCTAACTGTATGAGAATGTTCATTTTGGCATCATTTGCATTATTCAAAATCCTGAGACAACCTCATGTGCATTAAAAGGAAAGATTAAACTGGAAAGCATGGTTTCTCATACTGCAGAAGGCAAAGGCAGCCGCACCAGAGGAGATAGGTCTGTATGGACTGACCTGCAAAAATGTACGTGATATATTTCTAGTAAAATGATTATATTTCTTATAAAAATGACAACTAATCTTTATGTATATATTCTCATACCCCTAGAAAAATACCATATTTCCCCATGTATAAGATGCAACTTTTCTTCGAAAAATTTTGGGTCTAAAAACTGGGTGCGTCTTATACAGTGGTTGTAGAAGTGTGGCATTTCAAATGTCATAGATGGAACTGAGGACGAGGCAATATATGAAGATAGTGATTTGTCATCAGACACAGACGAGGACAAGCTCATGGATGGGAATTTTGACAGTGATGAGGAGTTGTATGAATTTTATGAGGAGTAAAACTTGAGTTTAATAACCTTATGTAATACATTCTTTTCCAAATTTCGGGCCCCAAAATTAAGGTATCTGATACATGGGGAAATATGAATATGGTAGTTTCAAAGTATACACATAAAATAATTAATAATGGTTACCTCTGAGGAGTAGAACTAGGGGAGGTGGAGTACATTTTCCTGTTTTACTCTCTATGAGTCTACATTGTTTGACCATTTTTATCATGGCAGGAATTCACGGGGAGGCAGGAATCATGCTTACCCTGCTCACTGTCCTTTCATGGACAAACTACAGGTGTGACCAACAATAATAACTAAGTTAGGTAGCACCGACCATGTGCTAAGCACTGTCCTTTGGATTTCGCACATGCTAATCAATTTAATTTTTCATAAATATGCTATGAAATCAGTACTAGTATCATCTCCATTTTACAGAAGGGAAGACAGGGGCACAGAGAGGTAAGCACACTGTCCAGGTAATGAAATGAAGAACCTGAGATTGAATCCAGGCAGCCCAGCCCCAGAGACTGCTCCTAGCTACTGTACCATGTTGAGCTGATTAATTGATGGAATGAACAAATGCTAAAGTTTAAGAAGAGTTTTCTGCCTGAATGTCCAGTAAGTAGAAGAATCAGTGAACTGGTACAGCTCATTTCTAGAGAAGTTTGCTTAATCAAGGTTCTACAGTTTATCTTTCATTGCAAGGTAAGGTCTGTTTATACTCAGAGCATTCCAAATGCTGAAAAGACACTGATGTTAACAGTTGTTGATGAGTGACTGGGTAAGAGCTGAACATTTTAATTTAAAGTAAGTGAAAGAATTAATTGCCAGCAAATTAAAAGTCTTCACCTGCCACTTCCCTGTTCCTCTGTCTTCTTTCTGCCTTCCACCCAGAACAATAACAAGGCCCACGAGCACAAACCAGATGGGCTGGCGTTTCCTTCCCAAGCTGCATGCTTTAGCCACTTGTGCTCACATCTGGGAATGCAGGAAAGAATTCTGTACTCTGGAACCATTTCCATTTCTCAAGAGAATGATAAGACTCTCTCCTCAAGGAAAAAAGGCTAACACGTAGATATGAGTTCCTCAAGGGAGGAAGTACTGTAGATTTCATCCTATTTATGTCTTCAGCATATGGCCAATTTTCTGGCACATACTAGGAGCTTCGCACAGTACTGGTCATCAGCACTGTCAGATCAGTAGAAATTGTGATGGTATAGCGGAAGTTCTAAGAGAAATAATAAACACTCCTTGATTGAAAATAGTGTTTTCTAACTCTACAAATAACATTCATTATGCAAATAGATACTTAGTACATACTCCATGCAAAGCACCGTGAAAGATGCAGGTGAATACAAAATAGTCTCCGTCTTCAAGAAGCTTACAGTAGAGTCTGAGACACATACACACTGTGGGCACTGGGTTTTTAGAATAGAAAGTTTTGTAAACCTGAGGTCAAGGAAAAGCAGCATCTCTCTCTCTCCTTTTTTTTTTTTTTTTTTAATCTTAAACATTATCCAGGAGTAATTTTTGGGGCTTACAAAGTTTACATGCATGCCTAAACTGAATTTTAGTAGTCCGTGGGGAACAAACAGAATCACTTCCCCAGGGCAACAGAATGTAGTTTCATGGCAGAGAGGGGGTTGATTTATCTGTGCAGAGTTCAGTTAAGGGTAAGTTTGCAGATAAGCATTCTTCCATGGGAAGTCAGATGACAATCCCAAAAGAGATAGCTTGCTTAGTGAGACAAATGATCTAATGAAAGAGGGAGAAAGAAGAGAACTTAAATTAACAACTGTGCTAGCTACTTGACCCTCAACGATCTTAATAAAAAGGGTGCAGAGCACTAAGTCACTAAGACACAAACTGTGGTGGAGTTAGAAAGGCACTTGGACTACATGTGGACCACTCACATTTCTGTCTTTCCGAAGGTGGGTCTGTGCAAGCACTGAGCTTCCAAGCTGCTACATACCAGGAATATTGCAATTCTCAGATTGTTTCCAATTAGACACATTAACACATCAGTGAATAATTTTCATGAATCTTTGAGTCTTTGGGAAGACAGCAGAGCACAATGGAAGCACTGATGTCAGACAGCCAGTGTTCAGAACTCATCAGCTGTGTTGCCCCAGACACAAAAACTTATGTGCACAGTAATACATTCAAAGGGTCACTGTTAAGAATAAATGAGATAATATACATGACATATGTGTCACATTCTATGTACTCAGTAACTGCTACTACTATCTTGTTCCATAGTAACAAGTAATGAGTGCACAACCTTACTTTACAAAGTGTTCCCACAAGCAAGTTCTAGGAGGAAGCACTGTCTTTCAGGTGAAACCTCTGGGCTCATTCAAATACTGGCTGCCTTCTCATCTACTGCAAACAGGGGAAGGTGGTTAACAGGTGGTTAACCTTGAAATCTGTTTTTTCATCCGTAAAATATGATGATAATGGTACGTAAGTATATAAGATAGTTGTGAAAATTAAATAACGTATGTAAGTTGTTTAGCACACACCGAGTGCTCGATAAATGTTCACAATTATTAATCACCCTACTTCTTCTAACAGCTCTGTGAGGAGGCACCTAGGCCTCAGAGCCCTGCATGTTGGAGTTTTCCCTGTTGCGGGCGCATTCCAACCACAGAGCAGCACCAGCGGAGCACTTCCCTGTGGTGACATCCAGGAGGCATGTCAGAAAATGAGTTGCTCAAGGAGACGGACCCTGCACCTGAGCCAGGGAAAAAAAATTCTAGCCTCAGAGGCCTTAAAGCCAGGAAATTCTTCCCTCCAGAGGAAGGGTGCATGTGAGTCTGGCACAGTGACACAGTGATTCCCTTCACTTTCCTAAATGGGGACATCAAAAGTGAACATTCTCTAATGGTCTTATCTCTGGTCATCAGGAATAAAGGGTGAGGAGCTCATAATAGGCTCTTGATATGCCCAGAGGGTTCTTGGCTGTCCCCAGACTTCTGCTGGGTGTACCTAAAATCAAAGAGAGTGTGAAACATGGAGTCAGGCAGGAGGGGACAGCTGGGGCCTCTTGGATCAACCCCCATGGAGATGCTGTAGGACAGTAGTTCTCAAAGTGTGCGCCAGGGTGCACTGGTGTGCTCTAGAAGATTTATAGGTGCGTCCTATAGTATTCCAGAGAAATAGAGTGCCTGTTGGGAACCAAAAAACCAACAGGGTTTTTGGAGTTTAGGTATATGGGGGACTGAGGTGTGGGGAATTGGCTATAAGCTGACAGTCTGCCCAGCCCCCCACCTTGCTTGCCTGATTAGGTTGCAAAAGGCTGTTAAACTGTGGTACTGGATTGTTTACACTACCCCCCATATTCCCCAGAAAGACTGGAGGCAAGTTTCTTCTATCCTTTGTTTGGTGTAAAGTTAAGATGATATGTATGGTGGAGGTTTTCTGCACTCAACACAATTAAGAGTAAAAAGGGAGGAATTCTTCAATGTATGGATGAAGAAATGAGAGTTTGCCTTTCAAATATATGCCCAAACATTGAAGAAATTGCTAGGACACATCAGGCTCATGTTTCTCATAAACACAAGAATGAAAAAACTTAACACATTCATGCAGGGACCTGCCAAATTTACTAAATCTTTCTAAGAATGTATCTATATATATAAAAAGATAACTTTTCTGTTGGTTTTTAATTTTTTAACCCCTCTTTTTTATGAATTCTAAAAAGCATAACTCAAAATATGTAACATGATTTTTACAAAAAATGATTTTTAAGGTCAAAATAAATTTAATTTTGTTGTATTTATTTCATTTAATTACCATAAAAGCACACTTGAACTTTATATTTTTTTCTTTAATATTTGACTTAATTATTATAACATATTTCTCAGAAATTTGTATATAGTGCACCTACAATTATTTGTAGGATCTTAAATGTGCCCCAACTTCAAAAAGTTTGAGAACCACCGCTGTAGGATAAGGTGACTCAGCCCTGAGATCTGCTGAGTCAGAGACAGTTGTCTCCTTGTGGGGGACCTGTAACAATTGCAGCAAAAGAACTTTCTCTCTCAGCTGATTCTATCCTCCTTTCCCCCATTCGCTTTATCTTCTCCCCTCCAGTATGTCCTGAATCACACTTCCTCAGACCCAGCATTCTTTCTCTATAGAGATGCCCACTCATTCAACTCTATTTTTGAGCTGTGTGCATGCTTAATCCCCTATGTGGAGCTGTGCTGACTGAGCTGAATGTCTGCGCATGTCCACTTCAGCGCTTACCCCAGTGTGCCTGTGACTGTGCATTGGTGTGATCTAGATATTTAGGTGTCAAACACTAAAACCAAAATCATGAAGCCAAACTGAAAGGAGACAGCTGGTTTGCTGAGCTAAGGCTGATCTGAAAGTCAGGCTTTTCTTGAATCAAAGCTTAGAAGAAAATGACTTGCTTCAATTTAAGGCAGCGGTTTTCAACCAGTATGCTGTGGCAGGCACACTGGTGTGCCACAAGAATTTTTAAAACATGCAGTACCTGACTATTCAGTCAGCGAACTGACCTCTTTTTATTTAGATCGTCAATAAAAAAATGACAACAGCAAACACAAGAATAATTGTTCAGTGTGAATGAATCAAAATTAGACCTATTTTTTTGGCAGATCGGCAAAAATATATTTTCTGGTGTGTGGCAGCACTTTAGTAATTAGTTAATGTGTGCCATGAGATAAAAAAGTCATTTAAGTTTTTCTTTTCCATTTTTATTTATTTATTTATTTTTACAGGGACAGGGGGAGAGAGTCAGAAAGAGGGATAGATAGGGACAGACAGATAGGAAGGGAGAGAGATGAGAAGCATCAATCATCAGCCCTTCGTTGCCATTGTGACACCACAGTTGTTCATTGATTGCTTTCTCACATGTGCCTTGACCATGGGCATTCAGCAGACCGAGCAACCCCCTGTTGGAGCCAGTGACCTTGAGTCCAAGCTGGCGAGCCTTTCCACAAGCCAGATGGGCCCGCGCTCAAGCCGGCGAGCCCGGGGTCTCGAACCTGGGTCTTCCACACCCCAGTCTGATGCTCTATCCACTGCGCCACCGCCTGGTCAGGCAAAAGTCGTTTAAGTTTTAAGTAGATAATATATTTACATGTTTCAAAATTAAATAACTACTGTTGCAGTAATATAAGGTTATAGTAATTAAATATATAAAAATATAAAAAAATATGGGAGATACATAAAATAATGTGGATATGATATTAAAAGCAATTAAGGAAATTAAATAAAGTTATGTTGTCTGGATAGGAATTAATATAGTGTGTACAAATAGGATAAACAGACTCTGCCTTTTGTGCAGGGCCCAGTTAGTGTGTGAGTGAAGTTATATATAGATAAGAAGTGACCTGATCTCATAACTCTGTAAATTAACATAAGTAAGAAGCTTCCCTAGGAACACCTTAAAAGTGGCTTGATGTAACATTTCAGTAGATTAACATAAAAAGGGTTCCCTGCAAGGAACTCCCAAAAAGGTGGTTTGAGGTAATAATCCTGTAAATTGACACCTGTTAGAAGGTGGGTTGAGATGATAATCCTGTAGATTGACACCCGTTAGAAGGTGGGTTGAGATGATAATCCTGTAGATTGATACCTGTTAGAAAGCCTCAACCAGAAAAGGAACTAAAGCTAAGGGCCACCCTGCTGTGGCAGTCACCCAGACTTCAACATTGAATGTGGTCTGTCTCCATCCATGCTGCTCTGACCAAGGACAACCTAAATGTGGTCTGTCTTCATCCACGCTGCTCTGACCAAAGACAGCCAAGAGAAACACACCAAAGGGGTCCCCTTAAACTGTATCCAGGCAGGCCAAAAGGATTTGTGAGTAACAAACTGCCTGTGTGATTCTTGCAACTAACTTGTGTGTCAGTCATGTCTTTTCTCTGGTGGCAGTTGCTCTCGGCACTGATAAGTAGAATCCTCATAGCTGCCTCAAGAATAGTCTCGAAGAGGCTGCCAGCCTGCTGATAAGCAGCGGGAGTGTCCCACTGTGCAGGGAAGTCAATCGGGAGGCCTGATCGATGTAGAACTCGGGCTCTACTGGGAAAACTACATACACATAAATGTCTGTCTTCTACCCTGTCTTTGTGTTTTCACTTCCACTTCACCTTCCCAAAGTGGTAACCGTGGTAATACTTCCTGTGACTCCTTCCACAGACTTTAAACACATATACCCATTAGTGGGATTTTAATAATTTAACAACCGGTTCTCTGCCCTAATGAGCCTTTTAAGTATAAAAAAAGGATATACCAAAAGGTAGTTTATTATTTCATGCATTTAATACTTAAATAAGAACAATAAAAGAGGTACACAAAATTAGATTATGTTATAAGAAAGAGTTTTAAAATATTAATGCAAGAATATTAGATAATACCTGACAAAAAAACAATAAAACTGTTATTTAAGCTATTTCCATATTGCTTCTTGATTGGCATCCTCACTTGCAATGTTTTTCACCTATGTACAGAATGAACATTAATTACTACAGGCGCTTAGAATACACATTTTTTCACCTATGAACAGATAAACATTTAAAAAAGAGTAAGAAATGTAAAGTTGTGATTTCCACATTAGGCGGCTGCCCAGGTATAGAGGCCCTGAATAGGAACATAGTACAGGAATAGAGTTCAGTGCCCTGAGGCAAAAGCCACAGTGGCTCCACTGACAAAAGTACTGAATGCAGTACCATGTTGAATGCAGCACTATGCTGAATGCAACACAATAAGGACAGAATTAGCAATTCTGATTAGTTAATAGATGGGAATATTTGAGCTACTCCCTTGCCCTTTTGTCTGTTCTGAAGTTTTCCCTCCTGACTTAATCATTCTCATTTCTGCTTCCTGACTTCCTCATTCTCATCTCCACTTCTGTTTGTGTGTATCAATAAATATTTGTAAGGATAAGCGGTTTGGCCCTCTCCTGAAACCTGAATAGGGGATTGTGGGGCAGTCTCCCTGTTGGGCAGATAAAATATATGTTGCTGACTTTGTTAAAGATGGCACTGCCCACATGCAAGTTTTAAGAGTAAGCTTTTCCCCACACCCTTGACTGATTGGATGATGTGGTGTGGTGCACTCTCATGAGGAATCCTCCCATTATGCCTCAGATAAGTGACCTTGTATAAGAGACTTCCTTGTTTTTAGATTGGATTAAAGGTTTGGATTTCTATACTATAAAGTGGGGCAGACCAGGAGCTTGCTCCCTCGGAGAGGAGAGCAGAGTGGATTAAGGCCATGTGGAGGCCAGGAGAAGCAGCCAAGATGGCAGAGTGCTGAGAAAGAAGCCAGTTTGTGCAGAGTTTGTACAGAGAGAAGGAGATGGGAAACAGAGGTGAATAAGTCTGGTGAACTAGAAACCTTTGATTCTTGGAAACTTGGATAAGTCAGTAGCTTTGTGAGCACTGAATGAGTGGGTTTTGGAGCCAAGTGTGTGTTTTTGCTTGCCCGCTGGGTGCAAGCTAGAATTAAAGCTGATGGCTCACCAGTTCTTGGCTCTGTTGTTTCATTACCATCTGTTCAAATCTAATTGGAACCTGCATGAGCCAGGTGGCTGTGATGGTGGCCCTGACCACTGGCTTTACACTCCCCTAGGTCTCCAGTGTACTCCATGTGGTCTCTGAGTAGCCATTGTTTCCTTGATACCCAGGCACCACCTTAGCGAGAACCCTGATTACAAATACCATTTTAACAACTGGTTCCCTGAACTCAAAAAATAAGGTATCAGTTCCACTGAACTGGTGAGAACCGGCTGAATCCCACCACTGCATACACCAGCAAATACAAATTTAACATATAATCTCTTCCTTTCTTCACAAATGAGAGCATACTGTGCATATTATTCTGTCGTATGGATGTTCCGGCAGGTGTTTTACCAAGTCACTATCGGCAGACATTTGAGTTGTTGCCAATTTCTCACCATAGCAAACAATACAAATGAATAGCCAATTCTTGTGGTTATTAGTAAATTTTTCTCCCCAGCGTGGCAGTGGTTGAAACTTGTGGCCGCAGTGAAGCAGAATGCCCGATTCTTTCATCCTTCCCAGCGCTGTGCATTCATAAGCTTAGGGTCTTCCTAATTTGACAGGACAATCGTATCTCATTGTAGATTGAATTTGTATTTCTCTTAATGTAAGGGAGGTTGACTATTCATGTATTTAAGAGCTGTTTGTATTTTCTTTTTCAGTCAACTGTCTCTTTACATTTTCTTGCTCAATTTTATTCTGGGTAATTGAACTTTTTCTTATTGACCCCTAGGAGCTCTTTTTTTATATATATATATATATTTTATTATTATTAATTCTAATGGGGTGACACCAATAAATCAGGGTACATATGTACAATGAAAACATCTCCAGGATATGTTATCATTCAATTGTGTTGCATACCCATCACCAAAAGTCAAACTGTCCTCTGGAACCTTCTATCTGGTTTTCCCTGTGTCCCTCCCCTCCTCCCTATCCCACTCTTCTCTCCCTACCCCCATCCCATAACCACCACTCTCTTGTCCATGTCTCATATTCTCACTTTTATGTCCCACCTATGTATGAAATCATGCTGTTCTCAGTTTTTCTTTTTTCTGATTTACTTATTTCACTCCGTATAATGTTATCAAGGTACATCCATTTTGTTATAAATGATCCGATGTCATCGTTTCTTATGGCTGAGTAGTATTCCATAGTATATATGTACCATAGCTTTTTAATCCACTCGTCTTCTGACGGACACTTGGGCTGGTTCCAGATCTTCGCTATTGTGAACAATGCTGCCACGAACATGGGGGCGCATTTCTTCTTTTCGAACAGTGCTATGGTGTTCTTAGGGTATATTCCTAAAAGTGAAATAGCTGAGTCAAAAGGCAGTTTGATTTTTAATTTTCTGAGGAATCTCCAAACTGTTTCCCACAGTGGCTGCACCAGTCTGCATTCCCACCAGCAGTGCAGAAGGGTTCCCTTTTCTCCACATCCTCGCCAGAACTTATTCTGTGTTGTTTTGCTGATAAGTGCCATTCTGACTGGTGTGAGGTGATATCTCATTGTGGTTTTAATTTGCATTTCTCTAATGATTAGTGATGTTGAGCATTTTTTCATATGCCTATTGGCCATCTGTATGTCCTCTTTGGAGAAATTTCTATTCATTTCTTTTGCCCATTTTTTGATTGGGTTGTTTGTCTTCCTGGTGTTGAGTTTTATAAGTTCTTTATAAATTTTAGTTATTAACCCCTTATCAAATGTGCTATCGAATATTTTCTCCCATTGTGTGGTTTGTCTTTTTATTCTGTTCCTATTGTCTTTAGCTGTGCAAAAACTTTTTAGTTTGATATAGTCCCATTTCTTTACCTTGCCTTTTATTTCATTTGCCCGTGGAGATAAATCGGCAAATATATTGCTGCTACAGATGTCGGAGAGCTTGCTGCCTATGTTTTCTTCTAAGATGCTTATGGTTTCAGGGCTTACATTTAAGTCTTTTATCCATTTTGAGTTTGTTTTTGTGAATGGTTTAAGTTGATGGTCTAGTTTCATTTTTTTGCAGGTAAATGTCCAATTTTCCAAACACCATTTGTTAAAGAGGCTGTCTTTACTCCATTGTATGTTCTTTCCTCCTTTGTCAAATATCA
Source organism: Rhynchonycteris naso (assembly GCA_037038555.1). NCBI lineage: Eukaryota > Metazoa > Chordata > Mammalia > Chiroptera > Emballonuridae > Rhynchonycteris > Rhynchonycteris naso. Next base: position 131,478,146 of record CM072998.1, read on the forward strand.
GTTGTCCATAAAGCTGTGGGTTTATTTCTGGGTTCTCTGTTCTGTTCCATTGATCTATGTGCCTGTTCTTATGGCAGTACCAGGCTGTCTTGAGTATAATGGCCTTATAGTAAACCTTGGTATCTGGAAGAGTGATACATCCTCCTTTATTTTTTCTTTTTAAGATTGCTGAGGCTATTCGTGTTCTTTTTTGGTTCCATATAAATTTTTGGAATATGTTTTCTATATATTTCAAGTATGTCATTGGTATTTTAATTGGTATTACATTGAATTTATAAATTGCTTTGGGTAATATAGACATTTTAATGATGTTTATTCTTCCTAGCCATGAGCACGGTATATGCTTCCACTTGTTTGTATCTTCCTTGATTTCTTTTATCAATGTTCTATAATTTTCCGAGTATAAGTCCTTAACCTCCTTGGTTAAATTTACTCCTAGGTACTTTATTTTTTTGGCTGCAATAGTGAAGGGGATTGTTTCCTTAATTTCTTTTGCAGATATTTCATTGTTGGTGTATAGAAATGCCTCTGATTTCTGAGTATTAATTTTATATCCTGCCACATTGCTGAATTCATTTATAAGGTCCAGTAGTTTTTTGACTGAGACTTTAGGGTTCTCAATATACAATATCATATCATCTGCAAATAGTGACAGTTTTACTTCTTCTTTTCCAATTTGGATGCCTTTTATTTCTTCTTCTTGTCTGATTGCTGTAGCTAGGACTTCCAGAACTATGTTGAATAAGAGTGGTGAAAGTGGGCATCCCTGTCTGGTTCCTGATCTTAAGGGGGTTGCTTTTAATCTTTGTCCATTTAGTATGATGTTTGCTGTCGGTTTATCGTAGATGGCCTTTATCATGTTAAGGAATGATCCCTGTATTCCCACTTTACTGAGAGTTTTGAGCATGAATGGGTGCTGGATTTTATCAAATGCCTTTTCTGCATCTATTGAAATTATCATGTGATTTTTGTCCTTCCTTTTGTTTATGTGATGAATCACATTGATTGATTTGCAAATATTGAACCAGCCTTGCCTCTCCAGAATAAATCCCACTTGATCGTGGTGTATGATTTTTTTCATATATTGCTGGATCTGGTTGGCTAATATTTTGTTGAGAATTTTAGCATCTAAATTCATCACGGATATAGGCCTATAATTCTCTTTCTTTGTGTTGTCTTTGCCCGGTTTTGGGATCAGAATTATGCTCGCCTCATAAAAGGAGTTTGGAAGTCTTCCTTCCTCTTGAATTTTTTGAAATAGCTTGAGGAGGATAGGAGTTAGTTCTTCTTTGAATTTTTGATAGAATTCACTTGTGAAGCCATCAGGCCCAGGACTTTTCTTTTTTGGGAGTTTTTTGATAACTGTTTCAATCTCATTTGTTGTAATTGCTCTGTTTAGGTGTTCTGATTCTTCCAGACTGATTTTTGGAAGGTTATACGATTCAAGAAATTTGTCCATTTCACCAAAATTGTCTAATTTTTTGGCATAGAGTTCTTCATAGTATTTTCTTACAATGCTTTGTATTTCTGTTGTGTCAGTTGTTATTTCTCCACTGTCCTTTCTAATTTTATTTATTTGAGTCCTCTCTCTTTTTTTCTTGCTGAGTCTAGTAAAAGGTTCATCAATCTTGTTTACCTTTTCAAAGAACCAGCTCCTGGTTTCATTGATCCTCTGTATTGTTTCCTTCACCTCTATGTCATTTATTTCTGCTCTGACCTTTATTATTTCCTTCCTTCTACTTGTCTTGGGTTTTATTTGTTGTTGTTTTTCTAGTTCTTTAAGATGCAGGGTCAGGTTGCTTATTTGAGCTTTTTCTAGCTTCTTATGATATGCCTGTAGTGCAATAAACTTCCCTCTCAGAATAGCTTTTGCTGTTTCCCTTAAATTTTGAGTTGATGTATGCTCATTATCATTTGTTTCTAGAAACTTTTTTATTTATTCTTTGATCTCATTGTTAATCCATTCATTATTTAAAAACATGCTATTTAGTTTCCAAGTGTTTGAGTACTTTTCAGTTTTTCTTTTGTGGTTAATTTCTAGTTTCATGGCATTGTGATTAGAGAAAATGCTTGATATGATTTCAATCTTCTTAAATTTATTGAGACCATTTTTGTGTCCTAACATGTGGTCTGTCCTAGAAAACGTACCATGAGTGCTTGAGAAGAATGTATATTCTACTGCTTTAGGGTGAAAAGTTCTGAAGATATCTATTAAATCAAGTTGATCTAGTGTCTCCTTTAAGTCTGCTGTTTCTTTATTATATTCTTTCTTGAGGATCTATCCAGTGTTGTTAGAGGGGTATTGAAATCCCCTACTATGATAGTATTGCTGTTAATCTCGCCCTTTATATCCATCAAAGTCTGCTTTATGTATGTCGGGGCTCCTATATTTGGTGAATAGATATTTATAATAGTTATATCTTCCTGTTGAATTGTTCCCTTTATCATTATGTAGTGTCCTTCTTTATCTCTTACCACAGCCTTTGTTTTAAAGTCCATTTTGTCTGATATAAGTATTGCTACCCCTGCTTTTTTTTCATTTCCATTTGCATGAAATATTTTTTTCCATCCTTTTACCTTCAGTCTATGAGCATCTTTTGTTTTAAGGTGTGTCTCTTGTAGACAGCATATGTATGGGTCCTGTTTCTTTATCCATGCAGCTACCCTATGTCTTTTGATTGGATCATTTAATCCATTTACATTTAAGGTTATTATTGATATGTAGTTGTTTATTGCCATTTTATTCTTTAAAGCTGTATTCTTCTTTTGCTCTATTCATTCCTCCCTTTAAACTGTTCACAAGAGGCCCCTTAGTGTCTCTTGCAGAATTGGTTTGGTTTTTATGAATTCCTTGAGGCTTTCTTTTTCTGGGAAGCTCTTTATTTCTCCTTCAATTTTAAACGTTAGCCTTGCTGGATAAAGTAGTGTTGGTTGTAGGTTCTTGTTCTGCATTACTTTGATTATATCTTGCCATTCCCTTCTGGCCTCAAGTGTTTCTGTTGAGAAGTCCGATGTCATTTTTATCGGGGCTCCTTTGTAGGTGATAGCCTTTTTTTCTCTAGCAGATTTTAAAATTTTTTCTTCATCCATCAGCTTTGGTATTTTAACTATGATGTGTCTTGGTGTAGATCTTTTTGGGTTTCTCTTTAATGGAGTTCTGTGTGCTTCTTGAACGTGTGGAGTGTTTCCCAGCCTTAATTTAGGAAAGTTTTCTGCTCTGATTTGATTTAACAAAGTTTCCATTTCCTGTCCTCTCTCCTCTTCTTCAGGCACCCCTATGATGCGAATGTTGTTTCTCTTCATGTTGTCACAAAGCTCCCTTAGAGTTTCCTCACATTTTTTGAGTCTCTTTTCCTTTTTCTTCTCTGCTTCTGTGCCTTTGTTTATTGTGTCCTCTAACTCGCTTATTCGATCCTCAGCGTGATTCATCCTGCTTTTAATTCCTTCCATTGTGGTCTTCAGTTCTGATACTGTATTTGTCATTTCTGTTTGATTCTTTTTTATTATTTCAATTTTGTTTTTTATACTTGTTATCTCTTTATTTAGGTGTTCATAATGACTATCCATTGTTGCTCTAATTTCTTTGAACATCCTAACTATCATTATTCTAAATTCTGCTTCTGGTAATTTGGTTATATCTGGTTCATTCAGGTCCTTCTCTGGGGATTTCTCTTGATTCATTTGGTTTGCATTCCTCTGCCTTCCCATTTTTTCTGTGTATAAGCAAGTTGTGGCCACTGGAGTCCAGTAGGTGTTGCCTTTGTGTTCTCTAGGTGTGGTCTGTCTGCAGGCCTGCCACCCCCTCTGCTGCTGCCTAGGGTGGTTGGCTATGAGCGTTGCCAGCGCTGGCCCACTGTGGCTTTTGCTGTGATTTCTGTCTCTCCTCCGTGGCAGGGGCTGTCACTGAAGCCACAAGACTTAGCACCAAGGGTAGAGGTGTGCACCTTTGCTCATCTGCGGACCAGCCTATTTCCGGACTTCCGCCCAGAACCAGCAGTTGGAGCCTGCTCGCTACTGTTCTGCGGGTTAGGCGGGGCTTTTGACGTGCTCTCAGCTGTAAGCTTTTGCCCGTCCGCTGCTTTAGCCCCGCCCTCGAGGCCAGGGCCCTTCTGCGCAGGTTTGGAAACCAAGGTTTATTGGGGTGGGCGTTTTTGCTGGCTTCCGCTCAGCTGCGTACTTCCGCTCATCCCGGACTCTACCCCGCCCCCGCGTTTGGAGCCCACTCATGCACGTATGAATGCAATCCGCGGTTTCTCCGGCCCGGCGTGGATAGTAGCTTGAGCTCAGCTGCGAGCTTCCACTTGTCTCGGGGTCTACCCCATTCCCGTGCTCGGAGCCCGCTCGCGCACGTTTCTCCAGCGGGGGGGGGGGGCGGGGGGGCTGGTAGCGTGAGCTCAGCCGCGAGCCCCTGCCCGTCCCTGGTCCTAGCCCGGTCCCCGCGGTCAGGGCCGGCTTGTGCTGGGCCTGCCCGTTCCTGGCCTCCCGCTTTGTCCCCGTAAGTGGATTTAAAGGCGGGCGCGCAGCTTCCGGACCGCTTTCGCGTGTCCCCTTTGACCCTCTGGGCTAGACCGAGCTCCCACCGGCTTGGCCTCTGCCCACGCCGACAGAACCGCGTTTCAGTGTCCTGTCGCCCCAAACCCTTAAGCAGCCCTCAGCAGAGTAGGAAGAGACCTAATACTCCACACTGTAGGCCTGGGAGCTCCCTCACTTGTTTCACAGCTCAAAACTGTCCAAACGCCTCTTCTAGGCTCTAGGACTGCAGGCTGGGGCTTGGTTCCTGGGACCCAGGTTCCTCCCTCTCCGCCAAACTTTCCTCCCGCCCCGCGGGTCTCTCTGGGCTGCCGTTTGCTCCGGGGAGCTGGGCAGCCCTCTTCGCGTTTTCGCTATTCCTACCAGTCTCAATGTGGCTTCTTCTGTATTCCTTGGTTGAAGAGTCCACTTAGTTTAGTTCATAGTTGGTTTATCCAGATGATGGTTCTTTAAATTGAGTTATAATCCACTTTGCTTCTGGGAGTTGGAAGTTGGTACGTCCGTCTACTGCGTCGCCATCTTGCTTCCCCTCAGGAGCTCTTAACATATTAAGAACATTGAACTTTGTGTGTGAAGTGAGTGACCAACAATTCCTCTCAGTTTAACGTTTGTCTTCTTACTTTGCTCAAGAAGTTTCTTTTTGCCAAGCAAAGATTTTGATTTTTGTGGTATTTAGTTTGAAATCTTTTATTTTATGACTTCTAGATTTTGTATCATAATTAGAAAGGTATCTCCACTCTGGATTTATAGAGAAACTTTCCTTTTAGGATTTATTCTTTACATTTAATATTTGATGCACTTGGAATGGATCTTAGAGTAGCTACCCTCACTGTTTCAGTGCCAATCTGGAGAGTGAGGCGAGGCCAGAAGGGAGTTCCCTGTGGGCTGACACTGGAATAAAACACAATTAGATGATTCTCATGGGTCTGCCCCACTCTTCCTTGTTGCTGGCCACCTACATGCAGCCCTTTGGCCCAGGAGTGAATATTTACTCACAACAGATCAATCAGATCCCTTCTCAGGAATTTCTAAACTTGGGATCAGAATGAAACTCAGTTCTTGGTGGAGGTAACCATCAAAGGTAAATCTTGGGACATCCATGGGCCAGATTTCCTTCACATGAGATAGCCATGCAGCAATGAAAGAATGAAACTAACACAGAGGAAAAGGCAGAGTGATGGAATATTACTCAGGGGTGAAAATGAATGAATGGTAGAAATATACAACAATATGAATCAATCTGAGTAAGGTCTCTAGACAAAGATAGGTACTTACTACATGATTCTACTAATACAGAACTCTTGAAAAGGCACACTAATCTACAGTAACAGAAGGCAGATCAGTAACACTGGGGAGAGGAGGATCAGGAGAGCAAAGTGGGCAGGAGACAGGAATTGCAAACAAGCCCAGGGAAAATCTGGGTGTGATAGATATATTCACTATCTTGATTGTGATGATGGTTCCATTTCAAAATTTATCAAAATGTACACTTTAAATATATACAGCTCATTTTATGTCATTGACACCCTAATGAAGCTATTTTCTAAAAAGCAGGTGTGGGGTGGGGGTGGAAATTAACACAGAAAGAAGCAAAGGTGAGACGTGTATGTTTAGGAGGGAGGGAAAATGGGGAAAGGAATGATTTTAGAGTATCTGGACCTCTTGTTCCAAATGCCCAGGTATGTCTCCAGGTTGCTTCCTTAACCCAAACTTGGATTCTCAGAATGATACATTTACCACATTGCCCAAACTGAGTGTCTATCTTTTGGGGGCAGAATAATAGAACTATATCCACCCCCTTCCCAAGAAATAGCCCTAAGATTCCATTTTGGCTACTTTTCTTCCTTGCCTTTCACATGCATTTCCTCAGCAAATACAACCAAGTGCACCTGCAAGCATTTCTTGAATCATATTAAGAACAGGCCTGCTGAGAGTCCAGCCTCTCATCATTTTCCAATTAGATTCTTCTCAGGCTTCCCAGCTGGGATCTCCTCCCTCTTCCACCCTCCACATTTTTCCAGCATTTAAAGCACAGATCTGATGCTTTCATTCCCCTTCTTAAAACAATAATAACAACTGGTGCCTGACTGGTGGTGTCACAGTGGGTAGAGGGTTGACCTGGGAGGCAAAGGTCCCAGGTTTGAAACCCCAAGGTCGCCAGCTTGAGCATGGGATTATAGAAATGATCCCATAGTCGTTGGCTTGATCCCAGGGTTGCTGGCTTGAGCAAGGGGTCACTGGCTTGTCTTGAGCCTCCAGGTCAGGGCACATATGAGAAGCAATCAGTGAACAACTAAAGTGCCGCAACTATGAGTTGATGCTTCTCATTTCTCTCCCTTCCTCTCTCTCTCTCACTTAAAAACAAAACCCAGGTGACCACTTAGCATTTTCCTCACTGCACTCCCACCCTGACCCCAGTGTCCCTCCCCAGAGCATCTCCAGCATTCCCTATGACCTGGCCAGCACTGAACTCCAACCATATGAGGCATGCTTGCCCTTGAGTAAACCTATCCTATTTGTCCACCTGACAAACATCTAACATATTTAAATCTAACTTGAATGTTACTTTTCTATAGCTTTATTTGGCTGTCTTAGGCTGAATAATTGCTCATTCATCTGTGTCCCCATAGCTCTTATCATCTCCGTGTGGTGATAGATGAGTCTGTCTTTCCCATAAGATGATAAACTTCTAAATAGCAGAAAGTATGTCTTAATTTATCTTTATAAACCCAGAAACACCATAATTCACAAAATGTAGCAGGTGCCTAATTAATGTCCTTTCATTGATTTAAATTGAGGGAGGGAATCAAAATCGATCAATGGTCTTAAGTCTTTTTGAACACCCCTTAATACAGTTCTTTTAAAAAAGAAAACATTACAAGGAATCTCTATATATAATTCAGATAAAGGTGGAACTGAACAGAGACTATTTTATCTTTCTGGTTTTCAAGTTTTCTCTCTATCAGCAGCCATGTTTAAGAGATTTGCTTTTATGCCAACTTCCCTCACTTCCTCATCTTCTCCACCATCTGATGGTGTCTCCACTCACCTTCTCTAGAAGTATCCAAAACCCTCCTGAGTCACAAGAGACCCCAAAAGATAACTCCCCTGTTTTACCAGGCACCCCTTCTCATGGCTTTTCTGTATCACAAGAAATTCCCAATTGTGGGGGGAAAGGTTTTGGACAGTCCTTATAAAGAGGCCTCTGGCTATTGGATCAAATTACGGAGCTAGTTTCCAAAAAAGTCAAATGAAAGAATAAGTGTATCTCCAAAGTGCTGAGGGGTCAAGGGGCTAAGTCATCGCTATTGGATGCTTCTTCCATTCATTCTTCCTGCACAGTCTTGATTTAAATGTTTAAGTCTGTGGTCTTTTATTTCTAGAGTTTCACTTTACAGAATTGATTCTGATATTATTTTCTGTCTTGTATTAATTCTTCCTGCAGTTTTATAAACAAAGCTGGTTCGATATAAAACCCAGTCAGCTTCTTTGGGAACTCAGAGGAAGTATTCACACAATTTATGGCATATAGAATTTATGATAAAGCTAAAACTGAGGCAATTTTATTGTGTTTGAAGGAAAAATGAGGGCACTGGACCAGATGATCTCCAAGGGCTCCTCCAACCTTGTGAGTTTATTATTTCTGGGCAGATGAGAACACATCATAGGTTTTAGGTAAATTGTGTGAGAAATAAATTGTTCTTTGTACAAATAAATAAAATCTAATGGCAATAAATCTCAGAAAGGACATTTCAGGAATCATCTTTAATGCCTCATTTCATGTACAGTTTTATTTTTGTATTATTTTTTTTACCTTTTTTTTCTTTTGAGAGAGACATACAGGAAGAGAGAGACATGAGAGCCAGCTACTCATAGTTGCAGCTCCTTAGTTGTTCATTGATTGCTTCTCATATGTGCCTTGACTGGGGCGCTCAAGCTGAGCCAGTGACCCCTTGCTCATACCAGTGACCTTGGGCTCAAGCCAGTGACCTTGGGCTTCAAGCCAGCAGCAACCTTTGAGCTCAAGCCAGAGAATGTGGGATCATGTTGAGGATCCCACGCTTAAGCCAGCAACCCTGCACTCAAGCTGGTGACCCTGTGCTCAAGCTGGCAACCTCAGGGTTTCAAACCTGGGACCTCAGCATCTCAGGTTGATGCTCTAACCACTGCACCATCGGTCAAGCTATTTTCCTTATTTTCTATGAAATGACACTGGCATGGGGTTTCAAGTGTGATTCAGGAAATGGTGTATCTACTTGTGAAATCTTCCAGACCCCCAAGGACAGAGGCCAAAGGACCTAGAGTCATGTTGCAAGATCAATAGGACTAAGTAAGAATACGAAGTAACTTTCCCCAGCTACTAAAAATGTACAGAAAGAAGGAGTTTCCAAAGTTGTTCTGGTGATAGGAATCCAAAATGCAATTGCCTAAACCATTAAGGTTTTATGATTAGGTTACCAGACCTGATTCCTAGAGCCATTTAACCGAAACTGTAATATAAGAGGACCATTATTTTAATATATTTAGCCTCACTTATAGCATCATATTTGGGAGGGGGGGTTCTATTTTGTGGTTCCTGCTACAATGTTGTGGCCATATCTCCCTCAGCCCAGCAGTAGGCACAGACAGGCCAGCAGTGGTGGGCAGTTGTAGGCAGGTAGTCCTAGCTACCCACTATTCAAGCAAGCTCTATATCTGCCTAAGAGAAGGCAAAAGTGTTCCAAACTGGGAACAAGGAAAGTTACCTTGAAGAGTGGAGTTCTGAAAGTCAATACCCCCATTCTTGCTTAAATTATTCTATAAATGAAATATTCACCAAGGACTGCTTATCTTTGCATTAATTTAGAATCCTGTTTCATAACCATGATTGAGGACTCAGAGGTTATTTTGCTCTTTGTTATAATTAGTAAATGGTTTTATGTTCCTTGATTATAATAAATTTGTTTTCAAATTTCAATATAGTATCTAAATTGACCATTATCACAAATAGATGTCAGTGCTTGGCTGTCAGGTTTTTCTTTAAGCAGAAATAAATTATCTGAATTTTTTGAATTAATGTCTTGTGGGGTTTCTCTTAACTAGTGGAAGAGAAAAAAGAAGCATGGAATGATAAAGTGTATTTTGAACCAAACATAAGCTCAATCATTCATTCAACAAACATTTACTGAGTACCAACTATTGGGCTGAGTGCCACAGAGTACTCAAGGGTAAATAAATCATATTTCCTGCACTCATGGAAGTCATGAATTACAGGAAAAAAACATATAAGTAAATAACTCTACTAAAGGTAAAATGAGTAGGCTCTGAGAGCAATGACAGAGTTTTTCGGGCAACAAAGGAGGGAGAGGACTTTCAGCTGATACAGAATTTTCCTGGAGAAACTGGTGCATTAAGTGGTCCCTGTTGGAGAGACAGGATCTAATGTGATAGGAGGGAATGGGAAATCACTGATGGTGTAACTGAACAGAAATTTCAGTTCTTTAATACAATCTTTCCTCCTGCTTTTCTTTTTATCCAAACTGGCCTTGTCCAGACTAAGAGCACACTGATTACTTGCCTCCCCCTCCCTTGCACATCCATTCCATTAATCACTAAGCCTTCAGGACAAGGTTCTGATCAGCATCAAATAATCTTTGGAACAAAGTCTCGGGTCTGTTGACCACTAAGACAGAGTTTCAATCAAACTAGAGATGACATCTAGGCCTTATTTCTGTTTCAGCTCCAGAATGACCCCTCTGACCAACCACGTCCTTAAGGAACCAGACAAAGTGATACCATGGCTGACATCAGGACAGGTGCAATGATCAACTACCCCGATGTTAGCTCCGGCCAGTCAATAGTGACCACAACCCTCACACACTGTCCCCTGTATAACCCATCCCCTGGAAACCAGCAGGGAGCCAGGTCTTTAAGTGCTGGCTTCCCTGAAATGCAAGACTTGGCATCACTTCCTTAAATGACAAACTCTTACTTTCTTGGTTGCAAACTCTTGTTAGAGTTTGATTGGGCTTTGATGCACACAGGCAAATAAACCCCTTTAGTCCAGTAACAGTAACAATGGTTTTAGAAAGAGAAAGTGACAGGGGTTAACTGAGTGATTTAGAAAGCAGACAGATACTAGCTCAATAACGATTGTACTGATATAAATGACATTGAGATACTTGAACCATGAGAGATTGGTGTGAACAGTGAGTGCAACCAAAGTTTGTTACCCCAAAATATGCCTTTTGGGATATCGATTATTTTAATCTGATTATTTTTAAGAAACAAAAGACTTAGAACCTTTGACCCTCCCCTTTACCTACCTAAAGGAATTCAGACAAAATAACCTGCTTACAGGAAAGAAGCATTCATTTAACTATTCATCTGAGCAATTCATCTTACATATTCACCGTAGCATATGTGATTTAAGTTGGCAGACAGGGAAAACCTACACAGCCTGTTTGTTAGACTCCCCTCTGGGCCCCATTGTTTCTGAGTGGCCCAGCAAGAATTTGTTCAGCACATGTTTGCTCTTTCTCATCTACCTGTGCACTGCCTTTTTCCCCTTTGAAGTCCAAACCCCTCCTCTTTCTGCTTCACTCAAGATGACGTATAATCCTCAACTGCCCGATTTGTCCTCAGTGTCTCATATTCTAACTGAAGCCCTATTACATACATCTGTAATAAGTTGGTTATTTTCTCCTGTTAACCTGTCTCATGTCAATTAAATTCTGAGGCCATCCAGAAGAACTAAGAGGGGAACAAGGGGAAACTTTTTGCTCCTCTACATTGGAAACCAAAGAAAAGAGGCTTTCGGGGTCTTATTTGTCTTGCTATTCCTAATGCCTCAAACCATGATGGTACATAGTAAGCTCATAACAAATATTTTTTTGGGTGAATTACTAAAAGACTCAGTGCTGCAAAATAAGTAAGAAGTTGAAGAGTGGAGTGGAAAATGCCATTAGATGGACTCACTAAGAGGTTTCTGGGAGGTGAGGAGGAGGGTGGTGTTATTAACCAGATTAGGGACATAGAGGAAGGCATGCTTTTGGAGCTAGAAGATACTAGTACATAGAGGCAATTAGGAAAGCCAGCTCTGGTATGACAGAGCTGATACAGATGATAGAAAGGAGGAGCTGTGTCCAGGGTGGTACTAAGACAATTGAACAATGGCTGATCCCTAAAAGAAGCACCGTATTATGTGCTAAATGATTCTTTTTCAATCTTTTATAGGAACGTGTGTGAGAATGTGTGTGCAGAGGAGTGTCAGTGCTTACGTGTTTCTGGGGGTTTGAGTCCACAAGAGTAGTATCTGTTAAAAAGAAAGAATATTTATTGCTAAGGGAGTGTATATTTGTGCCAGCAAATTGTAGTACTTGAACAAATTTCTCCCTTTCTTTCTTTCTTTTTTCTTCCCTCTTTTCTTCCACTCCTTACCACCTGTTTTTTTTTTATTAATTTTAATGGGGTGACAACAATAAATCAGGGTACATATATACAACGAAAACATCTCCAGGTTATATTATCATTCAATTATGTTGCATACCCATTACCCAAAATCAAATTGTCCTCTGTCACATTCTATCTAGTTTTCCCTGTGCCCCTCCCCTCCTCCCTATTCCATCCTCTCCTCCCTCTCCCCACCCCGTAACCACCACTCTCTTGTCCATGTCTCATAGTCTCACTATTATGTATGAAATCATGCTGTTCTCAGTTTGTTTCTGATTTACTTATTTCACTCCGTATAATGTTATCAAGGTCATCCATATTGTTGTAAATGATCTGATGTCATCATTTCGTATGGCTGAGTAGTATTCCATAGTATATATGTACCATAGCTTTTTAATCCACTCGTCCTCTGGCAGACACTTGGGCTGTTTCCAGATCTTCGCTATTGTGAACAATGCTGCCACGAACATGGGTGCGCATTTCTTCTTTTCTAAGAGTGCTATGGTGTTCTTAGGGTATATTCCTAAAAGTGGGATAGTTGGGTCAAAAGGAAGACTGATTTTTAATTTTTTGAGGAATCTCCATACTGTTTTCCACAGTGGTTGCACCAGTCTGCATTCCCACCAGCAGTGCAGAAGGGTTCCCTTTTCTCCACATCCTCGCCAGCACTTATTCTGTGTAGTTTTGCTGATGAGCGCCATTCTGACTAGTGTGAGGTGATATCTCATTGTGGTTTTCATTTGCATTTCTCTAATGATTAGTGATGTTGAGCATTTTTTCATATACCTATTGGCCATTTGTATGTCCTCTTCGGAGAAATTTCGATTCATTTCTATTGCCCATTTTTTGATTGGGTTGTTTGTCTTCCTGGTGTTAAGTTTTATAAGTTCTTTATAAATTTTGATTATTAACTCCTTCTCAGATGTGCTGTCAAATATGTTCTCCCATTGTGTGGTTTGTCTTTTTATTCTGTTCTTATTGTCTTTAGCTGTGCAAAAACTTTTTAGTTTGATATAGTCCCATTTGTTTATCTTGCCTTTTATTTCATTAGCCCGTGGAGATAAATCAGCAAATATATTGCTGCTACAGATGTCAGAGAGCTTGCTGCCTATGTTTTCTTCTAAGATGCTTATGGTTTCACGGCTTACGTTTAAGTCTTTTATCCATTTTGAGTTTGTTTTTGTGAATGGTGTAAGTTGATGGTCTAGTTTCATTTTTTTGCAGGTAGATGTCCAATTTTCCCAACACCATTTGTTAAAGAGGCTGTCATTACTCCATTGTATGTTCTTTCCTCCTTTGTAAAATATCAGTTGTCCATAAAAATGTGGGAATATTTCTGGGTTCTCTGTTCTGTTCCATTGATCTATGTGCCTTTTCTTATGCCAGTAGCAGGCTGTCTTGAGTATAATGACCTTGTAGTAAACCTTGATATCCGGAAGAGTGATACCTCCTGCTTTATTTTTTCTTTTTCAGATTGCTGAGGCTATTCGTGTTCTTTTTTGGTTCCATATAAATTTTTGGAATATGTGTTCTATATCTTTGAAGTATGTCATTGGTATTTTAATTGGTATTGCATTGAATTTATAAATTGCTTTGGGTAATATAGACATTTTAATGATGTTTATTCTTCCTAGCCATGAGCACGGTATATGCTTCCACTTGTTTGTAACTTCCTTGATTTCTGTTGTCAATGTTTTATAATATTCCGAATACAAGTCCTTAACCTCCTTGGTTAAATTTAATCCTTGGTACTTTATTTTTTTGGCTGCAATAGTGAAGGGGATTGTTTCCTTAATTTCTTTTGCTGACAGTTCATTGTTGGTATATAGAAATGCCTCTGATTTCTGAGTATTAATTTTATATCCTGCCACCTTGCTGAATTCATTAATAATGTCCAGTAGTTTTTTGACTGAGACTTTAGGGTTTTCTATATACAATATCATATCATCTGCAAATAATGACAATTTTACTTCTTCTTTTCCAATTTGGATGCCTTTTATTTCTTCTTCTTGTCTGATTACTGTAGCTAGGACTTCCAGAACTATGTTGAATAAAAGTGGTTAAAGGGGGCAACCCTGCCTGGTTCCTGACCTTAAGAGGATTGCTTTTAATTTTTGTCCATTTAGTATGATGTTTGCTGTGGGTTTGTATTAGATTGCCTTTATCATGTTAAGGAATGTTCCCTGTATTCCCACTTTACTGAGAGCTTTGAGCATGTGTGACTGCTGGATTTTATGAAATGCCTTTTCTGCATCTATTGAAATTATCATGTGATTTTTGTCCTTCCTTTGTTTATGTGATGAATCACATTGATTGATTTGCAAATATTGAACCAGCCTTGCCTCTCCAGAATAAATCCCCCTTGATCATGGTGTATGATGTTTTCATATATTGCTGGATCCAGTTGGCTAATATTTTGTTGAGAATTTTAGCGTCTAAATTCATCAGGAATATAGGGTTATAATTTTCTTTCTTTTTGTTGTCTTTACCCAGTTTTGGGATCAGAATTATGCTCACCTCATAAAAAAAGTTTGGAAGTCTTCCTTCCTCTTGAATTTTTGAAATAGCTTGAGGAGGATAGGAGTTAGTTCTTCTTTGAATTTTTGATAGAATTCACTTGTGAAGCCATCAGGCCCAGGACTTTTCTTTTTTGGGAGTTTTTTGATAACTGTTTCAATCTCATTTGTTGTAATTGGTCTGTTTAGGTGTCCTGATTCTACCAGATTGATTTTTGGAAGATTATATGATTCAAGAAATTTGTCCATTTCACCTAGGTTTTCTAATTTTTTGGCATAGAGTTCTTCATAGTATTTTCTTACAATGCTTTGTATTTCTTTGTGTCATTTGTTATTTTTCCACTCTCATTTCTAATTTTATTTAATTGGGACCTCTCTCTTTTTCTCTTGGTGAGTCTAGATAAAGGTTCATCAATCTTATTTACCTTTTCAAAGAACCAGCTCCTGGTTTCATTGATCCTCTGTATTGTTTCCTTAGCCTCTATGTCATTTATTTCTGCTCTGATCTTTATTATTTCCTTCCTTCTACTTGTCCTGGGCTTTATTTGCTGTTGTTTTTCTAGTTCTTTTAGATGCAGGGTCAGGTTGCTTATTTGAGCTTTTTCTAGCTTCTTTGGTATGCCTGTAGTGCAATGAACTTCTCTCTCAGTACTGCTTTTGCTGTGTCCCATAAATTTTGAGTTGATGTATGCTCATTATCATTCATTTTTAGAAACTTTTTTATTTCTTCTTTGATCTCATTGTTAATCCATTAATTATTTAATATCATGCTATTTAGTTTCCAAGTGTTTGAGTATTTTTCAGTTTTTCTTTTGTGGCTAATTTCTAGTTTCATGGCATTGTGTTCAGAGAAAATGCTTGATATGATTTCAATCTTCTTA
Source organism: Rhynchonycteris naso (assembly GCA_037038555.1). Taxonomy (NCBI): domain Eukaryota; kingdom Metazoa; phylum Chordata; class Mammalia; order Chiroptera; family Emballonuridae; genus Rhynchonycteris; species Rhynchonycteris naso. The sequence goes on from CM072998.1 coordinate 131,493,504, forward strand.
AATTTATTGAGACCATTTTTTGTGTCCTAACATGTGGTCTATCCTAGAAAACGTACCATGAGCGCTTGAGAAGAATTTATATTCTACTGCTTTAGGGTGAAAAGTTCTGAAGGTATCTATTAAATCAAGTTGATCTAGTGTCTCCTTTAAGTCTGCTGTTTCTTTATTATATTCTTTCTTGAGGATCTATCCAGTGTTGTTAGAGGGGTATTGAAATCCCCTACTATGATAGTATTGCTGTTAATCTCGCCCTTTATATCCATCAAAGTCTGCTTTATGTATGTCGGGGCTCCTATATTTGGTGCATAGATATTTATAATAGTTATATCTTCCTGTTGAATTGTTCCCTTTATCATTATGTAGTGTCCTCCTTTATCTCTTACTACAGCCTTTGTTTTAAAGTCCATTTTGTCAGATATAAGTATTGCTACCCCAGCTTTTCTTTCATTTCCATTTGCATGAAATATTTTTTTCCATCCTTTTACCTTCAGTCTATGTGCATCTTTTGTTTTAAGGTGTGTCTCTTGTAGACAGCATATGTATGGGTCCTGTTTCTTTATCCACGCAGCTATCCTATGTCTTTGTATGGGATCATTTCATCCATTTACATTTAAGGTTATTATTGATATGTAGTTGTTTATTGCCATTTTATTTTTTAAAGCTGTATTCTTCTTTTGCTATATTCTTTCCTCCCTTTGAACTGTTCACAACAGGTCCCTTAGTATCTCTTGCAGAATTGGTTTGGTTTTAAGGAATTATTTGAGGCTTTCTTTGTCTGGGAAACCCTTTATTTCTCCTTCAATTTTAAATGTTAGCCTTGCTGGATAGGGTAGTCTTGGTTGTAGGTTCTTGTTCTGCATTACTTTGAATATATTTTGCCATTCCCTCGGGCCTCAAGTGTTTCTGTTGAGTCATCTCATAAGGATGACATCTGAGAAGTCAGATGTCATTCTCATGGGGGTTCCTTTGTAGGTGATAGCCTTTTTTTTTCTAGTAGCTTTTAAAATTTTCTCTTTATCCCTTAGCTTTGGTATTTTAACTATAATGTGTCTTGGTGTAGATTTTTTTGAGTTTCTCTTTTTTTTTTAATTTTTTTTTTTATTTATTCATTTTAGAGAGGAGACACAGAGTGAGAGAGTGAGAGAGAGAGAGAGAGAGAGAGAAAGGGTGAGGAGCTGGAAGCATCAACTCCCATATGTGCCTTGACCAGACCAGTGCAGGGTTTTAAACTGGTGACCTTAGTGTTCCCAGGTCGACACTTCATCCAGTGCGCCACCACAGGTCAGGCACTTGGGTTTTTCTTTAATAGAGTTCTGTGTGCTTCTTGAACGTGTGGAATGTTTCGCAGTCTTAATTTAGGGAAGTTTCAGCTATGATTTGATTGAACAAAGTTTCTATTTCTTGTTCTCTCTCCTCTTCTTTAGGAACCCCTATGATGCGAATGTTGTTTCTCTTCATGTTGTCACAGAACTCCCTTAGAGTTTCCTCACAATTTTGAGTCTCTTTTTCTTTTTCTTCTCTGGTTCTGTGCCTTTGTTTATTGTGTCCTCCAACTTGCTGATTCGATCCTCAGCATCATTCATCCTGCTTTTAATTCTTTCCATTGTGGTCTTCAGTTCTGATACTGTATTTGTCATTTCTGTTTGATTCTTTTTTATTATTTCAATTTCGTTTTTTGTACTTGTTATCTCTTTATTTAGGTGTTCATAATGACTATCCATTGTTGCTCTAATTTCTTTGAACATCCTAACTATCATTATTCTAAATTCTGCTTCTGGTAATTTGGTTATATCTGGTTCATTCAGGTCCTTCTCTGGGGATTTCTCTTGATTCATTTGGTTTGCATTCCTCTGCCTGCCCATTTTGTCTGTGTATAAGCAAGTTGTGGCCACTGGAGTCCAGTAGGTGTTGCCTTTGTGTTCTCTAGGGCTGGTCTGTCTGTAGGCCTGACACCCCCTCTGCTGCTGCCTAGGGCAGTTGGGTATGGGCATTGCCAGCGCCGGCTTACTGCGGCTGTTGCTGTGATTTCCACCTCTCCTCTGCTGGAGGGGCTGTCACTCAAGCCACAAGCCTCAGCACATTGGGTAAATGTGAGCACCTTTGCTCAGCTGTGGACCCAGCCTATTTCCGGGCTTCCACCCAGCACCCATGGTTAGAGCCTGCTCGCCACAGTTTTGCGGGTTGGATGGGGCTGCTGACGTGCTCTCAGCTGTGAGCCTTTGCCCATCTGTAGCTATAGCCCCACCCTATAGTTTTAGAGAGGAGACACAGAGTGAGAGAGAGAGAGAGAGAGAGAGAGAGAGAGAAAGGGGGGTGGAGCACTGTCGCAAACCCAGGTTTATTGGGCCGGGCGTGGCTGCTGACATGAGCTCTGCTGTGAACTTCTGCTCGTCCTGGGCTCTACCCCGTCCCCACGCTCAGAGCCAACTTCCATGCAGGATGGCAAACCGCGGTTTCTCCGGCCGGTTGGGCCTGCTGGCATGAGCTCAGCCGCAAGCCTCCGCCCATCCCTGGTCCTAAACCCGTCCCCAAAATCAGGGCTAGCTTGCGCAGGGTCACAGAGAAGATCTCTGCCCGTTCCTGGCCTCCCGCTTTTCCCCCGCAGGTGGGGTTACAAGCGGGCCTGCAGCTGCTGGACTGCTTTTGCGCGTTCCCTCCGCCCCTGCTGGGCTAGACCGAGCTCACACCAGCTGGGCCTCCACCCCCGCTGACAGAACCGCGTTTCAGCGTTCCCGCCGCCACCATCCCTCCTGCACCCTCAGCAGACTAGAAAGGGGCCCCACAGTTTAGCTCCTAACACTGCATACTGTAGACCTGGGAGCTCCCTCCATCTAAGCAGCTCTGCTCTAATTGCCATGGAAGAGCTTGTTTGGCTGGTGTCCTGTCTCCCTTTGCTGGCATTGGTAGTTCCAGGGGAAATATTCGTTTTTGATTAAGGAAGTGACTTAGCCCAGGGGTTAGGTTGGCTGTCCCTCAGAGTGTTTGTCCTTGTGCCTTCAGTCCACACTCTCTTCACGCTGCTCTGGTCCTCTCCTCTGTCCCCGTTCCCCAGAGCCCCGGGTGCGTGGTTGTGAGAGATTTTCTGCGCTGTCCCTTTAAAAAGAATCTTGGGTCTGATAAAACTGTCTCTTTCTCACAAACAGTATCCTCACTTGTTTCACAGCTCAATACTGTCCAAACGCCTCTTCTAGGCTCTGCAACTGTAGGTTGGGGCTTTGTTCCTGGGACCCAGGTCCCTTTCTCTCCGCCAAATTCTCCTTCTGCCACTCGGGTCTCTCCGGGCTGCCATTCGCTCCGAAGAGCTTGGCAGCCTTCTTCGCGTTTTTGCTATTCCTACCAGTCTCAATGTGGCTTCTTCTGTGTTCCTTGGTTGAAGAGTCCACTCAGTTTAGTTCAAAGTTGGTTTATCCAGATGATGGTTCTTAAAATTAAGTTATAATCCACTTTGGTTCTGGGAGTTGGAAGTTGGTATGTCCGCCTACTCCATCGTCATCTTGCTCCTCCCACCACCTGTTTTTTAAAACCTGGACTCAATAGGCTAAGATAGTCCCCTGGAAAACGGTTCTAATTTAGATAACCTAGTGATTAAAACGGGAATAAAGGAATTCTTTCCAATGCCATGCGGTAAGAAGGCCCAGGGACAAATGGGAGTGGTGTTGTTTTCAAGCTGGATTGGTGGCATTAAGTGTTTCAAATAGCCTGAACCTGCTTTCCAGCTGGCACATCGGTGGGCTTCCCTTCTTGGAAGTGTGTCTCTGCAGAACTAAACTCCGGTTTCCCTTCCATCTGTGCCCCCTTGGAGCTACTTTAGTCAGAAAATATGGTCTCAAAAGCCTTACCCAACCCAATCAACAGCATCTGTTATCACTTACCGGTAAGAATCCTAAAGAAGTTGTTCAATACATGTCACATTTCATCGTTTTCAGAGTGACCCGTTCTATTAGTTTTAAGTATCTCGTAAAACAGGGCCACATTCCAAGTCTGTGTTGCTGTAAAATTACCTTTAAATAAAATATCATAAAGACTTTTTGTCTTGACATAAAAATTACCTTCCTGTGCACATTTTAATGAGATTTTCTAAATTTCAGTACATGCCATATCTAATAGAGTAATAACTTATTTATTTAGTGCAAGGAGGGGAGGCAGAGAGACAAACTCCCACATGCGCCCTGACCAGGATCCACTGGGCAAGCCCACTAGGGGGCAATGCTCTGCCCATCTGGGGCCCTTGCTCCTTTGCAACCTGAGCCATATTTTATCACCTGAGGTGGAGGTCATGGAGCCATCCTCAGTGCCTGGGGCCAACTCGCTCTAATTGAGCCATAGCTGCAGGAGTGGAGGAGAAGAGAGGGCAAGAGAGAAAAAGAGTGATAGAGAGAAGCGAAAGGGGGAGGCAGTGAGAAGCAGATGGGCGCTTCTCCTGTATGCCCTGACCAGGAATCGGACCCGGGATATCTACACCCCAGGCAGACGCTCTACCACAAAGCCAACTGGCTAGGGCCTACAGGAATAACTTTTAATTTATTAAACAACCTGCCTATTCTATGCAGATTTACAATAAATAGCATACCTAATCCCACACCAGAGTGTTGCCTCACCTGTTTTTAATGACCTTGAATCAACTAGCTAAGATCCTCTCTTGGAAATAAATTATAATTCAAATATCTTGGTAATCAAGAAGGGCATATTTATGTTTAATTTAGAAAGTTCCAACATCTAAGTCAGCACTTCTTGACTATAGACAGTCCCTGTTGGGGGTGTTTGGAAATGTGCTGGGGCACTTTTGGTTGTCAGAATGACTAGGAGATGCTTTTGGCACAGGTCACCTCTCTTAATGTCATCCAGCAAGCAGTTTCAAATTTGCATGTGTTTGTTCCTCTTCCTTCAATGTTCTGTCCCCCTGTGTCAGTTGTTTGTGTTGTTGTTATTGTGGTAATATACACATAACATAAAATTTACTATTTTAACTGGTACAATTCAGTGACATTTGGTACATTCATTAATTGTGCAATCATTATCACTACCTCATTCCAGAACATTTTCATCATCCCGAAAGGAAACCCTGTGACCATTAAGCAGTTACTCCCAATTCCCCTCAAATCTTCCAGCAACCACTTTCTGTCTTATAATTTGCTTATTCTAGATATTTTATGCAGCCAGAATCATGCAATCTATGGCCTTTGTTTAGCTTCATTCCCTTAGCATGTTTTCAAGGTTCATCCTTGTAGGAAATCAGTATACCATTTCATATTATGGATAATAATATTCCATTGTATGGATGTACTATTTTTGCTTATCCATCCATTCATTGATGAACATTTAGGTTGTTTAAACTTTTGGTTATTGTGATTAGTTATGCTATGAATATTTGTGTACAATACTTTTGTTAGCACCTGTTTCAATTTGGGAGAGGGGTGTATACCCAGGAGTGGAATTGCTGAGTCATATGTTTATTTTATGTTGAGCTTACTGAGGAATTTCCGACCAACTGAGCATATATTAAGGCATCCTCCCTGAAGTCTTTCCTGACCTGGCCTTTTTCCTTCCGCCCAAGACATCCCCCCTTCTATGTATTATCACTGTTTACAATGTACACAACTTTCCTGAAACCTGAACTTGAATGTAATAAACTTATATTACCTGCCCCTATTCGGAGATTGTTAACTCCTCGAGGGAAGAACTCAGGCACTGTTTTTTTCTTGTATTGTTTACTGCGCTTTGGTGAACGGTAAGCTCTCAGTAAAGCTTTGCTGGGAAAATGACAGTTCTCAGCGCAGAAAAAACTTAGCTTCCAAAAGGGTGACTTTTTATTTGGGGAATGAAGGACTTTAGATGTTATAAAGTGGTAATTGCTGTTTTTAACTTTAATTCCTGGGGCCATGTGAGCACATTCAGGTTGCTATTATATATATTTAGCAAAAAAAAAGGAGAGTGTGTGTGTATATGTGTGTGTGTGTGTGTGTGTGTGTGTGTGCGCGCGCGCGCGCACGCAAAAGGGGGCTGTGTTTCTTAGGCTGCAGCTTTTATACAATAAGCTACATTTGCAAAATCTAATCTACCAGCCAAGTGACCTCAAAGGTGTGGGAGGAACTTCTCAGAACTTCATCTTTGAATAAGCCTGAGTTGCTGGGCCACTCCACTGCTACAGGAATATCTGAAAAAGCTGCACTTTATAAACCATAGTTCTGCCTAGAGAGAGTCTAGAATTTTTGGCTATCTTGTAAAAATCACAGGGTTTTAATTAAATTGCTTTCAAAGTATCTTCACTTAATGGGTCATAGGACAAAATTTTGAGTTAACACAAAAAATTTCCTAATGGAGTGCAAACAAATGGGAGATGGCTTCTCATGTGAGCTTCCTGTAATTGGAACCACCAATCAGAGGTGTCACGTGAGGGCTCCCTGCTAGAATGAGTTTTGTCTCTAAGTCAGCCTACAAAATTAAATGGCTGAATAAAGGTTGACTTTCCCAAGTGCAAAACTGTTGAGGGTCAGACAGAAGCGTAAGGCATGGCTTCTGCTTGCTCAGGGCTTATACTCTAGCTGTGAGGTAAGAAATAGACACAAACAATAATCATCAACTTAGAAACATGTAAGAGCTAGAGTAATATAAACAATTGGTGTATTAGGTGGTATGGGAGGGAAATAGGGAGAGATTGTAAAGCCAATAGTCAAGGCCACCATCACAGCCGCCTAGCCCATGCAGGTTCATGTTGAATTCAGACAGTCGGTAATGAAACAACGGAGCCAAGAACTGGTGAGCCATCAGCTTTAATTCTAGCTTGCACCCAGAGGGCAAGCAAAAACACACACTTGGCTCCAAAACCCACTCATTCAGTGCTCACAAAGCTACTGACTTATCCGAGTTTCCTAGAATCAAAAGGTTTCCAGCTCAACAGACTTATTCACCTCTGTTTCCCATCTCCTTCTCTCTATACAAACTCTGCACAAACTGGCTTCTTCCTCAGCATTCCACCATCTTGGCTGCTTCTCCTGACCTCCAAGTGGCCTTACTCTGCTCTCCTCTCTATACTAATCCCAGGAACCAAGAGAGCAAGCTCCGAGTCTGCCCCACTTTATAGTGTAGAAATCCCAACCTTTAATCCAATATACAAACAAGGAATTCTCTGATACAAAGTCACTTATCTGAGACATACTGGGAGGATTCCTCATGAGAGTGTACCACCCTACATCATCCAATCAGTCAAAAGTGTGGGGAAAAGCTTACTTTTAAAACTTGCACGTGGGCAGCGCCATCTTTAACAAAGTCAGCATAATATATTTTATCTGCCCAACAGAGATGCTACTTGAGCTCAGTCCATGAAGTGTGGAGAAGTACGTAAGACAGGCAGAGAGGCTGTAGCCTTCCAAGTGAGGAACATGACGCATAACAAGAGGGTAAGAGGTGAAGGACTATTGAATAAATTGGTCTAAAAGGAGCAGGGTATTCAGGTAAGTGAAATTGGGGATGTAAGAACAACGTGGGTAAATTGGGAACTAGATTGAAAAACGCGTTGGAAGAATTGAGAAACCTGGCTTCTGAATGGGAAAGTGACAAATTGACAGTTATAGTACGAATAAGCAATCAAATAAGGCTTACAGACTGCATTACTGAGAGGAAATAATGGAAAGGAGAAATAAGGGAGACTATTACTATTGAGAGGCTCCAGCTGAGAATTGAGAGCTTGAACTAGCACAGCAGCTATGGGCTATGAGAATGGTGGGAAGAGGAGGTGAATTCATAAATAAAGCTGGGTTTTCATTAGTTTTAGACAGACACTATAAAGCAGTGGTTCTTAACCTGGGTTCTATCGAACCCTAGGGGATCGATGAGTCAGTCTCAGGTATTCAGAGAAGCCTCTGCCACGGAGGTCAGAATAAAGTAATACCGTAATTTTTTGTAAGTTCATGCACTTTGTTGGTTTTGTTCTTTGAGCAAGGTGATGTTCATGCATGGCTCATTTTGTGCACCAGTAAAATAAATAACATATACCTATGTCTTGAATTTGGAAAAAAACCCATATTTTATTTATCACTAAAGAAGGGTTCGGTGAATGCGCATATGAAACTGGTGGGTTCGGTACCTCAAAAAAGGTTAAGAACCACTGCTATAAAGTATTGGTTTTTCTGTTTAATGTATCTATTTCTACTTCATATTTTCTAGACCCAGCTCTGCTGGAAATCAAGACCTCCTTAGCTAATGAAGGAGAGGATTAGAATATGCTACTACAAAATACACCACTTTGGTTTAAGGATTATTTTAAATTGAAGACAATTAAGAAAGAGACACAGAAGGAACTGGCTGCCCTCCCGCTCACTGCCTAAAAGCTGGGCATAAATTTTCATTTGTAAAGGGGTCTCCCTCCTCAGTACCAGCAATGGAATCACTGGAGATGACTGGAGATGACTCTTCTCCCTGTCTTCTCACTGAAGACAGCTATTGATTTGAATATGCATAACAAACCTTACAAGCAACCTTTGTCTACCATACATTTCGTAGTCACCGTCCCACAACTGACTGCCCTAGAAGCCCAAACCACCCCCTTTCCAGTGTCTAGTCACTTCTCCATGATTTACCACCCTTTGTTGAAGTGATAAATAAGGCCCCTTCCTTTCCATGAAGCTGCCACATACATGCAAAATAGAACTTTCTCCTGTTAATCTGTTTTTTGTCAGTTTAATTCACAGTCTCCAGGGTATTAAACCTAAGAGGGTAGAGGGAAAGTATTTTCTTCCCTATACTGACCATTGAACAATGCCTTCAAGCAACTGACCAATACTCACTCACTTTCATTTATAGCCTTGATTCCAAATCTCAGGTAGATCCCAAGTGCTGCCTGGCAATCTGCATGCATTGCTCTAGTAAGTTCACTAGAGAGTGAGTTCTGCGTGGTCAGGGATTTCTGTCCTGTTCACTGGTCTGTCCCAAGAACCTAGAATAGTGCTCGGCACACAGCATGCAGCGAATGTTGTGGACAAGATTTCACACTTTCTTCTCTTTTCAAGGATCTCAAACCCCTTCACTGACATTCACCTTCGGCTGTTGACCTTGCTACTTATTTCAGTGAGAAAATAGAATTATCCTGAAGAGAATACCCACATATTCCCACAACAAAGGCAACCACTCCCTTGCAACCTTACCCATATTTGCTCCTTACCACTTACCACAAAGTATAGTGTTGGGCAAATGAGTTTGTAAAATTTGTATTATTTGAGTTTGCTCACTTTTATTGTTAAAAATGGCTCTGGGCATGTGTCTGTGATATTGCTAATTACTTTCCTGCTTGGGAAGGGCCATTGTTATGCTAATACATGCTAGAGGAGGGGTTTTCATGCCAAGAAAAGTTTGTGAAAAAGAAGAAGAGAAAAAGCCAAAATGGAAGGGAAGGAGAGAGAAGCCAGTTTTGCAGAGTAAGAAGCCATATTGGCATATGGGGAACCAGAGGTGATTGAGACTGGTGAGGGCCTTTGATTCTAGGTAGAAACGAATGAGTCAGTGGCTTTGGGAGCCCTGAATGGAAAGGGAAGTGTTTTCCCGCTGTGTGTTTACTCCGGTCGGTTATGAGGCTAGAATAAAGGAATGGCCCACCATTTTTTGGCTCCACTGTTTCTTTATCATCTGCCAGAATTCAATGAGAACCTGCATGTGAATGGCCACAATGGCGGCGGCCACTGGCCTTGCAGATAGCTTGTCCTAATTCCAAACTGTGGCTGCCTTCCCCAGTTGTACAGAGCATCCCATCCCCTCCTTTCTCCCTGAGACTTTGCTTCTGAGGTTGACTCTTCTCTTCTGCATCACCAGTTTTTCCTCTCAACTGGATAATTCCCATCAGCGTATGGACTGGTTTAGGAGAAATTCTCAGGCATATGACCTTACTTGGCATGATCTCTATATTATTATGTCTTCTACCCTTACCCCCGGTGAACGAGACCGGATCCAGACAGCGTCACAAGCTCATGCAGATCAGGTCCACACCTCAAACACTCAAATGCCAGTGGGCCCAGAGGTGGTCCCTGACACAGACCCCAACTGGAATTACCAGACAGAACAAACAGGTAGGAGACGACGCGATCAGATGGTTGAATGTCTGGCATACAGGATGCAGCACAAAAGGTAGTTAACTATGACAAGTTAAGGGAAATTACTCAAGGACCTGAGAAAAATCCGGCTCTCTTCTGAAATTGCCTCCCTGACGCTATGGTCCTCCATACTCTTTTAGACCCTACTTCCAGTGCCGGGGCCACTGTATTAGCTACTCACTTTATTTCCCAATCGGTCCCAGACATTCGGAAGAAACTTAAGAAGGCAGAGGAGGGCCCGCAAACCCCTATCTGAGACCTGATGAACATGGCATTTAAGGTTTTTAATGGTCAAGAGGAACAGGCCGAGGTTTTTTGCCAGGCCCGCATGCAACAGAAGGTAGCACTTCAAACCCAGGCTATTGTGGCAGCCCTGAGGCCAGAGCAACAGGGGCAAAGCACAGGAAGTGCTCAACCTAAGTCTGGGCCACAAACAGGATCCCCACCAGGAGCTTGCTTTAAGTGTGGCAAGGAGGGTCATTGGTCCTGGCTACCCACTAAGCCTTGTCCTAAGTGTAAGCAGCCTGGGCACTGGCCGAGTGATTGCCCCCTCTGGACAGCAGGCACATCCTCGGCGTCTCAACATGGAGGTCAGGCTGCTCAGATGGGAGGTCCAACTGACCAAGACTCATCATTCGAACTCCTAGGCCTCGTGGACGACTGCTGCAACCCAGACTCAGAGACCTCCCTCACTCTCTCTGAGCCACAGGTGAAGCTACAGGTAGCAAATAAGTCCATTTCATTTCTTGTGGACACGGGGGCTACCTTCTCTGTTTTGCCATCACACTCTGGACCTCTAGTTCCCTCAAAGGTCTCGGTTATGGGGGTTGATGGGACCCCTTCTTCTCCTCTTCATACACTACCCCTGACATGCAGTCTGGACGGAATCCCCTTTTCACTCTTGTTCTTAGTCATATCATCCTCCCCTGTACCCCTTCTGGGTCGAGACATTCTACACAGTCTCAGAACCACTATCCAGCTGACAGCATCTACTCACCTACTCCTACCACTCCTTACTGAAGGCTCTCCTGCTACTGTAGATCACCCTAACCCAATTATGCCTCCTATTCCACCAGATGTTATCAACCCTCAGGTCTGGGACACTTCTACCCCTGTGGTAGCAACCCACCACCCACCTGTATGCATCTGCTTAAAGAATCCCTCCCAATTTCCATCTAGACCCCAATTCCCTATTTCAGCAAGTCACCAACAGGGACTTAAACCAATAATTACCCGCCTCTTGAACCAAGGCTTTACTCATCCCCACGAATTCTCCATGCAACACCCCCATCCTTCCTATTTGAAAACCTTCAGGAGCTTATCACCTCATACAAGACTTACGCCTAATCAATCAGGCAGTAGTTCCCTTCCATTCAGTAGTCCCTAATGCTTACACCTTACTGTCACACATTCCCTCAAACACCACTTACTTCACAGTCCTAGATCTCAAGGATGCCTTCTTTACCATTCCTCTACACCCTGACTCTTACTTTTTGTTTGCTTTTACTTGGACTGACCCGGACACTAAGGCAGCCCAGCAGCTTACGTGGACTGTCTTACCCCAGGGATTCAGAGACAGCCCACACCTGTTTGGACAGGCGCTGGCTTGGGATTTAGCTGCATGTGATCTCAAGAAAAGTACTCTCTTACAATATGTAGATGATCTACTTCTCTGCAGCCCTTCCCTGCCTGCCTCAAGAAGACACACTGTCACCTTTCTCAACTTCCTTGCTGTGAAGGGATATTGTTTCTCTCCTACTAAGGCTCAACTTCACTCTCAGTCTGTAGTCTATTAGGGAATCGCCTTAACCCCCACTACCCGAGGTCTCACCCTAGATCGGACTCAGACCCTCCGCAGTCTCCAACCACCTACTGCCGATTAAATTCTTTCTTTCCTTGGTCTGATGGGTTTCTTTAGACCAGTGGTTCTTAACCTGGGTTCTATCGAACCCTAGGGGTTTGATGAGTCGGTCTCAGGGGTTCGGAGAAGCCTCTGCTGCGGAGGCCAGAATAAAGTAATACTGTAATTTGTTGTGAGTTTATGCACTTTGTTGGTTTTGTTCTTTGAGCAAGGTGATGCTCATGCATGGCTCATTTTGTGCACCAGTAAAATAACATATACCTATTTCTTGAATTTGGAAAAATAAATCATATTTTATTTATCACTAAAGAAGGGTTCGGTGAATGCGCATATGAAACTGGTGGGTTCGGTACCTCAAAAAAGGTTAAGAACCACTGCTTTAGACACTGGATTTCCAATTTTACTCTCTTAGCCAAACCCCTCTATGAGGCTGCAAGAGAAACTCCCACGGAACCTCTCACATCTCCCAACACCGTCTGAAGGGCTTTCTTTACCTTCGAGATGCTCTCATCTCCTCTCCCCCTCTCGCTTTATGTGACTCCAGAGGTCCCTTCCATCTTTTCACTGATGAAAAGCACAGTAATGCTGTTGGTGTGTTAACTCAACCTGTGGGGCCTACATATTGCCCCGTGGCATACCTCTCTAAACAACTGGACACCACCATCAAAGGCTGGCAGCCCTGCTTCCAGGCACTGGGCGCAGCAGCTGAACTCACCAAGGAGGCAACTAAACTCACCCTTTCTCAACCCATCACTGTCTTCTCCTCCCACAGGCTCACCAACCTCCTTTCACACAAGTCTCCTTCTCTGTTAAGTCCTTCTCGCTTACAAGAATTTCATCTCCTGTTCATTGAAAACCCTTCAATCACTCTTTGCCCTCTCCCCAACTCAACCCAGCCACTCTACTGCCAGCTCCAATGACACTTTCGGAACCCACCCACTCTTATACAGAACTAATAGATTTTCTCAACAGACCTCGAGATAGATTATCAGATTCTCCTTTAAAAGATCCAGATATAATACTCTTTGCGGATGGGAGTTCTGGACCTGATGGATGACGACAGGCGGTCTACATGGTGGTCACCACCTCCTCCACCCTAGAAGCTCAACAACTGCCAGAGGGCACCACCTCCCAGAAAGCAGAGCTGATCACCCTCACACAGGCACTCACCCTGGCCCAAGGAAAACGCATAACTATATATACTGACTCTAAATATGCTTTTCTTATCACCCACAGCCACCCCGCTCTCTGGAGGGAAAAGGGCTTCCTCACTACCAAGGGCTCCCCCATAATCAACGCTACCCTCATTTCTAAACTTTTACAGGCATTACACCTTCCCGTTGAGGTGGCTGTGGTACATTGTAGGGGCCATCAAACCTCTCAAGACCCGGTAGCCTTGGGAAATGCCCAGGTCGACGCGACGGCTCAAAACCTCACCCTGGGAGCCTCCCCCACTCCTCTCATGTTTCTCCCCACCTCTTTGAAACCTTCCTACACTCCTGAGGAAAAACAGACCGTCCTTAAAAAGGGTGGAGACGTGTGCAACCAGGAATGGATATTTCTCAGAGATAGAATTGCCTTACCAAAAGGACAGGCTGAAACTCTCCTTTCTGATATCCACTGTTCCTTACACATAGGGCCAAAAGCTCTCTATCGGTTCTTGCAACCACTCTCTTTCTTCCCAGGCCTCCAGCAGACTATAGAAAAGGTACACGCAGCATGCACTGTCTGTTCCAAAGCCTCTACAGAAGGGGGACTCCACCCCGCTTCCCTACTCATCAACTGAGGGGGCACATGCCAGTCCAGGATTGGCAAATTGACTTCATTCATATGCCCCCTCACAAAAAACTCCGTTATCTCTTAACTTTTGTGGATACCTTTTCAGAGTGGATAGAAGCCTTACCCACCTCTCAAGAGACAGCAGACACAGTGGCCTCCATTCTCATTGAACGTATCATCCCGCAGTTTGGATTGCCAACTACTATCCAGTCAGACAACGGCCCGGCCTTCACTGCCCAAATAGTCCAACAGGTTTCCACCTCTCTCAACATTACCTGGAAACTCCACATACCCTATCATCCTTAATCGTCGGGTAAGGTGGAAAGAGCCCATGGCATCCTGAAGGGTCAGCTAACCAAACTTTCCATTGAGACCAGACTTTCCTGGCCAAACTTTCTCTCCCTGGCTCTCACCAGAATCAGGGCAACCCCACAAAACCCCACTGGACTCAGTCCCTTTGAGCTGGTTTATGGTAGACCATTCCTAATTAACCGTAACTTACCTATCAACCACTCTCCTCTTGCCACGTACCTCCCCTTTCTGTTTTTACTTCACCATCTTCTCAGGGAACATGCGGACTGGACCCTTCTCCCATAGGGGGTCCAGATGAAGCACACCCAACAGCCCCCCTCCAACCAGGAGACAGGGTTCTCCTGAGGGAGCTCCAGCCTGGCTCCCTACAGCCCAGATGGATGGGACCCCATACGGTAATATTGACTACTCCTACTGCAGCTAAACTCCTAGGACAAACACCTTGGTATCATGTCTCTCATCTCAAGCTTGCTCCCATGCAGGACTGCTGACAGTCAGAACCACTGGGCCCTACTCGTCTGCAGCTGACCAAGAGATTGGGCCCTACAGATTCTCCTGCTGCATCCTGTCCCTTCCACCAGGAACCTGCCACCAGAGTGAACTGAACCAAGGAACAATGCTGTTCAGTAGGACTGACCTGATGAAAGAAGCTTCAATCTCCTCAACCATCTACAAACAAAACATCTCTCCTCCTACAACCTACTTAGCTCCTAATGGCAGCCACCCATTCTCAGCTAGGCTGCCCCTATCCTAAATCCTCTTCTAATTATCAACATATAACTTATATATGTTTCATTTTAAATTCTTACAGAAGCACATCCGCAAAGTTTCTCAACTCACGGCCAAACAGATGTTCCTCCTGACACCCCTCAAATCCACCACCAGCCAACCCCCTTCCCATAATGCCCCTAATCAGCAGGAAGCAGTCAGACAGATAAACGGCACCCCATTTCTATTTAACCAAAAAGGCTGAGATGTAGGGTGGTTAGTAATGGGGTGGTCACGTGGGAAATCAGAGCCCCAGTCTTTGTCTGGGATCACCCATATGGCCAGGTATGCGAAAACTACACTTCCCATAAACCTTTTGGGAGAAAAGCGACTGCCCTCAGCCAGTGAGATTTCACTATGTGATATTAGCTAGACGACCCCGGGAGGGCCCCTTTTTAAATCTGGTGCCATGCGATCCCTGGGGTGAGATTCCTGGCATTCATCTCCTGTGCCAGTGAGAAATGCTCTGTACTAAATAAAGCCTTAATTAATACTTAATAACTACGCTGATTTCCTTCTTTCTCGGTGGGGAAAATACCTTACAGAATGAATATCTGTTATCTTAAATTGTCTCTCTTTTGGTTACACCCCTCCAACTATCACCCATTCCTCTGCACCCTTTTATAGCAAACTCCACAAAAGCATTCTCTATATATTGGCTCTCTTCACTTCCTATTCTCTTGGTCTTTTTTTGTCTTAATCCAATAGCACTTTTTTTCTCCGCCACTCTACTGAAACATTGAGATCAACAATGACCTCTAATTCGCCAAATCCAATTCTTTGACCTCATTTTACTTGAAGTTTCAGAGTCCTCTCTATCCTCTAATACTTGTCAATGTAAGAAACTTTCAAACCTGTAAGAATTTTTTATGAGTTTATTTGAGTCAAACTGTCAACAATTGCCAAGAAGCAAAGTCTCAATGGATTAAGAAAATGCTCTGGAAAATGGCAGGTTTACCACTTATTTTATACACCAGACTCAAAGGGGAAGATGTAAGGGGGTTACATGAAATTAAAGGTAATAAAATTAGGGAGGTGGGAGAAAGCAAAGCAGGAAATCTCTGGGATTGGATAAAAAGTAAAAATGTATACAGGTATACTGAAACTTCCTTTACATAAACAGGAATAAAATAGTTAATAGTTAACAATTAACATGATAACAATAGCAATAAGGGGGTTTGTTGGTTCCTGCTTTGGTGGAATGCCTGCCCTGAGTGGAGCAGGAAAAGAAGATGATTCTTACATTTCAAAGACATGTTATCAGGTGCTACTACTGTAGATGCAAAAGACAAAAGACAGGCTTGCTTAAAGTAAGCACTGACCTCTGTTTAGAGAACAATACCTCTCTACAACATGACTACCCACCATGAACTGCTTTTAGTTAGAAGGTTTTAATTTCAGACCATCCTGTGTGGTCACTTTAGGTCTATGAGTTTACAAGGCCACTGTAAAGCCAGTAGTCGTGGCCACCATCACAGCCGCCTGACCCATGCAGGTTCCCATTAGATTCGGACAGTCGGTAATGAAACAACAGAGCCAAGAACTGGTGAGCCATCAGCTTTAATTCTAGCTTGCAACCGGCGGGCAAGCAAAAACACACACTGGGATCCAAAACCCACTCATTCAGTGCTCACAAAGCTACTGACTTATCCGAGTTTCCTAACATCAAAGGTTTCTAGCTCACCAGACTTATTCACCTCTGTTTCCCATCTCCTTCTCCAGCACAAACTCTGCTCAAACTGGCTTCTTCCTCAGCACTCCGCCATCTTGGCTGCTTCTCCTCTCCTCCATGTGGCCTTTATCTTCTCTCCTCTCTAATACTAACCTCAGGAACTGAGAGCGAGAGCAAGCTCCCGGCCTGCCCCACTTTATAGTGTAGAATCCAAACCTTTAATCCAATCTACAGACAAGGAAGTCTCTGATACAAAGTCACTTATCTGAGGCATAATGGGAGGATTCCTCATGAGAGTGCACCACCCTACATCATCCAATCAGTCAAGGGTGTGGGGAAAAGCTTACCCTTAAAACTACGCCTTAGGCTATAACTACCAGCCTGCCCACAGCCTGTCCCCGAACACACATTAATATCAACAAACTTCCATGTGGGCAGCGCCATCTTTAACAAAGTGAGCATAATATATTTTATCTGCCCAACAGCCACCATGCAGGGCTCACCTGAACTTATTAGTTTTAGTCTGTGGCTCCATTTTTCCTTTCTTTTTCCATTCACATACAAGTTGGCATCTTCATTGCACACGAATCCCTCAAATGCCACATAATATGTGCATTTCAAGTGAAATCCTGAAAAGGAAAGTGTTGGCTCTTTGCCTACCAGTTCTATCAGCTTGGGGAAGAGGGGACAGTCAGTAGGAGTTCTGAGTGCCTAGTTCTAGCTTTAAAACTGTAATGAGCCAGTGAATTCAATCATTCACACTATTACACTGTCCATTGTATTTGGGAAACATAGTGTAATACACAAAGAAAAAACACTCGTTTCTGAAGAGAAATCAGTGGGGTGGGTGTAAGGTATTTTTCCCTGCCAAGGAAGAAGGAAGGGGCTAGGGCCATGAAGTGTGGAATAGCAAAGGCTTTATTGAGTACCACACTGCCCGGACGATGTTCTCTGTCCCCAGGTGTCAGGGGGCAGAGAAGTCGCATGGGATGATCCACGTGGGAGATATTTAAAGGGTCTGTAGGATGGGTGAGCTAATATGATGAAGTGAAATCTCACTGGCTGACGAACAGTCGCTCTCTTCCCAAGGACTTCTGGAAAGTTTCTTTTTGGCGCGCTTGGTTGTGGGCGGCTCTAGCAAAAGTTCCCGAATCTGGATTCCTGACATGACCTTCCCCCATTATCCACCGACCTTATTCGTTTGCTGCTTATTCGTTTGGCTACTTCCTACTAGTTAGGGACATCGTGGGGAGGGGGAGATAGGCAGGTGTTGGCTTTGAGGGGTGTCAGAAGGAACATCTGTTTTGTCATGAGTTGAGAAACTTCACGGATGTGGTTCTGTAAGAATTTAAAAAAGAGAAGCAAATATGAGTTATATGTTAATAATTAGAAGAAGATTTAGGATAGGGGCAGTCCAGGTAAGAATGGGTGGCTGCCATCTGGAGTTAAGAGGGTTGTAGGAGGAGAGCTTCTTGCTTAATTTTCTCGCAGACAGTGGAAGAAATTGAAGCTTCCTTTATCAGGCCAGTCTTACTGAACAGCACTGCTCCCTGCTTCAGCTCACTCTGGCGGCAGGTTCCTGGTGGGAGGGACAGGAGCAACAGGAGTGTCTGCAGGGCCCAACCTTTCGGTGAGCCACAGACGAGTAGGGCCCAGTGGTTCTGACTGCCAGTGATCCTTCATGGGAGCAAGCTTGAGGCGAGAGACATGGTTAGAAATGAGGGTAGCATTGATTATACAGGAGTCCTTGGTATTGAGGAATGGTAGGAGTAGGTGGGAAGATGCTATCAGCTGGATAGTGGCTCTGATACTGTGTAGAATGTCTCGTCCCAGAAGAGGTACAGGGCATGATGGCATAACTAAGAATGAATGCGAAAAGGGGATTCCGTCCACATGTTAGGGGTGGCATGCGAGGAAAAAAGAAGGGGTCCCATCCATTCCCATAATTGAGAATTGTGAGGGAATTAGAGGTCTAGAGTGTGGTAGCAAAACAGAGAAGGCAGCTCCCATATCCACAAGATATGAGATGGACTTACCAGTTTCTGCAGCATTACCCTGGGGTTTGGTGAGGATGATGGGGGTCTCCGAGTCCAGGATGTCAGTCTTAGGCGTTCGAGTGATGGGCCCACCTGGCTGGTTTGTCCTCCACATAGAGACATTGAGGATAAGCCTGCTGCCCAAAGGGGGCAATCGCTCCACTAGTGACCAGGCTCCTAGTAGTCAGGGCAGGGTTTAGTGGGCAGCCGCAGGCAGGGACACTGTTGGGCACAGTGGTCCTGCTTGCCACACTTAAAGCAAGCTGCTGGTGGGATTTTCTTTGCAGTCTGGACTTGGGTCAAGCACCTTCAGTTTCTTGCCCTTGTTGATCTGCCGGCCTCAGGGCTGCCACAAGAGTCTGGATTTGGAGTGTTACCTTCTGTTGCCTGCGGGCCTGGCGAACAGCCTCGGCCTTTTGCTACTAGCTGCAACCATTGAAACTTTAAATGCCATGTGCAAAGGTCCCAGATAGGGGCTTGGGGGTTAGAATAAAAGAAGGGCTCCTAGGGAGCCCGGCACCCAGATCCAGCTGGAAATGCTGGAGCCAGAGGCAGGACAGGGCCGGAACTTCCTGCAAGCAGATTGGGGTTGGGCTGTGGGGTCCTGCAAACCTGTGTAAGGGCCAATGGCAGGCTGAGAATGGCCTGATGGTGGAGGGGCTTATAAGGTGACCAGATTTTAAAATTGGTAAAGTGGGACACCATTGACAGGGGGGTTCTTGATTAAAAATTTGGTCTATATGGAGCAAAAAAAATTTTTCATAGAATGCAAAAATAGTATTGTAATATATATTTTTAAATCAGGATTTTTTTAAAACGCCGCAGGATGCAGGACAAATTGTTAAAAATCAGGACTGTCCCACCAAAAGTGGGATGTCTGGTCACCTTAGCACAGTGGAGAAGGGAGGGGGCCCTGGCCAGCAGGGGAAGAGAAAGAGAGATTGGTATTTGCGAGTGAATGAGAAACAGGATCCTGCAAAGGGAGGGGAGGGGGATTTTGGAGGGAAGAGACCCAAGCAAAAGAGGTCCTCAGAAGGACCAGAGATGGGTACTGAGAGAGGGGCACCCCTGGGGGTCAGGCAGGAGGAGGGGGAGAGTTGGGGGTTCATGGAGAAGGAAAGATTAGGAGCGGAGGTTTTAGGTGAGGTTTCTCTGGTCTAAAAAAGGGCCTGCATGTAGAACAGGTGGTGCAGAGATTAGGATGGGAGTGTGAATAACTAAAAGCCCTGAATGTAAGGGATCTTCAACCAGTTCCCAGCTTTTTTGGCTATAGTTAAATTGGTGAGGGTGTTAAAACCGAAAGTCCCTTTAGGAGGCTACCTGATCTGATTATTCAGTGGGTTCTGTGGCCTGGCCACAGCAGAGGACAGTTTCTTCTTCTTTAGAGAGGGAGAGATTTTGGATAAGGCAACGCCAGGAGTGTTTTGGATTAGGTTTAGATCCCTGTGTCGCCACGACCACACTCAGTCCTCAGAGTGGTCACAGATGAGGATTGGTGTCTCAAAACTCAAGCTCTAGCCACGAACAGATAGGGAAAGTGGATGTGCTCGGGACATCTTCATGGGCACACACGCACTTGGACGAAAAAGACTTCCCTGATGCAGCTGCGGTTTTGGACAGGGAGTCTCAGCGGAAAGAACTGAGGGGAGTTTGGAGGCAGGGGCTTACTGCACCATGTTCAGATATCCTGGTTCTTTCTCAGAGGGGAAGGGAAGAGGAGCGATCCTTGTGGACTTCAACTCCTCCCGGGTTTCGGCACCAAATGTAAGGTATTCTTCCCACCGAGGAAGAAGCAAGGGGCTGGAGCCATGAAGTGTGGAATAATAAAAGCTTTATTTAGTACCGTGCTACCCAGACAATGTTCTCTGTCCCTAAGGGGCAGGGGTCAGAGAAGTCGCATGAGATGATCCGTGTGGGAGATATTTAAAGGGTCTGTAGGATGGGCGAGCTAATATGATGTGGTGAAATCTCACTGGCTGACGGACAGTTGCTTTTTTCCCAAGGACTTCTGGGAAGTTTCTTTTTGGTGTGCTTGGTTATGGGTGGCTCTAGCAAAAGTTCCCGAATCTGGGTTCCTCATGTGCCCTTCCCCCATTATCCACCGACCTTACAGTGGGTAGCTGAGTCCCTGGTTTAAAAAGTATGGAATCAAATAAATAGGTAACTGATAACAGAAAGGTAAAGGGTCTTTCTCAAGGTCACACAGCAAATCAGTGTCAGAAGTAAAAGCTAGCAATGAACACACAACCCCCAACCCCTTAAATGACCATCTAGATCTATGGCCAGGGCTCCTCATATATGATACTTGCTTTTCCCCTTGTTGGGTAAATGAGGTTGTAAAATTTGTATTTTTTGAGTTTGTTCACTTTTATTGTTAAAAAATGGCGCTGGACAGCCACATGTGTGCTTGCTCTCAGAGTAGGGCAGTTGTTTGCAAATTGCGAATTGCATTCTTGCTTGGGAGGGGTCACTGTTTTGCTAATGTTTGCTGGAGGAGGGGTCTTTGTGGGACCAGGTAGTTTTGCAGAGAGAGAGAGTTCAGAGAATGCAGAGTGCTAAAGAAGCCAGTTTTTCAGAGAGTGAGAAGGTGTGCAGATGGGGAACCAGAGCTAAGGGGCTTTGCAAACCCCACTGAGACTGATGGGGCCTTTGATTCCAAGAGGAACCAGAAAAGATTCTCCTGGTTGTGAAACTGGAGAATGTGTCAGTGCTTTGGGAGCTCTGAGTGAAAGGGAAGTGTTTCCCCTGCTTGTTTGTTTGTCTGCTGGTGTGAGACTTTAATAAAAGAATTACCCACCAGTTTTTGGCTCCACTGATTCTTTACCGTCTGTCCAAATTCAATGAGAACCTGCATGGCCATGATGGCGGTGGCCATTGGCCCTATTCCCCTTATTTAATTAATAGCAACAGGAGCCACTGGCCAACCTGGTTGCTTGGTTGCAGCAACCTGGTAGCAGTTCTCACCTAATTGTAACCACAGCAAAGAGGGATGACATCAGTCATTAGCTTGGAGTCTGTTTTCCTGTAGTTCATAAATGGCAAACTGAGAAATAAACTATGGGTTTTATTGTTGGATAAGAGAATGATTTACGAGGCCCTGGCAGAGGTAATTGGACTTGACTTTGACAAAAAAAAGAAAATAAGGTTGTGATTTCAGAGAGCAAAATTGGTCACTTGAAACCAGTTTCAGCTTGAAAATCCAATTTGACCTTGTGTTTTCCTGACAGCTAACCAATTTGTTTACATACTCTAATCAACCTGAATAGCAATGTCCTCATATGCTCCTAAAACAGTCTCTCTACCCCCTCCTTATACTATAAATGGATCCACTATTTCTTAAGTAATCAGATTGTTTTGGTCAATGGCAGTTGCAGACTTTAGTTTGGAATGTGTGGGCTATCTGGTGACCAGACCAGGGACAAAGATGAGGATTAGGTGCTAACTCTGGTTTGACTCCCTGGAGTCAGAAATTTGGTGAGAAATTATGTAATTAGAAATTAGGTCTGAAAGATACAACAAGTCCATATATGAAATTATACAAAGTCTGGTCTTAGCCTTAAGAAACTTAAAAGCAGGTAGAGGAAGTAAGAGAGAGAGGCCCCAAACTCTAACAATAAATGTTATTGAAAGTCAGTCAGTGTTTGACGGCCTCACTTTTAGCTCTGGTGGTTGACTGGCTATCAGTAGAGGTAACAGAGGTTATTAGCCATCCATCAAGCTAGTCCTGTCTTCTTCCCATTGTTGGTGTAAAACATGTCCAAACCTGTAAGACTTTTTATGAATTTATTTGAGCCAAACTGATGACAACTGCCACAAAGTCTCAATGGTTTGAGAAAATGCTCCAGAGAATGGTAGTTTTACCAGTTATCTTATACATCATCATCAAAGGGAAGACATGAGGGGGTTATATGAAATCCATTGGTGATAGATTAAGGAAGTGGGAGAAAGCTAAGTAAGGAATCTCAGATTTGATGAAAAGTAAAATGAATTGACACTCTTTTGGATAGGTGGCTATAGGATAATTAACAGTTAACAATGAACACTGTAACAGTAACAGTGAGGGTTTTGTGGTCTCCTGCTCTGGTAGGAGATTGTGTCCTGAGGGGTCTGGAAAAAGGAAACTACCCTGACATTCCAAAGGTATGTTATATAGATGCAAAAAGACAATAGACAGGATCAGTTCAGGTAAAGATTGACATTTGTCAGAAAAGATACCAGCCTAGCCTGACCAGGTGGTGGCACAGTAGATAGAACATTGTCCTAGGATGCTGAGGACTCAAGTTTGAAACCCCAAGGTCTCTGGCTTGAGTGCAGGCTCACCAGCTTGATCACAGGGCTGCTGGCTTGAGCATGGGATCATAGACATGACCCTATAGTGGCTGGCTTGAACCCAAGGTCTCTGGCTTGAGCAAGGGGTCGCTGGCTTGGCTGTAGCCCCCCTTTCCCAATCAAGGTACATATGAGAAAATAACCAATGAACAACTAAGGTGCCGCAACAAAGAATGGATGCTTCTCATCTCTCTCCCCTCTTGCCTGTCTGTCCCCCCACCCCCAACTCCACCCTCTCTCACACACTGAAAAAAAAAGAGAGAGAGAGAGAGAGATACCAGCCTAGGACTGGACTACCTACCATGACTTGCTTTTTACTAGAAAGTTTTAATTTCAGACCATCCTATGTGGTTCCTTTAGGTCTTCTGAGTTTGTAAGGCCCACCGTGCAGGCCTCCCCTGAGCTTGTCAGGTTTAGCATGTAGCCCCTTTTTTGTTCAGCCCATGGTGGTCACAGGTTCAGAAAAACAGCAAGAGAGCAAGCACCAATTCCCAAGTGTTTTTAAGCCTCTGCTTATGTCACATTTGTTATTATCCCAATGGTCAAAGCAAGTGGCATGGTTAATGCTAGAGTCAGGGAGAGAAGGGAATACCTAAGGGTGTAAATAAAGAGAAGGGCATTTGTGGTTATTTCTTGCAAACAATCTACCTCACTTATAAGATTTGTTTGTTTGGGGGTTTTGTTCTTTTTCTGCTGTTACGGTTGGTAGTTTGTTTTTCTTTGTAGTTTTTAAGTTTTATATAATACAATTTGTCAACCTTTTATCTCATGATATCTGAATTTTGAGTTATAGGTAGAATTCCCATCCCCATTCCACCTATTTCTAAGGTTAGAAATAATTCCTATTTTTCTTCTAGTACTTTTATGGCTTTGTAATGGGGAATAAAATATGCAATAGTACTGATATTAGTCTTACTAGCCACAGAATAGAATTAAAATTAAAATATACTAATAAAATAAGCCTATAAAAGAATTTCTATAGAGCTAGTTATGTTAACCTTAATAAATGTTAAACCCAGCTTGTTATGCCTGACCAGGCGGTGGCGCAGTGGATAGAGTGTCGGACTGGGATGCGGAAGACCCAGGTTGGAGACCCTGAGCTCACCAGCTTGAGCGCGGGCCCATCTGGCTTGAGCAAAAGCTTATCAGCTTGGACCCAAGGTCTCTGGCTCCAGCAAGGGGTTGCTCAGTCTGCTGAAGGCCCGCGGTCAAGGCACATGTGAGAAAGCAATCAATGAACAACTAAGGTGTTGCGATGGTAACGAAAAACTAATGATTGATGCTTCTCACCTCTCTCCATTCCTGTCTGTCCCTATCTATCCCTCTCTCTGACTCTCTCTCTGTCTCTGTAAAAAAATAAATAAAATAAAAGTAAAAAAAAAAACCCAGCTTGTTATTATACCTTTAATTATGATTTAATATTACCAATCTAGTAATCAAAGTTATGTATTGTGTGACAAATCAATACTATGTAATCAATCCTATGCTTCTACCTCTGCCTAACTTCTCACAATTGAACCACCTGTTCTCCTCCTGGAATAGGAAAGTTAACACTGGAAGCAAATCACAAACACCCAGGTGACACATGTAAAGTGTTAAATTAACATCAGAGTGAGAAGAATGAAGCCTCAGCCCCCCTTCCTTCTCCCTCACCATACTGAGGCTTACAGTTTCAATTCTCGGACAAGGCCAAGAGGACAACCTGACTGCAGGAATCTGTAGGCACCGGTTTCAGAGAACAATAACTCTAGTTTATGAGTTACTTGCTAGCTTTACTTTCAGGTACAAAGCCAAGAGGACTGCAGAAGCCATGAATATAAGAAAGTCCCTTTCTTGAGAGAAACTGCACATCTGCCCTTCCTCTAGGAGTTCTCCCCCTCCTGAATTCTCCCAAACCCCTAAATAATCTACCCAAGGCTGTTAAGATGGGTTTTTGAGGACAGGAGCCCCCCCCCATCTTCTCAGGTGGCTGGCACTTGAATACATCTCTTTCTACCAGCACCTGCCACATGATTACTGGCTTTCTGTGTTGCAGCAGGCAGCAGAACCTGCATTCAGTGACAGCTTCATTGATTACATTTAAACTTTGATTCATTTGAAATTTATCACACTTATATTCCTAACTAACACATAGCCCTCCTCTGTTTGGAAAAGTTGTATCAGAGAGGAGAGGCAAAGTTACCCCAGTAACAGCCTGACCAGGCGGTGGCGCAGTGGATAGAGCATTGAACTGGGATGTGGAGGACCCAGGTTCGAGACCCCGAGGTCGCCAGCTTGAGCGCGGGCCCATCTGGTTTAAGTAAAAGCTTGCCAGCTTGGACCCAAGGTTGCTGTCTCCAGCAAGGGGTTGCTCGGTCTGCTGAAGCCCCGTAGTCAAGGCATATATGAGAAAGCAATCAATGAACAACTAAGGTGTCGCAACAAAAAAAAGGTGATTGATGCTTCTCATCTCTCTCCGTTCCTTTCTGTCTGTCCCTATCTGTCCCTCTCTCTGACTCTCTCTCTCTGTCCCTGTAAAAAAAAAAAAAAAAAGTTATCCCAGTAACAAACAACTTCTAGATCTTAGTAGCTTTGCAAGACAGGTTTATTTTAAGCTTGTGCTACATGTCCATTATGTTTCAGCATAAGCTCTGCTCCATATAAGCTTAACTCTGGGATCCAGGCCTGCAAATGGCCCTTCATCTAGAACATTGCCAGTCTTACACAGAAGGGGTACCATGGCCAAGTGCAGGGCACCTCTCAGAGCTTCCTCTCAGAAGTCACACTCATCCCTTTCACTCACATTAACAGGTGAAAGGGAGTCAGACAACCAATCCTAATACCGATGGGTGCAGAACTCTAGTTCTCCTCTGAGGAGAACACCAAATATTTAGGACTAATATTTCAACCTTCCATTATTGAACATCATCACTGGCCTGGGGTTATACATGTCAGAGCTGAAATAGCCGTGCCCCCAACCTTTCTCCCCAGGCCTTGTTTTCTGCTCCCAGCAAAAGGCCTATGTTTAGCTTAAGAGTGGCAGAGTACAGAAAGGGAGAAACAACAGGTCTCATCTACAAGCTTTTATGGGTTGAATTGTGTCTCCCCAAAAAGATATAGTGTAGCCCTAACCCCCTAGCACCTCAGAATGGTACCTGGTTGAAAACAGGGTCTTTACAGAGGTCATCAAATTAAAATGAGGTCATTAGGATTTGTCCTGATCTTTACAAAAAGGGGAAACTTAGACACAGACATATTCAGAGGGAAGACAATAAGAAGACAGAAGGAAAATACAGTCATTTACAAGCCAAGGAGGGAGGTCTGGAAAAGATCTTCTCCTCACAGCCCTCAAAGAAACTATCCCTGACAACACCTTGATTTCAGGAGACAATAAATGCTGCTTAAGCCACCCAGTCTGTTGAACTCTGCTATAGTAGCCTTAGTAAACTGACACAGGGAACACCTTCACTTGCTTATAAGGGCTGTGTGGGTGCTAATTTGAAAGGGTTTCCAGAGCCATATCAGACCAGCAGGAAAGAGACCCATGATCAGCTGGTAAGGTCTTCATGAATGTGGGGTGTGGAACAGTGTTACATTTAGAATCAGCTGACCAGACAATGCACACAGACTCCCCACATGGTGACTTTGTGATGGCAGCAGGGGTCATGCAAACTTTTGACCTGATGGGCAGGGCTTCCAGGAGTCGTCCACACCTGAAGTTTCCACTGAAGGATGAGGGAAGAGGAATGGAGGGTGAGGAGGACACCTGCCTGGATTTGGTCCCCAGCCTTGCAGGTGATGAAGCCATCAACCCCTCCTTAGTGGTGAAGCTCTAGCAACTGGTAAGAAAAAATTAGTCTCAAACACAATTGCAGCTCCTTTACATTTTGCTAGATGTCAACTTCCCTTCCAATTAGCCCTTTCAAAATTTGCTCTATTAAGATAAGGTCTGCTCTTCCCCACTCTGCTGAGTGTGACAAGATTCCTTTGCCTAGAGGCAGGGTACCATAAGGCCATGCTAACTACAAGCTATGTCTGGAGCAGGTCTCAAAGTGCACTAGTGTCTAAAGGAAAGTCTGGAACATTGATGGAAAGGTCCAGAGGTGCAGGTGTAGCCGTTGCTTTTTGCAGGTGAGGGTCTCTCTTTATTTCCTTTCTGAAGGCAGATCCAACAATAAATTATTTTTTATTTCAAACACTGAGCATTAGTGTGTGTGCATATGTGTGTATGTATTTGTGTAAATGTTTTAGCATGCTGGGTGCTCCATGGAACACCATTCCAGTTTGGAAGCAAGAGAGCACTTTTGCTATAGTATTAGGATAGCTGAGCAGACTCCCAGCAGCAGTGGTAATAAGGGTGGATGTCATCTGAAGTGATTTCGGAACAGTGACCATCAGAGAGAAACTCAGATCAGAGTAAAGTGAAAGAACAGTGTATCTATTTTTTATGTAACCAACACCCCAAAAGTAGTGGCTCAGAGCACCAATCATTTTATTTGTTTATAATTATGTGGTTCAGTAATTTGGGCTGGGCTCACTGGGTGATTCTTCCATTCACCCGAAGTCATTCTGAGGCCGCATTTAGCTGTCAGGTCATATAGGGCTTGGTTGACCTAGGGGACCTCAACTGGGATGTCTCATCTCTGCTCCACAAGCTCTGTAACAAGGTGGTGGGAGAGTCCTCAGCAGACAGAGAGGGCAAGCCCAAATGCTGCAATTTATATCACACTGGCTAATGTCTCAAGGTCAAGCCCAGAGTCAGTGTGGGAGGGGACTGCACAAAGGCTTAGATACACAAAGGCATGATTCCTTGGGGACCTTCAGTGTAAGAATCTTCTACAGTTTGCTTTTCTGAGAGCCTTTTTTACCTATCCTGATAATCTGAAAGGTAAAATTTGCCGACAGCTGTAGGTTCCACCTTAGGAGGTAGGTTCAAGATCTAGTGAAATCCTTGTGATTTTCATGACTATGACCCCATCAATACACACAGGCAAGCAGGCCTGGGGAAACTCAAATTATTAACCTTAAACAAATCCTTTAATCTCTGAGACTCAGTTTCTCATTTGTAAAATTCAACCCTTAAGGTTATGGTAAGGATCACTAATGAGTTCTCCTAGCCTTTTGTGAAAAGTGCACAGCTCCACACATAAACAGATGCTCTTCTATCAACCAGGGATAGGATAGGAGGGACACTTCAGGCTGGTGCACAGGGAAACGTACAGATATTCAAAGAGAAAATAAAGCTCCAGGTGAGTAAGCTGTTTAAATCATTTTTTAAAAAATTCATGAGAAGACCTTTTAGTTCCAGATAACATTAAATTAGTCTTGGTCTTTGCCTCTCTCTCTCTCCTCAAGACCAACAAAGAGAAAACAGATTTTGTATGTTTCACACATCTGCTTTACCTTTTGTTCTAACCCTAAATTGTTTTTGTATCTCATATGCAACTTATTCTCTCCTGCTTCTAATAGCCTCAGTCCAGCTTACAGGACAACTCTGTTTATGAGTGTTTGATGGATTACACTCAGTTAATCCCTGCTCACCCATCCATCAAATGGTACCAAGTCATTTTTATGTTTCTGCCATGGTGCTAGGACCTGGTGACACAAAGATGAATGAGGCATGGTTTTTATCCTCTAGGAGCTCACAGACTAGTGATGAGGTAGAAGTATAAACAGGAAATAGCATGGTTAGTTATTATGTGCTATGAAAGAAAAATGTGCATTATTTAACAAACACATTAATAATCCTTTACTCTGTTCGGGCCGTATGCTGGTGTGAAATAAAAAATGAACAAAAAGGGGGAAGCAAGATGGCGACGGAGTAGGCAGACATACCAACTTCCAACTCCCAGAACCAAAGTGGATTATAACTCAATTTAAAGAACCATCATCTGGATAAACCAACTGTGAACTAAACTAAGTGGAATCTTCAACCAAGGAACACAGAATAAGCCACATTGAGACTGGTAGGAATAGCGAAAACACGAAGAGGGCTGCCCAGCTCCCTGGAGCAAACGGCAGCCCGGAGAGACCTGCGTGGCAGGAGGAGAGTTTGGCGGAGAGGAAGGGACCTGGGTCCCAGGAACCAAGCCCCAGCCTGCAGTCTCAGAGCCTAGAAGAGGCGTTTGGACAGTTTTGAGCTGTGAAACAAGTGAGGGAGCTCCCAGGCCTACAGTGTGGAGTATTAGGTCCCTTCCTACTCTGCTGAGGGTTGCTGAAGGGTTTGGGGCGACAGGACGCTGAAATGTGGTTCTGTCGGCATGGGCAGAGGCCAAGCCGGTGGGAGCTCGGTCTAGCCCAGCAGGGTCGGAGGGGACACGCGAAAGCGGTCCAGAAGCTGCGGGCCCGCCTTTAATCCCACTTACGGGGACAAAGCGGGAGGCCAGGAATGGGCAGAAATCTGCTCTGCGACCCTGCGCAAGCCGGCCCTGACCGCGGGGACCGGGCTAGGACCAGGGACGGGCAGGGGCTCGCGGCTGAGCTCACGCTACCAGCCCCCTCACCCCCCGGCACCGGGCCGGAGAAACCGCGGTTTGCCAGTATACGGGTGCGAGCGGGCTCCGAACGTGGGAACAGGGTAGACCCCGAGACAAGTGGAAGCTCGCAGCTGAGCTCGCGCACCTATCCCCACCCGGCCGGAGAAACTGCGGATTGCATTCATACGTGCACGAGCGGGCTCCGAATGCGAGGCGGGGTAGAGTCGGGGACGAGCGGAAGTACGCAGCTGAGCGGAAGCCAGCAAACACACCTGGCCCAATAAACCTGGGTTTGCGACCATGCACAGAAGAGCCTTGGCCTCAAGGGCGGGGCTAAATCTCCAGAGGGGCAAAGGCTCACAGCTGATAGCACGTCAAAAGACCCGTCCAACCCATGAAACTGTGGCGAGCAGGCTCTGAATGCTGGTTCTGGGCGGAATTCCAGAAATAGGTTGGGTCCGCAGCTGAGCAAAGGTGCTCACCTCTACCCTTGGTGCTAAGGCTTGTGGCTTCAGTGACAGCCCCTCCCGCGGAGGAGAGGCAGAAATCACAGCAAAAGCCACAGTGGGCCAGCGCTGGCAATGCTCATACCCAACCACCCTAGGCACCGGCAGAGGGTGAGGGTGGCCTGCAGACAGACCACACCTAGAGAGCACAAAGGCAACACCTACTGGACTCCAGTGGCCACAACTTGCTTATACACAGATAAAATGGGGAGGCAGAGGAATGCAAACCAAATGAATCAAGAGAAATCCCCAGAGAAGGACCTGAATGAACCAGATATAACCAAATTACCAGAAGCAGAATTTAGAATAATGATAGTTAGGATGTTCAAAGATATTAGAGCAACAATGGATAGTCATTATGAACACCTAATTAAAGAGATAACAAGTATAAAAAAAATTGAAATAATAAAAAAGAATCAGACAGAAATGACAAATACAGTATCAGAACTAAAGACTACAATGGAAAGAATTAAAAGCAGAATGAATCACGCTGAGGATCGAATAAGCAAGTTAGAGGACACAATAAACAAAGGCACAGAAGCAGAGAAGAAAAAGGAAAAGAGACTCAAAAAATGTAAGGAAACTCTAAGGGAGCTTTGTGACAACATGAAGAGAAACAACATTCGCATCATAGGGGTGCCTGAAGAAGAGGAGAGAGGACAGGAAATGGAAACTTTCTTCAATCAAATCAGAGCAGAAAACTTTCCTAAATTAAGGCTGGGAAACACTCCACATGTTCAAGAAGCACACAGAACTCCATTAAGAGAAACCCAAAAAGATCTACACCAAGACACATCATAGTTAAAATACCAAAGCTGATGGATACAGAAAAATTTTTTAAAGCTGCTAGAGAAAAAAAGGCTATCACCTACAAAGGAGCCCCCATAAGGATGACATCGGACTTCTCAACAGAAACACTTGAGGCCAGAACGGAATGGCAAGATATAATCAAAGTAATGCAGAACAAGAACCTACAACCAACACTACTTTATCCAGCAAGGCTAACGTTTAAAATTGAAGGAGAAATAAAGAGCTTCCCAGAAAAAGAAAGCCTCAAGGAATTCATAAAAACCAAACCAATTCTGCAAGAGATACTAAGGGGCCTCTTGTGAACAGTTTAAAGAGAGGAATGAAGAGAAAAAGAGGAATACAGCTTTAAAGAATAAAATGGCAATAAACAACTACATATCAATAATAACCTTAAATGTAAATGGATTAAATGATCCAATCAAAAGACATAGGGTAGCTGCATGGATAAAGAAACAGGACCCATACATATGCTGTCTACAAGAGACACACCTTAAAACAAAAGATGCACATAGACTGAAGGTAAAAGGATGGAAAAAAATATTTCATGCAAATGGAAATGAAAAAAAAGCAGGGGTAGCAATACTTATATCAGACAAAATGGACTTTAAAACAAAGGCTGTGGTAAGAGATAAAGAAGGACACTACATAATGATAAAGGGAACAATTCAACAGGAAGATATAACTATTATAAATATCTATGCACCAAATATAGGAGCCCCGACATACATAAAGCAGACTTTGATGGATATAAAGGGCGAGATTAACAGCAATACTATCATAGTAGGGGATTTCAATACCCCTCTAACAACACTGGATAGATCCTCAAGAAAGAATATAATAAAGAAACAGCAGACTTAAAGGAGACACTAGATTAACTTGATTTAATAGATATCTTCAGAACTTTTCACCCTAAAGCAGTAGAATATACATTCTTCTCAAGCGCTCATGGTACGTTTTCTAGGATAGACCACATGTTAGGACACAAAAATGGTCTCAATAAATTTAAGAAGATTGAAATCATATCAAGCATTTTCTCTGATCACAATGCCATGAAACTAGAAATTAACCACAAAAGAAAAACTGAAAAGTACTCAAACACTTGGAAACTAAATAGCATGTTATTAAATAATGAATGGATTAACAATGAGTTCAAAGAAGAAATAAAAAAGTTTCTAGAAACAAATGATAATGAGCATACATCAACTCAAAATTTATGGGACACAAAAAAAGCAGTTCTGAGAGGGAAGTTTATTGCACTACAGGCATATCATAAGAAGCTAGAAAAAGCTCAAATAAGCAACCTGACCCTGCATCTAAAAGAACTAGAAAAACAGCAACAATTAAAACCAAAGACAAGTAGAAGGAAGGAAATAATAAAGATCAGAGCAGAAATAAATTACATAGAAGCTAAGGAAACAATACAGAGGATCAATGAAACCAGAAGCTGGTTCTTTGAAAAGGTAAACAAGATTGATGAACCTTTTACTAGACTCAGCAAGAAAAAAAGAGAGAGGACTCAAATAAATAAAATTAGAAAGGACAGTGGAGAAATAACAACTGACACAGCAGAAATACAAAGCATTGTAAGAAAATACTATAAAGAACTATATGCCAAAAAATTAGACAATCTTGGTGAAATGGACAAATTTCTTGAATCATATAACCTTCCAAAAATCAATCTGGAAGAATCAGGACACCTAAACAGACCAATTACAACAAATGAGATCGAAACAGTTATCAAAAAACTCCCAAAAAAGAAAAGTCCTGGGCCTGATGGCTTCACAAGTGAATTCTATCAAAAATTCAAAGAAGAACTAACTCCTATCCTCCTCAAGCTTTTAAAAAATTCAAGAGGAAGAAAGACTTCCAAACTCCTTTTATGAGGCGAGCATAATTCTGATCCCAAAACCGGGCAAAGACAACACAAAGAAAGAAAATTATAGGACTATATCCCTGAATTTAGACGCTAAAATTCTCAACAAAATATTAGCCAACCGGATCCAGCAATATATGAAAAAAATCATACACCATGATCAAGTGGGATTTATTCTGGAGAGGCAAGGCTGGTTTAATATTTGCAAATCAATCAATGTGATTCATCACATAAACAAAAGAAAGGACAAAAATCACATGATAATTTCAATAGATGCAGAAAAGGCATTTGATAAAATCCAGCACCCATTCATGCTCAAAACTCTCAGTAAAGTGGGAATACAGGGATCATTCCTTAACATGATAAAGGCCATCTACGATAAACCGACAGCAAACATCATACTAAATGGACAAAAATTAAAAGCAATCCCCTTAAGATTAGGAACCAGGCAGGGATGCCCCCTTTCACCACTCTTATTCAACATAGTTTTGGAAGTCCTAGCTACAGCAATCAGACAAGAAGAAGAAATAAAAGGCATCCAAATTGGAAAAGAAGAAGTAAAACTGTCACTATTTGCAGATGATATGATATTGTATATTGAAAACCCTAAAGTCTCAGTCTAAAAACTACTGGACCTTATAAATGAATTCAGCAAGGTGGCAGGATATAAAATTAATACTCAGATATCAGAGGCATTTCTATATACCAACAATGAACTGTCAGCAAAAGAAATTAAGGAAACAATCCCCTTCACTATTGCAGCCAAAAAAATAAAGTACCTAGGAGTAAATTTAACCAAGGAGGTTAAGGACTTTGACTCGGAAAATTATAGAACATTGATAAAAGAAATCAAGGAAGATACAAACAAGTGGAAGCATATACCGTGGTCATGGCTAGGAAGAATAAACATCATTAAAATGTCTATATTAAGCCTGACCTGTGGTGGCGCAGTGGATAAAGCGTCGACCTGGGAACACTGAGGTCGCCAGTTCAAAACCCTGCACTGGTCTGGTCAAGGCACATATGGGAGTTGATGCTTCTAGCTCCTCCTCCCTTTCTCTCTCTCTCTCTCTCTCTCTCTCTCTCTCTCTGTGTCTCCTCTCTAAAATGAATAAATAAAAAATAAATAAAAATAAAATAAAATGTCTATATTACCCAAAGCAATTTATAAATTCAATGCAATACCAATTAAAATACCAATGACATACTTCAAAGATATAGAACACATATTCCAATAATTTATATGGAACCAAAAAAGAACACGAATAGCCTCAGCAATCTTAAAAAGAAAAAATAAAGCAGGAGGTATCACTTTTCCAGATATCAAGGTTTACTATAAGGCCATTATACTCAAGACAGCCTGGTACTGGCATAAGAACAGGCACGTAGATCAATGGAACAGAACAGAGGACCCAGAATAAAACCCACAGCTTTATGGACAACTGATATTTAATAAGAAGCAAAGAACATTCAATGGAGTAAAGACAGCCTCTTTAACAAATGGTGTTGGGAAAATTGGACATCTACCTGCAAAAAAATGAAACTAGACCATCAACTTACACCATTCACAAAAACAAACTCAAAATGGATAAAAGACTTAAATGTAAGCCCTGAAACCATAAGCATCTTAGAAGAAAATATAGGCAGCAAGCTCTCCGACATCTGTAGCAGCAGTATATTTGCCGATTTATCTCCATGGGCAACTGAAATAAAAGACAAGATAAACAAATGAGACTATATCAAACTAACAAGTTTTTGCACAGCTAAAGACAATAGGAACAGAATAAAAAGACAAACCACACAATGGGAGAACATATTCGACAGCACATCTGATAAGGGGTTAATAACTAAAATTTATAAAGAACTTATAAAACTCAACACCAGGAAAACAAACAACCCAATCAAAAAATGGGCAAAAGAAATGAATAGAAATTTCTCCAAAGAGGACATACAGATGGCCAATAGGCATATGAAAAAATGCTCAACATCACTAATCATTAGAGAAATGCAAATTAAAACCACAATGAGATATCACCTCACACTAGTCAGAATGGCACTCATCAGCAAAACAACACAGAATAAGTGCTGGCGAGGATGTGGAGAAAAGGGAACCCTTCTGCACTGCTGGTGGGAATGCAGACTGGTGCAGACACTGTGGAAAACAGTTTGGACATTCCTCAGAAAATTAAAAATCGAACTGCCTTTTCACCCAGCTATCCCACTTATAGGAATATACCCTAAGAACACCATAGCACTGTTCGAAAAAAAGAAATGCGCCCCCATTTTCGTGGCAGCATTGTTCACAATAGCGAAGATCTGGAACCAGCCCAAGTGTCCGTCAGAAGACAAGTGGATTAAAAAGCTTTGGTACATATATACTATGGAATACTACTCAGCCATAAGAAACTATGACATCGGATCATTTATAACAAAATGGATGTACCTTGATAACATTATACAGAGTGAAATAAGTAAATCAGAAAAAAAGAAAAACTGAGAACAGTATGATTTCATACATAGGTGGGACATAAAAGTGAGAATATGAGACATGGACAAGAGAGTGGTGGTTATGGGATGGGGGTAGGGAGGGAAGAGTGGGATAGGGAGGAGGGGAGGGACACAGGGAAAACCAGATAGAAGGTGACAGAGGACAGTTTGACTTTTGGTGATGGGTATGCAACACAATTGAATGATAAGATAACCTGGAGATGTTTTCATTGTACATATGTACCCTGATTTGTTGGTGTTACCCCATTAGAATTAATAATAATAAAATATATATATATATATAAATTAAAAAAAATAAGAAAAAGAAATGCGCCCCCATGTTTGTGGCAGCATTTTTCACAATAGCGAAGATCTGGAACCAGCCCAAGTGTCCGTCAGAAGACGAGTGGATTAAAAAGCTATGGTACATATATACTATGGACATAAGAAACGATGACATCGGATCATTTATAATAAAATGGATGTACCTTGATAACATTATACAGAGTGAAATAAGTAAATCAGAAAAAAAGAAAAACTGAGAACAGCATGATTACATACATAAAAGTGAGAATATGAGACATGGACAAGAGAGTGGTGTTTATGGGATGGGGGGAGGGAGGGAAGAGTGGGATAGGGAGGAGGGGAGGGACACAGGGAAAACCAGATAGAAGGTTCCAGAGGACAGTTTGACTTTTGGTGATGGGTATGCAACACAATTGAATGATAAGATAACCTGGAGATGTTTTCATTGTACATATGTACCCTGATTTGTTGGTGTCACCCCATTAGAATTAATAATAATAAAATATATATAAAAAAATGAACAAAAAGCCTTTCTACTTTTAAGGAGTGTCTGGTGAAGGAGTTGGGCAAGTCAGCAATCACAGTGTAGGGACACATAAATAGGCATGAGTTTCACATGGGAGTCCAGAGTAGGCTCCTCTCAGATTGAAGAGGTGGTAAAAAAATTTCCCAAAGAATTTATATAAAACAAGAAACAGGTGAGCAATGAATTCCAGGCAGACAAAGCAACATGTACAAAAGCAAAGTGGCTTGGGAGAGTGTGACATTTTGGAGGAACCTAAAGCAGCTCAGCAAGCCTGGTACTCAGAGTTGAGAGGTTGGGGTGAGAGGACAAAACCTGGAGAGGTAGGCAGAGGCCAACCACAGGGGTTGGAGAGCCACTCCTCACTTTAACTTGGGAAGTGGTCTGATCAGATCTGCAGTTTAGGAAAATTATTGCAGTGGAAGTGGGCAATCTGGCATATAGAGGAGCAGACTGCAAGCGCAGCAATGAAATAGGAGACTTTAATAGTTCACTTCAAATGGGAAATGATGAGAGATTGAATTTAAGTGATACTATGGGGGACAGAGGGATGGGGGTGGCTTTGGAAGGCATGAAGGAGTGTGATGGGTTGAATTGTGTCCCCCTCTGAAGAAAAATTATGTTGAAGTCCAAGCTGCCAGTACATCCTAATGTGACTGTATTTGGAGATACTCTTTAAAGAGGTTATTAACTTAAAGGTCATTAGGGTGAACTCTAATCCTATATGACTGCTGTGCTTATAAGATTTGGACACAGAGACATACAGATGGAAGACCATGTGACAACACAGGAAAAAGACTTTATCTACAAGCCAAGGAGAGAGGCCTCAGACCTGCTGATTCTGTGACCCTGGACTTCCAGCCTCCAGAATTATGAGGAAATAAATTTCTATTGTTTAAGATAGCCAGTCTGAGATAACTCTGTTATGGGAAGCAGAGCAAAGTAACACAAGGATGAAGAGGCAGGAGAAGTGGGTAGCTTGGAGTTGTAAGGGCAAGGGGAAGAGAGAGTAGAGGCTGATGCTCAGATTTCTGACTTGAGCAGTCTAGCCTGTGATGCAGCTGATTTCCAGGAGGGTTAACCCAGGGAGGCAGAGGCTTAGAGATGAAAGATGGCGCAGTCCAGCTTGGACATGTTCAGTTTCAGGGTCCTTGTTAGGACAGCAAGTGGAGATTAAGCAGCTGAACATGTGGGGTGGGTCTCAGTCAGGGGGTATGGGCTGGGGATATGGGTATTAAGATCTTCAGACTGAGGGGCAGTTTAAGCAGAGGAGTGGACGAGGTCAACAGCAGACATGAGTGCTGTGAGAAGCAGAGGTTTGAACCACAGAGGACCTGTCACTTGTGGGAGCAGAGGAGGAAGACTGCCTGGCACGGGACAGGGCAGGAAGTGTAGGCATTTTTCAGAGAAGAAAGTGTCAAGAGAGTCTCTCAAATCCTGGAGAGATCAATGTTTCAAAGTCTCTTTTCTCTCTCTCTTTCTACACACAGAGAGATATACATATACATGTTTATGTTATTTTATCATTTTGCATATTGATCTGTTCCTTTGCAATGTGTTTTCCATTATTTTATGTTCACTGCTTTTCAGATCTGGTGGTCAGACCCAGAGCAATGTCTCTGCTTCTCCAGAGGTAGCTCTCCATCTGTGCCTGATAAACCACTTGTCCTTGTGGTGGGCGGGCTCCTCCAAGCATCCTCCCGACAGAGGTTGCCCATTGGTCACTTTATCTCTTACTCCGGGGTGTTTGGTGGAGTTTTATCCTTCAGGGCTCTCCGTAACCCACTCCTGATGGTGGTGGATACGTGGAGCATACTCGGTGGCTCTGCGCTGGGGTGTCTGAAATGGGGCTTCCTGAGACGTCCAGGA
The DNA here is from genome assembly GCA_037038555.1 of Rhynchonycteris naso. Taxonomy (NCBI): domain Eukaryota; kingdom Metazoa; phylum Chordata; class Mammalia; order Chiroptera; family Emballonuridae; genus Rhynchonycteris; species Rhynchonycteris naso. Next base: position 131,531,169 of record CM072998.1, read on the forward strand.
GAAACCCTGTGTCATGGGGCGGGGCCACTACGCACAGGAATGACCCAGACCACCGCTCTTACTGCTCGGCCATGCAGTTAGCACCGGCACTTCACAGGGTCCATGTGTCAATGCTCACTCATTCTGGGGAAAGGGAAGGCACAAGGACTCCTGTCATCTACTCCTCAGTCCAACTCAGCAAGAGATGCCATGAAGAATGGTACATCCCCCAAAGTCATGTGATTGATTAGGAACCCTGGACCTGGACCTTCACACTGCTGAGTCCCCTCACCTCTGCTGCCTCTCCCAGCACCCGCTCCCTCATCCTCCCCAGCTGTCCGCCAAGCTTACTCTGGCTCGTGCAACCAGCTGGAGTCACCCCACCTTAGTCCTTCACCCTGGAATAAACACCGTCACTCAGCCGGTGTCCTGTGACCCATTCAGTCAGACAGTGGAGGCTTACTATACAGGGTCCCCTCCTCAGGGGTAGGGGGGCACGGAGGGACCTTATGAAGAGAGTGAGCTCTATACCTTAGAAATGGCCCGTCCTGTTGGGAACCTGGGCGCTGGATGAAATGTTAGAGGAGCTTTCCTACCCATGTGTCCTATGTAATGCACATTCCATGTCCTTGGAGTCTCTAACTGTGATGGTGTGGCAGCCCTCCCACCCTTCTACCGCGATGAATCAGAGAGATGTGCCCACCCAGTCAGGCACCTCAGTGCCTGAGGCGAGTTCAGTCTCCTCGAGTGACAGCCCCAGCAGTTTTCATTTTGACTCACAACCTCCCTGAGGTTCCTCAGTGTGACTCTCTTACATAAGAGACCGCACTAGTGGTGACCCAGCCTCTGAGCACCAGCGGCGAGCAGGCATGGGGCCTCCCGGCCTCCAGCTTCTCGGCAGAGCCCTGACAGAGAAGACAGCCCTGACAGAGCTGTCCCAGCTGCCTTCCACAGTCAGGGGGAGCAGACAGGGGCTGAATACAAGCCCTGAAGCAGGGGCCTGGGAAGCTTTTCTGTCACACTATGTCACAGGTCAAGCCTTGGAAAGGCGGTTCTGCGTGCCCGGCTGACTGGGAGCAGGCAGCCCTGTGCCCGCAAAACCTGGCTGGAAGTGGGCAGCCCTGTGCCTGGCCACCCGGCGGCTGGGTCCATGCCTGCAGGGTCTGGCTATGAGCAGGCAGCCCGGTGCCCACAAGGCCTGGCTGGGAGCAGGCAGCCCGGTGACTGCAGGGCCGTCTGCACCGCGGAGCTGCTTCCTCATACCTGAACCCTGCACAGCTGCACACACCACTCCCACCAGAGCCGTGCACAGCTGCACACACCACTCCCGCCTGAGCTCACTATTTAAGAGCAGGCTGTGAGTCACAGCTCCGGGAGGGCAGAGGCAGCCCATTCAGCCCAGCACCCAGCACATTGTGGGAAAGGAGCCTTCCTCTCGCCATGGCGTCCCTGGGCCAGATCATCTTCTGGAGGTAGTGCACACTCTCTATCCTTACAGGTGGAGGGGACAGGGATGGGTCTTGGGGGCGGGGTGAGACTGCTGGGCTGTCCCATAGGTCCCCACCTCTACCTCTATCTGATCTAGCATGGGGCTGGCAGAAGCAACCAGACAAGAACCTGACTGAACTTGACTTAGCATCACACGCCAGCCACCTGGGGCACCTGTTCAGGGTTAGGCTGGTTTTCTGCCACGGAGGGCTGCCACCTGCTGGGACAGCTCTAGACTAAGGAGTGTGTGTGTCCCACTGGGTGCTCCACTTAGATATCAAGGCTCTTGTAGGGGCACTGATCAGGATGGCATGAATGCCAGGTGGGAAGGAAGGGACTCTCAGTGACTGATGATGGGCAGGGTGCAGGGGACCCTCCATACAGCTCCCAGGGTGCAAGAGGGGATTGTATATGCTTTGACACTTCTCTGTGGTTGTCATGTCTCTGTACAGCTGGGTAATTCACACCAACACCCCCTCCTCCAGTCCCTGGCCCCAGGATGGGTTCTCTAGTCTTCCTGGGGGCTCCTTTGAGAGGAGACACCTGCTGCAGCAGCTGCTGCTGAGAAAACAGACCTCTGTAGGAGGCCAGAGTCAGCCCAGCCTGGGGCTGGGTGGGCTGACTCTTCTCAGAGACAGAGAGACAGAGAAAGCGCAGGGAGGAGAGCGAGTGGGACATGGGACACGCTGTTGCTCGGGCAGCTCAGCCGTAGAGAGGACGAAGAGCCCAGGGTCAGCCCCAGGAGGGGAGGATTTATGGGGCCAGCCCACCCCCAGAGATCAAGAGCTAAGGGAACCCTGCCCCTTGCCTGTTGCTCCTCTCACTTAGCTACCTCCACTTGCTTCCTTTTCCCTCAGGACATCAAGGACCTTTCAGGAAGGAAAGAGATGGAAAGTGAAGGAAAGGTTTTCCTGAAATGGTTGGGGATTCAATGTCGTCACAACCCCTGACTGTGCAGGAAGGCGGGTGCTTCTTGGTTCTCAAGGTAGTTTGTGTCTTGTCCAAGATACAAGGAAGGACAAGGGAGGAGAGAAACCCTCAGATTCACAGGGAAAATGCAGTGAAGAGACGAGAGAGCATTACTTCCTAGACACAGACTAGAGAATTCTCTTCCATAAGACAAAAATGTCAGCTCCCTCATTGTTCCCAACTGCAAGGGCCAGCCCTGAAGCAGGCATGGAGGGCTCTGCATGGTGGGCAGGGCTGCTGGGCAGCACCCTTTTCTGTGCCCTGCAAGGACTCTGCTCACTAAAAAAGCAGCAGTTGTGGGTGTGGTGACTGGGGGTAGACAGTGGCTTTCCTCTGGACTCTTCTACCCTACAAGAATGTAAGACGTGTTTGCTAGCACCTTCTTTCTTCATGCCCCGGGCTAGGTGTCTAACTAGCTTCCTTTAATCCTCACAAAAGGCTGTGAGGGCTAATTATCACCTCAGATAGGTTAAGTCATGTGCTCAAGGCCACACAACCTATAAGAGGCAGAGCAGCATCTAAACGCACTCCATCTAACTCTGAAACCCAGGCTCTCAGCATGGTACCCTGCTCGCCACCCCCCCACCCCCATCTCCCGCTGTCCTAGCTCCTCCACCCCCACTCCTCCATGCCTCGGTTCCATAGGTGGGAACACTCCCCATATAACAAGTGGCCCTTCTGTTTCAAGGAAGGGCGTGTGGGCTTTCTAATAATACATGACAACCAGCCTGACTGGTTTTGCAGGAGGATTGGCAGGAGGTGGGTGTTCAAGATGTGGGTCCCTCACCTTTTATAGACCCAGTGGAATTGACAGATCTCCTCTTGTTGGCGCCAGTATGGCTATTTCTGCTCTAGCTGCAAACGCCATGACAAGCCACAAGGGTAGCACACCCTTTGTGCAAAAAGGCCATCAGGAAGAGGGTCAGTGGGCAGGCTTGGTGGGAAGCAGGGTCTGGAGAGCTTGTCCCAGGGAAGCAGGGGGAGCCCACATTGGAAAACCTAGTGTCCATTCTTGGTCCTAACAAACCCTCTGTCTTTGCCATGCTTCCTTTAATACATAATAATACTTTTTGTTGAGGTGTTCATGACCATTGGTGATATAGGAAGAGAGCTCATGAGAGGATAGGGTAAAACAGGATAGGGTAGACTAGGGTAGAATAAAGTGGCATTCAGTAGGATAGGATAGGGTGAAGTGGGGTAGGGGAAGGTGGAGTAAGGTAGGGTAGGATAGGGGAGGAGAGGGTGGGGGAGGGGAGGGTGGGGGAGCGTACGATATTAGAATGAAACCCATGAAGAGCCATGGGGTTCTGGAAGCCACACGCTACCCTGTGTCATCATCAGGGCATGAAGCCTCGGGCAGGCAGTGCTGTAATGAGGCTGAAGAAGCCAAGGTAGGTCATGCTGGACCTCATTTCCCAGACATGCAAGGAATAAGGAGCCACTGAAGGCTCTCACACTGAGGAATCTAGTGGTTTTCAGCTGTGATGGGTGACTGCAGAGGCAGCATGGGTGATGGATACGAGGACAGGGAGCCAGGAGGCAAGGAGAACAGGAAAACGGTTGCAGCCAGAAGTACAAGGAATGACAGGCCCTGACTTAGAGAATGGTAGCAGGGGTTCTGAGTGAGACAATCCATTCAAGAAACATTTAGGACTTAAAACTGATGCTAATTAATAAGTGAGTGCAGGGGCGGGTAGCAGGGATGAGACACAAGGGTAGAACCTGGAAGACCCCCATGTTTCTGGACTGAACAGAGTGAACTGGGGAAGAAGAAACATGACAGTTAACTTGGGCATGTGGTGGATTTGAGGTTCCTCTGGGATGTCCAGGTGGTGATGCTTTGCGGACACTGAAAGGCTTGAGGATGACACTGGGAGAGGTGAAGCCTGGAGATATTAGTCTGAGAGTAAATGATTCAAGATGTCTTCTAAGGAGAGAAGGGGCCTGGGATGGGAAACTGAAGAACACCAATATTCAGTGTAGAAGATGAAGTACAGTCAAAGGAAGAGCTGGGAGGAATGATGGGAGAGACAGGAAGAGACCTGGAGAAGTATCATGGACGTCTACAGGGCAGTTTCATGGAACATGCAGGGCTGGCAAGGGTGTCATACAGGCCCAGTCAATCCTGGCACTGATGGGCAGATCCAATCCAGACAAGACCGTGGTCTATGCAGCATTTAAGCAGAACTCATGTGGCTTTGCCCAGAAAGTGAGGAAGACATGCTATTTGCACCCAAATGAGGACAAGAAGGGGCAAAGATCCTCTGAGTCTAGGCTGAAGAAGGGTTCGTGGTTGCATTGAACGTACACACAGCCAGCAAAGACTGTCGGATAGTTGCAACACTGGGAGCTCTCCTTCCAGAGAGCAGATGCAAGTTACAGCAGGAGTGGGGCCCAGCTGGCATGGATTTCAAATTGTTATCCTTCCTTCCTTCCTTCCTTCCTTCCTTCCTTCCTTCCTTCCTTCCTTCCTTCCTTTCTTCCTTCCTTCCTTTCTTCCTTCTTCCCTTCCTCCCTTCCTCCCTCCCTCCCTCTCTTCTTTCTTTCCTTCCTTTCTTCCTTCCTTTCCCCTGGATTCTTCATCTATCCTACTTTGGCTCCCCTATCTGAAGAGAGCTCTTTGGAGCATTTAAAATTGGGGAAATCCCCAGTGACAGTGGGATTGATGAATACCTGTCAGAGGAAGAAAGACACAGCTGGAGAAGGAGCAGGAGTCCTTTTACCAGAGAAAGGTGGATGAAATGGAGAATGAGGAAGGCTAGAACAAGGGAGGCTCAGGGAGCATTGCTCATTTGGAAATCTGATTTCCTGCTGCTCCCAAGTTTTCAAGCTGGTGCTTGGATCATACATACCAGACCTTGAGGGCCAGAGAAAATGATACTTGGCAACACAGTAAAAATTTACCTTGTGAGAAAAATTTTATCTCCAAAGAGGCCATGTTGACACTTGAAACCCCACTGAGATAGGAGAAGATAGACCCAACTTTCAGATTCTCTGAACCTAGGAAATCTGAGGCTTCAGGGTCTTCAGAGCCCATTCCCATTAGTAGGGCAGAAAGGTGGAAAATGGAATAAATTCCACATCAAAAGAGACACTTAAACAGGTGGCACCTGTGTTCCTGTTTATCAGGAGTACATCACCTTTTTTTTAATGCTGACTTTATTAATTTTTAGAGAGAGGAAAAGAGAGAGAGAGATGGGAACATTGATCTGTTCCTGTATGTGCCCTGTATGTACCTGTATGACTGGAGCAGGGATCGAACCGGCAACCTCTGTGCTTCAGGATGATGCTCTAACCAACAGTCATTCAGCCAGGGTCGGACTGCATAACCTTTTGAGCATGGCACACTCATCTTCACCTGTTGCAATTCTACTCATTTTTTCAACATTCAGCCCAAATGCCACTTCCATTTGAAGTCTTCCTGGATCTTTTAAGTTACAGTTAATTGCTCCTTCATGTTTGCAGTAGGCTATGTTGAGGAATATCTGTTCCTGATGCGTTTCCCTCAGTGGAGTTGGGAGATCCAGCTCTGTCATGTTCATTGTTGCAGGGAGACAGTGTAGCATGGTGGCTGTGTACCTAGGACCTGGAATCAGACTGCTTGGGTTCAGATCCTCATGTCACCTTTGATACTTAACTTCTATGAGCTTCAATTTTTCTATCTATAAAATGGGGCTGGTAATAGAACCCAGCTCTTAGTCTTGTGAATGATTTGCGATGAATATGAGCTTGGCACCTCCTGCGGGCTATCATTAGAGTCTTTCTGCAGCCCCCTCTCCAATGCCTGCTGTGTGGCTGGTTCTCCACAAGAAAGTGTGTACTTCAATGCCATGTCCCCTTGACTCTCTTGTCCCTGAAATAGACGTTTTAGTAGGATATATTCTGAATGAAGTGCCTCTTGGTTCTCCTAAAGGCTGTTAAGTCTAACAGCTCCCTGGAGAATATTCATCAAGTTCTCCAGATTCTTGTTTTGGAAAAATTCAAGCCCACTGCAACTTTTGTTGTGTATGCATCTGAGACACTTCTCTGAACCTAAAGAGAACTGGGGTTGAAGAAAAAGATCTGGCTCTGCTGGAGGGGAGCATCAGGCTGGTGAGTGAATCTGTGGGTCCTTGTGCATGCAAGCTCTGTGTCCACATCTTTGATGAGGCCTGGCCAACCTCCAGAGCCACAGTATCCAGGGCAATGGGAGCTGTGGAGCTATAATCAAGCACAGGTAATACTCAATTAGCCAACCGCCTCACAGTCCTACCTCTCTCCATTTCATAGATGCAAATGTTAAGACAAGATGACTTGCTCAGTGTCCCCCCACCAGCACACAGCAGGAATAGACAAGTTCCTACCTAAACCTCTCACTGACTTTTATGAGAAAATTATCTTTCTCATCAGCCTGCTTCATCTCCTGCCACCCAAAGCAGGACCCATCTCATCACTGGCAAAACTCACTTCTACTGGGACCAGTGGCTGCCACGGTCAGGGAGTGGCTATAGGCTCAGGTAGCTGCATCAGATGAGTGAGTGTAGGAAAAAGGGACTGAAACTCAGCAAGAATTATATATTTTCAGAGCTTAAAAATTCAGAAAGTCAGTATACCCACTTATCGCTGGGATAATAAAAGTAAATTGTGTGACTTGCTCCAGAATCATGGGGTTAAAAATGGGTAGAACAGAGCTCTTTCAGTGATCTTACATTGCCCAGTGACCCTAGCTAAAAAACTGTGCTAGACCCCGGCTGACCAGTGTACCCAAACCCAAAGGATCCCTAAAGCTTCATCCACAGTTAACTTTAACATGTGAAGGGGTGGGAATAATGTGGATACTAGAGTTAGTCTGACCTGTGTTCAGATCCCTGCTCTCCACTTGTGAGCTGGCTGGGCTCAAGTAAGTTATTTAGCCTTTCCGTGTCTTTATTTCTTCCATGGTAAGTTACAGTTAATAACAGCACCCACCTCACAGAGTTGTCCTGGAGACTAAATGAGTTAATACACATAAAGAGCTCAGAGCAGCATCTTGTACAGTTAGCCTTTATGTGTTATTCTTATTCAATTATCCCCCCAACCCCCACTGTTTTTTATAGGATAACAAAGTGACTTGGTGGGAGGGAGAGGGATGACCAGTCCAACAGGAGCAGGGGAGGTTAAGGGATCTATGTGCCTAGATTCTGGGATTTCAGTGGACTTTTCCAGTCCTTATTCTGTGACAGATGGGGAATCCTTGGGTGACTGAGGGGCAAAAATCACTCAAAGCTCATAGTGCCAACCCCTGACCTGCAGCAGTGGGAGCCTCACCTGAGCCTGCTAGAAATGCAAGTTCTCAGGCCCACCCTCCAGACCCACTGAATCAGAAATGGGTGCAGGAGGAGGAGTCAAGTGCATTAGCTTTGCCTCTGGGCTCCTTGACTCCTCAGGGGAAGCCCGAGGCTTTAATCCATACAGGGATACATTTCACCCAGAATAATTTAAAACCCCACACTTATCCTTATTCTAAAAAGGTAGCAGATGGGCTTTGACTGAAACAAAGAAAAAACAGGACATTTCTGCAGGTAGGAAATCCAGGCTGTATTTCTTTTTCTATTGGCTGTTCCCGGTCCCTGCCATCCCCCTGGACTGTTCAGATTTAGCCACATGTCACCCCATGCCTTCCTACCACTCCCGGCTAGGTGGTGATCGCAGAAAGGCAGGCACTTTCCCTTGTCTTTTCTGCAATTTAGAATGAAAAATTCCACAGAATAAAAACCATGAAAGATTTCAGAAATAAAGACAACATCTATAAAATGTAGGGGTCTTGAACTGTCTCTTTTAGCCTCTTTTGGGCTGCTCATGTATTCTCCACCCTCCAACCCCCCACCCCCCACGGCCACTTCATCTCTTCCATCCCCATCCCAGTCTCAGGGGATTATCTTGTTCATCCTTTACTGAGAAAACAGGAGCCTGCAGACAGGTGCTCTTTCATCTTTTCACTTCCAAAACTGCCTGCTCCCCTCCTCTGCGCCCCTTTTCTCAGCCTCCCTTCCAAGTATGAGAGGAGAAGCCTGAAGCCAGCTCCTATTAAAGGGCAGGCCCTCTGCCCCTAGGTCCATCCCACCTCACCTCCTCCGGCCCTGGGTCCATCCCACCTCACCTCCTCCGGTCCTGGGTCCACCCCACCTCACCTCCTCCAGCCCTGGTCCATCCCACCTCACCTCCTCCACCAGCACAATCACTCTCTCTCTCTCTGCTACTCTATCATCCTGTCAGCATGCAGTGCACCTGTCAGTGTCTCCCGTCTGAAAAGGACACCTCTCTCTCAGCCCCACAACCTCTCCAGTTCTCTCCCCATCTTTCTTTTTACTTCTCTGCGAACTTGTTGTAAGAGCTGTCGGAGTTCTGATCTTTCTGGGCATGGTCGAGGAAGGGTGATGAGGTTCCCAGCACAGTCTGGCCAGGCTGCCCTGGTGCCATCTCAGCCCTGCTGCTCTCTAGCCAGTGGCTGTGGGTGGCTTACTTGTCCTCTCTGTTCCTCGTCTGTTCAAAGGGGGTAATATTAGAACTACATCATAAGAATATAGAATTATGTGAGTTGATACATATAAAACACTTAGCGGACACTTATTGTAAACCCTGTGTTCTTCTATTATGATTCTCTCCTCAACTTCCTGCAGGTGGACTTTGTCCACACTATACTGAGATATTGCTCCTGTCAATATCTATGTTGACATGTCTGTTCTTGTTTTCATAATAGCACTCAATGCAGATGTCCTACTACCTCATTCTCAAAACACTTCTTCTCTTGGTTTCCATGACACTACACTCTCCTGATCTTCCCATACCGGCTTGGGAGTCCCCTGCAGGTCAGGTTCTGCCTGAAGGTCCGGACAGAGGAACTCCCTAAAAATGACACGTTCATCCTCTCCCTCAAGCTGCTGGGGGCAGTCGGGGCAACATCTTCAGAGAGACTAGGAAGACGTTTTCCCACAGACACAGTTTTGTAAATGAGAGCTGGCTTCCCAGGTGAACCCACTAAAGTCAATGTATGCCACACTCAGCTGTAATTGTGCACTTAGAGTAGCAACGTTTTCTTCTGTTTTCCTTTCCTATGAAAAATGGACAGTATTTCTGAAACATTAGGATTGAACAGGTTTTTGAGGCCTTGCTGCAAATCTATCATCATTTATAGTGTTGCTACAGGATCCTGTTCAAAACTTTACCTAGCCAACTTAAACGCAGACTTTAGAAAGTACCCATAAAGGGCTGGAAATGCCTGGAGATTTGGGGGTCTAAGTATGTGCACTGGTCCTTCCACCTGGATGGGCAGGTTGAGGGGTCGTTCCAGAGGTAATGCTTCAGCCATCTCTTCGGTTTTTGACACCACCCAGCTCAGGGAGGTGGCCAGAGGAGCAGAATTCCCCAAGGTCCTGGCTCGGAGTGCCATTCCTTGGCGCTGTCTTCCCACCTGCACAGGGAGGAGGGGTACACTGGGGTGTTCCCAGAGGATATTCTTGTATGGACCCAAAGCTTACGGAGCAACGGGTAGAATTTTATTTTCACTGTGAAGCAATATAATAACATTAAGGTCATTTTGAAAAGAGGAAAAAACTATTAATTTTTTTGTTTTTGCCTTTTTGAAACCCAACTGAAAATAATTTTTACATAGTTATGGAAGGTATTGCGTTTCATATTCTACTTTTTCCATAAAATTTAGTTATAGTAAACTAAATATTTTAAAGCATTTAAAAAATATTTTAGTCATTGCTTTCTAGAGAGAGAGAAAGAGAGAAAGGTGGGAGAAGCGGGAAGCATTAACTCGTAGTAGTTGCTTCCTGTATGTGCCTTGACTGGGCAAGCCCAGGGATTTGAACTGGTGGCCTCAAGCATTCCAGGTTAACTCTTTATCCACTGTGCCACCACAGGCCAGGCTTTAAAGCAATTGTACAGCTAAAAAAAAATCCTTGCGCCTTAATACTGCAATAGTAGTAATTCTATATAGTAACGTGCATCTCCATACTTTTACTGGGTTGGGGCGTCCTTCCTGGAATCTCAGCCCCTCAACCTGGCAGGGCCCCCGCATTTGCCTGCCTCCCCTTCTGCTCAGTCCATTATCCTAGTGCATCTGAACATCATGGGGTCCAAGCAACATGCTGGGTTCAGGCACCTAACAGTCTGTGTTTTAAGTGTTCAAGACAGTGTTTCCCAAAGTGAGTTCTGAGGACATGGCCGCTGCAACAAAATCTTCTCCAGCAGAATTCTGTAGTTGAGCAAGGCTAGACGGCCTGAATAGTAGTAGACTGGACCACATGAAATTAACAACATCCAATTGATTTTGATCTACAAAAATGAGTTTTTAATACAGTTCAACCTAATATATACTCCACTGGGCCATTCACTATGCAATGAGCATATTAAAGTCCTAAAGGTAAAGAAACCTATTTGATTGTGATTGACCCAATATTATAAATAAATTATGTAATCTTTTTAAGAATAATACTTATTAATATACATCAGGGCACACTTTTGGAAACTAGGGGCTGCAGTAATTACAAAAGAACAGAAGTCATGTATAAAAAAAAAAAAGCACATTAATGTGGGAGCCCAGAGTGATACTCAGGGCCAAGCCAGGCCTGGAGACAAGGCCAGGTGGCTGCTTTGCCTCCCTGTGGGCCTGCTCTTCTTTGACATCCAAACTTAACCACATTGTTCAGAGCATCCCTTCTACAGTAATTCCTCCATGATTAGCCTTCCTCCAAACAAGCTTTTTTGTAATTAACCTCTGCCCTTTTCTCCCTTATACAAATATAGAGAGAGTTCATGTGGTGACATCAATGGCTCAGCCCATATTTCTCAAATGACAGATACTAAATGAACAAGATTATTATGACTGCCCTCTATTATTATAGTTATTAATTAGTTCATCTTTTCAGGGTATTATTATCCTCCTAGTTCATAGGTGCTCATCTAGTTTGCTTATAACTAACTACAAGGTGAGTTGAGCTAATCTGGATGCATGGAGGAGACAGCCAGCTGCCGGTGCCTCAGGGAGCATCTCACAAGCTCTGTGAAGAACACGGATGCATAGCCAGCTTTGCATTTGTCCTTCTCCAGGCGCCAGAGCCATATGTTCAAGACAGAGAGTGGAATTGTTGGACAGGTGAGATCCAGGGAGAGTCCAGTAAGACAGTGGCTGGGCCAGGACTCCCCTCCCCTCACGCCCTCACCACCCTCCACTCTCTGGGTCTTCCCCCTAACAGCACTTTTACTGGGCTGACTGTCATTCACATGCTACTTAATGGTCAGCAGTGTGACTGACTCTGCAGAATGATAGGCATCTGATGTCACTCAGTACCTCTTGTCCCCTAGCATGTGGTAGGTGTAGGTAGGGATTATCTAATATTCTGGGGAAGTAGAAGATAGGAGTTGGAAGGTACACTGTTGCTACCTACAAGCACAGAGTTCATGTCATTAAAGTTGGTCATTGTATCTGGGTGGAGTTTAAATGACATTAAATGGGACTCTGGCAGTTCTGTGCCCTGCAGGGAAGGCACTGCCCAGGGTGTGCATGCCTACAGAAGACACTCTTGGCCTCTCAGACACATTGCTATAAACAAACCAGGAAGGGCAGGAACAGGCCTTTTTAATTTCTCATTATGTCAGTGGAAATGAAGCCTTGCCTCAGGCTCACCAGAAAAGCAAATATTGATAAACCCTGAATAAGCCACATCCTCTTTCAGATACTCACATCTCATCGGTCCTTTACCTGTAAAAATCAAATCATCTTAAAAATACATGGGTGGGGAAAAGTAGGTTTATAGTTATTTGCATGGAAAAGACTTTCAGGTTATGATGATTACAGTAACTTCATTAGCTCTGTTCCACATACAGGTGTAAGCCAACGTTTGCGCGTTCCTGGAGCAGCGGGAAGGGGCATGGCCACTGACTGCCACTTCTCTTTAGTGCCATGATCACTTGACTTCCCTTTCCAAATCTGTTGTGTGTGATCTTATGCCAGTCACAAAAAATCTCTTGTTAAGCAAGGACAATAAATGGGCCTCCCAGAACTGCCCTGAGGACCAAAAGATGATCATGACAGTGACAGTGATGGCAAAACATAACTCTCTTGCATTATCTGATATGTCTACACCTTTAAAGGAGAAGATGCCTTGCCCACTGCCATAAGTAGCTTTGAAAAAGCACCAAGACCCTGGTGATAGAAGGAGACTTAACTTGGGGTGATGAACACATAATACAATATACAATGAGGTATTATAGAACTGCACATGAAACCTATATATTCTTATTAATTAATGTCACCCAATAAATGCAATTTAAAAAAAGCACCAAACCGATACACCCTGGACTTTAAAATAGGCAGAACTATTAAAAGTCATGGTCTCCCATACTTACTGTTCATTTCCCTCTGGGCTCGGCTTCCAGAGAGTATGTCTAGATCAGTGATGTAGGCTGACATTTTGGATCTCTTGGCCAACAACTTATGTCAGTTCTGGGGTTGGCCTTCTTGTGGAATCACCTCACAGTCCCATAAGCTCATGACTGTAGTCTCCAGGGTTGGGTTCAATGCCCATGCCAGCACACTTTTACAAGTTATTAATTCATTTAACAAATATTTATCAAACACCTGCTGTGTAGCTGGCACCACAGATCATAGGGTTACAATTACATACAAGTTATGGGGTCCATGATCATCCAGAGTGTGAACTGGGAGGGGAGATGGTAAATTAACACACAATTACAGTGCAGGACGTTGAGGAACATGAGGACAGGCCAGTGTCCCATCCCCCCACCCTGAAGCTGCACCAGCTCACATTCCCACCAGCCCTCTGAGCAAACCAAAGTAATCATTTCTGTGTAAGCCTGTTTCCAGGACCAACACCAACTACTGCTAAGATTTGGGGGGTGGGGGAAGAAAAATTGTTTTGTCTCTCTTTTTTAGTGAGAGGCGGGAAGAGAGAGACAGACTCTCACATGCACCCTGACTGGGATCCACCCAGCAAGCCCACTAGAGGGTGATTCTCTGCCTATCCAGGGCCCTTGTTCCATTGCAACTGGAGCCATTTTTTAGCATCTGAGGCTGAGGCCATTGTGCCATCCTCAGAGCCCGGGACCAACTTGCTCCAATCGAGCCATGGCTACAGGAGAGGAGAAGAGAGAAAGAAGCAAGAGGGAGAGGGATAAGGAAGCAGATGGGTGCTTCTTCTGTGTGCCCTGACTAGGAATCAAACCTAGGACATCCACATAGTGGGCCAACGCTCTACTGCTGATCCAACCAGCCAGGGCAAAGGGAAAATATTTTATCTAATCCTTCCACTTTCCCCATTTCTGAGGTTTTCTTTCTCATGTCTTTGCCTCCTTCTTCTTAATTTACTGTCCAACACCCTCAGTAGAGTAACTGACATGCTCATTTATACCAGCTGTCAACAACTGAGATAAAATATTATAGTATACATTTTAACTGGGAATAAAATCAAAGGAGTAAAGTTCTTATTTATAGTTTAATTTTATTATCAAGCTAAAGATGAGGGTTACTGTGAGGTGGAAAAAGCCCCAGAGGTACAAAAACAGAGACCAGTTGTTCCTCTTACTCCTACAGCTGTGCTTTGCCACGTCTGCCTTTCTTGGAGGGACCGGAGAAAACAGTGACATAGTCACAGCCTCTTCTCTCTCTGTCCCGCTCATCTGGAAAATCCAGCTTGTTTCTAAGTCTCTCCACCCTCCAACTCACAGCCCAGAATCCAGCGGAGGAAACCAGGCAGACAAGACCAAAAGTATGTAAGAGAAAGAGGAGAGGACAGTGGATTTGATAGTAGGTTTGATATATGAGGAAATGGAGACTAGGGAGTGGATTTTAGACAGAGTTTTGAGGAAATTTCAAGAGGGAAAAAGTTTGGGGGGCTAATAAAGATAGAGGTTGAGAAAGGATTTTTTTTAAAGAAGTTTTGCTGGGTGTTATTCAAGTAAATGCCTTTTGATGTTTATCTAGATGTCCATTGGTTTCTGTTGGATTGATATTTCTTTACCTGTGATATTGTCAAAAACTGGACCACAAAATGTCTGGACCTTATGCAGGTTATAATAAGATCATGTCTCTGAAGCTAGGCACTACTTATGTATAATAATTAAGAACTAATTTCTAAATGTGTATGATATTTAGTTGCTAACTTTAATTGTTCACACAAAATCTTTCCCAAGTGTAATTTAAGGATACATAACCCTGAAATAAATATATGGGCTGCCTCATGAATATATTTTGGTTCAGTAGAAGATGTACCCAAATCAAATGAACTCAGAACAGCATTATCAAATGCCTAGGATGAGTCAGGCACTATGTCTGACACTTGGTGGAATAATTGTGACTGATATATTGATCTAGTATGACCAATAGGTTATAATCAAAGTGAACTTTTATTTTTATAATCTCTAACCTTTTAAAGCTCATGTAGTAGGGAAATTGCATAATGAAACTTCAAATCCTCTGATGGAAAGTTGGCCTCTCCTTCAGCTGACCGATGTCCCCTCAGCCCCTGATTCTCGGAAGGTCCACTTCACACACAACTCAGTGTTCAAGCCCCTTCCCCAGGGAATCCTATCCTAGACTTTGCCCTGGCTCTAGGATATCTGGCCTATTGGACAAGCTCACATATCTCTTTCCTCATAAAAAAGCAGGCCTCCAAATACAACTTTGTTCTCTCTCTCTCTCTCATGTTCTAGACCACATTAAATTGCTCAAGTATCATTTAGACTCAAGGCCATGGTGTCCCCACCCACACCCCAACTTAGTGCTTTTTATTTGTGTTGGGAAGGGGGAGGAGTATGTCCTCATAGCACAGAAAAAATTTTTCTCCAAAGAAGTAGCTTCACAGGTCTTCTCTCCGTACTCCGAGCCCTTTTTCATAGCCTTCATCTGACAGAGAAGAATTCTTAGCCTTCATCTGGCTAAGAATTATGGGCCTGGTTGTCAAAGAGTCCCTTTTGAAACCTGCATAGGAATGTGGTGTCTTGCTTTAGTTTACAGCATCTATTGCATGTTGGAACTTCAGTTAAAACTTAAAATTTAACATCCTATTTTACAAAAACAAAAAGATATAGTCCCTGTTCTTGAGAAATGCAGAGACTAAAGGAGATGCACATGTGTAAACAGATCATTTTCACCTGCTATGACAAGTGCCATGATAGACAAGCACACAGGGGACAGTGTGGACTTGGAGAGCTCACACATGTTGCCATTGTTTTCCCTCAAACGTAGTCCAGGGGAAGGCCACATATGAAGGGAGAAAAAATACGGTGACTTACAAAGCGAGCTGAAAGAACAGATACCTTCCTGGGAATGTCATGCTTCAGAGCAGATGCTGCTGACCACCCCTCCTCCCGCTCAAGTGTTAAACAGATAATTGAATTATAGCTTCATGGTAATACTGTATAATTAATTGATAAAAGTGGACAAGAAAATTATCCTTTTTTAAGGGTCCGAAAGGAGTCCCAGAATACTTGGCAGCCAAATGTAGAAATGGTAACCCCTGCATGCGCCTTGAGGCATTGCAGAAGCAGTGCTGTCCTGGGGGTCAGACCCCCTCGGACGTGTCTCCGTACTGTACCGTCAGCTCTATGGCATCAGGGAACGTATAGAGGACAGCTAGACAGACACAGCCCTGGACGTTAGAAGTGGAGAGGGAGGGGCCAGGGACCCGTCTACTACACCTCCCTTCTCATTCTCTGTATTCTGTCTCCTGTCCAAATCTTTCTTTTTCTTTGCAATAAACAGTTTGTTGTACACCCCCAGCCCCCAATGCCAACATTAAACATGGCATTATAAAATTGCAAGGAAAATATTGAAAAAGTCTAATAATGAGCTTGCTCCTCTAATGCTAAGGTAGGGAAGGGAGTTGTGATCAGTTAGGACCTCAACTCAAGTTCATGCTGCCGAACCCCAGAACCCTAGCGATGTCCTTTCTGCTGCCCAAACAGGTACAATCCACTGCACACTCTGAAAGAACCATGCCATAGCTGCGTGCCTCAGGGTCAGCAGGACTGCTGTCATTTCAGTAATTTTACCTGCTGTCCTGCCAAGCCATTGAACTAGCCCCTTAATTCAAATAGTTAAGCCTGACCAGGCGGTGGCACAGTGGAGAGAGTGTCAGACTGGGATGCAGAAGACCCAGGTTAGAGACCCCAAGCTTGCCAGCTTGAGCACGGGCCCATCTGGCTTGAGAAAAAGCTCACCAGCTTGGACCCAAGGTTGCTGGCTCCTGCAAGGGGTTGCTCGGTCTGCTGAAGGCCCCCGGTCAAGGCATATGTGAGAAAGCAATCAATGAACAACTAAGGTGTTGCGATAGCAATGAAAAACTAATAATTGATGCTTCTCACCTCTTTCAGTTCCTGTCTGTCTGTCCCTATCTATCCCTCTCTCTGACTCTCTATCTGTCCCTGTTAAAAAAAAAAATTCAAATAGTTAGGAAGCCAAAAGATGCCTTTTAGACCTCTCCCACCAGGAGTAAGACAGGTGACCATCGCCAAACCACATCTCCGTGTTAGGAAAGAGCGCCGGAACCAGACATCATTTCGGAGTAATGAGGTGGCATTCCCACGGAAGGGACTCTGGCACTGCCAGGCAGGCTCCCCTGCCCAGCTAGATTCAGACACTGACGGCAGCCCTGGGAAACCTCTTTGGGGGGGGGATGTGGGTGCTTCCACTGGGGAGCGCGAGAACTGCCTGGACGGCCAAGGACCAGCGCCCCCAGGGCGGGTCCTTCTTCCCCCTTTTCCTCCAGGCCTCCTGTCCCTGTGTGCCACAGGCTCATGGTCCTTCCTGGGCTTCTCAGCTCCGGTGGCAACTGGATCTATGTCGTATTTGACTGAAATGTGAAAAATTGTTTCTGTCCTTGGTTGTGAGTAAAATATACCTAGAAAGGGGGAGGAAACTAAGAAACATTGTAAATAACTAAACTAGTAAAGTTTCTTACCCTAACTTTTTAAGTCGAAGCCTGGATTTGAGTTGGCTGGTGCAGCTTTAAGAGCACCAGTTTTGGTTCCCTTTCTCATCTCCATCTAGGTTATAAGAGGCCAAAGCAAATCGGTTCTGAAACAATGGAAAATCGGGGAGGCATGGCTCCCAGGTCTCATTGGTGGGGTTCGCAGCCCCTTCCACAATCTGCCTGTAATGTCTCTGGAGGGGACCTTCTGCCCATAACTCCACCCCCCTTGCCCTTGAAATAAATCACACTTTGTATCACAGTCATCCTGGTTCTGGATGTAGGCCTTAGCCTCCTGGCAGCAGGAAAGGGAACTAACATTTTTAGTGCATTGCCAGGCACTATCTAACAGAAATTATACACATCATGAATAAAGGCACTGAGTAAAGAAGGTAGTTCCTTCCCTGGCCCTCAAATATTTCTGACCATGAGCTCAGAAACAATGCTCTAAGCATTTAAAAGATGGTAGTGGTGCCCACCAATGCCCCCCGCATTGAGCATATAATTCAAAGCATAAAGATTACGAAACCATAAAACAAAAAAAGCATAATCTTTATGCTTTGAATTATATGCTCACTGGCGGGGGCATTGGTGGGCACCACTACCATCTTTTAAATGCTTAGAGCATTGTTTCTGAGCTCATTGTCAGAAATACTTGAGGGCCAGGGAGGGAACTAAAAAGTATGCACAAGTCAAAATAGTAAACACTTCTTCCTAGTTTTCCTGATTATAAATTTCCAGATAAGTTCACTGAATCTTAACTTTGATCTCTGGACCTTTTTTGTGTGTCTGTTGGTCAGGTGTGGGAACGAGTGTTGCTTTTCTAACGCTGTAGGACGAGCAGAGTCAGCCCAGTGAACCACCAGTGCTGCTTGGGCTTCAGGGGACTCTATGCTGGCCCAGGAAGCTTTCTTCAGTCCATCTTTTGAAGTTCCTGATAGCCTGGACCTCCGGACATCAAAGCTTTGTCCATGACTTGCTTCTCCAAGTTGTTTAATATGCTGAAAACAAATTCTCTAGATGACCATTAAGGCTGATTCTACCCTGTGGTGAAATTATACATCTTACTTTTAAGTTTTTACAGCATCATCTAACAGTCTGTTGGGCATGAAGCCTTAATGGTGTGGGCTGCACTCTCCCCATATCACACCAGTGTCTGTAATACTTGCTGGGTGTGCTATAGATACACTCTCCATTTCCTTTGGTATTAGCACTTTGAAGATATAATTCCATCATTTTTCTGGCTTCTCTTGTTACTTTGGAAAGGAAGCTATTAGTCTGTCATTTCATTCTAGGTAATCTGTTACTCGTTTTAAGATTTTTGCTTTGCTTTGTTCTTCAGTTTCACTTGTAGTGTTGTAGTCTTGTAATTTTCTTTTTATTTACCCTACTTATGATTCATTGAGCTTCTTGAATCTGAAGATTGGGATCTTTCACAAATACTAAAAAATACCCTGTCTTTTTCTCTTCAGTTATTGCCTCTCTCTCATTTTGTATTCTGTCTTTGTAGTCCTCTGATTAGATATAAATATTAAATTTTCTCATTTTGATCTTTATGTGTCTTACCCTCTCTTTAATATTTCAACTCTTTCGCTTAACTAATTCTCTCTTTCAGTTGTATACAATCCACTACCTAATGTATTCAGTGAGTTTTAACTTTCAATTATTTATTTTTTATTTCTTAGGTGTTCTGTTTGGTTCTTTTTCAAATTTTTATCTGGTCAGATTTTTTTTTAGTCTTTTGTTCCTTACTCAAGCTTTTCATTTCCTTATTCATTTATTTTAACACATTAAGTAGGCTTATTTTATATTTTGTACCTAATGGGTTCAATATCTAAAGCCTGGCCCTGGCCAGTGGCTCAGTGGATAGAGCGTCTGCCAGGCATATGGACGTCCTGAGTTCAATTCTCAGTCAGGGCACACAGGAGAAGTGACCATCTGCTTCTTCTCCCAGGCCTTCTCTCCCTCTTTCCCTCCTGCAGCCAGTGGCTTAACTGGTTCAAGTGTGGCCCCAGGCACTGAGGATAGCTCCATTGGATTGCTTCTACAGCCTTGGGTGCTAAAAATAGCTCAGTACTCAAGCATCAGCCCTTGATGGGGTTGCTGGGTGAATCCCAGTTAGGGTGCATGTGGGAGTCTGCCTCATTATCTCTCTTCTTCTCACCTAAGAAATATATATGGCCTTTTTATTTCTAATATACTGCTTGTTTCTTCTGTTCATGGCACCTTTTTTCTTAAATACTTGATTTTTTATTATGAGCTTATATTTTTGGGAGTTTTATCTGCTGAAATTCTTTGAGGCCTGGGTGAAGAGTACATTGCATTTCTTCAGAGATTACTTGTTTTTGCTTCTATTATCAACTAGGAACCCTTTAAACTTAAGTTTTGGTTTGGGGTTCTTCATGACTGGAGGATTGTAAATTCAGACCTCAGATCTCAGGAAGTGTTTTCTCTTCAGCCAGAACTAAGACCAAATGAATCTGTTGTCCTTTAGGGAAGTGGGGGCTCTAGCTTATGTGAGTCTCCAATCAGCTTCTTGAGCTTGTGTGGCCCCTGAGCCTTGTCTCTGATATTCTGCACGGCTCTTAGACAGAAGCTTCTGTCATTGGAATTCATAGAAAGCCACTGTGTTCAGCACCTGTCTGGAGTCATGTTTTTTGCTCCGTTTTGGGTCTCTGCAAATTTGTATTTTTCTTCCCAGCAAAACCAAGTGTTCAAAAACATGTGTGTGGTTTGGTCTGGTCTTATTCATCATTTTAAGCATTTTTATTAAGATTATTATTTCTTTTAAGGATATTTCTATGCACTATTGCCAAAATTTTAAATTTTCATTCCTTGCAAAGTTCCTTTTCTCTTTTAGAGGGATGTCTTTTTTTTGTAAGTCATTGTGGAGAACTCAAGCACAGCTGTTATCAATTAATTTCTTCTCCAGGTTCCCCCCCCCCCCGACCCCAGCCAACTAGGTCTTCTCCTATTTCCAATCCTCCAAGGCATTCGGTAATAATTCATAGTGTCAGCAAATCCCACATACCACAATTTTATAAAAGATTATTTTCCTCTACAGAGAAAGATAAATGAGACTTTCTTCCATAAATGGCTGCTCAAAAAAAGTTAAGAATGTGTTGGTTTACCTTAGTAACACAGTATGGATATTTAATTTATTCATTATTTCAAGAAGTTTTAAATACTACCTGCTGGACACACTCAGGAAAACATTCTCTAAGGTGGAGCATTTATTCAACAAACATTTATTAAGTTCCTACCGTGTTGCAAAAACTGGAAAAATAGCATAAACAAAGCATAGAGGCAAAAAACAGCCTGAGGTATTTAGGGGCTCAAAGTAGTTTAAAATAGATGGAGCATGGAAGTAGAGGGCCAGAAATGGGATAAAGTAATTATAAGTTTATGTAAAATTTTCTTGTGTTCAAACTCTTTAAACTTTTAGAATTAGTATGCATTCTTTACTTTTTTATGCTCAAGTCAATAATTTAGATTTAAACCTTGAGCTAACATATGGCATCTGAATGTATAGAAGTCTTAATTAGAAGACAGAACAGAATTCTGTGTTTTATAGTAACCCTCAGAGGTGGATTAAGGTTGGTTGAGGCTCTGGGCACAGAAGAAAATATTGGGCCCTTTAAAAAAAGAGAGACAGAGAAAAATACATGTTAACCATATTTTTAAATAAATAAATAATATTATGTACTATTAATGTTAAAATTGCACATATGAAACCAAAAGTGTAAAGTTGGGGTTTTGCGGGGCCCTTCAGAAGTCGGGGCCCAGGGCATGCACCTGGTGTGCCCGCTGTTAAATCCGCCTCTGGTAGCCCTGTAACCTATCCGTGGGCCACAGTGACTTAGGGTGGCCCTCGGGTCCAGAACAGGAGATGGGGTGCACACAGGAAAGCACAGTAGGACTTCCCGGTGTTTAGTAGCAGGCTGGGAGTCCCAGTGCAGGAATTATGAATCTATAGGAGAAAACTGAGATCAGGGCTCCAGAACGCAGGCAGGACCAGAGGGAAAAGAGCAAGCAGCAGAGGGTGAAATCACAAGGAGGCCTTCGACTCGGGCTCACTCCAGGGCCGAGGCAGGGTGCAGGCTCCAGGAAGGCTGGGAGAACCTCCTTTGTGTCTGTTACAGAGGGACAGGTCCACAGAGGAGTTCAATTCAAGGACAATTGTGGATCCCAGGACTGGGGTGTCTCCCCTGCCTTGGGTTTCAGAACCATTCTTGGTATGGGCAGCCAAGGCTTGTCATGTGAACAGAACAACCCCAGGGTCTGTGCAGTTCAGATAGGCCAGCCCTGGAGGGATGGGCCTGGTGACCTGATTTCCACACCTTTGCCCTCACAAGCTTTACCTGACCTCACCTGAGAATGTGAGTCCCAGCAGATGAGGATTTCCCAGGGAACTCCTGGTAAGACTTTTGGAAGACTGCAGACATATCCCTATTGATTCCTGAGACAAGGCGGTCTGCTTTTACTGGGGAGATTTTCTGGTGTAACTAAGATAAAGAGAATGAATGACAGGAGCCTTGGAGCATACAAAAATGACATTGTATTCCATTTTAGAACACCCAAGATTCAGACTGCTCAAGACAGGTAGATATGCTTTGGTAGGAAAAGCTCTGAGGGCAACAGATGTACTTGTTCCCAGTTTTATTAATGAACAAACAACGACCTGACTCTGGGATAGGCTTTCTGAGAGGAGACAGCCCAAGCACATCTTTGAATGTTTTCAGTGACAGCACGTGTCTCCTGTAGGCACGAAAGGATGAAGAGTCAGTCACTGTGGCTGTTGGGTGTTGCAAAGGTAATTTAGATTATAGATCGTTGGAGTTCTGTGGGCCACTCATCTGCCTGAGGCCCTGATCAAAGTGACTGATGGGGAGAAAGGGTTAATGGAAATGCACTCTCCCCAAGAGAGCCTGTCCTGCCTTTCCTCATTGGAGCCTTTCAGGTCCAGTTCCCAGCTCCCGTCCCATCCCAGTGCATGATTCTCCTCCTCTCTCAGTATGGCCCAGCCTTCAAGATCCACCTTCCCACCACAGTCCTTTAAATCTATTAAGGAGAGAGAAAGGACCATGCTCCAGGCTGGGTCCTCAGGAAAGGTGTCAGGGGCAGGCAGCGCTGAGCTAGGCTTGAATGGAGTCTGCTTTTAATCGCCAGAGAGGAGGTAGAAAGATTCTAGACCAGTGGTTCTTAACCTGGGTTCTATCGAACCATAGGGGTTCGATGAGTCGGTCTCAGGGGTTCGGAGAAGCCTCTGCCGCAGAGGCCAGAATAAAGTAATACCGTAATTTGTTGTGAGTTCATGCACTTTGTTGGTTTTGTTCTTTGAGCAAGCTGATGTTCATGCATGGCTCATTTTGTGCACCAGTAAAAAAACATATACCTATATTTTGAATTTGGAAAAGAAAATCATATTTTATTTATCACTAAAGAAGGGTTTGGTGAATGCACATATGAAACTGGTAGGTTCGGTACCTCAAAAAAGGTTAAGAACCATTGTTCTAGACAGAAGGCCAGAGGGGACAACACAGATCAGTGTGACCAAAATTCAGGGCTCCAGAAGGCAGAAGCAGGAGACAGCTGGCTTGCAGTACTTGGTGATGGTCTTAAGTTCTAGGCTTAGTTTGAACTTCATAAACAGTAAGAAATTATTTAAATTTAGGATACTGAGAAAGGCTATAAATAAGAATCGACATTTATAATTCAAAGTAATAGCTAATATCTACCCTTTACCAATCATAGTTTGTTTCTTTGGACCCTTACAACAGTCCTGTGAAGACAGGAGTGTTTCATCTGGACACAGGTATGGAGTGAATTCCAGCATTGCCCAATTGTGTGAGTTCCCTGCTTGCTTGGAGCCTCATCAGGCAAAGAACTCCAGGCTCCATGAGGAGTTGGAGGTCTGGGAAGGGAAGAACAGTAGTGCCTTCTTGTTGTTTCATTCATTCCAGAAATGACCAGGCGGTCCCTAAGTAGTGCTCCTCTGGGCCAGAGGAGGAGGGAGAGGAGAGTGAAGAGGGTGAGAAGGGTGACGAGGGAGAGGAGGGTGAGGATCAGGGTGAGGAGGATGGTGAGGAGGTGTGAGGAGGGGTGAGGAGAGTAAGGAGGGTGAGGATCAGGGTGAGGAGGGTGAGGAGGGTGAGGAACAGGGAGAGGAGGGTGAGGAGTAGGGTGATGAGGATGAGGAGGGAGAGAAGAGTGAGGAAGGTGAGGAGGATGGGGAGGGTGAGGAGGGGTGAGGAGTGATGAGGAGTGGTGAGGAGAGTGAGGAGCAGGGTGAGGGTAAGATATGGAGGGTAAGGAGGGAGAGGGGGTGAGGAGCAGGATAAGGAGGGTGAGGAGGGTGATAAGGGTGAGGATCAGGGTAAAGAGGGTGAGGATCAGGGTGAGGAGGGGGAAGAAGGTAAGAAGCAGGGTGAGGAGGGTGAGAATAGTGAGGAGGGTGAGGAAGGATGAGGAGGGTGAGGAGGATGTAAAGGGGTGAGGAGGGTGAGCAGGATAAGGATGGTGAGGAGGGAGATGAGGTTAAGGAGCAGGATGAGGAGGGTATGGAGGGTATGGACAGGATAAGGAGGGTGAGGAGGGAGAGGAGAGTGAGGAGGGTGAGGGGGGTGAGGAGCAGTGTGAGGAGGGTTAGGAGGCGGGTGAGGAGCAGAGTGATGGGGGTGAGGAAGGTGAAGAGCAGGGTGAGGAGGGTGAGCAAGGCTGAGGGGTGTAAGGTGATGTGAGACAGGTGAAGAGGGCCGTGTGTGGTAGCATCCTGAACAACAACGGCCAATCTGCAAAGGAAGTGCTTATTAGCAGCCAAACCTTACCCGGGGTGCTGTGAGCGCCCCTGGAAATCTCTCCTAAACTCCAGTTCAGAAGACTTGTAATTAGGCTGTTTCAGTCCAGACCACACAGACTGCTCAGGGGATACCCGGCTCTTCAAACGGTATAGACACCTCCTGGGAGGTTCATAATGGGTTTAAAGTGTGCTTGTTATTAAACTCAATGTGACATTATACTGCAGAAGGAATCTTCTGTAAAAGCTTTTTCTCTGCAGTGAGAATAAGGGGGAACGGGAAATACAGGTATGATTAGGAAAAGGATTAGAAGTCAGCCTCGTATTGACTGTTGGCTCACTCTGCTTACATCTCTGGAAAGCAGCACACGAGCTGATGAAGTGCTCGTGCTTCACAGCAATCAGGGGGCAGTTATAAGTAGAGCAGGCTTAAAAAGGAAATAAAACTCAAATATTGTTTAGGGAAAGGTATCTAGAGATTAACACTGTATTCTTCCAGCTGAGACACCCCTGCCAGTTTCCCTTCCAGAGTCTCGGGCAAAGATACTTCCAGACAAAGACGGACTTCTCCCGCCGATGTAAAATGGGACAGGTTATCCTTCCATAGGTTACAGCTGTACAGAACGTGAGCCCAGAAATAGATTTGAATCCTGGGATTTACAAAACTTTGCATTTATATAAAATACAGAATAATAATTAAAGCCAGGGAACAGGGATTATCAGACCCGAGTCTAATCCCACTCTATTTTCTCTGGGGTTGAGCCCATGGATACATTCATTAAAATTAGGTCTCAGTTTCCCTATCCACGAAGCGAAGATTACAGCACCTACCCCATAGGGTTGTTGTGGAGACTAAATGACTGAGGTCAGGCACGCAGTCAATATCAGCCCTCACTGTTCTGTTATCAACCAAGGTATAGGGGGGCGTATCAGAGTACTGAACTGTGGCGAGAGCAGGGCCAGAGTAGAACCCAGGGAATACCCAGTTACAGAATCATATAACCCACTGTATCTGAAAGAGACCCTTCCTGCCCACGTCTCCTTAACTGGTTACTCAGCCCTTGTTTGTACACACACGTCCAGGGATGGAAAGTCAGTGGTCGCAGGCAAGCACCAGACAGCTCTGCTGGAAAGTTTCTCTGTAAACTGAAGCTCAGTCTAACCTCCTAGAACTTTCACTTACTGGCCTCAGTTCTTCCAGAGTGATGGAGAATAGGCCCATATGGCACCTTTTGAAATTTGAAATAATCATTACTACATTTAGACTTCTTTAAATTATAAACTGCCATAGTTTCTTCAACTATTCTTCAAAAAACATGTCTTTTAATCACATTGCCATTCTGGTTCTGCTTCTCTTAGATCAATGGTGCTCAACAGGGGTGATATGTCTGGAAACGTTACAGGTTGTCACAAGAGGGGCAGGTGCTACTGGTATCAAAAAGGTGGAGGTCAGGGATGCTGCTAAACACCCTTCAGTACACAGCACAGCCCCCAGCAGCAATGAGTTATCTGATCCTAATACTCAACAGTGCTGAGCTTAAGAAACCCTGTCTGAGCTGGACCTGGCAGCAGCACAATGAATAGAGCATTGACCTGGGATGCTGAGGACCCAGGTTCAAACCCCCAAGGTCACTGGTTTGAGCGCGGGCTCACCAGCTTGAGAGCGGGTTTGCTGGCTTGAGCGTGGGATCATAGACATGACCCCAAGGTTGCTGGCTTAAAGCCCAAGGTCGCTGGCTAGAGCCCAAGGTCACCAGCTTGTCAAGGGGTTACTGGCTCAGCTGGAGCCCTCCGATCGAGGCACATATGAGAAGCAATCAAAGAACAACTTACCTGCCACAAGTATGAGTTGATGCTTCTCATCTCTCTCCCTTCCTGTCTGTCTTTGTCTCTCTCTCTCTTCCTTGCTAAAACAAAAACAAAAACAAAACAACCTGTCTGAAATATACATGTGAATCAGTGTTCTTCTTAAAGTGTGGGCCAAAATTATTCATAGAGGAGTATTAGCTAATGTTGCCATTGTACTGTCATTAGGTTGCTATTAAATTAGCCTAAAACTGGTAGTTTGTAGTTAGCGTTAAAGTCCCTTTCATGTGTGGCTGCTAACCCAGCAATGGCACACTCAGGGCCTGCATGCTCACTTAGAAATCACTAATCAGTGGTGGCACTCTCTCCTGCTGAGCCTGGAGGCAGCCTTGCAACCCTTCCAGCACAATATAGTGGGCCACCACTATCAATCATTCAAAATAAGCTGTCACGTACGATAAAATCTTTTTGCTGCTCATCTCCCCCTGGTTTCAGGGCATTGAGACCCAGGTCTGGTGTCATCTTGGTGCCTAGAGGACCCGCACAATACTGTGTCACCGTTCTTAGTGGCAGCTTGAAAGAAGAGAGGATGTCTCAACCTGATACTAAAAAGCATCCAAGTCTTTGACATGGATTTTCCTAAAACCCCTTTCCCACACACAAAGTCATGTGGACAGAGCATGGCTGTCCAGAAAAGGAGCCCCTCTCTCCCATACACATTCCTGGGCTCCGTGGAGCAGCTCTTTCTGCTGATCAGTTTCCTCCCGATCCTCCAGTTACCAAGATCAAAGTTGGCCTCGATTTTACCAGTACAAAGGGACAAAAGAGAGGAATGCAGAGATGGGGAAACATTTTCTGCACCCTGGATTCTTCAGGGGAAAAAAACTGTGTGGACAACAATCAAAGCTTCTCAGAAACCTAAACCCCGATACTAATCAATAGCTAGAAAAATGGTTATAGAACACATGCTCTGTTCCTCATGGTGTTTAAAAAAAATTCCTTTTCTCTTTTAAAGGGAAAAAACAGAAAGAGAGAAACTTTGTGAACAGCCTGAAATAAATGTCTTCAATTTCAGCATTCCATTCTAAACCCTAGTCATTTTGTTAGTTTATGAATTAAGTAATATGTCTGATTTATTCAAATATTTACTTGATTTACTCAAATATTCTGCTTGGTATACATAATTTAAAAGTAGAATTTATTCAGAATAATCACACGTTTGCTAACTTAATCTAGTTTTTAGAGATTTAAACATTTATCAGTTACATAAGTGGACATATGTATAATGAATGTGATATTTCTCTGTTCTGTCAGAATGTGAGATGGAGGTAGAAATTAGACAACATGGAAACCATTAATGTCTGAGTGAAACAAAGAGTACCTTATGTCTTCCAAGCTGAGTGCTCTACGTACTAAAGCAGACCCAGAAAGTCCTTTTTTCTGAGGTGGAGGTACAGGAGATATGCAGAGGTTGTTAGGATGAGGGGAGCCTTCTGAACTTGTGATCTCCTGCCTGCCATGTGGTACTTTCTCTAGACGTATAGCTCTGAGAAGCATAGACTCACAAACTGGACTCCTGGGTTTGAAACCTGGCTCTCCCACTTTCTAGCTCTGAGACCTTGGTCAGTTACTTAAACTAATCAGTTTCCCCATATATAAAAAGGCAATGACAGTGATACTTACCTCCCAGCATTGCTGTAAGAAATGAATGAGACACATATGTATGGCTTTGGCACACAGAACATGCCCAATAACCATTAGCTTTTTTGTTTTTTGTTTTTGTATTTTTCCGAAGTTAGAAGTGGGAGGCAGAGAGACAGACTCCTGCATGCACCTGACAGGGATCCACCCAGCATGCCCATCAGGGGGCAATGCTCTGCCCATCTGGGGTGTTGCTCTGTTGCAACCAGAGCCATTCTAGCGCCTGAGGCGGAGGCCATGGAGCTGTCCTCAGTGCCTGGGCCAACTTTGCTCCAATGGAGCCTTGGCCGAGGGAGGGGAAGAGAGAGATAGAGAGGAAGGAGAGGGGGAAGGGTGGAGAAGCAGATGGACACTTCTCCTGTGTGCCCCGGCCGGAAATCAAACGCAGGACTTCCACACGCTGGGCTGAATCTCTACCGCTGAGCCAACTGGCCAGGGCTTAGCTTTTTTTTTGTTTTATCTCCCTCATTGACCTCAGCTACAATGAAAGTTTGTCTTTAAAAGATAGGTATCTCTATCCTAGTTTATTTCTTGGTAATTCAGTAATACAGTCTGTGTGCTGCAATAGGTTTCTATAGAACCATTTAGCTCACACACAGCTGTGAAATAGGGGAATGATGATGGTCAAATCATGGAAACTGTGTTGACTCACGTGCATTTTTCCCAAGGCAAGGGGAGCTGAAATTGCAGAGAATGACAGCTGCAGTGGGAAGGGCTTAGTGTGGCTTTCAGTTCTTTTTTTCTTTAAATGTTACTTATTTATTTAACTTAGTTATTGCTTTTAGAGTGAGAGGACAGGGGTAAGGGAAAAACAGAGACAGAGAGAGACAGAGAGAGAGAGAGAGAGAGAGAGAGAGAGAGAGAGAGAGAGAGAGAGAGAAATTGATCCATTGTTCCACCCAGTCATGCATTCACTGGTTCATTGTTATATGTGCCCTGACCAGGGATCAAACCTGCAACCTTGGTGAACTGGGATAAGTCTCTGACCAACTGAGGTACCCATCCAGGGCCTCTTTAAGTTTTAAATGAATACCTGCATTTGGAGTGCTCTACCCAGAGAAGCACACCCTGGCCTTGCACATCCCAGGTCGTACTTCCCTCTGACCCACCTTCACAGCACCCTAGGACCAGACTTTCTGCTCAATTGTTTCTGCACATTTTTAGTATCCCATGAAGCAGCTTCTGGCCCTACTGAGTGGCCTGTTTGGCTGTCCAAGTTATCTCCCTAGATACCAATTATTGTTTCTGTTAAGAGACCCCTTTACAAAGTCACATAGATTTTCAGTGGTCTGCCCTTAACTTTATTTTTTCCCATAAGCCATGTTACTACCTTCACTAGGCAATTTTATAGAATGTGAGGTTTTTCAGGACCACAGTATATCATTTCTTACCAGAAATGCCTAATTTCTTTCAAGCACTACAGAAAGCGGTAGCAGCTGGAACAAAGACATGCAAGGGAAGTAAGCAAGGCCGTCTTTGGGTCGTTGGTTACTTGGCAGAGTCCCAGGCTGTAAGGCTAGCCCCTCCCTAGAAGGTTCTGAGTTGTAGAAGGCCCCTGAAAGCACTTGTCCCAGCTCAGAGCACTACTGTGGGATGCTTGTGTCCTGACCCCATCCAGTGCTGGGGAAATAGCCAATTTTATCTGTTTCTGCTTTGGAGAGAGAGCGTAGCACCTTGACTTAGCTATATTCCTGAATAAAGCCTTCCTCCTTACTTTCTTTGAAACTTGTTCATGGAAATGCACTTTAAGACTCCTTATTTCTTTCACAGTTAAATATTTGCTACCAACCTGGGATTCCTGTGAGAAGGCGTTCCTCTCTTTACCGAAGCTCTGACCACGTTCTGTCTTGTGTTATTACTGTGGCATGTGTGTGCATGTGCATGTCTGTCCATGTATGCTCTATATGCATGTATGCGTTTCACCTCTATTATACTCCAAGTAGTTGAGGGCAGGCACCTCATTCACTTCCTCTCTGTATCTCCTCCATATTGCCCAGCACAGCATTGTTCACATAGTAAAGACTTCCTCCAAAAAAATCTCTGTATCTTGGCCCTTCACTGAGGGGCCACAACCGTGCCCTGTGAATTCCAATGCAGTGGTTAGCAGACACAGTCTTGTGTTAA
Source organism: Rhynchonycteris naso (assembly GCA_037038555.1). Lineage (NCBI taxonomy): Eukaryota > Metazoa > Chordata > Mammalia > Chiroptera > Emballonuridae > Rhynchonycteris > Rhynchonycteris naso. The sequence goes on from CM072998.1 coordinate 131,560,986, forward strand.
AATTTCCTGAGGCATAGTTATTGGAAATTATGCTGAGGGAGTGAAAAACAAAAAACAATGTAAGAATACCTTATGTGAAATGATTTACTCATCTTTTTAAAAAATTAATAAGCAGCATTGGATTGTTTGTCTTCCTGGTGTTGAGTTTTATAAGTTCTTTATAAATTTTGGTTATTAACCCCTTATCAGACGTGCTGTCGAATATGTTCTCCCATTGTGTGGTTTGTCTTTTTATTCTGTTCTTATTGTCTTTAGCTGTGCAAAAACTTTTTAGTTTGATATGGTCCCATTTGTTTCTTGCCTTTTATTTCATTTGCCGGTGGAGATAAATTGGCAAATATATTGCTGCTACAGATGTCGGAAAGCTTGCTGCCTATGTTTTCTTCCAAGATGCTTATAGTTTCATGGCTTATGTTTAAGTCTTTTATTCATTTTGAATTTGTTTCTGTGAATGGTGTAAGTTGATGGTCTAGTTTCATTTTTTTGCAGGTAGATGCCCAATTTTCCCAACACCATTTGTTAAAGAGGCTGTCTTTACCCCATTGTATGTTCTTTCCTCCTTTGTCAAATATCAGTTGTCCATAAAGGTGTGGGTTTATTTCTGGGTTCTCTGTTCTGTTCCATTGATCTATGTGCCTTTTCTTATGCCAGTACCAGGCTGTCTTGAGTATAATGGCCTTGTAGTAAACCTTGATATCCGGAAGAGTGATACCTCCTGCTTTATTTTTTCTTTTTAAGATTGCTGAGGCTATTCGTGTTCTTTTTTGGTTCCATATAAATTTTTGGAATATGTTTTCTATATCTTTGAAGTATGTCATTGGTATTTTAATTGGTATTGCATTGAATTTATAAATTGCTTTGGGTAATATAGACATTTTAATGATGTTTATTCTTCCTAGCCATGAGCATGGTATATGCTTCCACTTGTTTGTATCTTCCTTGATTTATTTTACCAATGTTTTATACTTATAAAACTCAACACCAGGAAGACAAACAATCCAATCAAAAAATGGGAAAAAGAAATGAATAGAAATTTCTCCAAAGAAGACATACAGATGGCCAAAAGACATACGAAAAAATGCTCAACATCACTAATCATTAGAGAAATGCAAATTAAAACCACAATGAGATATCACCTCACACCAGTCAGAATGGCACTCATCAGCAAAACAACACAGAATAAGTGCTGGTGAGGATGTGGAGAAAAGGGAACCCTTCTGCACTGCTGGTGGGAATGCAGACTGGTGCAGCCACTGTGGAAAACAGTATGGAGATTCCTCAAAAAATTAAAAGTCGAACTGCCTTTTGACCTGGCTATCCCATTTTTAGGAATATACCCTAAGAACACCATAACACTGTTCAAAAAGAAGAAATGCGCCACCATGTTCATGGCAGCATTGTTCACAATAGCGAAGATCTGGAACCAGCCCAAGTATCCGTCAGAAGATGAGTGGATTAAAAAGCTATGGTACATATATACTATGGAATACTACTCAGCCATAAGAAATGATGACATCGGATCATTTACAACAAAATGGATGGACCTTGATAACATTATACGGAGTGAAATAAGTAAATCAGAAAAAAAAACTGAGAACAGCATGATTTCATACATAGGTGGGATATAAAAGTGAGACTATGAGACATGGACAAGAGTGTGGTGGTTATGGGGTGGGGGGAGGGAGGGGAGGATGGGATAGGGAGAAGGGGAGGGGCACAGGGAAAACCAGATAGAAGGTGACAGAGGACAATTTGACTTTGGGTGATGGGTACGCAACACAATGAATGATAAGATAATCTGGAGATGTTTTCATTGTACATATGTACCCTGATTTCTTGGTGTCACCCCATTAAAGTTAATTTAAAAAAATGAATAAGCAGCAGACAGAAATTATTTAATTTGGTTGCTCTGATAGTTCCTGCTTCACTTTTCAAGGTTCTGGAAGTTGAATTGTTTCCCTAGGGCAGTGGTTTTCAAAGTGTGCGCCAGGCACATTGGTGCACCCTAGATTTCCAGGTGCTCCCTATGGTATTCCAGAGAAATATGTGCCTGTTGGGGACCAAAAATCCAACAGGGTTTTTAGAGTTTAGATTTTTGGGGGACTGAAGTATGGGGAATTGGATGTAAGCTAACAGTCTGCCCAACCCCCCACCTCACTTGCCTGATTAGGCTGCAAAAGGCTGTTAAGCTGTGGTGCTGGATTGTTTACACTACCCCCCATGTTTCCCGGAAAGACTGGAGGCTAGTTTCTTATATTCTTTGTTTGGTGTAAAGTTAAGATGACATGTATGGTGGGGGTTTTCTGCACTCAACAATTAAGAGTAAAAAGGGAGGAATTCTTCAATGTATTGAAGAGGAAATGGGAGTTTGCTTTTTAAATATATGCCTAAACATTGAAGAAATCGCTAGTACACATCAGGTTTATGTTTCTCATAAACACAAGAATAAAAAACTTAACACATTCATGCAGGGACCTGCCGAATTTACTAAATCTTTCTAAGAATGTATCTATATATATATAAAGATAACTTTTTTGTCGTCTTTTTATTTTTTAACCCCTTTTCTACGAATTCTATAAAGCATAACTCAAAATATGTAACATAAAAATGATTTTTAATGTCAGAATAAATTTAATTTTGTATTTATTTTGTTTAATTACCATAAAAACACACTTGGACTTTATATTCTTTTCTTTAATATTTGACTTAATTATTAGAACATAGTTCTCAGAAATTTGTATATAGTGTGCCTACAATTATTTGTAGGATTTTAAATGTACCCCAACTTCAAAATGTTTGAGAACCACTGCCCTAGGTAATACCAGCTCAGCACACATCTCAAGGTTATTCCTGCTTAGGCAGGGAACTTGCTACAGACGCAGGGTGCTGCTTCCCCAGCAGGGGGAGCATGTGGGCCTGGAGGTGAGGGAAACGGTGGGCCAGCGGTTTTGACTGAAACACCCAATCTGCACTGTCCCGTTCCTACTGGTGAGCGTCCTGGCATCTGTTCTTTGCTGTCCACTCCCTATTGAGAGAGGGTAGGAGATAGCATATCTGTGGTATTGGGTGGTCTATGATGATTCAATGTGGCTGGAGTACAGATCCCAGAGGTGAACAGGGCAAGAAATCCTTCACAAGGCCCAGCGGCTACATCACAGACTGGATTCTTACAAGGAAACAGAAAAGGCACTGGAAATCTTTGGACTATTCTGAGGACCTCTATGATCAGTTTTGTAACCTTTCTTGCTAATACCTCAGTAGCTGAAACATGGGGTAGTCCCCACAACAATAGCCATCAGCATAACCAAGGAAACATACACCCTAAATTAGAAACATGTGTGGCCTTGGCCAGGTGGCTCAATGGCGCCCAGGTTGTGGGTTCAATTCTTGGTCAGGGCACCTACAAGAAGCAATCAATGGATACACAACTAAAAACAGAACAACTTAGTGGAACACCGAGTTGATACCTCTCCTTCTCTTCCTTCCTCTCTCTCTCTCTCTCTCAAACAAATGGAAATTTTTAAAAAGAGAGAGAGAGAGGAAGGAAGGAAGGAAGGAAGGAAGGAAGGAAGGAAGGAAGGAAGGAAGGAAGGAAGGAAGGGGGAAAGAAAGAAAGAAGTGCTTGTTATATAACCAAAGCAGAAATACAAGAATGAGAATAGCTAATACTTATTGAAGTTTCCTATGTGTCAGGCACTAATGTAAGTGATTTTTAAAAATGTGTTAACACATTCTTCATAAGATGGAAAGTTGAGGTTGAACAATCAGTAAGTGGCGGAGCTGGGATTTGAACCTATGCAGGCTGGGTCCAAAAGCCATGCTTGTGACCCCAGCATTATACTGCCTCAGTGACCACACCATTTCCCACTTTCAACTAGGTTGTCTCCCCTAAGCCACTGTTATATAGGGATTCTGAAGTCACCACTGATTCTGGCGGTGTGAACAGTGGGTCAGAGAGGACCAGACTGGAAGCAAGGATAACTGATAAGGGTGTTGTGTGATGCTGGTAATGCACAGTGGCAACCAAGAGCAGTGGAGGGAAAGAGAGAAATTCAGGTGATAACAGAACTTGATAATTCAAAGTAAAAATGAACATTAAACACTCAGCACCGAGGCTCGTGCCTGCTATTTTGATGTATCAAAATACTATATTTTTATTATTGGCCGGGTTATTCTCCAGGTTTAAGTATATGTTTATAGCAGATAGCTGCAACTAAGCTTTTTAATGACAAAAATAATATATGCACAGCCCTTAATGGATTATACAATATTCATTGTGAAATAATTCATTTGATTTTAAAACAACCCTTTTGTGTTAGTCTGCTGGTGCAGCTATAACAAGGTACCACAGGTGGTGGCTTACTAACAGACACACTGTCTCACTGTTCTGGAGACTGGAGGTCCAGCTGTCAGTGGGTTGGTCCTTTTCGAAGACCATGAGGGAGACTCTGTTCTGTGCCTGTCCCCTTGGTCCTGGTTGCTGGCTGGCAGTCTTTGGTGTTCCTTGACTTATGATCTCTGCTGCCCTCTCACATGGCATTTCCCTGTGTGTGTGCTCCTGTGTCCAGATTTCCCTAATCAATAAGGACACTAGTCATTTTGGACTAGGGGCCCACTCTACTCCAGTATGACATCATCTTAACTAATTATATCTGCAACAAACCTATTTCCAGATAAAGTCATTTCTGACTGGGGTTAGGACTTCAAAATATGAATTTTGGGTGACACACTTCAACCCATCATACCTTTATAGCAGATAAAGCAGAAATTACTCTTCTGCCCACTTTAAAGATAAAGAAACTGAGTCTCAGAGAGTTGAAGTTATTTCCCCACGGTAAGTGAGCCCCTGCGTCACAACGGCAAGTCTGCGGCCTGACTCAGTGGCTGAGAGAGCTGGACAGTGCCTCTTGCTCTCTCAGTTTGCCTCGCTGTCTCACTCACTTGGACCAGTAAGAACCGAGGCTGCAGTAAGGCGTGTAAATAGCGAAGTGGTCAAATGTGGTCTGCTCTTGCAATCAATTGCAGATGCCCTATTATTTTTTTTAATAGAGGTTTTAAATGTATTGATTGATTTTAGAGAGAGAAACACCAGTTTGCCATTCCATTCATCTATGCATACACTGGTTGATTCTGTCATGTGCCCTAATGGGGTACCAAACCTGTAATCCTGGGGCATTGGGTTCATGCTCTAGTCAACAGAGCTACCTGGCCAGGGCCAGATGCCCTATTATGAAAAGCTTCATTCTGCTATTTCAATTGCTGCCCCTATGGCTATATACCTCATGAGGGCCTGGCCTCCAGGGAAACTGTGTACGCAAACTGTTCCTTATAAGTCTGTCATCTCTCTCTGGGCCCATCCCTGAGCCACTGGGGCCTGGGCACAATGAACCTATCCAGGTCAGAAAGTAAAATGGCCCATGCTTCCTTCTCTCTTTATAGCACCATTCTTCATCTCCCTGTGTCTTTCTTTTGTCCTGCCTGTTGAGTAACACCAGTGTGGGTGTGGGCAGTGTGTGAACTGCCAGCAATGAGAGAGTGTAGCTGAGGATACTGGCATGATGACTTATGCACCAGGGCCAGTGGCAATGGGCAAGCTTCCCAGGAACTGCCCTGCCAGCATACCAGCTCTGACCTGCACCTTCTACTCTACCTTAGTCACTCCCATCAGCTAAAGCTGGTGTCCCCTGGACAGAGAGGGGAGACACACCCTGTTTGTGAGTCCCCACCCTTGGGAGGCAGCGTAGTAAGTAGTCAAATGCAGATTCCAGAGACAGATTCTAATCCCAGCTATGCCACTTACCAACTGTGTGACTTTAGAGAAGATGCTTTAGATCTCTGTCATTTCTCATCTGGAAAATGGAGATGATAACTTTGTTTGCCTCATAAGGTTACTGCATGGATAAATGCCACCATCTACAGATGGTGCCTAGGACATGTCTGCCACATGATTCTAGCACTCGGTAAATGTAAGCAATACTGCTTTATGTACTTCCCAAATGTCACGTGTTATTCTGTTCATTGAAAATTGACAGAACACATATTAAGAAGTTAACTGTGATTATGTCTGGATGATAAAATATTTGCTTATTGGTATTTTCTAAACACCAGGTAATAAACACATATTACTTTTTTAACAAGGGAAAACAAGGTCCTGTTGAGGACCCATGGGGTGCAATGGCTAGGGATGAGCGGGTCCAACATGAACATGACCATTGTCCTTAGTGGAGTTTAAAGGCTAAGGGAGGAGAGAAACAGCTAGATTAATGATACAAGGGAGGGACAGTAATGCTCAGGGCAGGCTGAGGACAGAGCCAGTGCCCCTTAAGTGATATCTGGTATTACAGAGCTATCAGTTTTGCCCAACCATCTTTGTGTATGGCCTTCCATGGTCTGCAAACAGGAAAGTAAGATGACATATACAGTCAAATAAAAGGGCCACTCTAATCTATGTCAGTGCCCCAGGGGGACCGCAGTAGAAGTTTTGGGATTACTTTCTAAGGTGCCTATTTCACAGAAATGGCTTATGTTGAAGAGAAAGCTGAGACATTTTACGTAGCTCCTCTTACATCCATGAGCCCAGGCTACAAATCTGCATGTCACATGGGATGAGGTAACTTCCTGTTTCCTGTCTCTTCACAGTGTTGTCAGCATCATCATTATTTTGGCTGGAACAATTGCACTTATCATCGGTTTTGGTATTTCAGGTATGTGATTTCTTGCATTACCACAATCTGCCCTCCCCTCACCAATAAGCCTCCAATCACTCAGTGTGAAAGAAGGGAGAGAGCCAGGTTGTGGGACAAGAGAGCCTCAGAGTAGAGCGCTGCTGCTCCTGCTTATTGACCGTATTCTCTTCGCATTCATCTCTTAACTCTGGGCCTCAGCTCCCTCATTTATGGAGTAAAGAATGTCTCCATCACCAGTTGTTTGAGCGAATCAAATGGAATGTCTATCAGTGTCCTCTCTATCAGTCAGTGCTGAAGATGTTCTGGGATCACAGGTTAAGTGCTGGGGCTGAGCCATTCACTCCACCCTGGCTGACCTGAGTAGATGATTCCTTTGCAATGAGGCTTCAGCCGAGTGTTACAGACTATCAAGTCTTACTACACAGGGTCTTGGGTAAAGAGCATACTGGTCATGGCTGCTGTTCCACGTAGGTGACAGGGCACTGTGGCATGGATGGTGAGTCTCTGAATGCAGCTAGCTGATGTCAGCTGCAGGGAAGAGTTTTCTCTTCCCCCTTCGGACTCGAAGCATCTATTATGGATGCCACATTAAGACATTGGGTCAGGCCAGCAGCTGTCTTCTCGGAGGCAACTTTTTTGCTCCATTTCCCTTAAACTGTCTGACTCAAGTCAACATACTTATTTTAACAGTCTGTGGCCAAACCTGTCACTTCATAAATTTAGTTTTATAGTTTCAGCTGCCTTCTCTGTCACTCCCCTCCAGGGAGGGAATGCTGCTCTCCCAGCTGACCCTTCGAGAAGGGGGAGGATACATGGAAGGGCCCTGACCCTATTTAGTCCCTGTGCTCCCACTCACTCACTGGATGCCTGTGAGCAGCTTTGTGTCGTGGAGACATTTAGGAATCAGACAGAGATGTTCTCATCTCTGCTCTGACACTAACTCTATGTATTTATTGGGATATAACCTAAATTTCTAGAAACAGTTTCCTCACCGGTAAACAGAGTGCTTGTGGGAATTAAACAACAAAGTGTTTGTAAAGTGCTTGACATCTGTGTAATAAATGGCTGCCATTTTTACCTGTATTGATACCATCGGTGCAATTAGTAATTGCTGTTACGAATGCATTCCCAGAGTGCCTCCTCAATCTTGCACAATTCTGTTGCCGCACCAGCACAGGCCTGCTCTGACGGCAGGGAGGCCAGAGCAGGAAGCCACTGCACACAGCCTCCTGAGAAATTTTCCATTTTTGGACACTGGGTAAGAGTTACCATCTATTCAGCAAGCCAATCAGGCATGTGCTTATAGCACCAAAACAGGAGCACTGGACAAATTGTTTGGGAAAGAAATGATAGTTTTAAAAATTGTAGTCATCTGAGAAAATAAACACCTATTGGCCTTTCTTACACTTGTTTTATAGTTTTTAATTGTCTTTACTTATTTATTTGTATTTTTCTGAAGTGAGAAGCAGACTCCCGCACGCACTCGACCAGGATCCACCCGGCATGCCCACCAGGGGACAGTGCTCTGCCCATCTGGGTCGTTGCTTCGTTGCAACCAGAGTCATTCCAGTGCCTGAGACGGAGGCCATGGAGCCGTCCTCAGTGCCCAGGCCAACTTTGCTCCAATGGAACTTTGGCTGTGGGAGGGACAGAGAAAGACAAAAGGAGGGAGGGTGGAGAAGCAGATGGGTGCTTCTCCTGTGTGCCCTGGACGGAAATCGAACTCAGGACTTCCACATGCTGGGCTGATGCTCTACCACTGAGCAAACCAGCCAGGGCTAATTGTTTTTATTTTTATGTGAGGTGGGGATACTGTTTTAGTGGATAGGCCTCTCTACATAACTCACTCTGGCCCTGGGTATCAACTAAACATGCTAGAAAGAGCACAGGCTTAGTGCCAGATAAGACTGAGTGTGATGCTAGCTCCACTACTTCCTAGATAAAGGGCTTTATCCTCATTCATAAAATGGGTATAATGATAATTCCTATTTCTCATGGTTATTAGCAGATTTAAAATGAGTCAATAAGTAAAGCATTTAGTAAATTATTTCTTTCCCCCGGTGCTCTGATCTGCAATCTTTCCAAACAGTCTAGTTAATAATGGTTATGGATACCTTTGACTGAAGTTTTAGTATGTGGCAGGTCAGGTACTGTATGAAGCTCTTTACCTGCGTTGTACCACTTAGACCAGGGGTAGCCAACCTTTTTATACCTACCGCCCACTTTTGTATCTCTCTTAGTAGTAAAATTTTCTAACCGCCCCCCGGTTCCACAGTAATGGTGATTTATAAAGTAGGGAAGTAACTTTACTTTATAAAATTTATAAAGCAGAGTTATAGCAAGTTAAAGCATATAATAATAATTACTTACCAAGTACTTTATGTCGAATTTTCACTATGTTTGGCAGAATAAATCTTTATAAAACAACTTAACTATAGTTAATTCCATCTTTTTATTTATACTTTGATTGCTCTACTACCGCCCATCATGAAAGCTGGAATGCCCACTAGTGGGCTGTAGGGACCAGGTTGACTACCACTGTTTTAGACCATCCAGGGACCCTCTGAGGGAACTACTATTATTAAACATCCCCATTTTATAGATGAAAAGCTATAGAGTAAAAAAGTGAGAAAACCTGTCCATAGCCACATACCCAGAAAGGGGTAGAGCTAGGACTTGGACACAGGCAGCTGTATTCTCAAAACTCCCCTGTTCCCTGGCTCTGCTGCTACCTCCCTGCCTTGTTCCATTATCTAACCTGGCCCAGCATCCTTGCTAATTTCTTCTCACAGAAGCAACTGCTGCCACCAATCCTGCTCTCTTCTCTGGCACGAGTGGCACTCACAAGTGCCACCCCAATCTCCACTGGTGCAGGCTCAAGCCTCTGTGTTTCCACCTTCAAGCCATGTGCTATGGTGACCGTCTGGACAGCTTGTCTCCTGCACATGCTGAGTGACCACCTGCTGAAGGCATCTCGCATGCTCTCTGTGCTACTGCAATCTACAGAGTTTGTCTTACTGAGTCATTTCAAAGGAAAGGTCATTTTCCAGGTTCTATCTAGTGGTGGTGGGCATCCCAGAATGAGTTTCTGTAAAGGATCTTTGCCCTGTGTTACCTGTAACCACACTTTCAGAGAAATGTATGCTCCTATGTCAGAGGGCAGCTGAATAGCGACTGCTCGGTGTGAGCTGTGTGGGCACAGAGCAGCTCTGGCTTCATATCCCCCTCCATAGCCCCCTCTCACCAGCTGGAGAATTCATGTTCAGTAAGTGACTGCGTTTTCCAACTTTAAAGGGGTTTGATGGAATCTCAGAGGCCAATAAAATTCTTACAATCTGTGCCTGTATAAATGAACAATTCTACATTAATAAACATCTGATTTTAATTCATTTCCAAGAGCACTTTGGCTCACCAGTCACCCAGGAGCCCCTGGTGGTGAAGAGGCCTGGAGTGTCTTATCAGACTAGTCTGTTTGCTAGAACATAGCTCCTTGAGCCAATCTTTGTCTGCAAATTTGTATATAGATTTCTTTATATGAGAAGCATTGTTTATATGCTGTTGCTTGTGCGTTAAATTTTATTTTACCACATTTAGTCATCATTTATTCACCTAACAAGTAAGTATTTATTAATTACTTTCTGGGTACAAAGCAATGGTTTGGTCCTCATGGTTTTTTTAAGGTCACATTGGCCTTTATTCCTCCTCTTGATTTGATATGGGGAGGGTGGGATTTACAACATTATACCCACTTCATATGCCACATCTTGAATAGAGCCTCAAATGGCCTGAGCCAGCAGCATGTCCCTGGGGCACTCCACAGCTGCCTACTTTTACTCAGTGAGTTCTCCAAGAGCTATTTCAACAAATCATCCACCTGTGGGCTCATGGCCAATGCATTAATTACAGTTAATTCCGTAGCACAATTACCAAACTAAGATATGTCATTATCATCTCATTCTCTCCACAAACTGTGCTAATTATGTGTTTTTCCTGAAAAGTAGTTTTTCAAATAAACTATAATGGCACTTTATAAACGACAATCAAATGTACCCCTGCTCTAATATACTACATTTGCTTCCTGATTTTTTTTTTGAGAATCTCTGTGTATCTTTTTCACTGGCTCACATATCCCCCTAATTTAGATGTGGTAATTCTGCCAAATGTTTCTCACGCCTATAACCATTTGGGGATAGAACTGTCCCTTGATTTTTACTGATTTCCATTCATTCATTCTTTCGTTTGTTTATTCATTCACTCAACCAATACTACTTTTCTCTATGAAAACATAGCAGTAGGCACTTGTCTTGGTTTGCTCAGGCTGCCATAACAAAATACCATGGACCTGGTGGGTTACACAACAGAGATTTATTTTCTCACAGTTCTAGAAGCCGGGAAGTTCCATCTCTTGGCTTCCCTCAAAGGGAGGGTGATCTGCTTTACCCCTTTTACTCATTCAAATATTAACCTCATCCAGAAACATCCTCAGAGAGATGCTCAAAATAGTTGACAAAATGTCTGAGTACCATGTGGCCCAGTAAAGCTGACAGATAAAAATAATCATCACGGTATTATAGGAGTTACAAATATCATTGAAACAGCTTCTGCCTTGGAAAACTTACAGAAAAATATGCCACAGACAGACTGGAGACAAGGTAGAGAGGTACCTGCTATGACAAAGGCAAAGGAAAGTGTCTGGGAGAGCAAAGAGAGAATCTATTTGTTTGGTCTCAGTAGACCAAGAGGAGGTTTCCTAAGAGGGCTGCCATCTGAGCAGCCATGAATATTAGCAGAATCTGGATAAATGGTGATAAAGGGAGGGGCTATAAATTGTAGGTGCAAGATGAACAGGGGTGTGAAACTAATAGCATAATTGTATAACCAGTACTAGCCTGGGATGTCTTGAATATCAGTCTGCCAAGTTAAAAATAACTGAAACCAAATTAAATCTTTAAATGCAGTGTTCAAGAAAATGCCAAGGTTGAGTGTAGGGTGTGTTGCATTTGTATTACACAGCAAAACTTCACACTATCCTCTTTCATAGTTCCTCTCCCAAACCTCCCCCATGAACAGCCATGCATGGCAACTGCTCCAGCCTCTCTTTTCCCACACTCTAAAGCCTCCAAATGTCCTCTCAGCCCAGCCTATGCACATCTGTTTCCCCTGGATTTTTTACTTATAATTTTTCTTCCATCAGTATTAGCTCTCTGTTCTAATAAAAACATTTAGCTTAGCTTCTCCAGGTCTGTCCCTTATCTATTACCTTCAACTACTTTATAAAGGCCTAAGACCAATTTGGTAATTCCAACCTCTAATGGACTAGAAGAGGCAAGAGAGAATATCCTTATGGATAATACTAAGTATGGAAAATATCCTTGGAAAAATACTAAGTATGCTTTACTCATGTATTTTTCCACTGAAAACAGAAAAATCAATAAATCACTTAATATGAATATACAATATAGACTATGACAGAATGTAGTGGGAAATGAGGCTGGAAAGGTAAAAATAAGAGCTAATACGAATGGGCGTTTTCTACATACCATGCAGTATTTAGGTCTGAAAGCCATACTGCATAGTCTTAAACTTACTCCACATCCCTTGGGAGCCACAGAAGATTAGTGATTAGAAAACTAACATGTTCAGATTGTTCTATAAGCTCTACCGATAAGATGAACACATGTAAAATATATTGGATGGAGGAAGAGAGGAAGGAATACCAATAACCCTTTTGAGTAGTGAGTTTTTTTTTTCACACTCACTGACCACCAGGAGTGAGCTTTCTTCAGAAAATAAAATTAGTTCCAGTTACTCTGGATGGTCAGGAGGAACATGAACATTTGTACTACTCAAAGAGATAAGGAAGCTGAGAAGTGCTTAACACCCAGTTTTTCGCTGTAAGAAAGAGAGGTCAGTGAAGACCATTTTAATATAAGGTGTTTGTTTAAAGGATCCTGAGATTGGGATGGGAACCAGACCTGAAAACCCCAAGATCTAAGATAGCTCTAGGGATGGGGGAGCTCTTCATCTTTCTTTCATGGTCACCCCCTATGCTTTTTTGTATCTGACCCACTCTCCTCTTGGGCTCAAAGGCTTATCCTCTCCTTGGCTTCACATCCAGACCCCAGAAGGAGCCTCTACAAAGACTCAGTTAATTACATCGGTCCAATAGGCATCCCAGGAAGCAGTGCCCAGTGCAGAAAGAACAGCTGGTCAGTCCCACATAGACTGGTGGGCTAGGCTGGGCACGTGGGGAAGAGGCAGTGGACTAGCTGGCTTGAACAATATTCTACTGACGGTATGTTTGGAGAGGAGGGGTGTCTTCTATCTTAGGCCAAAAAATACTTTGATTAAAAACCATTCTTCATTATGCCATAGCTAGTGACCTTTACCAAGTCACTGTTCTTCTCTATGCCCTGGTTTCTCCATCATTCAAATGGAGATCAAATAACAGCACTTTGGAATTTAACATTCTTCAGAATTACTAGTCATGTTTAGTTAACACGAGGTTTCACTTCTGCACCACTTCAGGTTAAATAAGAATAACAATACCTTATATGTGTAATCACAGTTTGCAAATCAAGTTTATAATCATTTGATTTGATCCTCACAGAAACCCTTTAAGGTAGGTAAGACAGATATTATTTAGAGAAGTTACATGACTTATTCAAAATCACACAGACACTAAGGAACTTAAATTTTCATCTTCAAACCACAAGTCAAATATATTTTCCTCTTATTGTCTCTCACGGATTTGGTTGCTTGGTCTCAAAAAGCTACTGTGGATGGCAGCTCCACTGTAGCTATCAAAACTATTGTCTTCCTGTTCTTTCTGATCCTCTTATGTCTTCTTTTTTATACCTCTCCTGTTCTTCTATATTTGTAATTTATTACAGAGTGTCTGTTTGGCTTTTATTAATGGAGGGTTTGGTTAGAGAAGTGCCAAGCTTCCCTTGGCATTGACCCTTGCTTCCTGAACTGCAGGGACACACTCCATCACAGTCACTACTCTCACCTCAGCTGGGAGCATCGGGGAGGATGGCATCCTGAGCTGCACTTTTGAACCTGACATCAAATTTTCTGATATCGTGATACAGTGGCTAAAGGAAGGCATCACTGGCTTGGTCCATGAGTTCAAAAAAGGCAAAGATGACCTATCAGACCAGAATGAAATGTTCCAAGGCCGGACAGCAGTGTTTGCTGATCAAGTGAGAGTTGGCAATGCTTCTCTGAGGCTAAAAAATGTGCAACTCACAGACGCTGGCACCTATAAATGTCACATTGTCACTTCTAAAGGCACGGGGAATGCAAACCTTGAGTATAAAACTGGAGGTAAGTTATTTTTAGACAGAGGGAAAGAAAGTACCAAAAGATAGTTGAGGCTAAAGAGCATGGTTAGTGATAAAATATCATGGTATTATGCTCATGAGTGACTAATATCAGGTAAGACCCACAAAGTCTGTTAGCAGCCATCCTTGCAATCCAAGATCCACAGCAACTTCAAAAGTTGCCCACTAAATATTAGGTCTTAAAATCTTTTTTTCTGGACTCTAGTTTCTTCTGAATTTTCACATATATTTTCTAAGATATTTTGCCAAAATATATACAATTTCTCTTAGTGTGGCCTTTAGTATTGTGAGGAAAAGAAGCCTCTAGTCTGGCCTGAATCATTTCTATACTAAGTAGGCCCTAGCCCAAGTCTAGACTCAGTACCTCCAGGGATACATGACAATGAAGCTCATTATAGGAGAAGTTCAAAGGTAATTAAACAATATTGTCCTATAAACTAATTAATCTTCCCCCCAATGAAATCCACCCTCACTTATCAACTAACTGCAATGTATGTTTTCTGAATTTATATACAAGGGACTCAGATAGATACTATATGGAGTAAAATGATAATTAAGAAAACAAAGATGGTCCCTGGCCAGTGACTCAGTGGATAGAGTGTCGGCTTGGCATATGTATGTCCCAGGTTTGATTCCCGGTCAAGGCACACAGAAGCAACCGCCTGCTTCTCACCCTCTCCCTCTCCCTCTCCCCATTCTCTCCCACTTCCCCTCCCACAGCAAGTGGCTCAGTTAGTTCCTGTGTGGCCCCAGGTGCTGAGACAGCTCAGTTGGTCTGAGTACATCAGCCTCAGGTGCTAAATATAGCTCGGTACTCAAACATTGGCCCCAGATGGGATTGCTGGGTAGATCCTGGTTGGGGTGCATGTGGGAGTCTGCCTCACAATCTCCCCTATTCTAACCTAAAAAATAAAAGAAAAAGAAAAAGGAAAAAAAAAGGATGATTGTCCCTTCTCTTGAAGAGCTCATAGTGTAGAGCTTATAGAGCTGAGGGTTGGGGCAGAGATGAGAAAAATACATAAATATTTATAATATTTGATTGAGTATATCAAATTCTTTAAGAGAAGTATAAATTGAGTGATTTGGGTATTCTGAGGAAGAAGAGATCATATCCAATGAGTAAGGATGGAAGGGATAGAAAAGCCCCCGTTGAAGGATAGGTAGAAAGTATCCTGAGGTCTCCTAACCTAAGCAAGTCTGCACAGGCCTATCTTGGATGCCTCATAACATGTGTATATAATGGTTGGAAGCATAGATCTAGAGCCAGAGCTGGGCCTGAGCAAGGCAATCTCCCTGAGACTCACTTTTCTCATCTTAGATTGGGGATTAATATGGTCATATCAAAGGAACACTGGAGCCGATTGAAAGGTCTTCCAGTGGCAAAACTGAAACAACCTGAACAACAAAATAAACAATATAGTATTAAATAACTAAGTATAAAATACAAGTGAGCCAATACTTATATAAATATAAGACAGAAGAAACAAATTTTTGCAGATAAATTCCAAGTAATGTATTTAGATCTCTCCCCCTCCAGGAAAAAAAAGTGGAGCTTACTACTTTTCCCTCCCTCACCCAACCCCACCACACTCGGGGTGGTGAAGTCCAGCTTCCAAAGAAAACTGGCAAACACTGCCTTAGCAAGGTGATCAAAGCTGATGTCATCAACAGGCATGTTGATAGCATGCACTTTCTGATGTGATATGATGACAAATGCAATTGACCTCCTATTGTGGTGCTCTCCAAAACCCATAACTTCAGACTAATCATGAGAGAAACATCAGACAAATTACTATAAAGGGATAGCCTATAAAATACCTGAACAGTGCTCCTCAAAACTGTCAAGATCATGAAAGATATGGAAAGACCGAGAAATTATCACAGGCCAGAGGAACCTACAAAGATGTGACAAATAAATGCAATGTGGTGCCCTGGATGGGAACCTGGAACAGAAAAGGGACATTAGTGGAAAAACTGGTAAAATAAAAATAAAGTCTGGAGTTTAGTTAATAGTAGTGGACCAGTAATGGTTTCTCAGTTTTGACAAATGCGGCGTGGTCATTAAAGATGCTAACATTAGGGAAAACTAGGTGAGAAGTCACAAGAACTCCCTATCATCTTGGTAATTTTCCTACAAATCTAAAATAGTTCCAAAATTAAAACCTTATTATTTTATGGGACAATAATAGATGTTCCTAGGACTATTGTGAGAATCAAATGAAATAATGTCTGGAGTTTGGTACCTAGCACAGGGCACACCCTCAATAAGCTTTGTTCAGTGTCATATACACTCATTGTCCACAGGAGCTCCACAGATGGGTCTCCTCTCCCTTACTGACAGCAGGCTCTTTAAGGGCAAAGCAAGGGCTTCACTTTCGCTGCTTAGCTCCAGCACAGTCTTGGACAAAGAAAGATACTAAGCAAATTAAGAAGTTGTATCTGGCCATTTTGTAGTCAAAAGTTCAGGCCTTTACATTTTCCACAAGTGTATGTCTGCCTAGATAGAAGGAGAAGCTAGTCGGAGAAGCTAGTCTTAATTTAAAATGCAGTCACCTCCCCAGTGAGGATAATTATCCTAGAAGAAAACAAATGCCTGTCTCTGTCCCTAGAAGCCACAGGAGGACAGTTCTGGCCCAAACAAACTCCAAACCTTCATGAGGACAAGCCAGTGTATGGAATTTCTTTGGGAGCAGGTGACTCTGTTTGTTTTTTCTCCCTTTCCCTCCACACCGGAACTATTTCCTCCTGGCAGAAAACTACATAAAGTCCAGGAAGCTTCACAGGTGCCTTGGAAAATATTCAATTTTCCTAATGGGTAACCTTCTTTTGTAATCACAAGAACTCCTCTTACTTGGAGAAATGTATATGTTATAACAATTATACAGAAATTAGGTATTTGGAATTTGTGATAGTGGCCAATGAGTCGTGATGTATAGCAATACCATGAGCAAATCATTATTTGTACCTTCAGTACAATGGGCCATATACAGAGAGCCCACTGAGAATGTGAAGTACTCAGTCAATTCAATGACAGAAATCGCTGTGTCTTTAAGACCTAGTATTTCAAAGGCTATACTGTCCTATCTTTCTGACCTTGACACCTGCCCTTTCTGATCTTCAATCCTGCAGCGTTCAGCATCCCAGAGATGAATGTGGACTATAATGCCAGCTCAGACAGCTTTCGATGCGAGGCTCCCAGATGGTTCCCCCAGCCTACAGTGGTCTGGACATCCCAAGTTGATGAGAGAACCAATTTGTCAAAAGTCTCCAATACCAGCTTTGAGCTGAATTCTGAGAATGTGACCATGAAGGTTGTATCTGTGCTTTTCAATGTCACAATCAACAACACATACTCCTGCATGATTGAGAACAATATCGCCAAAGCCACAGGGGACATCAAAGTGACAGGTGGGTTCCTTCATGGTTTTTGTATGGGCTTATTGGGGAAAGAGTCAAATCTAAATTAAAATCTAATTTTTATAATAGATATAATATGTATTAGAACACAGAAAGCTCTAGAGTCTCCTCACAGAGACCTTGATCACAATCCCAGTTGGGATTACACGATGTAAGAAGACAACTAATACAAAACATTATTTATGGCATAATAGGTCAAAGATGGCAAATAAGCTTCATCTTGTATGCCTTCTTACTGCCTAGAGGGCAGTGTTGAAGATGAGGCCATGTCTATCTTAGTAGGACTGCTTCGATGAAACAGCAGGAAAGTGATGATTATTTTATTTGACATCTCTGATATATTCAGCTCATGATCAATATCCCAAGTCCCCCAACACTGGCTTGGTTCTAGCCTGCCTTTGAAAAGGCTTTCAATCTGAAGATGAAGGTCTTAGAACCTGCCTTAGTCTTATTCAGCCCTTCTAGGACTGGCTCATGCTCCCACTAATATTGGCCCACGATTAATCTGAAAGTCCTAGTTTGAACTAGCGTCACAGGCTGAGAGGACCAGGACCCAAGGAGGCCCGGCACTGTAGTCTCCCTGCAGTGCTTTAGTGCGTACAAAAGCTAGGGTTGTGCTAGCATCAAGGAAATGCATAGACTGAATTATGACTTTTAAAATCATCCCTCTTGGAGCTAAATTGAATTCAAACTGCAGTGAAAGGAGTATGTCAGGAAGAGAACAGTTGTCTTATAAAGCACAGTACCAGACAGAATACCCTGCACATTATAAGTTCCCTGTAGATGTTTGCTGAATTTAACTGAGTAATCTATATTTTCATTTACTTATTTTTTTTTTATATATATTTTATTATTATTAATTCTAATGGGGTGACATCAATAAATCAGGGTACATATGTACAATGAAAACATCTCCAGGTTATCTTATCATTCAATTGTGTTGCATACCCATCACCAAAAGTCAAATTGTCCTCTGTCACCTTCAATCTGGTTTTCCCTGCGTCCCTCCCCTCCTCCCTATCCCATTCTTCCCTCCCTCCCCCCATCCCATAACCACCACTCTCTTGTCCATGTCTCATACCCTCACTTTCATGTCCCACCTATGTATGTAATCGTGCTGTTCTCAGTTTTTCTTTTTTTCTGATTTACTTATTTCACTCCGTATAATGTTATCAAGGTACATCCATTTTGTTATAAATGATCCGATGTCATCGTTTCTTATGGCTGAGTAGTATTCCATAGTATATATGTACCATAGCTTTTTAATCCACTCGTCTTCTGACGGACACTTGGGCTGTTTCCAGATCTTCGCTATTGTGAACAATGCTGCCACGAAAATGGGGGCGCATTTCTTCTTTTCGAACAGTGCTATGGTGTTCTTAGGGTATATTCCTAAAAGTGGGATAGCTGGGTCAAAAGGCAGTTCGATTTTTAATTTTCTGAGGAATCTCCAAACTGTTTTCCACAGTGTCTGCACCAGTCTGCATTCCCACCAGCAGTGCAGAAGGGTTCCCTTTTCTCCACATCCTCGCCAGCACTTATTCTGTGTTGTTTTGCTGATAAGTGCCATTCTGACTGGTGTGAGGTGATATCTCATTGTGGTTTTAATTTGCATTTCTCTAATGATTAGTGATGTTGAGCATTTTTTCATATGCCTATTGGCCATCTGTATGTCCTCTTTGGAGAAATTTCTATTCATTTCTATGGCCCATTTTTTGATTGGGTTGTTTGTCTTCCTGGTGTTGCTTTTTATAAGTTCTTTATAAATTTTAGTTATTAACCCCTTATCAGATGTGCTGTCAAATATGTTCTCCCATTGTGTGGTTTGTCTTTTTATTCTGTTCCTATTGTCTTTAGCTGTGCAAAAACTTTTTAGTTTGATATAGTCCCATTTGTTTATCTTGCCTTTTATTTCAGTTGCCCATGAAGATAAATCGGCAAATATACCGCTGCTACAGATGTCGGAGAGCTTGCTGCCTATGTTTTCTTCTAAGATGTTTATGGTTTCACGGCTTACATTTAAGTCTTTTATCCATTTTGAGTTTGTTTTTGTGAATGGTGTAAGTTGATGGTCTAGTTTCATTTTTTTGCAGGTAGATGTCCAATTTTCCCAACACCATTTGTTAAAGAGGCTGTCTTTACTCCATTGTATGTTCTTTCCTCCTTTGTCAAATATCAGTTGTCCATAAAGCTGTGGGTTTATTTCTGGGTTCTCTGTTCTGTTCCATTGATCTATGTGCCTGTTCTTATGCCAGTACCAGGCTGTCTTGAGTATAATGGCCTTGTAGTAAACCTTGATATCAGGAAGAGTGATACCTCCTGCTTTATTTTTTCTTTTTAAGATTGCTGAGGCTATTCGTGTTCTTTTTTGGTTCCATATAAATTTTTGGAATATGTGTTCTATATCTTTGAAGTATGTCATTGGTATTTTAATTGGTATTGCATTGAATTTATAAATTGCGTTGGGTAATATAGACATTTTAATGATGTTTATTCTTCCTAGCCATGAGCACGGTATGTGCTTCCACTTGTTTGTATCTTCCTTGATTTCTTTTATCAATGTTCTATAATTTTCTGAGTACAAGTCCTTAACCTCCTTGGTTAAATTTACTCCTAGGTACTTTATTTTTTTGGCTGCAATAGTGAAGGGGATTGTTTCCTTAATTTCTTTTGCTGATATTTCATTGTTGGTGTATAGAAATGCCTCTGATTTCTGAGTATTAATTTTATATCCTGCCACCTTGCTGAATTCATTTATCAGGTCCAGTAGTTTTTTGACTGAGACTTTAGGGTTTTCAATATACAATATCATATCATCTGCAAATAATGACAGTTTTACTTCTTCTTTTCCAATTTGTATGCCTTTTATTTCTTCTTCTTGTCTGATTGCTGTAGCTAGGACTTCCAGAACTATGTTGAATAAGAGTGGTGAAAGTGCGCAACCCTGCCTGGTTCCTGATCTTAAGGGGATTGCTTTTAATCTTTGTCCATTTAGTATGATGTTTGCTGTCGGTTTATCATAGATGGCCTTTATCATGTTAAGGAATGATCCCTGTATTCCCACTTTACTGAGAGTTTTGAGCATGAATGGGTGCTGGATTTTATCAAATGCCTTTTCTGCATCTATTGAAATTATCATGTGATTTTTGTCCTTCCTTTTGTTTATGTGGTGAATCACATTGATTGATTTGCGAATATTGAACCAGCCTTGCCTCTCCAGAATAAATCCCACTTGATCGTGGTGTATGATTTTTTTCATATATTGCTGGATCCGGTTGGCTAATATTTTGTTGAGAATTTTAGCGTCTAAATTCATCAGGGATATAGGCCTATAATTTTCTTTCTTTGTGTTGTCTTTGCCCGGTTTTGGGATCAGAATTATGCTCGCCTCATAAAAGGAGTTTGGAATTCTTCCTTCCTCTTGAATTTTTTGAAATAGCTTCAGGAGAATAGGAGTTAGTTCTTCTTTGAATTTTTGATAGAATTCACTTGTGAATCCATCAGGCCCAGGACTTTTCTTTTTTGGGAGTTTTTTGATAACTGTTTCGATCTCATTTGCTGTAATTGGTCTGTTTAGGTGTTCTGATTCTTCCAGATTGATTTTTGGAAGGTTATATGATTCAAGAAATTTGTCCATTTCACCAAGATTGTCTAATTTTTTGGCATATAGTTCTTCATAGTATTTTCTTACAATGCTTTGTATTTCTGTTGTGTCAGTTGTTATTTCTCCACTGTCCTTTCTAATTTTATTTATTTGAGTCCTCTCTCTTTTTTTCTTGGTGAGTCTAGTTAAAGGTTCATCAATCTTGTTTACCTTTTCAAAGAACCAGCTTCTTGTTTCATTGATCCTCTGTATTGTTTCCTTAGCCTCTATGTCATTTATTTCTGCTCTGACCTTTATTATTTCCTTTCTTCTACTTGTCTTGGGTTTTATTTGTTGTTGTTTTTCTAGTTCTTTTAGATGCAGGGTCAAGTTGCTTATTTGAGCTTTTTCTAGCTTCTTATGATATGCCTGTAGTGCAATAAACTTCCCTCTCAGAACTGCTTTTGCTGTGTCCCATAAATTTTGAGTTGATGTATGCTCATTATCATTTGTTTCTAGAAACTTTTTTATTTCTTCTTTGATCTCATTGTTAATCCATTCATTATTTAATAACAAGCTATTTAGTTTCCAAGTGTTTGAGTATTTTTCAGTTTTTCTTTTGTGGTTAATTTCTAGTTTCATGGCATTGTGATCAGAGAAAATGCTTGATATGATTTCAATCTTCTTAAATTTATTGCGACCATTTTTGTGTCCTAACATGTGGTCTATCCTAGAAAACGTACCATGAGTGCTTGAGAAGAATGTATATTCTACTGCTTTAGGGTGAAAAGTTCTGAAGATATCTATTAAATCAAGTTGATCTAGTGTCTCCTTTAAGTCTGCTGTTTCTTTATTAATTTTCTTTCTTGAGGATCTATCCAGTGTTGTTAGAGGGGTATTGAAATCCCCTACTATGATAGTATTGCTGTTAATCTCGCCCTTTATATCCATCAAAGTCTGCTTTATGTATGTCGGGGCTCCTATATTTGGTGCATAGATATTTACAATAGTTATATCTTCCTGTTGAATTGTTCCCTTTATCATTATGTAGTGTCCTCTTTTATCTCTTACTACAGCCTTTGTTTTAAAGTCCATTTTGTCTGATATAAGTATTGCTACCCCTGCTTTTTTTTCATTTCCATTTGCATGAAATATTTTTTTCCATCCTTTTACCTTCAGTCTATGAACATCTTTTATTTTAAGGTGTGTCTCTTGTAGACAGCATATGTATGGGTCCTGTTTCTTTATCCATGCAGCTACCCTATGTCTTTTGATTGGATCATTTAATCCATTTACATTTAAGGTTATTATTGATATGTAGTTGTTTATTGCCATTTTATTCTTTAAAGCTGTATTCTTCTTTTGCTCTATTCTTTCCTCCCTTTAAACTGTTCACAAGAGGCCCCTTAGTATCTCTTGCAGAATTGGTTTGGTTTTTATGAATTCCTTGAGGCCTTCTTTGTCTGGGAAGCTCTTTATTTCTCCTTCAATTTTAAACGTTAGCCTTGCTGGATAAAGTAGTGTTGGTTGTAGGTTCTTGTTCTGCATTACTTTGATTATTTCTTGCCATTCCCTTCTGGCCTCAAGTGTTTCTGTTGAGAAGTCCGATGTCATCCTTATGGGGGCTCCTTTGTAGATGATAGTCTTTTTTTCTCTAGCAGCTTTTAAAATTTTTTCTTTATCCATTAGCTTTGGTATTTTAACTATGATGTGTCTTGGTGTAGATTTTTTTGGGTTTCTCCTTAATGGAGTTCTGTGTGCTTCTTGAATGTGTGGAGTGTTTCCCAGCCTTAATTTAGGAAAGTTTTCTGCTATAATTTGATTGAACAAAGTTTCCATTTCCTGTCCTCTCTCCTCTTCTTCAGGCACCCCTATGATGCGAATGTTGTTTCTCTTCATGTTGTCACAGAGCTCCCTTAGAGTTTCCTCACATTTTTTAAGTCTCTTTTCCTTTTTCTTCTCTGCTTCTGTGCCTTTGTTTATTGTGTCCTCTAACTCGCTTATTCGATCCTCAGCGTCATCCATCCTGCTTTTAATTCCTTCCATTGTGGTCTTCAGTTCTGATACTGTATTTGTCATTTCTGTCTGATTCTTTTTTATTATTTCAATTTCATTTTTTATACTTGTTATCTCTTTATTTAGGTGTTCATAATGACTATCCATTGTTGCTCTAATTTCTTTGAACATCCTAACTATCATTATTCTAAATTCTGCTTCTGGTAATTTGGTTATATCTGGTTCATTCAGGTCCTTCTCTGGGGATTTCTCTTGATTCATTTGGTTTGCATTCCTCTGCCTGCCCATTTTTTCTGTGTATAAGCAAGTTGTGGCCACTGGAGTCCAGTAGGTGTTTCCTTTGTGTTCTCTAGGTGTGGTCTATCTGCAGGCCCCCCACCCCCTCTGCCGGCGCCTAGGGTGGTTGGGTATGAGCGTTGCCAGCGCCGGCCCACTGTGGCTTTTGCTGTGATTTCTGCCTCTCCTCCGTGGGAGGGGCTGTCACTGAAGCCACAGATTAGCACCAAGGGTAGAGGCGAGCACCTTTCCTCAGCTGCGGACCCAGCCTATTTCCGGACTTCCGCCCAGAACCAGCAGTCGGAGCCTGCTCGCTACAGTTCCGCGGGTTAGGCGGGGCTTTTGACGTGCTCTCAGCTGTAAGCTTTTGCCCTTCAGGAGCTTTAGCCCCGCCCTCGAGGCCAGGGCCCTTTGCGCAGGGTCGGAAACCAAGATTTATTGGGGCGGGCGTGTTTGCTGGCTTCCGCCGAGCTGCGTACTTCCGCTTGTCCCGGACTCTACCCGCCCCCGCGTTCGGAGCCCGCTCGTGCACGTATTAACGCTATCCGGGGTTTCTCCGGCCGGATGGGGATAGCAGCCGTGGGCTCAGCTGCGAGCCTCCGCCTGTCTCGGGGTCCACCCCGTTCCCGCGCTCGGAGCCCGATCGCGCACGTATACTGGCCAACCGCGGTTTCTCCGGCGGGCGGCGGGGGGGAGGGGGGGCGGACTGGTAGCGTCAGCTCAGCCACGAGCCCCTGCCCGTCCCTGGTCCTAGCCCAGTCCCCGCGGTCAGGGCCGGCTTGCGCAGGGCCTGCCTGTTCCTGGCCTCCCGCTTTGTCCCCGTAAGTGGGATTAAAGGCGGGCCCGCAGCTTCCGGACCGCTCTCGCGCTTACCCTCCGACCCTCTGGGCTAGACGGATCTCCCACCGGCTTGGCCTCTGCCCACGCCGACAGAACCGCCTTTCAGCGTCCTGCCACCCCAAAACCTTAAGCAGCCCTCAGCAGAGTAGGAAGGGACCTAATACTCCACACTGTAGGCCTGGGAGCTCCCTCACTTGTTTCACAGCTCAAAACTGTCCAAACGCCTCTTCTTGGCTCTGGGACTGCAGGCTGGGGCTTGGTTCCTGGGACCCAGGTCCCTCCCTCTCCGCCAAAATCTCCTCCCGCCACACGGGTCTCTCCGGGCTGCCGTTTGCTCCGGGGAGCTGGGCAGCCCTCTTCGCGTTTTCGCTATTCCTACCAGTCTCAATGTGGCTTCTTCTGTGTTCCTTGGTTGAAGAGTCCACTTAGTTTTGTTCAAAGTTGGTTTATCCAGGTGATGGTTCTTAAAATTGAGTTGTAATCCACTTTGGTTCTGGGAGTTGGAAGTTGGTACGTCCGCCTACTCCGTCGCCATCTTGCTCCTTGGTCTCTCATTTACTTATTTTTAATTTAAAATTATATATATGAAAACCTATGGAATTAGAGAAAACATTGGCAAATCGTATATCTGATAAATGGTTAATATTCATAATACAAAAGAACTACATCTAACTCAATAACGAAAATCAAATAATCAGATTTAAAAATGGGCAAAGGACTTCAATAGACATTTCTCCAAAAAAGATATACAAATGGTCAAGAAGCATATGAAAAGATGCTCAATATCACTAATCATCAGAGAAATGCAAAAGGATCCATTAGAATGGCTACTATAAAAAATCAGAAAATAACAAGTGTTGGTGAGGATGAGGATAAATTGGAACCCTTGTGCATGTTGAGTAAAATTGTAAATGATGAAACTGCTATAGAAAACAGTATAAAAGTTGCTCAAAAAATTAAAAATAGCCCTGGTCAGTTAGCTCAGTGGTAAAGCATTGGCCCGGTGTGTGGATGCCCCAGGTTTTATGCCCAGTCAGGGCACACAGAAGAAGTGCCCATCTGCTTCTCCACTCTATCCCCTTTCGCTTCTCTCTCTCTCTCATCCCCTCCCACAGCCATGGCTTGATTGGAGTGAATTGGTCCCAAGCACGGAGGATGGCTCCATGGCCTCACTTCAGGTGCTAAGAGAGCTCAGTTGAGCAATGGAGCAGCTACCCCAAATGGGCAGAGCATCACCCCTAGGGGGCTCATCAGGTAGATCCCAGTCAGGGTGCATGCGGGGGTCTGTCTCTGCCTCCCCTCCTCTCACTGAATAAAAAAGTAAAAATAGAACTACCATATGATCTAGCAGTACATTTCTACATGTATATTCAAAAGAATTAAGAGTAGGGTCTCCCAGCGATATTTCCACACCCATGTTCACAGTAGCATTGTTCACAATAGCCAAGAGGAGAAAGCAACCCAAAATGTTCATGACAGATGAATGGATAAACAAAATGTGTATCTACATACAAATGAATATCATTCAGGCTTACAAAGGAAGGAAATTTGTTTATATACTAACTACAACATGGATGGATTTTCAGGATATAAGCCAGTCATAGAAAAACAAATACTGTATGCTTTCACTTATATGAGGTACCTAGAGTAGTCAAATTCATAGAAACAGAAGGTAGACTGATGGTTACCAGGAGCTGGGGAAAGAGGGAAGGAAGGAGAGTGGTTGGTTAATGAATATACAGTGTGTCCATAAAGTCATGGTGCACTCTTGACTGGTTACAGGAAAGCAACAAAAGATGATAGAAATGTGAAATCTGCACCAAGTAAAAGGAAAACTCTCCCAGTTTCATACCTATTCAGTGCAGTTCGATGTGGGCTCCATTTGTTGCCCTACACACATCCAAATGATAGTGAAGTTCTTGCCACACACAGGTAAGGACGTCTGGTGTAACAGAGTGAATAACGTCTGTGATTCTCTGTTTTAAGTGATTAATGTTGTTGATACGTTCAATGTACACATATTGCTTCACATAACCCCAAAAGTAAAAGTCTAAGAGTGTCAGATCCGGGGATCATGTTGGCCATGGCTTGACAGAACCCCTGCCTATCCACCGCCGGGGGAATGTTCTATCCAGAAACTCATGAACAATGGTGGCATAGTGTGGAGGAGCATCATTCTGTTGAAAGATGACACCTTTCAGAAATTGTGGCACTGCATACAATTCCAACATGTCAGGATAGGTGTTTGCCGTCACAGACTGCTCCATGAAAAAAAATGAGCCTATCACCTTATCATGCATCAGCCATACCACACATTCACTTTAGGGGTGTTATGTTTGTACTCAACGTAGGCATGAAGATGTTTAGCAGCTCATATTAGGACATTATAGCAATGAACATGTCCACAGATATGGAAGGTTGCCTCATTGCTAAACACAATCTTATGCAAAAATCTTGCATCATTGTCGATCTCATGAAGCAAATCTGTAGCAAACGCGCATCATGTGGGTCTATTCGCCGGTTTGATAGCATGCAACAGCCGCAATTTGCACCCCGTAAAACAGAGACGTTTCTTTAACACCTTATGAACTGTAATCTTGCTTAAGTGTAATTGTCGAGCACACCCACGCACAGATTTTTTTAGGGCTCCTTAGGTAGCTATCCCGTATAGCCTCTACAGACTCGTCACTGACTGATGGCCTACCAGAATGGGGTTTCTCCACCAAACTGCCGGTTTCCTTCAACTGCTTATTCCACCGAGTAATGTTATTCCTATGTGGTGGTGCTTCGTTATAAACATGCCAATATTCACATTGCATTTTGGTCACGAATTCGAATTTAGCAAGCCACAGAACACACTGAACTTTCCTCTGTACTGTCCACATCTCGACTGGCATGGCCGTGGGCTGCTCCACTGTATACGCAGTGTTACATCATCATCTGCGCATACACATATGCTGCCACATCATCCTACAGAAACTGGGAGGGTTTTCCTTTTATTTGGTGCAGATTTCACCATGACTTTACGGACACACTGTTGAGTTTCAGATCTGTACGATAAAAAAATTTATGAGATCTGTTTCACAATATGAATATACTTAACACTGCTGAACAGTAAACTTAAAAATGCTTAAGATAGCAAATTTTGTTATATGTTTTTTACCACAATAAAAAAAAAATTTAGCCTGACCAGTGGTGGCACAGTGGATAAAGCGTTGACCTGGGAACACTGAGGTCGCTGGTTCAAGATCCAGGACTTGTCTGGTCAAGGCGCATATGGGAGTTGATACTTCCTGCTCCTCCCCCCCTTTCTCTCTCACTCTCTGTCTCCTCTCTAAAATGAATAAATAGTAAATAAATTAATTTTAAAAATTTAATCAAAAAATTAGCCCTTCCACTATCCTGTGGAATAAATTGGTGGCTGTACTGGTTAGAATGTTCTTAGTTGCCTATAACAGAAAACCAACTCAAATAAGCCTAAGCTAAAAGGGTAAATTATTAAAAGGCTATTAGAATGTCTTATGGAACCAAGGGGATTAAGTACAACACAGCTTCAGGAATAGCCGGTAACAGAAACTTCACTTCCATTGGGAGTTTTTGTTTCTTATTTCTGTTTTATTCTCTTTGCTCTCTAGTTTAATTTACTCTCATTTTAGTCTATAAAGAAAAATGTGGTTGCCAAGATCTCCAAGCTTTAAAAGTCTCTTTCACTCAAGAGAATAACCAGGCTGTACCTCAATCCCCCAGTCCTATTCCAGAAAGACTCAACTTGGGTCAGCTGTCCATACCTAGACCAATGAGGTGATACCTGTATGAAGGCCCTCCTGGGAGAGAAGGGAGGAAAGGAAGCATTGGGTATTGAACCAATTGGTGTGTCTCAGTTTAGATCTCAATAAAAGGCTTCAAACTATATAATAGAAAGAGCAATAACTGAATAAGCCCCAGAAATTGAGCACACCTTTTATTCAGTGAGCAGATTCTTTTCCCACACATGCTAATTGGAGACATCAGAACAAGTGTGCCATGTATTAGCACTAAGACTAAATACAAACCAGCAGTTTGTGGAGAAACCCCGTTCTGGTAGGCCATCAGTCAGTGACGAGTCTGTAGAGGCTGTACGGGATAGCTACCTAAGAAGCCCTAAAAAATCTGTGCGTGCATGTGCTCAACAATTACACCTAAGCAAGACTACAGTTCATAAGGTGTTAAAGAACGTCTCTGTTTTACGGGGTACAAATTGCGGCTGTTACATGCTATTAAACCGGCGGATAGACCCATACGATGCGTATTTGCTACAGATATGCTTCATGAGATTGACAGTGATGCAAGATTTTTGCATAAGATTGTGTTTAGCAATGAGGCGACCTTCCATATCTATGGAAATGTTCATCGCCATAACATCCGAATATGGGCTGCTGAACATCCTCATGCCTACATTGAGCATAATTCCTTAGCTCAAAGTTAAGAAGATAACATAATTCCTTCTTGCGATGCACAAGGTACATACTCCATACATGTTTTTAAACAAATGAAAGAGGCCATATGGTTTACATTCTGTGTTCTCTGAATATGCTGCTGATTCGGGTTATTTATTCAACAACTATGTAATGTGTGTCAAGTATATACAAAGCAGTATCTAAGTCCCAACAAATACTGAGATAAATAGCACCACAGTGTAGACATGGTACCTAAAGCACTGTTGGCTGTGACTGCGGGTGAGGCAGGGTGAAGGTCTGGTTTTAAAGGAGAACAATGGTTCTGATGGACTAGGGAGGCATGAAGTCAGAGCCCACGTCAATGCCCAGGGGAGAAATTACGAGGCCTTAATGAGGGCGGTGGCAATGGGAAAGAGAGGGGGAGAGTCAAAAGTTAATGAAGAAAATAATCTAAAGGTCTTATGTGAAGGACATGAGAAAGAGCAAGTCACATGAGTGTAATATTTCTATCTAGGTTGCTTAGAAAGTTAGTAAGGCTACCAACAAACAAAACGCAGAAGGAACACATTTAAAGAAAAGATGAGGGTTTTAGAAATGGTGAGTTATAAGAGCCCATTGTTTACCTAGGTTGAGATGACCAAGGGTTAGCACATCACCCAGCAAACGACAGGTTTTGGGGAGAACGCTCCATCTCTATTCCACAAATTTCCTTCCATGAGAAGAGATCCTCACCAGTGTCACCCCTCTAGCCTCTCTGAGAAGGAGGAATTACAAATTTATCTGATTGGTGAGTTTATTAAAGAAGCCAGAATTATGTAGCTCAGCTCCTTGTTTTTTCTTGTCTCTCTAGCTACCCTCCAGAAGTATAACTTCTACTCTGCTCCCCCAAGCCATCAATTTTTCAGGGATAGACTCTCCCCTTGCAGGAGGAAGCCTGGCCCAGTCCAGCGCTGCCTGTCCCGAATGTCTGGGCTCTAGCTTGCTGCCCTGCAGATACAGCTTCAGATTTATTAGTAATAAAGGTGATAATTTGGTCTTCCAGTTGCCTCACTCTTTTTTTTGATTCAGAACTCAGCTGGAAAGAGGAGTGTTATTTATTGGACTCCTTTGAATCCAACAGCAGGTGCTCAAAAATATTTACTGAATAATTATGTTTTAATTGACACAGTAGCAACTGTAAATCCAGATGTGGAACTCAGCACAGAGTTCAGAATAAGGAGGTGGATTGGGAAATTATCAGCTCAATCTAAGTAATGCTGATTACGCTTGAGTAGGGTTGCTGTTCTTATTTTTACAACCAATACCTATTGAGTGCTTGCTATGTGCTGGGCACTGTTCTAAGTGTTTTACCTGTATTAACTCATTAATCCTCATGAGAAACCTATGAAGTAGATATTTTGGTCCTATTTTATAAATGAAGAAACTGAAACACATATAGATTGAGTAACTGAAGTCACACAGCTAGTAAGTGTCAGAGCCAAAATGAACTAAATGAGATTGGACTGTCTAGGGAGAAAATAGAGTAATTCAATTTCTTCACTTCTTTTCTCTACTTCATAATGAGAACAATACTTTCTCTCACTTGTAGTGATGTCAAAGCGAATAACAGAAACTGTAAAGGTCACTGCCTAGAGGAAATATGTGTCTGAAACGGAGGACTGACATTGCCATTTGTTTAGCCTGTTCTTTATTTGGTAACCACTAATTATCTCTTTATTGGTATGCTTTTTCATTTGGTTGAGTGTTTACTGAAGTGGACCAAAGAATTGAGCTTCCTTTTAAGAAAAGGACAGCTTGGCTTTTATGCCAATGATAGAAAAAGGGAGATTGAGGTACAAAACTGCCCCCAAATTGGGTACAAGTTGTATTATGAACAATGTGCCTGTTTTTTCGGGTGCTTTTCTTTGCTAATCAGCCATGTGAGGAAGACATCCAGCTTTTCCTCTATGGTCCTAAACTTCTCTCCCTTTACAGATTCTCAGATCAAAAGGCGCAGTCACCTGGAGCTGCTGGACTCAGAGGCTTCCCTGTGTGCTCCTTCATTCTTTGCCATCAGCTGGGTAGTCCTGTCTCTCTCTTACCTGACCTAAAATAATGTGCCTTGGTCACACAGAAACATGCAAAGTTATTGTTGGTACAACAGGTGAGACAAATCATGAATAATGTGGGGGTCGGTTCTGTATGTGCTTGTGTTCCTAACAAGAGACGAGCAGCCCCCAGCATCAGCTCTGAGGATGGTCCCCTCCCTGAAGGAGAGACTCAGTCCACTCCCTTCCCTGAGCAACCTAATGGGGCCATGTGGCCTTGATAGAACACCATCAATATACCAAGAGCAAGGCCATTCCTGAATAAGATACACACTCACACAGCACCAGGAGACTCGCAGTTCTCAATTAGTGCTCACTGAATGCTTATAATGGTAACTCATTGCTGTTATTTTCAGAATCTCAGGAATCTGCAGAACTATTTTCACATTAAGATATGACCTACTTTTTCTTGGGGGAAATGAATTCACATTTAAAAGTCTAGAATGAACATATAAGATCAAGAAGCAAAAAGAAGCCAAAAGCAATTCATAGAAGACTCCAATATCAACAAGATAAATTTATCATCAAAGACCTGTATTAAAAGTTGGGAAAATAATTCATCGGAACTAGAGAAGTGTGCTAAGACTGCTAAGCAAAATGTATGCGGAGACGAGTGTATCTCCCCCCAAATCTCAGGGACCTCCCCTTATCCATCCCTATCTGGGGAGTGAGAGGATAGGACATTGCAGCTCCCTTGCCTCTGAATCTTTGGTTATCTTGCTGTACTGTTGCTCTGAGGAGGTTCCCAGAAAGTTTTGACTGCAATATATCCATGTTTAAACTTTTGTGCGAACAGTAAGAAGCTGCCAATCAGCTGCCACTGCACAATTCAGAGGTGGCTGCCTCTTAGTGACGGGTCAAATGATTCACTTTTCATTATGAGGCTTCCAAAAATGCCTTGGCATCTTTTCCCACCTGACAAATGCTAAAGAATGTGGAATATAATTATAATTTTAATGTAAAAAACAGTTGGGTGACACTGATTTTCTAAATTATCTGAGTACCTTCTTTTTAAAGACAAACAAATGCCATTTTATTTCTCAGATGAAGTTTATCCTTGAATGGGCTCAGAAAGGCCTCTCCTCTTGGGTTATTAAGCCATCACAGTTTAAGGTTTGTACTTCCTAGCCTGTATGGACTGCAATGACCTCAGCTTTCAGTAGCATATAGAGCAGTGAGACTCGCTCAACTAGGGTAATTTTGCAACACTCCCCTTGCCCCCAGGACATTTAGAAATTTTTGTAGACAACTTTGCCACAATTTGGGGGTTTGGGTGCTACTGGCATCTAGTGTATAGAATCCAGGGATACTGCTCAATTTTCCACTATGTACAGGACATCCACACTCAACAAAAAATTATCCAGCCCAAAATATCAATCATGCTGACATTAAGAAACCCTGACTTAGAATAGAAAAGAATCTTAAAAATAGCCTCTGTCTCTTTGGCTGCCGTTCTGGCCCAGAGAACTAGTTCGGGGCAACCAGGAATGTCTGACGGGTTACCTGCAGCTGGTTGAGCTTCTGTGTTCCTGTCCCTGAATTTTTCTCTACAAATAAAGTTATGTGAGAGAGTTGCCTGAGTTCTGTTTCCAGTTCTCTCTGAATTTAAACCTCAGGACCCCGCCTGGTCAGCATTCACAGTAAGGCAGCAAAACCCTGTGCCCTTCTTGAAGCACACGGAGGAATCTGAAAGCAGAGACAATAAACCGTTGAAACGAGACACTGAGCAATGAAGTTTTGATAGAAAGGTTCTTTCCAGCCCCTACCCTCACCTTTCACATGCTGACCGCTGTCTCCCTGGCACTTTGGACCCACCATGACTGTATTATGTTTTGTTATAGAAAACTTGATTTTATAGTTCTGATCATTCAAGAGAATGATTAAACCTACATTTCTTACACTGTCACCTGCCTGGTTTGTCAAAGAAAGTGAGTGTAAGGGAAGATTAATAAAAAGTCATAGGTTGGGTTCTAAAGTTTAGCACCGAGCATGTAACAGGCCTTCACCAGTGTCTGTTGACTAAATGGATGAATGAATAGGAAGATGGGGGAGATGGCGAGCATGAGCCAGGTGGCTGGGTCTTGTTTCTTAAAGAAGCTCCACTGGGCTTTACCAACCTGGCACGTCTCCATCTGGGAGAATAAGTGGTAACAGTGAGTTGGAAGTGGACAAACCCATTGCTCTATTGTAAAAAAAAACTGACTTACTACTCAGGAATTATCAGATTCTCAAATCTCAGGAAGACCTCAAAATCATTGTTCCTAAGCCTTTCATTTTTCAGATGAAGACCTAGAGGTAAAGTGAGGGTAATTGGCTATGTTCATATTTTATAACTTGCCCAAAATCCCACAGTTAGTAGAGGAATAAAATCTATAGAAAAATTAATTTTAAAATTCCCAGAGGACTTTTGAAACGACCCCTCCCTGCTTTATTCTCAGCTTATTCCTAATAGGTCTGCTGCAACACTGAGGAACCAAATCAAGAAAACAAACTGAAATCCCAGACATTCCCAGCCCAGGTTAATTCTTCAGCCTGGTTCATGAGCACACAGCAGTTGCATTAGGCAACAGATGCATCGTATCAGCTGAAGTGCAAGGACCAGAATATCATGTACACCACAAACATGTGGGGAAGCTCAAATCTAAATGCCAAAGGCTAGATCTTTTCAAAAGTATTAACACACTTGAAGGAACAAACAATTCAAACTTCACAGTGAGGTACTGCTCACCAGGTATACCCAGGTTGTATAAAGATTTGTTTCAACTGCACAGTGACCTCAATCTGTACAATGGTAACTGGGGGAATAGGCATGTGTAATTAAGGCCTCTGCCCCATGGCATATGTAGTGTGCTTTGGCACTGTTAAAGAAATGCACTTTTGCCCTGGCCCAAAGCACAGAGGTTGCCAATTCGATCCCCAGTCAGGGCACATACAGGAATAGATTGATGTTCCTGTCTCTCTCTGTGTCTCCCTTTCTCTGTGGCTAAAATCAATAAATAAAAATAAAAAACATTTATAAAATAAAAAAAAGAAACACATAATTCCCAAGCTCCCTCCAGCTAGTGAAATCTCCATACATCCACTTGTGGCTCTAATTCAGACAGACTGTGTGCCTGAGCTTCTTGCTCCTTTTAACCTCGTCTTACTTCCTCTCTCACATCAGTCATCTCCAGGAGTTTCAGTATGGCAGCCATGAGGGGAAATTAACAGTCACAAAAATAGAACCTTAACTGTGTTCTCTTTTGTTCCTACCTGCTGCGACCAGCTCAGCAGTGGGTGTACATGAAAGGAAGGCGCTGCAGAACTTAAGAAAAAACACACACGACACAACCAACATACAGAAAAGATGGATACAGGGAACTCACAGCCTCTGAGGACTGAGAGCCCAGATCTCTGCAGCCTCATTGTATTTATCGGTCTCTTTGCTCATCAAGCAGATTAGCAGAGCTTGGGTCAAATTAGTCTACAATGGATTCAGGTGCAGAGAAAGATGATCAACCAATGCCCCTCCAGCATGTAGGAAAATGACTATAGAGACCAGCTGCTTCCTATAAACAATCTTAGTAGTGCTTGCTGGAGCAGCATTCTGCCCCCACAGGACTTGGCGTTCCAAAGTCTGCACCAAAGATTTGTTTCAGGACAACAGTTGAATTCCGGGCCATTTTCCTACACCTACCCTCAAGCAAAAATTCTCCTTTCCCCATGAAGTTATATCTGAGCAGCCCTATGCACTACGATTTCACTCTCTTCTTCCATCTACACTTGTAATTTAGCACAAAATCACACGCTGTCTTGTCGCCTGTTGTTCATTGCTATCTACTTGGACTCCCTTGAAGATGATAATAAAATAAGGATGGGAGCTCAGGCAGTTCGTGGAAATTTGCTCTTAAAAGGGGGTCAAGCAGGTATCCCAAGGAAACCTTGTTTACTGATGGTGTCTGCTGGGCCAAAGCAGTTAAGTCACGGCCTAGAAGAAGGATCTGTAGTTATCATTACAGGAGCCCCTGTGTCTACTGAAAAGCATGGCTCCCCCAGATAATGATATACCTGTGTCTTCTCAAAGTCATAACTTGACCTTTAGCATTATCTTATCTCTTCAGTTCAAATTGACTGGCCCAAGAAGTATTTTTAGCATTTTTAATTATAAGGCCCCTTACCCAAAACTTCAAACAATACTTCAATTAATAACTTTATGGGCCCTGACCATTAGGTCCTGACCAGGTAGCCTAATTGGTTAGAACATCGTACTGATTGATACATCAAGGTTGCAGGTTCAATTTCTAGTCAAGGCCCATACACAAATCAACCAGTAAATACATAAATAAGTGGAACAACAAATAGATGTTTCTCTCTCTCTCTCCCCTTTCCTCTTTCTCTAACATCAATAAATAAAAAAGGAAAAAAAGAACTTTATGGATAACTTGGCACTATAGCCCTTTTTATTTATTTATTTGTTTATTTATTTAATTTATTTTTCTGAAGTGAAAAGCAGGGAGATAGAGAGACAGACTTCCACATGCACCCAACTGGGATCCACCCAGCATACCCTCTAGGGGGCAATGTTCTGCCCATCTGGGGCATTGCTCTGTTGCAATCAGAGCCATTCTAGCACCTGAGGCAGAGGTGATGGAGCCATCCTCACCAACTGGGCCAACTTTGTTCCAGTGGAGCCTTGGCTGTGGGAAGGGAAGAGAAAGATAGAGAGAAAGGAGGGGGGAAGGGTGGAGAAGCAGATGGGTGTTTCTTCTGTGTGACCTGGCTGGGAATCGAACCCAGGGCTTCCACATGCCGGACTGATGCTCTACTGCTGAGCCAATAGACCAGGGCCTATAGCCCTTTTTAGAACAAGATGAAAAGGGTGCTCAGTTCATCTAGCCTGTGAGCGATAGCAGACTGAGACCACTTTCTCTTTGACCTTCCATATTTGCAATTATCAAACTTCATTTGTAACCATTCATGTGTTATTTTAGGGAAAACTAGGTTTTCACTGATAAAATTTCAGGATTTCAGGACCTTATGGTACTTCATATGACTTTGATGAGATGGTTCGGGTAGCCATATATGACTCACGTGGTAGGTCCAGGTCTCATACCTCAGGTATGAGGCTGGAAGTGCTCCAGGGTGACTACACAAAGATAGCAGTTTCCACTGAGAGGCAGTACATGTCCCCAGAAGAAGTCCAATCACAGCCTGCTAAATGACCATTGTCTTCATTCCTCTCACTTTCCTTTTACCCATTTTCTTTCATGTGGTCCAATCAAACCTCCTGTAGGCCCTAGTACTCTCAGTGTTTCTGCTGTTCTTTCCATCAAAATCTGCCCTCCTCTCAATAAAAAATATTCCCTGGCATCAAGCTACATGAGAAGGTAATTTATTGACTACCTTTTACATTAACTTAGAAGTAAATACTTACTCCATTGGAATGAAGCTATAAGTGAAAATATCAAACAAAAATATCAAACTAGTGAGATATACTTGGGTATCAGAGTATAGTCCAGTGATTCTCAGCAAGGGAGACCAAAATAGAGCAAAAAATTAGAAATGAATAGTGAATGATCAGAAGGGGCTTATCAGTTCAATAAATAAACCCTTGTAAGAACATATACTGATATAAATTAGGGTATTATTCTTTCTTCATATAATGAACAAACACAATCAGGATGGAGATACATGTGTCAAGAAAGTGCTTGGTTTTATTTAATTCTCTCCCCACTTCATCCATTTCTGAGCCAGAGTATTCTACTTACCCTCTTTTAGGGTCAAGTCTGAGCATAATAAAGAAAGTTCCTGCTGTGGGCAAAAATTTCATTGGGAGTCTCTGCCTCAATAATACCTGCCTCATTCAGTAACTATGACCATTAAAGAGATAGTTCATAAAAAGCAGTTATTATGCTGCCTGGCTGTAATACTTTGCTAGGACTACTATAATGAAATACCACTGAGAGGCTTAAACAACAGAAATTTATTTCCCCACAGTTATGGGACTAGAAATCCAAGATGAAAGTGTCAGTAGGTTTGGTTTCTCCTGAGGCCTTCTTGGTTTGTGATGGCCACCTGCTCGTTGTGTCCTCAACATGGCCTTTCTTTGTGCACACACATCCCTGGTGTCCCTCCTCAAGGACACCAGTGACACTAGACTAGGCTCCAGCCTATATTACTTTGCCATGGTGACAATGAACTACTCAGAGACCAGATGACATTCTCCAAGGGGCTGAGGGGAGGCAACAGCCCTGGTCAGCAAACCTAAGGACTGAAGCCCTGTCTCCAGCCTTATTCTGATATTTATTAGCCAGTACAAATAACTCAAGGAAGCAGACTGCAGAAGCTTTCAGGGGGTGAGGTAAAGTGCAAGGAACATGCTGACTCCTAATCTCTGTTCTGAGAGCCTAAAAATTTTCTGCTGCTGACTCTTCTCTCACTGTTTTGCTGTTGTTTCCTACATGCACTGTTTCTAGTACAGGTCAGAGAGGCCCCTAGACTCTCATCTGCTCAGGGCTTTCACCCTAGGGTGCCTAGCTGTCTCTAATTGTCATTCTAACTCTGAAAGTCTTCACAGCATATTCCTCCACTATTTCACTTAACTTTAGTTACCTCTTTAAAGGTCCTATCTCCATACACCATCATATTACGAGGTATACTGGGGATTAGGACTCAGTATATGAACTTTGGGGGATACAAGTTAGTCTATAACAGGGGCATATATGAAGGAACTAATAAAAATGAGCTATTATTAAGCACATGCATTGGGCAGGGGAAATGAATATCCAGTACTCTCAGTGTACAGAGAAGATGAACAACTTTGTTTTTTTACTCCTTACTTGACCGAGAATGTGCAGTGTTGCAACAGGTGTCACACAATATAGCCTCACCTAAACAGCTGCTACTTCAGCCAGGTCAGAGGACACTTGGAAACCAGAGCAGAGTGGCTCCACAGGCAGACACTGCTAAGAGAACTGAACTGGCTAATGGCCTCCCAAACTGCAGGTTCCTATTCTAAATGTTATGAAAGCCCACAGAGCAAGGAAAAATGAAAAATAAAACCAGTGTGTGTCCAATCTTCAAAAGAGGAGAATTGATAGGGGCAGTTTGACTCTCTGTTACTAAATAAATAGCTGTGTGCTGAGGCTATCTTTGGGCTAGAGGCCGATTACTATCTTTTCTGTCCTGGGGATCTCAGGGTAGAAAATAGCCTTTTTTATTTTTTATTTTTCCTTCTCACTAAAATCCTTTTTGCAGTTCTTGAAGGCTGAAAACATCAATGGTTGGTCAATGTCATGCAAAAGGGGCATGATCAAATGCCCAGTGCTAAATATTGTAAAACATAAAAGAGGGCTTATCTGGGGGAAGACTTCCAAGCAGATCTGAAGGAGTAGAGCAGTCCCTGAGCTCCTGTTACAGTGGTGTGCTTAGGACCCACACAGCTGCTCTGAACTAGCTCAGGCTGTGTGTTTGGGTAGAGGGTGACCCATCCCCACACGAATGCTTTATACACCTGTAGAAAAAGAAGAGTAGGTAATTACAAGGCTGCAGAAGTTCCCAGGTGAGGAAATGATCTTGTTAGAGAGGGAATCCTCCAAAGCTCAGGAGCCGGTATTAGGTTGCTCCCACCAAGTGCTCCAGGCCGTGCAAATAGCTTCTGCTCAGTCAAGGAAAAGGAATGATCACACTACCTATCTACCAGCCACTGTAGTAAGGGTCAGGCTATCCTTGCCATATATAAATGTCATCAGACTATGAGTCAGTTGAAATGGCAGCACTAAAGGGGACCGGCTTTCCTTAAGAGCTTTCACATGGCATAGCCACACTGAGTCAGCTCCCCTCCAGGTAAGGAGAGAAGAGGCCTGGCCCTGGCTGGTTGGTTCAGTGGTGGAGCATTGACCTGGCATGTGTATGTCCCAGGTTTAATTGCCTGTCAGGGCACACAGGAGAAGCACCCATTTGCTTTTCCACCTCTCCCCCTTCTTTCTCTCTCTCTCTTCCTCTCCCGTAGCCATGACTTGATTGGTTTGAGTACATTGGCCCTGGGCACTGAGGATGCCTCCATGGAGCCTCCACCTCAGGCACTAAAAACAGCTCAGTTGCAAGCATGGCCCCAGATGAGCAGAGCATTTATTGGCCCCAGACGGGGGATTGCCAAGTGGATCCCATTCAGGGTGCATGTGGGAATCTGTGTCTCCATCTCCCTTCCTCTCACTTAAAAAAGAAGGGAAAAAATGAGAAAAGAAATGAAAAAAAAATCTTAAAAATAAAAGAAGAAAAAGAAGAGGTCTGCAGAACTCTGCTCAGATTTCCATGGGGGCCCCGAGTTATAATTCTAAAACAAACAAAACCCAGCACACCTTTGGAGTTACACTGCTAGAAAGGCTGCAAAAGTGTATCTCTAAGTTTTTTTTGTCGTTTGAAGACCACACAGTCTCTTATTCCCAGAGCACAGAGAGCTTCTGAATTCACTAAGTGATCAAATCTTTCCCTTTGACTTCTGCCCTGCTTCAGATACTCAGTTGCTCCCTGGACTAATGCTGTCCAGAAACCTATCATTAAGAGTAGTAAGACAGCCTGACCAGACGGTGGCGTAGTGGATAGAGCGTTGGACTAGGATGCCAGAAGATCCAGGTTCGAGACCCCGAACTTGCCAGCTTGAGCGCGGGCCCATCTGGCTTGAGCAAAAGCTCGCCAACTTGGACCCAAGGTCGCTGGCTCCAGCAAGGGGTGGCTCGGTCTGCTGAAAGCCTGTGGTCAAGGCACATGTGAGAAAGCAATCAATGAACAACTAAGATGTCTCAACGGCAATGAGAAACTAATGATTGGTGCTTCTCACCTCTCTCTGTTCCTGTCTGTCTGTCCCTGTCTATCCCTCTCTCTGACTCTCTCTCTGTCCTTGTTAAAAAAAAATAGTAAGACAGTAAAAATGTTTTAGATATATATTATGGAACAGATGTAATTTATACCAGAGAAAAAGGGTTACATTAATCAAAAGACCATATACATTTGTGGTAGTTCTAAAAAAAAAACCTGATTATTCTCTAATTTTTATCTCCAGCTTTCATCACTTCTAATTAAAACATCTTCCCATCTCCATTGGTGACATCATTCTAAACAAATCCAAACCAAACTCATTTTTGTAAGTTGTAGTATAGTTACTTAAGTCATCCAAGCTACAATGCTCAGGGTCATCTTTGACCCTTAAAAAGTCCTGATTAATTGGTCATCAATTCTTGTCAATTGTACTGCAGCAATGTCTCTATAATGTATCCACTCCTCTTCATTCTTACTGTTCCCGCCTTAATTCAGCCTCTTCCCTCAAGTAAACAATTGCTCAGCCTTTAACCTAATCTTTCTGCCTTCAGTTTCATTTTGGTTTTTGATTTTTGATTCAAGAACCACTCCTTTGAGGCATGGTGGGAGTATAAGTTTGGCCCCTCCTGAACAAAGTAACTTGCTTCAGTAGTGTAATCGCAAGAACTCATTTAGACCTGATTCACAACAGAAGGCTGACAAAGCTGAGAGACAGAGGAGCAAGTCATTCCAGGTCACTGTGGCATGATGCTGTGCTCTGATACAATGATTCCGGCAGAGTTTTATTCATGTTTTTGGGAAGAGTTGGGAAGGAGATATCTTGATGGGAGATGGGAAGACAGAAGGAAAATGGCTACTCAACCCTTAGCTTTCCTTAATTACTGTGCAAAAGAACTCGGGTGTACATCCTGTAAACATTACGGACAATTTTTAATTTAAAGAAGAAAAATGACTCCTAAATCCACTACTCCGGTAATGAGTACTGTGCCTGTGCTTCCCCTCATGTCTTTGTCCACTGCACACTCATTTTATGTGGCTGCAATCACAGCCTTTGTTTGGGGTAAATACATAGATATACCTAAAGATCTGCTAAGTTAGAAAAGCAATTGACCTTACCTTACGTCAGCATTTCGCTTGAGGAATTTCAGTCTGGAGTACACCATTCACAAGAGAGTAGCTCCTGATAGTGAAAGACTAGGGTACAGCTCGGGTAGTACCTACACAGTTTGATACAAAGGAAAGTATGAAATTCAGTAAGGTGCTGTAAATTTTAAGGTGCCAAATACAGGGAAAATGCCTAAACTCTAAAATTAAGAAGAGACCCTCTCACCTTCAGAGCACATTCTGGCTTTTATTAGCAACATCCTTAAAATGAGGTTAACAATATCTACTTCACAGTGCTTCTGTGAGCAATAAATTTTGTGAAATTGCATTGTAAACTACTAAAAAATGATACACATGTAAGGAAAAACTATTAGTATCACCCCTGAGCCTGTCTCTCTCACTAAGCTCCAACTCCTGAAAAGCCAGCCTCTGCCCATCCCAGCACCTCCATCGTCCACCCCCTGGGTACTGTGCTGTAGAGGCAGAACTAAACTCTGTGGAGCTGAAACCACCAACCAATCTCCCCTGGGATTGTCAGGGGCAGTTAAGAGTTTTCCAGGGATAATAACAGAGATTCTGGGAGTTATTTTTATTATTTATAAAAATCTCACCTGAAATTATGACGTTATCAGCAGTCAAGTTTTACAACCTAAATAAAATCAAGGTTTTATTTTTGTTCATTTTCCTTTTAAATAGAATTATATGAAACAAATGTGCAACACATAGAGAAACATATTGTTGCTTTATTTAGCAAATATTGTGTGAGGCCCTGGAGTAGCTGCAGAGGACAAAAAGATTTTTTTTAAAAAGTCATAATTTTGCCTTTAAGGAACTTGCAGGCCAGTGAATACAGATAGGTTTAATGTACAAGTATAATATTATATGACAAGGGCCTTATTAAGGATAATCACAATAAAGGGGATATATGCAGGACTCTTACCCTACACTTGAGTGGAGCTGGGTGGTCCTAGAAGGCTTCCTGAAGGAAAACCTTGAAAGACTTCTGGGAGTTATCCAGGCAAAGGCTGTCCGTGAAGGAAGAAGGAAAAGGCCAGATGACGTGTTTGGGCAGAGCGAGCAACAAATCCAAAAAGCCAAAGGTGAGAGAAACATGGTACCAAGAAATTGTGGGTCAGTAGCCCAGAGTGAAACTGGGGCACAGAAGTGGGTGCAAACAGGGTATGGAGGAGAAGAGCATTTCACACCAACTGTTAATATGCAAACTTTCACGCCTAGAAAACACTTGAGAAAATAGCACAATGAACATCTACACACTTTTCACCTAGATTATGGGGGGAGGAAAAGGGAAGGAGAGAACAAAGGAGGGAGGGAGGGAGAATAGGAATAAACAAATGAATTTGGCAAAATATTAATAGTAGGTGATCCATTGATGGTAGAAATTTCTAACACTTTTGAAAACTCCCTCTCTTCCAAACTGTAAATGTAAGTCTTCCTCTATCTTTCCCTCCTCTCCCTCCCTGGGAAACTTGAAGATTAATTGGTCATAATGACATCCTGTTGATATGTGCACACCTGGCATGGCCTGTAGTGGCACAGTGGATAAACATTGACCTGAAATGCTGAGGTCACCGGTTCAAAACCCTGGGCTTTCTCGGTTAAGGCACATATGACAAGCAACCAATGAACAACTAAAATGAAGCAACTATGACTTGATACTCCTCACTCCCCTCCCCTCTCTCTCCTCTCTTTGTAAAATCATCAGATATGTGCACACTCTAGGGATATCTAGTCCAGATAAACTGTTATTTCTCAACCTATTTTTCATGACCAACCCCCTAAAGAATATTTTCAAACTTTTATTTCCTATTGCCTTCCTCAGGAAACTTTAATATACAGATATATTATGTATCTGACTTCCTACTATATATATGTTTTCTTGCTTTCTCTCTCTCTCTTTTTTTTTTTTTTTGACAGAGACAGAGAGAATGAGTCAGAGAGAGGGCCAGATAGGGACAGATAGACAGGAAGGGAGAGAGATGAGAAGCACCAATTCTTCATTGTGGCACCTTAGTTGTTCATTGACTGCTTTCTCATAGGTGCCTTGGCCAGGGGGCTACCCCTTGCTCAAGCCAGCAACCTTGGGCTCAAGCCAGTGACCATGGGGTCATGTCTATGATCCCACACTCAAACCAGCGACCCCATGGTCAAGCCTGATGAGCCCGTGCTCAAGCTGGCAACCTCGAGGTTTCAAACCTGGGTCCTCCGCATCCCAGTCTGATGCTTTATCCACTGCACCACCGCCTGGTCAGACCTATATATCTGTTCTTTATACATTAAAAAAATAAGATTATTTTATACTTCAAAAACCAATTTTTGCCCCCCTATATCACTCCATTAAGAATGTATGAGATAAACAGATATAACATAAAAGAAAAATAAATCAGTTTTAAATAGAATAAACTCTTATTCCAAATGAACTTCAGAAACAATATTAACACAATAATCATTTACATAAATGTAAAGTAAGATAAATTCTAAGAGTT
Organism: Rhynchonycteris naso; assembly: GCA_037038555.1. NCBI lineage: Eukaryota > Metazoa > Chordata > Mammalia > Chiroptera > Emballonuridae > Rhynchonycteris > Rhynchonycteris naso. Next base: position 131,604,077 of record CM072998.1, read on the forward strand.
CTAACTAAAAAGAATGTTTTTAACTTCTAATGCTTTCTTTTGATTCTTTAAGAAAAACACTTTTATTGTAAGCCACATGACCCAGACAGGGCAGTTCCGAGGAGTCTGGAGGCAGCAGATGGGGACCAGCTAAGGCAGCCCAACTTTGGCAGGTGTTGGGATGACAAAGAGTTACTGAAGATAAATCTCTCAGTAAGGCCCTTCCCAATCAAGAGCAGTACTGCCTGGTAGAAACTTCATGTGAGCAGTCGATAGTTTTCATTTAGAAGCCACATTTAAAAAGTAAAAAATAATTTTAATAACAAATTATTTTTAATAGATTTTTATTAAAATATTATCTATTTTAAATAAGCTGTATAACATCCACACATTGGAATATAATTCAATGGTAAAAAGAAATGAGCTATCAAGTCACAAAAAGATATGGAAGAAATTTAAATGCATATTAGTTAGTGAAAGTAGCCAATCTGGAAAGGCTGCGTACCATGTGATTCCAGCTATATGACATTCTGGAAAGGTAAGATGATAGACAGCAAGAGGAGCAGGGCTGCCGGGGTGCGAGGGGAGGAGATGACTAGGTGAGGCACAGGGGACTTTAGGGCAGTGAATCTATTCTGTACGGCACTAAAATGTCATTACACATATTTCAAAACCTACAGGATGTATGTGCAGCACCAAGGGTCAACCCCAGTATAAACTATGGACTCTGGGTGATAACTATATGTCAATGCTGGTTCATTGATTAAAACAAATGTTAACTCCTTACTGCAGGATGTTGGTGGTGGGGGAGACTGCACCTGTGGGGGGAAGAAGGATATATGAGAACCCTGCGCTTTCTGCTCAATTTTGTTGTAAATCAAAAACTACTCAAAAAATATGTTTTTAAAAATATACATTTATATCATTACAATATGAAATATAAGTCCTTGAAAACCAGCATATATTTTATACTTACACCATTTCTAATTTAATTACTTACATTTCAAGTGCTCAAAAGTCAGCTGTGTTTGGTAGCTCACATATAGGACAGGGCAAGTCAGAGCAACGACGACACCAAGCCACACTGAACACATATTTGAGGAAATGGTGTTTTTCTAAGCAAGGGCAGCTTCCAGACAAGTTCTGAATCTTCTTTCCACCCAGATTGCTGCCTGCTAGCTCCTCTCACGCAGACACTCAGGGGAACCCTTGTGCCCAGTCCTGGTCCAGCCCCCATGCAGACCACTCTAAGGACTTTCCTGATGGGCTTCTGTCTAGAGAGACACAGACCACAGAAGAATAGAAGGATTTATCACACCAGTTTCCTAAAATGCCATGTACTTCTCATTAATAATAGGAGGAAAAGCTTTTAGATCGTGCACACTGTGCAAAAAAACAGTGAAGAATTTATTAAAATGCAGCTCAGATTAACATGCTACGTTGACCTGACCAGTGGTAGCACAGTAGATAGCATCAACCTGGGACGCTGAGGTCCCAGGTTCAAAACCCCAAGGTCACCGTCATGAGCATGGGTTCACCAGCTTGAGCACAGGATTGCCAGCTTAGGTGTGGGATCATAGACATAACCCTATGGTTGCTGGCTTGAAGCCCAAGGTCACTGGCTTGAGCAAGGGGTCACTGGCTCAGCTGGAGCCCCCTGGTCAAAGAAAATATGAGAAGCAATCAGTGAACTAAAGTGACATGAGTGACATCAACTAAAGTTGATGCTTCTCATTTCTCTCCCTTCTTGTGTGTGTGTGTCTCTCTCTCTTGCACACGCATGCTAAGAAAAAAAAAGTGCTACCTAGACTCTAGGTACTTAGGAAAAACATAGTTGCTGTCAATATAAAAACAAATAACTAGGCTTTGCTTAAGTTGGTGGAAATTATTTATATTTCCTTGCAACAATCCTGAACCTAGTGTACAGACTTCTCTATATGCCTTGATATATTATAATCTACGCATGCTCTAAATGCTATCACCAAGATGTGGGTGCACTTTAGCTCAGAAACATTAGCTGTCATTTGAATTAGAAAAGGCACTGTGTTTAACCATAGTCTGCCTTTTATAGCCATCATTTTCAGGTTACATCATCCAGAGAAGTAAGAAGAAAGACATTAATTTTCTTACCATTTCTAACAGCGCTTTCAAAAAAAGGAAAGGAAAAAAATAGGAAGTGGACTGATGATAGCTAAAAAAGAAAGAAAGGAAGGAAGAAAGAAAGAAAGAAAATTTAGTCCCCCAGATTCCTACAAAGAAAACAGCATGACATATAGCAGAATGAATACATGCAAGTTTTATTTATAGTCACAAAAATCATTATTAAATACAGAACTTCCATCTAAATTCTCTTTAAAATGAAGAAGAAAATGAAAAAATAAAATTGGTATTAGTTCTATATGGCACTTTAAAAATTAAGTATACATGAGAAGTCAAAATAGTTTCCATCTTTACATCTAAACCTTTTCAAATAAATATCTTAATATGGCCCTGGCAAGTTAGCTGGGTCGGTTGGAGCATCATCCCACAAGGCAGAGGCTGCCAGTTCGATCCCCGGTCACGGCATAGAAACAGCTCGATGTTCTTGTCTCTCTCTCTCTCTCTCACCATTTCTCTCTAAAATCAATATTAAGAAAAGCTACAAAAAAATAAGTATCTTAATATAATCTCAGTACAAGTTAATAAAATGACATGATATCTGGGATTTAATTTAAAATGCACAAAAAAATGATAATAAAAGAGAAATAAATGAAGTAAGAAGGACAAAATGCTGTTAAGTGGTAAAGCTGAGAAAGAGGTATTTGGGGGTTCATTATACTTTCTCTTCACATGTTACTAGTTTATATCCAAAATTTTCCATATAAAAAAGTTCAAAAATTGTTGGTAGTAAGTTGCAAAATATATCGGTATCCTTAACAACAAAATTAGCTGGCTGTTTCTGACTTGGAGCCTGATGTGGGAAACTTACTATTTACATACACTCTTTCAAATTGTTCGCATGTTTGTTTTCATCAAGCATTATTTTCTCAATGAAAAAGTATTTATAGCCTGACCAGGTGGTGACACAGTTGATAGATCATCAGACTGGGATGCAGAGAATCCAGGTTCAAATCCCTGAGGTCACTAGTTTGAGCGCGGGCTCAACATCTTGAGCACGGGGTTGCTGGCTTGAGCAAGGGGTAACTCGCTCTGCTGTAGTCCCCCTAGGTCAAGGTACATATAAGAAAGCAATCAATGAACAACTAAGGTGCCTGTAAGGCTGGTGGCCGCAGTGGCCATGCAGGTTCTCATTGGATTCAGGCAAATGGTAAAGGAACTGTGGAGCCAGAAACTGGTGGGCCATTCCGTTTATTAGAGTCTTGCAATGGCAGATGAGCAAGCAGACAAGGAAAACGGCTTCCCTCTCTCCAGACTCACAAGTCAAAAATAGGCGGGCGGAGGGGGGAGAGGAGACAGAGGGGGAACGCCTATCCCTGCAAACTATGGCTCCTCCCAATGGCAGCAGGCAATCCACGATTTGCAATCTGCCACCCTGAGGGCAAGCACCCACAGCCTTATGCACATGATGCTGCCCTGTGCTCATGCACCAATTAGGCCAAGTGCAAGCGAGCAAGCCTAACACACTTGTTTGCCCAACATTACACCCCTTTAGGGTTGTTCACTTCACAATCTATATGACAGGTATCTTCCATGGTGGTCCCTGTGTGAGGAATGAGGTACATTACATAAACAGACTACAGCAACAGCAAAAGTTATACAATTACCATAATTACAAAGGTGCCCTTCACAATGTCTCCCTGAGCACTCTGCCCAATGCAATAACTAGAGGCCCTTCTCTAGCCCCTTACATGATGGTAGGTGGGAGGGCCTATGTAGTCCAAGGCTCTGCCCATGGAAACCATAAAATGTCCTTGGTGCATCTCTCCAGCTGCATAAGGGAAGTTTCCTGGTGCAGGAGGGCCTCCACTAAAGCTGGGAACCCCCATCAGTGTCTCTCATACTGTCCAAAAGTGGCATGTCCACCCAACAAAGGAGCCAGTGACCCCTTCTGGTTGCAGTCCAAGAGTCCATTATGCTGCTCAATGATCAGTACATGATAGACAGCCCAGCTGTCTGTGCAAATCACCAAGGTAAAAATCCATTACAGGCAACTAGGCATACAGTTCTTCATTAATAGACCTCAGTGCCTTTCCATAAGCACCCTGTCCATTACCACAAACCCCATCCAAACCCCTCAGCAAGCTTATAGGGCCTGGCAGGGTCAAACACATTCAAGGCCTGTGCCGCCTTGACAGTTCTCTTAGCTGTTGCTGAAAAAAAAAAAAAAAAAAAAGCACCTATTATCTTCTAATGCCAACACCTGCTGCCTATTAGAGGGGGACTAGTGGATTGCCAATTCCACATGGGGCCTCAGTTCTCCCCCTCATCCCTGTTGTCATGGCAGTTCTGAAGACACTGCCTTAATGAGGAATGCATGGTAATGGCTGGCAATTTCTCCATCTCTGTTCTGGAGAGCATGATGCCATCCACCCCCTATGTCCCACATCTGCAGCAACCCTATCAGAGGCTCTATAGGTTTCTGCCTAAATTGTGCTCCCAACTCCATCAGCTCTGGCTAGGTTTTTACCTCCTGGATGACCACTGGCTAGGCTCTGAGTCTGTGGACAGACAGCAGCTTCAGCCTGAGCCTCCTCATCCTCAGAAAAGGAGTTGAAAATGCCTGCTCCTGCAGACTCAAAGCTATTCCACTTGCACGGATGCTGCTGCTCCTTTGGTGACTGTTTCAGCTCCTGCAGTTGCTGGCTCTTGACTTGAAGCTGAGACATGAGCTCTTGAACCCACAGTTGTTTCTCCACCAAATGTTGGTGCCAGCGTTCCGCTTCCAGGACAAACTGGAGCTCACGAACCTGTAACTCCTTGTCCAGAGATTGCTCCATTTCCAGGTGCCATTGGTGCTCAGTCTGCATCTCACACTGCAGCTCTCCAACCTGGTCGGCCTCCTCCTCCAGCGCTTGCTCTAGTTTAAGCCATTGCTGGTTCTCGGCCTCTACTCTGACCTGCAGTTCTTGGACCTTCAGCTCTTTCTGGAGCTTTTGACCTTAGGCAGCTTCTCGCACAGAGCTCTAGGTTTCCTATCGGATGATAAAAAAAACAGCCAGCCAACAATCTCCAAAAGGAGAGACATGGGGAATCACATGCCGGAGAGCAATGACAACTTCTTTACTCCATCCACCCTTCAAGGGTGGTGGCAGCTCCATACCAATCTGATCTGAATTCTGCCAGCTGCACCAGGTGTAAGGCTAGTGGACACCGTGGCCATGTAGGTTCATATTGGATTCAGGCAGATAGTAATGGAACTGTGGAGCCAGAGGATGGTGGGCCATTCTGTTAGAGTCTTGCAACGGCAGATGAGCAAGCAGGCAGGGAAAACTGCTTCCCTCTCTCTCCAGACTCACAGGCCAATAACAGGCTGGGGGTGGGGGACCACTTCTCCGGCAAAACAATAGTAAACAGTGGCCCCTCGCAATGGCAGTAGGCAGTCCACAATGTGCAATCTGCCACCCTGAGGGCAAGCACCTGCAGCCTTATGCAGACTACACACACGGTGCTGCCTCCTGCTCGTTTCATTTATGCACCAATTAGGCCAAGTGCAAGCAAGCAAACCTAACACACACTTGTTTGCCCAACAGAGCCACAACGAAGAATTGATGCTTCTCATCTCTCCCCTTCCTGCCTGTCTGTTCCTATCTGTCCCTGTTTCTCCCACTAAAAATATATATACATACATACATATATATATAAATATATATAAACATCTATGTATATATGTGTATATATATACACACACACACACACACACACACATACACATTAGAGTTTTAGTAGCACTTCCTGAGATATTGGTTATTGGATTTAGCTCTGTACCTTAGTTGTGGATCTGAGGCAAGTCACTTCTGAGCCTTCTTAAGTAAGGATAACCTTTAAATGAGCAAATGCATTTGAAAATACCTAGCACAGTGCCTGGCACAATGCAGGTATCCATTTAGTACTGGATTAAATGACATTTAATATGTGGGAGAACCAGATTTATTATGGAGGTAGGCCCATCCCTAACATTTTTAGGGGCCACGAGCAGAGGAGAAACAGACATCCAACCAGTGATCTGTTTTTTTCCAAATAGAATCTTCCCACACATGTGTAGATATCCCAACAAACTTGATCAAGCTCCACCCCCCAAAACTGCCCTTTAACCTCTGCTGAGACCTAGATATGCATATACCCATCCTGTCTATACTTGAAGAAGAACCTGCACAGCCCCAGGACGTGAGCTCTAGGCTATTTGTCAATGAATTTCAAGAATCCCTGACTAGCTAGAACCTATGCTGGAATGTGTGCCTGTGTGTAGGGGCAGGGGGAGGGAGGAAGACTACAGTGCCATGGGGAGATATACTTTTAGAATTCCATAGGCTCTGGGGAGAAATGTGACTAGGAAAGGCCCAGAGTGGGTCCTTTAAAAGCAAATGGTCCAGGTTAGGAGACTCAGGTGCTCAGACAAAAAGCAGTACTGATTAGAGACAAAGCGTTATCTTAAATCATTCAATAGAGTTGGAGTGAGAAGACAGATTCTTGTTCCAATTTTGCCAGTAATTTTATGTGTGATGTTAAACCAATGTCTTAACTTAGTTGTGCCTCAATTTTCTCATACATTTATTTAACAAATATTTTGTGGGCTCCAATTTTGGGCTAGGTATACTGTAGACACACAGAATTCAATGGACTTACTATTCTGATAAGGAGCAATCCATGAAGATACCTGGGGTAAATGTATTCCAGACAAATGTTCTTTTCTAAATTCAAACTTTTATGTTTCACCTTGCACACTGACATGTTCATTAAATATAAAAATGAAAGAATCCTACAAGAAAAAAACTGCATTTTAAATTATAATCCAATATTATAAAAAAGTGCAAAACATGCCTTTTATGATTCATTCTTTAATCCAACAGTATGAGCACTTCTAACTGCTGCTAATTTTAGTCACAAGAATTATCACCATATGCAACACAAAACCTATTCTCTAAATGAGTCATTTTCTTTATATTATTACCCATTTAACACTGTATATTTTATTTATTTATTTATTTTATTTTTTACAGGGACAGAGAGAGAGTCAGAGAGAGGGATAGACAGGGACAGACAGACAGGAACGGAGAGAGGTGAGAAGCATCAATCATTAGTTTTCGTTGCCGTTGTGACACCTTAGTTGTTCACTGATTGCTTTCTCACATGTGCCTTGACCGCAGGCCTTCAGCAGACCGAGCAACCCCTTGCTGGAGCCAGCGACCTTGGGTCCAAGCTGGCGAGCTTTTTGCTCAAGCCAGATGGACCCACGCTCAAGCTGGTGAGCTCAGGGTCTCGAACCTAGGTCTTCCGCATCCCAGTCCAATGCTCTATCCACTGCGCCACCGCCTGGTCAGGCTAACACTGTATATTTTATATGAAAGATAAATTTATATAAGATAATGTATTCACAAAGCATTTCTCCAAATTAATTTTTTAAATAAACACAATATAATGGATTAATTGCTTCTAGGTTAATAATGAGCTTTATTACTTGATAAACATAGTAAAAGGAATTCACAGAATAGAGTGGACAATAAAGTATAAACAGTTTAAGAATATCTTTATGCCAAACCAATTAAGATTGGGTGCAGTTTCCTGACTCCATCAACTACAGAATGTCAGGGTCATGACAAAGGATCTGGTCAGACAACTAGGAGTCAAGTAAGAAGAGAAGATATTAGAAGAGCTCAGATAAGGCAGTGAAGAACTTCTTCTGAAAGGGTACTAATAGTGGAACTTACATCTTCTTTAGTTGCAGTCTGACCTAAAAGCAATCACAGGAGAGCTCCAAATTTCAGAACATTCTAGCCATTTCATTTTACACCTTTTCAAAAGTGAAGAGTTGCCCGTTTATCACAAAATATCAGTCATAAGGGACTATGCTTTTAAAATTATTTATTTATTTTAGAGAGAAGAAAGAAAAGAGAAACATCGACTTGCTGTTTCACTTACTTATGAATTCATTGGTACATTCTTGTATGTGCCCTACCTGGGAATCAAACCTGCAACATTGGTGTATTGGATGATGCTCTAACCAACTGAGCACCTGGCCAGGGCTATTTATGCTTGTTAGATCTCACAATTAAAATTATAGCATGGTTCAGTGGATTTCTAAATAAAAATCAAACTACCTGCAATGCAAACATACTCCTGCCTTCTCTGTCTCCGTTCAAAATTAACAAAATAAACAGAAGGGGCACCGTCCAGGTTTTTAATTACACAAGCTTTTTATTGCAGCTATTGCCACTAGATGGTACTAAAGACTGTGTTTTATAATCAGACTCAATCAGAAGGCAAAAATGATCTGAAATAAACAATAAATTTCCCTGGTCATCTGTCTGCCATTATGATCGGTTTCTTAAAAATTAACATAAATCTCAGTTTGCTCACTCATTTACTAACCCACACCATGTTTCAGACACTGTGCCTAATGTTAAGGATGCAGAAATAAAACATGGTTCCTTGCCCTTAACATTAACTCTCCGATGTGGAAGGGGAGAGGGCACAGTGAAGGCAGAAGGCAGAATCAGATAAGCAAATATAAAATTTAAATATATAATGCTAAAGACTTAATAGAGGTTATCACAGAGTGCTACCGGTACCACATAGAAGGGTCCCTAACACAGACTAGGTAAATGGAGGATTTCTAAAGAAGTTGACGTCTGAAAACTGAGCTTTGAAGAATAGGTAGAGGTTAATTAGGCAAAGGAGAACAGGCAGGGTATCCTAAGCAGAGCAAGTGGTTTGGACAATTATAAGAGACAGAAGCTCAGGGTGCATGCTGGGGTGAGGGGGGCAGGCAGTATAAAGAAAGAGGCTGACTGGTCTGACAGAGATAAAGCCAAGGGAAGCCCCTCCTAGAAGATAATTTCCATGAGTACAGAGATTTTTGCTTGTTATACACAATGACAAAGCCTGGCATATAGTAAAAAGCCCCAGCCCTCATGGAAATTACTATTCCAATTGGGAACAAACCATGAAAACATTTTGGGGAAACATATTTCAGATACTTAAAGGATATTTGATGAATAACACTGGGAAACAAAATTTTTGTTGCTTCCACATAAACACTTGTTCTTACCTAATTCAAGGGTGCTGATCTCAAATCTGACATTAGTTTTTCTTTGTAAGCTACAGTTTATTTGCAATTTAAGATTTTAAGTTTTCATCTTATTGTAAAATTTTCAACATTTAGTTTAACATAATGAAGTAGAATGTCTTCTTGGGCATCATCTTCGTGAAAATATAATAATTTATATAATGCAGTAAATACACTAATACACTAAAATATGTGATTGTATCAGAATTTGTCTACCATTTTGAAATAGAACATATTAAAACACTTATTTCAATCATAAAATTTGTGCAAAACTTATTTAAATTCTATTCAGGCAAAAATTTACATTTGTAGCTCTTGCGTTTGTGTACTTGTTGAGGACAATCTTGTTTGATGATCCACACATATTTCTGTTCCATCGCCTCTGATAACCCTCTTCCATTGTCTTCAGATCTTGATGAAAGCATTCTCTCTGCTCATCACTAACAGCTCCAAGATTTTCGGGAAAGTTATCAAGGTGACTGTTCAGGAAGTGACTGTTCAGGAATCTTAACGTTCATGTTACATCCAATGTCATGGAAAGCCAACAGCATTATTTGAACCAGAAGTTTATAGTTTTCTGCTTTTTTGTTGCCAAGGAAGTCCTTTGTAACTGCCACAAAAGACTGCCATGCTGCTTTTTCCTACTTATTCATCTTCCTGGCAAATTCTTTGTTACATATGAGGGTTTGAATTTGAGGCCCATCAAATACAGCTGCTTTTATATTCTTGAAAGACAAGGCAGAAAAAGCAGAAATAATATATTGAAAGCACTCAGTTTCTCTATTCAAAGCCTAAACAAACTGCTTCATTAAGCCAAGTTTGATGTGAAGTGGGAGAAAAATAATACTGTCTTGATTAACTACAGTTTCATTCACAATATTTTGTATCCCTACTTCCAGAGCTTCACGTTTCGGCCACTCCTTCTGTGTCCAGTGTTTCTCCCGAGCTCGGCTGTCCCACAAACACAGAAAGCAAGGATACTTCGTGAAACCTCTCTGTTGTCCTAGCAGAAAATTTACCATTTCAAGATCCACACAAATGATTCAGTTATGCTCCCCATACTTCAGTAAGTCAAGGACAATTTTTATGTCTTTGTAATCTTCTCGCAGATGAGTTGAATAACCAATTGGAACCGCTGCATAAACAGTACCGTTGTCTAAGAGAAAACATTTTAGACTTCGTTTAGAGCTGTCAAGAAATAGCCGTCATTCTGTTGGACTGTAAGTGGTAACACATAGCTGGCTGAGAAGACTACTGATATCATGACAGTAACAAAGTGTTTGTCTTTGGAAAAAAGTCCACAAAAGTTTGTTCATGCTTCTTTTTGTTCACGCTTTAGTTGACTGGTGAAATACATTCTTTTCTTGAAGCCTGGAGGCTAATCTCTCAGCTGCTTTCTTTGATAGGCCCAAATCTCTTACTAAGTCATTCAATTCAGGTTGGCTAAACTGCTGAGGGATTCATGACTGCTTGGCATCAGAAGAAGACCCTTCAGATTCTACAACCATTTCCTCATGCATCTTATCAAAATACACTTGATCACCATGTTCACTTTCTTCATCTTTGGAAGAAATAAAACTATTGGAACCAGGAGTGTCTCAGAGTGTGAGATAGGTCGTATTGCTGAAGGAATATTAGGATATGCGAACATATGCCATTTTTCTTGCCGATGCCCTTTGTATGGATCAGACAGAAATAACAGTCAGTGCTGTGGTCCTTAGGTTCACGCCAAACCATGGGAATACCAAAAGGTATTCCTTTGCGTTTTCCTTTTGTCCAGTCACGAAGCATTTCCTCACAATTATGACACACAATATGAGGAGCCCAATTCTTGTCTTGATCGCCAAGGGGGACTTGAAAATAGGCAATATATGCATGTGTCACAAATGATGAAATATTGTGCTTTTGATGTTGAAGTGTGTAACAGCCACATATATAATAGAAGGTGTTAGGACTATTCTTACATTTACTCCTACTTGAAGAAGCCATGATTCAATCTTAAAACAAAATAAGAGGGTGTTAGTATCAGATAATAATTTTTTACATTTAAAAACAACTACAATTATGTAAAAATGATGTTTGCAAAACATTAATTGCCTTGTGGTTATGTTCAATCCAGGAGTCATTGCCCTTTAACTCCAATTTAAAAACCAATGCATGCCATTAACTGTAACAAAAAGAAATTAAAATTGCATAAAAACTAGAGCATGCATCAAAAAACAAATTTTAGATTTGGAATCAGCGATGCAGAAACATATAGAAAAAGTTCTAAAACCCTACGCAATAGAAAATGAAAAAAAATTGTTCCCCAGTGTAATGAAGGTATATGATCATAATCAAATGGAAATTTCAAACAGGTATCTACCACAATTAGAGAGAATGGATTGGAAATGGGGACCCTAATTAGTAACCCAAATAAAATATGTCAAGAACTTGAACTAAAGTGGGCATAATGTGGAGGAAAGGGGAGTAATTCAGAGATACGATGTGGATAATAACAATAAAAAGAGCCCTTGTATAAAAAGTGGGTGGGTGCTTTATACACATCATCTCCAAATCTCACTACTATCTAGAAAGGATGCAGAGGTTTTGGGGTTTTTTTATTATGAAAACAAAACAAAAACAAAACTATTATAGCCTGACCAGGTGGTGGCACAGTGAATAGAGTATTGAACTGGGACATCGAGGGCCCAGTTTGGAAACTCTGAGGTATATCCAGCTTGAGTACGGGCTCATCTAGCTTGAGTGCAGGCTCATCAGCTTGATCACAGGGTTGCTGGCTTGGCCGTGGGATCATAGACATGACCCCATGGTTGCTGGCTTGAACCCAAAGGTCATTAGCTTAAAGCCCAAGGTCGCTGGTTTGAGCCCAAGGTTGCTGGCTTGAGCAAGGGGTCACCCGCTCTGCTGTAGCCCCCCGGTCAAGGCACATATGAGAAAGCAATCAATGAACAACTAAGGTGCCGCAACAAAGAATTGATCCTTCTCATTTCTCTCCATTCCTGTCTCTCTGTCTCTGTCACAACAACAACAAAAAATGATTATGGACTCTATAATCTTTATACAACTTCACAGTGGTTAATTCTTTCACAGAGCAGCATGAAATTTCTAGTGTACCCACAGTTGAAAACCACTGCTTCAGATACTCTGATGAATCTGATCATTTTCAAGAGTCCTGTCCCTCTGATTCCATAACTTTTACTTCCCTGTAACTATCTGCTGCCTTTCTGGGACCCCCAGGAAGATGAAGCAGTAAGTGAGATTGAAATAAAACCCTGAACTTGTTCTGGGAAAGGAGAATCCTTAACCAACCGTATCCTGTTACCTCACCCCATACCACTTCTGGGCGCATGGCCCACAACACCGTTGGCTGCATGTAGTCCTCTTCCTTCTCCTTGATTAGAAGTCATCCCCCCTGGCTCATCAATAACAGCTTCTTACTAGACGTCTACTGTGAGGGCATGAGGTTGGCACGAAGGGTGTTTCATATTAACAGAGATAAGGAATACATGTGTGTATGTGTTCACAGTGTGAATATATACATGCATTATATGTTACATATTTATACAGATAACACACATACATATATACACATAATAAATAAAACCACTTGCTACTACAATCTAGAACAAACTTAAAAGTGAAAAGTATACACAAAAGAGCTATGGGGTGCCTGACCAGGTGGTGCGTAGTGAATAGAGCGTCGGACTGGGATGCAGAAGACCCAGGTTCAAGACCCCCACCTCACCAGCTTGAGCGTGGGCCCATCTGGCTTGAGCAAAAAGCTCACCAGCTTGGAACCAAGGTCACTGGCTCCAGCAAGGGGTTGCTCGGTCTGCTGAAGGCCCGCGATCAAGGCACATGTGAGAAAGCAATCAATGAACAACTATGGTGTCCCAATGGCAACGAAAAACTAATGATTGATGCTTCTCATCTCTTTCCGTTCCTACCTGTCTGTCCCTATCTATCCCTCTCTCTGACTCTCTCTCTGTCCCTGTTTAAAAAAAAAAGAGTCAAAATTTAATAAAATTAATTAAAAAAGAAAAAAGAGCTATGGGAGCTCAACTCAGAAGATTTGCAGTAACAGGGAAAGTTTCAAACAGGCTTAACACAGAAGGAAGGGTAGCTTTAAATACAGGTGACCAAATTCTGCAGACAAAATTGCCAAAGATCAAGAAGTGTGCTTTGCAATGTTCAGGGACTAACAAGCCAGTTTTATGGCTCTATTAAGTAATCCAGATTTTATTATATGGAGATAAGGAGCTATTGATGCTTTTAAAATGAAGATGACTTGTATCATGTTTTTATAATTAATTTGGAAAAACTGTGTAGGGCTGAATGGAAAGAAATGGAGGGAGAGATAATTCAGAGACTATTGTAATAACTGGGTGAAGATGATGAAGTCTGGCATCATCCTAAAATTCTACACAGTACAGTGTTGGCAGCGAGGATGAAAAGAAATTGGTACCTGCCTAGATATAAAAAAGATAAAGGAGGCCAGGAGCACCGTAACGTTTCAAGCTGGAGGGAAGGGAGAATGATGATATCCTTAGAGAAGGAAATTTAGAGAGCACAGTTGAGTGAGCAAAAAAGTTCAGCGAAGATTAAGATATGTGGGGCTAAAGGTGATGGGACTCATTTGGTTGCTGATTTATAAAAGACAGTTTTGCCTGATTGGGCACAGTGGATAGAGCGTCGGACTGGGGTGTGGAGGACCCAGGTTCGAAAGGGTTACTCAGTCTGCTGAAGGCCTGTGGTCAAGGCACATATGAGAAAGCAATCAATGAACAACTAAGGTGTCGCAACAAAAAACTGATGACTGATGCTTCTCATCTCTCTCTGTTCCTGTCTGTCTGTCCCTGTCTATCCTTCTCTCTGACTCTCTCTCTCTGTCCCTGTAAAAACGGTTGTGACCAAAGCTCAGGGGAAAAGTCAATGTTGAAAGTGTGGACCTAGGAATCACCTGCATAAGAGAAAATATCGAGAGCAGGTGGGGGGGGGGAGACAAAATGAAGGGAGGGGATAAATGGAGGAAGGGGAACCAGCGAGGAAGAGTGTGAGAGCCAGCCCAAGAGAACAGAAGGCTGGGAGAGTAGAGTATTTCCGAAGTCAAGAAGGAAGCCAGTGCTAAGGATGAAGAAGTACATAAGCATGATGAATACTAGAGACCATGTACTGAGAAAAGCCCAGAGACCACATCAGTTCTGATCTACAAGAGAAAAGTCCCAAGAGTCAACAGTTTATATGGGGTAGGAAAATACAGGCAGTGGTGCTGATCATGGGCAGACATGATGAAAGCAGAGGGCGAGAGGACCCTGGGAAATGTAGTGCTGAGAGTCACAAAGGCAAGCTGAAAGGCAGCAGAGTCTGTGGGTAGTTTGTTACCCCCTAAAGCCTTGACTCTAATTCTCAGTAGAAGAACATGCTAGTAAAGAGCTGATAGAACCATGGGGATGTAAAGTATAGCAAAGGGAATATAGTCAAGAATATGTATGTAATAAATATGTATGGTACCAGGTAGATACAGGAAATATCAGGGGGAACACTTTGTAAAATACGGTATATGATTGATTGTCTGACCACTATGTTGTACATCTGAAACTAATACAAAATAATATTGAATGTAAGCTGTAATTTAGGTGTCCCCAAACTTTTTACACAGGGGGCCAGTTCACTGTCCCTCAGACCGTTGGAGGGCTGGACTATAAAAAAACTATGAACAAATCCCTATGCACACTGCACATACCTTATTTTAAAGTAAAAAAACAAAACGGAAACAAATACAATATTTAAAATAAAGAACAAGTGAATTTAAATCAACAAACTGACCAGTATTTTAATGGGAACTATGGGTGCAGATGCACCCTGTGCTCCTCCCACTGACCACCAATGAAAGAGGTGCCCCTTCCAGAAGTGTGGTGGGGGCTGGATAAATGGCCTCAGGGTAAGGTGACCAGATTTTAAAATTGGTAAAGCAGGACCCCATTGACGGGGGGAGGGAGGTTCTTGATTAAAAATTTGGTTTGTATGGAGCAAAAAAATTTCATAGAATGCAAAAATAGTATTGTAATATATATTTTTAAATTTCAACATAAGTACAATTTACAAATATAATACATTAAAATTATGTATAGTATTATTTTATTCTTTGGCATATTTCTCATTTGAGTGAATTTTTTTTAGTAGATTGCTGTAGTTGTTTCAAAGGTCATGTAATTTTTCACAAGGATTTTTAAAATTATATTTGACACATAAAATGGCTTTCAAAGTCTCAACACTTAATTGTGATTTTTCTGATGTCCACACTTTATTTACTGTAGAAAAAAAGGCGTTCAGTCGCAGCATTAGTTCCTGGTAAAGACAGCACGTATTCCACAATTTTTAGTGCATTATTGTATGGAACATGGTTTGTTTCAAAATGATGAAATATTTCTAACTATTTGTTCTGTATTATGATTTTTGCTGATGCCCAAGATTAACTTTTTCCTTATCAATCTATTTTTTTTAATAATGATAGCTCATTAAAGAGATCATTTTCGGAAATATTACTATATGGGAAATTTTGAGTGAGTCAGAGGGATCAGGTTACACAGTCCCGAAACCAATGCCGGAGCTGCACGAGCAGGCGGGAGCAGGCAGGGCAGCGCTGCCGGCGTGCTCGCACACGAGCTGTCGCGCACACTCCCTGCCTGGACTCGACCTTGGGTAGGGGGGGGGGCGCACTCCCCGTTCAGCCCCACCGCTCGCTCGCAGGAGACCAAGCGGCTTGGCCCTCGCGGAGCCCAGAGCCGCATGCCGGGGTCCAGGACGCAGGCCTATGGGTAGTTATGGGACTTGACAGCCGCTGCCCTAGCAAGTATGTCCCGCCCAAAGTTCTTTGTTTCAGGGCCCCGCATGCACAGGCAGTCAGCTCTTGCGGCAGTGAGGGCGCTTCCAGGTCAAGGCAGGGTCTCCTCACCGAAAACCGTATATTCCCTTCCCGTTCTCCTGCCGTTCCCTAGCTTTTCGTGCATTCTTTCCAAAAATCGGGACATTTTTAAAATGCCGCGGGACACAGGACAAATTGTTAAAAATCGGGACTGTCCCGCCAGAAGCGGGATGTCTGGTCACCTGACCTTAGGGGGGGGGGCGCATGGTGCCCGCGGGCCATAGTTTGGGGACCCCTGCTGTAATTGAAAAGAAATTTTTTTTAATTTTTAAAAAAATACAGAAGCAGAAACGTTTTAAGGAGGCAGGAGAGGCTGAGGTTAAAGACCAAAGGTCTGGAGGGGTTAATCTTGGAACAGAAGTAGCGCAGATAGAAGGGGTATGAGAGATGTGATGAATCAGATTTTTAAGTAGAAAGTGAGGGAGTTCTCAGAATAATTTTGCTTCTCAATTAAAGGCTAAGATGCTTTCTCTATAAAAATTTTTTTTTAATAGTCTGCTGAAGAATTTTTTTTTTAATAGTCTGCTGAAGAAAAGGGAAGAGGTGGTTGGGGTAGAATCTTCTTTTTTTTAATTGATTGAGTTTAAAGAGAGATATGCAGGGAGGGAGAGAAAGAGAATCATGCATTTGTTGCTCCACTTAGTTTTGCATTCATTGGTTACTTCCCATTTGTGCCCTGGCTGGGGATCAAACCTGCAACCTTGATGTTTCAGGATGACACTCAAACTGGCTGAGCTAACTGGCCAGGGCTGGAGTAGAATCTTGAAAATGGCATCGTAAGACTGAGTTCACATGGACCTGGACAACAGTGTGGTGACTGCCATTGAGCTGGGGGGTAGTGGAAAGATGTGGAGGAGGGTGTAATGGGATAAATGGTGAGGGGCAAAGACTTGACTTGGGTGGGGGTGTACATGCAATATGATGTACAGAGACATGTAGGATACCTGAAACCCATATAATTTTGTTAACCAGTGTCACCAAAAAAATTCAACTTAAAAAAAAGCTCAAGTTCAAGTCTTCAGATGTTATTACCTTGGCCACCAGACTTCTCTGAGACTTTCCTCATAAGAATTGTTAAAAGATTAAATTAAACAAGATATGCCCGTGTAAATTAGAAAGCACTTCTTCAACGAGAGAAGCTTGGCACACCTACTTGGGAAATGAGATAGTGCCTGAATAAGAGACGGCAAGAACTGTCACCAAGTGTCAGGAGGACTGAGGAAAAGCTGGGACCAAGAATATATAGCAAACCCACATCCACAGGGCTCGCGTGACTTTGGCACACTGGAGTGGGGGAAGCACATTCTGAGTCAGGGCAGGTGTGGAGAGGACAAAAAGCTGGAGAAGTCTAGGTAAAGACTTCCTTAAGACCCTGTAGGCATGCTTACATTTGGAAATCACATGTAATTTTTACACACAGGATGGGAGCAAAAGAAGGTTTACAGTTGTGATTACATGAAACCGCTTATTCTTGTATTATTATTTATTAATTATTGTATTATTTTTTCAAACATTTTATTTATTCATTTTAGAGAGGAGAGAAAGAGAAGGAGAGAGAAAGGGAGTAAGAAGGTGGGGAGGAACAGGAAGCGTCAGCTCCCATATATCCCTAGACCAGGCAAGCCCAGGGATTTGAACTGGATACCTCAGTGTTATCCACTGCACCACCACAGGACAGGCTAATTATTGTATTACTTTTCTATACAAACTGTAAACCTGCTTTGCTCACTCTGTAAGTGGCACTGGATTCAGTGGCATGGTATATGTAGTTCGGAAATGGCTAAGCACTTCAATTTTTGTAATTAGTTGTTTTTCTTTCATGTTTTAGAATTGACAAGTTTTGTTTTCTGGGTTTTTTTTTTTTTTCGGATTTTCTTAGTTTTTAAAGCTTAGGCTAGGCACTGTGCCCATATTAGAAATGGATAAGGCATCTATGAAAGCACATCGGATAGGGAAATCATGAAAAAAGCGAGCAGGGGGAAATGGCACCTACTGGGCAGGCACAGGCGGTGGAGAGGAGAGACTGGTGGTGAGTCAGGAGCCAGCGCTCCAGTTCCTGGAATGTTGGGGATACAAGGCTGCAGATCTCGGTAGCCTCACAAGGCCAAACCAGGAGACCACTTAGAGAAGGAGGCGAAGAGATTGTAAAGCTTGCTCGGTGCCTTTATCATCCCAATGAGTCTGTGAGCCCACAAAGGGCTTATATCCCTCCTTGGCATCCTCCACTATCCCATTGTGACAGTCACCGGCACTCCTGACCGACTGATGAAAACAGCGGGACAAACCTGCTCCGTTTCTGCTGTGCATAAGTGGACAATTCTGGGTGACACACACTTAACCCCTGAGGTCATCTGCACCCCTCACCCCCCACCCCCGGCCCCGTTGGGTGAAGCAGCGGATTCTGCAGCCCCAGGGAATCGCGAGCTCCCGGGGCTGGCCGCGTTCTTGCCAGGCCTCGTTCAGTGGGTCCCAGAACCAGGGCCTGAGGCCCATAGTCCTGGAAAGTGCCAGGTGCTAGCGAGCCTCAAAAGTCCTCGAAGCCGGCACCTAGGCCTGAGGAGAAAACCGCGGGCTCACACCCTCCTGAGCAGAAACTCGTCCTACAACTCCCGGCATGCTCCGGGCTGACTGACAGCTCCCCACCAATGGGAGGGCCCAGTCTGGTTCGTGGGACCAATCCAAGAGCACAAAGGAGGCCATTCCCGAGGCATTTCAGTGCGCTCTATAAGTGGTCCTCTGGTTTTTTTGGTCACCAGAGAGATAAAAGAGAGGGACAGTCGCCGTAAAATGGTGACGCTGCCTAGGCCGCTCCCTCTCCTCCTTGCTCTTTTTCCACCCGCTGCCCCACGTCCGGCTCATAGTTTGTTTCTCCCCTCCAGGCCGCAGTGCACAAGCGATTCGGGATCGCCAAAGGTTATTGGTTGCTGGTGGTGTCACTCTGGAGGGCGGCGGGGCCCTCAGCGGCGAGGGCCGCCCCTCTCGGACGGTGATTGGCCTTGTCTGAGTACACTCAGGCGGGGACCCGACCCTTTCGGCACCTTGGGGCGAGACCTGAGGAGACGGTGGTAGCTGAGGATTCGGTTGGGACTCGCAGCATCTTCGCCTGCCGCGTGCCCTCCCCGTAGGGCCGGGTGGGGGAAGGAGCAGGAGGCCCTCTACCTCATCACGCGGGGGCGGGGGCGAGGGTGGTGCTTGTCGCGTGTCTGGCGTGGGACTGGTGCGGCGGACGGCGGGAGGGGGGTGGTAGTGGAGGGCGGGAGAGGTGCAGGGGTCCGGGAGGAGGCCACTGGATTAGCTCAAACCTAGACCTGGAAGCGCTTCCGGGGACGACTTGGGGGAACAGAAGAGGGCGTGGGGGTGTCTGGTATGGGATGCCATGGAAAGGAGGGGGCCCTCCTGAGCAGATCTGTGAGTGGTTTCTTTGAGGAGTCCCCTTCTCCCCCTTTGCCCTTAAGGCTGCCGAAGAGCGAGTCCCCATGGTCTCTGTTCAAGTTCTGTCAGCTTTTTCTTTGGGTGGGCGTAATCACCTATTTCATTACAGAACTGCCCAGGACCTTTTCTAATACTGGGTATAAAAGTGGGGAATATGTCAGAAGAGAAGCTGCTACTGGGCTTCGTGGGCAAAGTCCCCAGTGGAACTGCCCCTGGGCACTCAGGCAAGACTCACTGCCCCTCCTGCATGGGGCTTTTCAAAGCCCCCAGGCTTTTGCCTTGTTTGCACACAGTTTGTACCACGTGTCTGGAGCAGCTGGAACCCTTCTGTGTAGTGGACACCGGAAGGGGAGACTCTGACACAAGTTCTAAGGGGTCAATATTCCAGGAACTCAAGCCCCGTGGCCTGCAACCGCAGATCGGCATCCTCTGTCCAGTATGTGACGCCCAGGTGGACCTGCCCATGGGGGGAGTGGAGGCTTTAACCATAGACCACCTGGCCATGAATGATGTGATGCTGGAGAGTCTGCGTGGGGAAGGCCAGGGCCTGGTGTGTGACCTGTGCAGTGACAGGGAAGTGGAGAAGAGGTGTCAGACCTGCAAAGCCAATCTCTGCCATTTCTGCTGCCAGGCGCATAGGTAAAGGTGGGATACCCCAACCTGTGTGGCTTAACAACAGAGTACACAAAGGTGTTGAGACAGAGACATGCCTCCTTGGTGAGCAGATGGAAAGGCAAATTTTCTCAAGTACCATGGAAGGTCAAAGTGCAATCTACGATGTGACAGCAAATACTCTAGAATGGTAGTTAACTTTCACAGCCTTATATACTATCCTTTGTAATAATAGACTGCCCACAAAAATTAGGGGATATTTCAATGCTTCATATTCATTTTGAAATACCTCCTAATTTTTGTAAGCAGTGTAGTATCAAAGGCTTGCAAAGTCCTTTCCAATTTGCAAGCACATTCAGTGTCCTTGGATCTTCAGTCCTTTTTGTACTGGATAATCATAGCAGGTGTTGGAGAAACAGGAGAATGAATACCATAGCCCCTGCCTTGGTTTCATATGATCCTTGCACTCCTTATAGAAAAGTAAGCACTGTTTCCACCCCTATATATTGAGGAAACAAGGTCAGCAATATGTGACTTGCAAAGATCCCACAGCTGGTAAGTAGTATATAACATAACTGAATTTTAAATCCGGATGTGCATTCTCTGCTTTCTACTAATCTATGCTGCCTTCCCAGCATAAGGTGCTGATTGGCAGTGCCCCACCTCAGTCTTTTTCTTGTACCCTAGAGTCACTGTGGAGCTTGGTAAGGTGAACTGGTAGGTGCTCCTTGGGGTACAGATGGTCTTTTATGGCATTTGGTAAACAGTTTGTCATATGAATCTTCATCCCTTCTCAACCCCCTCCTCCATTCCGGGACATCAGAATATAAAATAGCCACGGTTTTAGAATTAGCCTCAAGTAGTTTTTAAATTCTGCCTTCCATTTATTCTCTGGCCTCACCCACAGAACAAGTTAATAGTCTTTAGTCTTTCTATTTTTAACTTGTAACTGTGATTGCTTTGCTGCCAGCTAAACAGCTGACCCTATTTTCTCTACAACCACTCATCTGGTGCCGGACAGGAATGTAAATTCAAGTTACTATAACAGTCACCATGGTTTCCTAGGGATCTCCCTAAATCTCTAGAGCAGTGGTTCTTAACCTAGGTTTTATCGAACCCTAGGGGTTCGATGAGTCGGTCTTAGGGGTTCGGAGAAGCCTCTGCCGCGGAGGCCAGAATACAGTAATACTGTAATTTGTTGTGAGTTCATGCACCTTGTTGGTTTTGTTCTTTGAGCAAGTGATGTTCATGCATGGCTCATTTTGTGCACCAGTAAAAAAACATATACCTATGTCTTGAATTTGGGGAAAAAAAATCATATTTTATTTATCACTAAAGAAGGGTTCAGTGAATGCGCATATGAAACTGGTGGTTTTGGTACCTCAAAAAAGGTTAAGAACCACTGCTCTAGAGGGCTACAGAAAACAGGAATTAAGAACTTTGATTCTGTCCATTGATTTCACTCTAATGTTGATAACCTGTTGAGGGAAATTCTTGCTTGATGCTTTGGGTGACAAAGGCACTGGCCAAAGGAAGTGCTCTACCAAAATCTTCGGTAAAAGCTGAGGGAGATTTTGGCAAGGCCAGCTAGCTGCTTTTTAATTGCCTGGGATTCATTGCTATGGCAGCTGGCACAGTTTCTGTCTCTTGGTGCTGGGTTTTCACCTTGTTCTCACCTCTAGCCTGCTGGAGGAGTAGGCGATGGCTCTTGTCTAAACTTGCCAATTTAATTCTTTGGGAAAAGTTCCACAAGGTAGACTTAGTGTTGTAAGCCAGAAAACCCTAGTTTACTATAATTTAATTTGTACAACAGCCCTTTTAGGTAAGCACAGAGGAGGAACTGGAATCAGAGGATCATGTAGTTGGTAGGAGGGTAAGGAAGTGAACTCAGGTTTGTTAGGCTTTGGAGCCCATGGCTCTTAAAACTGCTGGACTTATTTTTCCCAACTAGAATGGTTCCCTAATGTCTTGTTTCTGACTCTGCTTACCCCTAGGCGGCAGAAGAAAACGACTTACCATACCATGGTGGACCTAAAAGACTCGAAAGGCTACAGCCAGATTGGGAAAGCTATTCTGTGTCCTACTCACCCTGCGGAGGAGCTGAGGCTGTTCTGTGAGCTGTGTGACCAGCCAGTGTGCCGTGATTGCGTGGTGGGTGAGCACCGGGAGCACCCCTGTGACTTCACCAGCAATGTTATCCACAAGCATGGGAACTCTGTGAGGGAGCTCCTCAGAGGCACCCAGCCGCACGTGGATGCCCTGGAAGAAGCCCTGCAGCAGATCAAAGAGACAAACAGTACCCTCCAGCAACGAGTGGAGGCTGTGGCAGCTGATGTCCGAACATTCTCCGAAGGCTACATCAAGGCCATTGAGGAGCATCGGGACAAGCTGCTGAAGCAGCTGGAAGACATACGGGTCCAGAAGGAGAACTCCCTACAGCTGCAGAAGGCACAGCTGGAGCAGCTGCTGGCAGACATGCGCACTGGAGTGGAGTTCACCGAGTACCTGCTGACCAGTGGCTCTGACTTGGAGATCCTCCTCACCAAGGGGGTGGTAGTGGAGAGGCTCACGAAGCTGAACCAAGTCGAATACAGTGCCCATCCCAGAGTAAACAATAAGATATGCTTCTCTCCTCAGGAGAAAGCAGGCCAGTGCCGTGGCTATGAAGTTTATGGGGCCATCAATACCAAAGAGGTTGATCCAGCCAAATGTGTCCTTCAAGGAACAGGTAGGAAGGCACTGCCTACTGGCATTGAGAGGGCAGTGGACAGGGACATTGTTTTTAAAAATTTGTGGCTTTTTTTGCCTGACCTGTGGTGGCGCAGTGGATAAAGTGTTGACCTGGGAACGCTGAGGTCACTAGTTCAAAACCCTGCACTGGTTTGGTCAAGGCACATATGGGAGTTGATGCTTCCAGCTCCTCCCCCCTTTCTCTCTTTCTCTGTCTCACTCTCTTACTCTGTGTCTCCTCTCTAAAATGAATAAAATAAAAAGAAATTTAAAAAAAAGGTGTAACAAAAATTAAAAAAAAAAAATTTGTGGCTTTTTCATCTAGGCCTTCATTAAGCTAGGAAGAGCTCCCTACTGACCAGTTTGTTAAAGGGCAGTGATCTCTCCCTTGCCCTTTTCTTTCTGATTTATTCTGGTCAGGGTATAGTTAATATCCCTTGCATGCGTAAGGCTTGATCCTTTTCCAGTTGATAAATGTAGTAACAAGGAACTCGAGGATCACGCTGTTTCCATCAGAAGACAGAACTGAGACAGTGCCCACAGGAGGTAACAGGCATCAGGGCAGAGCGAGGTCCCGAGTGCCAGGGAGGGGCACGGCAGGCCCTGGCTCCCGGGTCAAGTTCTGAAGAGGGTCTCAGAGGAATGAGGAGGAGGAGATCATGGTTTACTTTCTTCTCTGTCCTTTTTGATTCACATAAGCCCCATACCATTGACATTTAAAAGAATATGGTAGGCATTTCATTTGATGTTGGGGAAAGGGGGATTGTATCATTTGACCACAGTGTCCTATTCTAAAGGAAGCATGTTATTCACACATGTATGTCATCCATCAGTCCTCTGGCACAGGAATTGGTTAACTGTTTGGAGGTCACGGCTCCCTTTGAGAATGATCTTTCCCTAAGAAACACCCATGACCATGGGCAATTTCAGGAGACTCTTAGACCCTCATAAACCTCACAGTAGTAAAAAAAAAAAACAAAAAAAACAAAAAAAACAAAACAAAAAAACCTCACAGTAGTTCAGGAACACCTGTTAGGTTACAAAGCCCTGTTTCATTTGACTGCTGACTAGGAGCTGTAGGGAAGGGGGAGTGGATGATTAACTGAACCAGGTCTGGCTCTTTTCTTGAGAATGGGGTGTCAGCTCAGGCAAGAGCTCTAAGTAATCTTTTTAAAGTATCTATTGTGTCCTTACTATTGAATATCCCCTCAACAACTTTGCCGTGAGCTATCGCATTGTGGAGGATCTCACAACATCGAGTCCAAACCTATTCTAGCAGTATCTGCAGCTAAGAGAGGGCATTTTGGGGTTATCAGCCTCCCTCTCAGGGTCTAGAGGTTTTCTTCTCTAAATACTTAGGCCAATCCAGAGTATTTTCAGAACTTCCATAGGGCTGAAGTTAAGGTCCAGGATCCTGTGATCCCAAAGCAGCTGCTGGCGGAGACGTCCAGGCTCAGCAGGAGTCTCCCAGGAGGTATGCTCTGGGAGGCAGATGGGAAGAGAAGAAAGGGAACAGGGTGATCACCATGAACAGGAAGCACAACCTTTGGTTCTAACGAGTAAAAGCAAGATGGTGTCTGATCTGGGGAGGTAGCCCTGCAGTGGGCCTTGAAGGTGAGGACCGCGTGTGTATCTCGTGCAGATCTCCACAGAGCCCAGGAGAAACAGACAGCCTCCTTCACGCTACTTTGTAAGGATGCTGCGGGAGAAGCCATGGGCAGGGGAGGAGACAACATTCAAGTCGCAGTTGTCCCTAAAGATAAAAAAGACAGGTTTGTACTGTGCAGTCACATGTCGTGGGGAAAGGTGGTTATGAAACTGGAACCTTGAGGTCCTTGGCAATAGTGGTATAACTGCGGTTGTTATCCTGCCTCCCCGGATGCTACTAAAAATGGGACATGAGCAACTGGGCCAGATGTGTGGGTTTTATTTTTAAATTTTTATTTATTGACTTTAGAGCAGTGGTTCTTAACCTGGGTTCTATCGAACCCTAGGGGTTCGATGAGTCGGTCTCAGGGGTTCGGAGAAGCCTCTGCTGCAGAGGCCAGAATAAAGTAATACCGTAATTTGTTGTGAGTTCATGCACATTGTTGGGTTTGTTCTTTGAGCAAGGTGATGTTCATGCATGGCTCATTTTGTACACCAGTAAGAAAACATATACCTATGTCTTGAATTTGGAAAAATAATCGTATTTTATTTATCACTAAAGAAGGGTTCAGTGAATGCGCATATGAAACTGGTGGGTTCGGTACCTCAAAAAAGGTTAAGAATCACTGCTTTAGAGAGAGAGAGAAACATCAGTTTGTTGTCCCGCTTATTTATGTATTCACTGATTGATTGATTCCTGTATGTGCCCTGACCCGGAATCAAACCTATAACCTTGATGATGCTTTAACCAACTGAGCTATCTGACCAGGGCTCTTGTGTGCATTTTATACCTATACTCAACTCTCTTTCAAAAGTCTGACCTGCCCCTAACTGTCTTCATCCCACGCTTTGAATAGAGTGAAAAACATTCAGTATTGGACTGAATGGTGCCCTTCTCAAAATGTAGGCCCACTTGGCTACTGCACTGTATTGGGAGCCGAGTTCTAGGGCCCTGCAAGTGGAGGAGGGAGGGTGAGGACGGAGTGCAGGAAGGCACAATGGAGCACACACAGTTTTCAAGGAAGTCACTGAACAGCTGACTAAATTAGCATTTATGTTGCTTTCCTTTATGTTGCAAAATTAATTTCTGAGACAAGTAGAAGCAGCACCCAGTTTGGGGGAGATTTAAAATTAAGACCGAATTTAATGGTGTAGTTTACATCCTGACATAGTGGGCACCTGAAGCAGGCTGAGAGTAAGTGGCTTTTTGGAACCCTTGTCTCCATCCAGTCTGGTCAGAACAGTGGTGCAAGATAACAAGGATGGGACATACTGTGTTTCCTACACCCCCAAGGAACCTGGCATCTACACTGTGTTGGTGTGCGTTCAAGAGCAGCATGTGCAGGTGAGACCGGTGAGCATGCTTCCCGCGCCTTCCCCCGGCCCTTTGGGTGCAGACGCCTTTCTCATAGGGTAGAGGGACTGAATAGGATTCCCCTCTTTCTTCCTTCCCTTCCCTTTAGAAACAGCCCGGATTTTGTGACTTACTCTTACTAGAGGCTGCTGGGAACTCTAAGAACTCTTCTACCCTATTTCCCCTCAAGGCAGTTATGCTTATATTTTATCATTCTCCTAGTTGGCTTGTTGGAACTCTTGATTTGGGAGAGATACCTTAATCACAGGGGGCAACCTATCAGCAGACAAGAACATACACTCAAGAAATATCATCTAGCTCAGGGCTGCCCAGCTTTGTTCGGACTGTGACCACAGTGGACTTACTGGAGCACGATTGGGAGACCTGCACCCTCTTCTCACAGCCGCAACCGCTAGTCATCCACTGCCCATCTACTGTCCATGTGACTCTCTACTGTTTCCATATATGCTTCTGTCACCATGGTTACTAAACCACTTCCACAGACAAGTGTTAAGACTTTATGGCTGGAGATTAGGAATCTCTCTGCTGACAATGGAGTAGTCAGGTTCCCCCCAAAGAGAAATCAACAGACAAGGACATGAAGATGCCATACCGAGTCATGAAATGGTAGGCCTACGGTATGCATACTAGGAAGACTCATTATTCACTGGCCACTCTGCCTGCATAACTACAGTGTGCCAGAGTGGGTTAAGCGTTTTTGCATACATTATTTCATTTTTCTTTCAAACCATTCAGGCATAGAAATCATCATGAGAAACCAAACTTGCTAAAATGCACAGTGTCTGCATAGCAAAATAAGAATTTGACCCTCTATTTTTAAAACTCCAAGTTGTTTTTAAAATAGCTTGTAGCCTGACCAGGCGGTGGCGCAGTGGATAGAGTGTCAGACTGGGATGCGGAGGACCCAGGTTTGAGACCCCAAGGGGACCATCTGGCTTGAGCAAAAGCTTGCCAGCTTGGACCCAAGGTTGCTGGCTCCAGCAAGGGGTGACTCGGTCTGCTGAAAGCCCGCGGTCAAGGCACATGTGAGAAAGCAATCAATGAACAACTAAGGTGTCGCAATGAAAAACTGACAATTGATGCTTCTCATCTCTCTGTTCCTGTTTGTCCCTATCTGTCCCTCTCTCTGATTCTCTGTCCCTGTAAAAAAAAAAAAAAAATAGATTGTAAACTCTCTTGGCCCTGGCTGTTAGGTCAGTAGGTTAGAGCGTCACCCGGAGACACCAAGGTTACAGGTTTGATCTCCAATCAGGGCACATGGGAAGCAGCCAACAAGTGCACAACTAAGTAGAATAACAAATGAATGCTTCTTTCTTTCTCTCTCTTCCCCTCTCTGTCTCTCTGAAATCAATCAAAAAAAAAAAAAACTGCCTGACCTGTGGTGGCGCAGTGGATAAAGCGTCGACCTGGGAACACTGAGGTCGCCAGTTCAAAACCCTGCACTGGTCTGGTCAAGGCACATATGGGAGTTGATGCTTCCAGCTCCTCCCCCCTTTCTCTCTCTCTCTCTCTCTCACTCTGTGTCTCCTCTCTAAAATGAATAAATTAAAAAAAAAGAAATTAAAAAAAAAAACTTATTTAAGTAAAATAGATTGTAAACTTAAAAGGCAGAGAGATTTAATATCTGAAAGGGTTCCAAAGTGCCAAACTGACTTTCGACTTTGTGCTTTCATGGGCTGCGTGGCTTACACAGGAAGAAGCAGTCACACTTATTAAATATTGTTTAACATAGGTTAGAAACTGGAGAATGGGAGTTATCCTGGAAGGAAATGGGGCAGGTAGGAGCTTCTAATTTGAGAATTATTAACCACTCTTAACTCTTCTCCCTTGCTAATCTCTTCACTGTCCCAGAACAAATAGGTGGGTAAACAGGTATGTCCAGGATGGAAGAGAAGGAGGTAGCTCAGTATATGAGGGGAGGTATGTGGCTGAGAAACTGGAGAAAGGACCATGGCTGTCCTAGCCTTGTGGTTATGGTGCTCTACTAATTACCCCTGAGGTTCCTCAGCAACAGAGTAGAGACCAGGCAGTTACATGAAAGCACAGGTAGGGTTTACTAGTGTGTCGCGTGGTCTAGGTGCTGGCAGGGACTCTCACTGCATTTGTATCTGGCCCCATCCAGCTGAGCACCCAGATAGTTACTGTCCCGTGTTTTCCTCCTGCTGTCCTTGCCCCTGTGAGGGCAGGCCCTGTGACATACACTCTGTTTAGCACATGAGATGCTCAGCACATTCCTGTTGACTCATACATAAGTTGCTGTTCTTTGCTCTTGGTCTGAATACTGAAGGGCTCGCCGTTCACTGTGACCGTGAGGAAGAGGCACCGCTCACACCAAGGCGTGTTTCACTGCTGCACATTCTGCTCCAGTGGAGGCCAGAAAACTGCTCGCTGTGCCTGCGGGGGCACCATGCCAGGTAGGGGGGGGGGCAGTCGCTCTTGAGAGTCCTCCCCCTCTGGGCCTGCCTTCCAGCAGTGGGAATCAGCTACTGCACACTTGGTTGGGGATATTCTGACTTAGACTTTGTAAGAGTATAGTCTGTGGATATAAGTACCACAGTTCTAAACCTTGCGTGTAGTTCCTCTGTCTGAGCATTGAAACAGCAAGCTCACAAGTTCTGAGCTTTTTGTTTTGAAATAGCTCATCAATCCCATGAACCCTGTGCTTCTCCCTGGCTGCTCGGCGTCCTGTTTCTCCCCTCCCAGCATCCCCGCAGTATAAAGATGTTGCCTGTCCTGTTCCTTTGAAAGGGTTAAAGAAGTTCCAGAAAGGCAGGGATGGGGAGTGGATGATTAAACCAACTGAACCAGGTCTAGCTCTCATTAGGGGGAGGAGAGTCAGCTCAGGCAAGACCTAATTATTTTTTTAAAAGTATTCTAATGTATCGTGTCCTTCTTTGATGGTGGGCTACAAGTGAGGCTTTTGCACCCTTTGGTATAAATACTTCACGATCTGCCGTATTTCCCCATGTATAAGACGCTCCCATGTATAAGACACACCTTAATTTGGGGGACTGAATTTTGGAAAAAAAAAAAAAAAAAGTATTACATAAAGTTATTGAACTCAAGTTTTATTTCTCATAAAATTCATACAAGTCGTCATTACTGTCAAAACTCCCATCCATGAGCTTGTCCTCATTTGTGTCTGATGACGAATCACTGTCTTAAACAATAAGCGCAAAACCAAGTGCAAACAGCGGGAAATGCAAGTAAAAAAATTTCAACCACTGTATAAGATGCACCCGGTTTTAGACCCCAAAATTTCTGAAAAAGGGTGCATCTTATACATGAGGAAATACTTTTATTTACACTACTTTATCTTTTGATTATTCCAGTTAAAATCCAAACCAGTTCATCTCCTTGAGTTAGCAGTGTTAAAATAACACTCTTCTCAGAACTTCAGTTCACCTTAATTCATTTGCTGTCATCAGTCCTGAGTCGTCCTGACTTAGAGACATCGATAGCTTGTTCCTCTTACCGAATTTTTATTAGATGTTCTCACATCCAGGAGTCTAAATGTTGCCAGGAGCTTTAATTTCCGCAGTAACCACTTGGACTTCACTCTGATGGTGTTCCTTCCTGTTCTCTTTGTACTATGCAGGTGGGTACCTGGGCTGTGGCCATGGACACAAAGGCCACCCAGGCCGCCCCCACTGGTCATGCTGTGGGAAGTTTACTGAGAAGTCAGAATGCACGTGGACAGGTGGGCAGAGTGCAGCAAGGAGTCTGCTCAGGACTGTGGCACTCTGAGGGTTTCCTGGGTCGGCCTGCTAAAGCTGCAGCCAGCACAACTTCAGGCTACCAGACAACCCCAGGCCTTAACTCTGAAAAAATTGGCAGAATTAAAAACAAAAGTGCCTTATCTATACTTTCAAGCTCAAGTACTTTGTGAGTTGCTCTCTGACTATGTGCGACGGCTGCGCACAGGAGACCACACCACCATATTTCTCTCAGCAATGGGTTGGCAGTGTTCTTTCTGCACCAAAGGAGGCCGTCTCCTTTCTGTATGGGGATGGAGCTATCCATGCCTTTCAGCCTAGATTGTGGGGATAGTTTGGGTTCTTACTTTTTGATAATTAACCCTTTTTATTTCTTCCTGAGTTACATTTTATATATTTTCCTCAGAAATAAAAACCTCCTTTCACAAGCACATTTTAATGGATCATGATGTGACCTAGCTGTTTAGGTGGAAGTTGCCTCTCCCCATCTGCCGTGTTCACGTGAACCCCCAGAGCCTAGGCTACACGGGCATGCAAGTACTAAGAAGTAAACAAGGGGAATAGTGTTGAAATATAACCTTGCCTGACCAGGCCATGGCACAGTGGATAAGAGCGTCGGATTGGGATGCGAAAGACCCAGGTTCGAGACCCCGAGGTCACCAGCTTGAGCGCGGGCCCATCTGGTTTGAGCAAAAGCTCGTCAGCTTGGATCCAAGGTCGCTGGCTTGAGCAAGGGGTCACTCACTCTGCTGTAGCCCTGCAGCCAAGGCACATATGAGAAAGCAATCAATGAACAACTAAGGTGCTGCAGTAAAGAATTGATGCTTCTAATCTCTCTCCTTTCCTGTCTCTCTTTTCCTATCTGTCCCCCTCTCTGTCTCTGTCACAAAAAAGAAATAGAACCTCATACATTCACTGCAGTTCTGCTCATGCCAGGCCATCTAGGTAGCCCCATCCTCACATCTCTCAACACTGTTTTGTTTTGTAGAGAGCAGTCTTCACTTTTGTCTATGTTCCTAGGAAGTTAAGTAGAAGCTTTGACTCCGAAGAGTGAGCCTACTCAGCTGTTAGAGCCGGAAGAGCATTCCTGGTGCCGGAAGTGCATGCCAACATGCCCCTACAGAAACCTGTTCTTCCTTTGGTTTTGGTGACATCGCTCTTCTCACTCCTCCTGTGTCAGGGACCTGCCCTCAGTCTTCTCTGCTGGCCCCTCCTGTCTGCACACACCAGAAAGCCCCAGAGTCAGTTCTTTCTGTTTCTCCCCACTCCCTAGAACAGGGGTAGTCAACCTTTTTATACCTACCGCCCACTTTTGTATCTCTGTTAGTAGTAAAATTTTCTAACTTCCCACGGGTTCCACAGTAATGGTGATTTATAAAGTAGGGAAGTAACTTTACTTTATAAAATTTATAAAGCAGAGTTACAGCAAGTTAAAGCATATAATAATAATTACTTACCAAGTACTTTATGTCGGATTTTCGCTAAGTTTGGCAGAATAAATCTTTATAAAACAACTTACTATAGTTAAATCTATCTTTTTATTTATACTTTGGTTGCTCTGCTACCGCCTACCATGAAAGCTGGAATGCCCACTAGTGGGCTGTAGGGACCAGGTTGACTACCACTGCCCTAGATGTTCCCATCCTCTCATGACTAGAATACCATTTATATACTGGAGGCTTCCAAATCAATCTCCAGCTCCTCATTCCAAAGGATTATATCCAATACTTTACTTAGTATCTCCACTTAGATATATAACAGGCACCTCAAATTTAGAATGTCTGAAACAACTACCAAACTTCAATTCCCACTGTCCACCTGCCTGTATAGCCCAACGGCTTCTGTGGTGTACTCCTCCTCAAAAAGGAGGTTCAGATCCACTCTGATAGGCCATGGAATCCACCGCTCTAACTCCCCTCTTGCGCACCAGGCAATACTGTCTTTACCACGAGCTGATCCTATCAGCTGTCCCTTCAAAGTATGCCTGCTGAGCACTGCTCTCCAGCTCCCTGGCCACCAGCCCAAGACATTGAGATATATGTCATCTGGACTCTGCCATCTGACCTGTCTCTGCTCCCACCTCTCCCTCCTCTGGTCTATTCTCCAGTCAGAAAGGTCCTTTCTAAACACTTCAGGTCATGACACTCTTCTGCCCAACACCTTCCAATGGACTTCCATCATGCTCAGAGCAAAGCCAGTCCTAACATCAGCATGTAAGACCCTGCCTGACCTGCTCTTCCGTTCCAGCCCAGCAAGCCTGCCTGGCACTCCTTCAACTCTCTGAGTACTACTTTCTGTCTTGCACCTTCCTCACCCCCTCCACCTGGAATGCTCTTCTCACAGGTACCCACACAGTCCACTCATTTTCCTCGGGTCTCTGCTTTGTCAGATACCTTCCTGCGGAGGTCTCTTAAGTACCCTGTGTAAAACAGCAACCCTCTCCCTACCATCTTCACCCTTACTGGGCTTCATCACCATGTACCACATACATTCTATTTGTCTACTGTTTGTCCTCATGCTAGGCTGTAAGCTCTAGGAAGGCAGAGATTTGGCTTTATTAACTACTGTGTATACTGTCCCAGTGTGTGTTGTTCCTGGCACACAGTAGAGACTTAATATTTTGTTGAATGAATAAAAATCTAACTGGTAGAATTTTTAGTTTGGATGTCCTTGGTATGTTTCTACAAGCCAGACTTCCCTTCCACCAAACTCCAGTATTTGTCATTTAACCAAAGATACCACTTAGAAAAAGTCTCTGCCTTCTTTAGAACTAGTTGGATAAATTAAATGCACCTTAGGGACCAGCTCTGAATTTTCTAATGACCTCAGACATCTAGGGAATTGCTCACCATGAAGAAACTTACTGTATTTACTCATTTCCCCACCCTGCCCCACGTCTTTTTTTTTTTTTTTAATTTTTTTATTTTATTTTATTCATTTTAGAGAGGAGACACACAGAGAGAGAGAGAGAGAGAGAGAAAGGGGGGAGGAGCTAGAAGCATCAACTCCCATATGTGCCTTGACCAGACCAGTGCAGGGTTTTGAACTGGCGACCTCAGTGTTCCCAGGTCGACGCTTTATCCACTGGGCCACCACAGGTCAGGCGCCCCACGTCTTTTAACAAATAAAGATTTCATAAAATAAAGATAAAAAGCCTACATGTTTCAGTCAGAAAAAGATTTCAGTAATTAGATAACTCTACTGTAGATGAGCAACAGAAGACTTCTATAAAATATCTAGGTTTTGGCAAATGCCCTAGCCTTTAAGCAATATTAATGGCAACAGTTTCATTACAAGTATTAAGATAGTTTGTAAAAGTGGTGGTAGGGGGCCCTATTCCTTGGCCTGTGTTACAGTGGAATCTAAACTCCATTTAATTTAACTGCTCTGCCAGAAAGTAAGAGTAATTTTTTTTTTTTAATCTTTTAACTTTTTTTTTTTTTCCCAGAGAGAGGGATAGACAGACAGGAACAGAGAGAGATGAGAAGCAGCAATCATCAGGTTTTTTTGTTGTTGCCATTGTGACATCTTAGTTGTTCATTGACCGCTCTCTCATATGTGCCCTGACCGTGGGCCCTCAGCAGACCGAACAACACCCTGCTGGAGCCAGCGACCTTGGGTCCAAGCTGGTGAGCTTTTTGCTCAAGCTAGATGAGCCCGCACTCAAGCTGGCGACCTTGGGGTCTCAAACCTGGGTCCTTCCGCATCCCTGTCCGACGCTTTATCCATTGTGCCACCGCCTGGTCAGGCAAGTAAGAGTAATTTTCAGAGCCCAACACTCTGCAACACTGAGGATTCAGGAATTGTCCCCAGGGTAGCAAAGTGCTTCAGAAATCACCTATGAGTAGGGAGCACTGAAGCATCAACATGATGCAATTATGATGTAAGTTATACCTCTGCTGTAACAGGGAAGAAGAAAGAGCCACAATTGCAGCTTCCGTCATCTGGGAGACTGTAACATGATAAACACCTTGCCTGGCTTGGATAGCAAACATACATCTACCTGTCAGCCCACCCATCATTCTCTAATCTCGCAAATGCGAGAGTCGCTCAACTTTACTCCTGAGGATATACACCTGTGTTAGGTTTGTCTCAGCTAAGAGGTAGTTGGGTGAAGTGACTGCTGATTACAAGCAAAATATACTAAGTAGTATTTCACTCTTGGCCTTGTTACTTTCTACATGTTGATTCTACTCCCTTCCTTGTGTCCTCAAAGTCTTCCCATACCAGGTCAGACTGCTGTTCTTAGTCCTCCCTGCACACAGCCCCTCCCCTGTGGCATTCCTCACTGTCGCCACCTTCTAGCACGCGTGAGGGCTCAAGTACTGTCTGTCTCTCCCAGACTGCAAACCTCAGGGCAGGGATTGGGTTTGGTTTTATATTGTCAATGCCCAGCAGTGCCCGGTACCTTTATACTTGTGAATTAATGTATAAATAATTAAGCAGCAAAAGTATTCTCCCAATCCTTCTATTTTACATATATAATCTCTACCTACACTCAGATTCAGCTAAGGGTTCTGGGAAAAAAGGACTCAAGCTAGTAAAGACATTGTGTGGCTGTAAGTCGGTGTCCCCTGTTCTTTCCCTAGGGGTGAGGCTTTGTCTCCTAGCTACTGAATCCTGTGGAACTTTGTATTATGCCTGACCCTATCTTCATTTTTATTTATGAAAACATTTAAATCTAAGTTATAAGCCTAGGAATTCTAAATTCCTACTATAACTCGCTTTGTGACTGCAGGTATACTTTTAAATTACCTTTTCCTAGGGCTAGATGCTGCATAGTAAATAGTCCAGTATCCCACTTTGTAAACCTAATTCTCTCAAGGCGTTACAGCAGACAACAAGATTTCAAGTCATCAGAAAGGCCACACTGAGCACTGGTATGTCCACAGTCTTCCTATTAGTGCAGGAGAATCTGGACTCACCCGTGAGCCCTGCTGAAAGCCACTTCATGGGGCAAGAAACAGAGAGAGGCAACCATGCCATATTCCTATGCAGCCATTCTAAATCACAACTGCTAGAGAAATGGGTCACGCCCTACAATGACACCATTCTACCGACTGGTGTTCATAATGACTGCATGACAACAGGAGTCCTCGGTGGGCTTTTTGAAGGGACAAGATTCCACCCAGTCATCGCAAGCACAATGAATGCCATTTTAACTAGCACCATTAAAGAGAAGTCAAAGTATGAACCTTCCATGAAGGCAATTATGTCACATCAGGAACACCCTGTGAACTAACTGGGTGCCCAGCAGCGCTGTGCCCTGGTGACAGATATTCACCAACTCACTCTTTCAGCTGCACCCATGCTGCTGTTGATTCTCATGTGCCCAGGCCTGGCCCACAGCAGTAACACCAGTGTTTGCATGGCGTGTCAGGCTTTACAAAGCAATGACCTCCTTCTGTCCTTGCCTAAGTCTGGTGAAGTAGGTGGGCAGAGGGAATAGGGAAACCTGGCAGTGTGGTGTCACATAGAGGAGGCGGGCTGATACTGAACTCAGGGCAACACCTCGATCAGGCCACTACATTGTGGGATGTGGCCCATTGCTAGAGGGTACAGAGGCCCCCTTTGTCATGCCCAGACCTTAAATCCCTGACTCACAGTGGCCTTGGTTGGGTTGCTCAATTGGTAAGAGTATTGTCCTAATACACCAAGGTTGTGGATTCAATCCCTAGTCAGGGTGCATACAAGAATCAACAAATGAATGCATAAATAAGTGAAACAGAAAATTGATTTCTCTCTTCCCTCCCTCTCTCTAAAAATCAGTATTTCTTTTTTTACAGGGACAGAGAGAGAGTCAGAGAGAGGGATAGATAGGGACAGACAGACAGGAACAGAGAGATGAGAAGCATTAATCATCAGTTTTTCGTTGCGATACCTTAGTTGTTCATTGATTGCTTTCTCATTGACAGCAGACCGAGTAACCCCTTGCTCGAGCCAGCGACCTTGGGTCCAAGCTGGTGAGCTTTTTGCTCAAGATGAACCCGCGCTCAAGCTGGCAACCTCGGGGTCTCGAACCTGGGTCCTCCGCATCCACTGCGCCACCGCCTGGTCAGGCAATATAAATTTTTTTTTAAATAAAGACTCAGAGTAGCTAAAATGAACGTGAGCCTGAAATAGTCACCAGAATGCCTCTTATATTAATTAATCCATGACAAAGTTTCACCCCCAAGCTAGGACTGAAGGATGCATGTGTAGTACATTTCATGCTATCAGGACAGTGGTTCCAACTTTTGCTGCATCCACCTCAAATCAACAGCACCTCACTGTTACAGGAGCACCTTCTCAAGACATAGGTGCCTTTGCTAGCTTAGCATCAGAACAAGGAACACTAGAGATACTGCTTATGATGCCAAAAAGAATCTTACATTTGTCTATGGACTCTGCAAATAGCACAGGCTGTAATCCCTTCAGCCCTCTCCAAACCAAAAGCAAGAATACTTGAACTTCAAAGTTACCATCTCCTCTCCTAACTAGTGTTGGAACCGACACCGACAAGCTCATCTAATGCACCTTCTGACTGACATGAACCACTGTCTACCCAGGCAAATGGGTTCCAGCAGGCCTATTTGTTACTGAATTCCCAGTGGAGCAGAATGAGATATATGTTAATCCACACATCTTACAGATAAAAAAATGGAGATGCTCAGAGAATCTGTAACTAGCCTAATATCAGACAATCAGCAAGTGACAGAGACAGGGTTTGTACTGTCTAGCTGGCCTGGGAGCTGCTGCTTCTCAGGTGACACTTATCTTTGCCCTGGTGCATTGATCTTATAGCCTAACTCCCAAGGGTAATCTTACATCCTTCATTTCCTGATTTTATCACTGTAGCTGTGGAGTTCTGAAAACAATGCCCACCTTACAAATGTGGAAACCTAAATGTAGAGGAATTAAAAATTTTTTCAAGGTTACACCCTCACTCAGCTAAGGTGAACCTGGAACTGGGCTAGTCTAAGTTCTACAACGAACTTTTCCTACCAAGCCAAACTGTCTTTACCTCTGTAGGCCTTCAGATCTCGTCCTTGGAAGGCATCTTTGCTTAACCAGGCTCCAGTGCCCAGTCCATAGCATGACTGGGTTAACAAAGGATTTCGTTTCCTACTCCTCACTCAAAGGAGGGTAACAGCTCTATCTAGGAAGAACTACAGTTCTCCCTAGCATAAGTCAACAGAGTCAAGTGTTCTGAAGATGACAGCTAATGAGAAGAAAGAAATCTGAATAATTTTCCCAAGTATAAAAGTCTTACGAGTTTATATTAGGTATTAATTGCTACATAAACAACCCCAAAATCTCAGCTTAAAAAAAATTACTTCTTGATCATGTCATAGTCCAATGTGGGTGACCTGGGGTGGGTAGGGAGGCACATCTGGGGAAGGCTTTTCGCCCAGTCATTCTGGAACCAAAAGGGCCAGTGGCCCAAAACAGGGTACCAATCCCTAATCTAGAAGTCTCCCACCAGTACTTCTGCATCCAGGGGCCCGATGAGAGGAGACACAGCCTGAAGAATCATTTGCAAAGTTTTAAAGGAAGGATACAAAAATGGCTTAGATCACTTCTGTCCTCATTCCCTTGGTGAGAACTCAGTAATATGACCCGTGAAAATTGCAGTAAAGATGGGGTGCCCAGGAGGAAAAGCAAACAGGGTTAGTGAACACAGCATTATCTCTCTTACTCTGTCAAACCATTAGATTCTACCCAGAACAATACCAGTGCTAAATGATGTAATGGTGCAAAGACTAAATGTTACAACAATACTAAATGAAACAATACTAAATGCTACAAATATGGTAAATTTATAAAAAGTACTATAAAAATTATACAAATATTAAATTATGATACAAACAGCATATGCTATACCACTAAATGATAAGACACCCACTACTAAATGATACGACATAAATAGTAAACAGCTCTTTATATACAAAACACCTCCTTGAGGTCATCCGAGGGAGAAGGGCCGTAGGGTCCACTCTCTGCTTGGCCCATAGAGGTGATTAGAGGAGCGGCCTCATGGCAGGAGAAAAGAGATGGGACACAGCCTGTGTTAGAAAAGGTACTGACACAAGGTCCCCCGTCAGTTGAGAGGAGAAAGGCTGCAGAGCTTTTCCTGAAGCTTATGTACAACTCTCCCAGAGTCATTTTCCAAAATTTTCTAGCCCTGAAACATTTTTTTATCTGAAGTCATTTATTGGTTTGTATGTCCCTCATTAAATAAGTTTATTGATTAACACGATTGACTGACCAACTGGTTAACATAACTGATCCTCAATTCTGGGGATAAGACTGCCTCCTGTGAGGAGGGCATAAGGCTCAATGGTGAAACGGAATGTCAAGAGTGCAAAGGACTATGGGAGGTCGCTCTGCCAGATCCTAATACAAACCGATGGTAGTGCCATTCTGAGTTCTATAAATAGGAAGTTAGATGCCAAATAGGACTTTGAGGTCAGCCAAGGTGAGCTTGGTGACCAATTCTCCAGATACGGATAGAACCTGTTTGGCCAAATCTTTCTTTTTTTCTTGGAGTTGCAAAATCTTCTCCTCCACTGTTTCTTCACAAACAAATCTAAAAAAACAGACAAGCAAACAATCAGAAACCCAAAGTAGCATTTCTAATAACATGTTCAAACTTCTATTTATGCTTTAGTTTTATTTAAGCTTTGTCATATAAGAACTCTATATTTAGGCAGTCCAAACAGCTTGGACTAAATATATACCCATTTAAAATGATTTGACTCAGATTGGTTTTTCTTATTTCTTTCCGAAGCTAAGGTTAGTGAGAAATACCAAAATAAGCAAGATAATCCTATCCAAAAGAGTGCAGACTCAGCTTTTACACCAAAGTGCCGTCTTGATGTGCTCAGAATGTGTGAAGCTCAGCAAGTTCCTGCTAAGGGCTTTGCTGCTTTAAAACAGTATCTTCTTTCATTCACACTGAAAACAGGCTTTACAAACAAAGGAAATGCCAGTGTTGTCATTCAATCACTAATCCGCTATTGATTAAGCATCCACTATATACCATGTACTACATGAAGTATATATAGTTCTGGAGAGATTTATATAGTCTTGCCCTCAAAGAGAACATGAGAGAGAGATAAAAATAAGCAACAGCAGTAATACCACCCAGAAAGTGCTCTAGTGGGAACATGTCCAGAGGGCAGAGGAGCAGGCAGCAACCGGTCTGGAGCTCTGGGGGAAGGCTGCATTGAAGAGCTCACTCTGCCCGTGTGACCTGGCAGGTGAGCAAGGCCTCTCTGGGGGAAGAGTAGGGAGGGCATCGCCTGGAAAGGGAAGGCAAGGAAAACCGTAGCTGAGGTTTAGAACACCGTATGTTGGAGAAAGACAAGTCATCCAGTCCAGCCAGGGCAAAAGTTAGGACTCCACCCTGCTGCATTATAATGACAGAAGCTCAAGAGGTTGGCAGGGGCCAGATCATGGGTAGCTTTGTTGTGCTAAGAAATTTAGAGAGAAGGGGCAGTGGACTGGGAAAGAAGGGATGGTTATAAGAAACATTTAGAGAAAAAATTAATTTTTTAGCATTGGTATTGTCACTGGGTAGGTGAAAAGTGAGAATGGAGGAGTCCAGTTTCTGGCTCTCTGATTGAACAGTGAGAATCTTCACAAAGACAAGGAATTCTGAAGAATAAATAGCTGAGATGGTATGAAGACACAATTTCAGTTTGTGAGATTCTGAGTCCCTGAAATACATAATAGTACTTACTCCATAGTGCATGCTCAATAGGTCCTAGCTTTATGGATTGAATGAGATGAATGCACGAATGAATTAATAATGGCTGAGTATGTGGCCAGATTCAGAGATTGAGCAGGAATTGGATATCTAGGTCAGAAATTTGGGGGATCTTGGAACTGAAGACAGAGTCTGGAGTTATTGGAGGAGACGGGATTCCTAAGGGAGGTGCACCCAGAATGAGGAGAGAACTGAAGACAGGAAAACTGGATCACTGTACTTGGCAAAGTCTGGGATTCACTGGAGCCCCTTTAGCAAGAGCAACTGCGGTGAAAGGCCAACGGGGAAAGTCCGTTGGTAATGGTTGAGGAACAGATGGCAGTGAGCACGTAAAGACAGGCAGTGATTTCTTATCCCTCAGGAGACAAAACAGGAGGACACAAGGGCCACAGCTAGCATGGACTCTAGCATCAAGGTGGCTTTCATTATTTTTAAAGAGAAGAGCGTCCTGAATACAAGAACATTCTGCAAAATTACTGGTTTCTGCTCTTCAGAAATGTCAGTGCCATAAAACAAAAACACAGAGATATTGTTCCAGACAAGAGTCATCACAACAGAGTGCTACGCAGGATCTGGGCTTCTACTCAGGACATCATTGAGGCAAGTGGCAAATCAGAATGAAGTCCACAGCTCAGGCGGCAATACTGTATCATTGTTAACGACCTCATCTTGATCATTTTAGGGTGGTTATGTGAGAAAATGTCCTTATTTTTAGGAAATGAACACTAAAGTGTTTAGGGGTAAATAAGCATTATGCCTGCAACTTACTCTCAAACGGTCCAGAAAAATGCACATGTGTAAAATCACACAGATATACACACACAGCCAAGCAGGTGCACACAGGAATTTTTTGTATCATTCTTGTACAAATCCTTATTCTTTTTTTATATGTCTGAAATTATGTCAAAATAAATGTCTGAGAGAGAGAGAGGGGGCACGAGGTTCTTTCACAGCCGCCTTGCCTGAGGAAAGGCTCACCATTCTAGACAAGCCTGTGCCACCTTTATGGAAGCCAACTCCAAGGTCACCCCACATGGCCTGCGTTCCCGTCCTGACTGTGAGCAACAGAGGAGGTGCCTCAGGAGCGTCATTAGTAGAGTGAGCACCAAATACTTTAAATTTTATGAAATCACTACCCAAGAAAGACTTGCACGAACGCAGAACGTGAAAAGGGTCCTATGTCCTGGGAGACCTTTACTTACTTGTGTATGACAACATCTTTCTGCTGTCCTACTCGGTAAATTCGGTCACAGGCTTGATCTTCAAGTGATGGATTCCTGGTAGAAAAGAGATAAAGCCCAAAAGCGCTGACATCCTAGGCCACTGGTGGCCAACCAGACAAATCCAGTGCACAGCCTGTCTTTGGTATGGCTCTTTAGCTAAAATTGGTTCTTACATTTTTAAAGGGTTATATTGTAAAAACAAACAAAACTTCACAATGAAGAATATGCAGCAGAGACTTATGTAGCCCACAAAGCCCTAAAATTTTACAGAAAAAGTTTGCAGATCTCTGTCCAAGGCAATACTGGCCTCAGAAAGTTTAGTGTCAGATATTTTCCTGCTCTCTGAGACACTGGGGTTACTGCTAATAGTGACACAGCTGTATCACAACTGTAAGTAACAGAAGTGAAACCAGCATTCAAACTTGGTCACTAACTACCTGGGTGATCTTGGGCAAGTCCTCTACCCTCAACCCTCTGCACTTCAGACTGCTACTCGGAAACATGAGAGCTGCTGATCTCGAATACCTTTCTCGACTTTCATATTCTATGATTCAACTTAAGAGACAATTGTTTCCTTCTTAATAGATTCTCATTCTCAATTCCAAAGTAGTCTCTCTTCTTACTACCTTAAATCTTAGACAGTATTTCTCCATTTCAGAAAATAACGAAATTCCCAGTCTGCCCCCCTACCTTACATCTTGGGGAGCCCCAAGAAAGACGTGAACACATTCTCCAGGACGACAGTAGCAGGCTGGCCTGCTCATGCCCACGGGCTGCCTGGAGAATCAGACTGATGTGCAGCAATCCCTGACGGGCATAACTGGGAAATTGAAAGCTGAGACTAATGACGACACTAACTCGTTTAGCTAATTTCCAGGAAAGGCACTATTATGCTCCTGGTGTTGACACCACATGGGAAGCCAAGGGAATCATGTTAAGTGTATTCCTGACATAATTAGAAAATTCCTCCCCCTTTTCCTTTTCGAGTAACTCTTCTCCCTCTTTTACAGGGTTGAGAGTTGCTTGGATATCAATAAATATGTCCGAAATACGGTATTTGAAGAATTAGAACCGAGGGATGTAGCTCTTAGCCATGAGGAAAAGCCCTGCTCCCGGTCTCCATGGAGACAAATGTTAGTAACAAGAAAGTGAATGGCCAATTTTCAGTGATTGGCATATGAAGCCTTGATTGCCCAGAGATTCAAGGCTGACAACTAGCCCTATAGCCTGTTTAGATTTAGAGCTGCATCTATACATGTGAGCATAGCAGCATCTCCCAAATACAAAGAGCAGAGTAAACATCAGACAGGCCCTACTGTTCCTCTGGCTGGGGGTTCCCTGCTGTGCTGTCACAAGTCAAGAAAAATCCAGAATCATTACCAGTGCATATCCAGAAGAAAAAGATGGTTTCCTCCCGTCAGGTTTAGGCCAATACCGCCAGCCAAAAGAGAAATC
Source organism: Rhynchonycteris naso (assembly GCA_037038555.1). Classification (NCBI taxonomy): domain Eukaryota; kingdom Metazoa; phylum Chordata; class Mammalia; order Chiroptera; family Emballonuridae; genus Rhynchonycteris; species Rhynchonycteris naso. The sequence continues at coordinate 131,646,148 of CM072998.1, forward strand.
AACATAACCTTCAAAAGAGAGCACACCGTTAACTTCATGTGAATCTGGTCTCATAATTTGCCTCTCCTTCTGTCTCAGGTTCAAGCTCAAGATAATACAAATAAGAACCTTGTTCCTATCAGGTCTCCTCCTGCTGTCATAAATGCACTATTTTGAAACTGAGATGCCTCACCTTTGAGGAAATTCTCACTTCACATTTTTTTGGTGAGTGAATCTCAGAACATTGTGTGCGTGCCAAAACATAAATATAACACTCTAGACTCTAGGACTGGGGGTGGTTAGCTCAATAAACTTCCCTTTAACCAGTTCTATGATGTCACTCTCTGCGCCCCAGCCCCCACCCCTGCTCTGATCCTCCTGCCTATTACTCACTAATGCTTTCCAAGTTCTTATTATCCATAATTAGATGCCTTTGTTCTTCCACTTCCACCATCTCCCTCAAATCCAAATCCTGCAGTTCTTCAAGGCTTGCCCCTCCACAAAGATTCTCTTTATCCTCACCAGTTGTAGTCTCACTCTCCTTTATGCCCTCATATTTTATTCCCTTTAGAGTATTTGCATACTTTGATATGTACCCCATAAATGTCTAATAAATTAAAAAGACCTGGAGGAATCAAAGCTATGAATATACTTAAACTTGACTGCAACATTAGAATTCTCGGTATAACCGAGAAAAATTTGCTCTTCATTATATAACTCTAATGTGGCCAGCTAATACCTGAGGGCTCCTGGAGCTGTTAAATGCTTCTACCAAGTCCATTCTATGTTTGGGGCTGACAGAGCCGTCAATGGTGGCATACGTCAGTCTGCGCCTCTCCAGGTGCCACGCTACAACCTTCAGCACGCTGGTCCACTGGGAGACAATGACACTGGAAGGAAGGACACAGCAGACAAGCAACCCCCCAAGCAGATTAAACTCAGCTGCAGGGCTGTAATGCTCCTATAATCCTTTTTTTAAAATTGAATTTATTAACATTATTTAACAAAATTATACAGGTTTCAGGTGCACAATATTGCACTGTGTGAGTCAAGTCTCCCTCTATCACCATCTATCCCCTTCTACCCTTAATGTTCAGTTGTCAAATGTGGATGAGGAAAGGCCTTCTATAACCTACGGGGAAAAGGCACACGCTCAGGTCACATTTTAAGGTTATAATGTGGATAAATAAACAGTGACACATTTAAAAAGATTATAATGCTCCCCACTGTTTCCAGATCCAGCCTAAGATGTACTGTATTTCCCCGTGTATAAGACACACCTTAATTTGGGGGCCTGAAATTTGAAAAAATGTATTACATAAAGTTATTGAACTCAAGTTTTATTCATCATAAAATGCATACAATTCCTCATCTGCACGAAAAAGGTGGGAAATGTAAGTAAAAAAAACTACAACCACTGTATAAGACACACCCAGTTTTAGACCCCAATTTTTCGACAAAATGTGCATCTTATACATGGGGAAACACGGTATCTGGTACTAAGGACAAAGGGGCTAGACTAAAGTAAGCACTGCAGCCTCCTGTCATTTGGGGGTCCAGTGTTTATCCAGAGGATCTCTGAGGTACTGCAGAATAGGGACACAGGCCACTCTCCCTTTGCCAGTCATAATAAAAAAGCTGCTAGGACTTTTCTACACCCCTCACCCAATTCCCACCATGCTGTTTTAACAAGAGTTTTAAGTTTTTAGGCCAAAATATTTTAAATATACAATGTAGATGATAACATACGTGTAAGTTGTAACAATAAACGGACCTCCTGCCCCCATGCACCATGCTCAAGAGCATTCCGTCTGCTCACACAGCTCTCCTTCCCTTTTCTCAGTTGCTCCCTTGCTTTTCTTTAGTTATGTCTCTACTTTTAAACATTTCTTCAGAGGCTTAGCTTATTCTGATCCTCTAGAAATTTCCTTTCAATCAGTGCCACAAATATTTTAATTAGAAATCACAGGAAAGCTGTGCTGTAACCTCATAGCTTTCTGCTGAGCATGACTCAAGGTCCTTGATATAAAATGCTACGATTTAGTGCCTGACTGGTGGTGGCACAGTGGACAGAGCATCAACCTGAGATGCTGAAGTCCCTGGTTCGAAACCCCGAGGTTGCCAGTTTGAGCATGGGGTTGCCAACTTGAGTGTGGGATCATAGGCATGATCAAGGTTGCTGCCTTGAGCAAGGGGTCACTGGCTCTGCTGGAGTCCCCTGGTCAAGGCACATGAGAAAGCAATCAATGAACAACTGAAGTACCACAACTATGAGCTGTTGCTTCTCCCTCTCTTCTTGTCTCTATCTCTAAAAAATGTAAATAGAGATAAAAAGTTAAGATATAAAACTATCAGCAATACCAAATTCTCTTGCTTCATTACAAGCACTAATTGGATAATGAAATAACACATTTACCTTTTTTGGGACTCTGAATTTCTTCGTATTTCCTCCAACTCTGCCAACAGGGATGAAATCTAGAAAAGGTCATGTGAACACATGCAGGTTTAAGCGCTTTTTGCCATTACCCCTCACCTGAGCAGCAGTCCCCTGGATGGCCTCTCCCCTCATCTGACCCTCCTCTACTCCACTTTCCTCTTTGCAGCCAGCTGGAAAGTGGTTTGACTTTCGGTGATGGGCACACAAAGCAATGAATAATTCACATGCTATAGAGATGTTCACCTGAAACCTATGTGTTCCTATGGACCAATGTCACCCCATTAAATATAATTTCAAATAATTAAAAAATAAAATAAAATAAAACCTGTTTGTCACTTTCCTCCACTGGCTGAAGCCCAATGAGGGGCTTCCTCTGAGGAAGAAGCCAAGCTCCATACAATGATCCCGCTGCTCTGTCCCTGCTCATCCCCAGCTCCACCTCTCATCATGGCCTCCTCAAACAACACTAGTCCCACCATACTGCTTCCTCCTCCACACCATGCTCTGTCTCAGCTTTGTCCATTCTGTCCTTCTGCCTGGGACACCCTTCCATGTCAGCTTCATGTCACTTCTTCTGGAGGTCCTCCCTGGCCCCCAGAGTATGGATGAGGTTCCCTGCCCAAGTGCTACTACAGCACATTGTGTTTTGATGATCATGGTCATTTTCATACTATGTATCAAGTGCTCACTGAATCTTCCCTTGCATTCATGACTCGAGAGGAAGCAGAGCCAGCATACATCTGGTTCATTTCTGTTCCCCTAGTACCTAGCACATTGCTCGACCATAGAAGGTACATCCAAACATCTGTGAAAAGAGAAAGTAAAAAAGTTTTCCCTAATTGAAGTCTTGCTCCAAACATTATTGAAGAGGACATGTCCAGACTGAAGAGCACTTGCTACAGACGGGATCGGGAACCCTTTTGGCTGAGAGAGCCATGAACGCCACATATTTTAAAATGTAATTTCATGAGAGCCATACAATTTGTTTAACACTAAATGCAAGTAAATGTGTGCATTTTATGTAAGACCAACACTTTTAAAGTACGATAAGTCTCTGAATTCTTTTTAATAACGTTGTTATGCTGTTGCTAACCAATGATGAATAAAGTACTTCTTACCATTAATGCGACTTCTGGTGCTGCATGGTTTTGCTGATGGCTTTGTAGTCTGGTTGATATGTGGTGAGGTCAAGCTTCATGCAGGTTGTTGACGCTTCCATCCATTAAACGTGATCGTAGGTTGGTCTTAACGTTCTTTAGATTTGAGAAAGAGTGCTCACATGCATACATAGAGCCAAACATTGTCAGTACAGCAATACTCACACGCTGCAGTGTATGGTATGTGACGGGAAGTTATGACAATCAGCTGGTCCGCAGGTTGAAGATTTTGATTCCTCCCCACTTGTGTTTGCTGCCAACTCTGCTTGCTGTCATGCAAGTCTTTCCAAATCTTCATTCAGTGACTTGAACTTACCCACATGTCTGAGACCTTCAGGTCAGCAGCTTGTAGCTCAAAATTTCTGACAGAGACACCGAGGATGTAACTCAGGTCGTGGCTGTCCACTGCACACTCGTGTGGATGGGTGATGAACTTAAAAAGACAAGTGCGCTCACAAAATTCTCCAGAGCACGCTTTGAATGACTGCAAGAGATTAGATGTGAAGCCCACTAGCTGCTGGAGATCAAGATGTTGAGCAGGGTCACTTGCTGTGCACGCATCTTTAAACTCTCCCAGTTTTTCAAAGTGTAGTAAACAACCTGTTTCAATGTCGACCTGTTTCAATGTCGGCGATAAAGAGTTCCAGCTTGTTTTCAAATGCAAACACTGCTTGTTGAAGGGATAAGACTGTATTTTCAACGCCTTGCATTTTCACATTGAGCTGGTTCAGATGTTCAGTCATGTCCACTGGTGATCATTTAAAGCTTGGGCAACAATAAAGTTGACCACCCAAATGACCAGTGACATCACCTCACCAAGCTGCTCGCCACACATCTGAGCACAAAGTGCTTCCTGATGCAGTGAAAACTTAGGATAGGTCTCTTTTCATGTTCACAAAGAAGTGCTACGAATCCTCTGTTTTTCCCCACCATGCACGGAGCACCATCAGTACACTCCAAAATAAGTTTATCCATCGGTAGATTCTTTTCTTTAATAAACTCAGTGAAAGAGTGGAATAAATCCTCCCCTCCTGTTGTCTCTTTCATAGACAAAACAGCAAGACTTTCCTCTTGTAGTGTGTCACCGACAGCATACCTTGCAATCACGCTGAACTGGGATAAATGGTTTACGTCTGTTGACTCATCCAAAGCGAGAGAAAAGAATGGTGCTGCATTTATGTCCTTCACTTGTGTTGCCTCAATTTGATTTGCCATCATGATGGTACGATCATGAACAGTTCTTGCCGACAGAGGCATGTCTTTTATTCGTTTGATTATCTTGTCTTTATCCGAAAAGTCATCAAAATGTTCATTGGCAACATCAAGCATGAATGTTTTGGCATACTCCCCATCTGTGAATGGCTTTCCGTTTCTCACAATTGCTAAAGCACCAGCAAAGCTAACTGAATTCCAGTCACCTTGTTGGGTCCAAACATGGAGTTGCTGCTAACTAGCTTGCACTCTGCACAGTAGCTCTTGACATGCTTTCTTCTTGCTGTCCCTCGTTGGATATTTCAATGCAAATGTAGTATGACGTGTTAAAGTGTCGTGTTATATTTGACTATTTCATCAATGCAATTTTATCATTGCATATTAGACACACTGCAGAACCTGCTCTCTCCACAAAGGCAAATTCCTCTGTCCATTCCTGCTGATAGTACGTACAATACTCATCTTTTTTCTTTTAGCCATCTTCTTCGTCAAAAGGGTTTCTGCAATTAGCTAGCTGACTACTTGATTAAAAGGAGGGAAGTTTACTTCCTGACCTCACAATGACCCGTGTACGTTACGCATTATCCAGTAAAAATTTGGTGTTGTCCGGGAGGACAGCTGTGATTGGCTCCAGGTACCCGCAACCATGAACATGAGCAGTAGGAAATGAATGGGTTGTAATACATGAGAATGTTTTATATTTTTAACGTTATTATTTTTTTTACTAATGATTTGTCTGTGAGCCTGATGAAGCCATCAAAAGAGCCACGTTTGGCTCACATGCCATAGGTTCCTGACCCCTGTGCTACAGCTTCTAAACAAGCTCTCTGGATATTTATCAAACCCCTCAGGGCATATTTGGGTCCAAGAGGCTCAGGTGGTAATAAGACATGGCCATGACTTTGGACAGTGGCCGAGTGCATTCATCCTGGCTGCTAATGGGAATGACCTTTTAAAAGCCTCTTAAAGACCCTAGAGTTCATCCCCAGAAAGGCAGAGGAAGAAGAAAATTAGACCAGACCAGAAATCAGAAGAAAGTTCTTACTCTGCCATCACATGACTATCACTCTGGAACTCTCAGTTAAGAGCCAGATTTCTCATCAGTAAAAAATGGGGCTGAGCCATATGAAGTGTGAGGTGCCTCAGCACTTTCAGCGTACACGACTGTCACAGTGCTTACCTGTGGCCTCCAGCCCTGCAGCGGCTTCCCAACATGAACAAACACGCTGAGACCCGGGCAGGAAGTGAGTCACAGGACTGGACCATTTGAATCAGTAGGAAGAAAGGAAGGTATGTGAAGTGTGTGGTATGTTGGCAATTCAAGATTCTAGAAAGTGCTTGGACTGTCACAAGAGAAGTTGGTGACTGGTATTTTGAGAGCACGGTCTTGAGAGCAGGACCCATAGTCTGTGTGCTGGTCAAATTCCAGTAACATCATGCCTGAGCTTAGGTTTATGCTACTGACAAAACTCCCTTCCCTTCATAAAACAACCTTAAGTGGCGTGAACCACTGTTAATGGGCTTATATGCTGAAAAGCCTTGTGAATAAATATTACCCGGGTATTAGACAAGGAATGTAAGTTTTAACCCAAAGCTGACTTGGGAAGCGCCAGGACAGGGAGTCTGGCCGCAGATGGTACTCTTCCTATGTTTCTCTGTTATTATCATAAAGACCTAGGTAAATATTCTAAGAATTTAATTTAAAGTATCCTGAAGTAACACCATTGCCTTAGCAGTGACCTCCTTTCTAGCTGCCTTTTTTTTTAAAGGCTTTGAAGAAAGAGGCAAAGCTAGCTAGGAACACGCTTAAGATGAAAGGCAGGACTTGGCTGCAGCTTATCTCAGTCTCCCTAATAGAGTTCAGCAGCCTTACAGAGCCCTAATGAACTTGGAGCAGAATGACTAATGAGAATGGAAGGCTGCATAGGGCCCATGACTTTGCAGAGGGAAGCTGTTCGGCGGGTCTTGGCCACCGGCACTCAGATGTACTGTACGGCCTCCGGGTCCAGTCTTTGTCTCCCCTTTAAAGCTCTCCTGGAACTGTTCGCTCAGCTTGGCCCTGTCGTCAGCAGAGATCTGAGCGGCTCCTTTCCCAGTAGTCCATGACGGAAAATCTGCCTTCATGCCAGGCCTGGCCCATGTCACTCTCCGGAAACCCACTATGTAACTTTAGTTTTGTTTGTAAAATAAAATGAGAATTTAAGCCTGGAGGGAAAATTTGACCAGCTAAATCAAATAGTTCTAGCCCTGCCATCAAATGGCTGTACCTGCTTGGACAAACGTGTAAGTTGTCCAAGTCTTTCTGCCAGAATAGAAGGGACAAAGTACCTTGGTGCTCTCTCTCGTGTCATCAAAAAGCTCCACCTTGAAGCACTTGCCGTTAAGGGACACGGTGGAAGACGGCTCCGAGTTGTGCAGTTCGGACAAGGTCAAAGCGCTGAGCTGGTCCTCCAGGGGAAGCAGCAGGCCTTCACTCTTCAGCTCTGCCGGGTCCAGGGCCTGAGCAGAGGACAGACCGGAGAGGAACAGGTGGGTTCCTGAGGTAGCCAGGCACATAACTTGCCAACAAAGAGCTGACTGTTAACACTCACACAGCAAAATGTCTTCTCATTTATCATCAGTATCTCCTCAGAGAAACCCTAATTAAAATGTAATCTTGCAAGGTTTTTCACCAGATTAAAGATAAATCAAATGATGGAACTTTTTAGTGACTGGCCAGATAGATTACATGATCATTTCATGGGGGCCATCCAGTAAATTAAGCTATTGATAAGATATACCACTACAACTCCTCAGAAGAATAAAACACTCCTTTTAATTATAGATATGCCTTTCTCTAGCATAAAGGCAGCTTTTCCAATTGTACAAACACTTGAGTTTTCATAAGGAAACTTAAAAGCCCTAATATTGTCTGAAGAAGAAAAAAATATCAAAATTAGATTTATGACATCCTAAAATAAAGAATTCTTAAATGGTTTCCTTTCTAACAAAATGCCATTTTCCATTCTTTAAAAAATTAGCTTATTTACAAAACAAACAATAAAAACTGTTCTTAACACCATGGAAATCATCAAGATCAATAAAGATTAATATAAAACAAAGTAAAATAAACAAGCACACCCTTTTCTGCCTCAGCAAAAACACACCAAAGCCCCATTCTCCTAGACCCAGCAGTCCCGATCCCAGACACAGAGGTTGAAGTGGATCCCAAGCAGCTCCCGCGGGTACAGAGCAGAAGGCTCTCCTTACCGACTTCAGCAAGGACAGATGACAGCAGCACTGCCGGAGCCTCAGGACTTGCGACAGGATGTGGACGGTGCTGGGTCTCTGGGAGTCCACAGCCATAGGGCGTCCAGGCCCACTGGACCCAAACTCCTGTGCCACTTCAAGAGGGAACACAAACCACAGGAAATAGTAAGGGCTTAAAACAGAAATATGGGGACAAGTCAAGAACTAAATGATGCTATTTTACACTTATTTGGTCTGGCCCTGGTCGTTGGCTCAGCAGTAGAGTGTCGGCCTGATGTGTGGAAGTCCCTAGTTTGATTCCTGGGCAGGGCACAAAGAAGTGAAGAACTGCTTCTCTTTCCCTCCTTCTCCTCTCAGTTTCTTCCACTCCTATAGCCATAGCTCAAATGGGTTGGAGCAAGTTGGCCCCGGGCTCTGAGGATGGTTCTACTGCCTCGCCTCAGGCACTAAAGTAGCTTAGTTGTTGAGCAACAGAGAGTAGTAGCCCCAGATGGGCAGCACTGCCCCGTAGGGGGCTTGCAGGGTAAATCCTGATTAGGGTACATGCGAAGTCTGTCTCTCTGCCTCCATGCCTCTAACTTAATAAAAAACAAACAAACAAAACTTATTTGATCTGACTGATATTCAATAATATAGTTATAACTCACTTTTATACCACGTAAGCCAAAAAAAAAAATGCTGGTTTCTTTATAGACCTACTTGTATTTAATAGAACAGATTTTGAAAATAATTAAAAAGAAGCTCAGATCACCATGGCTGATGCTTACAGATCAGTATATTATACTTTGGTTTGAGGTTCCTATCTAAAAGGTGAGAAAGCCCTCGTACTAAACTAAATATTGTTTTCACCTAAAGCATTCATCACTGAACTTGAATGAGCTTCTCTAGTTCAAGTCTAAGTTAAAGTCTCTGATTCCAAGAATTCACACTCTTGCATTGCTGTCATTTTATGAATCTCATAAATACACGTAACTAATAAAAATATAATTATATGTATTTATGCATGTCCCACTGCTTACCTCTACTGAATGGATTATCAGGGCTTCGTCCATACTGGTTACCCTCAATTTCCTGTCTTTTTAGGTAGGATTGTAGAGCTGACCTGCCTCAGATCAAAAAAGAAAATGCACATATAATGTTTGCTACAACCAAATAGGTTTACAATGTCATTGCTTAACTGTGCTTGCAGTAGGACCTTGAAAAATTAGAAGAATGGACTTATTAAATGATGTCAGGCTCACAGCAAGCACTGGTTAAAGGTACAAAATATAACTATTGAGAAAAACAAAAATAAACCCCATTTCATATAAGGACAGATGATGTGTTGGGGAACTGTGCACCTGAAACCTGTATAATTTTGTTAACCTGTGTTGCCCCAATGAAGTCAATAAAAAGGAAAAGATTTTTAAAAATCATTTAAAATTAGCAAATAATATATTAATACAAAATGTTATATTTAATAATATGCAATATATTTCAATGTTGACATTAATTAGTACATTAGTATTATTGATTGATGAATATTAATAAACATAAGGTATACAAAGAGAAAAAACATATTCATGCTGGAAATGATGGGGAATTGGAGAGTTAATCTGGGATTCAGGGAAGGACAAGAATTTTAGAGAAAGTGCAAAGACCAGATGACTTAAATTCCAATGAGATGCCAGATTATAGGTCAAAGGTCAAAGAGATATAATTTCCCCACCTAGCCCCATGAGGACCAGACAACTGGCACACAGTGACCACACCCTAGCCCTTCTATGAAAGGAAGCCAATGAAGAACAGGCTCAAAAGCCTTCAGTGTATGAGAGAGACAAAGGAGTGTGTGTGTGTGTGGGGGGGGGGACACAGATATCCACCTGATCAATAACACCATAAACAGTTTGAGAAAACTTGACCCTCCACTCACTGCCAAGCAAGGACAGAAAACAAGAGTACGTGTGAGAAGGGGCTTCTTGGTGTTACACACCTGGATGTTGCAAAAAGGACACTATAAACAGTGTTTTCATCTTCAGAGAGCTTTAAATGGTGCAATTGAAACTGACGCCGGGGCAGCATGACCTGGGAAAGTAAAGGGAAAAGCAGCTGGGATAAAGCTACACAAATGAACTGAACATTACAGAATGAATTCCCAGGGCTGACTCTGGAAATCTAGTCAAGCCTGTACAGCAGCTTCCACTCCTCCCTACAACAGGACTGCTCTAACACACAGCACAAGGACTGCTGTGACAGAAGGTGCAAGACAGCAACCCTAGGGCCTCTGCATAGAAAGTGGGAGACTCAGAGATTCCTGAAACTTCAAGGTTTCCACCCAAGCCAAGGACATGGACACCATCCTTCCCTGGCCTACCCCACAGACACATACAAATGAGATTACCAATGGCTTGCCGGTGGAGTCCAGCTGCTCTTTTGTTCTCCGCAGCAAAAGGCTCTTGGTTAAAATACTTAACCGTTCACCTCCTTTCTTTGAATGATTGTCAACCTGGCTCCTCCACAGATTAAAATCATCAAACGGAGAACAACGGAGAAATCTTTTTTTGTGGAGAAAGAAGGACAAAGAGTAGGAAAGAAGTGTGGGAGGATGGAGTGAAGGTTCAAAGAAAGATATCAGATGAAACACAAATCAGATTTGTTACATCTGTCATCTCGCCATTTTTAAAAGTGAATTTCATTGCAAAGCTCTGCTAGACAGATCAGAAGGATCCAGGTCAACAACAAAATCCACATTATAAAACTGTGAATTTTCCCATTAACAATGTCTATATCTTCACAATAGGACATATAACCAACAGCTAGAATTCATTCCTAAAGTTTCAAAGGCTAGCAAAAAAATTCCATATCCTCTTATGAGCTGATTTTAATAAAAGTTATTTTCAAATCAGCATTCTTTTCTGTCTGCTTCAAATAAATTGTAGTCCTGACCCCAGGTCATGTGCATAAAAGCAGAAATAGCCAAAAACATTCATTGGACTGAAGAAAGATGACTTGGTTTAATTTAATCTGTCGTATATTTTTCCATATATAGTGGCTGAATATAATCAAAGTCCTATATCAGCCAGTCAATCAACAGACTATTTTTCTCATAAATATTCTTTTGTCCTTTAAAGGTCGCCAGGCTTGCCATCTGCTCCATGACATAACCTGGCACACACTGGAGCTTCATCCTGAGATATGAAATAATTATGAGTGCTTCCTGACAGGGTTCCCATTACACAATCCCAAAGACGTTACTTACTTTAGCAGCGAGTACATGTCCAACAGGTTGTTCTGAATGGGGGTTCCCGTGACAGCCCAGCGGGCCCGGGCCTGCAGCTTACACACAGCAATGGATGTCTGCACCTGGGGGTTCTTGACATTGTGCGCTTCATCCAGGATGACCCGTGCCCAGACTACTCGAAGCAAAGGTGTTGAGATGCCCTGGAAGAAACACCAGTAAAAACCAGTTAGTGTGGGAAAATGTCTTCAGAAAGATGAGAGGAAATAACAAACAAGCACTAAGGACCCACTCTCACCTTTAAGTTCAAGGGCATATACACACTGAATTCTGCATTAAGCTTTAGAAACCAAGGGTAGGAACTCTCAACGGGTACAAATAAGTAACTTGAGGGCCCCAATCCTTGAGCTCAAGATGTTGAAGAACAAAATATTTTCTAATTTGAGTTTTCATTCATTCTTTCAACCCACTTTTGAGCAATGGCTACAGGTCAGGACCACACCAGGGGTTGAGCCTGCAAATTCACCTAGTCAATTAAATATTTATTAAATTTACAGAAAATTCCCTAAAAATGTTCTATATCTTTGATGTCATTGGTATTGCATTGAATTATAAATTGCTTTGGGTAATATAGACATTTTAATGATGTTTATTCTTCCTAACCATGAGCACGGTATATGCTTCCACTTATTTGTATCTTCCTTGATTTCTTTTATCAATATTGTATAATTTTCTGAGTACAAGTCTTAAACCTCCTTGGTTAAATTTACTCCTAGGTACTTTATTTTTTTGGTTGCAATAGTGAAGGGAATTGTTTCTTTAATTTCTCTTTCTGTTCATTGTTGGTGTATAAAAATGCCTCTGATTTCTGAGTATTAATTTTATATCCTGCCACCTTGCTAAATTCATTTATCGGGTCCAGTAGTTTTTTGACTGAGACTTTAGGGTTTTATATGTACAGTATCATATCATCTGCAAATAATGATAGTTTTACTGTACTGAAAGATTCTAAGCCAGACATAAACGCTGTTCCTAGCCTTAAAAAGCTCACCCTCCAGCAGAGGAGAAGAGCAAGCGTTAAGGGAACTGTAAGGCCCACTGGGTAGTCCTGTCTCGTTCACTGCTGTGCCCGACACCTGAACAGCAGCTCAGCACTGGCAGAGTAACTGGAGAGGCAAGGGACACAGCAAGCGTAGGAGACACATCTCACCAAGAGGGGAGGCTGAGCATTCTGTTTAGAGGAGAACAGAGGCAACGACAGCATGACAGAGCAGGGAGGAAAAGCACACCTCCCTTGGGACAGCTCAGCAAGAGGGGTCACAAGGAGGGCTGGGGTGTAGGTGATGAGGGACAGGTGAGTAAGGCAAGGTCATAAAAAAACAATGTCATGTAAAAATATTAACGTTTTATCCTGAAAGCAATCAGGAACTGGTAAGAAATCTGCAAAGTTAACCATCTGTTAATCATCTGCAAAATGTCAGAGTTGGTCATAAGATGTCTCTGGTCTAGAAATCTCCCCAAATGCAGAAATCTACATGTAAAAGACGAGCTCCTGGAACAATACTGTATTTTCAGGAGAACAAAAAAGCCCTATAACCATAAAGCTCTGCCTGACAACTGAGACTCCCCTGGGTGCACAGCAAATACTGAGGGTTTTACCCTGGATGTTTCATTCAGCCTCTGGCCCATTGGGCCCATTTCAACCCCTTCTCCTGAAAGGCAGAGAGAGGTAAGAAATGATGGCCTGATACCAAAATACTAGCTTTCACACTAAACATAAAACATATCCTGAGCATACAAAACCAGACCCTAAAATAAAAATGACAACAAGTGGGGCTTTCCTATAATAATGTGATGAGCACCCCAATTGCAATGTAGTTATGATTAGTTAGTTCTGCTAGACCTCACCCTTTATCACTAAGGAGGTTGTCTAAATAAGAGAGAGAAGGGACAGAGAGCACTTTTTTCCACAGGTGGAATGTCTACATTCCTGACCCAAGAGGAGTACCTCTGTTATACTGATGCTGTGACAAGCCTAGAGTTAAAGGAGGCGGGGCTCTCCCTCTCCTTCCCTGGCAGCCCCAGACTCACCTTCTCACTGAAGTCCGTGCCTGGGACCTCTCCCCCATGCTTCTTTGTGGAGATTTCCTTGGCCAGAAGGCTATAGGTGGTGATCACAATGTCATATGTGGAGAGGCTGTGTAGACACAACACAAAGCAAATGGTAACCAATCCGTGACTGACGATGAGAGGCAGAGTTGATCACTTTATAAAAATGCCTATGGCTGGAAGGACAGATAGCAGAATTCATTCATGTCCTTCATGAACACACATGACTCTGGAGGGGTAAACTTGATTCACTTGGCTTCCTCACTTACCTCTGGTCACTTTTACAGTCTACTCACTATAGCTAGAACAGCCTCCCTCTTTCCATCCAATTAGTCATAAAGGAAAACCAGCTGGGTTTGTGATAACCTTGATAATATATGGCCCATACAGAATGCAGGGAAGGGCTGGGAACTAACACTTAGTAATGATTAAACATAGATGACGCTAAAGTCCCAGGGAAGTAAGAGACTCTCAAAGCAGTTTGCCTTTCACATGGATGCTTTCTCCTCTGTTTTTTGTTTGTTTGCTTTTGTGAGAGAAACAGAGACAAGAGACAGGAAGGGAAAGAGATGAGAAGCATCAACTCATAGTCGCATCACTTCAGTTGTTCATTGATTGCTTCTCATACATGCCTTGACCAAGGGTGGGGGGCTCCAGCTGAGCCAGTGACTCTTTGCCCAAGCCAGTGACCTTGGGCTTCAAACTGGCGATCCTGTGCTCAAGCTAGGTGAGCGCTGAGGCCAGTGAGCTCGGGATTTCAAACCTGGGTCCTCAACGTCCCAGGTTGACTGCGTCACCACCAGTCCAGCTCTCCTCTTTGTTCTACAATGGATTTGTAAAAACCCATTAATCTAGCTTTGACATTTGGGTATAATCATGCTGTAAACTTTTAGTTTACCCTGCCTATACTCTTTACATGTAAAGATTCTTAATGAAAGGCACATATTTTTTTCCAAAAAAGTTTAACATTGTGCACTTGAGAGAACTCCCATAAATACTTTTAATAAAAATGATATGCCTAATTCAAAGAGGCAGCAGTGACTACATGTGGCCTTCACATCATATAAAATACAACTGAGAATGATTCCAACCAGTCAGCTAGTACACTCTGAACACCAAACCAGGTCTAATCAAAGTCAAGTCCAATGAGATGCACTTTACTTCTAGATAAAAATCTAGAACAAAGTCAAGCCACTTACAGCAGTCTCTGCAGAGACGCGTGCAGGCCTGCCATTGCTGCAATGCCCTTGGTCCACTGAAGTGACTCTCAGGCATGAGACTTGGTGTTACAAGGTCACCAGTCTGGCAATTTACCTGAGACTACTGCCCTGGTCTTTTTTGTTGTTGTTGTTTTGAGATAGAGAGACAGGAAGGGAGAGAAATAAGAAGCATCAACTCATAGTTGCATCACTTTAGTTCTTCACTGATTGCTTCTCATATGTGCCTTGAAGGGGGGAAGCGGGGCTAAAGCTGAGTCAATGACCCCTCACTCAAGCTAGAGACCTTGAGATCATGTTGATGGTCCCACGCTCAAGCTGGTGAGCTTACACTCTAGCCAGATGAGCCTATGCTCAAGCCTGCAACCTCAGGGTTTCGAACCTGGGACTTCAGTGTACTGTCATAAAAACATAGCCAATTCATATCAACTATTCATTAGTATTATATCAAAATGCTTTGTAAGACTCGGCTAGTTCCATTCACACTAACAGAAAAAGAACACATGAGTATGGAACCAGAAATTCACAAACATGAAATAATTGTGACAGTCTCCTCTACCAGGGAGTGCTGCTGCTACCTGGTGACAACACGGGCATCCCAGGCCTGCTCACAAGGCTGCTTTTTGTTATAGATAGTGACAAAGATATAGCAAAAGAACCTCGCTTCCTCTCAAGAGGTATCTGTTAACACAGGTGAGGGACGTTTGGTGATGAGAGTGCCTTTGACCTTGACAGTATCATTAGTCCCAATTAAATGAAACCTCAGGGAAAGCAGGTACAATCAATACGGCCTCTTAAGCCAAGATGCTGAGCACCTCCCAGAGACTGCAATATTTTTGCACTTACATTTTGGCATGCTGTTCCCGGTTTGGTCCATGATAGAGACAGACTCTTAGTTTGCTGTTGCTCACATGCTTCTCCACCTCCTTTTTCCAATGATGGACCAGGGAAGCAGGACAGATGATAAGTGTTCCATTGGAAGTAAACTCAGTGGAGTCTCAAGAGGGGGAGAAACCAACACCTAGTTATACCCATTAAATAACCTTCAACTTCTTAGAGGCATTATGTTTTTTCTCAACTGAAATCAATATTTTTAACAACTGCTGCCCTTATTTCTACACAGAGCTTATAGTAGAATAAAAAATGGAAGAGATGAACCTTTAATGCAAAACAATTACTTCTTATTTCCCCCTATAAAGGTGTCAGACGGAGAGAGACTGAAAAGGGGAGAGGAAAGTGGATAGTACATCTCAGTCTAGAAAAAAATGAGAACCAGTGCACTTTTAGTGGCCAGACAGTAGACACTGGATCTTATCCTAACATGTCTTGGGCTTTATGGGGGAGTGTCATTATTTTTTCTGAAAAGCATAAATTAATTTCATCTACATTAAACTATAAGTACAAAACCCCCTAAGACTGAGCAAATGTTACTTTGAAACCAGTTAGTTACAGAGTTTTTGTACCACTGCCCCTCATCCCTTTGTGTGTGTGCGTATGTGTATGCATATGTATGTGTGTGCATACATGTCACTACTCCACACAGGGACACAGGATCTAGTTGCAAGAGCAGTCAGCAGAGGCCAACAGCAGAAGGTCACCAATTTTTTAACTAATCAACTAAAAAGTATATTTGTGTAGCTTACAACATACATGTGGTGTTGTCTACAAATACTCTATAGAACTTTTAAAGTACTTATATAGTCATTACATGTTAAAAACAGAAGTTGAGATAAGATACAAATTGTCTAGAATCTGGAAACTTCTGGAATTTCAGAAACATGCAAAACAGCTTCTGCTATAGTGGCTAAAATCTAAAAATGTGACATATCTTTCTTAAAAAAATAATGCACTACCTAATATGGATCTGTCCTATAGTTATATCCTCAACATTAACTAAAATAATCATTATATTAGACTAAGGCTTCTAGGGCCTTAAGCTTTCTCCATAAAATTTTTCTAGTCACAGGTCAAACTAAGTTTATATTAAAAGAGGAAAATAATCACTTAAATTAGCAAATTCAGCATCAGAAATGGACCATAGGAGAGTAGTCTAACGATAAATTTCCAATAGATTAATTAAGTGTGACCAAAGGTGCATTTTTGTAGCTGCAAGTTTTCACTGTCCCCTGGCTCATGTGATGTAGGAAACAGCAGGCTATGAAGGAACTGAATACCATCTTTGGAAAGCCAAGTCAAGTCCATGTTTTGGTTCTTTTCTTTGTTTTTCTCTTGATTCTTCTGGGTCAGGATGAGTGCAATCATTGTCAGGGTTTTCCCTAATCCCATGTCATCTGCTGGAAAACAATAAAAACAGGAGAGTTAATTACTTAGGGCAAAGACACAACTCAGCTCCAAGAAAAGAAATATAGCCTACTACTACTTAATGGTGCTCCCACATTTCAGGAGTTACAGTTAACTTAGAACAGCCCTCTGTCCCCTAATTTATTCATCAGAAGGAGGCAGAAGTTAATATTCCTCAAGAACTGTCACTGGGCCAGTCACTGATCTTATCAAATTTACTATTTATACTCCATAAAATATCCTCATTTCAACAGTTTAAATAATTAGTCTGAAATAAGCAGAAGTAAAATGCTACAGTGTGAATTCTGGTTCAAATTCTGGCTCTGCTGCTGTGCAGAAAAAGAGGTAACAGAGCTACCCCCTGCAATCACTGCTTACAAGCCTGGCCCTCAGATAGCGTCTGAGAACTTGAATGCAGGGGTCCCACCATTCCTGTACTGACAAGGGTGGCTTACTGTGCTTACCCTGTTTGTACAAACACCGTGGTTTATGCTGACCCCCTGCTTTCCTTCCAGGAGAAGGGCAGTTCTGTACCCAGCTGAACCTGCCTACATGACCGGCCCCCAGCAGAAACCGCAGGCACTGACTCTCCAACACTGCCCCCCCCCCCGAGTTGGCAGTGTTCTCCATGTGCTGTCACATCGCACTCCGGGGAGAAATAAGTGTGCCCCGTGTGACCCCCTGGGAAAGGCGTCCCCTCAACTTTGCCCCATCTTCCTTTTCCCTCTGTTGACTTTAATTTGTATAAAATCAAAACAACTTTATTTTATTTTGTAATACATTTTAGCCATGAGAATGGCTACAGGCTGTACATCCTCCTAGCAAATCATTAAATCTGGACATGGTCTCGGGGACCTCAACACAGCCCCTCACTAGCCACAGCGGGCACTGCCATGTTCTCTAGAGCTTGAGCACTTTGGCAAGTCCCCAAAGCAGAGCCTGGCACACTAGCTTTGTAGGCTCCCTGCAGTGGGGCACTGGCAGAGTGACCCGGGTCCAGACCACACGGACTCACACAAGACTTCGATTCAGATGCAAGCAACTTCAGAAAACAGTCTCCCTAAAATATCCTTTCTGCAGGAACGGGTGCAAACAGAGTGTCTGATTTTGGGGTGGCAGCGCCTGATGAAGCAAAGCAGCCATGACAGTTTCCAGACACTGGTGTACAACTTGGCTTTGGCCTCCAGCCTGGCCTCCACATGTCCCGGAGACTCTGTGGGCCACCAGGGAGTAAACCGTCCCTGCTTCATCAGCCGAGTTCAATTTCTGCTGCTTGCAATCAAGACCTGATGAACCTACAGCTGAGCATCCTAAGCATGCTCTTTACCATTCCTAACTCAGTTTTCTTATCTGCAAAGGGGGGCAACAACCCCATAGAGTTGTTGAGAGGATCAAATGAAACAATACAATATATTTGTTGGCTCTTTCCATAATACCAGACTTACCCAGAATTCCTCCTTGTGGCTTCTGACTTTCTCGCCATAGTAACCAGGCTAATGCCTGCTTCTGGTGCTGAAGCAAAGGGACCTGACAAAAATAATGGCCAGAAGTTAAGCATTAACTCCTCATGAGAGGCTATCATGGATCCTGGCTAAATGGCTACTATAGTCCACTCTTTTATTTCTGTAAGTGATCCTCCCAGTATTCCAGATGTCATATAAGCTGCCTTTTTCACTGTGAAGTCCTTGATCTCAAGCTGTCACCTGGGGTATCCATACAACCTGTTCTTCCAAGACAGTGTGATTTATGCCCACCATGTCTATCAAGAGCCCTTCTCTCATCCGCAAGTGAGAGTCCTGGTTTGTCTCCTAACCAGCCAAAGGCAGCACCTCTGACCGGTCACTCTGCTTTCACCAGCCACTCTGCTGGCTTCCCTTACCTCTTAAAATCTCACTCTCACTACCCGCATCCCAGGCTGTACTGTCAGCCATAATTTTCAACAGCCCTTTACCTGGCACCCCTCTCTCTAGTCTTTCCTTACTCCAGTTTAATCTTGTACTCCGTGACAAAAATAATCTTCATAAAATACCCCTGTTCAAAATTCTCTAGTCTAGGAATCTCCCCAAATCACTTCTCAGTGATCTAACTCATTCACCAATGCCAGGCTCCACAGCAAGGGAGTCTTCTTACTCAGTAATGTCACCGGCTGCTCCTAGCTCAGATATTGATGCCACCATGCCATCATTTATTAATACCAACTTCTGTCACTTCCCTTTAACCGCCATCCCACTAACTGGAGTGTCCATCCTGCCAGCCATCTTCAGGCCTGCAGCTTCAAGGCACAAAGTGAGCAGGCAACAATTACTGACCTAGATCTAGAGTGACTTTCCTTCATTTTGAATCCCTTCTGCACTCTGCATACATTCTACAGCACCTTACAGTGTGCATTTTCTCTGTCTTTAAGTTGCTTTCTGATTGCTTTATGTATGTGGTACATGCACTTTCACCCCAACTAGCTCTTTAAGAGTAGCAATTCCTTTGCATCCTTGTGGCACCCACCGAAGGTCATTAAGTAAATCCATTACTGCTATAGACTGAGAGTGATGACTTTTCAACAATGTGGGGGTTGGGAGTGCCAAGGCCCATACAGTCAGAAATCTACATACAACTTATAATCGGCCCTCCACACATAATTCCCAAACCTGCATCAAAAACATAGTTGAGGACCTTGATAACATTATACGGAGTGAAATAAGTAAATCAGAAAAAAAAAAACTGAGAACAGCATGATTTCATACATAGGTGGGACATAAAAGTGAGACTATGAGACATGGACAAGAGAGTGGTGGTTACGGGGTGGGAGGAGGGAGGGGAAGGTGGGATAGGGAGGAGGGGAGGGGCACAGGGAAAACCAGATGGAAGGTGACAGAGGACAATTTGACTTTGGGTGACGGGTATGCAACACAATTGAATGATGGGATAATCTGGAGATGTTTTCATTGTACATATGTACCCTGATTTATTGGTGTCACCCCATTAAAATTAATAATAAAAAAAATTTAAAATAAAAATAGTTGACCCTGGAACAATGTGAATGTGAAATGCACGGGGCCATTGATATGTGGATTTTAAGTATAAAGGGATCCACATAATTCAAACCACACAAGCATTATCTGTAGGAAATACATCAGAATGGCAC
The DNA here is from genome assembly GCA_037038555.1 of Rhynchonycteris naso. Taxonomy (NCBI): domain Eukaryota; kingdom Metazoa; phylum Chordata; class Mammalia; order Chiroptera; family Emballonuridae; genus Rhynchonycteris; species Rhynchonycteris naso. Next base: position 131,666,165 of record CM072998.1, read on the forward strand.
TCTGCTGAGCTGTCTCACCATGATCAATCACCCTCTTTATGGGCACTAGGACACTAACAGGACACTCCCTGGCTCACCTTCAACCCATCTGGATCCTCAACCAAAGCTGTCTCATCAGGACGTGACTTGAGTGATCGATGGAGCTCATCAATGGCTTCACTTGTGATTTTCCATACGGCATGAAGGTGACCTTGGTTCATAGGGCCTGTCGACAGAGGTGTTACCTAAAGGTGTCACATATATCATGTCTTCGCTATAGCTGCAAAAAGGCAATTTGTTATTTGCCAAATGATGAATCTGTATGAACTAAAAATTCTTTTTTAAAATTTATTTTTAGTTATAGCTGACATACAACACTGGATTAAAAATCCACGCTTCCAAATTCTCCTAGCTCCGTGGCTCCTCTATGCCCATTATTTGTTTGTCTATTTTATTTTTCTAATCATGTGATAAAGGACAAAATAATTATTAAGGAAAATGAAAAAAATAAGATTACCTATCATACTTCTGGTAGGATTTTCCAGCTTTGACGAGGTAGCAGAGGAAAAGATAATGCCATCAGTATTTTAGAGAAAATAAAAAACGATCCCTCACCCTGGCCAGACAGCTTGGTTAGTTAGAGCATTGTCCTGAAGTACAGAGGTTGCCAGTTCAAACCCCAGTCAGGGCACATACAGGAGCAGATTGATAATCCTATCTCTCTCACTCTCTCCCTTTCTCTCTCTAAAATCAATAAAAAATAAACATTTAAAAAAAGAAAAGAAAAAAATTGATCCCTGGGGTTAGGGGCAAAGACATCAGCAATAGAAAAGGCCAAGCAAGGTGAGGATTAGGCAGGACATATGTCAGGCTGGCAGCCCACTCATTCTAGAAATTTCTAGTGTAGTTAACAAATGCAGGCACCTCAGCTGGTTGCACTTTTAGAAATAAAATATTCAAATGAGAGATGTTTAGACCCATAAACATTAACCATTTAAATATTAAAATGTTTTCAAAAGGAAAACTTTTAATGGAATTCTTTCTAAAACATAGCACATACTTTCTGACCTTGACAATCCAACATAATTTAATTTTCCTTAAGGTGACTTAGCCCCCATTATGAGTACAGGGTGATGCTGTAACCCAGCAATGTTCTCTCACAGTCCCACATATCCATGACTACCAGGCTATTTAACAATCACGTGTTCTGTCCTCTTTAGACTGACCTTAGTTTCATCTGGCATGGAGTCTACACCCCTTTGTGAGCTACAGCTCTCCAACTTCTTCCCCTATCTTCCTTACTCTTTGCTTGTTTCTCTCCTTTTCCTGTTCTTTATCTCTAACACTTCTTAGTCATGTGGGAGAAAACTGACTTTAGCTTTGCTGGTCACTGCCAGCCAACCTGAGTTCCCGTTTCATGATTAGCACTACAATGAGTTCTATTACAGATCTGAGGCTCTACTTGGGATCTTCATTCTGCGGTAGCGTCTGAATTCACTGTCTTCTGGAGTTCAGGATGGAAGCACTCAGCTAGATGAGGTGTTACTGCTCTTGGCGGGTTTACTGGCCATCGGTCTTCAGTCACGTCATTCCTCTGCTATGCCTTAACACACACAAGGAAGGAATACAACTGTATCTGCTGGTCTACCTACTTCAAAATGATGTGAGTTCAAGTTTTCATTCACATATATTAGATAAGTCCTATGTGCAGCCACTGGGCTGACTGATGATCAAGGTCAGAGAACAAGACAGACACAGAATCTGTCCTCACAGATCTCAGTAACACTGCAAAGCTCGGCTGAGCACTGCAACCTTTTTACACGGGCAACTTACAACTCAGGAATGGCTTCTCACTTCACATGGACACAAAGATGTCAACTAGGCAGAACTTTACCTCATAGGTGTAACTAATCACAACAGAGCCAGGTCCTTGGATCTCACCTCCACAGAACTGACTGGATTGTCCAGCAGCTACTGGGTAGGCAGCCTTCGGTCCTAGAGAACCCAGAGCCTGGAGATCCTGACCCTGCAGGGGTCTGGGTGGTACCAGGTGGGGAGGGTCAGCAGTAGTTCTGGAGAAGTCACTCTGCTGTGGTACTTGAGTGTTACTCTTCTCATCAGTGCCTGTTCAAAAAACAAGGGAAGAACAGATCAAAGTTCAGAAAAGTAAAGGAATTACACGTATGAGGTGAGGACAAGAGAGAGTTAGAATGACCACCATTCCAATGAGCTGGGCTGGAGAAGACACCCTAGAGAGTGCAACATTTAAACAGGTTCATAAAACAATGGGAACGAGAGTTCTGTCCACAGGAAATAGGACAAAGCTCTTATAAGTTATAGGTGTAATTTAAAAGGAAGTTCAGAAGCAAATAAAATGGGAAGGTGGATGAATCAACATTGTTTATCAAGATGGCTTCTCGAATGTCTCTTGTGAAGTTCATGCAAATCCCAGTTTTGGGACATCCCCCACTTTACCTTGCTCTGGGGAGAGGATGAGAACACTGAGTGCTTCCTCTAGCTCCTGAATTTGCTTGAGCAACTTCTGACCTCTGTCTGGAAGGACCTGAATGTTCACCGATCCCAGTGTGCTCTGAAAAACATGTCCAATACAATGAACTGCTCCTCTCAAGCTGTTAAAAAGATAGCTTCTAGTTAAAATACCTAAAATGCTCAAACTCTGAAATTATGGTCTTTAAACTATATGTATGAACATCAAAACTGTGTGTGTGTGTGTGTGTGTGTGTGTGTGTCAGAGACAAAGAATGAGACAGAGGCAGACAGACAGGAAGGAATAGAGATGAGAAGCATCAATTCTTTGTTGTGGCTTCTTAGTTGCCCATTAACTGCTTTCTCATATCTACCTTTACCAGGAGGCTACAGAGCGAGTGATCCCTTGCTCAAGCCAGCGACCTTGGGCTCAAGCCAGCGACCACGGGGTCATGCCTATGACCCCGCGCTCAAGCGGCATGAGCCCACACTCAAGCCAGCTACTTCAGGGTTTCAAACCTGGGTCCCCTGCATCCCAGTCCAACGCTCCATCCACTGCACCACCACCTGGTCAGGCTCAAAATCTTTTTTTAGAAAACCCAACTGACTTACCAATCCTAAAAATATAAACATAGAAAAATGCAGAAATAAACACCTACCTATAGAACATTGCTCATATTAACATCTTTAACTCGTCTGCAAAGTCCCTATCTGCGCAGAGTAAGCAAAGCCCTGACCTTCATAACACAGCACAAACCAGCAATTACCTTCTTCTGTTTCAGCTGGCTTTTAAGGTACGCATGCCGGGCCACTGGGTCTGAAGGTTCGACCTTGGAAACACCTGAGGCAGGAGACATTTTCCTTTGCACAGTTTGACAAGGCAACTGAAGGTTCTCCTTCTTCTGTGAGTCCACAGCCTTGTCTAAAAGCAAGGGGTTCCCTGGCTGAGAGAAAACAGTAACAACATCGTCTTCTTTACTGTCACCGCTGCTCGTGTCCGTTTCTGGTCTCTCTCCCAGGGGAGGCCCTGCCGCCGGCAACACAGACTGGGCGGCCAGTCCTTTTGCATCAGGTGCGTGACGGGCCTGTGTATGTGCCTGGCAATGCCCCAGGAGCAGCCTTGCTTGGGTGGTCTGCATGCTCGGCTTGTCCTCCATCTTCGTTTCCCTAGCCTCCCCACTCTTGGGCTGCTCCTTGCTGAGCTGTTCCCCTTCTGGGGGCTTGTTCATTGGGCTCTGGCTGTGGACGATTTGAGGCAAAGGCTTGGCTGCCTTTTCTCTGGGAGGTTCCGAGCCTTTCTGGACATAAACCTCACCAGCTGGTTTCTCCTGAGGAGCTGGTGGTTTTCCCAGCTTGCTCCCATGGCACTGCTTGTGTCTGATCTCAGAAAGCTTTCTGTTGTGCGTCCCTTCAATCTCCTGTGCTTCACGTGGACGCTCGGTTTTCTCCCCTCGTGGCTTCTCCTGACCTGCTGACTTTTCCTTTACCACCAGGCCAGGTGAGAGATCTTTCTCCCTCCGGCTGTTAGGTTCAGGCTTCTGTTCCCTCTTTGGACCCAGGAGTGGGTCTCCCTTTTCCCTCTGCTTCTTATAAGCCATCTTTTCCTCATTTTCACCTTTGATGAACTGTTTCCACAGGGATGGTTCTTGATTCTCATCAAGTACCTTGAATGGGTTTTTCTGCTGGGTAGAAGGGTGACAAAATGGCTCAGACACGTGCTGAGATTTACTGGTTACAGAACACTCTTTGGAATCAGGATCCTACAGGACAAAGAACATAATTTTAATATGAGGTATTAATGCAAACTTCATGTCTAACATGCTTCCCCCCTCCCAGAAGAAATGGAAACAGTAGAAGCAGTTCAATATTTCTGAACAAGCCCGGAAACATCTCTGTCTCTAGAAAAGACTGTATGTCAAACTCATGAAGTACTTGTTTCTTGACAGCACTTCAGAGCTTGGTTCTGTCTCCGTGCAGGATCACTGCTTTCCCAGGCCTCAAGGAAATATAGTGACAAAATCAAAGCGCTTTTCTAATAGCGACAGCCATAATGTATACTTTTCAGGAAGAAGTATTCTCTCAAGATGAACCTTTCCCCAAACCATGATGTCCTATGCTTACCTGATTTGGCTTCAGGAAAGTTTCACCATGGGAATCTAGAATTGTTAAGTTCAAGCTATCCCTCTATCAAAACAAAGTCTTCTCACCTCCCTAGGCCTAGTTTCTCCTGTACTGGATATCGGTATGAGCTCTCCTAATTTTCATATTCTAGGAGCTTATAAATTACACTCAGTTTATACCTCTATCAAGAGGTACCAGTTTATAAAAAATGCTGAAGTTAGTCAAGTAAATCTAAAGTAGAAGAATACTGACTACATTTAAGACCTCAGAAAATATTTAGGTAAGTAAAATAGGAGACAGATAATTGAAACTTGAATATAATCTAACAGTCCTTTGAATTAAAAGTCCCAACAAGGTCTACCTTCCTTAAAGAAAAGAACTGCCTTTCAGAGACAGCATGATGACACAGGTTAAACTGTCCCATCATAGCAGGTTTGAAAACAGGAGATTAATTCCTACCTGCCATGGGATATATCCACACCATTGTCTCCCCTTGGCCTTACTTCTAATACATCGGAAGAACAATCTAATAAAGTATAAAACACAGATAATCAAGGCTGTAAAAATCCATTAAAACAAGAGATACATTTGTTTTTAATCCAAGGAAACATTTTTACAATTACTTGATATTGGTTTTGAAAGGTCGCTTGAAACCAATTATTCTTACATGTGCCTTTAAAAATTGTCTATTGCACAGGTTTTTATAAGAGCTGAAAAGTGAAAGAATAGGGATGTCATGTTAACCAGAGGATATGCACTAGTTTTATTTATTTATTTTTTTACAGGGACAGAGAGAGAGTCAGGGAGAGGGATAGATAGATAGGGACAGACAGACAAGAACGGAGAGAGATGAGAAGTATCAATCATTAGTTTTTCATTGCCTTTGCAACACCATAGTTGTTCACTGATTGCTCTCTCACATGTGCCATGACCGAGGGCCTTCAGCAGACCGAGCAACCCCTTGCTGGAGCCAGTGACCTTGGGTCCAAGATGGCGAGCTTTTGCTCAAGCCAGATGGGCCCGCGCTCAAGCTGGCGACCTCGGGGTCTTGAACCTGGGTCCTCCACATCCCAGTCCGACGCTCTATCCACTGCGCCACCGCCTGGTCAGGCACTAGTTTAATCTTTTTACTCTGTAAAGAGTCACTGAAATGAAGACTGAACAGCAGTGGCTGCTAAAATCTGAAAAAGAGAGAGAACCGGACATATATGGCCCCTGATGGGAAGCCACAGTACTACCTATAAAGTTAAACTATATTGTTTTTAACTATAGTATAAAGTTAAAAGCGAGACAAACAAAAAACCAAGCCAAACAAAAACAAAAACTAACCTAAATCTGGTGAAACTCCTAGATCCTATGACCAATTTACAGTAATATTGTACAAACAACAGAGAAACACGTAAAACTAGACCATGCAGATATAATCTGCAAAGTCCTGACAGCAGGAAATGCTATATGATCAATATAATTCCTTCAACAAGTTACAAGAAAAAAAAGATGAAGGGATATTTAAGAGACTTCAAAGAAATATCTATCAATTGCAATTTGTAGACCTTATTTGGATCTTGACATAAACAAACAAAAACTATGAAAAAACAAATTATTTATGACATTCATGAATCTGACAGAAATTTATACACCAACTGGTTTAAATTATGTATCTGGAATGTTTCAAAATAAGGCAGGAGTTGGGGAATGGACTGGACAGGGAACATAGGGAACAAAATTAGCCATGAGCTGGTAATTGTTGAAGCTCATGTGCTGCATTATTCTATCACGTCTGCTTTTGTTTGTATTTGCAATCTTCCATTAAAAAAAGACTGAATACAGTCTTATATGCCAATGCAAGCTGGTCCTTGCATATGTAAACACAGCTTACACTCCAGCTATGTAGACATGCTTACACTGCCCCATTCACAAAGTAGCCACACACTCACCAGCCTACCAGACTTTGTGTGTGTGCCTCCCTCCACCCAAAGGATGCCCTCTTTTGTCCTGTTTGCCTACCACCTCCCCCATTACCAGCTGCCAAAGTCCTTCAGGTGCCTCAATGTCCAGTTCAAGTGATCCTCCTCTTCAAGGTTTTCCTACCTTCCCCTCCTCCTTCCTTCACTGCACTGCTTTTGCATTTTTGTTGTAGTTGTATTACATTTGTACCTGTCTCCCTGACTCTATTTTCAACAACCGAAGACAATAACCCTATATGATCTCTTTATTTCTATGCCTTGCCTTTTGTTCATAATAGTTAAGTATTGCTAAACTAAATAGGCCCAATTGATTTTTCCTTAACTAAAATAACTCCTCAAAGGCTTTTAATCAGTTAAATAAAAGCTTTAAAATACATATTTTATTTAACTGTTTAAATAGGTAATATAGTCTATCAGAAACTATAAAATGGCAGTGAAAAGCACCCCCTTACCATACCTTACACATATTTATACCAGTGGTTCTTAACCTGGGTTCTATTGAACCCTAGGGGTTTGATGAGTCAGTCTCAGGGGTTCAGAAAAGCCTCTGCCACGGAGGCCAGAATAAAGTAATACTGTAATTTGTTGTGAGTTCATGCACTTTGTTGGTTTTGTTCTTTGAGCAAGGATGTTCATGCACGGCTCATTTTGTGCACCAGTAAAAAAACATATACCTGTCTTGAATTTGGAAAAAAAAAATTTATTTATCACTAAAGAAGGGTTCAGTGAATGCACATATGAAACTGGTGGGTTTGGTACCTCAAAAAAGGTTAAGAACCACTGATTTATACATATATATATACTTTTTTAACAGCTGTAGTTTTAAACACAACTACACAAGTTTCCGCTATGTGGATGTTCCATTATTTATATAACCAGACCCTTTTTTCTAATGTTTATTTTTTTATTGATTTTAGAGTGAGAGAGACCGGAACGTCAATCTGTTTCTGCATGCACTTTAACAGGGGATCGAACTGCCAACCTCTGCACTTCAGGACAATTCTCTAACCAACTGAGCTATCTAGCCAGGACCAGATCCTTCTTGATAGACACTTTGGTTGTTTCCAATCCTTTACTATTAGAAGCAATGTCACTACAAATAACCTTATGCACATGTCATTTCACATGTATTTCAATACATCTGTAGGGTAACTTATTTCTCATAGTGTGTATTAGCACCTTCTCTTTTTCTTGATCATTTAGCTTCTGGATTTTATTAGTACTCTTTTTGCTGTTTTCTAACTCATTAAATTCAATTTTACCTACATTAATTCCTTCTTTCTGCTTTCATTCAGTTTAATATCTTGTTTCTTTTCTAACTTCTTAAATTAGTCCCTTGATATTCAACATAAACCATCACAATCTGAGTCCTAAATGGAAATAAATCCTGAGCATGTCTCGACCCCTCAAGCCCATCCCTTTACCTGTACATATAAGCAAAGAAAGAAGCCCAAAATAGACAAGTCAAGCTAAAACGTCAAAGCCAAGCCTGACCAGGCGGTGGCACAGTGGATAGAGCATTGGACTGTGATGTAGAGGACCCAGGTTTAAGACCCCAAGGTTGCTGGATTGAGTGCAGGCTCATTTGGTTTGAGCACAGCTCACCAGCTTGAGCCCAAGGTCGCTGGCTTGAGCAAAGGATCACTTGCTCTGCTATATCCCCTACCCCCACCCTGTCAAGGCACATATAAGAAAACAATCAATGAACAACTAAGGTGCCACAACTAAGAATTGATGCTTCTCATCTATACCTTCTGTCTGTCCCTATCTGTCCCTCTCTCTGTCACACACAAAAAAGTCAAAGCCAAAAAGTCAAGCTAAAAAGAAAATAGGCCCAGCTTCTTATACAAGCACAATTTTCTCCTTCAAGCCCTAAATTTTTAAAAGTACAATGGTCTCTTTAAAATTTTCTCTCTAGAATAGGTTATTACATTGAACATATGTAATAAAATATCTGGAATGCTTGAAATGCATAAAAATTCAAAGTACTGACTACTATGAGGAAGTACTAATACTTACCAAAATAAATCAAGAACGAATTGCTGATGTTATTTAAAGTGTATCAAGTACTTGAATCTTTTCTGAAAGAACATTTCATAAATATGTAGTATCTGTGTTATAGCCCAAGCTATGTGGACTTTCAGGAGAAGGATTTAGAGAAAGAAGGAAGAAAACGTTGCATACTGAGCATCTACTATATGTGGTGGGCACAGTGCTAAAAGTGCTTTTACTTACATTTTTATTAAAATCAACCTGGCAGGGCTTTTTTTTTTCAGGTTAAAAAGCTTGCTATGTTTATTAAATTGTAAATTAACCAAGAAAGCAATGGAACGATATTCACACAGAGAAAGCAAATATTGATTCCACAATGAAGAACAATGTCATTTCTGCAGTATATTAGTTAAATATTTTCCAGGACACTGGTTATAAACAATGATGAAGAAACCAGTTAGGGGAAGCCAGACCTCTTCAAGTTTATATTCATCAGAAGGCAAATCCTCCTTTCTTACTAAAGGTTGACTGTCCACCCAGCCTCACAGTCAGCCATGCTGGGATTCCTTCAGGTTCCACAACCATCCTAGGCTGGTTCGAACCCCAGCCCTACCATATAATTAGCTCTGAAAATGAAGACACCTTATTTGACTGTGGCAGTGTCCTTTTCTGTAAAATGATAAAAAAAGAAAAAGTACCTACCTCACTTGGACACTGTGAAGAGCAAATGCATTAACACAGTTAAGGATAAAAGAATCAGACCAAAGTCTGACCAGGCAGTGGCGCTGTGGATAGAGCATAGGACTGGGGAATGTCGGACCCAGGTTCAAAACCCCGAGGTTACCAGTTTGAGTGGGGCCCATCAGCTTGAGCATGGGGTTGCTGGCTTGAGCATGGAATCATAAACATGACCCCATGGTCGCCGGCTTGAGCCCAAGGTCACTAGCTTAAACTCCAAGGTCGCTGGCTTGAGCAAGGGGTCACTCGCTCTGCTAAAGCCCCCTGGTCAAGGCACATATGAGAAAGGAATCAATGAACAACTAAGGAGACTAAGGAGCCACAACGAGGAATTGATGCTTCTCCTATCTCTCCCTTCCTGCCTATTGTCCCTATTTGTCTCTCTGTCTCTGTCACAAGAAAAACAGAAATCGGATCAAAGTCTGACCCATGTTAAGGACTTAATAAATAACCATGAGTCCACTCCTGTGGCCACAGGGGCTTATTAGTATATCCATATTGCTGCTTACAGCCTGGAACACTTCCTTGTCCTTCTCTCTATCCAAATTCTAGAGGTCATTCAAGGCCAAGTTCAAGTCTGAATCCTCTGCTTTCTCAGTAACCCTCATCAGCCATAATACCTTACTATAGGTCTTAAAGTCACAGAAGCATCTGGCACTTGAACACATCCAATTTAGTATTCTGACGTGTACAGACAGGTACTGCTCAGCAACCTTCCTATGTCTAACTTTATCTCAGTTCTGTCATAGGGCACTTAGGAATATGGGTTCATTTCTTTTACACTAAAACCCAAGATCAAACAAAAATAGAAATGTAAAAAATGAAACAGAAGTATCCTAGGAAATAAACAGATAATTATCTTTATAATCCTGTGAAGGCTTTTCTTAGCATGACATAAAACCCTGCAGGTGACATTCAGTCACTTCAACTACATAAATCTTAAACTTCCATATGATGAAAATACTATAAGCAAATTCTAAGACAAAAAGCAAACTGGGAAAAGTAATTGCTACACATATTACAAAGGTTATTATCCTTTACGTACCAGGATTACTTCTATTGTATAGTACAGTGAATGATACTCTCTAACACCTACCAAGTTCTGACTTTATTGATGGGGCTTCTACAAGGGCTGGCAAGCCCCAAGGGTCTTTTGGCTCATGCCCAGCACCTCTCTATCAGCAGTCTAGGTAATCATCACTGGGTTAAATAATCTGCATGCCAATTTTATCCAAAAATTAACCACACAAGCAATTTTCTAGACATACATTCAAGTGTTATATAAAATATTTTTAACCTCCCACTATAACCAGTTACTTAAAGCTAAAACTTGTTTTACTATTTATAGGCAAAAGAATATTTTTACCTATTTTGATCCTATATTCTTGAGAATAAAAAGTAAATGGGTTGGGGGTGGGGAAAGAAAAAGAGAACATGAACCCAAGAGCTCAATGACAATGCCCCACACTTATAAATCAGGGTGTGCCACTTTTACGTGGTAAATCATTCATGAGTCCTTCCCTCAGGTTCTAGTGACTATCAAAGCTTCCTTCATCGCTCATACACCAAGGGCCATGACTGAAGGGCCAAACACTGGTGGTACCATCTGGTGTTCAAATTGGGGAACTGCACACAAACACAGCTACACTCCAAGGTATGAACAATGAACATTTTAGCCTCCCCTCAGTTCCCACCTCTCCTCCATTACTCTTCTGCACTACTCTCCTATTCAGGTTAAGCTTTAAACATAATGGTACTAAGTGGAGGATATAAGCATCTTAGGTTATTGAAAAGAAAACCCATTTGGGGGGAAGGAAAGGCTGTATTCCATGAGGTCATTCTCCAGAGTACAGTTCTGGCTAAATGTCTTATTATCTATGAAGGAAGTTATCACCCATAAGCTCTATTTCTGCTTAAATTTCCAACCTGTACCATCTATGTGGACACATGGTTTTTATTTCTTTTATTTTAATTTGTGTGTTGCAGAACTGCATTTTATTTGTCCTAAAACAAACTTTTTAAAGCTCTAGTAAGTTCCTCCGGTAATAGTGTTCAGATTTGGGGTTAAAGAAACATTTAGGCCCTGGCTGGTTGGCTCAGCGGTAGAGCATTGGCCTGGTGTGTGGAAGTCCTGGGTTTGATTCCTGGCCAGGGCACACAGGAGAGGCGCCCATCTGCTTCTTCACCCTTCCTCTCCTTCATCTCTATCTCTCTCTTCCCCTCCTGCAGCCAAGGCTCCATTGGGGCAAAGTTGGCCCGGGGAACTGAGGATGGCTCCATGGCCTCCGCCTCAGGCCCTAGAATGGCTCCAATTGCAGCAGAGCATTGCCCCCTGGTGGGCATGCCGGGTGGATCCTGCATACGGAAGTCTGTGTGTGTGCCTTCCCCTCTCCTTCTCACTTCAGAAAAACACCAAAGAAAAAAAATTATGTTTAGCAAATTTTCTTCTATTTTAAAATAATGATCACCTCTGAACTTCATCTACTTAATATAAATAATATTAATAATAATTCTCAAAATTCTATGTTTAGCCTAGACCACTGGTTGGCAAACCGTGGCTGACAAGCCACATGCTCACTCAACTCGTGCATGAATTATGCGGGCCTTCATGCCTCCCACCCCCCATCCTGCATCACCTGACCAACCAACACACCCTCTGCAACGCAGTCACATGGTTTTGTGCAAGAAGTACACTCAAAGGGCTGAAGAGCCGCATGTGGCTCGCTAGCCCTGGTTTGCCGACCACTGCCCCAAGGAAAGAAGCAGAAGGTATTTTCCGGTTCCCAACCTCCCTAGGCCTTGTTTTCCCTGCCTGAAAAATGAAGAATGTGAAAACTGAGGCTGTGATTTCCTTGGAAAGGAGAGGGGAGAGGAGGAGGAAAGGAGAGGAAAAAGGGGAAGGGGAAGGGTGAGGTGAGGGGGAAGGGGAGCCACATGCTCGCACCCCCCTATCCTATCCTGTGTGTCTCCCGTTGCCTGACCAACCTACACCCTCACGTACCTGTGCGCCCGCACGTGGTATTTTGTGGAAGAGCCACACTCAAGGGGCCAAAGAACCGCATGTGGCTCCCGAGCTGCAGTCTGCTGACCACTGACCCAGACCTGTCTTCAGAGTTCACTCTTCTAGCTGGTTTCTCATACACATAAGACAGGATTAGCACAAAGATCTCTGCATGAGCCACCCAACTTAGCAACCCAACCATTTACTGACCATTGACAACAAGCTGAACATCAGACTAAATGCATCACACATGGCTTCACTACAGCCTCACAAGCTAGGGAGGTCACCCAGGGCCACCATGATCACTATACCTGATGAGAAAGGACTCGGGAAGGAAGGGGTTTCAGTGCCTTACGGGAAAACATGTCTTATCAATTCTCTCACGAAGTTTTCTGCAGTCTAAACATACCCACAACTCCACTGCCACTGCCTCAATCCAAGCCATCTATCACTAGGTTTGAACCCCAGCAATACCACTTCGTAACCACATGACCTCAAATTCCTTTCCTAAACGTTCTAAATGTTTCCTTATCTGTTGTAAAACAAGGATACTGACTTTGGGTGAGGGGCACACAACATAATTAACAGTTCAAATGCTATAGAAATGTTTACCTGAAACCTATGTACTCTTACTGATCAATGTCACCCAATTAAAGTTAACTTCTGAAAAAATAAAAAAATAAGGCAGGGAGGAGAAAATAATTAAAAAAACAGGGATACTGAAACCTATCACAGCAGAATCTATGGCAATAAGAGATAATGATTATGCTATGTAGTAGACATTCAATAGTAGCTATTATTTCAGTGGCCCCCTTGCCACCAACTATTCACTTTCTCGTCTATCCTCCATAGTTGTTCTTTTAATGCAAATTGGATAAAAAATTCTCAGTGGTTTCCAACCACCTAGAACAGTGTTTCTGCATGGTAGAGAGCCCCCAGTAGTATCCAAATGGTTTCAGGTGTCAGGGTGACATCCTGGTTTCAGGTACTAGTTTACCGGCCTCAATGTATCAGCAGAAAACAATCAAAAAGTGTTATTTTTTTAAAAACAATTGAAAAGTGTTATTTTTTAAAACAATCAAAAGTGAAATATTTTTAAATACCATTTGTAACAGCATCAGAAAATAGAAATATTGAGAGCTAAAATTAGCAATAAGGGCACAGAACTCCATAATAAAAACTATTAAACAATGCTAAGAGAAATAAATACACACTATGCTCATGAAATGGAAGATTAATGTTAATGCCAGTTCTCCCCAAAATGATCTATATAAATTCAGTGTAATCCCAACAGGGCTTTCTAAGGAAATTTAAAAAGTAGATTCTATATTTTATACAGAAATGCAAAGGACCAAAAATAGCCAATATTGAAAAATAAAGTTGGAAGACTCATACTATCTTATCCAATTGTGTAAGGATAGGCAAGGGATCGATGAACTAGATTAGCAAGTCCAGAAACAGACCCACACATGGTGATCAACTGATCTTTTTACAGGTATTTCCATGGAAAAAGGAACATCTTCAAAAACCAGTGCAGAAACAATTGAGTAACATTCGTTCACTATTACACAGAAAAAGAAATAAACTACTCCTATCTCAAAATTAATTTGAGGTCGACCACAAACTAAACAAACAAACAAAAGAAGCCATAAACAAAACTATAAAACTTCTAGAACAGTGGTTCTTAACCTGGGTTCTATCAAACCCTAGGGGTTCGATGAGTCGGTCTCAGGGGTTCAGAGAAGCCTCTGCCACGGAGGTCAGAATAAAGTAATACCGTAATTTGTTGTGAGTTCGTGCACTTTGTTGGTTTTGTTCTTTGAGCAAGGTGATGTTCATGCACGGCTCATTTTGTGCACCAGTGAAAAAAACATATACCTATGTCTTGAATTTGGAAAAAAACATATTTTATTTATCACTAAAGAGGGTTCGGTGAATGCGCATATGAAACTGGTGGGTTCGGTACCTCAAAAAAGGTTAAGTACCACTGTTCTAGAAGAAACCACTGGAGAAATTTGTGATCTTGGGTAGGCAAAGATTTCTCAGAGAGAAGACAAAAAGCACAAACCACTAAAATATAATAAACTGGATTTTATAAAAATTTAAAACTGCAGTTAAGAAAATGAAAACCACAAACAGGAGAAAATATTCATAATACATGTATCTGCCACAGGACTTATATAGACAATATATAAGGTACTCCTTCAACTGAATAATAAAAAGACAACACAATTTTTTAAAATACATATAAATCCCCAAAAGTCATACTGTATGATTCCATTTATGTAACATATTTGAAATGGAAATCAACCCCTGGCCAGTTGGCTCAGTGGTAGAGCATCAGCTCAGCATGTGGATGTCCTGGGTTCAATTACCAGTCAGAGCACACAGGAAAAATGACCATCTACTTCTCTACTCCTTTCCTTCCCCCTCCTATCTCTCCCTTCCCCTCCCACAGCCATGGCTCAATTGGTTCCAGGGCACTGAGGAGGACTCTGTGGAGCTGCCACCTCAGGTGCTAAAAATAGCTCAGTTGCAGCATGGCCCCATATGGGTTGCCCCAGATGGGGGGAGGGCACTGCTAGGTGGATCCTGGTCAGGGCACATGTGGGAGTTTGTCTCTCTAGCTCCCCTCCTCTCATGGGAAACGAAGAAAGAAATGGAGATGAGATTCAGTGATGCCAGGAGGGAGGGGGGAGTAGGAGGGAAGTGGATATACAAGGGCAACAGGAAGGTTCCAGCAGTAATTGAACTGTTCAATATTTTGATTGTCACAGTGAATACATGAAACTATATGTGATAAAATTGTATAGAACTAAATGTATATGCATACACACACAAATTAGTATAACTCTTTACAAATAAGATCGGTAAATTGTACTGATAATATAGATTCTAGTTGTAATATTACACAAATTTTTTTTTTTTTTTTTACAGGGACAAAGAGAGAGTCAGAGCGAGGGATAGACAGGGACAGACAGACAAGAATGGAGAGAGGTGAGAAGCATCAATCATCAGTTTCTCGTTGCCCTTGCGACACCATAGTTGTTCATTGATTGCTTTCTCACATGTGCCTTGACTGCAGGCCTTCAGCAGACCGAGCCACCCCTTGCTGGAGCCAGTGACCTTGGGTCCAAGCTGGTGAGCTTTTGCTCAAGCCAGATGGGCCCGCGCTCAAGCTGTCAAGCTCAGGGTCTCGAACCTGGGTATTCCGCATCCAGTACGATGTTCTATCCACTGTGCCACCGCCTGGTCAGGCATTACACAAAATTTTGCAAAATGTTACTATTACATAAAGTCTACAGGGGATCTGTATTATTTCTTAGAACTGCATGTGAATCTACAATTATCTCAATAAAATTTCAATTAAAAAATAGGCAAAAGACTTAAATAGATGATACTTCACCAAAGAAGATATACAGATGTCAAATGAGCACATGAAACAAACTGTGAAATTCATAAACTAGAATTCAATTCAGCAATAACAAGGAATGAATTACTGACACACACAAACAGATGGAGAACTTCACAGATACTGTTACATAAAAGTCAGACAAGAGAGCATACACACAATATGAATCAGAACAGTGGTTGCCTATGGTGGAGAAAGGGCTTAACTAGAAGGGAGTCCAATGGCACTGAACGGGGTAATAGAAATATTCCATTTGACTGGAGCCTTAGTCATAAGGATGGGTTAAACATAAATCTCTCAAAATTTAACAAGTTGAACAGCTAAAATCTGTGCATTTTATTATGAAAAATTTAAGAAAAAAATAAAACAGGATTGTGAAGATGGCACTTGAATGCCTCTATTTTGGGGAGGTAGGGGAATAAATCTAGAATATATAAATTCCAAACTGCACAGAATATCATACAAGGACCTTAACACCTGGCCCCTGCCTTCCTGGTCAGCCTGATATTCTGAAGTCTCTACTCCAGTTTTTCAACCATTAATCTACAGACCGATGCCAACCTGCCAGAAATTTCATGCCGGTCTGCAAGTGTTAACCACCCTGATAGTGTATGAAGATTATAGGCACAGTGATCTTAGTCAAATTCACTTATGCTCAGGGTGATTTCTGCCTTAGTAGTCCCCAAAATAATTCTCCTCTATTTTCACCAGTCCCCAAGTTTAAAAAAGTTGAAAACCACTGCATTACTCAAACATATGCTAAATTGATACTAAACCAAATGCTTATAATTCCGTTACTTCATGCCTCTGTACCTTAACACAGGGCATTAATCAGTTAAATATGACTCCTTTCTTGTTCCTTGTGAATTCCTACTTATATTTCAGTACTCATGATGAATGTCATCCATCATCTATAATAGACTTTCCTGCCTCAGTATTCTTCTGAGTTCCCATAAAAAGGGCAACTAGGCCTGACCTGTGATGGCGCAGTGGATAAAGCGTCGACCTGGGAACACTGAGGTCGCCAGTTCAAAACCCTGCACTGGTTCGGTCAAGGCACATATGGGAGTTGATGCTTCCAGCTCCTTCCCCCTTTCTCTCTTTCTCTTTCTCTCTCTCTCACTCTGTGTCTCCTCTCTAAAATGAATAAAATAAAAATAAGATAAATTAAAAAAAGGGCAACTAACATTTATTGAATATTTAACATATGTCAGACATTTTTACACATTGCCTCATTCTACTACCAGAATGAGAAAGTTGACAAGTTAGTGCATGTTAATGACTGCTGGTGGGCCGGTGTTATCAGCCACTTGAGAGCTGCAGAGGACAAAGGTAGAGCAGTTTAATCCTGAAATTTTGCGCAGTGAGGGAGTAATAGCTTAGACGATCTTCAATACATATAGAAATACTGGTTTAAAAAAAAGATTAATAACGAATTGTCAATCCTAGGGAAACATACCTGGCTCTAACTTTTCCAGGAAAAATTTTAAAAAAGTAAATACACTAAGATATTCCTTTTGGACACTTACCTATATTCTTTCATGCCCTGTGGTAGAAATAAGCCCTGGAGCTCGACCACAAAGCCCTCATGCAATAAACAGTGAGAAACAGGAATGCTAGAGGGAAAACATTAAAATACTGTTTAGGAAGCAAAGAAATCAACATCCTAAAATTAAATCCAATCTACAGGTTTTAAACTTAAGAGCACCTGTACGATCTCCACTGAGTTTGTAAATGCCACATTTTGGTCTATGTGTACTCCTCTGGGAAAGGATCCACTGCTTTCATCTTTGCCCACTTCCCCCAATTAATGCGTGATGGTATCTTTTTCTGGATGACTCAAAAGTTTTAAACTATACTTAGTATGCGACCTTTACACTGTGAGATGCCAGAAATGTCTGAAGGATCTAGACCAGCTGTGAATTTTCCCAAGGTTCTTCATTATCCTTTTTCCTTTAATAACCTGTTTGCTTTGATTTAGTGTTGTCGATGTCTACTGTAGCAACACACCCTAATTTGTTCAAGCGTAGCATAAATTTAACTCCTTTCTTCCAACTTATGAATTTGACATTTGAGAGTAAAAGATTTAAGTACTTTATTCTATGACCTGTGGCACTTTTTTATTTTGCTTATATTCTGGTTACAACATACTTCAAATAAATCAAGTTTATCAAGTTACCATCTTCATGTAAAATATTACTGTACTAGTTTGTATAGCAGTACATTTGTATAAATGACACTCTATGTAAGGGTATGTTCTTTTTAATGTAAAACCGAGGGCTAAGAAAATATTTTCTTGGAAAAGTTACACATGTTAAAAAATACTTGATTTTCTAATTCACATCCATTATGTGCTTTACACCATACGGAGAACAATTACTTTTCTCTATCAAGTTCAGTAGAGAGCAGGAAAAAAGTGTTTCATAATGTGATAGTTTCCAAGTTGACTAGAGGCTGTGGACAGCTGGCAGTGTGAAAACATTCATATTCTGATAATAGTATTAAAATTTCTCATTTTAAAGAAAATGCTTAATATTTCTGGGTATCAGCTTTCAATTTTGTAAAACCAGAGTGGTCAATCAGATTATCTGATTTTCTTTCTTTCAGCGTTAGTCCCTAAAGTAACTTGTTTCTTTGGATCATCATTCTCACCACTTAAAAGCAGAGAATCCTATTTTTAGATGGGGCCATGGCAGCGTTCTACCCTTAAATAGTATATTTAAAAGCCAGTTCGGCCTAAATCCAGTGTAAAACAAGGACCAACAAATTTCTACGATGCCTGCCGGCCCTCACTAAAATGGGGTTAGGAGAGGGGGAACTGTTCGAGCAAGAGAAGCTGCCTAGGCCAAATAAATAGAAACCCAGCGGTGGAAAGGACCCTAGATATCTAGACGTGGCCTATCCTCCATTATAGCGCTCTCGGCAACCCTGAGGGTACGTAAACAGCCTCGAGACACACAGCAAGCAGGGACGGGGCGTCTCCCAACACGTCACGTGGCCCTAGGATTACCAACTACTTGAAGGGCCCTGGCTTCTAGTTCCCGTGCCGCCGGGCGCGGAGACCCAGCGGTTCCTCCCAGGGCGGCCCGCGCGGCCGCCAGGAGCCGTGTCCAGCTGAAGACCTACTCGGTGGCCCTCACGAAGGTGCATCTGTCCTCCCGACACACGTAGAAGCTCTTTCCTTTATTCGGGCCATCGCGGGCGCCAGTCTTCAGAAAGCAGAAGGTCCCTGAGGAGAGAAGGTGGACAACCATCACGCCACGAAAGGTGAACAGACTCGGGAGACCCAGTTGACCCCGATCCCTCACCGTGCTCTGGACACCTAACTAATTCCATCGCGTTCTCCCCGCGTCCCACCAGCGCCTGCTCCCGCCTTCTACTTCTCAGGAACCCAATCGGCATCAGCCGCGGCCTTAGCCCCACCCTCTCGCTATTTTCAGCCAATAATACAGGAGGTCCGCTACGCTCTAACGAGTCATAGCCTCCCTCAGACTTGGCGCGCGCTGAAATCAAATAGAAGACAAAGAGGCGTGGCGGCCTCCCGGGACCTTTGGCTGGGGGGCGTAGCGGAAACTGGGGACGGTGTATAGGCTCGCGGGGCTTCCGGGGAGAGGGAGCCCTCCCTTTGCAGGTTCCGGGAGTCTGTCGGGCGGAAGTCAGTCAGAGACCGGTGAGGGTTCGGTTTCCATTTAATATCTGGAGGAGGCCCGGAAACATGGGCTTGCAAACTGCAGAGGATCGCTGCAAAGAAGGGTCGCTCCTCCTGGTGGCCAAGAGCGCCTCGAGCTTCCCAGGTCATCCCCGGGCTGTAGCTGTGCGCTTTGCCTCTGCCCTCGGTAACTGGGAAGGACACGCCTGGAGAAGTGGACAACGCAGGAGGACCCGCAGAATTTGCGGTGCTGGAACAGCGGGGGCGAGGTGGGGTGCAGGTAATAGGGGATGGGGACGTCCTGTAAAGCTGCGTGGTGAACTGCCAAGTCTATCACAGAGCAAGCATAAAGGACTCACGACAATCCTTTAAATTTGCCCACCGCTTAAGACGTCCGAGTGCCTACAGTTACTTGTCTCTCTAGACTTACAACCTGGTGAAGTTATGGAGGACCCCCGAGACTCAAAGAGGTTTGAGTGACTCACCCACAATCGTAGAATCAGTGATAGGCGATCTATGGACAACTGTCTCCTGTACTTACGGAATGTTCTCCAGACAGGAGCTCCGAAATTATCTTTGGTGAAGGGGAATTTCACTTTGTACATTTTATTTGTCAAACTTTTTCTACTAGGATGCTCTGGTAATATTAAATGTCAAGGATGAAATGAAATAAAAGGGGACTGTATTTTAAATCGTAATCAAATCTGTTAACAAAAAGGGATGAGTAGACATCAGACTTACTGCAATAGAGATGGTTTTGTATTACGGCTATTCAGAACCATACTGCCAGAAATATGGTGTGGCATGTGCTGCTGTACTTAGTGGGGACAGTTGGACAGAAAATCTGTGATGTCTAGGAAATCTGGGCTACATGATAATGTAAAAGTCATGAGGTTCTGGAAGAGGGAAGGCAAACCTGAAATACCACTTATTAGTTAAACAAGTACAGATTGTATAGCTTTTTGTGTGCCCAGTGTGGATTGGGTGCATGAGAAATGCAGAATTTATTCACACACATACACTCACACAGTTTATAACTACTATTCTAAACACAAGGAACTTAATATCTAGTAGAGACTGAACACTTAAATATCAATATAGAATAGTATTTAAATGTTAAGATGAGCGGAATTAGCAGTAAACTCTGTAGGGTTAAAGATGTGTCTGAAACCAAAGGGGAGTTAGTTTATACATAACTACCCCTCTGTGTTAAAGGACGAGTTTAAAATTGTTTAAACGGTCTTAGTTCTCACAACTAAGGAGTGCACAACTAAGTGGAACAACTATGTGAAACAACAAACACCTATAGATAAACTTAGAAATACGACAGGTGCAAAACACAAATAAAGGCTTTTCATTATTCCCAGATTATAATTCTTGCATTGTGACATTTTTAGATACATAATAGATGTTGTACTGGGAGAAGCAGACCATGAATACTAGATTTGCAGGCAGAGGGATGTGGTAATTTAATTCTTTCTTTTTGAAACGACAAAATCAGGGCCTCTTTAAATATTCCATTAAGGAAGAAGCTTAAGTGTCTCAGCCAAATATCTCAGGTCCAACCCCATGAAAGTGTGCACAGCCAGAACACAGAAAGGGAAATATTCCATAAATGTGATACGCTAGGTCAAAATGTTTAGGCCACGGACACCGTAGCCCACCTGTCATGTTCATAAAAGTGAATAAACAATGAAGTTTGTCACCAATTGAAGTGTGGCCATAATATCGGCATAAATCAGTGATGGGCAATCTTTTGAGCTTGGTGTGTCAAAATTCGCCAAGAAACCTAGCATAACTCGGGTGGCGTGTCACTTCGAGAAAAACGGCCTAACCGGAAGTCCCAAAACTAGACACTGTGCCGGAGTTCTGTTGTTTTGGCCTACAGACCTCCGGCATAGAGTGTCTACACTACAGCAAATGTTTTATCCTCGGCTACTGCACCTGGCCGTGCAGGAGCCGAGGATGAAACGTCCTTCTCAGCATGTGGCCCCATACTTCTCTGGTATGCGGCTGCGTGCAGCTGTGTGTGATCGAAAATGGCTACACGTGTCAGCGTGTCATAGGTTCGCCATCATGGGCATAAACGATGATGAATTTTACAGTCTACACTTTTCAAAATACACGCATACATTAGGTATGTGTATTAACTTTTTATTCATATTTTTAACATATCCTTAAGTAGCTTGCCGACCTGCAGAGAGAGAATTGCAGAATATGCTTTAAGGACCTCTATTTTGAGTAGAGAATTGGTTTTTCTTTAGAGCTTAATTTATTCAAAATGAATATATAGGCTAGGTCATAGAGCTAGATGGTTTAAATACGTTGGTTAATGATCCAATAAATTCGTTCCATATAGGGCTGGTCAAAGGCAAAGTATGTGATAGGTTTGTTCTAAAGCTGGATTGTGGTAAGGGCTGCATAACTATACAAATTTACTAAGATTCAGAGCCATACACTTTAAATAGGTAAATTCTATGCTATCTAAATTATCCTTAATTAAAGCTGTATAAAACAAGACACAAACTAAAGATATTATGTATAAGCAAGGTTAAACCATCAGCATGGAATATAAGAGCCCAGATTAATCATCTAAGCTATTTTTGACGCCCTAAGGAAAAGATACTGTGAAGAAGTAAAATACTAGAAACCCTTCAGACAATGTAACTCCTTAAGCAGACTGGTTCTCCAGCCTGTGATATAAAATCCAGAGTGGTACAAGCACTCATTTTAATTCCTGGGAAGATGAAAGAAACATTTTCTCTGGTCAGCATTGTGCTGGCTGGCGTATATAAACATGTAGACATCTAGAAGATACCAGTGGTAAGAGGCTCAGCTAGAACAGTCACCCCTTGACATCCCTGTTGCTATCTGTATTGTTTAAAAATAATCAACGAGGCCCTGCCCAGGTGGTTCAGTGGGTAGAGCATTGTCTCTGTGCACAGAGGTGGAGGGTTCGATCCTGGGTCAGGGCACATAAGAGAAGCAACTAAAGGAGTGCACAACTAAGTGGAACAACTATGTGAAACAACAAATTGATGCTTCTCTCTCTTTTCCTCTCTCTCAAATCAATGAGATATATAATAATTATAATAATAATAAAAATAAATAAAATAATTATTTATTATAAAACAAAATAGTAATAAAAAATAAATTTTTAAAAATCAGCAATGCCAAGTTTGAAGTTATTTGTAAAATTCCAACTTCTATGATGTAATCTTTACCTTTCTTTACTCATTATTTTAAAAATTAAATTGTGCAAACATGTTTTTCCAATTAATTGTTAACCAAAGTATATATAGTTTCCTGAATTTATTTCTCTCTGGATTTTGCTCATTGCTTTGTGATGGCGTGGGGGTGTAACTAATATTAAATAGTAAAGAATTTTTACTATTGTATTGGCAAACATCATTATAGCCTGACTTTTTCTTAGTTGTATTCTAAGTGCTTTTAAATGCATTCTTAGTTCTCACAACTACCCTGGAAGTGGCTATTCTTTTATCCTCATTTTAAAGCATCACATTCCAAACTTTAGATTCCTTAGGAGTTTTCCCCCAGGCCCTGCTTTTAACCAGTACCTTAAAGAGCCTCTCCTTGGACTTAGGCATCAGATAGATCACGGGTCCCCAAACTATGGCCTGCAGGCCACATGCGGCCCCCTGAGGTCATTTACCCCGCCCGCCGCACTTCCAGAAGGGACACCTCTTTCATTGGTAGTCAGTGGGAGGAGCACAGGATGCATCCGCACCCATATTTCCCATTGAAATACTGGTCAGTTTGTTGATTTAAATTTACTTGTTCTTTATTTTAAATATTGTATTTGTTCCCGTTTTGTTTTTTTACTTTAAAATAAGGTATGTGCAGTATGCATAAGGATTTGTTCATAGTTTTTTTATAGTCTGGCCCTCCAACAGTCTGAGGGACAGGGAACTGGCCCCCTGTGTAAAAAGTTTGGGGACCCCTGAGATAGATTAATCTTTTCCTGGCTCAAAGTTACAAAACTGACAGCAGCAGATGAGGACTGGAAGCCACTTTCTGAGATTCCCAATTCAATTTTTGCCACTACAGTATTTTTATGAAACATAAATTCAGTGATTCACTCAGATATTTCACTTACCCCTGGCCAAGCATTCAAATATTTGTGGTATACAAACATAGCTTAACAAATCCAAGAAAAAACAAAGTCCTGCCATTTTACAAATGATCGCTAGGTAGCAGCATATCAACATACAAACCAGACTGCAGGGCTTCCTCTTCTGCGGTTTCATTCTTTTTGCTTAACAATATGTAATGGTAATGCAATTTCTTTTCATTGTGTGCCTTTCAAAAAGGGACAATTTTAAACTCGTCCTTTAACACAGGCACAGTCATTAAAAACAAATCTGTTATAATTTGAAAACAAAAGACTTTACAAATTCTTTTGTTGTACCAATATTTTGTAATAATTAGATTCCAAATTTCAGTGGTGTTAAAATTGTATCCCTAATAACAGCCTTAGCACAAGGCAATCACTGATCTGCTTTCTGTCTTTAGAAATTTGTCTTTTCTGAACATTTCATATAAATGGACTCATACAATATGTCATCTATTGCCTGTTTTCTTTCATATAGCATAATGCAGGCGTGCTCAATACGTCGATTGCGATCTACTGGTCCATTGCGAAGGAAGTGTGGGTAGATCGCATGACATTAAAAAAAGACATTTGTCTTTTTTTAAAATTTCTTTTTATTTTATTCATTTTTAGAGAGGAGACACAGAGTGAGGGAGAGAGAGAGAGAGAGAGAGAGAGAGAGAGAAAGGGGGGAGGAGCTGGAAGCATCAACTCCCATATGTGCCTTGACCAGACCAGTGCAGGGTTTTGAACTGGCGACCTCAGTGTTCCCAGGTCACGCTTTTATCCACTGCGCCACCACAGGTCAGGCCGACATTTGTCTTTTGATTGGCATACAGGGTAGCCAATCTGACGTCTGAACTTTTGACACCCTACGCTTGCGCATTAAACCACACTAACTTGTTCAGTTACATTGCTGCGTAGTTAGCCTTCAATTTATTTAAACTAAATACAACAAAGGGTATAAAAATGAGTGCCGTAGCTGGTCCGAGTAAGAAGCCTAAAACCTACCACTTTCATACAGAATGGGAGGGGATTTTTTCACTATGTCATATTCTAAGTGCATTTGCCTCATCTGTCTGTGTGCCATTGCTATTCCAAAGAAGGGAAATGTGGAGCGGCTTTTTCAGACTGTTCATAAAAACTATGACATTGACTTTCCTCCGAAAAGAGAGCTGAGGAGAAAGGTGAAAGAAGAATACACAATATTAAATAGTAATAATAGTAACTTAAATAATGATAATATAGAAGAAATAAATTTATGTTTTGCATTTTTATTGTAGGTAGATCATTTTGACTTGATCATCTTATAAGTAGCTCGCAAGCTGAAAATGTGTGGGCACCCCAGCATAATGCTTTTGAGGTTCATCCATGTTATATAGCATGTATTAGTATTTCATTCCTTTATATTGCTAAATAATATTCCACTGTATTCATTCACCAGTTGACGAATATTTGGGTTGGTTCCCCATTGGAGTTATTAGAAATAAGGTTGTTATGAACATTGATATACATGTCTCTATATGGGCATTTGTTTTCATTGCTCTTGAGTAAGTTACTTAGGGAGTGGAATTGCTGGCCATGTGGTGAGTTTATGTTTAATATTTTTAAGAAATTGCCAAATTGTTATCCAAAGTGGCTGTACTGTTTTATATTCCTGCCATAATATATGAAGTTTCCTGGTTCTCCAAATCCTCAATAACACTGTCTTTTTTTATTATGGTCATTTTAGTGGATATAAAGTGATATCTCCTTATGGTTTTAATTCATACTTCTTAATGACTATTGATGTTGTGCTCCTTTTAATAAGATTATTAGCCATCATCTCCCTCTTCCTCAATGGTCTTGAAAGGTCTTTTCCTGGAGACTATATATGGTATGGTTTTATTCATATACCTCTGAGAGGTAGGGTTGGGAAATGAGTGTAATTTTAATTCTTAAAACTCACATGTATTGCTCTTATGATTTTTAAAAATTTCACAAAGACATTAAAAGCAGACACATAGGAAAAAATAACAGAGGGAATGCACCAAAATAACAATAATGATTATTTAAGATGATGTCTTTTTTCTTTCTTTCCATTTTTCCATACAGCCTGCAATGATATTATACTGTTGACAGAAGAGCTGTTGTAGGAGCCACATCTGCGCACTGCCATCATAGCACCTGTTAAACTCCGTTAGTTATCTAGCTAATCTTGACCCCCTATAATTAAACTTTCTTTTATTTTGTTTATTCCTCCCACCCACTTTGGGTATCTAATTTCAAATTTTATAGCAAGATGTCTTTCCCCTTTCTTTTAACTCTCTGTAAGTTTGGTGGACAATGGGGACGGTCACGTGAGGAACTCAGACCCGGGACTTCTGGCTAGGGGCACCCACAACCAAGCACGCCAAAAGAAACTTCCCAGAGGTCCTTGGAAGAAGAGTGACTGTCCATCAGCCAGTGAGATTTTACCATGTCATAACTGCTCACCCACTCTTTAAATACCTCTCATGCAGTTTAATTAGTGCAACTCCCCTAGCCTCTGTCCCTGGGGTTAGGGGACATCGTCAGGTGGGATGTGCGGTACTTAGTAAAGCCTTTGCTATTCCACACTTTGTGTTTCCTCCGGCTCCCTTCCTTCTTTCTCGGCGGGGAAAAATACCTTATATTTGTTGCTGAAAACCCGAGAGAACTTAGAAGCCCATTGGGGCTGCTCCTCTCCTTGTCCCCTCCGAGAAAGAAGCAGGATGTCAGGATCTCCAACCTTCCACCCACCCACTTAGGTGCACAGTGTGGTAAGTCCCCTGCCTCCAGACTTCCCTCAGTTCTTTCCGCCAAGACTCCCTGTCTGAAACCACAGCTAAGTCAGGGAAGTCATTTCCGTCCAAGTGCGTGTGTGCCCGTGGAGATGTCCCAAGCACATCCACTTTCCCTATCCGTCCGTGGCCAGAGATTGAGTTTTGGGGTGCCAGTTCTCAACTCTGACCACTCTGAGAACTGAGGGTGGCCGTGGTGGCACAGGAATCCCAAAACACTCCAAGAGCTGCCTTATCTGAAATCTTTCCCTCCCTAAAGAAGAGGAAACTGTTCTTCTCTGCTGTGTTCAGGCCACAGAACCCACTGGATACTCGGACCAGGTAGCCTCCTGAAGGGACTTTCGGTTTTAACACCCTCACCAATTTAACTATCACCAAAAAAGCTGGGAGCTGATTGGGGATCCCTTACATATAGGGCTAATTATTTGCATGCCCGTCCTTAATCTCTGTGCTGCCTGTTCCACCGCATAGGCCGTTTTGGCCAGAGAAACCACCTAAACCTCCGCTCCTGATCTTTCCTTCTCCATGGACTCCCAACTTTCTCTCCCTCCTCCTGCCTGATCCCCGGGGGCGCCCCTCTCTCGGGACCTCTTTCACCCAACTCTCTTCCCTCCAGAGAGCCCCCTCCCCTCCCTTCGCTAAATCCTGTTTCTCATTCACTTGCAAATACCAGTCTCTCTTTCTCCTCCCCTGCTGGCCAAGGGCCCCTCCCTTCTCCACTGTGTTCTTAAGCCCCTCCTCTGTCAGGCCGTTCTCAGCCTGCCATTGGCTCTTACACTGGTTTGCAGGACACCCAACCCCAACCTGCTTGCAGCAAGTTCTGATCCTGTCCTGCCGCTGGCTCCAGTGTTTCCAGTGGATCTGGGTGCAGGGCTCCCTAGGAGCCCTCCTCCTTTTATTCTCAACCCCCAAACCCCTATCCTGGATCTGTAAACATGGCATTTAAAGTTTTCAATAGTCACGGCTAGCAGGAAATGACCGAAGCTTTTCGCCAGGCCTGCATGCAGCAGAAGGTAACGTTCCAAACCCAGGCTCTTGTGGCAGCCCTGAGGCCAGCAAAGCAACAGAAACAAGGCACAGAAAGTGCCCAGCCCAAGTCTGGACCGCAAAGAAGAATCCCACCAGCAGCTTACTTTAAGTGTGGCAAGCAGGACCACTGTGCCTGACAGTGTCCCTGCCCACGGCTGCCCACTGAGCCCTGCCCTAACTGCAAGCAGCGCAGTCACTGGCGGAGCGATTGCCCTTTTGGGCAACAGGCTTTTTCCTCAACGTCTCTACGTGAATGACAAGCTGCCCGAATGGGAGGCCAATCCAGCCAGGTGGGCGCATCGCTCAAACTCCTAGGACACAGCCCGGACTCGGAGAACCCAGGGTATGCTGCAACTAGTGGGTAAGTCTATCTCATTTCTTGTGGACACGGAAGTTGCCTTCTCTGTATTGCCATCACACTCTGGACCTCTAATTCCCTCATAGGTCTCGGTTATGGGAATGGATGGGACCCCTTCTTTTCCCATACGCATGTCACCTCTGACATGCAGTTTAAATGGAATCCCCTTTTTTGCACTCTTTCTTAGTTATGCCATTGTGCCCTGTACCCCTTCTGGGTCAAAACATTCTTCACAGTCTCGGAGCCACTATCCAGCTGACGGCATCTTTCCACTTACTCCTACTATTCCTCACTACCAAGGGCTCCCCCATAATCAATGCTACCCTCATTTCTAACCATGTCTCTCGCCTTAAGCTTGCTCTCATGCAGGATCTCTGGCAGTCAGAACCACTGGGCCCTACTCGTCTGTGGCTCACCAAGAGGTTGGGCCCTGCAAACCCTCCTGTTGCATCCTGTCCCTCCCACCAGGAAGCTGCCGCCAGAGTGAGCGGAAGCAGGGAGCAGTGCTGTTCAGTAAGACTGGCCTGATGAAAGAAGCTTCAATCTCCTTAACTGTCTGTGAGAAAATTAAGCAAGAATTTCTCCTCCTGCAATCTGATTAACTCCTGATGGCAGCCACCCATTCTTACCTGGGCTGCCCCTATCCTAAATCTTCTTCTAATTATTAGTGTATAACTCATATTTGCTTCTCTTTTTAAAATTCTTACAGAACCGCATCTGCGAAGTTTCTCAACTCACGGCCAAACAGATGTCCCTCCTGACTCCCTTCAAAGTCACCGCCTTATGACCTCTCCTCCCCACAACGCCCCTAACCAGCAGGAAATAGCCAGACGAATAAACGGCGCCCCTATTCTACTTAACAAAAAAGGTCAGAATGTAAGGTTGGTGGACAATGGGATTGGTCACGTGAGGAACTCAGACACAGGACTTTTGGCTAGGGTCACCCACAACTGAGCGCGCCAAAATAAACTTCCCAGAGGTCCTTGGGAAGACAGCAACCATCCGTCAGCCAGTGAGATTTCACCACATCATAATTGCTCGCCCACCCTAGAGGACCCCTTTAAATACCACTCACGCAGTTTAGTTCGCGCGACTCCCCTAGCCTCTGTCCCCAGGGCTTGGGGACCTCCTCGGCCGGGATGCGCGGCACTTAATAAAGCGTTTGCTACTCCACACTTGGTGTTTCCTCCGGCCCCCTTCCTTCTTTCTCGGCAAAGAAAAATACCTTACACTCTCTACTAGTTATTTTGCTTAATTTTAATCTTATCCTCATCCCTAATTCCAAACATCACTAGAAAGTAATGCCACTTCTCACTTGTTCCCTAAAACCTTTGCCTCTTTAGAAATTGCAGACAACCTTGAGTCTCAAGGCCTCTGTGTCTGTGTCCTTGTTTTCTGGCAGTCACCCTGAATTGCATGTCTTACGGAAGGCAACAAATGGCACTAGAGTAGATTCCAGATCCCCAGGTGGAGAATGAATACACAGCCCACTGCTCCACAGACTTTTGCCATGACGTGAGCCTCCCTAGATGCTGGGATCTTAGGGGCTGAGGAAAAAGTCTGGTGGAGTTCTGGCTGTTTCTCCCCACATTGCCTTTGACTTCAACCTATGAACCAGAACAGAACAGCCTCTGTTGTCCACTACTTTTCAGTACTAAAATGATCTTAAAGAACTCAACTTTTTAATACCATAAATCAGAATCCACTACTCTTCAATGGCTTTCTATTAACCTTAGAAGAGAGTTCAAATCCTCATTTTGATTCATAGGGGGTTCTGTACGACCTGGCCCTGCTTGCTTCTCCCTCTCACCTGCCATCCTCCTGTTCCAACCACCCTGACCTGCTTTCTGTTCCTCAATGTGACCAGGTTTTTTCTGACTTTAAGGCCTTTGTGCATGTTGTGCTTTCTGCCTGGAATATTTTCTCTAGTTATGTAAAAGCTGAGCCTCTCATTCTTTAGATGTCAGCTAAGTCTCACCATGGAGAGACTTTCCCTGACCATGTCAGCTATGAAAGGCCCTTCCTTGTTGTTCTCTAGCTCAGCACACCATTTGCTTTGTGCATAACAGTCAGTTTGTAGCTAAGACTGCTTACCTGTTGACTGTCCATCTCCTCCAGAGACTACAGGTGGAGGTGCCAAGACAGTAGGGACCTATTTCTGTTTTGCTCACCACTCACTACATACACAGCGTGTAGAAACTGCATGCATATATGTTAGGTGAAATATACTAAACCACAGAGTGAAAGGGACCCTAAGGTCGCCTAGTGTGTCCTCCTGTTCTTTTCTACATCATGCTTAATTGATTCAGCATAGAAACTTCAGCAAATTCTATACTTGGGAATCTTGAAGTGTCAGTTAATCCTAATGTATATTAAGTGGAAATCTGCCTTTTGGTCTAAAACTTCCACCTACTTGTCATCTAGAGTTCTACATAATTCACTGAATTCTTTTCAATGTTACTTTCAAATATGTGACTATGACTATTTAATCCTCCCTCTTCTCTTCTTCAACTGCTTCAATTACGTGTGTCCCGTCCAGACCCCTCATCAGCATTTTTCAACGAATTTGTACCTAATTTGAGGTATCTCAAATAGAATTCAATATGAAGAATACTATGGGATAATTATCACCTTTATTTTAGATACGACAACTCTATATAAGCAATATAAAGCTATATTTTCTCTGTTTTCTAACAAACATGCCATGCTAGTAATTTTTATCAAGTGTGCAATCAACCAAAACCAGGCCTCCAAAGTTTCACACATAAACTCAAGTCTCCCTTACCTGGTGCATCTACTTGCTTGAACTTAATGATGGAGTCTATCTTTCATCTCGTTAGTTTTGAGCCATCATTCTAATCTGTCTAGATCTCTTTGAATCTTGTTCCCATTAGCTGACTTATTAGTGCTATGTCCTGACTCTGTGTCAACTGAACACTTGACAAGCCTGCTCCCTTTGTCTTCAAGTTGCCAGTAAAAATGCTGACAAAGGCACTTTAGGACAACCTGGAGAGATCTCTTCCAGGTAAACATGACACCTTAGTCATCATGCTTTGGCTTTGGTCATTTAGTCAGGCACAGTTAGGGCCCGCCCTTTCTGCCTTGCAAACCTGGCACTGTGCACCCCCGGCCCTGCCTTTGTTGTCAGTCTGCAGACTGGCTGGCCATCAACCTTCTCGTTGAGCCTATGAGGTTGTTCTTGTTTTCAGCAAATGCTGAGACCTCGTGGAAAATTCAGCACCTGCTCGTCTCTGCCGCTTATCTTCTGGTTTGTCAATTTTCTTTCTTCTATTAGCAGGGCCCTTCCTGGGAAACTGGATCTCTGTCAGAGGCTTCCTGTGTTTCTTCTCTGGTAACCCACCTGGAGTCAGAATCCTGTCTCTGAGATGGAACAATTGGTTGCTATGGAAATGGCTGTACCATCCCAGGCAGCAGGAATGCTGCTCTAGGGGGAGGGGTGGGGCAGGGACAGTGCTGCAGAATCCTGCATGTGACCTTTTAGACTAGTGACTTGATTTCTCTAGACCAGCTTGCTCCCTCTGCTCTTCTACCTCACAGAACTCTTTAGTACTTTTTCACCCTCCCTCTCCTGGACTGAACTTCCACCTTACTCTAAGCAGAAGCTGACAGGCCTGTGTCCACACACAGCAGACAGGATATATTTTCTTCTACTGGACCCCAGAGGCAGCAGCAGAGCCTGCCTCAGTGCCGCGGGGCCTCTGCCTCCCAGGAATCCAAAGGGCTCTTCCCGCAAAAAAAGCTAGAGCATGCCACCTTCTTCCTTCTCAGTCAGTGGCTCCTTCAGAAGCCGCCTGGTGTGGGGAGTCCGAGACCCATATGTGCCCAACAGCAGAGCTCAGGTGGGGCAGGGGATGTGATGTTCTTCCTTCTGTGGTTTGCTGGCTTTTATTTCTGCTTTCTCACTCTTACAAGCTACTTGCTCATTTCTTCTCCCCCATTCCTCTCTTCCTCCTGCTTACCCCACAACCCTCCCTCCAACGCTCAGGGCTTCTTTAGTCCAGGGCACACAAAACAGCATTGTTGAAGGCTGTGGAGGAGGCAGCACCCAGAGCCCTATGCATGTTTAAGCAATTCCTCTTCATCCTCAAACCCTTGTCATAACACCATTCCTGCCACCGCAGTCATCGTCTGTTTCTGAGGGAAGAGCTAGAGCATGGCTAAGTGGTAGGTGAGGAAATTCCCTCACTGGAGTGGTTTTGCTTTTAAGTTGTATACCTTACCTAACTGCAATGGAAGGACTTTTGTCTCCCCAAATTCATATGCTGAAGCCCTACTTCCCAATGGGATGGTATTTGGAGATGGGACCTTTGGGAGATAATTCGATTTAGATACCCTCATGATGGTATTAGTGCCCTTATTAGAAGAGAACACCTCTCTCTCTCTCTCTTTCTTTCTTTCTCTCTCTCTGTCAGCTGGTACCTTGATCTGGGACTTTCTATTCTCCAGAACTGTGAGGAAATAAATTTGTTGTTTAAGCTACCCAGTCTATGGAGTTTTGTTATAGCATCCTGAACAGACTAATACAAATTCCCAAGCTAATTATTTGTACTCGAATCTACATATAAATTGAATTAGCTAATTAATACAGGTATAAAGTACCTAGGATAAGAATCTCTAGTGACTTCATTTCCCATTAATTCCCACGTGTTTATATATCTTCACTTGAAACTTCTGGGTTAAACTATCCTGGCTTCTCGTTTAACTATAAAGCACTCAGATGGGTTCAGTCAATGTCCCTCTGTCTACATTGCCTTGATATCCTGACTCTTTCTGAGTTTTACACCTCTCTTTCTCTCAATTAGTCTTTTGGACTCAGGACCCAAGCGATGATCCCATTCTGTGGCCAAGCCCATGCTTGCATTTCATTCCCTTGCCCTGTACTGACCACTATTGTGTTAAGAATTAGGTAATAAAATGCAGTTATCTGGTTTCCTTTCCAGGGGTAGAAAGGATACAAATGGACAGCTTGTCATTGATGTCAACAATGATGATATCTAACATTTATGACTTCCAACTCCTTCACATGAATATCTCATATAATCCTCACAACAAACCGTATGAATTACTGGGATATATATATATATATATATATATATATATATATATATATTTTTTTTTTTTTTTTTTTTTTTTCTCATTTTATGAATGAGGGAATTGTGGCAAAGAGAGATTAACTGCTAAAGACAACACAGCCAGTGAGAGATGGTGTCAGGAGCCGAATCTCGGCAGTCTAAGTCCAGAGCTCCCATTCCTCACTCTTACGTTACTGAAGTACTCACTGGGTACATCATCTAAAAAGAGCAAAAAGTCAAAGTGGAAGACCTTAAAAGGCAGTAGTTAGCAGCCTTGATTTTTATCTCACTACAGCTTACTTCTTAGGAGGGTTCAAATGTTGCCTGTGTCTTTTTTATTATTATTATTCATTTTAGAGAGGAGACACAGAGTGAGAGAGAGAGAGAGAAAGAGAGAAAGGGGGGAGGAGCTGGAAGCATCAACTCCCATATGTGCCTTGACCGGACCAGTGCAGGGTTTTGTACTGGCTACCTCAGTGTTCCCAGGTCGACGCTTTATCCACTGCGCCACCACAGGTCAGGCGCCTGTGTCTTTTTGTGTGCAAAGATCACTAAATAACACAGTTGCCATTTAGCCTTTAGTCACCAAATAGAAGTCTCCTGGTTTACTGCCTTTGAATTATCCATACTTTATACTACACTAAATACCTTCCCTCCACGAGGAAAAAAGCTTTGGGTGAGGATTTTAGACGTGTGTGTGTGTTAGGAGCTGAAGTTGGACAGAGGCCGTAACCCTTATTCAATATTGAAGTTAACTCCACCACTTCGAACTCCTGCAATACTACACAATGTTCTGTTTCAAGAGTAGTGCTTTTTGCATACAGCCTTCCCATTGGTCACTTTTATGGCTAGAAGGTATTTTTCCCACACTTAGTGAATAAAGACCATTTTGACATCAGCACCCTTTTATCAGGCTGGCCAGGTCTTGGCTATTGAGAACAGAAGATCCTCTGACAATTTCCTGCTGCCAGCAGAGTGGAACAAAGCATGGCTATACGCAGACCATTAAACAATGCAAAGGTTCCCTAAAAACAGATATAAGTACGTGTAGCATTTGCCTTCAGTCATGGGAGACGGTAACAAAATCACGCTCTTGTGTCTGTTTGAACACCATCATGAGGCAGCACAGAGGAGCTACTGAATCCACATGCATTAGGCTGACTAGAAATCTGGGTACGAGAGCAGAGTGCAAAGGGATCCCCTATTCCTCCAGTCTGAATTGTTTCCCCCATTTTTGGAGCAAGCCAGCACTTAGAGAGCCTGTGACAAAACAAGTACCTGTCACTGTTTTATGTCCCAATGGTCCTTTCATTACCTTGTGTGTAGAGATCTTTGCTCATATGAGATGGTAGAATCTTTACTTGCATTAAGCATAGAAAGAGTGTTGCTTTTGGAGCCAGTGTAGCTGGGCTTACACACTTCCTCTGTCACTTAAGGATCAGTGACCTTAGCATGATACTTAACTGCATTTCCCTGGTTTGTGAAGAATCTCAGCTTCTTCCCAAGATTGTCATAAAGATTCAATCGTCATGGCATACAATGGCTGCACAGTAAAGTAAATATCAACTCTGTTCTCTTTCCTCTTTGCAGGAATGGACAATGTCAGTTATTTCTGCATGCCTACTTTCTAGCAGAAGTTTTGGCATGTGCTAAATATCAGAAGATGCTTGTGGAATAAATTAATCTTATACTTTCTCTTACACATTAAAATCCCCCTGTATTGGTTATCTAGTTGGTTCTCAGATACATTTTGAAAGAAAGAGAGTTTTTTTAAAAACTCAGGTCTCTGGCCTGACCAGGCAGTGGCGCAGTGGATAGAGCATCGGACTGGGATGTGGAAGACCCAGGTTCGAGACCCGGAGCTCACCAGCTTGAGTGCGGGCCCATCTGGCTTAAGCAAAAGCTCGTCAGCTTGGACCCAAGGTCGCTGGCTCCAGCAAGGAGTTGCTCAGTCTGCTGAAAGCCCGGGGTCAAGGCACGTGTGAGAAAGTAATCAATGAACAACTAAGGTGTTGCGACAGCAATGAAAAACTAATGATTGATGCTTCTCACCTCTCTCTGTTCCTTTCTGTCTGTCCCTATCTATCCCTCTCTCTGTTCCTTTCTGTATGTCCCTATCTATCCCTCTTTCTGTTCCTTTCTGTCTGTCCCTATCTATCCCTCTCTCTGACTCTCTCTCTGTCCCTGTAAAAAAAAACAAAAAAAACCCCTCAGGTTTCTGTTATTTACATGTAATTTATTATTATGTCATTATACTTATATATTTATGATCTAGTTATATATTTATTTTATATGATATATAATATTTATTATATATTACTGTATTTCCTCATGTATAAGATGCACCCTTTACCAAAAAATTTGGGGTCTAAAAACTGATTGCATCTTATACAGTGGTTTCAGTACCCAGGGCACAGATTTTTTTACTTGCATTTCCCACTTTTTCGCACAGATGAGGAGTTGTATGAATTTTATGATAAATAAAACTGAGTTTGATAATTTTATGTAATACTTCTTTTTAAAATTTGGGTCCCAAAATTAAAGTGCATCTTATACATGGGAGCATCTTATTCATGGGGAAATATGGTATTAAGTTAGTTACATAAAGTACTTTCAAATCTTGAAAAGACAGCTCAGTGAATTTATATATATACCCATGAAATCACCACCTAAATCTGTTTCACTGGTTCTTGGACTTCAAATAAATGAAATCATATAGTGCATATTCCTTGCTTCTTCTTTTACTCAACAAATGTTGTAAGACTTATACAGATTGTCACATATGTTGGTATGTTGGTAGGGGTGGCTGCCCTGCTTTGCCTTGGTACTACCATACCCCTCATGTCAACCCCCATCCATCATCTATACTGCTGTTTTAATTCTCCTAAAGCACTGCTGCTCCATCCCTACTAAATAACACTCGATGGCGCACTATTGTCCACTAAATAAAGTCCAAGTTCCTACACATGTTTAGCATCTATTCTCCTTCTTGCCCCCTGCACCCCCAGAATTTTGCTATACTTTCCACATTTATCTCCTATTGCTTCCCTCCATACACCTGACAATGAAATCACACCAAAGCTATTCCTTGTACTATTTTCTCATGGGGCTACCTCTGCCCCAGACTACTGTTTTCCAACTTTTTCTGTCAAATATTTCCTGACTTTTAATTTCAGTTCAAATGACATCTCCTTTGTGAAGTTGTCTCTGATTTCTCAGTACCCACGGCACTTTACTGCATTAGGGGTAAAGATGAATGACCAGCATAACAGGAGTCCCAGCTGAACCTACAAGGACTGCACCCTTCTCTGGACCTGTCTGATAAGTGGGGAGCCTCCCCATTTGCATGACCAACCCAAAGGAGCGAAAGGGCTTATGACAAAGAAGTTTATTCAGAGGTTCCTGGGAGCTGAGCATGGGACCAGAGAACACAGAATGAAGCCTGTCTCGCAGACTGGTCCCAGCCTGGTTGGTGTCTAGACCCTAAGGAGATATTGGGCTGTTTTCACAAGAGAAACTTTAGAGACCTAGGGCACAAACAAACTTGGATTTGTCTACAATCCAAACAGAACATCATGCAAAGACACAACGAAAGGTAGGCACTTTTTCTTGTTTACACTGGGCGCTCTCCAGCACAGCATCCCACATGCTCCAGGAGCCCGACTGTAGTGGGAGTCCATGCTGCTGAGCAGAGCCCCAAGAGGCCGTGTGCAAGTGGACCTGTTTGTGAGCTTCTCCGAATTCAGAATCCTAGGGAATCCCCGGAAATCCTTGAAGAATACTTTCTGTATGGCCAGGACTTTGTGTAAGCAGCCTGGGGGCAAAAGTCTACAGAATTTGGATGATTATTATTGATATACTTTTATTGATGTGCACAGACAGGTAAGGCCTGGAAAAACTTGGGTTATGCTGACATTCATTTATGACTTGAAATAGTTTAAAACTTATCTCCATGTAAGTATTTGATTTGATCCTTATAAAAACCATGTGAGGCCTATATGATTATCACCAGATTTGCCCCATTGCAATGGATTTGAGCATAGCATTTATTGTGGAAAAAGTCTAGGACTTGTCAGTCAACCTCAACTTGAGCTCTTACTCTTCTACATATGACTGGGTGATCCTAGATAAATTCCACCCTCTCTAAACTTCAATCTCTTGCCCGCAGGATGGGCATAACAATCCCTTTTGCATGAGGATGCTATGAAACTCTGAGATGATGAACATCTGTACAATGGTAAGAAATTATTATGGCACATGACTTCCTACCACTGCATGCATCTGTGGCCATAAATCAGTTGTTCTTGTAGATGTCTAAATATACTAAAGATAATAAAAGGAACTTCTTCATGCCTTAGTCATCTCTGTGCCAGCTTTTCTTATACAGAATAAGTACTCAACAGGATGGTGTGGAGTTTCCCAACTTCTGGACTAGACACCAATATAGAGAGCCTGAGATTATTTATTAAATTAATCAGATATATAACCACTACAGATATAATACATCAAGTTTCCCAGGAAAATAATACACAATGAAGACAGAACATTAGCCACTTAGAAAGAACAAGGTTGGCAAACATTTTCCACAAAGAATCAGACAGCACATATTTCAGGCTTTGCAGGTCAGACAGTCTCTATGGCAATGACTCAACTCTGCCATTTTGTCATGACAGCAGTCATAGAGAATATGTAGGCAAATAGAAGGGGCTATATTCCAACAAATTGTATTTTAAAAAAACAGGTGGTGGGCTGTAGTTAGCTAACTCCTAAGACAGAGGTTTTTCCTGTGGCCAAGGAGAATTTATAACACAAGAAGCTGAAAGTGAAACCAGGTGGTGACCCAGAATAGGAAAGTTGAAATCCACAAGTAAAAGTGAAGTTCTCCATTAAATCTTAAGAACTAAAATGAACAAATACATAATTGGAGCAAATACAAGTTTTGTGTAAAATGTCTACTGAAGTGGGTAAAAAACAAATTTTATTCTAGAAATTCATAAAAGAAAAGAAGAATTTTAGTTGCCTGAAAATTCACTATGAGGCAAAGAGTACAATGTGGCTTCTTAGAAAATCTCAAGTGTTCCAGATCCCATTAAGGAAAGCAGAGTGTCTGGACAGACAAGGCAACACCCAAGGGATTGGGATGGTGTCTACTTGGGGCACCACTGAGTCCCTCATACCTGTCCCAGGCTGCACACAGGATGCTCAGTGGGAAATGATCATTCCCAGACTCCACTGGGAGTGGGGGTGGGGTGGATAGATGTTGGAGTGTGTGCTCTGGCAACTTCTGTGCTCCCTTCAAAGGTGAAAAAGTGATGCTTGGGCCAAGAGCTGAAAGGCAGTGTCCAGGGGAAGCAGAGGAAGAGAGGTGGCGGAGGGAGGGAAGCACCAGCAGCCACTGCCTCTGAGTGACCCTTCAATATCCCAATTCAAATTTAGGTTTCTGGAAAAACTGGGAGTGGGGAGACATTAATCACACTTTCTAAGAAGTCTTAACTTGAGCTTTGTTCTCCCTTACTTGAGAGAGACGAATGTGTTGACGTGTTTAAGGAAACATTTGGAGTCTTTCAAATGAGGCCATAAAGGGAGATGAATTTAAGGAACCAGCAGGTCTGCAGTGGGAGTTCTCATAGCCACTGATAAATCCCTTGCAAAGGAACTAATTATGCTTGGAGAGCACATCTGTGCCTGATAAAATAATTAAAAATAAAT
The DNA here is from genome assembly GCA_037038555.1 of Rhynchonycteris naso. Classification (NCBI taxonomy): domain Eukaryota; kingdom Metazoa; phylum Chordata; class Mammalia; order Chiroptera; family Emballonuridae; genus Rhynchonycteris; species Rhynchonycteris naso. Next base: position 131,704,612 of record CM072998.1, read on the forward strand.
TGCTCTCTTTGGAAATGCAAATAACTGAGTGTTTAAAGCAATGCTGTTTGTCATATGAAATATAAACAGATGTGTTTTTTTCAAGTCTGTTAGGTGACACTGATTGATTTTCAATTCTGGCTACAACAGGGCCTGAACAGCGTTTTGTTTCTTTTTTATTGTTTTTAAATTTTATTTTCTAAGGTGTCATTTTTTAAAAGATTTTATTTATTCATTTTAGAGAGAGGGAGAGAGAGAGAGAGAAAGGAGACATAAGATGGGAGGAGCTGAAAGCATCAACTCCCATATGTGCCAGGCAAGCCCAGGGTTTTCAACTGGCGACCTCAGCTTTCCAGGTCAACGCTTTATCCACTACGCCATGACAGGTCAGGCCTGAGCAGCTTTAAAACAAAGGTAAGGGACCTTGGGTTCTGTAGGGAGAGTTGGTATGTACTGAGAGGCAGTTGCTGAAAGTCGTAAGCTATGTACATCCCACCTCCACCCTCTTAACTTTTCCTAGCTGGGAATAGGGGACCCTGAGGAACCAGACTTGACCCACTGTCCCCCTGAACTCCTAACCCCACTGGAGTGGGAGGGGTTGGTAGCACTACTGACTCCTTCCCCCCAAATAACTACCACTGCATCATAGTGCTGTCAGGTCAAAAAACACATAAAGAAGGCACTCGCTAAAAACCAGGAACCAGACAGGTCCCTTGGTGTGGAGAAAAGGGGAGCTAAGAGGCTTTGGGGGGCTGGCTAGAGCACAGTTGTAAAATTAAAAAAAAATTTTCTTAGCAATAACTTAAAACTGCAAGTCTTATGGTGAAAAGAAAGAAAAACAAAGGAACTCAGGCTACAAAATGCTTTTTTATTTCATCAAAAAACCAATATTGATTAAGCACCTATTATGCAGAGCCCTTGCATGGCATTTGTAGATGAGATGGAGGAAAAAACGAGATTCCTGCCTTGAAGGAAGTTGTAATCTTGCTGGAACAGATTCAGTGGGAAAGAGGGGTATACAGTACCCCCAATTCCTTCCGCCCGGCTGACATCTAGCTCTTTCCTACCTCTCTTACCTGCAGGCAAAAGATTACCCAGAGCCAGTGTGACAAGACACTCCTGGTGTTTTCCAGGGACTCAGTGACTTAAGAGAGGAGGAGAGCTGAGGGAAACCAGCCTTGGATTTGACCACAGGATCTCACTTAACCCTGCAGAGGCTGCGTGAGGGTAGACCTCTCTCTGCACAGATGGAGAACCCAAACTTCCGTGGGTTGGTGGAAGAAAACGGGGTAATGGGGCCATCTAGCCTCTATGGTGGGTTTGGGGCAGGGGACGGTGCAGGAGTAGATGAAGTCACACACAGAGAAACATTTAACAGTGCCTGGAACTACAAACTCGCTCACTAAACATTTCTGCATATTCCTAGGTAACTTACCCAAGGCTACAGACACAGAGGGCGGAACAAGGATTCATTCACATCCTGGTCCAGCCAGTCCGATTGCAAGGTCCGCCCCACAGGATTCAACTGTCCTCCTTTTCCTCTGCCCTCCCGTTGTTGGGTCTGTCTCCAGCCCCCTTCAAGTCCACCGGGAGGGTCTTTTCCTTCTGGGAGGTGAGCCTCAGCGCTGACAGCATCTTGGCCTTCCAGTACAAGCAGAGGATGGAAGAGAGCAGGAGGGGGAGCATCACGAAGTGACAGACGAATAACAAATAGATTAGAGATGCTGAAGAGCAGATACAGGAAGGAAATGGGGGCTCTACCACAAAAAGGAGAAAAGCGAAAAGAGTAATTAGTCTCCAACTTATTTGTACTAATCAATTATAAACACTTCTGGGATTCATTGTTACAGGCAAATATATGTATAAATAACAGGCCCAAACAGCAGCTGGCCCCTTCCAGGATGTGTGAGGAGCAGAGACTGGCAGCCCAGGGCTCCAGACGGTGCTCCTCCAATGGCCCCGCCCTCGCCCAGCAATTTCCAACCACCAGAGAGGTTCCAATGACCTACTTAAAACTAACAGCCAGAAAAAAAACCAAAACAAAAAAAGAAAACCTCTCCTTGAATCTTCTTTCCTCAGAAAAGATATCTATAATTCAACCCTCCTTATCAACTCTGCTGCCAGTCTGAATTTTTAACTGAGTTATTCCCATTGCTGTGGCTTCTTAATCTGCCATTATCGCCCCCCTCCCCTTCCCGTCTCTCATATGCACAGTCCTCATAACCTAGAGACACCCTCCCTTCCGGACTCTCCACACTGGTCTCTCACTCCCCAGCCTCCTCCATTCAGCTTCTCTCCTGTTGTTCTTACTGCCACCCCCCCAACCCCCCCATTCTGAGCCCATCTCTCATATGCACAGTCCTCATAACCTAGAGCAGTGGTTCTTAACCTGCGTTCTATCGAACCCTAGGGATTCGATGAGTCAGTCTCAGGGGTTCGGAGAAGCCTCTGCTGCAGAGGCCAGAATAAAGTAATACCGTAATTTGTTGTGAGTTCATGCACTTTGTTGGTTTTGTTCTTTGAGCAAGGTGTTGTTCATGCACGGCTCATTTTGTGCACCAGTAAAAAAAACATATACCTATGTCGTGAATTTGGAAGAAAACCCATATTTTATTTATCACTAAAGAAGGGTTCGGTGAATGCGCTTATGAAATTGGTGGGTTTGGTACCTCAAAAAAGGTTAAGAACCACTGACCTAGAGGCACCCTCCCTTCCGGACTCTCCACACTGGTCTCCCACTCCCCAGCCTCCTCCATTCAGCTCCTCTCCTGTTGTTCTTACTGCCACTCCCCAACCACCACCACCACCCCCCCCCCCCGCCCCGCCAGCCCACCCGCCAGCCCTCTGGAGGGCTCAGATCACACTTCCTCCCTCAGTGGTCCTACCTCATCCTGTCATGCGCAGATCTGTTTACTCCTCTTTTAATCCCCCTTCTAACCACTTCTGTCCCATCATAGATACCTGTCTCTGTTGCCCCTACAGCGCCTGGCACATGCACTTGGTAAATTTTGCTCATCTGAATTAGATGAGATGGACTGGGACAGAAGACACTATATAAAGGCTTGCTGAAGATACCTCATCCTCAGTGGCAGTCCATGGGGAAGCGCTGTCAGCAGCAGACATGAGAAGCATGGACATGCAGCCCCACAGTGGGTCCCGAACACATAGCCAGGGAAGCCATGAGGATTTTACCCACCGCAGGCTCCAGGACATAGAACCTTGAGTTACTAGGAAAGGATGAGGCTTACAGTCTTGATGCAGGAAGACACATGCTTCATGGGACAGCAGCTACCAATTGTAGCCTTCCAGCTATATTTACTTATGACAGGATATTCAAAATCAGGGCTATTCTGAAAACCCGATGCTAACAGTAGCTGTGCTTCCACTGCAAAATTGTTTGGGTTTTTTTGTTAGTTTTTTTACAGGGACAGAGAGAGAGTCAGAGAGAGGGATATGTAGGGACAGACAGACAGGAACGAAGAGAGATGAGAAGCATCAATCATCAGTTTTTCACTGCGACACCTTAGTTGTTCATTGATTGCTTTCTCATGTATCTTGACCGCAGGCCTTCAGCAGACCGAGCAACCCCTTGCTGGAGCCAGTGACCTTGGGTCCAAGCTGGCGAGCTTTTGCTCAAGCCAGATGGGCCCGCGCTCAAGCTGGTGGCCTTGGTTGGGGTCTCAAACCTGGGTCCTCTGCGTCCCAGTCCGACACTCTATCCACTGTGCCACCGACTTGTCAGGCTCCACTGGAAAATTGTAATAACCTAAGCACTTTCTTTTTCAGAGGTTAAGGTAGGATTCTTAGAATGATAGACTTTGAAAACAACAGGTTCCGAGGTCATTTTGATCAACCACATGCTACGAGGATCCCATTTGGGCATTGCTGATACATTTTGCATCTTGAAGGATGTCTTTGTTGGAAGTCAAGAATCTGAACACTGGTCCAACTCCTGCATTGGAAACTCCTGGAGGGTGGGGCCTGTGTCTCATGTAGCTTTTTATTTTGTGTAGCACTTTGCCCATAGGTCATCAATGGAGACTGATAGATGAATCAATTGTGAGAGTGAATTTCACACACAGGACCCAGGGGTGTGACAGCCATCTTCTTACATAGAGTGAAGACCATCATTGAACATGGCAGCTCTGAACGGGGTTAGCAAGGAGCTGCAGGCTTTGCTGTCTGGATTTCTCTGGTCTCATCTGTATTCTCCATCTTAAATTTGGGTTTTGTTTTTGAAAGTGCGGGCAATGAAAAAGCTAGATTTTAATTCCTTTATCACCCACTTTCCACATTCCACCTAACCCCTCTCTCCGAGGCCCTGCTTGACTAAAGTAATTCTCCCATGTCTTGTCTGAATAGATTTGAATGCATGTGGTTAAGAAGGAGGTGTAGACAGAGATGCTGAAAGAGAATGAAGCTGAAGCGACCAGAGGCTAAGGGTACTGGTCTTCGTACTTCACACCACTCAGGTGCAGAGTAATGATTGAGCACCTGCTACATCTTGGAGAGATGGGTTCAAATCCTGGCTCTTCCACTTACCATGACTGACATTGAACAAGTTACTTATCCACTCTAATCATTAATTTGCTCATCAAACAAATGGGAAAAATAATTTCTAGAGTCATGATGAGATCATGTATAATAAAGAATTTAACATAGTGCCTAGTGTGCTGTTGAGTCAGCAAGTGATAAATATTAGCTAGACCGCTACTGAAAAAGTTAGGAAAATCACAGGCAGCTCTCTCCCCAGAGAGCAGAGAGGACACAGGGCTGAGCCTGCTGCTTCCTCTCAGGGGCCACAGGCTTGCTCAAATCCTCCCACAGGTCATGTCTCTTGCTTAAATCTCTGAGCTCTCTGTCCCTAGGGCCAGGTGATGTTTGGTTGAGAGTCCTTTCCTGGTCACGGGAGGCAGAGAGTTGGCAGGTGGGAGCCCACGGCACCCACACCTCACCATTGCTGGGATGGAGGTGTGATGATGGGGAGATGAGACAGGCACACAGAAGGTGAGAAAACCCAGCACTGTTTTTTTTTCCCCTGAGATGCTAACCTTCAATATGAAGGGACTGCCCAGGGTGACTATCTGAATGGGAAGGAAGTCACATTGGCCAGCTCTGCTGCTTCTAAATCACCTCTCCTGGGAGGACAGTGCTTGCTCTAGGTCCCACAGTCCCCATTTCTTGCCAATTGCCTCTCACCCATATTGGAATTAGAATTAGTGACATTCAAAACCATTAAGGTTTGGCATTTCGGATTAATCCAAATAAGTGCCCAAAGCTCAAAGTATAAGCCTGGAAGATCGAGCCAAAAACGTAACAAGAGCATTTCATCATGAGGTTTAGTTTATAAAATGCTTCCACCCACAGCCAAACACATCATCAGGAACACTTCTTTTTGACGTTACCTCAGAAATACTGATTCAGAAGAAGAAAGGGATAGGACAAGCGGGGGCTCATTGGACTCATTGGATTCCTCACATGAGTGAAGTCATATAATATTTTTCTTTCTATCCTGCCTTATCCCCTCTCTGCTTTTGGTTTCCATGCTATCACCAAATCCTGGTTCTCCTTTAACCGCTCATCTACTTCCTTATTCTCCTTCACAGGCTCCTCTTGTGTGCTCTCCTGGTCAATAAATGGTGGGGTATCTCAGGGGTTCATTCCTGGACATCATTATTGGCTATAAGTTGATGACTTCTAAGCTACAAGTCTGGCAAAGATCTCATTTGGAAGTGTTGATGTCTACTAAATAGATTTTCCCTGGATAACTCATGGGTGCTCCAAACTCAGTTCCAGCCCAACGTATTCAAAATTGAACTAATCTTCCCTTCAGACCTTTCTTCTGTTCAGTGAATATTTCACTACCCACCTTTGCCAGAAACCCAATGTTCATCTTTGACTCTCCCCTTCTGTTCATTTACTCCTCACATACATCTAATCAGTCTTTCAACCTTCCAGAGTACACCGCCTAATCCTGACTGCCTGTCCTACTCTCAGCCCTCCTGGGCCCTGCCTTAATTCAGGCCTTCACTTTGTCTCACCGGGTTCTACAATCAATTCAACATGGTTTCCCTGCTCTGTGTCTGCCTCCCTTCTAATTCATTAGCACTGCTACTAGAATGCAAGTCTGATGATGGTACTCCCCTGCTTGAACTTGTTCAATTGCACTCCATAACTTCCATAATAAAGTTACCTTTCTTTAGCTTCATACACAAGACACATTTGAGATCTGCACCTCCCCATCTTACTAACTTTATCGCTGCCCATTGGGCCACGGTTTCTATAACAATCTTGAACACCCTCTTCTTTTCATGAAATGTTTCTTCCTTTTCTACAGGCTCCATAGCTGGGAAACCTTCCCAGCTCTCTGCCTAGCCCTGCCTTGCTCCTGCTGTACTGTCTTGAGACTATTTCTCTGATTACAGTGATAAAGTTGGACTTCACTTCCTCCACTGCACTCAGCTCTGTGGGGACAGACTTTGCAATACATGTTTTCATGTCCTCAGAACTTCATATAGTTTTTTATTGAATAAATTACAATATTTTGTTACATAGACATAAACATATGTATATATATACACGTGTGTGTGTGTGTACATGTTTGTGTGTATGTGTGTGGCATGCTTAGAGGCATAAGGAAATAAAAGAGTTAACATCTGTTGAGCACTTACAATATCAGGGACTGTGCTGGATACTTTGATTTCATAGCTAGTAGGTGGGTGGTAGAGCTACAATTGGAACCTAGGCTCATCTGATTGCTAACCCTGAAATTACTCACCTCCCACACTGCCTCCCGACTACCCAAAAGAAACATCCAGACAAAGGAAGAAAGGTGCGATACTCTGAAGATTTACTTGGGAACCCTGAACTGGGCTTATGATGAAAACCCTCAGCTTGTCATAGCACAGGCTCTCCTGCTTCTTCTATTGTGAAGAATACAGAGACCGCTCCATTTTCAACAAAGTTTAGCTTATGGCTCACCTCTCACCTCCTTAAACCCCACCAGGCAGCATGGCTCAGAGAATGAGCTGATTACAACATCTGCCAGCTCATTGATTGCCAGGGAAGATTTACTGGTCTGGATGTTTTCATTAACCAATGCTTAATAAATGCCTCTTATATACATGGCACTGCACTGGCTGGAAGGATGTCCTCTTCTCCAACATCTCTTTTGTTTTTTGTTTTTTTTGTTACAGAGACAGAGAGACAGATAGAGACAGACAGACAGGAAGGGAGAGAGATGAGAAGCATCAATTCTTTGTTGTGGCACCTTAGTTGTTCATTGATTGCGTTCTCATATGTGCCTTGACTGAGGGGCTACAACAGACTGAGTGACCCCTTGCTCAAGCCAGTGACCTTGGGTTCAAGCTGGTGAGCTGTGCTCAAACCAGATGAGACTGTGCTCAAGCTGGCAACCTTGGGGGTTTGAACCTCGGTCCTCCGTGTCCCAGTCCGGTGTTCTATCCACTGCACCACTGCCAGGTCAGGCTCCAAAATCTCTTGTTCAACATCCCTCCTGAATCTGTGCACTCAGCTGAATAGAACAACCTTTCCACACAGAGAAGGGTCAACCTTTGGCCAATCGTCTTCAAGGAGCTGCCCTCCTTGTTGGAGCCTGTAAACAAGTTCTAGCATGTGCACTTCCTCCTTTGATGCCTTGCAAGGTACAATTAGGAGCGGCACACCAAATGACTATTATTATCAAAGACCTGGTAGTTTGTTGAGAAAACAGAGATAAGAAGCATGGCTCTCATTCATTGAGAAAGGTGTTTTTTCTCTGCTTGTTTTGTTTTTTACTCAAGGAGCATTTAGATGTAGCTGATATTGGTCCCACCAGATCAAATGTGAAGTACCCCTGTCACTCTCCCTTGTCCTTACTCCCACAGCACATAAGCATTCTGAGATTCAAGATCAGCCAAGTGGTAAGGATGTCTGCTCTGAACACTCTTTGGTTATTTAAAGGAAAATAAGGTCGATGTCTTTTTTTGTTTTGGTCGGGAAGCAGGAGCAGAGTCCCCTAATATTTCAATGTCTATGCCAAACCTCACGTAGACCTTGTTGGTCCAAAGATGTTGCTACTGAGAAAAAAGGCAAAGTCCTTTTGGTAGGGAGTCTGAAATTGTTTTCAGCCTGAAGGAGCAAAACATAGCTGGGAGGGTAAGGGTAAGGGGGAGAACGAGGATAGGATTCTCCTGACCATGAGCCATGGCAGGTTATCCCTAGGTACCTGAAGGTAGCACCGTGAGCACCAGATGCTGCGACCCCTCCGTTGCTTGGTTGACCCACTTGCTCAGAGTGCCATGGAGCTGCCACGTGGCACCAGCAGGTGCCAGCATCCTCCATCTCCACCCGACGAAGCTTCAGAACAAAGTCTGTAGGGGACTTTACTGAACGGTAACAGTGCAGGCGCTTCCTGAGCCCCTCTTCACCATATTCCAGCAAGCCATCGTGCTTCAGGTGCACCAGCATTTTACTTCCAGAATGTTCTCTGGCCCGGTACCACATCACAGAGAACAGGGAGGCCGAGCTGCCCAAGCTCTCCAGCTTGCAATGGATGGGTACCTCTCCATGCTCAGTAGCATTATCTGCTAAGTACACTTTGAAGACACGTACCTTATTTCCTAGGATATAAAATGGCAGTAAGTTAGAGGAGAACCTGGACTCTGAGACTGGACATCTCCTCTGAAAACCCATGTTCTTGCTGAGGAGATGCCATCTTATCATCTTTAGATATCATGCCCTTCACCTTTATTTAACACTTTTCTTTTACCTCTGTCCTTCCATATTTGCTAGAACATTCTCTGCCCTACCTCTTGTCTGCCACTGAAAGCCACCCAGCTTTGGGGGGCTTTCTACCCTGCTGCTTTTCCTCCCCCTGACCACCACTCTCTTCTACTTCTCAGAGAGACCATTCAAAACTTTCAGTGCACCCATTCTCATCCTGCAAGCCGTGTAGCCCACCAAACCCTCATTCTTTGCCAGTCACCCTCCTCTACACACCCCCATGCCATCTCAGGTGTAGGTACAGCGAAGGAGGAGGCTATCTGAGAGACTGAACATTTTTATACAAGTGCTTGAATATCACTTAAGGAGACCATTTAAATTATTGAATTAAACTAAGTTCTAAACAGATTTTGACATTTACTTTCAAAACATTTTTCTCTACTATCCAGCAGGTAAGGACTTGGAGGGAAGGCCAGAGAGGTTACAAACAAAATAAAGAAGCTATGGTATGCCCTACATTTTCAATTCTACTGCAAACACATTTATTAATCTATCTTTAAAAGAACAACGTTGATCCTGGATTCTTTTTTAGCTAGCATCTTTACCCTTTCCTTCGTGGCAAAGCATGGGAAATATTAGCGTAAGTGAAAATATTTATCTGCCTCCCCTCCTCAACTCACTCCCTACTTAATGCAATTGGTCTTCCAACCCCACTGCTACACTCTGGCCAAGGTCCACAGTGAGAGCCTGAGTGCTCAAGGGACCCTCCAGTATTTTTGGTCCTTTCTGTGTTTTTTTGCCACTGGAGTCCATTTTCTTCTTGAAATCCTCTCTTCTTTTGATTTCAGATAAAATTTCCCTCCTACAGTTCTGACCAGTTCTTCTCAGTGTCTTACCCAGCATTCTTCCTTAACTCCCTCCCTACGCCAGGGTGCTCAGCAGGTCACCTCCAGTAGCCACAGCCAAATATGATTTGTTTGACATCCTTAGGATTGTAAAAGAATTTGAATTTGTTGTGAACGTTCTCAAATGAGTCATGTCACCAAAAATTACTTTTAGGTATTTCTTGATATACTAAAAGACCGGACAATGCTGAGCCCATTTTTGAACCGGACGTTCTGGCTTGAGCTCAGAAGTGGCTGCCTCCTTCAAGGGGTGTGCATACACTGTCAAGATTTGGCTTCAACAGCTGGGAGGAAGGGATGCCAGCCACATAGACGGAGAATGCAGAAGTGTGCATGAGTCTTGTGGGATGGCAGAAAGGCTTCATGAATGCAATCTGGGCCATGCTGAGTGCAAGGGGCTCTGAGGCATCCATGTAGAAATGCCCAACAGCCAGTTGTCTATAAGACCTGGAGCTCAGGCGACAGAGGCTAAGAATAAAACCTAGAGCTGTCTCAATGAAGGTGGTAGCTGATTTCAAGGCAGTATTTAAGAAGTCCTGAGAACACTACAGATAAGAAGAAAAACGGGCCCAGGATCTGTCCCTGAGGAACACTCACAGGAGAGAAAGAAGGGTGGGCAGAGCAGAGAAGGGGGGCTTCCCCACAGACTGTGAGCTCCTTAGGGCAAGAGCTGTGCCTTCTATCTGTGTATTTCTAATCGCCTAGCACACAGCAATGCTCAATAGAATCTTGTTTTGATGTTACATTGAAAATAAAGTTTTAAGCACCAAACTAGATGAACTATTTGCATTGTGCTGTTGGATCTTGACTAGTTCCCAAACCTTAGCATGATATTCATTTAATTTTAATCAACACTGGAGGTGACCTAACTAAGACTGAGAGATCTACTCACCCCTGCCCACTTAGACCGCATTGCTCTTAGACCAGTGCAAGCGGATAGAACTTATATTACATTTTTTAGAGGTCTCCTGAGGAAGAGGAGATTCTCTCAGTAAGCCACTCCAATGGTTAACCACTCTTACTCGCCTTCTGTTTAGGCAGCCAAATGTTGAAAAGCAATTTCTGCACACATCCATGTAGGGTTGTACAGTTTCTGTTCGCAGTGGGAGAAATATGCTTTGTATTACTCTTTCTCTGCCAAATGATAAAAGAGCCCCACTGGAATGACACAGCTCATTATTACCGAGATCTGAAGATGTGGTACCCTGGGCAGCTGCAGGCACCAGGCTGCCAGGCTAATCAGACCAATCAAAGGAATCTGGTTGCCCTCCAAGCTCCTTAAAACCTCAGATGCTTCACCTTAAGTGACGCCCTTCCCAACCCTCGTCCACTGGTAGGCTTCCAGGTCCTACGATCATTGTGTAGTTTCACTATTCCTAAGGTTCTAGGTCATACTTTCACCTTCACATAAGCACGGCGAAGAGCAGCTTCCTACAGAAGGATGCGTGAGAACACACTCCCCAGGTTTACCTGTGGGCCTGAGTTTCAGTTCTGTCAGGCCTACCAACTCTTCTCCAAGCTCGTAACCAGTGCCATTCGCAGACAAGAGCCACTCCTGCACAGCGATACTGGCCCTGGTCGCTGTCTTCCACATTCAGAATGTGTAGCTGAAACACGTCTTGGGAAACTTTCTCAGTATGAAATTTTTGCTTTCTCCGTGGGATACGGAATTCATTCCCGTATTTTACCACATGGGTTTGATTCATTCCCAGGATCCTCAGCCAGGATGCATTAGACAAAATGGAAGAGAAGTGCCAAACAACGGCTAAGTGAAGGTTCCCAGTGGTATGGGACAAGATGCTACCTACATTCTATAACAGTGTTGGAGTTAATGGAGAGCTCTTGGACTTGACTGCTTGAATTCACTTTTAGCTTACTCTCTACATTAAAAGAATGGAAATAGTTACTTTTGTTAGAAACCAGAACTTTAAGGTAGAACAGAACTTCAAGGTAGGTCAGCCAGAGCAATGCCTCGTATATATCAGATGTGAGAATTTCCATTCCTGCAGCCCCACTGACTGCTCATTCAGCCTCTGAACAACTCAGGCACGGACATCCGTTCTGTAGCATTTATTTTATTTTTTTAATTTATTGAGTCTTAGAGAGAGAGGAAGGAAGGAAGAGAAACAGAAACAGAAATCTGTTTCCTTGTATGTGCCCTGACCAGGGATCAAACCTACAACATTTGTGTATCAGAATGATACTCTAACCAGCTGAACCACCCAGCCAGGGCTCTTCTGTAGCATTTATAACTCCTTTGGAGAGAAAGTCTTTTGTATGTGGGTTCACTAACCAGATTGTTCCTGGGTTCACAGTTTGCTAGTCTAGCTGTATGTACCTTCAAACACGGGTAAACAAAAGGAAGTTTTATGTGGTCTATTAAAATTGCATATCTTGAAAAAATAAACTAATTGAGTGACCAAAAAAACAAAACAAAACAAAAAAACATATGTCTCTTTGCAGCCACTCAACTGTGAAAAATATCATATACATATGGAGTTAACTCTCCTATAATCACATCAGCTTTTCTGCTTCATCAGAAAGATGAATGATACAGCTTGGCTTCCAGATCTTAATTTAACTTCTTGCTGACATCATAGATTCTACTTTTTTTGTGTGTGACAGAGACAGAGAGAGAGAGAGAAAGAGAGAGGGACAGATAGGGATAAATAGGCAGGAAGGGAGAGAGGTGAGAAACATCAGTTCTTCATTGCAGCTCCTTAGTTGTTCATTGATTGCTTTTTCTTATGTGCCTTGACCAAGGGGCTACAGCAGACCAAGTGACCCCTTGCTCAAGCCAGTGCCTTGGGCTTAAGCCAGTGACCTTTAGGCTCAAGCCAGTGACCATGGGGTCAGGTCTATGATCCCACACTCAAGCCAGCGACCCGTGCTCAAGCTGGTGAGCCTGCATTCAAGCTGGCAACCTCAAGGTTTTGGACCTGGGTCTTCTGTGTCCCAGTCTGATGCTCTACCCACTGATCGACTGCCTGGTCAGGTACAGATTCTACTTTTTTAACTTATTATTGATGTTGCTTTTCCTTCCATAAGCATTTGTTAAGCACATACTATGTTACACGCTGTACTGTTTCAGGTCCTATGGATACCTCCCCTCAATGAATTCACAGTCCAGAGGGAAAGATGAGTGCAGAGACAGAGGCTTAGCGGCTATAGGATTGTGTCACCCAAAAAGGACAGAGATATGCAGAGTTGGCTATCAAAGCACGTACAGGATCACCTAACCCAAAAACAGGAGTGAAGAGAGGCTTCCAGGAAGACACAGCTCTAAACTAAGTGATAAGGGTTAACAGGAATTTGTCTGAGGAAGAAGGGCTTAAGAAATTCTACATAAAAGAAGCACCCCAATAAATTCAATAAAAATATAAATAAATAAATAAATAGGTTAAAAAAGAAGCAACTTGAACAGAGGCTTTGAAAATGAGAGAGAACACAGAGTATTAGAGGAACTACAAGTAGTTTAGTGTGGCTGGAATTTAAATCAAAATGGACAGTGGTGGGATATGATGCCGAAAAGACATAACTGTTCCAGATTATACAGGACCCTGCAGGCTGCGCTACAGGGATTTGGATATGAGGTGACATGGAGGAGTTGTGGATGACTGAGGTTTGCTACTTGGGTCAGTGGTGGACGGTGGGGACATAGAGAACAATGTAGGAGAAGTAGCTTTGGAGGGATAATAATGGTGCATTTATGTTTTGACATATGGAATGTAGACATGTCTTGGAGGCAGCAGCATAAACATTTCTGGAGATCAGAGGAGAAGTCTTTCAGGACAATGGGTTTAGGACTTCTCAGTAGATAGGCTGAATCCATGCACAGGAATAAAACCACTTCAGTAGAGTGTATACAATAAGAAGAGAGCAAGCTTAAAATGAAGCCCAAAGGAATGAATCAATGGAGGAGGGGAATTCTGCCAAACACAATGAGAAGGAGTAGTCGGAGTGTTAAGATGAAAACCAAGAAAATCTTGTATCACAAGGTCAAGGAAAATAGAAGTCTCAAGAAGGAAGGATTGGGGCAACAATTTCAAAATCCACAGAAAGGGCAAGTGAATTAAGGCATGAGTTAATCAACAAGAAGATCATTACTATTACCAAAATCATTGCTCAGTAGCTGACAGAATGATGACAGCCACCATGTTGGAGCTTGGTGTATCAGCACTGTGTTAGGCACATAATGCATGTCATCACCTTTAAGTGCACGTTAGCACTTTATAGGTGAGGTAACTAGGCTTGGACAAGTTAAGTGACCTGTCCGAAACTATGCTGCTACCTAATGCTTGTTAGGCTGAAATGACTTCAAAGGCTCTTGAGCATTCTTCCCTAAGAGAATGAAAATCATGAAAGAAGGTGCTTGGTGCAGCAGAACTTTACCCAGATAGTCATACATTTTTAAAATATATTTTTTATTAATTTTAATGGGGTGACATTAATAAAACAGGGTACATATGTTCAAAGAAAACATCTCCAGGTTATCTTAACATTCAATTATGTTGCATACCCATCACCCAAAGTCAAATTGTCTTCTGTCACCTTCTATCTGGTTTTCTTTGTGCCCCTCCCCTTCCCCTCTCTCTCCCTCTAATTTCTCCCCCGAACCCCTTAACCACCACACTCTTGTCCATGTCTCATAGCCCCGTTTTTCTGTCCCACCTATGTATGAAATCATGCAGTTCTCAGTTTTTTTTCCGTTTTACTTATTTCACTCCGAATAATGTTATCAATGTCCATCCATTTTGTTGTAAATGATCCGATGTCATCGTTTCTTATGGCTGAGTAGTATTCCATAGTATATATGTACCAAAGCTTTTTAATCCACTCGTCCTCTGACGGACACTTGGGCTGTTTCCAGATCTTCGCTATTGTGAACAATGCTGCCATGAACATGGGGATGCATTTCATCTTTTCGAACAGTGCTATGGTGTTCTTACGGTATATTCCTAAAAGTGGGATAGCTGGGTCAAAAAAAAGTTTGAATTTTAATTTTTTGAGGAATCTCCATACTGTTTTCCACAGTGGCTGCACCATTCTGCATTCCCACCAGCAGTGCAGGAGGGTTCCCTTTTCTCCACATCCTCGCCAGGATTTATTCTGTGTTGTTTTGCTGATGAGCTCAATTCTGACTAGTCTAAGGTGATATCTCATTGAGGTTTTAATTTGCATTTCTCTAATGATTAGTGATGTTGAGCATTTTTTCATATGCCTATTGGCCATCTGTATGTCCTCTTTGGAGAAATTACTATTCATTTCTTTTGCCCATTTTTTGATTGGGTTGTTTGTCTTCCTGGTGTTGAGTTTTATAAGTTCTTTATCAATTTTGGTTATTAACCCCTTATCAGATGTGCTGTTGAATATGTTCTCCCATTGTGTGGTTTGTCTTTTTATTCTGTTCCTATTGTCTTTAGCTGTGCAAAAACTTTTTAGTTTGATATAGTCCCATTTGTTTATCTTGCCTTTCATTTCAGTTGCCTGTGGAGATAAATCGAAAAATATACTGCTGCTACAGATGTCGAGAGCTTGCTGCCTATGCTTTCTTCTAAGATGCTTATGGTTTCACGGCTTACATTTAAGTCTTTTATCCATTTTGAGTTTGTTTTTGTGAATGGTGTAAGTTGATGGTCTAGTTTCATTTTTTTGCAGGTAGATGTCCAATTTTCCCAACACCATTTGTTAACGAGGCTGTCTTTACTCCATTGTATGTTCTTTCCTCCTTTGTCAAATATCAGTTGTCCATAAAGGTGTGGGTTTATTTCTGGGTCCTCTGTTCTGTTCCATTGACATATGTGCCTGTTCTTATGCCAGTACCAGGCTGTCTTGAGTATAATGGCCTTATAGTAAACATTGATATCTGGAAGAGTGATACCTCCAGCTTTATTTTTTCTTTTTAAGATTGCTGAGGCTATTCGTGTTCTTTTTTGGTTCCATATAAATTTTTGGAATATGTGTTCTATATCTTTGAAGTATGTCATTGGTATTTTAATTGGTATTGCATTGAATTTATAAATTGCTTTGGGTAATATAGACATTTTAATGATGTTTATTTTTCCTAGCCACGAGCAAAATATATGCTTCCACTTGTTTGTATCTTCCTTGATTTCTTTTATCAATGGTCTATAATTTTCCGAGTACAAGTCCTTAACCTCCTTGGTTAAATTTACTCCTAGGTACTTTATTTTTTTGGCTGCAATAGTGAAGGGGATTGTTTCCTTAAGTTCTTTTGCTGACAGTTCATTGTTGGTATATAGAAATGCCTCTGATTTCTGAGTATTAATTTTATATCCTGCCACCATGCTGAATTCATTTATAAGGTCCAGTAGTTTAATGACTGAGACTTTAGGGTTTTCAATATACAATATCATATCATCTGCAAATAGTGACAGTTTTACTTCTTCTTTTACAATTTGGATGCCTTTTATTTCTTCTTCTTGTCTGATTGCTATACCTAGGAATTCCAGAACTATGTTGAATAAGAGTGGTGAAAGGGGGCATCCCTGCCTGGTTCCTGATCTTAAGGAAATTGCTTTTAAATTTTGTCCATTTAGTATGATGTTTGCTGTTGGTTTATCGTAGATGGCCTTTATCATGTTAAGGAATGATCCCTGTATTCCCACTTTACTGAGAGTTTTGAGCATGAATGGGTGCTGGATTTTATCAAATGCCTTTTCTGTATCTATTAAAATTATCATGTGATTTTTGTCCTTTCTCTTGTTTATGTGATGAATCACATTGATTGATTTACGAATATTGAACCAGCCTTGCCTCTCCAGAATAAATCCCACTTGATCGTAGTGTATGATTTTTATCATATATTGCTGGATCCGGTTGGCTAATATTTTGTTGAGAATTTTAGCGTCTAAATTCATCAGGGATATAGGCCTATACTTTTCTTTCTTTGTGTTGTCTTTGCCCGGTTTTGGGATCAGAATTATGCTCGCCTCATAAAAGGAGCTTGGAAGTCTTCTTTCCTCTTGAATTTTTTGAAATAGCTTGAGAAGGATAGGAGTTAGTTCTTCTTTGAATTTTTTATAGAATTCACTTGTGAAGCCATCAGGCCCAGGACTTTTCTTTTTTGGGAGTTTTTGGAAAACTGTTTCGATCTCATTTGTTGTAATTGGTCTGTTTAGGTGTTCTGATTCTTCCAGATTGATTTTTGGAAGGTTATATGATTCAAGAAATTTGTCCATTTCACCAAGATTGTCTAATTTTTTGGCATATAGTTCTTCATAGTATTTTCTTACAATGCTTTGTAATTCTGTTGTGTCAGTTGTTATTTCTCCACTGTCCTTTCTAATTTTATTTATTTGAGTCCTCTCTCTTTTTTTCTTGGTGAGTCTAGTTAAAGGTTCATCAATCTTGTTTACCTTTTCAAAGAACCAGCTTCTTGTTTCATTGATCCTCTGTATTGTTTCCTTCACCCCTATGTCATTTATTTCTGCTTTGATCTTTATTATTTCCTTCCTTCTACTTGTCTTGGGTTTTATTTGTTGTTGTTTTTCTAATTCTTTTAGATGCAGGGTCAGGTTGTTTATTTGAGCTTTTTCTAGCTTCTTATGATATGCCTGTAGTGCAATGAACTTCCCTCTCAGTACTGCTTTTGCTGTGTCCCATAAATTTTGAGTTGATGTATGCTCATTATCATTTGTTTCTAAAAACTGTTTTATTTCTTCTTTGATCTCATTGTTAATCCATTCATTATTTAATATCATGCTATTTAGTTTCCAAGTGTTTGAGTATTTTTCAATTTTTCTTTTGTGGTTAATTTCTAGTTTCATGGCATTGTGATCAGAGAAAATGCTTGATATGATTTCAATCTTCTTAAATTTATTGAGACCATTTTTGTGTCCTAACATGTGGTCAGTCCTAGGAAACGTACCATGAGCGCTTGAGAAGAATGTATATTCTACTGCTTTAGGGTGAAAAGTTCTGAAGATATCTCTTAAATCAAGTTGATCTAGTGTCTCCTTTAAGTCTGCTGTTTCTTTATTAATTTTCTTTCTTGAGGATCTATCCAGTGTTGTTAGAGGGGTATTGAAATCCCCTACTATGATAGTATTGCTGTTAACCTCGCCCTTTATATCCATCAAAGTCTGCTTTATGTATGTCGGGGCTCCTATATTTGGTGCATAGATATTTATATTACAATTCCTGTTGAATTGTTCCCTTTATCATTATGTAGTGTCCTTCTTTATCTCTTACTACAGCCTTTTTTTTAAAGTCCATTTTGTCTGATATAAGTATTGCTACCCCTGCTTTCTTTTCATTTCCATTTGCATGAAATATTTTTTTCCATCCTTTTACCTTCAGTCTATATGCATCTTTTGTTTTAAGGTGTGTCTCTTGTAGACAGCATATGTATGGGTCCTGTTTCTTTATTCATGCAGCTACCCTATGTCTTTTGATTGGATCATTTAATCCATTTACATTTAAGGTTATTATTGATATGTAGTTGTTTATTGCCATTTTATTCTTTAAAGCTGTATTCTTCTTTTGCTCTATTCTTTCCTCCCTTTAAACTGTTCACAAGAGGCCCCTTAGTATCTCTTGCAGAATTGGTTTGGTTTTTATGAATTCCTTGAGGCTTTCTTTTTCTGGTAAGCTCTTTATTTCTCCTTCAATTTTAAACGTTAGCCTTGCTGGATAAAGTAGTCTTGGTTGTAGGTTCTTGTTCTGCATTACTTTGATTATATCTTGCCATTCCCTTCTGGCCTCAAGTGTTTCTGTTGAGAAGTCCGATGTCATCCTTATGGGGGCTCCTTTGTAGGTGATAGCCTTTTTTTCTCTAGCAGCTTTTAAAATTTTTTCTTTATCCATTAGCTTTGGTATTTTAACTATGATGTGTCTTGGTGTAGATCTTTTTGGGTTTCTCTTTAATGGAGTTCTGTGTGCTTCTTGAACATGTGGAGTGTTTCCCAGCCTTAATTTAGGAAAGTTTTCTGCTATGATTTGATTGAACAAAGTTTCTATTTCTTGCCCTCTCTCCTCTTCTTCAGGCACCCCTATGATGCAAATGTTGTTTCTCTTCATGTTGTCACAAAGCTCCCTTAGAGTTTCCTCACATTTTTTGAGTCTCTTTTCCTTTTTCTTCTGCTTCTGTGCTTTTATTTATTGTGTCCTCTAACTCGCTTATTCGATCCTCAGCGTGATTCATCCTGCTTTTAATTCCTTCCATTGTGGTCTTCAATTCTGATACTGTATTTGTCATTTCTGTCTGATTCTTTTTTATTATTTCAATTTCGTTTTTTATACTTGTTATCTCTTTAATTAGGTGTTCATAATGACTATCCATTGTTGCTCTAATTTCTTTGAACATCCTAACTATCGTTATTCTAAATTCTGCTTCTGGTAATTTGGTTATATCTGGTTCATTCAGGTCCTTCTCTGGGGATTTCTCTTGATTCATTTGGTTTGCATTTTTCTACCTGCCCATTTTGTCTGTGTATAAGCAAGTTGTGGTCACTGGAGTCCAGTAGGTGTTGCCTTTGTGTTCTCTAGGTGTGGTCTGTCTGCAGGTCCCCCACCCCCTCTGCCGGTGCCTAGGATGGTTGGGTATAAGCATTGCCAGCTCTGGCCCACTGTGGCTTTTGCTGTGATTTCTGCCTCTCCTCCGCGGGAGGGGCTGTCACTGAAGCCACAAGCCTTAGCACCAAGGGTAGAGGCGAGCACCTTTGCTCAGCTGCGGACCCAGCCTATTTCTGGACTTCCGCCCAGAACCCGCAGTCAGAGTCTGCTCGCCACAGTTTCGCGGGTTGGGTGGGGCTTTTGACGTGCTCTCAGCTGTGAGCCTTTGCCCGACCAGAGATTTAGCCCCGCCCTCGAGGCCAGGGCCCTTCTGCGCAGGGTCGCAAACCCAGGTTTATTGAGCCGGGCATGTTTGCTGGCTTCCGCTTAGCTGCGTACTTCCGCTCGTCCCAGACTCTACCCCGCCCCAGCGATCGGAGCCCGCTCATGCACGTATGAATGCAATCCGTGGTTTCTCCAGCCGGGCGGGGATAGTAGCGTGGGCTCAGCTGCGAGCTTCCACTTGTCTCGGGGTCTACCCTGTTCCCGCGTTCTGAGCCCGCTCGCGCACGTATACTGGCAAACCGCGGTTTCTCCGGCCTGGCGCGGGGGGGGGGGGAGGGGGGCTGGTAGTGTTAGCTCAGCCGTAAGCCCCTGCCCGTGCCTGGTCCTAGCCCGGTCCCGCGGTCAGGGCTGGCTTGCGCAGGGTCGCAGAGCAGATTTCTGCCCATTCCTGGCCTCCCGCTTTGTCCCCATAAGTGGGATTAAAGGCAGGCCCTCAGCTTCCGGACAGCTTTCGCGTGTCCCCTCAGACCCTGCTGAGCTAGACCAAGCTCCCACCGGCTTGGCCTCTACCCACGCCGACAGAACCGCGTTTCAATGTCCTGCTGCCCCAAACCCTTCAGCAACCCTCAGCAGAGTAGGAAGGGACCTAATACTCCACACTGTAGGCCTGGGAGCTCCCTCACTTGTTTCACAGCTCAAAACAGTCCAAACGCCTCTTCTAGGCTCTGGGACTGCAGGCTGGGGCTTGGTTGGTGGGACCCAGGTCCCTCCCTCTCCGCCAAACTTTCCTCCGCCACGTGGGTCTCTCCGGGCTGCCATTAGCTCCGGGGAGCTGGGCAGCCCTCTTCGCGTTTTCTCTATTCCTACCAGTCTCAATATGGCTTCTTCTGTGTTCCTTGGTTGAAGAGTCCACTTAGTTTAGTTCATAGTTGGTTTATCCAGATGATGGTTCTTTAAATTGAGTTATAATCCACTTTGGTTCTGGGAGTTGGAAGTTGGTACGTCCGCCTACTCCATCGCCATCTTGCTTCTCTTCCTTGATTATCAATGTTTCTTTTTTAATTAAAAAAAATTTTTTTATTATTAATTTTAATGGGGTGATACCAATAAATCAGGGTACATATGTACAATGAAAACATCTCCAGGTTATCTTTTCATTCAATTATGTTGCATACCCGTCACCCAAAGTCAAATTGTCCTTTGTCACCTACTGTCTGGTTTTCCCTGTGCCCCTCCCCTCCTCCCTATCCCACCCTCTCCTCCCTCCTCCACCCCATAACCACCACTCTCTTTTCCATGTCTCAAAGTCTCACTTTTATGTCCCTCCTATGTATGAAATCGTGCTGTTCTCAGTTTTTTTCTGATTTACTTATTTCACTACGTATAATGTTATCAAGGTCTATCCATTTTGTTGTAAATGATCCGAAGTCATCATTTCTTATGGCTGAGTAGTATTCCATAGTATATATGTACCAAAGCTTTTCAATCCACTCATCCTCTGATGGACACTTGGGCTGTTTCCAGATCTTCGCTATTGTGAACAATGCTGCTACGAACGTGGGGACACATTTCTTCTTTTCGAACAGTGCTATGGTGTTCTTAGGATATATTCCTAAAAGTGGGATAGCTGGGTCAAAAGGCAGTTCGATTTTTAATTTTTTGAGGAATCTCCATACTGTTTTCCACAGTGGCTGCACCAGTCTGCATTCCCACCAGCAGTGCAGAAGGGGTCCCTATTCTCTACTTCCTCGCCAGCACTTATTCTGTGTTGTTTTGCTGATGAGCGCCATTCTGACTAGTGTGACGTGATATCACATTAAGGTTTTAATTTGCATTTCTCTAATGATTAGTGATGTTGAGCATTTTTTCATATGCCTATTGGCCATCTGTATGTCCTCTTTGGAGAAATTTCTATTCATTTCTATGGCCCATTTTTTGATTGGATTGTTTGTCTTCTTGGGGTTGAGTTTTATAAGTTCTTTATAAATTTTGGTTATTAACCCCTTATCAGATGTGCTGTCGAATAAGTTCTCCCATTGTGTGGTTTGTCTTTTTATTCTGTTCTTATTGTCTTTAACTGTGCAAAAACTTTTTAGTTTGATATAGTCCCATTTGTTTATCTTGCCTTTATTTCATTTTCCCGTGGAGATAAATCAGCAAATATATTGCTGCTACAGATGTCAGAGAGCTTGCTGCCTATGTTTTCTTCTAAGATGCTTATAGTTTCACGGCTTACGTTTAAGTCTTTTATCCATTTTGAGTTTGTTTTGTGAATGGTGTAAGTTGATGGTCTAGTTTCATTTTTTTGCGGGTAGATGTCCAATTTTCCCAACACCATTTGTTAAAGAGGCTGTCTTTACTCCATTGTATGCTCTTTCCTCCATTGTCAAATATCAGTTGTCCATAAAGATGTGAGTTTATTTCTGGGTTCTCTGTTCTGTTCCATTGACATATGTGCCTGTTCTTATGCCAGTACCAGGCTGTCTTGAGTACAATGACCTTGTAGTAAACCTTGATATCCGGAAGAGTGATAACTCCTGCTTTATTTTTTCTTTTTAAGATTGCTGAGGCTATTCATGTTCTTTTTTGGTTCCATATAAATTATTGGAATATGTGTTCTATATCTTTGAAGTATGTCATTGGTATTTTAATTGGTATTGCATTGAATTTATAAATTGCTTTGGGTAATATAGACATTTTAATGATGTTTATTCTTCCTAGCCACAAGCACGGTATATGCTTCCACTTGTTTGTATCTTCCTTGATTTCTTTTATCAATGGTCTATAATTTTCTGAGTACAAGTCCTTAACCTTCTTGGTTAAATTTACTCCTAGGTACTTTATTTTTTTGGCTGCAATAGTGAATGGGATTGTTTCCTTAATTTCTTTTGCTGACAGTTCATTGTTGGTATATAGAAATGCCTCTGATTTCTGAGTATTAATTTTTTATCCTGCCACCATGCTGAATTCATTTATAAGGTCCAGTAGTTTAATGACTGAGACTTTAGGGTTTTCTATATACAATATCATATCATCTGCAAATAATGACAATTTTACTTCTTCTTTTCCAATTTGAATGCCTTTTATTCCTTCTTCTTGTCTGATTGCTGTAGCTAGGACTTCCAGAACTATGTTGAATAAAAGTGGTGAAAGGGGGCACCTCTGCCTGGTTCCTCATCTTAAGGGGATTGCTTTTAATTTTTGTCCTTTTAGTATGATGTTTTCTGTGGGTTTGTATTAGATTGCCTTTATCATGTTAAGAAACGTTCTCTGTATTACCACTTTACTGAGAGTTTTGAGCATGAATGGGTGCTGGATTTTATCAAATGCCTTTTCTGCATCTATTAAAATTATCATGTGATTTTTGTCCTTTCGTTTGTTTATGTGATGAATCACATTGATTGATTGATTTGCGAATATTGAACCAGCCTTGCCTCTCCAGAATAAATCCCACTTGATCATGGTGTATGATTTTTTTTTATATATTGCTGGATCTGGTTGGCTAATATTTTGTTAAGAATTTTAGCATCTAAATTCATCAGGGATATAGGCCTATAATTTTCTATCTTTGTGTTGTCTTTGCCAGGTTTGGGGATCAGAATTATGCTCGCCTCACAAAAGGAATTCGGAAGTCTTCCTTCCTCTTGAACGTTTTGAAATAGCTTGAGGAGGATAGGAGTTAGTTCTTCTTTGAATTTTTAGTAGAATTCACTTGTGAAGCCATCAGGCCCATGACTTTTCGTGTTGGGGAGTTTTATGATAACCGTTTCGATATCATTTGTTGTAATTGGTCTATTTAGGTGTTCTGATTCTTCCAGATTGATTTTTGGTAGAATATATGATTCAAGAAATTTGACCATTTCACCCAGGTTGTCTAATTTTTTGGCATAGAGTTCTTCATAGTATTTTCTTACAATGCTTTGTATTTCTGTTGTGTCTGTTGTTATTTCTTCACTCTCATTTCTAATTTTATTTATTTGGGTCCTCTCTCTGTTTTTCTTGGTGAGTCTAGTTAAAGGTTCATCAATCTTGTTTACCTTTTCAAAGAACCAGGTCCTGGTTTCATTGATCCTCTGTATTGTTTCCTTAGCCTCTATGTCATTTATTTCTGCTCGGATCTTTATTATTTCTTTATCCTTCTACTAGTCCTCAGTTTTATTTTCTGTTGTTTTTCTAGTTCTTTTAAATGCAGGGTCAGGTTGCTTATTTGAGCTTTTACTAGCTTTTTATAATATGCCTGTAGTGCAATGAACTTCCCTCTCAGTACTGCTTTTGCTGTGTCCCATAAATTTTGTGTTGATGTATGCTCATTATCATTGGTTTCTAGAAACTTTTTTATTTCTTCTTGGATCTCATTGTTAATCCATTCATTATTTAATATCATGCTATTTAGTTTCCAAGTGTTTGAGTATTTTTCAGTTTTTCTTTTGTGGTTAATTTCTAGTTTCATGGCATTGTGATCAGAGAAAATGCTTGATATGATTTCAATCTTTTTAAATTTATTCAGACTATTTTTGTGTCCTAACATGTGGTGTATCCTAGAAAATGTACCATGAGTGCTTGAGAAGAATGTATATTCTACTGCTTTAGAGTGAAAAGTTCTGAAGATATCTATTAAATCAAGTTGATCTAGTGTCTCCTTTAAGTCTGCTGTTTCTTTATTAATTTTTTTCTTGAGGATCTATCCAGTGATGTTAGTGGGGTATTTAAATCCCCTACTATGATAGTATTGCTGTTAATCTCACCCTTTATATCCATCAAAGTCTGCTTTATGTATGTCGCGGCTCCTATGTTTGGTGCGTAGATATTTATAATAGTTATATCTTCCTGTTGAATTGTTCCCTTTATCATTATGTAGTGTCCTTCTTTATCTCTTACTACAGCCTTTGTTTTAAAGTCCATTATGTTAGATATAAGTATTGTTACCCTGGCTCTTTTACCATCCTTTTACCTTCAGTCTATGTGCATCTTTTTTTTTAAGGTGTGTCTCTTGTAGACAGCATATGTATGGGTCCTGTTTCTTTATCTATGCAGCTACCCTATGTCTTTTGATCGGATCATTTAATCCATTTACATTTATGGTTATTATTGATATGTAGTTGTTTATTGCTATTTTACTCTTTAAAGGTGTATTTTTCTTTTGCTATATTATTTCCTCCCTTTGAACTGTTCACAACAGTCCCCTTAGTATCTCTTGCAGAAGTGGTTTCGTTTTAATGAATTCCTTGAGGCTTTCTTTGTCTGGGAAGCTCTTTATTTCTCCTTCAATTTTAAACATTAGCCTTGCTAGATAGAGTAGTCTTGGTTGTAGGTTCTTGTTCTGCATTACTTTGATTATATCTTGCCATTCCCTTCTAGCCTCAAGTGTTTCTGTTGAGAAGTCAGTTGTCATTCTTATGGTGGCTCCTTTGTAAGTGATAGCCTTTTTTCTCTAGCAGCTTTTAAAATTTTCTCTTTATCCCTTAGCTTTGGTATTTTAACTGTGATGTGTCTTGGTGTACATTTTTTTTGGTTTCTCTTTAATGGAGTTATGTGTGCTTCTTGAACATGTGTAATGTTTCCCAGCCTTAATTTAGGGAAGTTTTCTGCTATGATTTGATTGAACAAAGTTTCTATTTCCTGTTCTTTCTACTCTTCTTCAGGGACCCCTATGATGCTTATGTTGTTTCTCTTCATGTTGTCACAGAGCTCCCTTAGAGTTTCCTCACATTTTTTGATTCTCTTTTACTTTTTCTTCTCTGCTTCTGTGCCTTTGGTTATTGTGTCCTCTAACTCGCTGATTCGATCCTCAGCGTCATTCACCCTGCTTTTAATTCCTTCCATTGTGGTCTTCAGTTCTGATACTGTATTTGTCATTTCTGTCTGATTCTTTTTTATTATTTCAATTTCGTTTTTTATACTTGTTATCTCTCTATTTAGGTGTTCATAGTGACTATCCATTGTTGCTCTAATTTCTTTGAACATCCTAACTATCATTATTCTAAATTCTGCTTCTGGTACTTTGGTTATATCTGGTTCATTCAGGTCCTTCTCTGGGGATTTCTCTTGATTCATTTGGTTTGCATTCTTCTGCCTGCCCATTTTGTCTGTGTATAAGCAAGTTGTGGTCACTGGAGTCCAGTAGGTGTTTCCTTTGTGTTCTCTAGGTGTAGTCTGTCTGCAGGCCCGCCACCCCATCTGCCACTGCCTAGGGCGGTTGGGTATGGGTGTTGCCAGCGCCAGCCCACTGAGGTTGTTGCTTTGATTTCCGCCTCTCCTCTGTGGGAGGGGCTGTCACTGAAGCCACAAGCCTCAGCACCAAGGGTAGAGGTGAGCACCTTTGCTCAGCTTCGGACCCAGCCTATTTCCGGGCTTCCGCCTAGCACCCGCGGTTAGAGCCTATTTGCCACAGTTTCGCGGTTTGGACGAGGATTTTGACGTGCTCTCAGCTCTGAGCTTTTGTCCATCTGAAGCTTTAGCCCCACCCTCGAGGCCAGGGCCCTTCTGCGCAGGGTCGCAAACCCAGCTTTATTGGGCCGGCCATGGCTGCTGGTGTGCGCTCAGCTGCGAACTTCTGCTCTTTGCCCCAGGCTCTACCCCACCCCTTCG
Organism: Rhynchonycteris naso; assembly: GCA_037038555.1. Lineage (NCBI taxonomy): Eukaryota > Metazoa > Chordata > Mammalia > Chiroptera > Emballonuridae > Rhynchonycteris > Rhynchonycteris naso. The sequence goes on from CM072998.1 coordinate 131,730,609, forward strand.
TTCTGAGCCAACTCGCGCAATCAGGATGGCAAACCGCAGTTTCTCCAGTTGGGCGGGGCTGATGGCGTGAGCTCAGCCACGAGCCCCCGCCCGTCCCTGGTCCTAGCCCCGTCCCCGCGATCAGGGCCAGCTTGCGCAGGGTCACAGAGCAGATCTCTGCCTGTTCCAGGCCTCCCGCTTTTCCCCCACAGGTGGGGTTACAGGTGGGCCCACAGCTGCCGGACCGCTTTCGCGCGTCCCCTTCACCCCTGCTTTGCTAGACCGTGCTCACACTGGCTGGAGCTCACACCCGCTGGGCCTCCACCCCCGCCGACAGACCCGCGTTTCAGCGTCCTGCCGCCACCATCCCTCCAGCAACCCTCACCAGAGTAGGAAGGGTCCTAATATTCCATACTGTAGACCTGGGAGCTCCCTCCCTCTAAGCAGCTCTGCTCTAAGTGATGCAGGAGAGCTTGTTTGGCTGGTGTCCTGTCTCCCTTTGCTGGTATTGCTAGTTCCAGGGGAAATATTCTTTTCTTTTCTTTTCTTTTTTTTTAACAGAGACAGAGAGAGGGATAGATAGGGACAGACAGGAACAAAGAGAGGTGAGAAGCATCAATCATTAGTTTTTCGTTGCCATCGCAACACCTTCGTTGTTCATTGATTGCTTTCTCACACGTGCCTTGACTGCGGGACTGCGGGCCTTCAACAGACCGAGCAACCCCTTGCTGGAGCCAGTGAACTTGGGTCCAAGCTGGTGAGCTCGGAGTCTTGAACCTGGGTCTTCCGCATCCCAGTCTGATGCTCTATCCACTGCGCCATCGCCTGGTCAGGCGAAATATTCATTTTTGATTAGGGAAGTGACTTAGCCCAGGGGTTAGGGTGGCTGTCCCTCAGAGTGTTTGTCCCTGTGCCTTCAGTCCACACTCTCTTCCCGCTGCTCTGGTCCTCTCCTCTGTCCCCATCCCCCGGAGCCCCGGGTGCGTGGTTGTGAAAGAGGTTTTCTGCGCTGTCTCTTTAAAAAGAATCTTGGGTCTGAGAAAACTGTCTCTTTCTCACAAACAGTATCCTCACTTGCTTCACAGCTCAATACCATGCAAACGCCTCTTCTAGGCTCTGGGACTGCAGGCTGGGGCTTTGTTGCTGGGACCCAGGTCCCTCCCTCTCCGCCAAGCTCTCCTCCCACCACGCAGGTCTCTCCGGCTGCTGTTCACTCCGGGGAGCTGGGCAGCCCTCTTCGCGTTTTGGCTATTCCTACCAGTTTCAATGTGGCTTCTTCTGTATTCCTTGGTTGAAGAGTCCACTTAGTTAGTTCAAAGTTGGTTTATCCAGATGATGGTTCTTAAAATTGAGTTATAATCCACTTTGGTTCTGGGAGTTGGAATTTGGTACGTCCGCCTATTTCTTCGCCATCTTCACAATGTCTTTATTAATGTTTTATAATTTTCCAAGTACAAGTCCTGAACCTCCTTGGTTAAATTTACTCCTATGTACTTTATGTTTTTGGTTGTTGCAATAGTGAAGGGGATTGTTTCCTTAATTTCTTTTAATGACAGTTCATTGTTGGTATATAAAAATGCCTCTGATTTCTGAGTATTAATTTTATATCCTGCCACCTTGCTGAATTCATTTATCAGATCCAGTAGTTTTTTGGCTGAGACTTTAGGGTTTTCTACATACGATATCATATCATCTGCAAATAATGACAGTTTTACTTCTTCTTTTCCAGTTTGGATGCCTTTTATTTCTTCTTCTTGTCTGATTGCTGCAGTTTGCTGGATCCAGTTGGCTAATATTTTGTTGAGAATTTTAGCATCTAAATTCATCAGGGATATAGGCCTATAAGTTTCTTTCTTTGTGTTGACTTTGCCTGGTTTCGGAATCAGAATTATGCTCGCCTCATAAAAGGCTTTGGAAGTCTTCCTTCCTTTTGAATTTTTTGAAATAGCTTGAGGAGGATAGGAGTTAGTTCTTCTTTAAATTTTTGGTAGAATTCACTTGTGAAGCAATCAGGCCCAGGACTTTTCTTTGTTGGGAGTATTCTTTATAACTGTTTCGATTTCATTTGTTGTAATTGGTCTGTTTAGGTGTTCTGATTCTTCCAGATCAATTTTTGGAAGATTATATGACTCAAGAAATTTGTCCATTTCACCTAGGTTGTCTAATTTTTTGGCATCGAGTTCTTCATAGTATTTTCTTACAATACTTTGTATTTCTGTTGTGTCGGTTATTATTTCTCCAATGTTATTTTTAATTTTATTTATTTGAAACCTCTCTCTTTTTTTCTTGGTGAGTCTAGTTAAAGGTTCATCAATCTTGTTTACCTTTTCAAAGAACCAGGTCCTGGTTTCATTGATCCTCTGTATTGTTTCCTTAGCCTCTATGTCATTTATTTCTGCTCTGATTCTTATTACTTCCTTCTACTAGTCCTGGGCTTTATTTGCTGTTGTTTTTCTAGTTCTTTTAGATGCAGGGTCTGGTTGCTTACTTGAGCTTTTTCTAGCTTCTCATGGTATGCCTCCAGTGCTATGAACTTTCCTCTCAGTACTGCTTTTGCTGTGTCCCATAAATTTTGAGTTGATGTATGCTCATTATCATTGGTTTCAAGAAACTTTTTTATTTCTTCTTGGATCTCATTGTTAATCCATTCATTATTTAATATCATGCTATTTAGTTTCCAAGTGTTTGAGTATTTTTTAGTTTTTCTTTTGAGGTTAATTTCTAGTTTTATGCCATTGTGATTAGAGAAAATGCTTGGTATGATTTCAATCTTCTTAAATTTGTTGAGACCACTTTTGTGTCCTAACATGTGGTATATCCTAGAGAATGTACCATGAGCGCTTGGAAAGAACATATATTTTACTGCTTTAGGGTGAAAAGTTCTGAAGATATCTAATAAATCGAGTTGATCTAGTGTATCCTTTAAGTCTACTGTTTCTTTATTAATTTTTTTTTCTTGAGGATCTATCCAGTGATGTTAGTGGGGTATTTAAATCCCCTACTATGATAGTATTGCTGTTAATCTCGCCCTTTATATCCATCAAAGTCTGCTTTATGTATGTCGCGGCTCCTATGTTTGGTGCGTAGATATTTATAATGGTTATATCTTCCTGTTAAATTGTTCCCTTTATCATTATGTAGTGTACTTCTTTATCTCTTACTACAGCTTTTGTTTTAAAGTCCATTATGTCAGATATAAGTATTGCTACCCTGGCTCTTTTACCATCCTTTTACCTTCAGTTTATGTGCATCTTTTGTTTTAAGGTGTGTCTCTTGTAGACAGCATATGTATGGGTCCTGTTTCTTTATCTACGCAGCTACCCTATGTCTTTTGATCGGATCATTTAATCCATTTACATTTATGGTTATTATTAATATGTAGTTGTTTATTTCCATTTTACTCTTAAAGCTGTATTCTTCTTTTGCTATATTCTTTTCCCCCTTTGAACTGTTCACAACAGGCCCCTTAACATCTCCTGTAGAATTGGCTAAATTTTATTGAATTCCTTGAGGGTTTTTTTGTCTGGGATGCTCTTTATTTCTCCTTCAATTTTAAACGTTAGCCTTGCTGGATAGAGTAGTCTTGGTTGTAGGTTCTTGTTCTGCATTACTTTGAATATATCTTGCCATTTCCTTCTCAAATGTTTCTGTTGAGAAGTCGAATGTCATTCTTATGGGGCTCCTTTGTAGGTGATAGTCTTCTTTTCTCTAGCAGCTTTTAAATTTTTCTCTTTATCCCTTAACTTTGGTATTTTAACTATGATGTGTCTTGGTGTAGATTTTTTTGGATTTCTCTTTAATGGAGTTCTCTGTGCTTCTTGAACATTTGAAACGTTTTCCAGCCTTAAGTTAGGGAAGTTTTCAGCTGTGATTTGATTGAATAAAGTTTCTATCCCTTGTTCTTTCTCTTCATCATTGGGAACCCTTTTGATGCAGATGTTATATCTTTTCATGTTGTCACAGAGCTCCCTTAGAGTTTCCTCACATTTTTTGAGTCTCTTTTCTTTTTTCCACTCTGCTTCTGTGCCTTAGTTTATTTTGTCCTCTAACTCGCTGATTTGATCCACAGCTTCATCCATCCTGCTTTTAATTCCTTCCATTGTGGTCTTCAGTGCTGATACTGTATTTGTCATTTCTGTTTGATTTTTTTTTATTATTTCAATTTTCTTTTTTATACTTGTTATCTCTTTATTTAGGTGTTCGTAATGACTATCCATTATTGCTCTAAGCTCTTTGAACATCCTATCATTATTTTAAACTCTGCATCTGGTAATTTGGTTATATCTGGTTCATTCAGGTCCTTCTCTGGGGATTTCTCTTGATTCATTTGGGTTGCATTTCTCTGCTTGCCCATTTTGTCTGTGTATAAGAAGGGTGTGAAGACTGGAGTCCAATGGGTATTGCCTGTGTGTTCCCTAGGTGTGGTCTGTTGCAGGTCCACCACCCCCTCTGCCACTGCCTAGGTCAGTTGGGTAAGGGCGTTGCCAGCGCCAGCCCACTGCGGCTGTTGCTGTAATTTCTGCCTCTCTTCTGTGGGAGGGGCTGTGTTCTTTACAAGTCTCAGCCTGTCTGAGCCTTCACCTCGCCCCCACAGGTGGTGTTGCACACTGCACTCAAAGCCACAAGCCTCGGCACCAA